>OY755044.1:47459889-48710646 GCA_963576565.1 Aspidapion aeneum
TTTTATATAAAAAATCTAAATTTTATAAAAAGCGCATTTTTTTAATGTTATATATATATTTAAAATTCTATAAAGTGATGCAGGGCCTACATATTAACAGACGGGCCACGACCCTCAACTGTTGCGACGTCAAATTACCCTAGAATCGTGACTTAGTTTGTAGTGGCAGCTGCTAACAAAATTACGTCACGATTCTAGGGTAATGACGTCAAAAAAATTAAGGGTCGTGGCCCGTCTTTGTATGTAGGCTTTGAGTGATGGTATGTTATGGCATCACCTATATCTAGTAAGTAGGCTTTGGAAAATTAGGTAAGCATCTTTTGTTTCACTTGCTTAAGTATTTTAACCTGTCAAAATTTGATTTAATGTGATTGCAGCTTTAAAAATAGAATTAGACGTGTTTTTCTTTAAATAAAAAAGTAAAAAATGAGGGCGTCAAGTCATGAACAAAATCGGAAAAAAGTTTGTGTGGTATGTGGCCAAAAAATACTTTTCGGTAAAAACAAACCCATAAAGTTTCAAATATCAGAGAAACTCTACAACTTAGCTAAAATTCATTGTTTCCAGTTTGATAAAAAAATTGTGTGGTCATTGTCGTCTTGCTCTATATGACCGTGAAAAAAATGATTTTAAAAGACCACTTTCATCATTGGATCCAGGATTTAATAAATCTGTGTTGCATCCGGAAACCAGACAAACAGCATTCAATTTCGTGTGCAGTTGCCTTCTCTGTGTAACTTCTAGACAGAAAGGACACAAAAAATCTGCTAAAGGAAGATCCACAAAAAATACTAGCATATCTAAATTTAAAAGAAAATATAAGGTCTGTTTTAAATGCTTGCAGAATATTGGAAAAGGAATTCGTCATATGTGCTATAAACAAAATGCTGTAAAAAATATTAAAAACATGGTTGGGAAAAGCCAATTGTCAATTAAGCAAAAAGAACAATTAGTTGTCTCGACGTTAAAGAATGTAATCGATGAAAAGTCAGATGAAAAATGAAGAAAAAGAAGTATCAAGACATCAAGGTAAAAATTTTAGTTTTAATAGTTATTTACCTAACAAATGCGGAAAGTGATACTTTAGTGCGCAAGCCGTCAATGGCGGTAAAGGCACTTTACGCATGCGTTAGCTACAAAATTTTACCTACAAACGTCTTGTACCTTTTAAAAAAATGTAATAATTTAAAAAATTCAATTTAAGATTAATTATTTAAAAAAAAGAGTATTAATTGATTGTAAAAGTGTGAAACCTAGAGTTTATTTCTTTTGAGATTTGTTTTTGAGTGAGGTAAAGTACCTCTTGGTAAAGTGCACTTTACCGCACGCGAGTAGGTAAACCTATTTCCTAAGTAAAAATTAATGGTCCACAAAATATTTGTGATACTTATCCTACTTTTACATAAAGTTTTGTACTGAATTTTGTTTATTTGTTCTAGGTGAAGCTGGCTACGGGAGGACCTAGCGCTACAGTACTTATAAATCCACCAAGAGGGGACAAAAATGTGATTTTTAACTCAGAACAATTGGACCGGTTTAGAACTAGTACAGGAACATCCCTAAATCAAATGAAAAAAATTACAAACTTTATAAGGGTTAATGCAGGAAAATCATCTATTTCCAAAGATTACAGATCTCACGCAAGTAAAAATATTAATACTTTAAGTCATTTATATAAAAGTCATACTTTTAAATTTGATGTGGGAGAAAACGAAAAACAGGATAGATTGGTTGTTTGGGCAAACGCTGAGGATTTAATAAAAACTGTCACTGAACACAGAAATCAAATTGGTTCACCAAGAGTTAAAATAATGGCAGATGGGTGTTAGCTCCCGCTAAATTTCGCGGTTGTTTGTAAATGCACTCTGTCCGTCATCCAATTGTGTGGTTTTAACACAATTGGATGATGGACAGAGTGCATTTTCGCGCATTTTAGACATGCGCACCAAGAATCAGTGAGATCCTTTTTCTACCGCCTCGAGAAAATGGCGTGTAAATTTCTTTCTCCAACTATTTCAAATTTCTACACTTAAAAGTGCTCGATTTTGGTGTACTGAAGCATAGAACTAGAAACTTCAGCCCTTCAGCTACGTGGTGCCATCATTAGATCCAGACAGGGGCCCCTTGGAACGTGGAGAAATTGGCTGCAAACTGGTGAGTGCTTTGTTTCTGATTTCCGTTGTGTGGTACCAACAATTAACCTATGGATCTTAATCATTTCGTGATTTCATATCAATATATTTATGTTTGTTCGCGCTTCATTTAATTAAAATATATACAGTCCATTGCAGTTATCGTTTTTCTAACTACGGGCAAACAGATGGGGGGCAGGGATATTTTAAAGTTGCTGTATCAATTCTACCTAAAAATATTTGTACCGATAGAGTAAATAAAAGGTCTACATATGCTGAAGGGGGCAGCATTAGCAAAGAATTTAGTATATCTGGAGTAAAGAAACTTTTAATTTTGGCTATTGTTCCCCAGATAAAAGAGACCTACGAAAATATCAAAATTTTATTTGATTGGATCGAAATTAACAATGTTTCTTTTAAGTTCGTTTCAGACCTAAAATTAACTTTGATTGTAAACGGTTTGCAGACTGCCTCATCGACATATCCCTGCCCTTATTGCTTTGTGACCTTTACCTATCAAAGAAATCAGACTAAATTTGTATCGGTCAGCAATAGCACACCGGTAGAATTACGTAGTTATGGGGACATCATAAACCATTAGAACAAATTTTGTCTTTTTGAAAGAAATAAAGAAATAGCTAAAGAATGTTTTAGCACAATTAACTTTCCATTATTTGCAGAACATGAAAACAAACTAGTTTTAGAAAAATGCATTATTCCAGAATTACATATCCTGCAGGGATTTGTAAACCACATGTTCTGGAAGGACTTAGTACCTCTTTTGGGAAAGGAACAGGCATTAAAATGGCCAAAAAAGTTGGGTTTGGTGGCAAAAAACTACCAAGGCCAAATTTTTGAGGGAAATGCTTGTAGAAAGCTTGTAAAAAATGCAGACTGCTTAACTAAACAAGAAATTCGTGGTAAAGTTACCGTTTTTAAAATAATGCCATTTGTTTCTTGTTTTAAAATAATGGATAGAATTGTAGAAAACTGTTTTTCAATGGTATTAAAAGAAGATATTGGGGAAGATGTAAAAAAAACTGCAAAAGGCGTTTAAAGCGACCAATCTAAATGAGACCTTAAAAATTCATATTCTTTTAAATCATCTGGAAGAAGGAGCAAAATATTTTAGCAATAACGAATCCTTTGGACTTTGGTCAGAACAACCTGGGGAATCTCTCCACAGGGAATTTTTAAAAACGTGGACAAAATACAAAATTAATGACATTCAAGATCTTAGATATGGCTCATTTTTGTTAAAAGCTACTGTAGATTTTTCTTCGTGCCACTTATGACTTATATCTTATTTAGTATCAAATAATGTTTATTTTTACTAAAAATTATATTTGAGGGTTTGTAATGAAGCTTTGTGTTAATAAATAGTTTGTTTTAGGTATTTGTTTTACTTCTTCTTTTTATTAAAATATATAAATAACATAAATTTTCTTAAAATAATAAAATTAGTAATTTGTAAAAAAAATATAAAAAAAAATGTAAAAACCAAATTATTGCACTTTTTTTTAGTGCGTTTCCTATCAGGTGCGATTTCACAAAAGGCGTTTTTAAAGAGGTCAATAGTTTATAAAAAATAAGCAATAATTAGTTTTTCGCTACATTTTTGAAACTCTCATCCTTACTTAGGGTTCCCTGTGTAGAGGGCACTAAGGTATATGGTTAAAAAGGAAATTTTATCCGCTTGCAAAATGATTTTTAGAATATTTTTGGAAAAGTTGACCGTTTTCGATTTATTAGCAAAAAAAACGTCAAGAAGCCCGTTTAAAGGGGGGGGAACCACCCCCCTGCCAGTGTTGGGGGGCTGGTTCCCTTTCGTAAAATGTTCGGGCCAGTTTTATGTCTATCCATATCAAGTGTGTTCTTCTATCATTAAACGCAGTATCGGACCCTGTAGGGCCTGAACTATGATTCTACAACTGTAGAAAAAATAAGAGGACATTAAAAAAGTGGGCGAGTGTACCTCTACCTCTGTAGTCTAGACCTGTATTGCTACGGTAAACTACTGATATAATATGGTTTCTGTAATTACATTAGCAGTTCCTGTAACATATTGTTTTTCCCATTCACCAACAGCTATTTGCAATGTTGAATTTTTTAATGTTAATTGCTGTTACGAAATTCGGTTCATTACAGTACAGGTATATGCAAGCGCATGCTTTATTGTGTGCATTTTTAATAAAAGTTACATAATTGTATATTTATCTGTCGAGTTTTTATATTTTTGGAAATTTCTGTTTTAAAATTACCATTATATTTAAAAAAAAATAATTTTTCTTTAAGTCCGAGCATACAATGAGTTGCTCTCAAAAGTGTTAAGTTTAAAAAATATAGATACTAAGCCCAAATGAACTTTTGACAAACGCATAATAAAAAAAATATGGCAGATGAAAATACAGGGTGTTTCACAACTATTCCGACAACCTATAACCACAAGTTCTGCGTTACATAAAAAGTAGATTTGCAAATTTTTTTATATATATTCTTTAGCGTTTTTAATAGTTACTATACTTTTTTAAACAAAAGCTGTTCAAAATTATTCAAGTTATTGGACACAGTTTTGTCGCAATAGTTGTGAAACACCCTATATAAAATCGAAATACATACATTTCTGTTTAACTAATATAAATAAAATAAATTTTATCTTAGTTCAAAAGATAGAAATATTATAATAGTCCAATCATATTAGGTGAAAAAACCCTGAAAATTGGAAAAAAATTGATGCAAGCTGGATTTTTGTATCATTATTCCTTAGCATCTCGAACACATCCCCACATATTCTCCGCCAAAATCACCCTTGAGCTTCGCTAGATACAAGGCCCCAAACTTAAAAACCAGTATTTTGCAATTTTCTCGAAAAATAATAACTTTTTTGAAAAAAGTGAAGGGAGAAAAAATACACAAAATCACTGGGTCTATAATGCAAAATTAAGAAAAACCTAACCTAACATTTAAAAAAATATATTTTAAACAAATGTTTTAAATTTAAATTTAATACTTTATAATATTAAGCTTGATCCCCACTTGTACAAAACACCATGTACTTAAATTTCGTTTTTTTTTCCTTAAAAGTTAAACAACTTTAAGTAAAGCTTAGGCCAATGGTCAGTAATATCCGGACCGCCAATGGGACATGGAACAATAT
This sequence comes from Aspidapion aeneum, assembly GCA_963576565.1. NCBI lineage: Eukaryota > Metazoa > Arthropoda > Insecta > Coleoptera > Brentidae > Aspidapion > Aspidapion aeneum. The sequence goes on from OY755044.1 coordinate 47,465,179, forward strand.
ATTTTTAAAAAATTAAGCACTGTATGAGAAAAAATTGCGTATATAAAAAAAGTTTATATTCAGGGTAGAAACATGCAGCTTTAAAATATGCGCAAATGTTCACACTTTTATTATATTTGAAATTCCATTTAAACTGCTATTGCTAGCAAAAATAGTGTTTCACTAAACTTTAATGGAACAAAGGGGTTTAAACGAAATAAAAGTAACCTAAGGGTGGTTTTTTAAGGGTTTAAAATTATAAACATGAGTAAATAAAGTTTTACCGAATACTCGTTGTATCATGATTTTTCCCAAATGTATATGTATACTAAAAGCTTTAGTTTCTAAGATATATGGATAAATATTTTTTTTTTATATCGCCTGGTTTTTGACAGCCTTGGCGAAAAATCTTGACATAAAAAACTGAAAATTGCATATTAATACGAGTATTTGTTAAAATAATATTTGTTATGTAAGTACCTCTGTTTCAATCCTTAATAAACCACCTTTATTACAGATACCATTGCCCTTATGTTCCATTTATTTTGTCTAAACCCCTTTGTCACATTTAAGTTAAGTCAAACACTATTTTTTTCAAAATTAAAAAAAAAATTACTTTAATATCTGTTAAGCTGGAACTTTAAATAAAATAAAAGTGTGCGCATTTGCAGGTATTTTAACAATGTTTCTAACCTGAAGTTAAATAGTTTTAATATTACGCTTTTTTGTGTCGTACAGTTGTTCCTAATTGTATAAAAATAAAATTTTCAAAATCCCAATGGTGGCCCGGCTAGTAATAACTATTTTCCCTTAAACCTTTACTTAAAGTTGTTTAACTTTAAAAAAACGAAAACTAAATTTTAGTAAATGGTGTTTGGTACAAGTTACCAACAGAGTGGGAAAAATTTAAAAAAAAATATTTATATAATATTATATTATATAGCAGTGAAACACTTCACTCAAATGTCCAGGATCCAGGATTTCCGGGGGGAGGGATCAAAGTGGCAGCAATCATAACATATATTTTCTTTGCGGTTTTTGATTAGCATGAAAAGAAAATAATTTGCGACGCAGGCGAAACTTTTTTAAAAATAAAGTAGATTTTGTTTATTATAATTTAAATAAGTGAACTAAAAATAAAAAGTGGGTCCGTGGATCTTCCACTGTGTCCAGGGCCTCTAGTAAAAATAAGCCTAGAGGTAGGTCATTGTTTTGATCTCTTATAATGTTAAATTTAGGACACTTGGTATTTAGAAGTACTCAACGAAAAAATGAGGTTTAGGGAAAGAAAACCCCCATTGAAATTAAATAAAATCAGGTATTCACCTAAAACCGCCAATTATAGTTATACTCTGATAAGTTCCGCACGGTATTTTTTTTGGGAATCCAGTTTAGGATACCAATTTTCTCTTCTAAATAAGTATAACCAGAATCTCCGCTTAAATTTAAAATTTCTATGTTTGAAACAAAATAACGTTTAAATAAATTATTAACCTTAAAAAACATATAAAATTTTGTAAATTTTTTTTCAAATTTTTTGAACTTTTCTTTTTTTTGGAACTTGTCGATCACATCAAATACCCAGGGTGGGAGAGAGGGGGGGATCACCTAGACAAAAGCGGTCAAAGTAAAAAACTCATTACTGAAAATTATAGAAGATTATTTTTTCCTTAATAAAATTACACTCATAAAAATTGGTTTATGAACTGCCGAGATATTATAAGCGTTTATTTAAAAAAAAATCTATAAGTTTTTGTAGTTTGTGTGTTTTTTTGCCTTCACTACTTTTGTCTTTAACCAGGGCCTAGAAGATGTTTTTAGAAACTTAGTTTGGGAAGAAATGGGCATCAAAGTAAACGGACAATATTTGAACTACCGGTATCCTGATGATATCGCCTTGATAACAGATAAGAAAGAAGAACTGATAAAAATGTTGGAAGAACTGGATAATGCATCTAAAAATATAGGCTTGAGTATGAACTGCACTAAAACTAAAAGCATAACAAACACAGATTAGAATAAACGAAGAAAAAATTGAACAAGTAGAGGAATAGTGGGACAAATTATTAAACTAAAAAAAGAAAACCAAACAGCTGAAATCAAGAGACGAGTAAGATGGGCCTGGGCAGCATTCGGAAAAATAAGCTACATATTAAAAAGTACAAAATATCCTCAGTACCTCAAAACGAAAGTGTATACCCAATGTATCTTTCCTGTACTTACCTATGGATCCCAGACCTAAACACTTACAAAATCAAACATGCATAAGGTAACAAAAACCCAAAGATCAATGGAAAGACAAATGTTATTTATGTAACGCTAAAAGATGGAAAAAGGAATGAATGGATAAGAAATAAAACAAAAGTAAGGGATGTCAGAGGATAAGTAGCAAAATTTAAATGGGAATTTGCCAGTCATAAAATTAGACAAAAAGACGATCCATGGAACAAATGTATTGTAAACTGGAGGCCTTGGGAAAATAAAAGAAGTAGGGGAAGACCCCAAATGAGATGGCGGATGATATGAAGATACATGCGGGAGCTAGATGGATGAACACGGCGACAGACAGAGAAGAGTGGAAAATATTGGGGGAGGCATATGTCGAAAGATTGATCGAAGAAACCTAAATAGATAGATAGACTTTTGTCTAGGAGATCCTTCCACCTCATCTTATAAGTCCTTTGTTGACAAGTGGCAAACAAGTAAAACCTTAATCTAGATAGATTAGATTTCCAACCAACAAATATAGGTTTCGAAAATTCCCACGTAGGGGGAGGGTTACTCTATGTTGGCTTTTGGTCTATTAACTTTAATTAACAATATAAAATTGTAAAAATGTTAAAATTTGGATTTTTTAGCTGGACTTTACTGCAAACAAACTGCGAAAATAAATTTTAAAAAAATTAAAAAATTATTGTGTGTGCTTAAGACCACACGGCAGAAGTTTAAACTTCAACAAGACGAAATTAATAATACTGGATAACATATTCTGCAAAGCGGACCGAACCGAACTCTTCTGTGTACTGGCCTTCATCTGCATCCATCATCATATCGATCGCTGAATGTTTCTCACGGTTAGTCGACTCAAGCCGATTTTACCCGAATGAGCGTTACATAACTGAGCCTGACGGCTCAGTTCAATTCACAACCCACAAAAAGTGCTAAACGCGCCTAAAGAAGTTTACACTTCAAAAAATGTGCAATTTAGGAAAATGAATTATCGAAATAAAAAAACGAATGGCTTCATTTTGAGAAAAAAAATTACAAATAAAATACATGGACAAAGTAGCCAAAACCGAAATTTTTTTGATAAAATATTCAAAACATACATTTAAGAACAAAAATAATATTGTTTTGATTTTTACAATACTTGCCCCTCATGATTAGTATTCACAAAAATATCCTGCTTCTTGTCGCAAATTGCCTGCTGGTTATACACGAATATAAACACTAACAAATATTGTAAATACACGAAAAAAATAACCTTACTTTTCGATTATTTCGTACATATCTAAATGTGGGTTATCAATAAACAACCACCTACATACGTACACTTATGCCAACGTGTAGGTAAAACACAACTAAAGGTTTCATATCTTATCAACAAAAAAAATTAAATATTTTAGTATGTATTGTATTTTGAAAATAATCTATTTTTAATGCATTTTAGCCGGGTCTTATAATAATTGGAAGGCATTCAAAAATTATTTTCGAATTTGGCATATTTATCAACAACGAATTAACTCATTCGATTAAACCTGAGCTTTCTTTTTAATATACAGGGATGTTTTATATTAATTTTTGTAGAATTGCGGCCTAGAGTCCCTGTATGTTGACATATTTGGATATATAATATATGTGGACATATTTGGATATATTAATATATCCAAATATGTCAACATACAGGGACTCTATTGCGGCCAAGGTAAGGTAATTTTACAAAAAAAAGTAACACAAACCGCAACCCCCGGTATATATTTTGAAGGGGCCTCACCCTCAATACAGGGTGTCCCATTACTTAAGGGCCATAGGGGAACAGGTGATAGAGGAGTTCATGTCTGATAAAAAAATCCCGCTATAATGCATGGGTCAGAACTCTTTCTTTGTCGAGATATAGAGCATGAAATTTTCGATTTTTTAAACGTTTTTGATAATAAATTTTTAAAAAAACGCAATAAAAATATGAAATTGGGTGAAGTCGTGTATTAGAACAAGAGCAAAAATTTGAAATTAAAATAATAAAAAAAATATTTGTCGGTCAATTTTTTTAAGAAAAAACTATTTTTTTAGTATAAACTCTTATGAATGCCATAATAAACGCAATGTTTTTTATATATTTTTTTTTAATTAAAAACAAGTCTCTTGCGAGACATAATAATAAAATATTATTGATATTTTTTAAAAGAATATGTAAGCAAAAATTAATTTTTCAAAAAAAATCTTATTTTTTATTAAGTTTTGGAGGTTATTTTGACAGCCTGTATCTCCTTAACTTGTAATTTTATCAAAAAAGGAATACTACATGTTTAAATCACAATTAGCTAAGTATTCAGCTAACTTTAAAAGTCCTATATCTTAAATAGATATGTGTGTGAAACCTACAACCTAAAAATAAATAATGGTTTTTTTAAACATAAGGATTTTCATCGATATACCTGGATTCATCCAACAAGAAATCTTAAATCAATCATTGATTATGCTATAGGTGGACAACACTCGCAATTAAAGTGGTATGATGTGCGAGCACTTCGTGGTGTTACCTGTGGATCTGACCACCATCTGGTAAAAGCAAAAATATTATTCCCTTTAAGAAAAACAAATAAGGACGAAAGTATTAGAGAAAATGAAAACCTAGAATGCATCAAAGAAAATCAAAAAAAAAGTATTTAAAGATTGTATCAGAACCGATTAGATGAAAAATTAATAAACACAAATCACTTGAAGAAAGCAAGCAACGAAGCTGTTGAATACCAAGATAATAGAAATAACAGAAAGATGTGGTGGACGGACAAAATACAGGAAATGGTCAAAGAGAAAAAACGCACATACTTGAAATGGCTCAGTACTAAAGAGCAAAGAGACCTAGAAATCTACAGGGAAACCAGAAGACAGCTAAGAAATTTGATACGCACAGAAAAAAATTAAATGTTCGAGCGCAAGTGCCACGACATAAATACACACGTAGGAGGTAGGCAGAGTTCTGAAGTATGGAAATTCATTTCTGCAGTAAAAAATCCAACAAAAGGAAAAGTAAACATCCAGATAATCAAACCAGAATAATGGACAGAACACTACACTACTGCTGCAGGAGACGAGACCCGAATATCTGGCAGCCTTTCCGAGGAGAGACATAGAAGTACATGGAGAGGCAGTAATCATCGAAAAAGAAATGATAAAGAATAATATTAAAAAGCTTAAATCCGGAAAAGCTAGCGGACCTGGGGGAATATATGCTGAAATGCTCAAATATGAATCAGAGAAACTACTCGAAAATCTCACATATATTTTTAAACAATGCAGAAACGGACATACCTAATGATTGGAAAATTGCATTCATATCCTCAATACATAAAAAAGGAAACAATTACAGAGGAATTTCAGTAACCAGTACTCTAAAAGTAGATTGTACGGTAGGATTCTTAGAGATCTAATAGAGAATGATTTTCATGAACAAGAAGAAGAAGAGCAAAGTGGGTTTCGCGCAGGCAGATCTTGTAGTGATAATGTTTTTTGTCTTAAACAAGTAATTGAGAAAAGGAGCGCCAGAAACATAGAGACTCATGTTACCTTTGTGGACCTACAAAAAGCATATGATACCGTTCCAGCAGAAAAATTATGGACAGTGTTAGAGCCAACTAATATCAATCATACATACATAAAAGCGATAAAAGTACTATACAAAGGGTCAAAATCTAAAATTAAAATTGGAAATCGACTTTCAAAAGAATTCCTGGTCACAAAAGGCTTAAGATATGCGTTTGCTGACGACCAAGTAATTGTGGCTAATGATAAAGAAGACATGGAGTATATGATGAGAAAGTTAACAGAAGAATACCAAAAGTGCGGATTAACAGTGAACGTGGACAAGACACAGTACTTATGTATTGGAAACGAATTCAGTGAGTTAGTACTAGAAAATGGACAAACAATATCTCCATGCAATGAGTATGTATACTTGGGTGTCACATTTGATAAGACAGGAACAGACTGTAGAGAATTGGAAAAAAAAATAGTAAAAGCAAAAAAAGTTTTTGGATGTCTTAACAGTATTTTATGGAGCAGAGAGATAAAAAAGAATGTAAAATTTAACATATATGAAACAATGGTCAAAAGCACGCTGTTGTATGGAATAGAGACTTGTCGCGTAACAGAAAAATACAAAACAAAAATGGAAAGTGTCGACATGGATGCAAAAAGAAGATCAATGAGAATATCTAGAATAGATCACATAAGAAATGAGATCATAAACTGATATGGTACGGCCATGTACAACGGATGAACGACGAAAGATTACCAAAGCAGGTCCTAGAATGGCAACCAATAGGGCGCAGAAAAAGAGGGCGTCCTAAACTAAAATGGCAACAGTCAATCCAAAGATCAATGAGTCAAAAAAATTTGACAGAGGATGATCGTCAGGATCGAAGGAGGTGGAGAATAGGCGTCGGACAACGTAGAAAAACGTTCTAAACCGACATAGTAGTAGTGTTGACCCCCATGTTATATAAACTTTTTTCTCGGAAATAACTATGGCCCCTAAGTTATGGGACACTCTGTATGTTCTTCTGCTATTTTCTTTGGTCTACTTTTATTCCCACTTAAAAGGGGTAACTAAAATTAGCTGAGTTACCCGCTCTACTACAAGAAGAGCTGCATACACTACAAACCCGTGCCCCGTTCCCCAAATGATCATCTGTGTGTGGGTCAAAAGAGTGCTAAAAAACAGAACTAACATAAACGAACCAGAACTAACCTGAACTAACGGGTACTAACCGCAGGTGATAATAAATACGTTCAGGTTAGTTAAATCGTAACAAATAAAAACTAATCCTAATAACAAACATAAACTAATCTGAGCTATCATAAATTAAAACCTTTAAAACGAAGTATCAGAAACCAACCTAAACTAGCGTGAACTAACCAGGATAGTTTAGCTAAGCTTAGGTTAGTTAAATTTGAATTAACATAAACTAACTCAAATCATCATAAACTAACCTAAATTATCATAAACTAACCTAAACTATTATAAAGTAACTTTAACTATGATAAACAAACCTAACCGAAAACGTGAACTAATCATCAGTTTAGTCGAACCTGAACCAACATCAACTAACCCTAACTTACATAAAATAACCAGAACTAATATACACTAACCTAAAATATTATAAACTAACCCTAACTGAAAACTAAGCCGAACAAAAAAGGCATCTAAGTCCAATAAGGTGGCTGGCTGTATGCTTAAAAATGCGCTATTTCATCCACGTGCTATTTGTACACGCGATATTTTGTTCATGCGCTCTTTTGTCCACGCGCTCTTTTGAATGTGCGCTCTTTTGTCCATATGCTCTTTTGCACAGTGCTCTTTTGTGCGGTCTTTTGACCCAGCGCAACGTTTAGTTTAGTAGGTACCCACGGTCCCTAGAATTTACAGAATTGTATTTATTTGTTTTATATATTTAATTTTAGGTCACACATATACTATACTATAGTATTGTGAGCTATAGTGATCCTAATTTTTTCGAGAAAAAAAAAGTTGCTCCGATTGATTTTGAAACTTTTTTGTTGCGCCGTCTGTCTGTCTGTCTGTCTGTCTGTATGTCTGTAACGACCAACGCGCATAACTCAAAAACCGCTTGGCCGATTTTAATGAAATTTGGTACCTAGGCTGGGTCTTGGGTCGAGATGGTCCCATTTAAAAATGAACAAAATCCACCGAACAGAAACCAAATAAAAGGGTGGGGGTAGATTTCAAAAATTAGAGTTTATGTGAAAATATGGCGTGTGTGATATCAAACGAAAGGTAATTGAGTCTGCAGTTAAACAAAATACATTTTAATTTATTTTTAAAAAAAGGGTGGGGGTATATTTTAAAAATTTGAGTTTAAGTGAAAATATGGCGTGTGTGATATCAAACGAAAGGTAATTGAGTCCGGAGTTTAACAAAATACATTTTAGTTTTTTTTAAGGGTGGGGGTGGATTTCAAAAATAGTGTGGTATCAAACAAAAGGTAATTTAGTCTGGAGTTAAATAAAATATATTTCAGTTTTTAGTTATATTAGCTCACACGGACACTATAACTATAGTACCTAGTGTGAGCTTAGGGGCCCATATATTGGCAGAGTATTTTTCCATGTTTTTATATTTATTTTATATTCTAGGAACTGATTGACTTAAGTAGGTGCTAACTTGGTACTAACCTTTTTAAATTTTAACCTTCACGTATAAATCAAAATCACACTTTTTTACATTAGAAATAAAATGATTTTTTTAAGAATCATGATGATTTTTAATAAACCAAAAGCACGACTTTGGAGAACCGAACAACCCACTTCACGGTTCGTTGGTACCAATTTAATGTGCGTTTCTATAGAAACAAAATACAATTATTTTGGTTCCCCTCTAGTTCGTTTACGAAAGGGGGGAATAACATTTTAAATTGCAACAAACTTACTTTGATTCGAGAATTTACACTAAACTAAATAAAAACGGTTAAAAGAAAATTATGGTTTAATAGACTTGGGTTCTTTAATAACTACTAATATTCCAATTTAAAACCAGTGACGCGACTTCATTACGAATTTTTGCCGGTACTCGTAAAGTTCAGAAAAGCTATAAGCACACCAAAAAATGGTCAAAATATAGTTATTATAATTATAATAGCGTAATAATATCTTTAACAATTAGCAATTGCCACATGTAAAAATTTATATTTACAATAATTAGAACTAACAGTTGGTTACGTTTTTAAATTAAAATTTGTTTCTTGTCCCCAACATTGTGTAAGATCTATTCAAGGGCGGATCCAGAGGTGCTTCTCGGGGGGGGGGGGGCACTTTAGGTGAAATTCTCTGTTGGTAAAAAACGGTATATATTTTTTTAAGCAGCATTACCGAACTAAAAAGTACAATATTTATTTTGAATTTTTATTACCAAAAACCTTACTTTTTACTCATTTTTTGTATATTCAAAAAATTCTCGGGGGGGGGGGCAAGTGCCCTCCCTCTGGATCCACCACTGGATCTATTTAGAATAAGCCCTGAAAACATGGAAAATAAAGTGTGAACAGGTGGGAATACCACTAAACGATTATGTACTGTATAATCTCTGCTTCGCTGATGATCAAATAGTCCTGGCTTAAGATTACGGCGATTTAGAATATATGACTCGTAAATTAATTAAAGAATACGATAAGTGGGGGCTGGAGGTTAATCTTCAGAAAAATGGAATATTTCTGCATTGGTGGGGAGCAACAGGTGTTGGAACAACAAAATCAGATAAAACAATGCAAAAAGTATGATAACGGTGTCAAAACAAAACAAACATAGAATTTACAACAGCATAGTGAAAGTGTCATCAGTTATGGACAAGACGCTAGCCCTACCAAGTCCACTTTGGCTCCCTGACTTCTGCATGCGCAGATCTACCAATATTATTTACCTCATGTATTACAATAGATGAACAGGGTGATTTTCACTTGATTCTAACCACATGAAAATAGAAACCAAACCTAACCTAACGAAACCTAATCAAATCTAACTCAACCGAACCAAAGCAAACTGAACCAATAATTTTTTTCAAAAAAAAAAACTTTTCTGTCTACTTACCCGGGATCCTAGAGGATGTGAATCCGAACCGAACCGAACCTATCCAGACCTAACCATACCCAACTAAGGCTAATTAGCAGTGTTGAAGTTTAGTTTGGTTAGGTTAGGTTTAGTTAGGTTCAGTTCGGTTTGGTTCGGTTCAAATTCATATCCTCTGGGATCCCGGGTAGGAAGTTAGGTTTCGTTAGGTTAGGTTTTTGAAACTTTCTATTTTCATGTGGTCAGAATCAAGTGAAAATCACCCTGTTTATCTATTGTAATACATGAGGTAAATAATATTGGTAGATCTGCGAATGCAGAAGTCAGGGAGCCAAAGGGGACTTGGTAGGGCTAGCGACTTGTTCATAACTGATGGCACTTTCACTATGCTGTTGTAAATTCTATGTTTGTTTTGATACAGCGTTATCCCAGAGAATACTGTTGAGTTGTCTAAATGCTTGTCTTCCTTGGTTATTTCTGTGTTTGATGTCTTTATCTAAACTACCGTCATTAGTGATGTGCATTCTCAGATATTTGTACTTTTTGCATTGTTTTATCTGATTTTGTTGTTCCAAGACCTGTTGCTCCCCACCAATGCAGAAATATTCCGTTTTCTAAAGATTAACCTCCAGCCCCCACGTATCGTATTCTTTAATTAATTTACGAGTCATATATTCTAAATCGCCGTAATCTTAAGCCAGGACTATTTGTTCATCAGCGAAGCAAAGATTATACAGTACATAATCGTTTAGTGGTATTCAGTTATGGTAGTGAAGTATGGCCCCTGAAAGAAAAAGCTCGCAAGTCTATTGAAGTCACTGAAATTGATTATTGGAGACGCGCTGCCGGAAATTAAAACTGGAAAGTGTGAGAAATGAGAGAATTCGAGAAATTAAGGAAGTTAAACACAAAATAACGAAAGATATACAAATTAACCAACTTAGGTGATACATACAAAGATTGGAGGAAGACAGAATTCCAAAGAAAATATTAAATTGAACACCACAGGGAAGAAGAATGAGAGAAAGACCCAGACTGAGTTGGAGAAAGGGAATAGCCAGAGGCATCAGAGAAAGAGGGGTAGATAACAATCTCTGGACCAACCAAGACTAATGGAGACTGGAAATCAGAAGACGGCGAAGATAGATAATATACCCAAAGAAACAAGTAAAACCCACTTTGTTCTGAATTTTACCGATTTATCAAGGAATTGTCGTTTAAGAGGAAGAAAATATGTAAAAAAGTGGAGTTTACAGGCCAATCAAAAGAAAACCGAATACCTGATTAACACATAATGTAAGATTCTACATTTCTAAATACTAATTTAAAGTCCAGGTATTTCAAGTTTGGAATGGAAAACCAATGATAAAATGAACGCTGGTAAAACGATACTACACAGATTTGAATGGTTTGGAGTTTGGACATGTTATGCGGATGCATGTCTAGAAGAAAAAGAGAAAGAGAGAATAATATAATGGAAGCTATGGATGATGGAGGCGCAATGATATACGAATAACGAGTAAATGGCGTGGTAGTACGCTATATTTTAGTTATAGCTTAAACATGTAATAATATAAGAAAAAAATTATCCTTCTAAATAGTTCAGTGGTACACTCTCACTAACCACGGACTACTGTGATATAAGACAAGTGATTGCAGATAACAATTTATGATCGATTGAATTAAATTCACTCAGCGTAAAAGAATAGATTCTTTTATAATAATAATATTCTTCTTTTATTTATACTCTATTCTTATTTACACGTCACTGAGGTATGCAAGGAAAGGTTATCATTGGCGGATCCAGGATTTCCGGTGGGGAGGGCTAAGGTGGCAGCAAAGATCAAAATATTTGTTATAAGCGGTTTTTAAAAGATCTGAGGTGTGCCAATTAGTATCTATAGAAAATATATGGCGCAAGGCGAAATTTTTTTAAAATTAAGTAGAATTTGTGAGAAGTTTTAAATAAATAATGCTGGTAAACTAAAAAATAAGTAATAGGTCTGGGTGATGGGGGGGGAGCCCGGGCCCCTCTGGCGCCCCCTGGATCCGCCACTGAAGGTTATACAATTATTTTACTGGACTAATTTATTATTAATGTTAATTTTGCTGACTTGGCTTGGTACTAAGTTAATCCTAACTGACATTTTACTCCAAGAGACCTTTTGAGTTACCAGTTTTCTGGCAACGAGCCGACAGTACGAGTTTTTAAGTTACCATTAGCGAATGCCCAACTCAGATGCAAATATCTCAAAAACAAATTGATTCATTTTTAATAAGTGCGAAAACTTTTGAAACTGTACTCTATAAATGATTTTCTGTCGCTTAAATACGGGTTTATAAACATTTTATAGGTAGACTTTAGCAATTTAAAATTAACGCCTTTCTGGCTACTACCGGGTACCGAGTTCCCCCTTCACCCCTTTGTGGGGACATTATCATTATGCATGTACAGTATATCAAAATGACTTAGTAAATTAAGCTAATTTATCACAAAGGAACTCTTGTAAATGTATCTGATATTTTTTAATTTTTTTGGAAATAATAAAAAGCTAAAATACGCTTCCTTACTGCATACACCACAGAGGACGTATTCTTGACGGTCCGTGAGTCGAGTGCAGGGTGAGTGCAACTATCCTCTCACAATCACCTGGGTTAAAGTAAGTGAGAAGCTACTCACTCACGGGCACGGGATTCAAGAATACCGCACCATATTTCTACACATCATCCACACGTCTAAATCTCTCTCAGTGTCGCTGTCCATCCTGAACTGGGTATGTCTATCCTTCATCCATCCAATTAAATATATCGATCATAAGAAAAACATTTCATGTAAAAAAAGCCAAGTACGCGAAAATAGTATTCCGTAAAAAGATTTGAGATAAAAGTAAAGCTAAGTTCTCTAATACAAATTTCAAAATAAAAGCTTCTTACTAGTTTGGAAATGTTTTTTTAAACTTTGCTATTACAGCCCAACTTTTTCATGTTCAATTTAGCACTGTGCCTAAGAGTCATTTGCAGCCGTAATAGCCAAATTCAGAAAAATATTTCTAAACTAGTATATAAGAACCTTTCATTTTGAAATTTGTATTAGAGAACTTGGCTTTACTTTTATCTCAATTCTTTCTAATACTTTCATAACTCGTCCTTTCAAATCCATCCTTTTTGTTATGATTGCACTCCTTTTTTAAAGGATTTGGATAATATTTAAGTTTTAAAAAAGTAAAATATGCGGAATATTGTTCAAAACTTTTGCAATGGCTTATTAAAAGTTTTGACGTTTTTTAATTTTTTCCTATGGTTTTATCATAGTTCCTATCAACCTTTCGAAGCTCAGCTCTCTAGCGTTCCTGGAAGTGGACAATGTTACGTTTACATAACTTTACATTTATCGGGGAGAGCAGTAAATTAAAATATTGGTATTAATAATTTTTTTCCAAAAGTTTTATCATAGTTCCTATCAGTTTTCCAAAGCTCAGCTCTCTAGCGTTTCTGGAAGTAGGCAATGTTACATGAGTGGCAATTTCGACGTTTTTTGAAATTTCATATCTACTTTACTACTTTATGCTTCCATGAAACTGGGAGGGCTATGCTCTATGAAGAGACTGTGCAAAGTTTGAGTTTCGTAGCTCATTCCGAAGTAGAGTTTTTGATAGGTCAAATATGGGCTGAAATGTTTCAAGAACAGATGGTCCAGCAGTTTACGCCGCGAACTTGGCCGGGCACTGCCGTGCCCTCAGATTTGAAAAATGTATACTTAGCGTGTATTTGGAATTTGTGATATTCGCCGTAAGTGCAGATCTGGATCTCACATGTGGTTCGAGCAAGAAGCACAGCGAGGGATATTTGAAGGATGACGGTGCGTTAAACCAAGCTTTACTCTGTAGTTCTTGTGGAGTTAAGTGACATACTTCTCTATTATCCGCACTAAGGTTATAAAAAAATATGTTTTGGCATAATTTATGCTGGATCGAAATCTGTTTCTAGTTTGAAATTGGTAACATATGTATAAAGTAGTTGAGAACATATCGCTGCCTTGCTTTGATAGTGGCATAACAGGAAATCATAATTTTCAGGAAACGCTTTTTAAAAATAATGGCAAAGGCAGAAAACGCAAAAACGCATTTTTTTTAGTTGTGCCACCATGAAAGCAAAGCAGCGATATGCGGAAAAGGAGTTTAGTAAATTTAATTTTAACTTTTACAAAATTTACAATTGCGGAAAGCTGCTGAGCATTTAGAGCTTTCCTGTTTGTTTATTTCATGGTCACGCTAGAAACATCGAACCAGCGCAGGAACACAACCTGCAAACTTACAGAAATTATTATTAGGTACCATGTATTCGACGTATCTCAGCCTTTTCTATTACTTTTTATTTCACAGAGTTCTATATGGTTTTGTCTTGTTTCATTTTTAACCAACATGTCTATGATAGAATATGACCTTTTGATACCAATTCCTTTACCTTTAAGAACTAGTGTCACAAAAGCCGGTATTAAAGGGTTATTGGGCGTGCATATTTGCCCGCTTTTATTAAGGTAAATCCTTGAGATAAATCTTTACGTAACTCGGTTTTTATTAAGGGAACTTACTAGGAACTTCTTCTTTACCCCTAAAATTACAGGCAATATTAAGTTTCAATTGTTTTAGTTGAATAGGGTTTTTATTAAAGGGTAAACAACTAAAAAAAATTTGCACACCGTTTGTCTCTACTTGTACTGTTTGTTGCTTTCTAAGTAGTACACATTGGCAGTCCTGTGTTCTTTTATTTTGCAATTATTTTTCAAGATATTTTAAAAACGAATCGATTCATATTTGATATAATAATATGTAGTTTTTTTCCTCTTTATGCCTTGACGATACTTATCCATTTCAGCGTAACGGACGCTATTTTTTAATCAAATAAGGTATAAATCATCGAAAAAAAAGAACAAACTATACTTGGCTTTAATAAATAAACTGATGTAAACTACCTGTAACTTTTCGGTTTTATTTTTGAATTGTCAGTAACGGACGTTACATAAAAAAGAAGAGCTGTTATGATTTTTTCGCATTTAACAAAAGGGTAAGTCCACATCAATTCAACCAATTTAAAAATATTTTTGAACCTTGAGTTTTTTGATGATGGTGATTTTTTGTGTAGTTATTCTCCGCCTAATAATAAGTAAAAATACAAATTTTTAAATTTTTTGGTTGCATATTTTTTGAGTTATGCGTTTCCAAATATAAAAATATTGACCCATTTTTACCCTGCATCGGTTTCTTTAAACTTCTATAATTTTTAAACCGTTTAAGATAATTAGCTGAAACTCGCTATCTGTACAGAACGATTCACAAGCCAAACTTTGATGTATTGATAGCCTCATTTCCTAATAAAAAGGACAAAGGGTCTATGCCAAAATTATATTTTTGATAAAATCTCAAGAACGGATTTTTTGTTTTTCTTAATTTTTAGAAATTTTTTTCTTAGACTATTTTTTTACATGTGTGCGAAATTTTACCTTGGGATGATAATGGGATCATAATTAAAAAAAATTATTTATATCTTGATGCATATATTGTTTGATATTGAGCAATTCCACGCCAAGTCATCCAATTTACAAAAAAAGTGTTGCCCTGACATTTAATTTTTTTCTTTAATCATCCTTACTAAATGAAACAACTCATGCTTAACCACTTTTGCACAATTTTAGATTTTTTAATCCAATTAGTATGTTATACACGCATTTCAAAAGTCTAAAAACTGGCAAAATGGGACTTAAAAGAAAAAAATTATGCTCATAGTAAACAGCACCTAAAAAAACAACCTATAATTTTGAAAACATGCATAAAAGTAGTTTTCAAAAAAATGTGATGTTTAGCAAAATCTTTTATACTGGCTTAATTAGAGCAATTTAGAGAATATCCAAAAAACGCAGAAATTTCCGAAGTTTTCATATTTTTTTGGGGTAAAAATGTAATGTTTTCTTAAATTTTTGATACAGTGTTGGAAAGCTATACTCAAGGACTATATATTCCTTGTATAAAACATATTTAAAAAGTAGACGTTACCTTAGAGTTCTACGAAGAAGTTAAGAATGTCTGGGAAATTCCTCAACTTCAGCATCAAAAATGACCCTGTCTGTCGGGGTGCTGGTGGTAATCAAGTAGGGTAAATTTTTCACTGTATCATATACTTTTAAAAACAAAAATAAAAAATCTGGGTCTGTAATCCTTAAGGTCACTACACATTTTTTTGTTATTTTAATATTTTTAGTGATGTTAAATTGCATCACAAATTACAGGCGTGGATCTACGGGGGGGGGATGTCCCCCCCAAATCTGAAATTTTACTCAGTTTTGACACACAGAATACACCTCCTGGTCACTATGCAAAATAGTTTTGTGAAATATTTATTATGATATTTTCCCCCAAAATAAAGTTTCTAGATCCGCCCCTGCAAATTAAGGTTTATCAGAAGGTAAAGTTTTATATGAGCACTGTTCAATAAATTATGATCTAACCTCTCTTCATAAGGTCACTACACAAATTTTTTAAAAGTTTATTTACTTTTTTAGTAGTTACCTACTGTCATATTTAAAAAATCGGAAAAGAAGTTGAGTTCTATAATTTCAGAAACCGAAAAAAATTTTTTCTGAGCTTGAAGTAAATTTAGCATCTATAGTTAAATCATCCAGAGGAGTGAAAAAATGGTGTCCAGTTGTTGTTTGTTTGAGATTTTAATGTAAAACAAATCGTTTCACAGTACCTCCAAACGCATCACATGGGCTTTTACCATGCGTTAGTGTTGTAGTTAGTTGTTTAATGCCCAGTGGCGTATGCAGAAATTTTCCAAGGGGGTTGGGAGTAAAAGCAAAGTCCTGGAAAACCATCTATTTCTTCTTTCAGAAAAATTCAATCTTTAGGAGAAGTTATTTAATGGGTTTGGAAAGATTAGGCCTCCAACCTCTCTCTCTCCTGCGTACGCCACTGTTAAACCTGAACCATTTCATTTACCAAAGAAACAAACTAATTAATGTCCGTGTCTCACCAAAAATGTATTCTTAAAACTAAAAAAAAATTTCCGACTACGAAGATGGGACTTGAACCCACAAACTAGGATGTCACGCAAAACAGTATGTGGCTATAAATAAGATCCCCTGACGATGATTTTGTTGTTGTTTTAAGCTTTTATTTAGCATATTTGCTACAATTTTTTCTTAAATCAACTTAAAACTATACTTAAAATTCAAATTTATACAACAAATAAATAAATAGGTATAAACTAACACTATATTAATAAAATTTAATAACTTTATATAAATTGTATTGAAAATAAATATTTTTTTATACTTTTTTTAAATTTTTTTAAATTTGGTTCATTTTTAATTGACACGTTTAATTTATTGTATTCACTCAAGCCTTTTGAAAATATTGATTTTTGAACAACTAATTTTGATGTAGTGCTTAAATGAAAATCTTCTTTTGTCCGGGTATTGTAAGTATGATAATTGTAATTTTGATTTATAAATTGTTTTAAGGAATCTGGTAGTAAATTATTATTAATTTTATAAATAAAAATACAAACATTATAAAATATTAAATTTTTTACATTTAGCCAGTTTAATTTCTTTAGCATTGTTTTTATTTTGGTATATTTATCTGGATTTAAAATTATTCTCATTGCACGATTTTGCAAAATTTGTAATTTTTCCAGAATGTCTTCATTAGCTGAATATAAAATAGTTGAGCAATACAAAAAATATGGCAAAATTATTGTGTTGTATACACATTTTTTTGAGAAAAATGATAAATAATGACTTATTCTTCCTAAATATCCAATTTTTGCTGCTATTTTCGAGATGATATTATCGTAGTATAAATTAAACTTTAATTTTGAGTCTACTATAATTCCTAGATATTTGAATGAATTCACGATTTCCAATTTTTCATTGTTTATTTGAATTTCTAAATTTAATGGATTACTTTTCAAGTTTATTGTCATACATTTCGTTTTATTAACATTTAATTTTAATTTGTTTGTATTTAACCAATTTAAAACTAATTTTAAGTCAGAGTTTAATAAATTAATAATACGTTCCAAAGAATTGCCTTTTAAGTAAATTAACGTATCATCCGCAAACATCTGAATTAAACTATATTTTAAAATGGATGGTAAATCATTTATGTAAAGAATAAATAATAATGGCCCCAATTTACTTCCCTGAGGTACCCCAATTTTGATTTCTTTTTTTGATGATAGTGTGTTTATTATTTTAGTACGTTGTTTTCTGTTAAACAAATAATTTTTAAACCATTCCAAAACTTTTCCTCGTAATCCATAGTTATAAAGTTTTTGTAGAAGTCTCTCTCTATCAATTGTTTCAAAGGCCCTTTTAAAATCTAAGAATATCCCAATAACTATTTCATTTGTTTCAAAACACCTCCTCCAATTTTCCACCACATACTGAACGGCAATTTCTGTTGAATATTTTTTTCTAAATCCTGATTGTTGAGCTACTAAAATTTCGTTTTCATCTATAAATTCTAAAAATTGATCGTAAACCACTTCCTCTAATAATTTTTCTATGTCCCATAAAACATTAATAGGTCTCATTTCGTCATATTTTTTTGTTTGATTTTAATTTTGATATTTTATTTTTTAACTGATTTAATGTAATCTCATTAAATTCGCTCAATGTGTTTTCATTAACTTGAATTTTAAAAATGTCTGAAGTTGTATTTGGTATTGAGTCAATAATTATTTCTACACTTTCAATATAGTATTGATTTAACCTTTCTGCTACTATTTCTGGATCTGATTCTTTTTTGTCATCAAAAATAATTTCTTTAATTTCATTCCTAGGTTTGGAATTAATTAACATTTTTAAACTTTTCCACATTTTTTTATTATTACCTTTATTTTTATCAATTTTGTTTTCAAAGTATAGCCTTTTTTCTTTGCTTAAAATTTTTACACAATCATTTCTTTTCTCTTTATACTCAATCCAGTCACTTTCACATTTGGTTTTAGAAAATTTTTGAAATTTGTTATCTCTTTCTTTTTTAGCTTGATATATTTTTTTGTTGAACCAAGGTGTATCACAATTTTTTGATGGTATTATTTTTATTTCTTGTACCTTATTTATACTTTTTTCTATATTATCATATATCTGTTGAAAAATAAAATTACTGTCATTTAAGTTTCTGTTCCAATCACAATCAATTAATGTTTTTGATAACTTTTTATAGTCTAAAACTTTAATGCATGTTGTTTTTGACTCTTGTTTAGATGGTGCTACAATTTCAATATATGTCCAATAATGATCACTTATTTTAGGGGTTTTTTCTATTCCACAATCCAGGGAAAAATCATTCGTCATAACGAGATCTATCATTGATTTTGTTGTATTGGTCACTCTTGTATATTCATTAATTTTTTGTCTTAATCCATAAAAATTCAACAATTGCTTTAATTTTTCAACATAATAATCATCATTATCGTAATTTATATTAAAATCCCCCAAGTATATATTAACTCCATTGTAATCCCAATATTATTCACATTTAGATTTAAAAAATGTCAAAAAACTATTAATATTGCCTGCTGGTGATCTATAATAAACGTTTAAATTATAATTTTTCCTTTTGCGACTCAATAAAAAAATTTGATTTTTTACATGCTTTAACCAAATAGCTTAAAAGTTAATGTTAAAATGACAGACCCAGATTTTTTATTTTACTTTTATTTAGACGATACATTGTCAAGTAAAACAAGGCACAAGCGAAGTTTTAATAGACAGATAGACATGACAATTTTTTTAGTCAAAAGTTGCCAATTCTAAGGTTTTTGCGATTTTTCCAATTTTAAAAAATTTTGTTTGCTGAAAGCAATAGACATTTTTCTTTTGTCTTGTATGATAGTCAATCCACTAAGCTTTAATGTGCGTATAGACTTTTTTTTGATGGACCATATTCAGCACCGGTGGAAATAATTAAAAATCGAGAAAATCATAAAATTTACAATTTTTTAAAACTATTTTTGTCAAAAAAGTGAGGTTAATTTTTTTTTCTCTATAGGATTATCCAACCAATATTAAAGATTTCTTCCGTCAAATTTCTTTTTACATAAGATTTAATACAATAGAAATAAAAAAAAATAAGGCCAGAACTGATTTTCTTCTTTTCTTTACTTTTAAAGTGGCCTGTAAAATACGGGAGGCGACATTAAAAATTAAAATTTGTTAATTTGGTATTCCTAAGGACACTAATACATGTTATCAAAATTTGGATTTTTTTCGTGACATGTCAGCTACCCCCATTGGATGATTTGGCGTGGAATTACTCTATTTTTATTACTATAAAAATTAACATCTTAAGCGCACATATTGTTATGAGGCATCTTCATTAACGTATTAACCGGAGGAGACCAGGAACCGCGGCAAAAATTCATTCATCAAAACAATTCGATTTGACCCCTAGATGCTTCAATAAGTTGGAAAAGAATAGAAATATTTTTTGGAAAGACGATGGCAACGCTGTGCGACACACAGCAGACGTATGTTTATTCTTTATGGTCGATCGAGTTACCAGTGACGGCGGCAAAATATTTATTTATTAAAAGTAAATACCTAACCTATTAAAACAAGCAATTTAATTTAGTTTGCAGCTGAATAGATACCCATTGACAATAAAAATTTACATTAATAGCATTGTTGAGATTATGTTCTCAAATACAGAAGTCGTACATTAAAAATAGGAGTCAGGCTCTAGTAAAAACTTGAGAGCCCACTTGATTTTCGAACCGGGGCACTCACCGAGAATTGTGAAGTCGTCTCCAGCAGCCGAAAACGGTATTAAAGGTTCTCTTTTTCCGAGCGACACCCCAATTATTACAATTTTAAAGCTAGATACTATGTGTAGTGCCTACTTTTCTTTTGTATATAAAAAAGTAAATATAATTTTAGTTCCTTTTTTTATGAAAAATTGGTAATAATATTGTAAAAAAGTAACGGAGCTCTATTTGGATAAGGATATTTTGGACTTTTTTTGAAAAAGCCCTCGATTTATTGCTTTGATGGGGAGACAATTTGCTTACTTTGGGGATTTATTAAGATGCACCCCATTAGTGGAGTTACTTTTACCCATTTGTTTTAATTAGGATAGTAACCATGGCCAGAACTAAAATAGTTTTTTTGGTTATGCTACTCTACATTTTTCAATTTTCTCTGAATTTAAAATTTCTCGCAAATATATTTGTATTTACTGCCTCCTACGACGGTGGTTTTGTCCCTTTTAGTAAGATTAAAGGTGTGTACAAAAAATATGTACCTAAAAAACAACTCTTTTTTAAAGCGAGTTATTTTGAGAAAAGTTAATGCGACACTTATTCCGTCGTACTACCATCTCGGTTTTCATCAGCAGTTTCATTAGAAAAGAAACTGGAAAAAAGTGCAACATATCAATTTCTGTTCTGTGGTAATTGCTTTATTATAGTTTTTTCAAAAACATCTTTTTCGAATGATGTTTTGTTCAATTGACATTTTTTTAAAACAATTTGTTCAAAAACATCTTTTTTGAATGACATTTTCTTGAATAACGTTTGGTTCAAAAACATTTTCTTCAAACAGAAAAACTAGCTCCTGTGTGTGTCTTTTTGGGAGGTCGCAATCGGTGGTAGCTTTATCAATTGATCCTAACCTGTTAACCTAACCACACTGAACTCTAATCAATTGATCGCAAATGTATCCATTTCAAGAAATTAAAAATGTTTTCAAAAAAGAGATCATTTGAACATCTTCAAAAAAGATATTTTGAACAAAACAATTTGACAAAATGTCATATGAATTTAAGCAATTTTTGAACAAAAAGTTTTCTATCAGATTTTCAAACAAAATGTTTTCGAAAAAATGCAACTCGAACAAAATGTCACTTAAAAAAGATGTTTTCGAACAAAATGGTTTTGGTCAGATTATCATTTGAACAAAATGTTTTAAAAACACAGTTGAACATGTTTTTGAACAGATTCTCATTTAAAAATGTTGAACAAAATGTCATTGAACAAAATATTTTTCAAAAAAATATAATATAAAAAGATATTTTCATAAAAAGTGTACCATCAGATCATTGGAACAAAATATTTTTGAAACTAAAAAATTTGAACAAAATGTCATACAAACGCACTGCTTTCGAACAAAATGTCATGTAGAAAAGATATTTTTTAACAAAATGTTTTCAATCAGATTGACATTCAAACAAAATGTTTGAAAAAAAAGTCATTCGAAAATATTATGTTTTTAAAAAAATGTTTTCGAAAGAAAACCCCATTCGACAAAAAGTCATTCGAAAAACTAATTTTTCAACAAACCAAAAGTTTTTTTATCAGGTGGATGTTTGAACAAAATGTTTTTGAAAAAGATGTTTTAAATCTGTTTTCAACCAAAACGCCATTTGAACAAAATGTCATTTCAAAAAGTAATTTTTGAACAAAATGTCAAATCAAATTGTCTTTTAAACAGAATATTTTTGCAATGCAATTTGAACAAAATATCATTTTCGTTTAAAAAATTAATTTTATTTGCCAGTTTTATTTTTTGACACATCACTTAATGCTGATAGTATTTTGAAAAAGAACTTTTTTTATTTAACATTTAAAATGAGTTAAATAAAAAAACATATATTTATATCGTCTCGCTTATAGTTAAAAATAAGGAACAAAAAATATTTTATAAATGATCTAAAAAATAGGGTTATTTAGATACCAGGGCCGAAATTTACTTTTCGTTTTTAAATAAATTGCAATCAATTTTTGGGTTATAACAATGATCCTTAGAAATGGATTTTATTTAACAATGAAAAAAAATAATAAGTAGGTAACTATAGTTTATTGTTTTTAAATTTTTTGAATATAAAATTTTGCTGACATTTTATAGGGTTAAAAACAAATCTGCATGTAGAGACCTCGTCTTTACACTTTTTAGATGTTTGATTAGGATGCTTTTAGCTTGGTGTATTTTATTTTAGGTTAGACAACCTTAAAAATTCAGAGTAGGTAAAAAGGACTAACCCAATCTAAAGAATTGCCTCGATCCAAATCTAAAAAAACTGTTTACACAAAAAAACGGTTAAATAAAAAAGGTATACGTAAAAAAATTACTTTCCATATTAATATACCTTTTTTACCTTATCTGTTGAAAATCAAGGCTCGTAGTTCAGTTAAAAGTATCAAAACCCCAAAACTTGGGACACCCTGTACATTTTTAACTAAACTTATGTTTAAACACTTTTAACAAATAAATAATTATTTATATAATAGCCTAAAATTTTTTTTCTGATTTTATATTGATTTCTACGGCACTGGTCTTTGTTTTGTTTTCAAGGTCAAACAAGTTATTTAACTTACTTGTAAAACGAAATACACTCCCACACCATTTTAAAGTATTTTAAGATTAATTTTGAGTCCAGATCGAAAATATATTTTAAGAAAAAACACGAAAACAATTCCGAACCGTAAAGCGACAGGTCAAAAACGTCGCATGTGACCCTTTACAAAATATTAATGGGTCCAAAGGGACTAGCTTCTAATCAAGAATAGTTTTGTCTCTTTTTCTCGCATCGGTTTAACAAAAGAGGAACAAAATAAGATACTTTACGAGGGCCTAGACGATTGCGGCATGTTTCTAATTCCTTTGTTTTAGTGAGGGACTGTAATCGATAATAGTTTTGTTTTTTCTCTCGCACTGGTTTAATAAAGGAAAACGAAGGAATAGCAAAATAAATGCTGGAAGCATAAGTTAAAGTGATCACCGCTTGTTATATATCCATATTTGGTGGTGTATAATTAAACTGGTAAGGGTTTGTAAGAAGAACAGTTTCGTCTTTTTCCGTTGCATTGGTTTAAAAAAGAAATAAAAGTAAAGGAAAGATCGGATAATTTTGGTGATTCTTAAAGAGAAAGGAAATAGAGTTTTCTATGGACCAAACAAAAATAGTCGATGAGTTCTTTTCTGCAGAAGTACGTTTTTTAAAACAAATTGTTTATCTAGACGGCCGATTTTTTTGTTTATTTCCTAGTCTCCTCCGGTTAATACGTTAATGGGCATCTTATTTATGCAGCATGTATATTATAAAAACGTGGACACCATGGGCATCTGGTTTCGCTACGTTGACATTTAAATAAAGAAACAATTAATTAAAAAACTTACTTACATAATAACGGGCTCACAAGAATAATTGAGAACCTGTACATAAATGCCCCCTTTTCACCCTTTCTCGCTGCAATGTTTGATATTGATGAAAATAGTTATTATCTATTATTTATCTCTTAAACAGTGGTTGTGCGTGAAGTAAAACTAGGGGTGCACACCAAAAAATTATTGCAGCCACACCCAACAGATAACGCCAAGTTGTTTCACTGCACTAATTTAAGCTGCACCTTTCACAGCCAAAGGCAACCGGTGGGTGGCATCACGAGGGTGCGGGTGTTATCGATCGCCGCAATTGATTCACAAGAGCATGAACCGAAGTTAGGCCCAGATTCTGTGTACTGTAATATTCTATATTTCGTAATTAGAATGCGACATAACATTAACGGTGCACAGAATTTGGATCCAGTTAAGCGCGGCGCCGGCGGTAGCCGACCTACGCATCCTCGTTTCAACTCAAATACAAACAAATACATACCGGGTATTAATTCTTAGTTAGTATTCAAGTCTTTCTTTGAATGACAGTTTTCCTTTTATTGATACTTTATGATGAAGTTATTAATTAAAGATTGGTCAGATTTTAATATTTTTTAAAGTAAAATCTGGAGTGTACGTGCACATGTGCACTTATGGAGGAACCGCCACTGCTCTTAAAATAGTGGCAAAATCGGCCGTAAGGTAATTAAATATCAGAGGTGACGTATTATTTTGATTGATGGCTTTTTGTTTTCTCAGTCTGTTTGGCTTTGCGACGTATCCGTTCTGGAAATTAATTTGATTTTACGCAGTTACCGAAGTCGAAATGGTAGATTGAAAATCGAAAAAAAATTAGTTGGTATTTTCCACTTAATCTTGCAACCCCTATGATGACCAAAATCATCCCACAATAGTGAGAAATTCCAGAAATGTGTGGATGTGTAATCTTAACTTAGGCGTCGAAATAAGTAAATGAAAATGATTAAAAACTTTTGAAATAGTATAATTCCAGTCACGGCTAATTTATAGGTAGAATATTAAAGTAAGGGAATTGTCAAATAGTTATATTTAGGGTAAAATAAAATAATTTTGAACAACATCAATTTACAAAAATAAATTTTTAAATAGGAACCACTGTCATCCCATCATAAAACTTGGCCTACATGTAAATAAATAGTCTAAAAAAGAAATATAAAAAAATTTAACAAAATAAAAAATCTGTTTTTAAACTGCATCAAAAATAAATTTTGTGGTGAGACCCCTGCATTTTTTTTACAAGGAGGATGCCACTAGGCATACCATAATTAAGCTTGTAGACCTATAAAATTACACAGCAACTTTTACCTCGATATGCTTTATGAATCACAAGGGTTTAAAGAAATCAAGTCAGTGCTGAAAAAGACGATATTAAGCATTAAAAAAATTAATAACTCAAAAACTAGACTGCTAAAAAATCTAAAATTTTGCATTTTTACTTCTTTCTACTTAGTAAAGAATTTGACCAAAAATTATGAAAATCAAAAGTGACAAGGTCCAAACCATTGGTTGATTTGGTATGGACTTACCCAAAAGTAACATAAAAATCATCATTTTTACCTTTCTAGGCCGCGCAGCAATGGCTAGAGAAGGTAGTAGGGACTTATTGGAATAGAGCCATACAATAATAGTGTCAGACAGTATTTTGACAGATTTACGTTGGTTAATACAGTTAATCTTTAAAAATTGACATACCAAAGTCGAATTTAAAACTAAGTCGTTTATTTGTCTATAGCTAAAGTCGACAGTATTTACTTCGGTTTGTATAGTAAACAAAATACTTATGTTGAAAGACTAGCTGTCATATTTCAATGCAAAACTGTCAAAATACGGCCTGGCACTATTATTGCATGGCTTTATTTCAAAAGTCCCTATTGTTTTCGATATTTTTTTGGATTTTTTGCATGGTCAATGTGTTCACATCCAGTGTTCTGAGGAGTCCCATAAGGACGAAACAGTTAACTGTCAACACTTATTAGGTGTCCATTAGATCTTGGACCCCCGTGAGGTTAAGCTTTCGAGCTATCCACGGAAAAGTACTAGAGAAACAAAAAACCCTTAATTTTTCTTTTTGCCCGATTAGCCACGAAAACTTGTTTGAATTTTAATTTACGGGTACTAAATTTTACATTTTTCAATAATTTGTATTATAACGAAAAACTTCCCAGGAGCTTTTATTTTACTTTAGATGTTTACAAAAAACTGTTTACAAAGCTGATATAGCGTGCTCCTTATGTAATAGGCTAGGAAGGTATCAGATCCGTCATGAATCCTTTTATTTTATAAAGAGACAATAATAACAAGAATAACTTTTTATTTGTAAAGGCTCTTTATATGAAAATAACCTTCGTGAGATCTTTAAAAATAACAAAAATTAGACGTAACGGAGGCTACGAAACGGATGCTACAAATGTTCAGAACAAAGTTTCTGTGTAATTTTCATATACGTAATATTCCAATACACCCGGTTAGCTATTTACGCCATAAGTCGTTTTTGATTAATACATTAAAGGATGACAATACGAAAATTGCATAAGTGTGTCCTACACGTACACGAAAACGGCCAGCCCTTGACCACGCCTTACGAATCAGCGCCGTAACTAGGCTATGGCTATTCCCTTGAAGAATAGTTTTTTAATTATGTTTTAAAAATTCCATAAAGAATATAAAAAAGTTTATAGAATTAAATTTGTTGTAATTATTAGATTGAAAATTTTATATTACGCTACAGATACACTATTGTCTTTAAAATGGTGCTGTGTTAGTTTACAATAGAAGTGCTAAAACTCAAATAATTAATTTAACGATTTTCTATATAATCTAATAACAGTGTAAAAAATTCTACCTTTCGCTCCAAACTTATCTTAAAACAGTTCCCAAAGTAGGTATTTTTTGCATGCGAGTAGAAAATAAAATACGTAGGCATTTGTAAATGGCCGAACAACGCGTTAGTGGTTAGTGGTTTAACCAGCAATCAAGTGCAGAAATGTTACTTTACGCACGTTTTAGGTAGATAGGTATATTATTTTTCTACAGGCGTGAAAAATAAACTACTGCCTCTACTAAATATCTCTCCGAAAAATAATTAAATAATATTGTTTTGTATCATCATGCATTTTGCGTGCGGAAAATTGCACTTTTCCGCACTAATTCGGTAAAAAACATTCCCGTAGCAACAAAGTTATAGTCATAAAAATCACTAACAACCCCAACTTGACAAAATTTAATACAAAGAAATCTCCCCTTTGGTACACTAAGGGCGTAAGTCACATTCATTACACACGTAGCCTTTGCACTTATTGTACCAAACAATAAGGACGTCAGTTGAATGGGACTTACGCCTTTAGTGCACCAAAGGGGAGAAATACAATTTAAGGTTTTTTTCATATATATTACGTATTTGGTTTTTTCCTTAAGCCGTTGACGGCATGTTGCGCCTAAGAAGTTCGGTCAAGCAGTCGTGTGTGGAAAAATAACTTTCCGAAAACGTTCTAAAGAATTATTTAGCTAAGAGCGTGTTACTTCTACAATCGAATGTAAGTAAACTTATGCAATAAACTTGTTTTAATATTGCGGTGCACAAAAATTGATGAGATCAACTTGTTTTGACATTACGGTGCATAAAATAATTTACATTCTCGCGTGCGGTGTAGTAATTACTTTACCGCACGCCGTTCGGTAAAGGTACTTTACCGAACCCGCACCATTTGGAGACCTTAGCAACGCGGTAATAAGGCAACTTCGATATTTGTTTACATATCAATTTCGTCTAATTTGACATGTTTATTCATAAATTACATTAAATTTTTTTTAAAAAAAAAGGTACTCATAGGTAAAATATTGTACCTAACACAGGCGGAAAGTGTCTTTACAACCCTTGACGGCTTGACGGTCCAACTGCCGTCACGTGCGGTAAAGTATCACCTTCCACACTTATTAGGTAAAATTTTTACACTGTACAGGTTGTCTCATTAAATTTGTATTCACCCTTTTAGACCATTAATAATTGATTAAGGAATATAAAAGAAATTGTGTTCGAATTCGTGAAATTTTTACTTTTAAATTGCATCTTAACTTTATTCCTGATGCTTACTGTATTTGACAGGCGCTCAAATTTATAGTTTTTGTAAATTGGATGCTCCTTATGTTATTTTATTAATAGATTAGGCTTGAAATATGCCTTCCGAAAATACCCTAATAGTTTCTGAAATATTAGCGATAATTTTTTTAATGATAAAAAATAACATTACCACTTTTGTGTTAATTTCAGTGTCATTATTTCGAACTATGTTAGTCCCCATGTATAAACAGTGAAAATGACAAATATATATTTTTTTTAATGACGCTCAAAATGACAACCGGTAACGACAACAAAGTTTATTTGTCGTGTCACATCATGTCATTCTCACTGTTGATACATGGGGACTAACGTAATTTGGAATAAGGATACTAAAATTAACACAAGAGCGGTACTGTTACCTTTTTATCAGTTTAAAAAATATTTACTAATATCTCAGGAACTATGGCTATAAACTACGGCATATCGGGTATTTTTGGAAACTATTGGAATATAGTCTCTTAAATATATAGCCTAATCTATTAATTAAATAATATAAAGAGCATCCAATTTACAAAAACTATAAATTTGAGCGCCTGTCCAATATGGTAAGCATCAGGACTAAAGTCAAGATGCAATTCAAAAGTAAAAATTTCGCGAATTCGAACACAATTTCTTTTATATTCCTTAATCAATTATTAATGGTCTAAAATTGTGGGAAAAAATATAATGAGACACCCTGTACAGTGCAAAAATTTTACCTAACAAGTGTGGAAGGTGATACTTTACCGCACGTGACGGCAGTTGGACGAACGACGCAAAGTGGAGTTCGGTCAAGCCGTCAAGGGTTGTAAAGACACTTTCCGCCTGTGTTAGGTACAATATATATCTATGAGTACCTTTTTTTTTCAAAAAATTTAATGTAATTTATAAATAAACATGTCAGATTAGACGAAATTGAAATGTAAACAAATATTGAAGTTGTCTTATTACCGCGTTGCTAAGGTTTCCAAGTGGTGCGGGTCCGGTACACCCAATATGCAAAATCATCTTTTTGCAAAATGATTTAAACACACATTATATAGTTTCTCTTTATTTTATTAAAAATTATAGCAGACTATTTAATTATTGTGTCAGTTACTCCCTAAAAACTAACTTCTTGCGCACAGAAAAGTGGAGTTTTCCACATCCTAGTAGAAAATAGTAAATTTAACAAGTGCAAAAATATTACTTTGCCGCATGTAATTGCAGATGGCCGAATAACGCGCTTAGATGGCCGGGCCAGCAATTAAGTGAAACAAAATTTTACAAGTATTTATTTATATTAAATTTTGACAACGTATATCGTTTTATCCGACACGTTTATTTTTAATTTTTTGTTATGGTGTTTTTTTTCGCACTAGTGCGGAATAGTTTCCTTTCCTCAAAAAACTATTTTTATAGTTTTCCTCGGGTGTGACCTGAGCTAAAGCTGCTCGGGGGCGAAGTGAAAGCGCAAGGCACAGTGGTCTATGCCAGAAATGCGTTACCTACTATTAGTATTTTAAATCACAGAAAATTCAAGTTTTAAAAGGTAAAGTGCTATTGTGAGATATCAATATGGTAAAGCGGTATTTTATTCGTTTATCCAAAAAGGGCCTGGAAATTCACTTGCACACGTAAGTATTGATAGTTTAGTTAGTTACACCATTGTTTCAGTGTAAAGAGTTGTTAAAAGCAAAGGATAAAAATATAATTAAAGCATTGGTGCACCTAGAAAGGGGGCTCGGGGTCCGGCCACCTCCAAGCCTAAAGATTCTTAGATATTTTCCACATATTTCATAAATAGAAAAATAAAATAGCATAAAATACAGTATCATGGGCTCTCGCCCTACACCTTAAGACATATTCATGGTTACGACACCAATTAAAGCAAACTAAAAAATCAAAATGGTTTTCAAGAGCTCCTGTTATTCGAACAGCTTGGACACGTTTTGATGTAGTAATGCGAGCTAAGAGTTTAAATTGATATAAAAATCAAGACATGCAATGTGTCAAGCAAAATTCTATTGTTGATATATTTGACGTTTAGAAAAAGCTACGAAGGTCGCTCAATTATTTAAAAAAAATGCAATTTTTTTAATAATTACTAAAACGTCATAAACTATTTAAAAAAAATACATTAAATAAAATAAAAAACCTTATATTTTAAAAATTGCGGTTTAAAAAGAGAATTCCACGAACAAAAATTTGTGCGGGAATTCGAATTCTCGCGGCAAATGAGGGCAAGAAGTACGTAATTCTCGCACGAAAGTAGAAAAAACTTTTAGAAGTCGAATAAGGCATTATTTTAAAAATCATTTTTTTCCAACCATTTCTTTTTTAAAATTTTTATGTTAAGCAACTATTTTCTTTTAATGTAATACACGTGTAATATATAAACTAGCTTATTCTTAAACCATTCAAATAAGAAAGCCAAAATTATATTTATTAGTATGATATAAGAAGGTTTGGGACAGTCACGTGATATGTGTTTATTTTTTTAATCAAATTTTTTTGTGACATGTTTATTTATTACTCTGTGTTTGTCATTTTTTTCTTCGACTTGTATATCTCAGAAATCTCACCACGGCTTTCGCAGGCTGAAATAAGCTTTCAATGCTAAGCAAGAAGCACAAACAAACCACGCCTCTGCCATAATCTGCCACAAACCTACATTGGTTTCACTCTTTCCAATCACCCCGTTTTTAACTTAAGGCCTGTGCAAACACATTATTTGTCCCGACAAGCCTAGGCAGTCCATGTGAAAGATAGATTTGTGCACACTCGATATTTCTTTTCTATATAAACTTTGCATAACACATTGAAAGTTATCGTTACTTGTTTAGAAACTTTAAAAAATAGTTGTGGTATACCATGTATCCCAGATAAAAGTTATTACACGGTTTCTTATGAGAATTTAGAAAACAGTATTACACACAAATTTGGATTATTGGGTAAACATTGGCGCTATTCCGAGCCCAGTCTATTTCAAAAATAAAAATATCTATAGACTTTTAAAATATCAAGCAATAAATAAATTATTTTTATTAAAAGCAGTTTTTAGTTTTTGCTTAATATTTGAAAAAACCCTTGTAGATATTTTAAATTTTAATACAGCACCTGATTGGGCTCAGAATATCGTAAATTTTTTCCATTTAACCAGAATTATAATATGTCTTATCATTTCCAAAATCCTCATAAGACCCCATTTAATTAATTTTATCTGGGACACCCTGTATAGTTAGTACTTTTTGAATATTATCTATATGTAAAAATTATACTACTCGCAACTTAATGAATTATATACGAAGTAACTGGAACGACCACGGCTATGTGAGACACTGAGACAAAAATTTAGTTTGTTTAGAGTGACAACATAGAATAAATGCTAAGCATTGCAATCTTTCTCTTTCTAGTTCTAATCACCTGTGGTATTCTGTGAACTTAATACTTCAAGGAGATTGTCATTTGTGATTTGTCATTAGATAGTTTAAGTTGTGCCACGTATTTTTACGTAAGCATGAGATTTGACAGTTACGCAAGCGCACTTCGTCACACCGTCATCAAGGTCACGTTAGGAGCTTACGTATTTACGTTAGCTTACGGCAGTCTGCGGGCACCGTAACGTTACCAAAGAATAGAATTGGTTGATTGACCGATCGAAAAATGTGGCCTAGACGATAATTTTCGCTTTCAGTACAAACGATTCTTTGCAAATATATTCCTACTGTAGTTGAAAAGACAAAAAACAAAATTGTAAGGTTGTAACACCAAAAAAACACAGTGCCGAATTCCATATTCTCTGCTATTAGTAGACTTGTTATGGTAACGTAAAAACATTCAACTTAAACTCAAATTTGGAACAAAACGTAGAGCGCTTAACGTGCAGTTTTACGTAAGAATACGTAGCACAACTTAAACTATCTATTAAAGTGTTTGTCAATGTTGTCAGTAGCACCTCCTGCGCAGCGTGCTCTCTCTACAAAAAATATCAATATTTTTGCCTCACTTTGCATATAGAGATTATTGCCGTTAATAATTCTTACAAGAATCTCTCAGTTTAGTGCCCTTTTTAGCCTATTAACCTTCCCATCATTTTTGACGATGATGGTCAAAGCTGTCACATTATTTATTGATCCAGGAGACGATGTGAAGCCTTCCAAAAAGGCGTCACAATAGTTCAATGAATAGAGGCCAAAATACGGGGGTTACTCTACAACCGGTAGTTCTGAATTTTGAATATGTTGTTAAGCTTAGGAGGGTAGTTAAAAATCTGAGTTTTCGTCACCCCCACCCCTGTGCTCCCTCCGCCATCTTGAAAAAACCATCTCAAAAATTGGCACTTTTTTTAGTTTTTTGCCTTTAATTTCGTTCCAGTACACTAAATCGCAAAAAGAGTTATATGAAATTTTTTAGAGGATATAATTATCTACAATTGGGTGGTACTATGGTTGTTCTACGAGCAGCAGTAACGGAGCTAGGTAATTTCCAAAATTGACTAAAATCACGTGCTTGTGCAAATTTTTAGATTTTTTTCATTTTAGACGGCATAAGCTCCCAAATACTATGTTCTAGGGTAAAAGTTCTAAGAATGTATCTTGTAAAGAATTTTATCAGCTACAAAATCCATTCTTTAAATGTATTTTTAAATATTGTAATGGAGTGGGAGCAACTTTTAACTTAAAGTAAGTAAGTTAGAAAATAATAATTTTTTTAAATTTAGTGCTTTAAACGGCACGTTTTTTATTTATTTTTATTTTTTTGTGTAAATTTAGTGACGTACAAAAAGGTAAGAGAGCTTAGGGGTCAAACACCTCCTTAAACTAACCACCTCTTCAAAAACCCCCCCAGACCCCCCAAAATCTAACATATTTAGGTTTTCTCAAATTTTCTCAAAAAATGCGCTTCTAAGAGAAAAATGTGTAATATACTTTATTGTAGACAATGAAATTTCCTTTTGAAAAATGTACAACTCGATGGGGGTCAACTATTTATAAACTCTTCAGCGGCATCCGTTAATTGAAGTAATTTAAAAAAGTAAAACGTGGATATTACGTTTTTTCCATGATTTATTCGATTTTTTTTTAAAACAAGGTTTATAGAACAAAATGTGTTACACATTATTGTAGCAAATAAAATTTCCTTTAAAATGCTGTACAAGAAAGTCGGATTGGTTTCATGGTTATAAATTCAGAGGCGCCCGTAAATTTAACCAATTTTAAAAAATCACAAATTAAAATATTTTTGTTACAAGTTTTATCTCATTTTTTCAAAAACTAAGCCTAATTTTAAGAAATGGTATGATGCACTTTATTGACAGTAAAATTCTCTTTTCAACGGTGTATAACTCGATGGGGTTTGACTTACAACGAACCCGCCAGCGACGTCCGTAAATGGGAGCCATTTAATAAAAAAAATTTAAATTATGTTTTGCACAGGTTTTATTTGATTTTCTGAAAACCACACCCTTTATCAAAAAAATTGTTTTTACTTCATTGTAGATAATAAAATTTCTTTTTAAACGTCGTGTAACATTGTAAAAAATATTTCATATTTACTGCTCCAGTGGTGTGCTTAATTTAAAACAATTTTTTTTTAAATTTCATAACTCTTTTTGCGATTTAGTGTACTGGAACGAAGTTACAGGCAAAAAACTACAAAAAGTGCCAATTTTTGATGGTTTTTTCAAGATGGCGGAGGAAGCACAGGGGTGGGGGTGACGAAAACTCAGATTTTTAAGTACCCTTTCGACCTTAATAACATATCCAAAATTCAGAACTACCGGACCTTTTGTAGGGTAAAACTCCTCTATTCATTGTACTACAAATGAAATTGCCTTATTTGAAAAAAATTTGCTTGCGATTAAACTCTTTAAAAAAAAAATCTCTATATCGTTATTTAAAGTTGTAGGAGTACATTTACATAGATAGGGTTTTTGGCCACTGTGCCCTGATAAATCAATGTGACGACACGGGTCAAATGTGTGGGGACGATATACACCAATAAAATAATATACATGAGTAAAATAATGCATGTGTTTAAAAATAACCAATCAGGACATTTTATACTAAATTCTACAAGAAGGACACTCTTATGTACATTTGATATTGCCATTTCTTAATGTTTTCATCAAGAACTGGAAATTACCGTGGGTATTGGAATATTACGTATATGGTAATTTTAGGCAAAAATGGCTGGTACCATTGAAAAGATGGATAAAAATTATATACATATACACTTAGAGTAAGATATTTTTTCCTACTCTAAGTTTATACATTATAAAAATTACATAACAGTTCAACAATGGATGGTCTGGATATAATTTTTTTAATTTGGCATTATTGGTGGACTTCTGACTGGAATGGCTGATTATCTTGGTAAGTGTAAAAAAAAAAAAAAAAATTTTTCGCACCTGTTGTTTATTTATTTAGCGATAAAGTGGTACTTTTTATCCCTTTGTTGAAAAGTGACGGATCAGGAACAAAAAATTAAAAATTAGGAATGAAAAGTGACAAATCACAAATAAAAAGTAGACAACCTTAAAAATGAAAAAATTTTGAAAAACCAAAAAAGTTCAAAAGTTTGTACCTTGAGCGTAGAAAGTGCACTTGTCGTGGGAAAAGAAAATTCACTTTTATTACAAGTTTTATACGCTATTTTCATACTTTTTGACTTTTAACCGAGTTTTTTAAATTTTAATAGAGATTTTTTTTTAGGATCTTTGACCTGTCACTTTTTATTTTGACTTAAAAAAAAATCCTGAAATTTCGTTCCGGACTTTTTCTCCTTATCACTAATACGTCACTTTTTATCTCAGGGATAGAACGGGACACTTTTATCCTTAACATGAGGGATAAGTAGCGCACGCGTTTTATCCCTAAACTGCAAAAAAATCGTGTGTGCTTAAGACCACACGGTAGAAGTGTAAACTTCAACAAGGCGAAATTAATAATACTGGCCTTCATCTGCATTCTCATATCGCTCGCTGAATGTTCCTCTCTTAGTCGACTCGAGCCGACTTCACCTCCCAACTAACATTTATAGTAGCGGCTACATGTTCTAAAGGCTTTGCTACTTTCTTATAGTAGAAATGTGGTGATCCCAACCAAAATTTGTTACTTTTTAGTTCTAACTACTATTTAGTATCAGGAAATAGTAGGTTTCGTAAAAATGACCCTCTAAACTACTTCTTAGGATTGTTTCTTGATAGTCGATTCTGATAGTCTTCTCTACCACAATAGGACGTTGCTAAAGTTTTACTTTCTTTTTAGTCGTTATTTCGTAGTCGCCCTGACTTTTATATCCTACTTAATTACCACTAGAAAGTTAAGCTTCATTGGAGTCCCAAACAAGTGTATCCGACAACTACATTATAACTTTAATTTTTACCACAAAAGTTTGTGTCATCATAGTAACATCTGATGTAACAATGTAGACAAAATAACTTTGTGGATCAACTTTAAAGCCGCAACTACTTTGACTTTTTTTTAATGTCGATCTTTTAAAGTAATCTCTCCTTCCTGTTTCTACTTTGAAAACGTAGACTTTTTGAAGTCGCATCTTTGTCGCACACATTCTTAACCCTACTTTTTGTGGCTCCTTTTATAATATGGGAATATTAGGAATAGTTTTGCAAATATTTTTTTAACTACCTTGAGCAGTCCATTTTTTCGAGCTCATTGCTTGACCATTTTGCAAAACAATCAAAATGCAAAATATTGATCCAAAGTATCGAGTACCGCACCCGGATTTTAAGAATTCCCTGGTCCATGCTTAATCTCCATCCTTAATCTTTTACGCTACTTGTTGCTGTTCTATTCACTGTCTTTACGGTCGGTCGTGGTTTGTGCTGTGGCACCACCCTATCGCCATCGTAACCCTCTTGTGCGGACTAAACCGAATTCGTTTATCTATGCCTCTTGTGCTGACGTGTCGTGTCTCACTGTGATTCATTTTATGTGTTGAGCTTGGGTCAATAATTCTTTTTGGTTTTCTTCAAATTTGTGCTGTTGCTAAAGCTTGGTTTGAAGTGAATAAACTTAAATTTGTGCTGTGTTACATTTTAAAAAACTCTTTTTATTGGCACTTAATTTATTGTTCTAATGGAATTTAATTTATCTTGTTTTTGTTTTAAAACCTACCACAAATTCACGCTCGTACATAACCTATAAGCAGTGGTGTTGTTGTTGACAGAAACGGCAAATGACAAGTGGCGATACCCCAATAACTTGAGGGTAGTAGTTATACATATCGCGTGGTTCCTATCACTCTGTAGACGTTTTCTAGTGGCGAAAGCTAGTTAATAATACGTTTCTGCAACGAAGGAGTAGAAATTCGAGTGTGTTATCTAGAACTAAAAAGGAATGCCGACATAAAAGTCGTAAGTGACACGTTGCCGTAACTTAGGCTCACTTTCAAGTAACCCTTTCGACTATCAGGGAATATAGTTTGGGACGCCATGTTTTTATTTAAGAAAGAAAATTTAATATTTTTGTTGTCGTTTTATGAGCTCATATTAAAGAGCTATACTATTTTAGAAACAAATTAGTTGAAGCTTACCAAAAATGCTCTTCTTAAGCACCATTTGTTGGAGTTAACTGTCGATTATGAAAACATAACCTCCAAAATCACAACACAAAAATTCCATCAGCTACCAGAAAACGGCTCAATTTTACGGGCGCACCGGTTTTTTGCAATATATATAATGCATGTTATACAAAAAACTTTGCGTCGCACTCGAATTTTGATCTCTGCTCGTAAATTCTCACACTTTTGGATAACATAGTACATATTATAACCATAACCAAAGAAAAAAACTAAGCGAGTCTGTTTACTGTTGTGTCCACCATATTGTGTAACAATTCTACCAAAAAGAAACGATTATATTATTTGCAACTACATCGCAACTTTTATGCCATTACGGAAAAAAAAACAGCCTCTACGACGTAGTAGATACCTGGCTACGACGTAGTAGTGTAGTTGTTACTACAGTGACTTTAAACACTTGGCCAAGTAGTTATAACCAGAAATTGGTTCGCCACTTAGGGAATTATAACGTCGCTGTATGGTATATTGAGACGTTGCGGTTACTTTTAAGAAATTCTTTCTAGTTGGGGTTTCATCGTTACAACTTTAAATGTTTGTTGGGCTGAATGAGCGTTACATAGCCGACCCTGACGGCTCAGTTCAATTCACTACCCACAAAAACTGCTAAACGCGCCTAGAGAAATTAACACTTTAAAAAGTGCACTTTTATGCCTCGATCAGTCGTAGTCTTCCCGAAGCTCGTACTACAAACTTTTCGTGTCGGGATATAAAGTGCCAGCTTAATCTCATGGTATATAATATACTACTTTGTCAGATACATAGACCCCATTGTATGTCGTACCATTGGTAGTAGCGCCAGCCTGTTAAACAAGGAAAACAACTAACCAACTACCAAAAGTCAATTTTAATCCTTTAGTTTTGGTTGAGTCATCAGCTAGCGCTTTAGTTTTTTTTAAACGCAGCAATTTTTAACGCTGTCATGCACCGCTGTACTTTTTTCTAGTTTAGTTTTGTTTCGATGCGCTCTGTCTGTCAGGGCCCAGGTCGTACCATTGCAGGCAGGCAGCAGTGCTGGAGTGTGGTACCTACCTAGTGCTTTAGTGCCTGTGTGGTAGACAAAATAAATATTGGAGCTTTAAAAGAGGTAAGTACTTTTTTAAATATTTATTCTACAAGTGTCCCTAAAACGTCTTTACAACAGCTAACCACATATTTCTAAGGTCAAACTTACCTTCTAGTCCGTAATTGGTCCATTTCTGAGATACACGGTGTTAAAATTAAAAAATAAAAATGGAATTTTTTAATACTACGAACATTTTGTTTGGAGTGAGAACCCCTATCATTTTCACTGTGGCTCTTAGAGGCATATACGTAATATCCCAATACACCCTGTTACCTATTTACACAATGGTTGGCGTTTGATGCAAACATTCAGAAATAAAGGAACGAAAAATGCACAGATACCAAATTTACATAGATAGAGTTTTTGTCAACTGTACGCCGATTATTTGTCGTAACGAATACAAGAATAAAATAATATTCATGCGTAAAAGTATAACCAATCAGGACATTTTATGTTAAGGACCGCAAAAAGGATAGACTTATACTCATTGATATTGCCATTTTAAATATGTTTGCATTCTGCATCGTAAGGTACCGTAGGTATTGCAATAATACGTACTATATGGAAATAATATGCATATGTCTTTGAAAGCAACCAATCAGGTCTTTTTTGCTTAAAGTCCCCAAGGCCCTCATGTTTGCATCATGAATGGGCAGTTACCGTGGGTATTGGAATATTATGTATATCAAACGTGGAATTTCGTACCCGTGAATTTAAAAATCAAACAAGTTTCGTGGCTAATCGGGCAAAAAGGAGTTTTTTGTTTCCCTCATATTTTTCCGTGGGTAGCCTGAAAGCTTAAACTCACGGGGGTCCAAGATCTAATGGACACCTAATAAGTATTGACAGTTAACCGTTTCCTCCTTATGGGACTCCTCATGTATATACTTAGAGGACCTTTTAAACAATGTACCTGTATAGGGTCCCTTTCCCAGGGTTACGGGCGAAGACCACATCGATATGAAAGGCGGAGAGAATGGACCTCGGTACGGTGATCATAGCGTAGGTGGCAACCCTTCGAGGGGTCATCGGCACCCTAAAATTTTGTACAGCGTCCAACAGGACTTGGGTCCTGACGTGTACTGTTGGGTCCTGTTGAGTACTGTTGGGTACTGTCGTGTACTGTTGGGTACTGTCGTGTATTGTCGAGTACTGTTGGGTCCTGTCGGTGTACTGTTGGGTACTGTCGTGTACTGTCGAGTACTGTTGGGTCCTGTTGAGTACTGTCGTCGTGCCTTGGGGGGGGTCCGACAAGGACAAAGCGCGCCCTCAAAAAACATGCGAGCAAAAACAAAAAAAAGCTCATCATCTTTGGGGAACCGCACCGCGCTCACAAATCTTGCGACCAAAAAAAAAAAAAAGGTCATCCTGTCTTTTCGCATCTACGCCACTGTTTCGGGTTAGACGGTTGTGTCGAGTACTGTCGTGTACTGTTGGCTTCTATCGTACTGTTACGTCCTGTCGTGTACTGTTGGGTACTGTCGAGTACTGTTGGGTCCTGTCGTGTACTGTCGAGTACTGTCGTGTACTGTTGGGTACTGTTGGGTCCTGTCGTGTACTGTTAGGTACTGTCGTGTACTGTCGGGTACTGTTGGGTCCTGTCGTGTACTGTCGAGTACTATTGGGTACTGTCGTGTACTGTCGAGTACTGTTGGGTCCTTTCGTGGTACTGTCGAGTACTGTTGGGTACTGTCGTGTACTGTCGAGTACTGTTGGATCCTGCCGTGGTACTGTCGGGTCCTGTTGTGAAATTTGTACAGTACTGTTGAAAGCTGATGACCCCTCGCAACCCTTTCTTTTAGGGATAGTATAAAAGACTACAGCTGATGCCTTACAGTATGGCGTTGGCTCGTCAAAGGCTAGAGGAGTAAAACCTTGATTAAAAATCCTGGCCCTCCAGTAGGGGGTTGAGGCATTAGACTGGTTCTCTAATACTTGTAAAACAAAGCAGTTACCAAAAAGCCTAAACAAAGCCTCGGAGCAATGGATGGAAACTCTCGAAGACGAAAAAAGCAAAGACAAAGGACTATGTATATAGCTACATGGAACGTACAGGGACTGAATCAAAAGTTGGACATTATTGCAACCGAAGTGCAGAATTGCAAAATCGATATTATTGCACTCACTGAGACAAAAAAGAAAGAAACAGGTACGAATAGTGTCGGTAATTTTGTCCATATGTTTACTGGAGTCCCAAAAGAAAGAAGAGCAGCCAGAGGGGTATCCTTGTTAATAAAGAAAAATCTAAAGAATAAAATTACAGACTACGATTGCATTAGTGAAAACATACTTCGAGTGAACAACATGAAGATGCTTGGACATAATATAAGCATAATAGCAGTCTACGCATCATCAGATGACGAAAGAGTAGCTAAAAAACAAATGTTCTTTGATCAACTTGATGAGACTATCACAAAAATCGGTAATACCAGAGAAATATTTATGCTTGGCGATTTTAATAGCCGAACTGGTAGGCAAACCCAAGGCAATTGTGTGAAACCCACAACCTAAAAATAAATAATGGTTTTTTTAAACATAAGGATATTCATCGCTATACCTGGATTCAGCCAACAAGAAATCTTAAATCAATAATTGATTATGCTATAGGTCGACAACACTCGCAATTAAAGTGGTATGATGTGCGAGCACTTCGTGGTGTTACCTGTGGATCTGACCACCATCTGGTAAAAGCAAAAATATTATTCTCTTTAAGAAAAACAAATAAGGACGAAAGTATTAGAGAAAATGAAAACCTAGAAAGCATCGAAGACAATCAAAAATACAACTTTAGAAGTCTAGAAATCGAAAGTACTCAAAGATTGTAACAGAACCGATTAGATGAAAAATTAATAAACACAAATCATTCATTTGAAGAGATGTATACAAACATAATAAAAAGCTTGAAGGAAGCAAGCAACGAAGCTGTTGGGTACCAAGATAATAGAAATAACAGGAAGATGTGGTGGACGGACAAAATACAGGAAATGGTCAAAGAGAAAAAACGTACATACTTAAAATGGCTCAGTACCAAGGAGCAAAGCGACCTAGAAATCTACAGGGAAACCAGAAGACAGCTAAGAAATTTGATACGCACAGAAAAAAATGAAATGTTCAAGCGCAAGTGCCACGACTTAAATACACACGTAGGAGGAAGGCAAAGTTCTGAAGTATGGAAATTCATTTCTACTAAAAAACCCAACAAAAGAAAAAGTAAACGTCCAGATAATCAAACCACAACAATGGAGAGAACACTACAAGGGACTGCTGCAGGAGACGAGACCCGAATATCTGGCAGCCTCTCCGAGAAGAGACATAGAAGTACATGGAGAGGAAGTAATCATCGAAAAAGAAATGATAAAGAATAATATTAAAAAGCTTAAATCCGGAAAAGCTAGCGGACCTGGGGGAATATATGCTGAAATGCTCAAATATGGATCAGAGAAACCACTGGAAAATCTCACATATATTATTAACCAATGCATAAACGGACATCCAGTACCTAATTATTGGAAAATTGCATTCATATCCTCAATACATAAAAAAGGAAACAAGCTGGATTGCAACAATTACAGAGGAATTTCAGTAACCAGTACTCTGAGTAGATTGTACAGGGTTTTTTTTTACGGGTATGCGCACTCGCAAGGAGATCCCTATCACGCTCGAGAAGCGGCAAGTGCGCGGAAATGTTGGTGTGTGTTGGTTTGGAAACGGTTTAGGTTGTAACCTGCAGGGAAAACTGTCGCAGGGAGTTTATTCCACAGCGATGCTGTTCTCCAGAGATATGAATTCTGATATAATGAGGTTCTTGGTGCCTCTATTTTGACAATAAATTGATGGTTACCGTCTGTTTGACGTGTTCGCCTAGTAGGTGCTACTCCCGGGGGGATCATACGTGCCAACTCTTCAGAGCATTTTCCGTGATAATACCTGTAGAAGAGAGATAGATCGCCCACAGTTCTTCGATGTTCGAGACTATCCAAGCTACGGGTAAGTGCGGGGTCATTGATCAGCTTAATAGCTCGTTTTTGCACGGTGTTCAAAAGCATTAAGGTATGTTTGGGTGCCGCACTCCATATATGTGAGCAGTACTCCATAGTTGGTCGAATCTGGGCTTTGTAGAGTGTCAGCAGTTGGCTTGGTGTATACAGATGTCTTGTACGAAATAGCACGCCAAGCTTTTGGGACGCCCTTTTAGCTATATCTGCCACGTGACTGTGCCAAGACATGTTGGTCTCTGCAGTGACTCCTAAGATGTTCAACTGGCTCTGCAATGCGACAGCACTTCCAGATAGCATGATGTTTGGCTCACCGGTGCTGGTCTTTTTTGAAAACAGGGCTGCTTGGGTTTTCTGCGCGTTGAACTGTACAAGGTTTTTGTTGCCCCATCCTCTATTATCTCTAAGTCGTTATTTATCTGTGATATTTCAGTTAGTCTAAGGTAATGGAATTCAAGTGCGGAGAGACATGTGGGTGGTATGACTGAGGAGACTACATTACCATCATCTGCAAAGCAATAAAGTGGATTTACTGTTTTATCTATGAGGTCATTTATGTAAATCAGAAAAAGTGTTGGCGAAAGGATTGCTCCCTGTGACACACCAGCATTTATTTGGTAAGAGTTGGAGTTCCGGCCATCCAGTGCAACATAAATGGATCTATCCAAAGTCTCGGCGACAATCCCGTTGCTTTGAACTTGTTGAGCAGATTTTCATGCCAGACTTTATCGAATGCTTTAGATATATCTAAGGCAATTGTTCTTGTTTCACCTCGCAACTCAATCGCTTTTTGCCATAAGTGAGTGACGTATGTAAGTAAATCGCCAGTTGACGTATATTTTCGAAATCCGTATTGCTTGTCGTTGATAATTTTGTACTTTTCCAAGTACTTGGTTAGGTGATTGTTCATAACTCTTTCCATTACTTTTGATATCACCGGAAGTAGAGCAATTGGTCTATAGTGTAACGGATCTGTCTTTTTTCCTTTCTTTGGAATGGGTTGTACTGCGGGAGACTTCCATGATGATGGATATACTCTTTGCCTATAAGATAAATTGAATAATTTTGTGGAAGCTGGGGTGAGTTCGCTAGCACAATTTTTGAGTACTATTGACGTGAAAGCCTTGCGGTCAAATGCTACTTCAATGCTCCTATAGTTTTGTTGTCTTATACTATGCAAATCAAGTTGGCCTTGCGTCTTGGCCTTTTGTCATTGTTTTCAATTGTTTAAACAATTTGACATTACGCTTTGATATGAAATTATTTTGCACAAAAGCGTTTTAATTTTATTTTGAAATGTGTATCATTTTTGTTACTTTGTATAACTAGGCTTTGAGGGCCGTCAGCTGAATTATAATTTTTCCAAACCAGGCTTACTATATTTTTGACTGTGTAAATTAATAAAAATACTGGAGTGCCTTGACCTGCCTCAGGAGGAAATCATAGAGCACTAGAAATAAGTGAAAAAGCTGAATATCTCCTAAACGGCTCAATGAAACTATGACATATGATACATCATTTTAAAAAGAATTTAATGACAAATTCGAAAATTAATTAAAATATAGGCCATTCCATAAGAAAAAATGCAACTTTATGTCATATCTCAAAAACTAAAAGTGACAGTTGAAATATAATTTAGCGGGTGAATTCCTCGTAACAAAGTCTATAAAACTGCAATTTACTCTAAATCAAAATTTACACTAATAACGAAGTTATAGACCCCCTTCAGAAATGCAGACTTTTCAAAAAGCCCCCGTAGCTCAAAGACGAGACGATATTTTCAAAATGCGGTTTTCACTATAAGTCTTCCCTTGAAATTTGAGCCTCGCAATGCGTGGTCAGTTTTTCTCTGTCTCCCATAGAAGTACCTTAAACCCCCTAAAAGTGCCCAAATTGGGACACCCTGTACGGTAGGATTCTTAGAGATCTAATAGAGAATGATTTTCATGAACAAGAAGAAGAAGAGCAAAGTGAGTTTCGCGCAGGCAGATCTTGTAGTGATAATGTTTTTTGTCTTAAACAAGTAATTGAGAAAAGGAGCGCCAGATATATAGAGACTCATGTTACCTTTGTGGACCTACAAAAAGCATATAATACCGTTCCAGTAGAAAAATTATGGACAGTGTTAGAGCAAACTAATATCAATCATACTTACATAAAAGCGATAAAAGAAAGGGTCAAAATCTAAAATTAAAATTGGAAATCGAC
The DNA here is from genome assembly GCA_963576565.1 of Aspidapion aeneum. Taxonomy (NCBI): domain Eukaryota; kingdom Metazoa; phylum Arthropoda; class Insecta; order Coleoptera; family Brentidae; genus Aspidapion; species Aspidapion aeneum. Next base: position 47,509,104 of record OY755044.1, read on the forward strand.
TTTCAAAAGAATTCCTGGTAACAAAAGGCTTAAGACAGGGATGTTGTATCTCTCCAACTCTTTTTAAAATATATATCGCAGTAGCTCTAAAAAACTGGAAACGTAAAGTACACGGCATGGGAATACAACTTAACGAACGATTTACCATATACACACTACAGTTTGCTGACGACCAAGTAATTGTGGATAAAGACATGGTGTATATGATGAGAAAGTTAACAGAAGAATACCAAAAGTGGGGATTAACAGTGAACGTGGACAAGCCACAGTACTTATGTATTGGAAACGAATCCAGTGAGTTAGTACTAGAAAATGGACAAACAATATCTCAATGCAATGAGTATGTATACTTGGGTGTCACATTTGATAAGACAGGTACAGACTGTAAAGAATTGGAAAAAAGAATAGTAAAAGCAAAAAAAGTTATTGGATGTCTTAACAGTATTTTATGGAGCAGAGAGATAAAAAATAATGTAAAATTTAACATATATGAAACAATGGTCAAAAGCACGCTGTTGTATGGAATAGAGACTTGTCGCGTAACAGAAAAATACAAAACAAAAATGGAAAGTGTCGAAATGGATGCAATAAGAAGATCAATGAGAATATCTAGAATAGATCACATAAGAAATGAGATCATAAAAGAAAGAATGGGAATCGAGGGAAGCATAACGGATGACATCACTAGAAGGCAACTGACATGGTACGGCCATGTAAAACGGATGAACGACGAAAGATTACCAAAGCAGGTCCTAGAATGGCAACTAATAGGGCGCAGAAAAAGAGGGCGTCCTAAACTAGAATGGCAACAGTCAATCCAAAGATCAATGAGTCAAAAATATCTGACAGAGGATGATTGTCAGGATCGAAGGAGGTGGAGAATGGGCGTCGGACAACGTAGAAAAACGTTCTAAACCGACATAGTTTCTGTTTTCTCAATGTAGCTGTTTATTCTTTTTTGTTAAGAAAGTGGTTTTCTTTTCCCGTTTACTTTTAAACAAACTCATTAGATTTTTGCCTCAGTTGGCTATACAACTAATGGATTGTTGTGTCCCATCAAGTTATTTTGTATAATAATTCAATAACTACAGAAAGGTAACTAGCCCTCCCAGCCCCTAATTTTTAGTTTTTATTGTTTTCCTTTTCAAAGAAGAATTGTATAGTGACAATCAGGCTTAGCTCAGCCTCCAAACCTATCTAATAACTAAATTATAATATCTTCTGCTATACACCATAGGCGCAACAAGTCGGGTAATTTTGGGTGAGGAAGAAGGGGCCCAAGCTCAAGCTTCAGGCTCAGCAAAACTGTTATAAAAATTAAGCACTTTTCGGGAAAAAAAATGAGCCTCAAATCCAAATTCTTGAAAAAAAAAACAAAAATGGGAGATAAATTGCGTTCTTTCTCTCCATAAAACTACCCCCTATATCACAAAGCAAAAAAACGTAAACATCATACACTTTTTTTAGTTTATTAAGTCGTTTTTAAACGTTATTTTTAAAACAACGTTTTTTTGACGAACGTAAGGACGATCTATTAAACTTTAAAATGTATGTGTGTTAAGTTAACTATGGTATCTTATTTATTTATTTAAAGGTAGGAGAAAATTATTATTTGTTTATAACTTTTTTCAAATTTTTGCTATGCTTATGCTATGTATGACATATTAAGAAAATACATTTTTACCCATATACGTAATATTCCAATACTCCTCGTTACCCATTTACACAATGGTTGGCGTTTGATGTCAACATTCAGAAATAAAGGTACGAAAAGCGCACAGATACCAAATTTACATAGATAGAGTTTTTGTCAACTGTACGCAGATGATTTGACATAACGAATACAAGAATAAAATAATATTCATGCGTAAAAGTATAACCAATCAGGACATTTTATCTTACGGACCGCAAAACGGATAGACTTATACCCATTGATATTGCTTTTTCAAATATGTTTGCATTCTGCATCGTAAGGTACCGTAGGTATTGCAATAATACGTACTATATGGAAATAATATGCATATGTCTTTGAAAGCAACCAATCAGGTCCTTTTTGCTTAAAGACCCCAAGGCCTTCATGTTTGCATCATGAATGGGCAGTTACCGTGGGTATTGGAATATTATGTAAATGTTTTTACCTTCCTAGCCCGCACAGCAACGACTAGAGAAGGCATTGTTTTCGACGAAAATTTTTGTTTTGAGATAACTCCGAAAATGTGTTATTTGGGTGTATTTTAACCTATTCTAGCAATATCGTCGTGATGTCTGTCTGTGTGTGTGTGTGTATTTTGTTTCTGTCCGTAACACGATATCACAAAATTTTCAAGAAAAATAGTGTTCGACACTCTAACGAGCTGACTAGATTTTGGTCAAAATCAATTAATGCTAATGACAGGTTTTTGACACACAAAATTTAAAAAATGCTAACTTTTTAACGGAGCATCGCATCAATATGAGGTTTTTGGAATATAGGAGTAGACTACATTTGGCTTAATAATTTGTGTTATAACCAAAAAGTTCGTAGGAGCTTTAGTTTTTGAGATATTTACAAAAAACTGTTTTCAAGGCTGATTATCATAGCTTCACTTGAAGTATGCTAATAGGCTAGCTAGAAAGGTATCAGATCTGTCATAGATCCATTTATTTAAATATGTCATACATACAGGGCCTCTAGGTTTATAGTATTCTGGTAGTGAGAGTACAATTCGGCATTTTTTTTTACAAAAAAATTTTAGGTTTCAAAATGGCAGGCTTTCTTATTTATAAACCCAATCTAATTACCTAACCAACCAGCCTATCGAATCATCCTAACCAACCAATCTAACCTGCCAACCTAACTAACATAAAGAACCAACAAATATAGGAATTCAAGCTAAATAAAACCGTTTAAAGAATTGCATATGGCAACATTTCTCGCCGCGAATCGGACCTCGGCCAATTGTCCCCGCGGCGTATTGGCCCGCGGCGGATCTGCCGCGGCTAATTGTCTCATCTTCCCATTAAATATGGTAACAAATTCAAATCCACAAAAATAACAACTAAATTAAAACACTTCGCCCCTGGTGGATTATGCTCATTTTGTGTTGATCATAAAGCCCCGCCTCTGGTGCTTTATACAATTTATCCCATTTAAAACTTCCACCCGGGATTTCTCGAGAACTGCTAAAATTTTTAAAAAATGCCAAGACACGTCGATTATTTGTTTTACCGTGTAAAAATTTCAAAAATCGCTCGATTAAATTTTGAGATATTTGCATTAACGTATTAACCGGAGGAGACCAGGAACCGCGGCAAAAATTCATTCATCAAAACAATTCGATTTGACCCCTAGATGCTTCAATAAGTTGGAAAAGAATAGAAATATTTTTTGGAAAGACGATGGCAACGCTGTGCGACACACAGCAGACGTATGTTTATTCTTTATGGTCGATCGAGTTACCAGTGACGGCGGCAAAATATTTATTTATTAAAAGTAAATACCTAACCTATTAAAACAAGCAATTTAATTTAGTTTGCAGCTGAATAGATACCCATTGACAATAAAAATTTACATTAATAGCATTGTTGAGATTATGTTCTCAAATACAGAAGTCGTTCATTAAAAATAGGAGTCAGGCTCTAGTAAAAACTTGAGAGCCCACTTGATTTTCGAACCGGGGCACTCACCGAGAATTGTGAAGTCGTCTCCAGCAGCCGAAAACGGTATTAAAAATCTCTTTTTCCGAGCGACACCCCAATTATTACAATTTTAAAGCTAGATACTATGTGTAGTGCCTACTTTTCTTTTGTATATAAAAAAGTAAATATAATTTTAGTTCCTTTTTTTATGAAAAATTGGTAATAATATTGTAAAAAAGTAACGGAGCTCTATTTGGATAAGGATATTTTGGACTTTTTTTGAAAAAGCCCTCGATTTATTGCTTTGATGGGGAGACAATTTGCTTACTTTGGGGATTTATTAAGATGCACCCCATTAGTGGAGTTACTTTTACCCATTTGTTTTAATTGGGATAGTAACCATGGCCAGAACTAAAATAGTTTTTTTGGTTATGCTACTCTACATTTTTCAATTTTCTCTGAATTTAAAATTTCTTGCAAATATATTTGTATTTACTGCCTCCTACGACGGTGGTTTTGTCCCTTTTAGTAAGATTAAAGGTGTGTACAAAAAATATGTACCTAAAAAACAACTCTTTTTTAAAGCGAGTTATTTTGAGAAAAGTTAATGCGACACTTATTCCGTCGTACTACCATCTCGGTTTTCATCAGCAGTTATTAGAAAAGAAACTGGAAAAAAGTGCAACATATCAATTTCTGTTCTGTGGTAATTGCTTTATTATAGTTTTTTCAAAAACATCTTTTTCGAATGATGTTTTGTTCAATTGACATTTTTTTAAAACAATTTGTTCAAAAACATCTTTTTTGAATGACATTTTCTTGAATAACGTTTGGTTCAAAAACATTTTCTTCAAACAGAAAAACTAGCTCCTGTGTGTGTCTTTTTGGGAGGTCGCAATCGGTGGTAGCTTTATCAATTGATCCTAACCTGTTAACCTAACCACACTGAACTCTAATCAATTGATCGCAAATGTATCCATTTCAAGAAATTAAAAATGTTTTCAAAAAAGAGATCATTTGAACATCTTCAAAAAAGATATTTTGAACAAAACAATTTGACAAAATGTCATATGAATTTAAGCAATTTTTGAACAAAAAGTTTTCTATCAGATTTTCAAACAAAATGTTTTCGAAAAAATGCAACTCGAACAAAATGTCACTTAAAAAAGATGTTTTCGAACAAAATGGTTTTGGTCAGATTATCATTTGAACAAAATGTTTTAAAAACACAGTTGAACATGTTTTTGAACAGATTCTCATTTAAAAATGTTGAACAAAATGTCATTGAACAAAATGTTTTTCAAAAAAATATAATATAAAAAGATATTTTCATAAAAAGTGTACCATCAGATCATTGGAACAAAATATTTTTGAAACTAAAAAATTTGAACAAAATGTCATACAAACGCACTGCTTTCGAACAAAATGTCATGTAGAAAAGATATTTTTTAACAAAATGTTTTCAATCAGATTGACATTCAAACAAAATGTTTGAAAAAAAAGTCATTCGAAAATATTATGTTTTTAAAAAAATGTTTTCGAAAGAAAACCCCATTCGACAAAAAGTCATTCGAAAAACTAATTTTTCAACAAACCAAAAGTTTTTTTATCAGGTGGATGTTTGAACAAAATGTTTTTGAAAAAGATGTTTTAAATCTGTTTTCAACCAAAACGCCATTTGAACAAAATGTCATTTCAAAAAGTAATTTTTGAACAAAATGTCAAATCAAATTGTCTTTTAAACAGAATATTTTTGCAATGCAATTTGAACAAAATAACATTTTCGTTTAAAAAATTAATTTTATTTGCCAGTTTTATTTTTTGACACATCACTTAATGCTGATAGTATTTTGAAAAAGAACTTTTTTTATTTAACATTTAAAATGAGTTAAATAAAAAAACATATATTTATATCGTCTCGCTTATAGTTAAAAATAAGGAACAAAAAATATTTTATAAATGATCTAAAAAATAGGGTTATTTAGATACCAGGGCCGAAATTTACTTTTCGTTTTTAAATAAATTGCAATCAATTTTTGGGTTATAACAATGATCCTTAGAAATGGATTTTATTTAACAATGAAAAAAATAATAAGTAGGTAACTATAGTTTATTGTTTTTAAATTTTTTGAATATAAAATTTTGCTGACATTTTATAGGGTTAAAAACAAATCTGCATGTAGAGACCTCGTCTTTACACTTTTTAGATGTTTGATTAGGATGCTTTTAGCTTGGTGTATTTTATTTTAGGTTAGACAACCTTAAAAATTCAGAGTAGGTAAAAAGGACTAACCCAATCTAAAGAATTGCCTCGATCCAAATCTAAAAAAACTGTTTACACAAAAAAACGGTTAAATAAAAAAGGTATACGTAAAAAAATTACTTTCCATATTAATATACCTTTTTTACCTTATCTGTTGAAAATCAAGGCTCGTAGTTCGGTTAAAAGTATCAAAACCCCAAAACTTGGGACACCCTGTACATTTTTAACTAAACTTATGTTTAAACACTTTTAACAAATAAATAATTATTTATATAATAGCCTAAAATTTTTTTTCTGATTTTATATTGATTTCTACGGCACTGGTCTTTGTTTTGTTTTCAAGGTCAAACAAGTTATTTAACTTACTTGTAAAACGAAATTTCTGGATTAACATGGTCGAGATTTTAGCACAAAATACACTCCCACACCATTTTAAAGTATTTTAAGATTAATTTTGAGTCCAGATCGAAAATATATTTTAAGAAAAAACACGAAAACAATTCCGAACCGTAAAGCGACAGGTCAAAAACGTCGCATGTGACCCTTTACAAAATATTAATGGGTCCAAAGGGACTAGCTTCTAATCAAGAATAGTCTCTTTTTCTCGCATCGGTTTAACAAAAGAGGAACAAAATAAGATACTTTACGAGGGCCTAGACGATTGCGGCATGTTTCTAATTCCTTTGTTTTAGTGAGGGACTGTAATCGATAATAGTTTTGTTTTTTCTCTCGCACTGGTTTAATAAAGGAAAACGAAGGAATAGCAAAATAAATGCTGGAAGCATAAGTTAAAGTGATCACCGCTTGTTATATATCCATATTTGGTGGTGTATAATTAAACTGGTAAGGGTTTGTAAGAAGAACAGTTTCGTCTTTTTCCGTTGCATTGGTTTAAAAAAGAAATAAAAGTAAAGGAAAGATCGGATAATTTTGGTGATTCTTAAAGAGAAAGGAAATAGAGTTTTCTATGGACCAAACAAAAATAGTCGATGAGTTCTTTTCTGCAGAAGTACGTTTTTTAAAACAAATTGTTTATCTAGACGGCCGATTTTTTTGTTTATTTCCTAGTCTCCTCCGGTTAATACGTTAATGGATATTTGCTTTCTATTGATTTTCATGGAATGATAAAATAAAAATTAAATCCGAAAAATATAAACTTCTGATTTTTTTTTTTATCAGTCCATGTTAAATTGGAAAGTTTAAAGGCAAATATCTTAAAAACTAATCGATAGATTTTTGAAATTTTAACACGGTTGTAAAGATATTCAAGATACCGGCAAAACAAGGTATCACCAGACCCACTTTCACTTATTCAAAATATTGGGGTAAAGTATACCCCTCGAGAGGGTGCGTCATACAAAACTTTCAAGAACTTCAAACAAAATCGTCGTGTCCCTGCATTTTTAAAAATTTTCAGCAGTTCTCGAGAAATCCCGGGTGGAAGTTTTAAATGGGACACAGTGTATATAAACGTGTTTGATTGGAAATTTAAAAAATATGCTGTTATCAGTGATACCTTTATGGCGAAATTTCACGTACCTATATACATAATCGTAAATTATTGATGAAAATCTAATCTGCGGGCTACAAGGTTCTACCGAAAATGCGACAAATATTGATAAGCTATTATTACTATACTTATATGGGTAGAAATATTGGTTATAGTTTTTCTTGTTAGGTTGTGATATGTTGTGATTATAAGGACTATTATTTTACCAATTATAAATTTGGGTAGAAATTATCTAACAAAAATTTAAATTACAATGCTCGATAATCAATGATCAGTAGACTTGATGATCAGTGGAGAAGAAACGCAAAATACAATTTCTTAAAACTGATAATAGAAGTAAAGATTGAAGGTAAGAGGGTCGGTTTATACACGTGCAGATAGCTTTAATAGGGACCTATTGCAATAAAGCCAGGCACACATTGTGCCGGGCACTATACTGACATTTTCGCATTCAAAACTGACAGTTAATCTTTCAAAATTGACATACCAAAGTCGAAATTAGAAATCCAGTCGTTTATTTTCCATTAATAGTGGCGTCACTATTAATTCCGGCTCTTATAATACACAATGGCCTTATTTTGAAGGAAGACAGTTGTTCTTATAATGCGAAACTGTCAATATAGTGCGTGACCCAATTAGTGCCTGGCACTATTGCAATAGGTCCCAGGGGTCATCAGCTTTCAACAGTACTGTACAAATTTCACAACAGTACCCGACAGTACCACGACAGGATCCAACAGTACTCGACAGTACACGACAGTACTCAACAGTACTCGACAGTACCACGACAGGACCCAACAGTACTCGACAGTACACGACAGTACCCAACAGTACTCGACAGTACACGACAGGACCCAACAGTACTCGACAGTACACGACAGTACTCGACAGTACACGACAGTACCCAACAGTACACGACAGTACTCAACAGTACACGATAGAATCCAACAGTACAGTACTCGACACAACCCTCTTACCCGAAACAGTGGCGTAGATGCAAAAAGACAGGATGACCTTTTTTTTTTTTTTTTTTTTTTAGTCGCCAGTGTTTTGAGGATGCGCTAAGGCCCTATTGGCCTTCCCCAGGATTACCATTTGTGGGCGCGGTTCCCCAAAGATGATGACTTTTTTTTTTTTTTTTTGCTCGCATGTTTTTTGAGGGCGCGCTTTGTCCCTGTCGGACCCCCCCAAGGCACGACGACAGTACTCAACAGGACCCAACAGTACTCGACAGTACACGAGTACACCGACAGGACCCAACAGTACTCGACAATACACGACAGTACCCAACAGTACTCGACAGTACACGACAGTACCCAACAGTACTCAACAGGACCCAACAGTACACGTCAGGACCCAAGTCCTGTTGGACGCTGTACAAAATTTTAGGGTGCCGATGACCCCTCGAATAGGTCCCTATTGATAGTTCGTTCAAAGAAAAATAATAGGCATAAGAAAAAGGGCCTTGTGTGTGATTTTCAAAAACTAGAAGTTATTATGGTTAATTCAGTTTGTCATTTTAGGAATTCAAGACTGTATTCCGATATTTAAAGAGTGGAATTCAAGAAACATTTGGAAGTATCACCACAAAGTAACTATTAAATTATTTGGTAGTATCACTATAGGTTGTACCAATATAGTTTTAGTCGATTTTTATTATTTTTTATTAGAAGCACGGATCACCTAAAGGTGATCCGTGTTAGAAGTATGTATAACGTCGGTAATGTGATTTACCTACCGATATAACGATCACGGTATGGCATTGCGCACATTTGTATCGCCCCTTTCTGCACATTTGTGACATGCTGCACTAATAAATTTCAATTTAATTTACATTTTTTAAACGAAAATATTTTAAAAACGAAAGATAAATTTTTGAAATGATACGAGTACTGTAAAGGCATTTTAACATGTTACGAGGGCTGTCTTTTATATACATAGAGGGCGACATTGATCTAATGTCGTTACTAAAGCTTGACCTCAATCTTCACCTAACCTAAATTTAAAACGTCAGTGTGGTACATATAGTTTTATAGGTGGAGTGAATTTTTTAAGTTAACAATTCAGTCGAAAAAATGCAATTAAATCGAAAACATTTGGGCTATAATTTTTTACTTTCGAAGGAAATTATTTCAACGAGAATACCTTGCCGAGTTAATTTCTGATTTCGGTAATGAAGCAACACATCAGTCAACAGTTTCTCGTTAGTATGGAGAATTTAAGCGTGGACGGATTAGCCTTAGCGACGATCCAAGGCCAGGTGCACCAAAAACATGTCACCCAGGAAAACATTGATGCTGTGTGCATGCTTATTACGAAAGATCGACATGTGACATATCGCAAGATCGAGGCTTCATTAGGGATTTCAAAACCTCAATTAAAATAAAATTTGCATGCAGAATTAGGGGTAAGAAAATGAGTTTCCCGCTGGATACCGCATCTGTTAACCGAAGAACAGAAGGAAGCTAGGGTCAATTGCTGTCAGAAAACTCTAGATCGCTTTGAGGTAGCAGGAAACTCGAAAAACGTGTTTAGCATCGTCAGTGGTGATGAATCGTGCATTTACTGATATAAATCCGAAAATAAACGTCAGTCGTCTTTTGGGTGTTCCATGATGAAGAAAAACAAAAGTCATCCGTTCCATGATGAAGAAAAACAAAAGTCATCCGTTCTCGAAGTGTATCCAAAAAGATGGATTTCTCTTAAATGCAGGTCACGTAGCACCAATTCCTTTGGAACATCAAAGAACTGTTACTGCCGATTGATACATCACAATTTGTTTGCCGAAAGCCATCGCCGAGCTTCAAAAAGCAAACCATGAACGACGAATCATCCTTCACCAAGACAATGCAAGATCGCAAAAAGCCCAAAAAACCATTAAACCTTTAACCCAACAAAACGTCGAATTGTTAGACTAGACTTCATACAGTCCCGACCTAAGTCCTAACGATTTCTATACTTTTCCGAAAATCAAGAACGGACTGCGTGGTTAAAGATTTCAGTCGCCAGAGGAAGCAGTCGACGCCTTTCAGAATGCAATTTTGACAGTACAAACATAAACTAATAAATAGACAACCAATCCAAAATGGCCCGATTTACCGAAATCTCATACCAGATGGCCATACACGACGGTGTAAATATTCATTGTGAATTGCCTCCTCTGAAAGAGTCGGCGGTGTTGCCATACCAAAGACAATTATACCAATCTACTTTACAATCGTCCTACTTTCCCCCGCTTATAGATTCCTTTTTCAAGACATGGACATTTAGTGACCTGGCGTAAACAACCCGGAGCGCTTGGCAATTCTTCCGCTCTTTTAAATGAGGTGCATTAAAGAGAGAGAGAGCCTCTCGGTCGGCCCCATGGGTTTGCTCGAACTCTATTATGAATGAGGTATTTAGAATTTGGTAGGTATACGGTTTAATTTAATCAAATATTATTCCTTTTCGAGCGACTGCCTATTTATTACAATATGCTTGGGCCAGAAACTAGTTAAATTCTACTTAGTGCAGGCGCTGTAGGTAGTTGAGTATGCAAAATAAGAGGAGCGCACTTTGACAGTGGGTCAAGGATCTGGATGTTGCCAAGCCAGGTTTTGGTCCAATTTTTTTTATCCATCCTCCTCTTATAGTCGTGTTCGAATTTCTGAAAATTTAACTATGTTGATGCCCTAAAGCCGCAATGACAGAGAAATGAATCAAAAATATTAAAAACCTAAGCTAAAAATAAAATTATATTAGTTCTTTAAATTTTAGCTGCAAAAACCCCCATACCTCCAAAACCTAAAATTTTTAGGTTTTCTTCAAATTTTCTTAAAAACTAAGCTTCTTAGTGAAAAATATGTAATTGTCTTTATTGTAGACAATAAAATTTCCTTTTCAGCGATATACAAGTCAGTGGGGTACGAACAAAGACAAACTCTCCAGCGGCGTCCGTTTATTGAGGTAATGCAAAAAAATGAAAAAAAGAAACATACATATTACCTGTTTTCCCCGATTTTATTGAAAACCAAGCTCTCTATTAAATATTGTGTCCTATAGTCGGTTGTAGACAATCAAATTTCCTTTTAAACGATGTGTAACAGGGCAGGATTAGTTTTATTTATAACAATTTAGGGCCTTGTTTTACAGGTTTTATCCAATTTTCTCAAAAACTAAGCTTTTTAGGAAAAAACATATTCCACACTTTATTGTAGAAAATAAAATTCCCTTTTTAATAGTGTATAAGTTTAGTGCAATCAGATTAACAGCAAACTCTCCAGCGGCGTCCGTTTTTTTGAGAAAATGTGAAAAAAATTAAAAAACCACATGTTTGTCACAAGTTCTGCCCGATTATCTTAAAAACCAAGCCCTCTATCAAAAATTGTGCCCTATAGTCGATTATAGACAATAAAAATTCCTTTTAAACGCCGTACCACAAGGTAAGGTTTATCTTCACAATACAATTTCACAGGCGTCCGTAAGCAAAATCAATTTTTACAAATCACCAAACAAATTAATTTTGTTACAGGTTTTATCCAATTTTCTTAGAAACTAAGCTCAATAAAAAAAAGTGTTCTAAAATTTATTGTAAAAAATAAAATTATGTTCGTAAATGGGGAACATTTACAAAATAAATAAATAAAAACATTTTTGTAACATTTTCCAAAAAACCGAGCTCTTTATCAAAAAATGTCTCTTATACTTGATTGTAGAAATTTTTTTTCCTTTTCAACGATGTATAACAAGGTAAGAAAAGTTTAATTTTTAAAACCTTGGGGACGTCCGTAAATTAAATCAATGTTTAAAAATCACCAAACAAATTAATTTTGGTTCGATTTTTTTTTAAGATTCTTAAAATTTGAATCAGTGGCGGTAGTAGGCCATCCCCCCTCACATATCTAACCGTACCTACAAAATTATGGCGCAGGATGTGGAGAAAAGGTGAGTAGTAGGATCACCTTTGCTGCTAGAGCCGTACCTAGAATCTTTTTTCGGGGGGAGTTTCATCTTTTTTTTTTTTGTGGAGGAGGGATGGAAGGAAAGGTACAAGGGGTGCAAAGACTATCAATGCAGATGGCGGGTATATTGTGGTGCTTCATTTGTTAATTTTTAAAAATTTATTTTATTTACAAACGCCCCTGAAGTTTTAAAAATGAAATTAATCTTACCAAGTTATATATCATTTAAAAGAAAATTTTATTTTCTATAAATCAGCTGTCAAGCATATTTCTTATAAAAAGCTTAGTTTTTTTGGAAAATCGGATGAAACATGTGACAAAAATGCTTTTATTATTTTTTTGTTTTATATGACCCTTATATGTATACGAACTTTGCTGGAGAGTTTGTCATTAACCAAATCTCACTGACTTATATATCGGTAAAATGGGAATTTTGTTTTCATCAATAAAGTTTAGAACATTTTCAATTGGGCTTAGTTTTTAAGGAAATTGGATAAAACCTGTAAAAAAATTAATTTATTTGTGATTTGTAAAAATTGATTTTATTTACGGACGCCTGTGAGGTTTTAATTTAAAGCTAAATCTCACTTTGTGACACAGCAGGTAAAAGAAAATTTTATTGTCTACAATCGACTATGTAACACGATTTTTGACAGAAGACTTAGTTTTTAAGGTAATCGGGTAAAACATAAGACAAACATGTGGTTTTTAATTTTTTAAACATTTTCTGAACAAACGGACGCCGCTGGAAAGTTTGGTAATACTCTGCGCTAGCTTATACATAGTTAAAAATATAATTTTATTTTCTACAATACAATTTAGTGATTTTTAGTGATTTTTCAAAATTGATGTAATTTACGGACGACCCTAAATTGTTATAGATAAAAGTAATCTTACCTTCTTATACATCGTTTTGAAGGAAATTTCATTGTCTACAATTGACTGTAGGACATAATTTTTGATAGATAGCTTAGTTTTCAAGAAAATCGGTTAAATCATGTGATAAACATGTTTCTTGTTTTCATATTTTTACATCACTTCAATTAATGGACGCCGCTGAAGACTTCGTCATTGGTCGTACCTCACAGTAATACAGCAAATTTTATTGTCTATAATAAAGGTAATTACATATTTTTCCCTAAGAAGCTTAGTTTTTCAGAAAATTTGAAGAAAACCTCAAAATCGCAGGTTTTGAGGGGTTTTTGGGGGTTTTGCAGCTAACAAACTAATAAAGATTGGATTTTACACATTTTTGATTAATAATTTCTCTGTCATTGTGGCTTTAAGGCGTCAACTTTGTTAAATTTTCAGAAATTCGAACACGGCTATAAGAGAAGGGGGGATAAAAAAAATTAGACCAAAACCTGGCTGGAAACATCCAGATCGTTAATCTGCGACCTTTTGTCAGCTAGAATCCATTGTCAAACTGCGGTCGTCATATTCTGCATACTCAACTACCTACAGCGCCTGCACTAACTCGTTTGTTTCGGCTTAGGCGTTTACGTTTTGGACATATAAATAATTGTCTATATATATACCGGGTGGGGCAAAAAAAACCGGACAATACATGAATAAACGAGCATCTTTGAAGGGTGCAATTTAATTTCGACCGCCATCTTGGATTTTGATATGGCGCGGCGGACCGAAAAAGATATTTAGATAAAACTCTGAATAATTCTCTGCCAAGTGCAGTGTGTCCCATTAAAATCGATGATATACTTCAAAAGTTATATTGAAAAAAAATTGTCCGGTTTTTTTGCCGCACCCGGTATACATAGACTAATAATTTCTAAAATACAATAAATAATCAAAAATATCTTTGATTTCCATAATATATGCCCAAGAAGAAAGGGTAAAAAAGACGTTGGATGGTTTTTAGATCGAGTGGCGCACTTTTTACACCGTAGCGACTACTTAAGTGTTTAATTAATAAAAAATTTTAATTGGCAGAAAACTGTCATTAGCATTAATGTAATTTGATCAAAATCTAATCAACTCGTGAGTGTCGAACACTATTTTACCTGAAACTTTTATGAACATCGGTTTAGTGGTTTAGGAGCTATCGTGTGACGGAGAGGCAAACGCACACACACAGGCAGACATCACGACGATATTGGTAAGATAGGTCAAAATACACCCAAATAACAAATTTTAGGCGTTATCTCAAAAAAAATAGTTTCGTCGAAAATAATACCTTCACTACCCATTGCTGCGCGAGCTAGGAAGGTAAAGAAATATTTTCAGGGGACCCAAATTTAACCGCAAACCAAAAAATCACTTTCCAATTTTGGCCAAATAGTTTAAAAAATGGTTTTGAATTTAAGCAGCCAAAATCTTTGAATTTGCCCGACCACTATAAGATTTGGATATTTTTTTATAAAAACTAAAAAATATTCAACTTTAGATGCCTTAATATATTTTAAAAAATTACACTCTTTTAAGGCTGGTCTATAATAGTAAAATAAAGATTTTTGCAACCCAGTAAAATGTTCACCATTTTGGATCCGCCACTCTTGAAATAAAAAACGTAAATGAAATAAAATTTCGGACTTCCATTCAGTTTACACTGGATAACGGTTAGAGATACTTACTAACCGAAACGTCGTGTTTTAAATTAAATAAAGACAATGGAAGTCCGAAATTTTATTTCATTTACGTTTTTTATTTCCAGTAAAATGTTGTTGGAAAAAAATCTTATAGCATATACAGGAAGAATTTTTGAAATCGCCCTATATTTGATAAAATTATGCGAATATGGTTTTTGAAGAGGGTGTGGGGGAATGACAGAAGGGGCGATGGGTGGAAGCAAGGAGGACTACAAAGTAGGAATTAGTAACGTAAAGTAATTATCCGATTGCAAAATGATAATTAATTATCCGCTTGCAAAATGATCTTTAGAATATTTTTAAGTTATTATATTATGTTTGTATTCAGGAAATATGTGGAAAATATCTAAAAAAATCTTAGCTTCGGGGGGGCCCGAGCCCCCTCCCCCTTATATACGCCACTGTGTCTATCCATAACAAGTGTGTTGCTTTTACCACAAACGAGTATAATATAGGTAGTTTACATTAAAAGCGTCTAGAGCGACACAAACATTTGAGCATAGAGAACTAAATATAATGTAAGATACAAAAAAGCGCAAAGTAATTAAATGAAATTTTTGTTTGTTAATTATTTTTATAAGAAGTACTTCATATGCATAATTTTTTTCCTACCACTACACATGAAAATGATGGATTTCACACCATTTTCATCCTCAGAAAACGTTAGATTTCACCTATGGACAAAAACTTTTCTGCTCATGAAAAAGTACTTTTCGCACATGTATGGAAAATATGTACAATGGCGCTAACTGCCACAATGTTTTTCCGCACATGTGTTGCAAACTATCTTTCCACACGTGTGCGGAAAAGCAGTTTCATTTGATTTGTGCAAAATTTAAGACCATTTTTTACAAAAACTAATACAGTTTAACAGGGTTCGTAGGTAAAATAGCTTACACAAACTTCAAAATTCAAAATTTTTATTAACGCATATAGCATTTACAAATGTCAAAAGATTAAATTAGTTAACAGCAAAATTTAAAATACTCATAAAAAAACAAAGATAAAATTTAATCAGCCAATAAGTTCTTGAATAAACCACTCTATACAATAACTGGCGATGAATGATGATGGACAACTCGATAGAAAGTTACTTTCTTACACTCGCGTGTTGTTTCACTCGGCTAGCGCCTCGTTCACAACATTCACGGTCATGTGAAATTTGTCACTCTCTTTTTTGTCTCTTGTAATAGACTATTTTTTTTGTAACCTTACCATATGAATAATAAAGTTACTCATTTCTGACCTTACTAACTAGAAGCCACAAAAAGGGTCCACTTATTTTAAAAAAAAGAATGAAACTGGGCCTTCTTTCAAGGGCCTTTCCAAATTATTTTTTGTTGTTTAGGGATAAACACACAAGAGATAAAAGTGTCACTGTTTATACCTGGGATCAAAAGTGATAAATCAGGGATAAAAAATTAAAATCAAGGATGAAAAGTGATAGGTCAGGAAACACAAACCAGGTTTATAACAGACGTAAATTTAAACTGCGCATTTGAAATATTTTAGACAAGTCATTTTTATTTGATTAAATAATCGTTTAACCCTATTTTTTATGCACCCCACGCTTTTACCTTAGTCTGTTAAAAGTCACGTTTGTGTACTTAAAATTTTCTAGTTTTTTATACAGCTAATGAAACCGTTTAACTTAAAACTGTTTACCTATTTTTGAGTTTGATGTTGGGCTCCACTCCACTTACCTGTTCCAACTTAATTTCTAAAATCCTAAATTAAAATCAGCCACGTTATATACCCCAAAGTTTTAAATTTGATACAGATATCAGTTGACAAATGAATTTTGTTTTAAATTAGTTTAAAAATTGTATTGAGTGATCTTAAGGACCACAAAGTAGCAAGTTTGAATCAAATCAATTAATAAATACTTATGAAAAATTTTGCAGCCGCCATGTTCATTTTTGTAAGTTTCAGTTTCCGTATTTAATACATACTGGTTGATAAATGGGGAATTCCGCCATTTGTTTTTTTTTAAGATTGATGAAAATAAATTGAGTAGGTGGATTTACTCCGACAATTCCCTCACTCATAAAAATGTCTAGACTAGAGTTTTTCCAAACGTTTTCCGAGTTTGCCGAACATTTCACGAGTTTCTATGGAAATTGTTCGAGTTTTTTCCGAGTGTTTTCGAACAATTCCTGAGTTTTCCGAAAAAATTTTCAAAGTTTATTCCAATATTTCCGAGTTTTTTAAACATTTTTGGAGTCAATTTTCAATTTCAATTGAATCAATTCAATTCAATTTCAATATATTTATTTACCACATTTTTACATAGAGATGAGTTTTATACATCATACCCTTAAGTAAGTAAATATATCATGAAATATACATTGCAATGGTTTCTTTGTACCTACATAAATGTAATTAAGCCCATTTACCGGAATTTAACAAAGTTAAAAAATAACAAAAATAATAATAATTGTGACAAACTTGATGGATTCAGGAAAAAGTTTTTTCTTAATATTTGGTTTAGGGTTGTTTTTTAGACTAAAAAAAAGTTTAAAACTTTTTTTATAAATAAAAGTAGAAATAAATAAATGCAAAGTAGTTATACTACTACAATGAAAAAAAAACAAATAATATATAAAACTAAAAAAAAAGTAATGAAATATTCTAGTTAGGTATCTATTTATTTATTATAATTTTGGATAATTTTAAAGTAACCAAGTGCATATTTATTTTTTTAAATAATTTTTTTTGACATTGTGTTTGAGTTCAGATGGTAGCAGGTTATAGAGTTCTTTTCCAATGTATGTATAGCAGCTTTGACCAATTGTTTTTTGTTTTCTTGGTAGTCTTACTCTATTTTCCACAACAAATTTTGTGTTAGGTATATGTGGGATTTCTGGAAACAGTAGATTATTTTGACCTAGATAGAGGACAGAATATTTATAATAGAGTAGTCTTAAACTGAGTAAGTTTGTGCCTTTGTACAAATTTTGAGTTTTTCTAAACATTTCACAAGTTTTCTTTGAGCATTTGCTGAGATTTTCGAACATTTTCAGTTTTCCAAACATTTTCCTAGTTTTTCTGAACACTTTTCCAGATTTCCGAAAATGTTCCTAGTTTTTCCGAGCATTTCCCGAGATTTTTCGAACATTTTGAAAGTTTTCTGAAAATTCTTTGAGTTTTTCTAAACATTTTCCGAGTTTTTCGAAAATTTCCCGAGTTTTTTTGAACTTTTACAAAGTTTTCTAAACTTTTTTCGAGTTTTTTAAACATTTTCTGTGTTTTTCCGAACATTTTTCCAGTTTTCCAAAAAGTTTCCTATTTTTTCTGAACATTTTCCGAGGTTTTTCGAATATTTCTAAAGTTTTCTAAGGGTTTTTTGAAGATTTTCCGAAAGTTTCCCCAGTTTTTTAAAACTTTTCTCGAGTTTTTGCGAACATTTCGCAAGTTTTATGAAAATGTATGTTTTCGAACATTTCCCAAATTTTCCAGACGTTTTCCGGGATTTTCCTGACATTTCCCATGTTTTCCGAAAATTTCTTGAGTTTTTCCAAAAAATTCCTGAGTTATCCGAAAATTTTTAGCAACAAGTTCAAGGACTGTATATGTGTTTCTGGCCTTAACTCTTGGAAGTCAGAAAATATATCTACTTTTTCTTACCTACATATCTATGCCCTCCACTGGGCAAGACGCGTCCACCCCTGATAAAGGTTGCATGTATACTGAAAGCAGTGACTGAAAGATTTTTCCAAATGATTTTGAATTAAAAGAAATATCGGCAACACTGCACTATGGAGGCAAAAACGCTTCCTCTCTCTTTTTTCCTATGTAAATTATTGCATAAGAAAAAAAAGAGAGAGCTAGCATTCCAGTTCATTTGGTTACCTGCTATTACAAAACCAATAGGGAAATCAGCGCCCTCACCGGTCGTCACCGGCTGGGTTCAAAGGTGCACAGTGCGTGAATTTTATGGTATGCTATTGGCCTAATGTAAATTCACTGTCTGCTATATTATACTCGTTTCTGGTACAAACAAGCTAGCGGAATTACAGCTTTGACAACTGGATTGAGCACATGCAAAAGTGCATTAATTTTCGTGTAGAATACTGCGAGAAAAACTAAAGTCTTTTAAATTTATCTACTGTTTTATTCCAGCTGTACATGCAAAACTTGAAAGACAACCCTCGTAATCGGCAAATGCAACATAAAAAAAAGATCTGGATCTTCTGGATCTGGTAGGTCACAGCAAAATTATTTATTTAGCTTACTTATTATGATTCCTTCCAATGAATAAAATGTGATTGTATAAAAAAATACCAGACTTATACATTAGTACCAGTATTTACTGCAATATAGCATGTATGAAGCCCACTAGTGGCAGTGGCGGCTTGTGACAGTAAAGTTTGTGAGTTCTGCCGATAGGGTATAAAAAATGCTATTTTTTTACAGTCTCCAGATCACGTGTCTATTATAAAAAGTAAAACATTGCCAAGTTTGGTTTGGCAAAAATTACAATGCCTAGGAAAAAATTGCGCATAATATGTACTCACCAATGTTTTGCCTGCACGTATTTTCTAGACATCTGAGAACTCGTACTGGTACACTTTTGGGCAGTACTCGAATAAGTTTGTATACTTAAATGTATTTAAATTTAACTTCACATTTAACTCACTAATATAATTTTTAAATTTTAATTAAACAAACAACAAACACGACCATAACCTCCCGCAGTCCCGCTCATGCGTTTGGCGTCTTCTAAATATAAATGCACCCACAAACATGCAACGCTGAGCCCGCCCGCCCGGAATTGTACTGGAACTGCAAGTTTTGCAGCTCTATTTTTGCCTAGATTTCGCTATCTAAACCCATGAGCAAGTGCGGTGCGGGGCGAAGGAAGGGATTCCTAGCCGAGCACAGATCTCGTTAGCCGCCCAGCTACGTTGTGTTGCAATTTAGCAGCGCAACAATGCCAATAACTTCATTTGACCGACTGTGAAATGCGGCCTTCGGCGACGGCGCGCGGCGTCATACTCAACACACGTACGTGATTTGAAGGCCTACTATACCAACACCGGACCGAAAATATACTGCTATTCCAATAATTTTAGAAATAAAATAATTATATTAGAAAAATAGCAGCGGCTGAAAAATAGTCAAATAATGTGAAAATTTTGGGGGTTCTGCAGCTCTGCAGCCCTTATGCACTAGCCGCCCCTGACTAGTGGTGCTATATTCTTTAAAGTGAACACACATCGTGAAACCCTACCACCCATTGAGCTACCACCAGTATTTACTAAAGGGTCTACAGTGCTAAGTGCTACAATTCTAGGTTTAAAAGTCTACATTTTGGTTATTTTTCCCGTGAATGCAATAATAAATAATAATAAATAAATGGTTTATTAACAGCAAAATACATTTTTCTGAAAATACATGACATCCCAGCTCTAAAACCGGCTGCGAATAAACCATATTACCCCAAATAGTTTTTAATATTTATCTAAATTGTTCATAAATACCTTGGGTGGGTCATCTTTTTTCGTTGTAAAAAAGACATTATTTCCACACAAAGGTTATAAATAAATAAAAATAATAAAATATTTTGGTTTAACAATGGTAGCCATATTTAAACCTCCAAACGTCACTAGGAAATGTCGAATAAAAACGGTGTAAGTCAGTGTCAGGTGTCCGCTATATTTTACATGTTAATTTTTTCGACAAGTTAGCGAAGATTAAACCGATGGTCGATTGTTTTAGTGAATGTGTAATTGAAAAGGGATTCTAATATATCTTGTGCTTTCTACAGTATTTAAATATTGATACGTATTTAATACGGTAATGCATCTACAGATATAGTTTTAAGTTATTAGTTATTTAGCTTTGAATATTTTTGTATGTAAGTTTTTTTGTCAATCATGGATTATTTCTATTGTTTTTCGAACTTTAAACCACCCCACAGGGGTGGTACTACAATTTGAGACTAATTTTATTGGGAATCCTACGACTGCACGGACTAAGTTTCCAAAAAATTACATTTGCTTACAATTTGGTTTTTCTTTATTTCTAAAGTTAATTTGAATTTATATGAGATGAAACTCACTGAGAAATGATGACTATCATATTGCACATTAGGGTGAACCAAATCTTTGCAGTTATTTGACCTGTGAGTATTAAAAAAATACACTTAAACCGGTCGGTATCAAGTCTATAGACTTGATACTTAAACCCGATTTGCAATACTAAGTCTTAAGGTCTTAGTAAATACTGGTGTACGGGTTTCGAAACCTATTTGACCACAAGCTTTGAAACCCAAGTGTGCAGCGTGTTAAAACCTTTCCGAACAAGGTATCACTTCGGCTGCCCAAAAGTAAAACGAAATAACTAAGAATTTTGGAAGAATTGAGTTTTTCTTAAATTTAGGCGACAAATCCATGGTTGTTTAAATAGGACATCGTGAATAGTAATTAAAAAAATTATACCTATATCGCTTCATTTAACAAACGTACTCGTGCCCTAACTTCCTGTCTGTGATTATACACACACCTTTCCTTGTTCGAACTTTTCATCCGTGCTAAAAAAGTTAAAGGAAGTTGGCTAGATTGGTTAAGTATGTACACTGCACCTTCAACATTTGTAGATTTGTGTATTAATGGCTCTGTCCCTTTCCGTTCTAGGTAGAATCTAGATACTTTTGACTATTGTTTCCATATCCGCAGAAGCTTGGAGAAAAAAAGCGGCTATTATGTAAAAGTTTAAAATTTGGACAATTTTTCACCAGCTCCTCTGTGGTGGTCACAGAATCATAGACATGACAGTTTTACATAAGTATCTTTAAAAAGAAGTTTGAAGGTCACCGAACGATTATTGATTTTTTTCAAATCATACCAATACTAGGTTTTATACCAGCAATATGTGTTGCTAAATCCCGTTAAAATCAGTTACAAAATGCTGTTTCTTATCGAGCCTTATGACCTTTAAAAATAATTTAATCATAACAAAAACATTTCATGTAAAAAAAAGCCAAGTTCGCGAAAATGGCATTTCGTACAAAGAATTGAGATAAAAGTAAAGCCACGTTCTCCAATACAAATTTCAAAATGAAAGGTCCTTACTAGTTTGGAAATGTTTTTTTAAACTTTGCTATTACAGCCAAACTTCTTTATGTTTAATTTAGCACTGTGCCTAAGAGTCATTTGCAGCCTGCAACTTTACATTTATAGAGAGTAAATGAAAATATTGGACTTTTTAATTTTTTTCCCATGGTTTTATTATAATTTCTATCAGCATTCCAATGCTCAGCTCTCTAGCGTTTCTGAAAGTGGGCAATGTTAGTTTTATATAAATTTACATTTATAGGAGAGGGAAGTAAATTAAAATGTTGGTGTTTTTAAATTTTTTCATATAGTTTTATCATATTGTCTTTCAGTCTTAAAAAGTTCAGCTTTCTAGCGTTTCTGAAAGTGGGCAGTGTTACTTTTACATAACTTTACATTTATAGGGGAAGGAAGTAAGTTAGAATTTTGGGGTGTTTTAATTTTTTTCTATAACTTTATTATAGCAACTATCGGTCTTCCAAAGCTCAGCTCTCTAGCATGTCTGGAAGTAGACAATGTTACTTTTATTTAACTGTACATTTATAGGGGAGGGAAGTAAATTAGAATTTTGGGGTGTTTTAATTTTTTCCTATAGTTTTATCATAGTTCCTATCAGTCTGCCAAAGCTCAACTCTCTAGCATTTCTGGAAGTACTTTACATAACTTTAAATGTATAGGAGAGGGGAGTAAATTTAAATTTTGGGGTTTTTTGATTTTTTCCTATAGTTTTATCATAGTTCCTATCAGTCTGCCAAAGCTCAACTCTCTAGCATTTCTGGAAGTGGGCGATGCTACTTTTACATAACTTTAAATGTATAGGGGAGGGGACTAAATTAAAATTTTGGGGTTTTTTGATTTTTTCCAGGGGTTTGGTCATAATTTCTATCAGTGTGCCAAATTTCAGCTTTGTAGCATGTCTGGAAGTACAGTAGAATATTGATGATCTATACATGAGTGAGTGAGTGGCAATTTCAGTAGTGTGAAGTCTGCTCCAAAAGTTCCAGCTCCAGAAAGTTTTACGAACGCAGCTAAGCGCTACGTCGCTTTACATACAAGGTGCGTAGCGGTGGCCAAAGACACTGATCTCAATACCTACTATTAAGTCGTCTAAATCGTTTAGCGCGTAAGAACACACCTGCAAAGCAGAGTAGTGTTTGTTTGGACTCTTTACTAACCCAGTCGAAATAGACAATTTTTCAATACCGTGTTTTCAAAAAATAATTATTTTATCAAAAAATCTAATTTTACACTTTGAAGTTTTTTAAACTGGTCGTATCTTGTTGTTACCTGTCAACATGTTAAAGGACACTTTAATACAATCCATTGAAAATAGGCCAAATCTTAATCTTGTCAATTTTACAATCTGTTCCAAAAAAATATGTTTAAAAAAAACGGATAAAAATCTGAATTTTTATTTAGCCTTAAGGAGGACAGTAGAGCTAATTTAAGGGAAAATAAGTTTAATTAGGAAGCTCGCCGAAGATTTATTTCTCAAATTTCAATATGTATTATTTATTTTTTTAATAAAAACGGATTTTGAATTCATCTCGGTCTTTAACGCCTCGTCAGCTGTCAGCTGATCAGTGTTGGTTTGATGATTGCCTATACGATGCACATATTTTTAGACGGATCAATAGAAGAGGCCGATTTTTACATAGTGCCGTGGGGCTGAAAGGATCTTAAAATGCTACCGGTATCTGTACACATGTTAAAGCTCATCAAGAGTAATTTATTATAAGCCAGTTAAAGTAGAAAAAATCCAACAAAAAATGAGTTATTGTTAATTTTGAAACTGTTCCGAAAAAACTTTCCAACAAAAAATTAATAGAAAATAGTATTTGGCCGTTGCCTGTCAACATGTCAAAGCGCATCAGGGGCATTTTAATATAACCCAGTCAAAATGGTAAAAAACCGATAAAAAATTAGTTTTTCTTAATTTTGAAACTGTTCCGGAAAAAACTTTTCTTCAAAAAATACACTAAAAGTAGTATTTTACCGTTGCCTATCAACATGTCAAAGCGCATCAGGGGCATTTTAATATAACCCAGTCAAAATGGAAAAAAACCGATAAAAACTAAGTTTTTCTTAATTTTGAAACTGTTCCGAAAAAAACTTTTTTTCAAAAAATAAATTAAAAGTAGTATTTTACCGTTGCCCATTAACATGTCAAAGCGTATTAGGGGCATTTTAATATAACCCAGTCAAAATGGGAAAAAACCAATAAAAAATTAGTTTTTCTTAATTTTGAAACTGTTCCGAAAAAAACTTTTCTACAAAAAATGAATTAAAAGTAGTATTTTGCCGTTGCCTATCAACATGTCAAAGCGCATCCGGAGCATTTTAATATAACCCAGTCAAAATGGGGAAAAAACCGATAAAAACTAAGTTTTTCTTAATTTTGAAACTGTTCCGAAAAAAACTTTTCTACAAAAAATGAATTAAAAGTAGTATTTTGCCGTTGCCTGTCAACATGTCAAAGCGCATCAGGGGCATTTTAATATAACCCAGTCAAAATGGGAAAAAACCGATAAAAAATTAGTTTTTCTTAATTTTGAAACTGTTCCGGAAAAAACTTTTCTTCAAAAAATACATTAGAAGTAGTATTTTACCGGTGCCTATCAACATTTTAAAGCGCATCAGGGGCATTTTAATATAACCCAGTCAAAATGGGAAAAAACCGATAAAAACTAAGTTTTTCTTAATTTTGAAACTATTCCGAAAAAAACTTTTCTACAAAAAATGAATTAAAAGTAGTATTTTACCGTTGCCTATCAACATGTCAAAGCGCATTAGGAGCATTTTAATATAACCCACTCAAAATGGGAAAAAAACCGATAAAAACTAAGTTTTTCTTAATTTTGAAACTGTTCCGAAAAAACTTTTCTTCAAAAAATACATTAAAAGTAGTATTTTACCCTTGCCTATCAACATGTCAAAGCGCATCAGGGGCATTTTAATATAACCCAGTCAATATGGGAAAAAACCGATAAAAAATTAGTTTCTCTTAATTTTAAAACTGTTCCGAAAAAATATTTTCTACAACAAATGAATTAAAAGTAGTATTTTGCCGTTGCCTGGCAACATGTCAAAGCGCATCAGGGGTATTTTAATATAACCCAGTCAAAATGGGAAAAAACCGATAAAAATCGAGTTTTTCTTAATTTTAAAACTGTTCCGAAAAAAACTTTTCTACAAAAATGAATTAAAATTAGTATTTTACCGTTGCCTATCAACATGTTAAAACGCATTAGGGGCATTTTAATATAACCCAGTCAAAATGGGAAAAAACATTTTGAATAACTATTTAAGTAATTTAAATTCTTGTTTTTGCATTTTTGTAAAGTTAAAGCCTTCGACTCTTGCTATTGGACTTTGTCAAATACCGGCATGCCATGTTCTATAATAAACGTGATTATATTTCATGTTAATTCGGGTCAGATGATTATCTTAAAAAACCATGACAAAATGGCGGTCAACATTCTGTAGCCAATATCAGGGTGCGCAGTATTCAAAAGGAATGGCTTAAAATACTACGTTGAATTCATTTTTTGTAGAAAAGTTTTTTTCGGAACAGTTTTAAAATTAAGAAAAACTCATTTTTTATCGGTTTTTTCCCATTTTGACTGGGTTATATTAAAATGCCCCTGTTGCGCTTTGACATTTTGATAGGCAACGGTAAAATACTACTTTTAATTAATTTTTTGTAGAAAAGTTTTTTTCGGAACAGTTTCAAAATTAAGAAAAACTCATTTTTTATCGGTTTTTTCCCATTTTGACTGGGTTATATTAAAATGCCCCTGATGCGCTGTGACATGTTGACAGGCAACGGCAAAATACTACTTTTAATTCATTTTTTGTAGAAAAGTTTTTTTCGGAACAGTTTCAAAATTAAGAAAAACTTAGTTTTTATCGGTTTTTTCCCATTTTGACTGGGTTATATTAAAATGCCCCTGATGCGCTTTGACATGATGATAGGCAACGGTAAAATACTACTTTTAATTAATTTTTTGTAGAAAAGTTTTTTCGGAACAGTTTCAAAATTAAGAAAAACTTAGTTTTTATCGGTTTTTTCCCATTTTGACTGGGTTATATTAAAATGCCCCTAATGCGCTTTGACATGTTAATGGGCAACGGTAAAATACTACTTTTAATTTATTTTTTGTAAAAAAGTTTTTTTTCGGAACAGTTTTAAAATGAAGAAAAACTAATTTTTTATCGGTTTTTTTCCATTTTAACTGGGTTATATTAAAATGCCCCCTATGCGCTTTGACATGTTGACAGGCAACGGCAAAATACTACTTTTAATTCATTTTTTTTTGAAAAGTTTTTTTCGGAACAGTTTCAAAATTAAGAAAAAGATAGTTTTTATCGGGTTTTTCCCATTTTGACTGGGTTATATTAAAATGCCCCTAATGCGCTTTGACATGTTGATAGCCAACGGTAAAATACTACTTCTAATTTATTTTTTAAAGAAAAGTTTTTTTCGGAACAGTTTCAAAATTAAGAAAAACTCATTTTTTTTCGGTTTTTTCCAATATTGACTGGGTTATATTAAAATGCCCCTGATGCACTTTGACGTGTTGATAGGCAATGGTAAAATACTACTTTTAATGTATTTTTTGAAGAAAAGTTTTTTTCGGAACAGTTTCAAAATTAAGAAAAACTTAGATTTTATCGGTTTTTCCCCATTTTGACTGGGTTATATTAAAATGCCCCTAATACGCTTTGATATGTTAATGGGCAACGGTAAAATACTACTTTTAATTCATTTTTTGTAGAAAAGTTTTTTTCGGAACAGTTTCAAAATTAAGAAAAACTTAGTTTTTATCGGTTTTTGCCCATTTTGACTGCGTTATATTAAAATGCCCCTAATGCGCTTTGACATGTTGATAGGCATCGGTAAAATACTACTTTTAATTTATTTTTTGAAGAAAAGTTTTTTTTGGAACAGTTTCACAATTAAGAAAAACTCATTTTTTATCGGTTTTTTCCCATTTTGACTGGGTTATATTAAAATGCCCCTGATGCGCTTTGACATGTTAATGGGCAACGGTAAAATACTACTTTCAATTCATTTTTTGTAGAAAAGTTTTTTTCGGAACAGTTTTAAAATTAAGAAAAACTCGATTTTTATCGGTTTTTTCCCATTTTGTCTGGGTTATATTAAAATGCCCCTGATGAGCTTTGACATGTTGACAGGCAACGGCAAAATACTACTTTTAATTCATTTTTTGTAGAAAAGTTTTTTTCGGAGCAGTTTCAAAATTAAGAAAAACTTAGTTTTTATCGGTTTTTTCCCATTTTGACTGGGTTATATTAAAATGCCCCTGATGCGCTTTGATATGTTGATAGGCAACGGTAAAATACTACTTTTAATGTATTTTTTGAAGAAAAGTTTTTTTCGGAACAGTTTCAAAATTAAGAAAAACTAATTTTTTATTGGTTTTTTCCCATTTTGACTGGGTTATATTAAAATGCCCCTGATGCGCTTTGACATGTTGATAGGCAACGGCAAAATACTACTTTTAATTTATTTTTTGAATAAAAGTTTTTTTCGGAACAGTTTCAAAATTAAGAAAAACTTAGTTTTTATCTGTTTTTTCCCGTTTTGACTGGGTTATATTAAAATGCCCCTGATGCGCTTTGACATGTTGATAGGCAACGGTAAAATACTACTTTTAATTTATTTTTTGAAGAAAAGTTTTTTTCGGAACAGTTTCACAATTAAGAAAAACTCATTTTTTATCGGTTTTTCCCATTTTGACTGAGTTATATTAAAATGCCCCTGATGCGCTTTGACATGTTAATGGGCAACGGTAAAATACTACTTTTAATTCATTTTTTGTAGAAAAGTTTTTTTCGGAACAGTTTTAAAATTAAGAAAAACTCGATTTTTATCGGTTTTTTCCCATTTTGACCGGGGTATATTAAAATGCCCCTGATGCGCTTTGACATGTTGACAGGCAACGGCAAAATACTACTTTTAATTCATTTTTTGTAGAAAAGTTTTTTTCGGAGCAGTTTCAAAATTAAGAAAAACTTAGTTTTTATCGGTTTTTTCCCATTTTGACTGGGTTATATTAAAATGCCCCTGATGCGCTTTGATATGTTGATAGGCAACGGTAAAATACTACTTTTAATGTATTTTTTGAAGAAAAGTTTTTTTCGGAACAGTTTCAAAATTAAGAAAAACTAATTTTTTATTGGTTTTTTCCCATTTTGACTGGGTTATATTAAAATGCCCCTGATGCGCTTTGACATGTTGATAGGCAACGGC
The DNA here is from genome assembly GCA_963576565.1 of Aspidapion aeneum. NCBI lineage: Eukaryota > Metazoa > Arthropoda > Insecta > Coleoptera > Brentidae > Aspidapion > Aspidapion aeneum. The sequence continues at coordinate 47,537,376 of OY755044.1, forward strand.
AAAATACTACTTTTAATTTATTTTTTGAATAAAAGTTTTTTTCGGAACAGTTTCAAAATTAAGAAAAACTTAGTTTTTATCTGTTTTTTCCCGTTTTGACTGGGTTATATTAAAATGCCCCTGATGCGCTTTGACATGTTGATAGGCAACGGTAAAATACTACTTTTAATTTATTTTTTGAAGAAAAGTTTTTTTCGGAACAGTTTCACAATTAAGAAAAACTCATTTTTTATCGGTTTTTTCCCATTTTGACTGGGTTATATTAAAATGCCCCTGATGCGCTTTGACATGTTAATGGACAACGGTAAAATACTACTTTTAATTCATTTTTTGTAGAAAAGTTTTTTTCGGAACAGTTTTAAAATTAAGAAAAACTCGATTTTTATCGGTTTTTTCCCATTTTGACTGGGTTATATTAAAATGCCCCTGATGAGCTTTGACATGTTGACAGGCAACGGCAAAATACTACTTTTAATTCATTTTTTGTAGAAAAGTTTTTTTCGGAGCAGTTTCAAAATTAAGAAAAACTTAGTTTTTATCGGTTTTTTCCCATTTTGACTGGGTTATATTAAAATGCCCCTGATGCGCTTTGATATGTTGATAGGCAACGGTAAAATACTACTTTTAATGTATTTTTTGAAGAAAAGTTTTTTTCGGAACAGTTTCAAAATTAAGAAAAACTAATTTTTTATTGGTTTTTTCCCATTTTGACTGGGTTATATTAAAATGCCCCTGATGCGCTTTGACATGTTGATAGGCAACGGCAAAATACTACTTTTAATTTATTTTTTGAATAAAAGTTTTTTTCGGAACAGTTTCAAAATTAAGAAAAACTTAGTTTTTATCTGTTTTTTCCCGTTTTGACTGGGTTATATTAAAATGCCCCTGATGCGCTTTGACATGTTGATAGGCAACGGTAAAATACTACTTTTAATTTATTTTTTGTAGAAAAGTTTTTTTCGGAACACTTTCAAAATTAAGAAAAACTCATTTTTTATTGGTTTTTCCCATTTTGACTGGGTTATATTAAAATGCCCCTAATGCGGTTTGACCTGTTGATAGGCAACGGTAAAATACTACTTTTAATTCATTTTTTGTAGAAAAGTTTTTTTCGGAACAGTTTCAAAATTAAGAAAAACTTAGTTTTTATCTGTTTTTTCCCATTTTGACTGGGTTATATTAAAATGCCCCTGATGCGCTTTGACATGTTGATAGGCAACGGTAAAATATTACTTTTAATTAATTTTTTGTAGAAAAGTTTTTTTCGGAACACTTTCAAAATTAAGAAAAACTCATTTTTTATTGGTTTTTTCCCATTTTGACTGGGTTATATTAAAATGCCCCTGATGCGCTTTGACATGTGACAGGCAACGGCAAAATACTACTTTTAATGTATTTTTTGAAGAAAAGTTTTTTTCGGAACAGTTTCAAAATTAAGAAAAACTCATTTTTTATTGGTTATTTCCCATTTTGACTGGGTTATATTAAAATGCCCCTAATGCGCTTTGACATGTTGATAGGCAACGGTAAAATACTACTTTTAATTTATTTGTTAAAGAAAAGTTTTTTTCTGAACAGTTTCAAAATTAAGAAAAACTCATTTTTTATCGGTTTTTTCCCATTTTGACTGGGTTATATTAAAAGGCCCCTGATGCGCTGTGACATGTTGACAGGCAACGGCAAAATACTACTTTTAATTCATTTTTTGTAGAAAAGTTTTTTTCGGAACAGTTTCAAAATTAAGAAAAACTTAGTTTTTATCGGTTTTTTCCCATTTTGACTGGGTTATATTAAAATGCCCCTGATGCGCTTTGACATGATGATAGGCAACGGTAAAATACTACTTTTAATTAATTTTTTGTAGAAAAGTTTTTTCGGAACAGTTTCAAAATTAAGAAAAACTTAGTTTTTATCGGTTTTTTCCCATTTTGACTGGGTTATATTAAAATGCCCCTAATGCGCTTTGACATGTTAATGGGCAACGGTAAAATACTACTTTTAATTTATTTTTTGTAAAAAAGTTTTTTTTCGGAACAGTTTTAAAATGAAGAAAAACTAATTTTTTATCGGTTTTTTTCCATTTTAACTGGGTTATATTAAAATGCCCCCTATGCGCTTTGACATGTTGACAGGCAACGGCAAAATACTACTTTTAATTCATTTTTTTTTGAAAAGTTTTTTTCGGAACAGTTTCAAAATTAAGAAAAAGATAGTTTTTATCGGTTTTTTCCCATTTTGACTGGGTTATATTAAAATGCCCCTAATGCGCTTTGACATGTTGATAGCCAACGGTAAAATACTACTTCTAATTTATTTTTTAAAGAAAAGTTTTTTTCGGAACAGTTTCAAAATTAAGAAAAACTCATTTTTTTTCGGTTTTTTCCAATATTGACTGGGTTATATTAAAATGCCCCTGATGCACTTTGACGTGTTGATAGGCAATGGTAAAATACTACTTTTAATGTATTTTTTGAAGAAAAGTTTTTTTCGGAACAGTTTCAAAATTAAGAAAAACTTAGATTTTATCGGTTTTTCCCCATTTTGACTGGGTTATATTAAAATGCCCCTAATACGCTTTGATATGTTAATGGGCAACGGTAAAATACTACTTTTAATTCATTTTTTGTAGAAAAGTTTTTTTCGGAACAGTTTCAAAATTAAGAAAAACTTAGTTTTTATCGGTTTTTGCCCATTTTGACTGCGTTATATTAAAATGCCCCTAATGCGCTTTGACATGTTGATAGGCATCGGTAAAATACTACTTTTAATTTATTTTTTGAAGAAAAGTTTTTTTTGGAACAGTTTCACAATTAAGAAAAACTCATTTTTTATCGGTTTTTTTCCCATTTTGACTGGGTTATATTAAAATGCCCCTGATGCGCTTTGACATGTTAATGGGCAACGGTAAAATACTACTTTTAATTCATTTTTTGTAGGAAAGTTTTTTTCGGAACAGTTTTAAAATTAAGAAAAACTCGATTTTTATCGGTTTTTTCCCATTTTGTCTGGGTTATATTAAAATGCCCCTGATGAGCTTTGACATGTTGACAGGCAACGGCAAAATACTACTTTTAATTCATTTTTTGTAGAAAAGTTTTTTTCGGAGCAGTTTCAAAATTAAGAAAAACTTAGTTTTTATCGGTTTTTTTCCCATTTTGACTGGGTTATATTAAAATGCCCCTGATGCGCTTTGATATGTTGATAGGCAACGGTAAAATACTACTTTTAATGTATTTTTTGAAGAAAAGTTTTTTTCGGAACAGTTTCAAAATTAAGAAAAACTAATTTTTTATTGGTTTTTTCCCATTTTGACTGGGTTATATTAAAATGCCCCTGATGCGCTTTGACATGTTGATAGGCAACGGCAAAATACTACTTTTAATTTATTTTTTGAATAAAAGTTTTTTTCGGAACAATTTCAAAATTAAGAAAAACTTAGTTTTTATCTGTTTTTTCCCGTTTTGACTGGGTTATATTAAAATGCCCCTGATGCGCTTTGACATGTTGATAGGCAACGGTAAAATACTACTTTTAATTTATTTTTTGTAGAAAAGTTTTTTTCGGAACACTTTCAAAATTAAGAAAAACTCATTTTTTATTGGTTTTTCCCATTTTGACTGGGTTATATTAAAATGCCCCTAATGCGGTTTGACCTGTTGATAGGCAACGGTAAAATACTACTTTTAATTCATTTTTTGTAGAAAAGTTTTTTTCGGAACAGTTTCAAAATTAAGAAAAACTTAGTTTTTATCTGTTTTTTCCCATTTTGACTGGGTTATATTAAAATGCCCCTGATGCGCTTTGACATGTTGATAGGCAACGGTAAAATATTACTTTTAATTAATTTTTTGTAGAAAAGTTTTTTTCGGAACACTTTCAAAATTAAGAAAAACTCATTTTTTATTGGTTTTTTCCCATTTTGACTGGGTTATATTAAAATGCCCCTGATGCGCTTTGACATGTGACAGGCAACGGCAAAATACTACTTTTAATGTATTTTTTGAAGAAAAGTTTTTTTCGGAACAGTTTCAAAATTAAGAAAAACTCATTTTTTATTGGTTATTTCCCATTTTGACTGGGTTATATTAAAATGCCCCTAATGCGCTTTGACATGTTGTTAGGCAACGGTAAAATACTACTTTTAATTTATTTGTTAAAGAAAAGTTTTTTTCTGAACAGTTTCAAAATTAAGAAAAACTCATTTTTTATTGGTTTTTTCCCATTTTGACTGCGTTATATTAAAAGGCCCCTAATGCGCTTTGACATGTTGATAGGCAACGGTAAAATACTACTTTTAATTCATTTTTTGTAGAAAAGTTTTTTTCGGAACAGTTTCAAAATTAAGAAAAACTTAGTTTTTATCGGTTTTTTCCCATTTTGACTGGGTTATATTAAAATGCCCCTGATGCGCTTTGACATGTTGATAGGCAACGGTAAAATACTACTTTTAATTTATTTTTTGAAGAAAAGTTTTTTTCGGAACAGTTTCAAAATTAAGAAAAACTAATTTTTTATTGGTTTTTTCCCATTTTGACTGGGTTATATGAAAATGCACCTAATGCGCTTTGACATGTTAATGGGCAACGGTAAAATACTACTTTTAATTAATTTTTTTGTAGAAAAGTTTTTTTCGGAACAGTTTCAAAATTAAGAAAAACTAATTTTTTATTGGTTTTTTTCCATTTCGATGCGCTTTGACATGTTGACAGGCAACGGCAAAATACTACTTTTAATTAATTTTTTGTAGAAAAGTTTTTTTCGGAACAGTTTTAGAATTAAGAAAAAGTTATTCTTTTCGAGTTTTTCCATTTCGACTGGGTTATATTAAAATGCCCTTGATGCGCTTTGACATGTTGAAAGACAACGGCAAAATACTACTTTTAATTCATTTTTTGTAGAAAATTTATTTTTGGAACAGTTTCAAAATTATGAAAAACTCATTTTTTATCGGTTTTTTCCCATTTTGAACAGGTTACATTTTAACGCCCTTGTTGCGCTTTGACATGTTCACAGGCAACGGCAAAATACTACTTTTGTTCCATTTTTTTTTGTAGAAAAACGACATTACTACCTTTTGTCCATTTTTTGAAAAAATATTTCCTAATAATTAAAGTTTTAATTAACTTTAATGAACATCTTTGGGAAGGATATTTAGGAAAATTTTTCTATTTTGACTGGGTCAATAAGTTTTTTATGAATCCCTTATTATATCTGAGAAAACGTTGACACTTGTTGTGTTAAAAATTTTCAACAACAGGCAACCATAACAAAAGAGATAAAGTTTGACTGAAGATATTAGAGTTTCGTTGAGTATATCATCGCTTGAGAGCAGAATTAGCTATCTGCTATGTATTTTAAATACCAGATACGCTAGTTCTTCTCTCATGCGACGATATATATATTCATAGATATTTTTCTACTTTTGATTGAGATCAGTGGCCCGGTCCGCCGCCTTCGCTCTGCTTCCTGGTAAGCACAGAGGCACCGGCGTGGGACGTAGCGCGTAGCCGCATTCGGATAAGTTTTTGGAGCTGGAAATTTTGGAGCAGACTTCACACTACTGCAATTTCGACGTTTTTTGAAATTTCGTAACTACTTTACTACTTTATTGAATTCCATGAAACTTGGAGGGGTTGTTATCTCTATGGAGATCTACGACTTAAGGTAGGTCAAATATCGGTTGAAATGTTTCAAGAAAAGATGGTTACGGCGCGCGAACTTGGCGAGGCACTGCCGTGCCCTCAGATTTGAATGAAAATTCAAACTTTTTATTGTCTTAAATTTCGTGAAAATTAAATAATTAAAAGTTAGGAAATTATGTTTAAAGAGTTTAAGTAAGGATTTAAAAAAAATAACTTTGATTGGACCTGACCTTGAATGACCTTAAAGTTAAAATGTTTTTTGTTTTTTTTAAAATGGCTTATGATTATTTGAGTGTAAGGAATTTATTTTAAAAAAGTCACCTTAAATGACCTTAAAAATGTAGGAATTATGGCAAAAACGTAATTATTGTTTTTTTCAAAATATCACAAAATATATTTTTTATATAAACCCTGCATTTTTAAGGTCATTTAAGGTAATAATACTTTAAAAATTAAAGTGTTCACCCTTAATTATATAAAAACGAGTATAAACATGAGTTAGTAGAAAAACACATGATTTTCGTGATTTTCGACCGGAGAACATTCAATCTGAATAGGAACAAAAGTTTAAAAATTTCGTTCCTCGATTTATATAGCGAATATATCATCAATTGGTCGCAAACGTCATAATTTTCGGCCATCATGAAAAAGTGGTAGAGAACATCCAATCTCAATTGCAGCAAAGGTTAAACGTTAAAATTTTTGCTCTTACCATAAACATACTCGTTTCTGCTCTTACTAAGGAACTAAGGTGTCAGGTTTAATGCTTGTACGTAAAAGGTATTTCTGATGAATAAGAACTCATTTAATTAAGTAACAATTAATATACACAAAACCACATCCCCCTCCATAACAAGCCCGATCCCACTTTGAAATGCAACACTCGAAGGCTGACATTTGCATTATGTTCTTGCCACCCTATTTTTTGGTTATCGAAATTTTAGGTCTATTAGCCTTCGACACTTACTTTATTTATACTGGCCTATTAAAGCGCTTTTTTACTAGTGGGTTCGGTTCGGTTTGGTCTATAAAATTAAATACTTGACTTGATTGTTTTTGGTGACTCACTCTGCCTCAATACGGGTTACAGTGGTCATAGGGCAGGCTTCCCCAGAGCTTTTCAGGCCTGCCCAGAAAAATTTAACAACCAAATAATAACACACAGCAGACAAGGAAGTTACAGTTAATTCAGATTAATATCTTAAGCTTTGTACATACTCTATCCGCTACTACCAACATAAGAATTGTGGGTACTCTTTTTCCAAATTTTACAAGAATATTCAGTAAGAAACAATTTCCCTATTGTTTATTAGTCGTTAACTGAAACCATTTTACCCAGTTTAATTTTATGAAATCTTTTTAAAGCATTTCAAACGCGTTACTACAATTATCTCAAAATTTTTGCCTGCGGCAAAAGTATTCTTTTCTAAATCTCTACCCAACTCTTTTAGTCTACGGACAAATCGGCCTAAAAGGGGGATTCGTGTGCAAGTCGTGCCAACTTTTTGCCGATAAGCCAAGTTTGTTAAGAGCACTCCATAGATCAGGTTTTGACTTGTTGTCATTCTGGTAAATGGTTTTTTTAAAGATATGGCCCCCACCACTTTTTTTTGCACGATACTTTTTAAAACGATGTATCTTTCTTAAAAATAGTCGTAGAGGGTTGCAAAAAATGGTAAATGAGTCAGTAAACACCCGCAATAAAATAACTTTCCATTATATTTTTCAAAATTTTGCTTCGTTTTTTTAGAAAAAATAAAATAACTGAATTTTTACTTTTTTTTGTATAGCTAGTAAAGTTTAACTTACATTTTTAATAACAACAAAGCAAAATTTAAAAAAAAAGTTTAAATAAAAGTTATAGAATGAACATTTTTCTTTCGTTTGGTGTATATAAGTCTTATATAGATGTATATTTTATATTTGTTTCAATAAAAAAACAATTTGTTGTCACCAAAACGACTACCGAAATTGTATTACCATAGCGGCTTTACGCAGCTGAGGCGTCTAGTAAAACAGGTGATTTCTATTATTATTGTTATCGTTGTTTGATGGACATTATCAAACAACGTTGTTATTGTTATTTTTGAAAGTGAATATCAATCGACGAAAGTTTTTACAATATAGTGTAGGTGCTAGAGGTAGTTGAGTATGCAAAATATGAGGACCGCAGTTGGACAATGGATCCTAGCTGAGAATAGGTCACAGACTAACGATTTGGATGTTGCCGGGCAAGTTTTTGGTCCAATTTTTTTAATCCCCCCTTCTTATATAGTCGTGTTCGAATTTCTAAAAATGTAACTAAGTTGACGCCCTAAAGACACAATGACATAGAAATGGATCAAACATGTGTGTTGGAGCAAGAATTATTTGCCAGCTTATGGCTACTTTTATATTTTAATATTATTTTTCATTTCAAATTTCGCGGGGTATATGAATATGACTTATCCCCGCACCGAGACACGCGCGAGTCTGCGCGAGGAGTCGCAATCGGGAAACTGACAAGAAGCACAAGAAACGCCGTGAGTGCTACAATTTTCCCGTTTTTCCTATCTTCCAAGCGACCAAAACGACTGCAACTAGATGAAAACTAAGGTAGGTTCATTAGATATTTTATATGCATCGTTTTTACTGATTTCCTTTCAATAAACTTTACAATTACGTTTTTCAATTTCTTATCTCAAAATATTGGGTATTTCTCGAATGAGTGGTGTAAGTGGCGAATCAGCCAACCTAAACTCAACCCAACTTACGTTTGCACCCTCAATGTGCAAAATCTAATTTAAAAATAAAGTTATATTAGTTTTTTAAATTTTAGCTGCAAAATCCCCCAAAACCCCCCAGACTCCCCAAATCCTGAAATTTTTAGATTTTTTTCAAATTTTCTTACAAACTAATTTGTAGTAATCTTTATTGTAGACCATAAAATTTTATTTTCAACAATGTATAAGTCAGTGGAGTACGACTAATGACAAACTCTCCAGCGGCGTCCGTTTATTGAGGTAGTGTAAATAAATTTAAAAAAGAAACATGTTTATTAAAGGTTTTACCAGATTTTCTCAAAAACCGAGCTCTATATCAAAAAATATAATGCACACTTTGTTATAGACAATAAAATTGCCTTTTAAATGATGTATAATACGGCAATGGTAGTTTTATACAGTGTGTCCACGTAAGTTGGCGGCATATGGGAAACTTTTTTATTATTAGCTTTATTAAAAAAAGTTATTCTTCATAAAAAGTTCTGCATGGTCCAAAACCTAAAATGCAACCATCAGATGTTAAATTTTTTCAGTCATATTACGAGGTTTGTCAAAAAATGTGATTTTTGCTCTAGAGTAAAGTACCTTTCTTTTTGACAATATCGAAAATTGTTATAAAAAAAAGATGTTTAGAATTAAAAATAGCTTTCAAATATTCAACATTGTTTATTTACATTAAAAAATATTTTTTTCTACATTTTCTCTGCGATTACGTTGGAAATTTAAGTTTGCACATTAATGCATAATTAATCATTATTTCATTTAATTATGGCGTAAACTAAAGAAATAAAAATAGATAATAAAACTTTCTATTCCTACACCTACAGAAACGACACTGATTTATTTTCTCTGCATACTGCCGACTAAAGGGGTCCCGAAACGAACACCTGTAAGCAATTAAAAGCGCATCTCAAAAAAATCTGCCAATCAGGTGCCGTCTATCCACCTGTGCTGGGTCAGTCAGAAAACAAATACTTTGTGCTCAACCGCCAAGAGCCGCGCCTTTTCTCTGTTAATAGGGTTGAAATTATACCAGGAAGATTTTATATGAATTTGGATTCCGAGCGACTAGGAATCATCGACTCGTATTATTCGTACTAAATCGTGTCGTAGTAGAGTAAATTTGTAAAATAAAGCTGCAAAAAGGGTATATTTTTTAATATTTGGCATAGTAGTACCTAACACCAAAAGCTAAATTTTCATTCGAGGATCCCCGATTTTCCGGCCTCAGAATCCAAGATGGCGGCTGCCAAAGTTAAGAAAAAAAATGATTTCCTTGTTTTAAGAGGAATTAAATTAATTTTGATAAATTAACTTTAAGTGGGTTATACTTAATGTAAAAATGTAAAAAAAAATTCACCTGTCACTGCAAAACAAAATGGCGGCTATATTTAAAAAAATCGTTTTTCTTCGATATTTTCTTTATTTTTTATGCGATATCTATTTTTAATACCTCATATGAAAGCTACTGACCAGTTCTTTAAACCTGCTTAAATGAAATGATAAGTTTCCCAGCCGACACAAAGATGGCGCTTAATTTATAAAAGAGACCTTTACAGCCAGTAGACCAAATTAAATTTTGACAAAAATTTTTTTTGGATTTTATCAGTAGTAAGCCAGATTTTGTCAAAATTTATAAAAAGTTACAATTTGACATTTAACATTTTAAGATGGCGGTCGAAGTTCAGATAAAAAAGTAATTTTTTTGTACTTGTTTGACACAACTAGTATTGCCGTGTAATATATTGATTTATACTAAATGGGGGTCGCCGATTGTAAATATTTCATAATAAATGACATATGTCTATTATTATCCAAGATGGCGGCGGTCAAAATATAAATACAACAGTATCTTTTTGGTTTAGTAAATCTTTTTACCAAGATATGTTGTTTTATATTAATCTTAATGAGTTTTAAATTCTATGGTACAAAAAAAAATAGAATTTATTTATTTTTTAAAGATGGCGGCCGAAAAAGTAAAAAAAAAACATTTTTGTTTAGTTTTTCGAAATTTAACAAAAAAACCTGAGAAAACCAAGACATCTCGTTAAACAAAACGTAGATGTTTTAAATATGTCAAGAAAGTTGACATATGTCACGTGCCGGGTGATTTGAATAAATTGACATATTTTACTTAATAGCTATCTCCGTTAATATTGATCTAACAGTAAGGTTTAAATTAGCAAAGTTAAATAATTTTTTCTAAATCATCAAAATCTTATGTCAAAAATGACATATGTCATACACTTGTCAAACTATTGACATATGGTTTATTTTTTTAAATAAATAAAACACCAAAATGTTGGCGTGTTGAGTAATTTACTCAGGAGAGATTTAAAATGGACTGTATAAATGGATTTTGTTGTACTCACTGTTCGTTGCTGGGTTGTGGGTCAATGGGCGGCCGCCTTTATCCTTGCTTCAGCAGTTCTGTTGAGGGGTTTCCATTCTAGAGGTTTTAAGGAAGGGAGGACGAGGGAAAACACTCGCGTTATCGCGGGTATTGCTTAATTAAACTAATTACTAGCGAAATAAAACTATAAAATTCTAAATTTGATCGCGTCGTGATTTTGTGATAAATCAATGCACATATCGTGATTGAACGAATGGATAGATGTTGAGCCGATCTGTCCCGTTGAAAATACTAATTCACACTACCATGCCAAATATAAAAAGATATACCCTTTTTGCAGCTTTTTATTGAAATACCCTACAAATTTACTCTACTATCGGAAGTACGGAGATATTCATGGTATGCGTCAAGGCGAAAGAAAAAATTATAGAATAAGCAAAATATTTCATCAATAATATTTTAAGTAGGATTTTATTTTTTATATTTTCTTAGGGGGTGCACGCGGCTAAGGCGCCTTAAAAAGCAGCCGAGCCTGTATGTAGGTACTTTTTTTGAAAAAAAATTAAGGTCACACTAGCCAGGTGCCTCCAGGTCAGATAGGTGGTTACTCAGGTGTTCATACTAATTAAAAAAAAAATTATGTAATTTAAAAATATAGTTTTCCAACAGCTATAGTTGTAGCTCAGAGCCATACCACTACGACACCATCACAAAATTTGGTAGTACGTTTTTGACCCAAATAACTTATTTTGAATTTTATTAAAAAACAGTTTATTTTGACGATCCCGATAGCTTTTCTAAAAATAAGACTAAAAAAAAAAATTATTGTTAAGAGTTTTTTTTTAAATTTCAAAACGCTATGTTACTAAGTTTGGTATTTTTGTGCACAAAATATTATATAAATCTAAGTATATAACGATAGGATGACGCAAAAGAAAGGAGAAAACCAAACCAAAAATAAATTTTGGTTAAAATCATATTTCTAAAATGTTTATAAAAAAGTCAAACTATTTGTTAAGTGAGGAAGGAAGTTGTCCTGCGTATTACTGATTTTGAGATATTTAACAAAAACTAGGTTACTATCAATCTTAAACTTCAAGGCGTCGCGACCTTTCCTAACTTTATTTTTGTTGAAAATTAATTTTTGCATCAATTTGTGAAAGCTGCATTATACGCTGTGGTTTTTAAGATATACTCAATTTTATTTTTTTTGAATTGTTACTGGTAAATTTTGACGGAACCAAGATTTGGTGAAAATGTAATGCTCAATCTAAATTTTAAAACCACGTTTCGCCAGAAGCTGTGGATCGTATCCCAAAAACTATGCATCCGACGAACTTTGACGTTATTATAAATATTGGTTCGTCCCGCCTTCCTTTTTGTAAATATGTTCTTTTTACTATAATTTACCAAATTGGTTCGAATTAGGCTATTTGGTGATTCACTAGAGCATTTTCTATTTTTTGTTTATTTAGTATTAATTAACTAATTAAGTACTTAAAATTACTGGGTTATTTGCATTTGAAACTCCCGCGGTTTTAAAGGCAAATATTACAATTTGCTATAATCAATTTACTTTACATAAAATGCATTTTGAATTACTAAGGTTCCTAGTTCCTTTAATATGGACCTTCGTAATCTCATTCCCTCCTACTTATTCCCTTTTCTCCTACGCCTATGGATTAACGACGCCACTGGGCGCCATGTGGGAGAATGAACGCAGCAGCGATACCTGCTGCCGCAACACAGAGAACCGTTTCGCCTTCGAACGATAATACACGCGTGTTAGCGACTCTCCTACCACATTCATGTGGGGTGCAAAAAGCACGGTTTAACAGCACGTCCTCCCATGAGTTCCACTTCCTGTATAAAAATGGTAAGTGAAAATGCATTATTTTTACCTTACATACATTTGTTTATTGCTACACTAACCTAGAAGGTAAACTAGACCATTTCAGAATCCCTTGTACCAGCTTAGCCTATGACCTTATTCCCTTAAAATTACAGTCCACATCTGACACCGTTAAATTCCAGACAACTCTCCTATCTGGACCACCAGGGAGCCCCATTTTTGATCCTTAGCGACCCGGATTTCTGGAATCGTTTTTTTGCCTTTTTAGGTTAGTTTTTTTTACTGGTTTCAAATGCAAGAAAAACCCTTGTTTTTCCTAAATGCCTTTTTTACTGGTTTTAAATGCAAGAAAAACCCTTGTTTTTCTTACATGCCTACTTTAGAAAACCCCTAGGTTTCTAAAATACATTTTGCGATTTTTTTTTGTGTAAAAACAAATGCAAGAAAAACCCTTGTTTTTCTTACATGCCTACTTTAGAAAACCCCTAGGTTTCTAAAATACATTTTGCGATTTTTTTTGTGTAAAAATTAAATATTTTTACCAATAAATTTAACCTTTTCATGCGAAAAACCAAACACAGATAAAATCTGTAAACTACTATGCTTTTTTTTGTTTCGAATAAATCAAGTTTTTTCGTTTCTTTTTTGTAAAAAAAAAACCGTATAGAATTTGGGTGTTTTTTTGTTTGTCACTGGAAATAGTTTAAAATAGTGTCTGCAAAGTGCTATTATTTTAGCCGTTGTGCCTTCACATTTGTGGATTGCTATAATTATATCCAATTTGCTCGAAAAAAAAATCTCCAAATTGCCATATTCATTTTTGCTTATTGCAAATTGCTATGACTATATCCGATTGCGGATGCTTTACTATATTCGTTTTTGCGTAAAAATTGCTATGAATATATCTATTTCTAATTTACTATTATAATATCTGTCTGCAAATGGCTATGATTGTATCCATTTTTTGCGTGCATAATAAATTTTGAAGGAAATTTAATTCTTAACTTGAGAATTTGTTTTCGTGTAAAGGCAGATAAATAGTTTTACCAAATTAAATGCTTTTGATTTGTAGGTATTTATTTTTAAATTTAATACATAGGTACCTACTTATTTGAATTCGCGAGGCGAAGATAAAAAAACTTATACACAAGTTTTTTGTTATCATTAGTTTGCATCGGGTATTTTCTTTACTTTTGTGCGCTTATAGTTTGATTATTGTAATTAAACGTAGGACATTAATATTTATACAGGGTGTCCAAATTTTGAGTTTTTTTCAGTTTACCTAATTTTTGTCAATTATTTTTTGGATTTTTTTTTAAATCATGTCTAGTTCGGATAAAATTTTAAAGGCTAAAGCCTTGCGCTATAGTGCGATTTCACAGCTAAATTTGATCATTGAATCCGCGACCCTCGCAAAAAATGACCCTGCCTATCACAGCGGCTTTAAAGTCAAATTTCGGACATTGTCAAAAATCAAAAAAGATTTTGAAAAGCACCATAATACTTTGTTGACGTTGGTAGCCTCTGATGAGGATCGCTTAGTAGTAGAAACCAAAGTGTCTATGGACTTTTGCAAACGCTGTGACGAGATTTCCACTATATTTTACGAACTTTTCGAACTACCCTTTGAAGATGTAGGGCTTTTGAGCAGTACGATAAATCCCATGGGCAGTCCCTGTGCCTCCACAAACCAGCATGGTTTACTGCCTAGGATAAAAATACCTCTTTTTCAAGGGGAATTTAAGGAGTTTCCAACCTTTTTGCAAGCCTTTAATGCTACCGTGCACAATAATAGGTCGCTGGGAAACTTTGAAAAATTCAATTTGCTTTTTTCTAATTTAAAGGGCCCTGCCCTGGATGTCATTTCTGACATTCCTATCCTTGCTGAAAATTATTAAAATGCCTACCACACCTTGGTGGATAGGTATACAAATAAACGATTACAAGCTTACCTTCACTGGAAGGCAATTGAAGGCTTCTCTCCTCTTACTAAAGAGAATGCTACGAATTTGAGGAATTTGCTTGATTGTTTTTCGAAAAACTTAAGTGCTTTAAAAGTCATGGGTTTTAAAACGGAGTTTTGGGATTATATTATGGCACAAATGCTCTTGGATAGGTTGGACCCAACCACGCGCAAGGCATTTGAGCAAAATTATTGCTCCAATGAGATCCCCTCTTATGATAAAATTCGTGCTTTTGTTTCTAGCCATTGCATTGCGTTGGAACAAATACAACAAACTCAAGATTACTTAAAAAATAAAGATTTGTCAATTTCAAGTCAGAAAAATCAAGCAAAGTTTCAAAATCGATCTGCTTTGTTTGCTAATACTCAGAGAGCCTCCAAAAATGCCTCCCAGTCTCCAAATGGCCAAAGTGGCTTAAATAATACTCCAAACCCTCAAAATTTTTGTTTTCTCTGTAAAAGTGGCGATCATATAATATACAGATGTCCTAATTTTTTGGCGAAAACTCCCCAGCAACGTTTTGAGATTGTTAAACAACATAAAGCGTGTGTCAACTGTTTGGCCTCAAAGCATAATTTACCCCAGCAATGCAAATCAGAAAAAAGATGTTTACATTGTGGCCAATTTCATCACAGTCTCTTACATTTTTTTCCTATTAATTCTACACCTAGTTCTGCGAGTAGCCCCTCTACTTCTGCAGTGCAACCCCCGAGGAGCCCCGTGGCTACCGAATTTAATAGAACCACTAACACCATTGTTACTGGTATGTCTTTAAATGATCGCGAAGTACTTCTCTGTACCGCTTTAATACAAATACAGGATGTTTTTCAAAATTGGCACACAGTGCGCGCCATCTGTGACTCTGGTGCTCAATCTTCATTTATATCTAAGTCATGTGCTGATAGTTTGGGCCTTCCTAAATTTAATATCGCCATGACTCTACAAAGCTTAGATCGAATGACAACTTCGGCAAAATCTGGAATTAATTGCAATATATCCTCTTTGCGTGATAATAATTTTGTTTTTAATTTTGATGCGATAATACTCGATAAAATTTGTAGTGATTTACCTCATTCCTCATTTTCGATTAAAAGTTTTCCTTTTCTCGCCAACTTAGAACTAGCTGACCCAGGCTTTAATAAAAGCGATAAAATTGATTTATTGTTGGGCGGCGATGTGTACCCTTACATTTTGCTAGATGGTCGTTTGTCTACGGGACCCAACAACCCCGTCTGCATTAATACTATTTTTGGTTGGGGAATAATGGGCAAT
Organism: Aspidapion aeneum; assembly: GCA_963576565.1. Lineage (NCBI taxonomy): Eukaryota > Metazoa > Arthropoda > Insecta > Coleoptera > Brentidae > Aspidapion > Aspidapion aeneum. Next base: position 47,553,221 of record OY755044.1, read on the forward strand.
CTTTCACTTTCACCTTCAACTACAAATCAAATTAAAACATTTTTTACTACGTCAATGAACGATTCTTTTGTCAATTTAGATAAAAATCTACAACGATTTTGGCAAATAGATGACATACCTAATGTCAAGGCCATTGACCCCGAAGATGAGTTTTGCGAAAATTATTTTTTGAAAACTACCTCAAAAAATGAGGAGGGGAGATATATTGTATCTTTACCATTTAAAGTTACTGCTCCAGATTTTGGCGACACTCGATCCATTGCCGTACGTCGTTTTTTCTCCCTTGAGAAGAAATTGCTACAAAACCCTGATTTTTATGCTGCCTACAGCTCTGTTTTACAAGATTATTTAGATAATAATCATATGCAACCGGTTTCTGCACCTTTGCCGACCGAAATTTCAAATCATTTTTATATTGCACACCATGCGGTGTTTAAAAAAGATTCTACTAGCACCCCCCTGAGGGTGGTTTTTGATGCGAGCATGCACGCCCCTGGCAAAATCTCGCTCAACAACGCTGTTTATACTGGGCCCCCTTTACAAAGGGACTTACAAAAAATTTTATTACTTTATCGTTTGCATAAATTTTGCTTTTGTTGCGACATCCGTCAAATGTACAGGATGATTTTAGTTGACCCTAGTCAAACTAATTTTCAAAGAATAGTTTGGAGGTTTGATCCTAACCAGCCTATTCAAGACTTCGAAATAAATAGAGTTTTATTCGGGGTCTCTTGTAGCCCCTTTTTGGCTATCAGAACTTTGCTGCAACTTGCTAGAGAGCATGAGGACCTTCCTCTTGCCTCAAAAATCATTGAGGAGGCAGTTTTTGTCGATGATGTGATTTCGGGAAGTGATGACTTTTTTAAGGCCACTGAGATGAAAAATCAATTAATCGAGCTACTTAGCCGAGGTGGATTCGAATTGCGTAAATGGGCGAGCAATTGTCCCGAGCTACTATCCGATCTTCCTGAGTCACACATTTCGATGAAGGCTCTTTCTCTCGATTTAGATGCTGAAAATTCAACTTTGAAAATTCTCGGTTTAAATTGGAACCCTCATACTGATGAATTTTTTTATACTTTCGACTGTTCTCTCCAAACATGCACTAAAAGAACAATTTTAAGTAATTTGGCCCGCATTTACGACCCTCTGTCTTTTTTGGCGCCAATAGTTTTAATTTTAAAATTAATTGTTCAATACTGCTGGGCAGAAGACTTAAACTGGGACGACCCTGTCAGTCCGGAAATTGTTTTTAAATGGGAAAAATTTAAAAATGAATTAAAGTTTTTGCATTCTGTTAAAATTCCTCGTCAAATAATTTTGCCTAATGCTAGTCAAATCCAGCTAGTAGGATTTTGCGATAGTTCAGAACGGGCCTATTGTGCTGTCGCTTATATTCGAATTTTTTATTCTGATGGAAACATTAAAGTTTTTTTTGTTTGTAGTAAATCTAGAGTCGCACCGTTGCGTCGTAAACTAACTTTACCAAGACTAGAGCTTTTAGGAGCTGTTTTGTTGGCTAAATTAATGGATTTTTTACTAGAAACGTTCTCGGAAAAAATTAAATTTGATAAAATTCTTGCTTTTACTGATAGCACAGTGACCTTATCTTGGATTCAGGGATCTCCTCACAAATTTAAACCATTTGTTTCGAATAGAACTGCCTATATACAAGGAAGAATTAGCCCTGAGTTTTGGCATTATGTTCCTACTGAACAAAATCCTGCTGACTGCGGTACTAGGGAAATGTATCCCTCTGATTTACAAAGATTTTATTTTTGGTTAGAAGGGCCTTCTTTTCTAAACCAACCTACAAATACTTGGGATTTTATGACAGTTACTTACGATGGGAATGCAGTTTTGGAAGAACAGCGAAAAAATATTTTTAACGTTTTTACTTGCGAACAAACAGTTGAATATTATGTAAACAACTTGTTTGAAAAATACAGTTCTCTTTTTAAAATTAAGAGAATAGTTGCTTACTTTTTGCGAGGGTTACAAAAGTTTAAAAATCCCTCATACAATTTTGCTACTGATTACCTTACAAATCAGGATTACTACAAAAGCTTACTTTTTATTTCGAAATGCGTACAATCTTTTTCTTTCCAAAAAGAAATTGAATTACTAAAAGATAAGAAACAGCTTCCAAAAGCTTTTCAAAAATTATGTCCATTTTTGCATAATGAAAGCTACGATTTGCTTCGTGTTGGAGGCCGTTTATGCCATTCAAATTTATCATACGATAAAAAATTTCCAATTCTTTTGCCTTCTAGTGCAAAATTCACTGAATTACTGATTTTAGATTTGCATCGCAGCAATCTTCATTGTGGTATACAGACCACAACTTTTTTACTAATGCAAAACTTCTGGGTATTGTCTGCTAAAAAGGTAGTGAGAAAAGTTTTAAGTTCTTGCCATACTTGCTGGAAAACTAAACCTAACTCTCTTCAACCCCCTATGGGTAACCTACCGAAATTTAGAGTTTCCGAAGCAAAGGTGTTCGAAAATGTAGGTATAGATTTTTGTGGTCCGTTCACGATTACTCTTGGTCGGACCAGAGGTGCAAAAACCATGAAAGCATATGTCTGTTTATTTATCTGTTGCGCTGTTAAAGCCGTGCATTTAGAGTTAGTCTCTGATATGACATCAGAAGCCTTTCTGGCTGCTCTGCGCCGCTTCATAGCTAGAAGAGGACTATGCTCAAAGATCTCTTCAGACTGCGGGACCAACTTCGTGGCCTCTGAAAAATACTTGCGACAAATTTTTTCTGATTGCGTGAAGGGGGAAGGTATAGTTTGGTCTTTTAACCCACCTGCTGCTCCCCACATGGGAGGCATTTGGGAATCAAACATTAAATCTTTAAAGACTCATCTTCACAGGGTAGTTGGAAATCAAATACTCACCTATGAGGAATTAAATACGGTTTTAACCCAAGTTGAAGCCATAATGAACTCACGTCCTTTATGTGCCTTAAGCACCGATCCTACTGATCTGGCGGTCTTGACTCCTAATAATTTTTTAAATTTGAGGCCTCCAGGTACAATACCCGATCCAAACTACTGCGATATTGCGTTAAACAGGCTGTCCAGGTGGCAACTGTTGCAAAGAATGCACCGCGATTTTTGGATTCGCTGGCATCGCGAATATTTGCACACTTTGCAACAGCGAGCCAAATGGCACCAACCTCTTGCTTCCATTGATATTGGTACTATGGTACTGATCAAAGATGAAAATTCCACTCCATTGGATTGGCCCCTAGGCCGCATTGAAGACCTTATTAAAGGTTCTGATAATATTCCACGGGTTGCTATTGTAAAGACTACTAAAGGTACCTACAAACGGCCTTTGGTAAAACTATGCGCCCTGCCTACAAATTAAACTCTCTGAAATGCCCCTGGGCATTCTCAGGGGGGTGGGAAATGGTTCGTCCCGCCTTCCTTTTTGTAAATATGTTCTTTTTACTATAATTTACCAAATTGGTTCGAATTAGGCTATTTGGTGATTCACTAGAGCATTTTCTATTTTTTGTTTATTTAGTATTAATTAACTAATTAAGTACTTAAAATTACTGGGTTATTTGCATTTGAAACTCCCGCGGTTTTAAAGGCAAATATTACAATTTGCTATAATCAATTTACTTTACATAAAATGCATTTTGAATTACTAAGGTTCCTAGTTCCTTTAATATGGACCTTCGTAATCTCATTCCCTCCTACTTATTCCCTTTTCTCCTACGCCTATGGATTAACGACGCCACTGGGCGCCATGTGGGAGAATGAACGCAGCAGCGATACCTGCTGCCGCAACACAGAGAACCGTTTCGCCTTCGAACGATAATACACGCGTGTTAGCGACTCTCCTACCACATTCATGTGGGGTGCAAAAAGCACGGTTTAACAGCACGTCCTCCCATGAGTTCCACTTCCTGTATAAAAATGGTAAGTGAAAATGCATTATTTTTACCTTACATACATTTGTTTATTGCTACACTAACCTAGAAGGTAAACTAGACCATTTCAGAATCCCTTGTACCAGCTTAGCCTATGACCTTATTCCCTTAAAATTACAGTCCACATCTGACACCGTTAAATTCCAGACAACTCTCCTATCTGGACCACCAGGGAGCCCCAAATATTGTTGGAAGTAAAGTCTTTAATCTAACTTTAAGAACCTCGTTTTGCTGGCTGCTGTGGTTCTCGAATTGTGATTTTCTACAATATTTGAACCCGCTTTAATATTCCTTTCGAGCCCCCACCCCTACTAAAATGTAATGACCTTATCCACGAGTACCGCAAAATTTTGGTGCAAATTTGTTTAACATCGGTTCATCGGCTTTGCATAGTCCCAAACATGTAAAACGACAGTCAAACAGACAGACACCATCACAAAATTTGGTAGTTAGGCCTTTTTCGACCCAAATAATTATTTTTAACGATCTTCTACAGTATGCATTGCTAAAAAATATTGCACAGGTAAAGTTTTTGCAAAGTCACCTGAAATGCTCCTAATACAGGGTTCTATCGATTTCATGAAATTTTGCTTTAATCTGCCCTTCAAAAGTTATCCAAATTTATATAAAATCTTCCTGGTATAATTTCAACCCTACCGACAGAGAAAAGGCGCGCTCTTTGCGGGCCGAGCACAAAGTATTTGTTATCTGACCGACCCAGCACAGGTGGATAAACAGCACCTGATTGGCAGATTTTTTTGAGATGCGCTTATAATTGCTTTCAGGTGTTCTTTGCGGGACCCCTTTAGTCGGCAGTATGCAGAGTTAGAAAATAAATCAGTGTCGTTTCTGTAGGTATAGGAATAGAAAGTTTTATTATCTATTTTTATTTCTTTAGTTTACGCCATAATTAAATGAAATAATTTTCATGAGTATATCTACCGCCGCCCATGTCGCTTTCTTTAAAGGATATGCCGATGGTCGGCTTTAACCTTTGTGCAACTGACTTTGCAAAAACTATACAAAACTTATAAAATATCAAAAAATATTAAGACTGTTAAACTAATATTAGATTACAGACAAATATTGTGAGTAGACTAACAAAGTAGTTAAATTATTCCAGTAAACTAAAAAATATAATAATTTTCTACGCAGTTCTTCCTAAAATATCAGACGCCCAGGCATCGTTTTTAATAAATATAAGAAATAATATATTTTCATTAAAATAAAAACAAAAAGTTAGAGAGGCACCGGTGCAGCTTCTAAAATTTATTCTGCAAGGATGCCAAATTTCTGAGGTCACTGCTACGCGTTTTTAATACTTTAAATTCGATTTATACCAGCGAGGTGGCAAAGTCGACCGTTTCCTTCAATCAAAGCGATGATAGCGGCACCGTTGGATACGTGAACTATACGGCCAAAAAATAGCTATATATACCACTTTTTGACCTCAGAACAAAATTTGGCACACAGCTTGCTGAGTGTATCAGGAATCATCCCTGAAATTTTCATTGAAAAACGTTGTCACCTCAAAAAAGTGAGGTGAAAACGCTATATATGAGGTGATAGCGTAGTTTCTATACTTTTCTTGGGGGTAACAATGTGCCCTTTATCAATATATATATATATATATATATATATATATATATATATATATATATCTATATATATTGATGCACTCGGCGTTGTCACCTCGGCGTTAAGGATATGACGACCTGACCTCACTTATTTCTAGTGGTGTTAGCCCATATATAGGTACATATATGATATGAGGGGAAGTTCCTTTACCAGAATTTCAAAAGAGGGGTAAATAATTTTTTTTCAAATATTTGATAAATACGTGGAATACGTTCGGACCTCAGACCGATATACAACCTTTGGATATGTGCTATTTCCTGCCACCTCAGGCACTGTTGCCGGTTTTATTAAGGTGATAACGTATGGCGTAAGTCTATAAGCAACAATAGCTTTATCTAACTAAATTTAAATATTAAATACAAGGTAACAACGTTTTACTTTTATTTAGGGACACTTTAGGAAATATTACAACTTTAAAAGGTTGCAAAAGTTTGTAAGAAGAGATTAATGGTGACAACGTACTGTCTTTATATAAAAAACCGAGCATTTATACTTTCATTATAGAAAAACTTGCTGTTATTTTTTTTGGAAAACACATTCTGAGGTTTTGTGATCTCAGAAAAGTTGCATAGCTTGAAAGTCCTAAATACAATTTTTGTTGAAAAATGTTTTACTTACTGTCAAAAATTCTACACATAGATCCGATAAACATTAAAAGGAAATTGTCAAAAATACACTCTATGGAATGCAGAAAAAATTAATACATTATCTTAATTTATATATTTTTGGGTTTGCAATGTTTATGACATGATTGATATGACAGAATTTTTAAAAAACATTATTTATCCGTAACAATAAATTTAATAAAAAAGAAATTGTGAAAATTAGTTAAGCCGTTTAAAACAGGAAAACCATATACAGGAATGATGTGTTTGCCCACGCCACAGCCCAACGCTAATATTATTAATCTAATAATAACCACCAGCAATCAGAAGGCTCAAATGTTGACGTGATGTCAGAATTTGTCAATGACATTCTTTATCAAAAAGTTTCACGGGCGAATACTCAGAGGTAGCAGAAGACAGTCTGAGCCTTGGATTTTTTACGGGCAAGTCCTCAGAGGTAAAGGTAGCTCGGGGAAGCGTTTCGGCCTCATTAGGCCTCATTCAGCCCGAGCATAACCATGAAATGAATTGATCATGTCGGTATCTGAAAAAGAAATAGGGAATATGGTGTTTACTGAGGAGAGACCAACTATCAATTTGCAGCTTTGACATTCTTTATTATTTAATTTCCAAGTAAGTTATATCAAAATTATAATATCTTTATGTTCAATTTAGCACTGTGCCTAAGAGTCATTTGCAGCCGTAATAGCCAAGTTTACAAAAACATTTCCAAACTAGTGAGAATCTTTAATTTTAAAATTTGTATTGGAGAACTTGGCTTTACTTTTATCTCAATTCTTTTAACGGAACACCACTCTCGCGTACTTGGCTTTTTTTACATGAAATGTTTTTGTTACGATTTCACACCTTTTTTAAAGGATTTGGATAATATTTAAGTTTTAAAGTAGTCAAATATGAGGAATATTATTCAAAAGTTTTGCAATGCCTTATCACAAATTTTGAGGTTTTTTTTTATATTTTCCTATGGTTTTATCATAGTTCCTATCAGCCAAAGCTCAGCTCTCTAGTGTTCCTCGAAATAGGCAATGCTAATTTTACATAACTTTACATTTATAGGGGAGGAAAGTAAATTAAAATTTTGGTATTTTTTAATTTTTTACTATACTTAGTTTTATCATAGTTCCTATCAGTATTCCAAAGCTCAGCTCTCTAGCGATTCTGGAAGAGGAGAATGTTACTTTTACATAACTTTACATTTAAAGGGGAGGGAAATTAATTATAATTTGGGGTTTTTTAATTTTATTTTATAGTTTTATCATAGTTCCTATCGGCCTTCCGAAGCTCAGCTCTCTAACGTATCTGGAAGTGGGCAATGTTACTTTTACATAACTTTACATTTAGCAGGGTAGGGAATTAAATTAAAATTTTGGGGTTTTTAAGTTTTTTCCTATAGTTTTGTCATATTTGCTATCAGTCTGCCATAGCTCAGCTCTCTAGTGCCTCTGGAAGTGGGCAGTGTTACTTTTACATAGCTTTACATGTATGGGGGAGAGGAGTGAATTAGAATTTTCGGGTTTTTTGATTTTTTCCAATGGTTTGGTCACAATTTCTAACAGTTTGCCATATTTCAGATTTGTAGCGTGTCTGGAAGTACAGTAGAATTTTGATGATCTATACATGAGTGAGTGAGTGGCAATTTCGATGTTTTTTGAAATTTCGTAACTACTTTACTATTTCATGGAATTCCATGAAACTTGTAGAGATTGTTAACTCTATAAAGATCTACGACTGTCTACAAAGTTTGAGTTTCGTAGCTCATTCCGAATTAGAGTTTTAGATAGGTCAAATATGGCCTTAAATGTTTCAAGAAAAGATGGTACAGCCATTTCCGCGCGAACTTGGCCGGGCACTACTGTGCCCCCAGATAATAGTTCCTATCAGCCATCCAAAGCTCAGCTCTCTAGCGTTTCTGCAAATGGGCAATGTTACTTTTACATAACTTTACATTTATAGGGGAGGGAAGTAATTAAAACCTTGTGGTTTTTTTATTTTTTTTCTATCAGTCGTCCAAAGCTCAGCTCTTTAGCGTTTCTGTAAGTGGAGATTGTTACTTTTACATAACTTTACATTTATAGGGCCGAGAAGTTAATTAAAATTTGGGGTTTTTAATTTTGTTTTATAGTTTTATCATAGTTCCTATCGGCCTTCCAAAGCTCAGCTCTCTACCGTGTCTGGAAGTGAGCAATGTTACTTTTAAACAACTTTACATTTATAGGGGAGGGGAGCAAATTAAAAGTTTGGAGTTTTTAAATTTTTTCCCATGGTCTCATCATAGGTCCTTTCAGCCTTCCAAAGCTCAGCTCCTTAGCGTTAGCAAATTTTGTTGCTTTTATATTTTTTCCTATAGTTTTATTATGGTGCCTTTTAATCTTAAAAAGCTCAGCTCTCTGGCGTTTCTGGAAGTGGGATAGTATAGGGGAGGGAAGTAAATTAGATTTTTGGGGTCTTTTAATTTTTTTCTATAGTTCTATCATAGTTACAATCGGCCTTCTAAAGCTCAACTCTCTAGCGTTTCTGGAAGTGGGCAGTGTTAATTTTACATAACTTTACATTTATAGGGAAGGGAAGTAAATTATAATTTTGGTGTTTTTAAATTTTAGCTCACACATATACTATACTATAGTAGTGTGAGCCGCAAGAAAGGTAGGGGTGGAAATATCGGAGGTAAGTTCTAGGTGAACTGCCTTTGTTGCGGAGCAGACTAAGACAAGAATATAACCTTTGGATACCTTTGCACCTCGGTACTTTCCCATTGTAATTGGAAAGGGACCACAATAATCTATGGCAACATGTGAAAATGCCTTTACTTGAGAGATGCGTTGAGCAGGCAAGTTGCCCATGATTTGTACGGAAGGTTTAGGATTTAATCGATAGCATAAAATGCAATGAGAAGTTACGCTCTCGATTGCATAGCGAGGGGAAAGGATCCAAAATTGTTGTCTCAAGAGGTAATGCAACGTTTTTTGACCGGGATGCCAGTACCTTTTGTGAGTGTACTCAATGACAAGTTGAGTAAGACGGTGAGAACGTGGTAAAAGTACAGGGTGTTTTGCTGAATAAGAGAGTTCGGAAGAATGTGGTAATCGACCCCCCACTCTTAAGCAGCCTTGTGTATCTAGAAAAAGTGAAAGTTTACGAAATTGTTTAGGAAGTAGCTTTGCGTCATTCAAACGTGAAATGAGATCAGCAAAGATGGAACGTTGAACATGCCGAACGAGAACAATAAGAGAATGTTGAAGTTCTACTTCGGTAATATTTTCGTTAGGATATTTAGATTTCTTTTCGGTAAGGCGAAAAATATAGGAAATTATGCGTTGAATTTTCTCTAGGGAAGAGTAACGAGAAAGAAAAGTATCAAGCATGTGTGGTTCATGTGCATGTTTGAAATACTGATTTGCGTTCTTCCAGAATCACCTCGTTTTCCGGAGGGTCTGGACAGCGAAAATCATCAGGCCAGCTCTCTTTTGGTAGCCTAAGAAAACAAGGACCTTCCCAATACAAGTCATGTTTGACAAGTTGATTAGGCATAAGACCGCGCGAAGCACAGTCGGCTGGATTTAGCGCTGATGGAATATATTTCCAGGCCGTAGGAGAAATGGTTTCTTGAATGTGACAGATACGGTTTGCCACAAACGTTTTAAACCTGTGAGGTGAAGCCGCCAACCAGCATAGAACCACTTGGGAATCACACCATGCACAGATTTGGTTGAAGTTAAGAATATCTGAATAAGTGTTTTGAATAAAGGAAATTAGGTCGCAAAGTAAAGTGGCACCAAGAAGCTCCAGTCGCGGAAGACTGACTGTTTTCACTGGTGCGACCCTAGATTTGGCCATTACAAGAAAGGTATGGATTTCTCCGGAAACTGACTCCATTCTGAAATAGACCGTAGCCGCGTAACCTATCATAGAGGCGTCTGAAAAGCCGTGAAGTTCAATGCTACGTGGTTGATCAATGGAAAGGCGTCTAGGTAAATGAATATTTGAAAGATTTGGAAGTTCGGTTCGAAATTGATTCCAAACATTTACGATATGCGGAGGAGGCTGAGAATCCCAGTCCAGCTTCTCCTTCCACAGATCTTGCATGAGATGCTTAGCAAGTAAAGAAACGGGAGAACAGAAACCTAAGGGATCAAAAATTTTCATGATTTGAGATAAGATACCTCGCTTGGTGCATGGTTTATCTTCTGGTACGACCAAGTAGGTAAACGAATCTGAGATAGGATTCCATTGGAGACCTAATATTTTTACAAAATTAGGTTCGGATTTGTCGAAACGAATGGACATTTGTGTTTCTGATTCTGAGAATGAGGAGAGAAGTTCCGGACTGTTGCTCGCCCATTTTTTAAGTTCAAACCCTCCTAGGCGCAACAGGGAGATTAACTCCGACTGAAGTTCTTTGGCAGAGGCCACAGAATCCTGCCCAGTGAGCACGTCGTCGACGTAAATGTCTTTAAGAAGCACCTTGGAAGCATTAGGATACCTTTCAGACTCAAGTTTAGCTAGTTCTTGTATAGTACGAATAGCTAAGTAAGGTGATGACTTAAGTCCATAAACAACTGTTCTTAAGGAGTAGGTTTGGAGAGGATCATCCTCAGAAAATCTCCATAGAATATTTTGATAACGCGTGTGCTCAGGAATAATTAAAATCTGTCGGAACATTTTTACTATGTCAGTAACAAAGGCTACAGCATGAATTCGAAAATTAAGTAGAATTTCACGGACATCATTTTGCAGTTTAGGACCTGCGCACAACGTCTCGTTGAGTGAGACACCTCTGGGGCTACGTTGAGACCCATCAAAGACCACTCTTATCTTCCCAGTGTTCCAGACACTGTGATGAGGGATAAAGTAGGAATTATCCAAGACATCTTTAGATATAGGCGTAGGAATAGGTATCATGTGACCAGTGTCTAAATAATCTTGCATAAAATCTTTGTAAGCTTGATAATTAGCTGAGTCTTTGAGAAGTCTAGCTTCCTGAAGCTTGAAACGTTTTAAAGCGATTGGATAGGTGTCACCCAACTGGGGTTCTAAGTTTATGAAAGGTAATGGAACGACGAATCTACCTGATTCGTTGCGTGAAACTGATTGTGAAAATAATTTTTCGCACATAATATCCTCAGGACTGTGATGAACCTTATGTGGAACCTGCTCTATCTCCCAGAAGCGCTCTAGGCAGATATCTAGAGATGGTTCGATGGAAGTGTAACAGCTTATGAGTGATTGTGGATTTTGTTGCTTTGAAGTTTCAACTTTACCAATCAGCACATAGCCAAAGATGTTATTAAAAGCACTAGGTTGTCCACGCTCTCCGTGGATAATTCCCTCTTGTAAGAGATGCGGAAAAAGTTCACAACCTACTAGGACATCAATGGAACTTGGTATATGGAAGTTTTGATCAGAAAGTTTGATATTGCGAATGTGATTCCACTTGCTCGAGTCGACAGCGCAAGAAGGAATCTCTGTACAAAGTTTTGAAAGTACTAAAGCCTCAAAATCAAAGGTAGGTCCCGCTTGACCTTGAGGTTTGATAAGACATTTCGTCTTACCTTTGGTATTGGAAGATGTCATTTGATTTAAGCCTTGAATAGAAGTAGAAAAGAAGCTTTTCGAAAGACCTAAACGATTTAGACATTTTTCTGAAATAAAGTTTGCATCTGAGGCAGAATCGAGTAAGATATGAACTGGTTGGTAATGTCCCCTTGAGTCTAACATGTCAGCTACAACGGTAGAAAGTAGAAAAGTGGAATTTTTGGAAATCATTGTCGCATGACAGTTTGTGGAATGGCTTCCTGACATAGGGGTGCTATTGGAATTGGAAAGTGGAATATTAACGTTCTCTGGAGGATAAGAATTAACACTCACAGAGGGCGCTACTGGTTGTGGAACGTGAAGAAGACTGTGGTGCCTAGCTCCACACGTAAAGCAGTTGTAGGAGGAGGGGCAATTCATGGTCTGGTGAGCAAAATGTAAGCAATTTTGACATAGATTCACCTGCCGAACATAACCCATCCTTTCCTGTGGACTTTTGTTTTGAAATTCGATACATTTCGATAATGCGTGATTCGAAGAACATAGGTAACATTTTATTTTTGGATTAAAAGTTCTGTTCTGATTATTTTGTATTTGAGGGTTGCTGCGTTGATTGCTATTTTGTAAAGTATTTTGTTGATTTCTTGAATTGAAAATAGTTGTATTGCAAGCAGAAGGTGAATTAAAATTATTAAAACTGTTTCTCTGAAAACTGTTCTGTTGAGAATTACGCGTAGTTTGAGGTTGTCTAGGGGTTTGATTTTGCCTACTAAAACTGGGCATTTGCACTACAGATTCGAGCGCAACGCAATGATTTTCTATAAACGTGTAAAGATCAGTGTAGGACGGAATTTCTGAATTGTTTTTCTCTCTACTATAGTAAAGTTCGAAATCAGTCCTCATCTTGACTTCAAGTTTTGAGAGCATCATGTTAAAAGTAAGAAAGTCCCATTCTTTTGTAGGAAAACCAAGCTCATTTAAGATGGCTAGATTCTCAGAAAATGTATCCAACATGGAACGTAATTCTTTCCCAGAACTGGATTTAGTTGAAAGAAAGTTAATAGCATTCAAAGCGGTAGTAACAATAATTCGTTTATTTTGATACCTCTTTACTAAGGTTTCATACGCAATGTGATAATTGCTATCTGCGAGGGGAATGGTTTTTACTAGAGAAAGGGCTTCATTCAGAACAGAACTCCGCAATTGTTGAAATTTCTCTATATCACTTAAATCAGAATTTTGATGTACCATGACTTTAAATAAGTCAAACCAGTGTTGCCAGTTGTTATAATTACCATCGAAAATTGGCAACCTTGGTTGTGGAAATGATCTTGTATTTGACCTCTGAACAATATTTTGTTGGTTAGGGTTGCCTACGTAATTGACAGGGTTGGCCCTAAAAAGGTCGTAGTAAATACCCTTACATTCATAATAAAGGTTGTCAAAGTCTTTTCTAGTTTTATCCTGCTCGTCAAATGAAAGTTTAAACTCTTCGAGAGAGCCAATAATTTGGTAATGAAAATTATAGAATTGAGCATGACATTCTTCGACGTCTTCATATCTGGATTTAAACAAAAAGTGAAACGCTGTTTCCGAGTTCGCTTTCAAAGCTACCTCGTGAGCTTCCGCCATTTGGTTGAAGCTCAAAAGCCTTTTGTCGCAAAGTTTTTTCTGTTTTTGCATAGACATTTTTGTTTTTGAAAGTTAATTTGTTTTTAAATTACCCAAAAAATGCTTAAAACATAGCTTAAAATATAACCCGAATTTTAGCAAAATTAAACAATTTTATTATTTTAATTTTATTAACTTTTTTCGAAAATTTTGAAATGATATGTTTGTAAGTTTGTCTGTATGTTATTATTTGAACATATCCTTTAAAAAAAACTTTTATGTCTCACCAAGGATTGAACCCCGCACCTCTCGATTCCAAATGGCACAGTCTGTGCATACGACTAGCGGTCCCGTCTGAAAGTTTCTAAGAAACGTCGGTATTCGAAGAAACAACGCGCGGGATGACCCTGGTGACGGCGACACTTGCACCTGCGCGTTAACGCGACACCTGTAAAATCGATAATTAAAGGAATGTAGATGGAAGAACCGCCTTAAAATTTCACTTTCGGCGTATTGACGCCACTTTTACTGAAAATGTAGTGAACAAAGCGATCAACTTTGATGAACTAGTAAACTATACGAAATATGTGCATTGGATATAGCTATTTTTGAACGGTAATAAACACTTCGATCAACTTTGAAGGAACATATCACCAACCGGTCGTAAATCAATATGGTCTGTTTGATTTATTACTGATTGTAGAAATAATTGAAATTGGAAATAAATTTTGAAAATATATAGAAATTTGGAGTTTTTGTAGGAAATTGCTGAACCACAGGAGTCTAGGTAGTTTGGAAAACTATTAATCCGGCTTGAAGGACCATTAAATGTGCATGCAAGTACTGAAAAATAATGGAATTTCCTTCGACAGGTCGCCGGTTTGGCTTTACAAGCATATTCAAAAATAATTGTCGGTATTGACGATAGTAAATGGAAAGTTACGATACATATGGAATTTTATATGAAAAGGCACCTACCTCGGACTCTCTTGCGGCTCCAGTCAACGTTTAAACGTCCAGTTTTTCACCTCAAAATTCACTTTTTCGGGAACGTGATTTTTCTAGTGTCTTGTGGCACTCATCGCGGCGCTGCTTGTCCTCCCACGTGTGCGGTGCCGTGAAAACCCATATGCATATGTAAGAGCGCGAAAATTTAAATTATTTTAAACGCGCAAAAAAGGAAAAGAAAATGAAAATAGGAAATTCATTGCTTGCACCAACAATGGTGATCCTAATTTTTTCGAGAAAAAAAAAAGTTGCTCGATTTCAAAAATTTGTATATATCTTTGCGTTTCAGATGATTTTAAAATTTTTTTGTTGCGCCGCCTGTCTGTCTGTCTGTCTGTGTGTCTGTTCTGTAAACTAAAATGTATTTTGTTAAACTCCGGACTCAATTACCTTTCGTTTGATATCACACACGCCATATTTTCGCTTAAACTCTAATTTTTAAAATATACCCCCACCCTTTTTCTTTAAATAAATTAAAATATATTTTGTTTAACTGCAGACTCAATTACCTTTCGTTTGATATCACACACGCCATATTTTCACATAAACTCTAATTTTTGAAATCTACCCCCACCCTTTTATTTGGTTTGTGTTCGGTGGATTTTGATCATTTTTAAATGGGACCATCTCGACCCAAAACCCAGCCTAGGTACCAAATTTCAGTAAAATCGGCCTAGCGGTTTTTGAGTTATGCGCGTTGGTCGTTACAGACAGACATACAGACAGACAGACAGACAGACAGACAGACAGACAGACAGACAGACAGACAGACAGACAGACAGACAGACAGACAGACAGACAGACAGACAGACAGACAGACAGACAGACAGACAGACAGACAGACAGACAGACAGACAGACAGACAGACAGACAGACAGACAGACAGACAGACAGACAGACAGACAGACAGACAGACAGACAGACAGACAGACAGACAGACAGACAGACAGACAGACAGACAGACAGACAGACAGACAGACAGACAGACAGACAGACAGACAGACAGACAGACAGACAGACAGACAGACAGACAGACAGACAGACAGACAGACAGACAGACAGACAGACAGACAGACAGACAGACAGACAGACAGACAGACAGACAGACAGACAGACAGACAGACAGACAGACAGACAAACAGACAGACAGACGGCGCAACAAAAAAGTTTCAAAATGATCTGAAACGCAAAGATATATAAAAAAATTTGAAATCGGAGCAACTTTTTTTTTCTCGAAAAAATTAGGATCACCATAGCTCACACTACTATAGTATAGTATATGTGTGAGCTAATACTCTGCCAATATATGGGCCCCTAAGCTCACACTAGGTACTATAGTTATAGTTTACGTGTGAGCTAATATAACTAAAAACTGAAATATATTTTATTCAACTCCAGACTAAATTACCTTTTGTTTGATACCACACAAGCCATGTTTTGATTTAAACTCAAATTTTTAAAATCTACCCCCACCCTTAAAAAAAACAAAAACTAAAATGTTATTTGTTAAACTCCTTTACTCCTCCAATTACCTTTCGTTTGATATCACACACGCCATATTTTCACTTAAACTCTAATTTTTGAAATATACCTCCACCCTTTTTTTAAAATAAATTAAAATGTATTTTGTTTAACTCCAGACTCAATTACCTTTCGCTTGATATCACACACGCCATATTTTCACATAAAATCTAATTTTTGAAATCTACCCCCACCCTTTTATTTGGTTTGTGTTCGGTGGATTTTGTTCATTTTTAAATGGGACCATCTCGACCCAAGACCCAGCCTAGGTACCAAATTTCATTAAAATTGGCCAAGCGGTTTTTAAGTTATGCGCGTTGGTCGTTACAGACAGACAAACAGACATACAGACAGACAGACAGACAGACAGACAGACAGACATACAGACAGACAGACAGACAGACAGACAGACGGCGCAACAAAAAAGTTTCAAAATCATCTGAAACGCAAAAATATATAAAACATTTTGAAATCGGAGCAACTTTTTTTTTCTCGAAAAAATTAGGATCACCATAGCTCACACTACTATAGTATAGTATATGTGTGAGCTAAAACACCAAAAATTCAATATACCGAGTCCCACGGCCAAGACAACACTGCATTTAATACAAACACATGTTACTGTCAGTGTCGACCTTAGAGCTTAGGAGTATCTGGGCTAACCGTTCACGAATTGAGGACCCACCTAATTAAACTTGTTGCCATTATATAAGTGAAAAAATAATCTTTTGTTTAAAACTCGTAGACAATGATTGAGTAGAAATAAAACTTTGGACTTCCATTATCTTTATCTGA
Source organism: Aspidapion aeneum (assembly GCA_963576565.1). Lineage (NCBI taxonomy): Eukaryota > Metazoa > Arthropoda > Insecta > Coleoptera > Brentidae > Aspidapion > Aspidapion aeneum. Next base: position 47,569,901 of record OY755044.1, read on the forward strand.
GGGCACGGCAGTGCCTCGCAAAGTTCGCGCTGCCGTACCATCTTTTCTTGAAACATTTCAGCCCATATTTGACCTATCTAAAGCTCTACTTCGGAAAGAGCTACGAATCTCATACTTTGCACAGTCGTAGAACTTCATAGAGTTAACAACCCCTCCAAGTTTCATGGACTTCTATAGAGTAGTAAAGTAGTTACGAAATTTCAAAAAACGTCGAAATTGCCACTCACTCACTGACTCACTCACTCATGTATAGATCACCAAAATTCTACTGTACTTCCAGACCTACTTTTAAGCTGAAATTTGGCGGACTGATAGAAATTATGACCAAACCCCTGGAAAAAATCAAAAAGCCCCAAAATTCTAATTTACTCCCCTATATATGTAAAATTATTTAAAAGTAACATTACCCACTTCTAGCAATGCTTTGGCAGCCTGATAGGAACTATAATAAAACTATAGGAAAAAATTATAACACCCCAAAATTCTAATTTACTTCCCTCCCATATAAATGTAAAGTTATGTAAAAGTAACACTGCCCACTTCCAGAAACGCTAGAGAGCTGAGCTTTTTAAGACTGAAAGACACTATGATAAAACTATAGGAAAAAATTTTAAAACACCAATATTTTAATACTTCCCTCTCCTATAAATGTAAATTTATATAAATGTAACATTGCCCACTTCCAAAAACGCTAAAGAGCTGAGTTTTGGAAGGCTGATAGAAACTATGATAAAACCATGGGAAAAAAATTAAAAACCCCAAAAATTTTCATTTACTCTCTTCCCCTATAAATGTCAAGTTATGTAAAAGTAACATTACCCACTTCCAAAAACGCTAGAGAGCTGAGCATTGCAAGACTGATAGGAACTATGATAAAACTATAGGAAAAAAATTAAAAACACAAAAATTTTAATTTACTTCCCTCCCCTATACATGTAAAGTTATGCAAAAGTAACATTGTCCACTTTCAGAAACACTAGAGAGCTGAGCTTTGGAAGGCTGATAGCAGCTATGATAAAACCATGGGAAAAAATTAAAAGACCTTAATATTTTAAGTAAGGCATTGCAAAAGTTTTGAACAATATTTCGCATATTTTAAAAAATAAATATTATCCAATTCCTTTAAAAAAGAAGTGAAATCATAACAAAAACATTTCATTTAAAAATAACCAAGTACGCGGCATTCCGTAAAAAGAATTACGGCTGTAAATGACTCAGGCACAGTGCTTAATTGAACATAAAGAAGATTGGCTGTAATAGCAAAGTTTAGAAAAACATTTCCAACTAGTAAAAATCCTTACTTTTATCTCAATTCTTTTTACGGAATGCCATTTTCGCGTACTTGGCTCTTTTTTACATGAAATGTTCTTATGTTGGTTTATTTTAAACAGGACGTTTCAGTAAGTTAGTATATCTAACCGTTTTCAAGTGTAAACTAAACAATCCAGTCTAAAGGCTACTACTTATACTACTTGTTGTGCAGTCGGCCCGCCCCTTTTTTACCTTCCTAGCCCGCACAGCAACGGCTAGAGAAGGTATTGTTTTCGACAAAAAATTTTTTTTGAGATTACACCGAAAATGTGTTATTTGGGTGTATTTTGACCTACCCTAGCAATATCGTCGTGATGTCTGTCTGTGTTGTGTGTGTATGTATATCTGTCCGTAACGCGATAGCTCCTAAACCGCTTAACCGATTTACATGAAATTTTTAGGTAAAATAGTACTCGATACTGCAACGAGCTGATTAGATTTTAGTCAAAATTCGTGAATGCTATTGACAGTTTTTTGACAGTTAAAAAGTTAAAAAAATGCTAACTTTTTAATGGAACGTCGCATCAATATGCGGTTTTCGGAAAATAGTAGCGTGGGGATATAGTCCAAGTAGCTCAAAACGAAACCCGGCCCTGCTAACATGAAATCCGTAATATGATGTCATACACCTGTTGCCACGTCCTGAAAAAATTGTGGGAAAAGGGGCCGTTCATAAATTATGTTGTCTAAATGAGTTTTTATCGCAGATTGGAATAAGAAATACACAGCATACAACGACGCGACGCGGGCTAATAAGCGCATGACAAATTATCGCATGGTTTAAATACCCTAACCAACTCAAAGCACTAAAAATTTGGTAAGGTAACAAGTTGAGTTGACAATTACTTATTATTTATAAAATTTTACAGAGGCAGAGGAGCCGGCAACAGCGGAAAAGCTACATTGTTTACCAACAAATGAATGAATGACCGCCGAAACCGGGGTTACTACTGCTCTTTATATGTTATTACTCTGAGGTTTTCAGTTATATTAGTTCACACGTACACTATAACCCTAGTACCTAGTGTGAGCTTAGGGGCCCATATATTGGCAGAGTATTTTTCTATAGTTTTATCATAGTTCCTATCAGACGGCCAAAGCTCAGCTCTCTAGCATTCTGGGATTTGGTCATAATTTCTATCAGTCTGCCAAATTTCAGCTTTGTAGCATGTCTGGAAGTACAGTAGAATTTTGATGATCTATACATCAGTGAGCGAGTGAGTGGCAATTTCGACGTTTTTTAAAATTTCGTAACTACTTTACTACTTTATGGAATTCCATGAAACTTGGTTATTAACTCCATGAAGATCTACGACTGTGCAAAGTTTGAGATTCGTAGCTCATTCCGAAGTATAGTTTTTAGATAGGTCAAATATCGGCTGAAACGTTTTAAGAAAAGATGGTACGGCGCGCGAATTGGCGAGGCACTGCCGTGCCCTCAGATATAAAATACGATTTTAATGTTTTATATCAAACACTAAGTAATAAAATAAATTTAGTTTGACAGTTGAATTTCTAATAAAAAATTAAATTTTCGTAAATAAAAAAGTTAAACCTTTGGTATTTCAAACGCGGCCATATGTATTAAAAACCGGCTTTGATATTTGAAAACGTCTCGAAAATCAAGCTCAGTCCACTTGCTTTTATGTATCTCTGCTAGAAATACCTAAACTCCCCAAAAAACATCGAAATTGGCCCAACCTGTACAAGTCATGTTTAAATTTGTCACAAAATACATTAGTGACTTATTGGAGTAAAGCAAGACAGAAAGCGCGAATTTGAGGAGGGTAACGGGGTAATTCCCCCTCTAAAACAATAAATGCACAAATATTTTTTCCGTCGACCATTACTCCCCTAAATTTAGGTAAAAATTCGCACTTGCAGTAATAGTACCAAGCAATATTTTGACAATTTTACATTAAACGATTTAATTTAAAGGCCACCAAAAAAACAAATTGGACAAATTCCAAAATGAAAAAATGGTTAATATCATATCTCGAACCTTGTTTTTAGTCTAACAGGAAACACAGTTTAGCATTTTCGTATAAAATTTTGTTGGCTATCATTTTTGTTTCAAACTTTGTACAAAAACCAAGTTATTTAAAAAAAAGAGAATTCGTGCGCCATTTTTTTAAAAAAGCGGCGAGAGCAGGCATCGCTCTATAATTGTGCCAAGCTTCGGACCATTTGCACCAAAACGTCATATTATATAGTTAAACTACTTAACTAATTTCAAGTCTTGCCCATAGGAAAGTGTCTAAATAGCTGTCGCAAAAATTTATTATATTAGAAAATCAATCAAGTCAAGTTAAATAAAACCGTTAAAAACTACCAGCCAGAATACGCAAAAAAATGTAAGCAAAATTAGTCAAATTATTACAATAAGATAAAAAATACAATAATAATCCTTTACAAAGCCCCTCTTAAAATATCAGAACCAGGCTCTCGTTTCTGAGAATTCTATTAGATATTCCAAGGGTAAAAAAAGCAGGTACAAATTACATATAACAAAGAAACCCGTAGCGTCTAAAATCTAATTTGCAATGTTGCCAAATTTCTGAGGCCGCTGCGACGCGGTTTTAATACGCAGAATACGTTTTATACCACCGAGGTGACTCAGTGGACCGTTTTTATATATATATATATATATATATATACAGAAACCACTGGTGTATACAAAAAATAACCTTGGAGGGGCTTGGAAATTTTTTCCGCTTTTATTTATTAACATATTCAAAAGTAGGAAAATAAATAGTTTTAATATAATCTATTTTTAGATTCTTTCGCTTTCGCCCCCAAGCCCCCCTCCCCCCTTGTATACGCTCATGCAGAAACTATAATAAAAGAATAAAATATTTTTGCTTTATTTGTGAATGGGACAGCCGAGCACGGAACAAACATTACATTGTATGGAACTGGCCTTTGATTTACTCCCGGTCAGAAAAATGTCGCCAACGATCCTTATTAGTCCCGCAAGATAATATTTACTTGCCGCCTTTGCACATCAAACTTGGATTGATCAAACAGTTTGTAAAAGCACGGACAAAACAGGCGACGCATTCATATTTTTGAAAATTAAATTTCCTCGTCTTAGTGAGGCTAAAATCAAGGAAGGTGATTAGAATCAGAATAGACAACTTTTTCAAGATTTTGTTTATTAAACACCTGAATCAAAAAGAAAAACGAGCTTGGTTTGCATTCCAAAACGTGTGTAAGAACTTTTTGGGTAACCATAAAAGTGATGATTATGTCGCTCAGGTCGAGAAATTGCTCTTAGCGTACAATGTCCCTTAAAGTGCACTTCCTTCTCTCGCATCTAGACTTCTTTCCTGAAAATTTAGGAGCAGTCTCGGATGAATACGGGGAACGGTTTCATCAAGGCATCGCTAATTTGGAAAAACGGTTTTCAGGGAAGTGAAATGCAAGCATGTTGGCTGGAGTACTGCTGGTTTTTGAAACGAGAGGGTTGTACCTTAGGGTATAAAAGGAAAGCATGCACCAAGTGAAGGTACGAAAGGTCTTATTTATCAGTGGCGCACCCAGGAATATGTCTTGGGGGGCCCGACGCCCCTATAGCCTCAATGATGTCGAATTTTAAGCTATTTTTTGTGTTTTTTTATGAAACATGTGGAATATATGTAAAAAAATCTAAGGCTTGGGGGGTATTTATTATTGTTTGAAACTAAAATAACTCTGTTTATACTAATTTAAATTTATGTCGATAATGTTATAATTATTATCGAAAAATGATAAAAATAGGTAAAAGGGCTGCGCCCTCAAAATTAGTGGGTGGTAGAAGAAAACGCAAGCTATATTTGGATTCTAAGCGTCGTCTTACATAAGAATCAGCGGAAATAATGCCAGTCCTCAAGAATTTTTTTTTGCAGACCAGTGTTATCAGAAATTAAGAAGATAACTACGTAAGGTATAATTCTTTTTTTAAGCTAGTTCTTTTTTATAATATTTAATGCCGTGTTTGAAACTCGTAGACAATCATATAGTAATAGTAAGTATCTCCAACCGTTATCAAGTGTAAACTGTTTACACTTGATAACGGTTAGAGATACTTACTAACCGAAACGTCGTGTTTTAAAATAAATAAAGACAATGGAAGTCCGAAATTTTATTTTTATTTAATGCCGTGTCTAACAAAACAAATAAGAGAGGGGTCTGTTTTAAAAGCAAATTCTTTCATATTGATTTAAGAACTACCTAACAATTAAATTCTCAAAAATATCACCGCTCTGTGCTAAATACCAATGAACCATCTGTACTTTTCCCTGAACGCTAAATGTAATACGCGGCCTGGCTTGAGCTAGAATTTGCGTGAAAAACAAATACCCACTTCTCGCCTGTTTGCTGCGCATCACAGAATGACCAAAAACTTCGTGAAGACGAGAGGTCACGATGTATTCCCCTACTTTCCAACTACCACCCCGAATACGGGTCTAAAACCACGGATCACCTAACAAGGTGATCCGTGCTAAAACAGCGAAAAATATTTCAAGACATCGCCCAAAATATATTTTTCTCTCTTTTACACGCATTAAGCACAGCGCAGTCTATGAATCCTCTTTTAATCATGCTGTAGTTAGAGTCACACTACGCCTAATTTTTAAACAATATTCTTGCGGAAGTAACACCTGTTAATTGTTTTCTAAACAAAATTAATAATTTATAATATGAGGCTTTTGTTGTATGTAACAAGAAAGGAATCATAATTTATTGTCCCATCCAAAGTAGGAAAGCCTTGATATAGGAAAAAGCACTTTTCTTTATTCAGTTGATATAATAATATCTTCCGTCCTGGTTGTGTTGTCCCTTCTGGCTTTTTTGCTTTGGCCCTCGGATGGCTTTTGGAATATTAAGTAACAAAAATAGTTAAAAAAGTTATATTGGTATTGTGCTTTTAAATTTACCTTATTTTAAAATAGTTTATACAAATTTAGGTCTATAAGAAATGTGGCTTGTGCATGTGTAATTGTAAACATAAGAAAGAGCTTACTAAATATAAATAGTATACTTTGTTTAAAACTCGTAAACAATGATTGAGTAGAAACTAAATTTCGGACTTGCATTGTCTTTATTTATTTTAAACGCGACATTTCGGTTAGTAAGTATCTCTAACCGTTTTCAAGTGTAAACTAAATAATCTAGTCTATAGGCTACTACTTATACTATTTAGTGTGCAGTCAGATGTGACGGCCCGTCTCCTTTTTTTAATCCTAAGACGCCTGTTTTCTTTAAGGAGTGGTTTCCATATGTTTGGTATGTCCGTGCTTGGTCGACTGAAAACTTCTTTATTCTGCATTATAGAGGCAGCTTGAATAAACTTTCGTTTTCGCAAATGCGATTCCTTATGCAAAACTATAGCTTCTGACAATGAGCATATGACCCATATAGGCAGCCGGCGAGCTTTGCAACATTGAGGGGCAGATGGCGCTAAAATAAATTCGTCTATTACGCAATTTTCAGGGACTACTAGTACGATTTAGTTGCATGTGCGAGTTCCGAGGTTCATGTCTATCATCTAAATGCCATTAGAGCATAGTACTTGTCTCTGAATATTGCGTACTAGACGAATTTATTTCAGCGCCATCTGCTCCTCAATGTTGCAAAGCTCGCCGGCTGCCACTTTATATGGGTCATATACTCATTGCTTCTTACCACTGAATCCTGTTATTATTTAATGCATGATCCGCTAAACCGGATTTTTCAATATCCCCTAATTGGACACATTTTAGATGTTCATTTACTCTAACCTGAAGAGGGCGTTTCGTTTCACCTTCATGATTTACCAAACCCACACAGATTTTCTGGTTTTGTTTTAGTTACAAAACTCCTTATCATATTTCCCGATGAGAATAGTGTTTATATCTTATAGTGTTTGGCTATTCGTCTTATGTTTTCTGAAATCCCGTGAACATATGGAATGTTAATAATACCCAACGGATTATTATTTTGAAAATTTGCTACATTTGGTTTGCTTTTAATTTTAGAGATCGTTAAGCTTATTGTTACAAATTTAAGTTATTTAAATTTTATAATTGGAATTTATTTAGGTTTAGTGTAGTATTAGGTTGATTTATCTTAAGGTTGTATTCTTAGTCTAGGTTTTAGTTGCGTTATCTGTGACTTGCGGTCGTAATAATACGAGAACTTTCCGGACGTCGAAGGCTGCCGGAAAGTTCGAGAGAGATGGACGATCCTATATATAGGGCCGGGGTCGCGCACCAGTCAGTCAGTCACAGACAACGTACTGTAGTGGTCGTGAGATATTAACACGAAGTTAATAGACCGATTATAATAATAATAATTCACTACTTATTAGCAAGTTATTCGTAAGTTTAAGTGCGTGTTTTTGTACATAATTTGTCGAAATAAATTGACGTATCGTTTTCAACAATTGCGAGTTTTAATTTGTCGTTGTGAACCCGTAACAATTGGTGTCAGAAGTGAGATTAAAAGAAATAAATAGTGCAAAGACTATCCTTACACAGTACCACCGGCTAGGACAATTAAAAAGAAGAACAGTAAGTGATTTTGCCAGAATATTCGGAACTGAATAGTGCAAAGACTACCCTTACATATTACCACCGGATAGGACAATTGGACAGAAAAAACAGTAAGTGATTTTTCCAGAATATTCGAAGAAGTTCGATATTGTTTTATTCAAAAACTAAAAGAGATATTTAAGAACCGACTTCGACATTAACTTTACAGTCCAAAAATTGATAATTAGAGAGATTTTCTAGAATATTCTATAACATTCTACGACGTTCTATTCAAAAACTAGAAGAGATATACAAATACCGACTTCGACATTAGATTAGTAATTTTAAAAAGTAAGAATCAGAAAGAATTTCTAGAACATTCCATCACTTTCTACGACGCTCTATTCGAAAACCAGAAGAAATATCAAAAAAAAAAGAGACTTCGACATTAGCTTAGTAATTTCAAAAGTAAGAACTAAAAAGAATTTCTAGAAGATTCCATAACATTCTACGACGTTCTATTCAAAAAAATAGAAGAGATATACAAATACCGATTTCGACATTAGTTTAGTTATTTCAAAAGTAAGAATTAGAAAGAATTTCTAGAAGATTCCATAACATTCTACGACGTTCTATTCAAAAACTAGAAGAGATATACAAATACCGACTTCGACAGTAGCTTAGTTATTTTAAAAGTAAGAATTAGAAATTATTTCTAGAATATTCCATAACATTCTACGACGGTCTATTCGAGAACCAAAAGAGCTAATCAAAAAGTGACTTCTACATTTGCCTAGTAGCAGAAAGAGTAGCATTTACCAGTATATTCCAGAACATTCCATTAGGTTCTATTTAAGAATTGGAAGAGATATTGAAAAACCGACTTCGACATTCGCTTTATAGCCCTAAAATAGACGTTTTAAGTGATTTATCGGAAGTTGATGCTTACTAGACAAGGATCGGCAAAGATGGAAGATCTAACTAAAATGATACAGGCTCTAGCAGCTCAAATGGCTCAAAATCAGAACGATATGAAACAGACCATGGAAGAAAACTTCGATCAGATAAAGAGCAACTCCGAACAGCTGAGAGAAGAGTTCAAGACTGCAACCGAAGATCTTAAGGAAGAAATAACCCAAAGAATGCATAGTGTAGAACAAAAGGTACAAAATAATTTGCAGAATGTAGAAGAAACGGTACAAAATGTTAAAGAGAAGGTACAAAATGTTGAAGAAAAGGTACAACATGTTGAAGAAAAAGTGGAGAACGAACTACAGAATGTAAGGGAAGAAGTTTTTCAAACCATGGAAGAAAAATTCCAGGACGTGTCGAAACTGCTTATACAGCTTCAGAAAGAACACAACAAAATAAAAGCTCAGGGATGTGTCGTGAATTCCAACCAGAACATTAAGCCTCCAAATTTTGACGGTACGTCCTCCTGGTCCACCGACAAACAACAATTTGAAGCTGCCGTCGCTGCAAATGGTTGGGACGAGGACGAAAAAGCTAGAGCGTTGTTAGTAGCTCTACGGGAACCTGCACTCGGACTTTTACGGTCCATTCCAGTCGAACAAAAACAGAATTATAACGCTTTGGTGGCAGCGCTAGAAAGAAGGTATGGAGACGAACACTTGCGAAATTTACATTGGTCAGAATTAAATGTTCGTCAACAAAGAGCAGGGGAGTCATTACAAGAGTATGAAGCGGATATCAGGAGACTGATGTACTTGGCTTACCCAGAAATGCCAGAAAATTACAGAGATCCCTTCACGGTAGATCGCTTTATTAACGGCTTGCGAGACACGGACTTAGCAAAATTACTTCGTCGAGAACGCTTCCATAACAGTAGTGAAGTGTTGATTCGAGCCCTTGAAATTGAATCATCAAATAATATGTCCAGGCCAAAAGTAAGAGCTGTTTCAATTCAGGAGGGAGAAGAAATGAGCACTGGAGATGAGGTCAACTTAAAAACGCTAAACCAACTGTTTCAATCACTAATAGAGAAGATTGATTCTTTGAAAGAAAGTAGACGATCCCCTCCAAATGTAAAGTGTTTCAGATGCGGACGTACAGGGCATATTCAACGCGATTGTCGTGTCCAAATGAGGTCTCGCTCACCATCTAGTGGGACAGAGTACCGAAGAAGAGATCAGGAAAACTAAAACTAGTCAACACAGAGGGGCGGGTGTTGGCTAATGGGAATTTAGCCCTCAAAATTTACTCTATCAAGAGCTTAAAACATACTGCTGACAGTCTTAACATCGACGGACTTATTAATGGAAGAAAAGTTAATATAACAGTAGACACTGGTGCTGCCATATCATTGCTTAAGTTCAAAATTGCAACGAGATATAAAATTCGACCAACAGAAAAGAAAATAACACTTAAGACTGTGACTGGAGAATCCGCCGACGTGTTGGGGCAGACAGACATAGACCTACAGCTGGGGAGGTTGAAGATTCGCCACTCGGTATTAGTTGCAGACATAGAAGACGAATTTATTTTGGGAATGGACCTGATAAGTAAACATGGATTTGCGTTTGATAATAAACTTAATACCCTAAGATTTGGGAACGAAGAGTTCATTTTGTCAAATAGTCACATAAATAAAGAACCAATTAAGGTGGTGGCAGTATGCACAACAAGACTAGTCGGTAACAGTGAGACCATAATTTTTGGGAGGCTGGAAAATAAAACATCAAGCTGCGTCGGACTCATAAGCCAACAAAACACACCCAACACCTACCTCGTTACAAAATCACTAGTTAAAACCGATAAAGACATCCCGATTAGAGTCGCCAATATTTTCCTAAATAGTGTCAAAATTAATAAGGGGGAGGTGGTAGCATTATTTGAACCAGTACAGAAAGTAACAAGATGTGAAGAGCCAACTTCCGAGGATACAAGCAAGTTACCAATGGAGGTACTTCAGCAATTTGAGTCAACTTGGCAACATCTCACTCCAGAAGAATTTAGTAAAGCGAGAGAGTTTATAGAAGAACAAAGTAATATCTTCGAAACTAGGAGTAGTTCGGGACGCACAAATCTTATTCAACATGCTATCAACACTGGCGATGCCCAACCGATAAGACAACCCCCAAGAAGACTACCAATGGCCAAGCAAGAAGAAGTTCACAATCTCATTAATAAAATGCTCAGCGACGGTGTTATTGAAGAGTCATCAAGTCCTTGGTCATCTCCTGTGGTGTTGGTCACTAAAAAGGATGGAAGTACTAGATTTTGTGTCGACTACAGGAAACTTAACGATGTGACCAAGAAAGATAGTTACCCACTGCCAAGAATAGACGACACATTAACAACATTGGCAGGATCATATTGGTTTTCTACTCTTGACCTGAAAAGTGGGTATTGGCAAGTAGGAATCTTTGAAAGAGATAAAGAAAAGACTGCATTCTCTGCTGGAAGTGGACTTTATCAGTTTAATGTGATGCCATTTGGCCTGTGCAATGCCCCAGCTACATTTGAAAGACTAATGGAAGTCGTTCTACGAGGCCTTACTTGGAAAACCTGCCTAGTCTATTTGGATGATGTCATAGTAATGGGGAAATCATTTCAAGATCATCTAGATAATTTACGAGAAGTATTCTCAAGAATCAGGAACGCAAATCTTAAATTGAACTCAAAGAAATGTTTTCTGTTCCAAGAAAAAGTTGAGTTCCTGGGTCACGTCGTTTCCCGAGAAGGCATCCATACCGACGAAAAGAAGTTACAAGCAATAAAAGAATGGCCTCAACCTCGTGACAAACATGAATTGAGAAGCTTTTTGGATCTGTGTACATACTACAGACGATTTGTAGAAGGATTCGCCAAAATAGCGTCTCCATTACATAGACTTACAGAAGATAAAGCTTCTTACAAATGGAATACCGAATGTGACCAAGCATTTAGAAGACTAAAAGCAGCATTATGTTCTAGTCCGATTCTTGCATATCCCATTCCAAAAGGAAAATTCATATTAGATACTGATGCGAGCAACGATGGCATAGGAGCAGTACTCTCCCAAGTACAAGATGGAGAAGAACGGGTCATCGAATTTTTCAGCAAGAAGCTATCCAAACCAGAGAGAAATTATTGTGTTACTAGAAAGGAGCTCCTAGCCATAGTTAAATCCGTAGATCACTTTCACAAATATCTCTACGGACAAGAGTTTCTGATTAGAACGGATCATGCTGCGTTACAGTGGCTCATGAAAATGAAACAACCTGAGGGGCAAGTCGCGAGATGGATAGAAAAGCTACAACAATACCATTATCAAATTAAGCACCGAGCGGGAAGGGTGCATAATAATGCAGATGCATTGTCCAGAAGACCTTGCCCTGAGGATTGTAAACATTGCAGGAAAATTGACCAGAAAGAAGGAATTACCTACGTGCGCCAGATAAAGTTAGAACCAGATGAAGAATGGATGTCGGCTTCGATTAGAACCACACAACTTAACGACAAAGATGTAGGACCTATCTTGCGATTGAAAGAAGAGAACAAGCCACGACCATCATGGCAAGATATCGCAAACCAAGGGGTGATATTCAAATCACTGTGGGCACAATGGGATTCACTGATAGTAGAAGAAAACATCCTTAAACGTGCCTGGGAAAGTGCCGATGGCCTTACTGTGATTAATCAAGTAGTGGTTCCTAGGAGCATGGTAGACAATATAATGGCCGAATGCCATGGTGGAAAATCAGGTGCGCACCTAGGCATAAATAAAATCATGGACAAAATTCGAAACCGATTTTATTGGGTCAATTACTTTCACGATGTGAAAAACTGGTGCCGCCGATGTTCGACTTGTGCAGCCAGCCAAGGTCCCAAAACAAGGTCCAGAGGTCAAATGAAACAATATAACGTAGGTCTGCCATTCGAACGCATTGCTATTGATGTGGCCGGACCATTTCCAGAAACTAAAAAGGGCAACAAATACATCCTTGTTGTCATGGATTACTTTAGCAAATGGCCAGAAGTTTTTGCTTTGCCTAACCAAGAGGCCGCTACAGTTGCAGAAGTTCTGGTAAATGATGTTTTCAGCCGATTTGGCATTCCTTTGGAACTACATTCAGATCAAGGAAGAAACTTTGAATTAAAGCTCTTCCAGAATCTCTGTGACCTTTTAGGAATACATAAAACACGGACTACTGCTTTACATCCGCAGTCAGATGGCATGGTTGAAAGATTTAATAAAACAATAGAAGAACATCTTTGCAAAGTTGTTGATGAGCACCAGATTGGGACCAATATATTCCATTGTTCTTGATGGCCTATAGAACCGCCATTCACAATACGACAGGAGCTACTCCATCTAGTATCCTGTTTGGTAGAGAACTGCGTTTACCATGTGATATCATGTTTGGTTCACCTGAAGAAGCACACTTAGAGGTTAATGACTATGTCGAACGTTTAAGGCAAAAGCTGCACGATATCCATGAAGTGGTTAGAGAGCGAATAGAAATAGCCAGTGACCGCATGAAAGCGAGATATGACCTGAAAGCAAACTCTTCAGGGTTCAAAGAGAATGATCAAGTCTGGCTATACAATCCTCAACGCAAGAAAGGAAGATCACCTAAGTTGACACCACCATGGGAAGGGCCTTATAAAGTTGTTAAGAGAATTAATGATGTAGTCTACCGAATCCAGAGAAGCCCGAAGTCCAAGATGAAGAAGAAGAGGAGGATAGTGTTACAAATTTAAGTTATTTAAATTTTATAATTGGAATTTATTTAGGTTTAGTGTAGTATTAGGTTGATTTATCTTAAGGTTGTATTCTTAGTCTAGGTTTTAGTTGCGTTATCTGTGACTTGCGGTCGTAATAATACGAGAACTTTCCGGACGTCGAAGGCTGCCGGAAAGTTCGAGAGAGATGGACGATCCTATATATAGGGCCGGGGTCGCGCACCAGTCAGTCAGTCACAGACAACGTACTGTAGTGGTCGTGAGATATTAACACGAAGTTAATAGACCGATTATAGTAGTGAATTATTAGCAAGTTATTCGTAAGTTTAAGTGCGTGTTTTTGTACATAATTTGTCGAAATAAATTGACGTATCGTTTTCAACAATTGCGAGTTTTAATTTGTCGTTGTGAACCCGTAACATTATTAATTTTTCGGAATTACCATTATGTTGTCCTTTTTAATGTTAATTTCCGTGGTTAATTTTTCATTATTACTCCAAATATTTACGGTTCTTAAATACAAACTTCTTATAACTCCTTGTATTGTAGCAACATAATGATTAGGCCTAAAATGTGGGTACTGTCCCGTGTGTGTAGGGTTCCTATAGACAGTGGTTTTGAATGTTTCTGTCTAATCGTTTGACAAGATCATCCAAAAAAGTAAGGCCGAAGATGGTTCAGGTTTAGATGGTGTAGTAGTTCGTCATCATTTTCCGGCCATATAATAAATGTATCATCCATGGATCGTAGCCATTGTTTTGGTTTGACTCTTGCTGTGTTGATCGCATGGTCCTCGAACCACTCCATGTAGATGTTTGCTACCACTGGCGAAAGATACGAACCCATTCAGTCTACACTTGAAAACAGTTAGAGATACTTACTAACCGAAACGTCGTGTTCAAAATAAATAAAGACAATGGAAGTCCGAAACTTTGTTTATAAATATAGTCGAACCTCTCTAAAGCGAACCTCTATAACTCGAACCCCTCTATAACACGAACCTTTTAAGCGGTCCCTGGACTTTTTACATGTATTTTAACCTATGTAACTCGAGTTTCTATAACTCGAACTCTCCATAACTCGAGCTGTTTTGGTTCTCCCTTCAGGTTCGAGTTATAGAGGTTCGACTGTAATATACATATTCAAGTAAAAAACAATCTTAGAAAAACTGAAATAAAAATTTACCTAGGAGGAATTTTCATAGCTCATCCAATATAGTAAAAATTTTATCATCTTGGAGAAATTAAATGCTTAAATAAAAACCAATTTTTCTCAACGCCATTGTATTTGAACTCTTCAATCTCTATTTTAAAATATAAAATAAAGCAGTTCTGAGCTGTTTGTTTAAGGAGCTACTTAGTTTTTATCGTTTAGTAGGATCGGAAACTAGTTATTTTTTTCTACACTTTAAAAGCATATATCAACTGGAGAAAAAAAAACATATTTCCACAATAACTAAAAATACATCAAATTCTCGAAAATAAATTTTTTCTATGTATTTTGTACGGTGTTCTTTCACTACTTTTAAAATAAACAAAATTATATTAAAAAGCAACGAATAAGGTTTGTTCACCTACATAGTACTTTAATATTTCCTGATTATCTTAATTTCGCAATCACCCACTGCCTTTATAAAACAATGTTTCATTTTCTCCCGGATAAGTTGTTATTCACGGTTATTCACGTTAGTAAAAAGGCGGTACTAATAAATTTTCTATTGGGTTAATATTTTCCAATCCATATACCACGATGGAGATAAACACGGTTCACGGTATGCCTTTTAGGTGGCTTAGAATTGTGAATTTACGTCACGTGGTAAATAGAATTTAAATTTGACCATATAGATTGTATAGCTGTTTTAATGATTAAGTGTGATTTTTGTTATTTACCGGTCGTGTTTATGTTTCTATGGATTTGTTTTGCTTTTAGCTAGTGTTCAGGACTATTATGGAGTTTATTTAAATATTATTTTCTTTTTTGCAATCTTATACACAATATATACGGTGTAATTTAATTATGCACCAAAATTTTAAGGGTTGCCGGTGCAGGTCAAAAGTAGACAAAAAGTTTAAATAACTGTTGGTCAAAAGTTTATTATTATTATTTTTAAGTTCATTTATCAAGTTTAAAGAGTAGGAAAAAATTGTAAATTTCAAAAATTACAAATTTGACAATTTTAAATAGTTTTGTAATTCATTATGATCAAAAAACGTTCCATAGTGTTTTTCTCTGCAATATAGCTATAAAGTTTTTTGATACAACACAAATTATTGAGAAAAAAACGTTCTACTATATTCAGAAACCGCATATTGATATAAATATATTTTCAAATTTTTAATTGTTAAAAAACTGTCTTTCTCAGCTTGTTACAGTGTTGAACACCACTACCTAAAAATTTTATAAAAATCGGTTTAGCGGTAAAGGAGCTATCGCGTTACGGACAGACATACACACACACACAGACAGAAAGACGTCACACCGATATAGCTAGAAAAGATCCAAATACACCCAAATAACTCATTTTCGAGGTTATCTGAAAAAAAAATTCGTCGAAAATAATACTTTCTCTAGCTATTGCTGCGCGGGCTATAACGGTAAAAATGAAGATAGATTTTTGACCATACCTGAAGACCCTTTAATAAATACAGAAAATAGTTAAAATTAGCACTACGACAATTAATATAAGGTCACTATATAACGAACTTTCCTTCTCTTCGTTATACAGTGACCTTAATTTAATTTTTTTTTATTTGTATAACAAAAAGTTTTTTTTGTTTAAATTGTAATGCATCTTCCAACAAAATTTTGATTTAAAATTTTTGTTGTAAGTTTTAAAAATGTTTTAAAAAAAATTGCTGCGAGACCAAACAAATGCCTCGTTCGCATTCATTCTCAAACAAATACGCGCCTTGAGACGAACAATATTTATTTAGCGTCGCATGCCGCGGGTCCATGCGTGTTGCTGTTGGCCACGCCTTCAAGGCACGTACACATACGTATGCGCGATCGGCCTCGCAGCGAACCACGCGAATTCTGCCTCAAATGAATACGCTCCTTATAAGTATAACAGGGACGGCGGCGCGGCGGCCCAGAGTCGCCCTTTACCAAATATATTATAAGACTATATAGCGGGTATCTCATAACACAATAAGAACATGTTTAAATATATTTTAAATTAATAAAATTAGAAAATTTAAAATTCTTTTCTAATACTGCAAAAATTTTAAATCCATTATATGTTTTTTTGCCTGAAAATTTTCGCTTTGCTTTGTTATATTATAGTTTAATAAAAAAAACTACAGTCGAACCTCTATAACTCGAACCTGAAGGGACAACCAAAACAGTTCGAGTTATGGAGAGTTCGAGTTATAGAAACTCGAGTTACATAGGTTAAAATACATGTAAAAAGTACAGGGACCGCTTAAAAGGTTCTAGTTATAGAGGGGTTCGAGTTAGAGAGGTTCGACTGTATTTACTTGTCATTTTATTTTTTTATCATAAATTATTATTGTTTTGTCTAAAAAAAATTATATATATAAATTTTAAGTGCAGAACTTTCCATTTTAGAATATGTCTGATGATGGTTGAATACACTGAAACGTCACAAACAAAAAAGTGAGATTTTTATTGAACGATTCCCAGGATCTAAAATAATTTACATTTTTATCGATCAGGAATATTATTTAAAAAAACATTTTTAAGCCGAGAAAGAGAGAAGGAAATATCCAATCTCGCATAAGTCTATCGCATCTCCAAGATAGACTTATGTGAAGTTCATATACATCTGTCTCTCTTTGTTGGCTTAGGATATTGACCGAAACACGCTATATATTTTTATAATATATTTGCTCTTTACGATACGCCATTGGACATCATCCAGCCACATACTTAGTCCAGTGGCGTAGGGGGGGGGGGGGGGGGGGTAAACTTAATAAAAAATTCTAATACTGGAAAATAAACCAGGAGGTGTATTCATAAACATTTTATAATCAAATCTCCTAAAAACTATTTAATATAAATTTATTTGAGAATAGCCCCCCAGAACTTATAAACTGCACCCAATGAGAGCGCAGGTCAGGATCTGGCAAATTAAACTCTTTAATTAAAAAATAACGTGTCACTTAACAGTCCACCTTGTTAGCTTCAATTTTCTCTGTCAGTATCGTTCGAAGGTGTATAAAAATTTAAAAGATTGTGTAGTCAGTAAAATATTTAATACATACATTTTTTTTTTTAAATTAGTTTTTTAATCCACATTTCTAGTTCTAGATAAAACTGTTTTTTCTTTAATTAGTGAGTATTTTTTAAAAATTAACATTTGTGGAAAGCCTGTTTGATGACAAGAGAGTAGAGGATGTATTGGGTAAGTTAGTTTATTGTCTATCTATCTATTTAGCCTTCTTTGATCCATCTTTGGACATAGGCCTCGCCCAATATCTTTCACTCTTCTCTGTCTGTCGCCGTGTTCATCCATCTAGTCCCCGCATGTTTCTTCGAATCGTCCGCTCATCTCATTTGGGATCTTCCCCTACTTCTTTTATTTTCGCAAGGTCTCCAGTTTACAATACATTTGTTCCATCGATCGTCTTTCTGTGTGATATTATGAACGGCAAATTTACATTTTAATTTTGCTACCTCTCCTCTGATGTCCCTTACTTTTGTTTTATTTCTTATCCATTTATTCCTTTTTCTATCTGGTATGTAACATTTGTTTTTCCATTGATCTTTGGACTTTTGTTACCTTCTCCATGTTTGATTTTGTAAGTGTCCAGGTCTGACATTGGTTATGCACTTTCGTTTTAAGGTACTGAGGATATTTTTTAATGTGTAGCTTAATTTACCAAATGCTGGCCAGGCCAATCTTACTCGTCTCTTGATTTCAGCCGTTTGGTTTTCTTTTTACCCAACTGCAGCACGGAAGGGTAATGTGTTTCGATTGTTGTATGTAAGTAAATATGTATGTTTGTGTCACACTAGAGGCTAAACGGCTGAACCGATTTTGACAAAAAAGGTGTCGTTGAATTGCTACTGATCCCGAAGGTGCGATAGGCTATATTTTTTTAACAGAAATCAACATGGCGGTCTTCAGACGCCATTTTGTCACATGATGTAGGCTTTAAGGCATACAAATTATCTAAATTTCAGGCGATTTTATTGAAATTCCTTTGATTACCCATTGCAAATGTCCTCTAATTTGCTGTAGTTACTTTGTAGTCCTCCCTGTTTCCACCCATCTCACCTCCTGTCATCCCCCCCCCCTATTCAAAAACCATATTCGCATAATTTTATCAAATATAGAGCGATTTCAAAAATTCTTTCACACATTTTACTAAAAATGGAAATAAAAAAAATGTTTAATAAAAAAACACCCAACTGCAAAATTACCCAATAACCTGATTCATGAAAATACAAAACTGTATAATTTTGTAAGCGCGCTTTGGGCGTCAAAACTAAAAGTTGAAGCATGTCGTACATTATAGGTATACCTATCAATTTTGCACTCAACTGCGACTAGTACTTTTAGCAGTTGGGTGTTTTTTTTTATTTTTATTTTAGTTTAATAATTTGTCCCTGAAATATATATTCCTCTTCTTGTTCTATTTTTTCTTGGTTTATTCTGATCGTGATATCTTTATCCGTGTTTGTTATGATTTTAGTTTTAGTGTAGTTCATACTCAGCCTATATTTTTAGCTGCTGTATCCAGTTCTTTCAGCATTTTTTTAAGTTCTTCTTTTTTACCTCTTGTTAAGGCGATATCGTCAGCATATCTTAGGTGGTTCAAGCATTGTCCGCTTAGTTTGATGCCTATTTCTTCCCAATCTAAGTTTTTAAAAACATCTTCTAGGGCCTGGTTAAATAGTTTAGGGGATATGGGGTCACCCTGGCTGACACCTCTTCTTATGCGGATTGGCTTGGTTCCTGCGTGGATTTTAATTGATGTTGTTGCTTCGCTATATATTTTTTCTATTAAATCTGTGTATCTGTGATCTATTCGGCTGTTAATTAAAGATGCTTTTACTGCCCAGTGCTCAATGCTATCGAAAGCTATAAACGCAATATACAGGGGAATGTTGTATTCGTTGGCTCGCTCTATTTTATTATCTATCTATTTAATATTTAATTATTATCTAGGATTTTCATGTAAAAGTAATAAAACATCTCCCGTCTTAATGCAGGTCATGGAATCATTGGTTTACCCTTACATCAAAATTTTGTAATTTTCCTTTGTTCATATTATTTTTAGACTAGTGCAAAATTCTTTTAAATAGGCGAAAAAGGGAAAAAATTCGTAACAGCAGGAAAAGTTTTGAAAATAATAGTATATTACAGTGTTAATTTTTTGCCAACGGCTAAAAATAGACGTTTTAACAAAAAAAATTACCGCTGTTTTTTAAATAAAAAACTTCTTCCAAAACTTGATCATTGTCGGTTGAAAATGGAGCCTTATTTTAGATTTTAAATCAAAATGAAATGTACACAAAAAAATATGGAAGATATAAATCAAAAATTAAAAAACCGGTTTTCTCAGAAAAATTTAGGTTATATAAAAAAATTGCACAAAAGTTGTAGACCTTTTGATTACCTATAACTATTGTATTTAATTTTTTTCGAGAGGAGATCTAGTTTGGCTCAAAACCGTTAAAAACCATTACCCACTCTTTAACGCTCAAACCATTTCACACTAATAACTCGGAACGAATCTAATTTTATTTTTCTATTGGCAGCGATAAATTATCCTGAATTTCCAGTAGTTTTCATGCTGTTACTATTTTTTCCCTTCTAAAAGGTATCTGGTCTATCTGTTTTTATAACCGCTATTTACTCCACTTTCATTAATGTTACTTTTTCCGCATGTACTATTTTTCTTTCTATGGATTCCTTATTTTTTACAATACTCTCCACAGTCTCTGATTCTGTTTTCTCAATTTCTAATTTTGTTCACATACAAGGTGACAATTTAAAAAGGATCCACATGGGTTTTCTCGAAAATTATCGGGAAATTAAAAAAACGCCGAAACACGTCGATTTTGTTTGCAAGGGGGACACTTTTTGGCTATCTTGAAATTTTTGTAGCACGAACCCCCTTCGAGATGTATACTTAACCCCTATATTTTGAATAGGGAAAGCGGGTGTAGTGATACATTGTTTTGAAAGGCCTTAGAACCGTGTAAAATTTTAAAAATCTATCCATTAGTTTTTGAGATAATTGCCTTTAAACTTTCAAATTTAACATGGACTGAACCCCCATATATACGCCACTGGTATCAGGTATTTCTAGGGGAGACCCCACTATCGCGCCTCGATTTTCAAGAGATGATAAAAGGTGAAAACTGCATCTTTTTAATAGCAAGACGTTTTTAAGCTACATACTTTTTAAAAAATCCCCTTTTAGTTTATGAGATATTAAACTAACTAGATTTTTTTTTTAATTTAAATCTATCAAACACCTTTTTATTTTATTTAATTCTTAGTTTGATCATTGTAAAATATTTAAAACTCACTAAATAAATAAAAATATAAAATAAAAATAAACGAAACAAAAAACACAAAGAATATAAATAAATAAATGGGTCATACCCTTCAAACATTAAACCAGATTTTTTAAGATCATACCATAAAGAAAAGAAATAAGTAAATTTTATGTTTTATTTACACCAAAAATAAATTTTCGTAATAAATAAAACCTTAATAGATTCCCTATACATAAATGCAAACTTTGCAGAAATCTTTATAGCTTAAAAATAACTTTCTATAAATCGCGCTTTTTATCTTTTCTTGAAAATCGAACCTCGCAAGTGGGGGGGTCAGTTTTCCCCCCTATAAAACACCTAAAACCGAGGGGTGGCTCGATCGTCAATTTTTCTACACCAAAAGGAAATACCTACGATAATTCCCGGTAGTGTAAATGCGCCGGTAGTCGGACCCCACCCGGTACTCGGCCACCGTTGTCATTTTTATGAAATAATAAGAAAAATAATATATTTAGAAAGTTTAGTGCTAATCGTATACACTTTCATTCCATTTTTCCTTTCATACCAAGAATTTTGATATAAACAGAAAACGCAGTCATTTTAAATTGACAATTTAAAATTGCCGTGCACGGTGGATTCGTTTAAAGTAAGAAATTTTAAGATTTTTGCCACATGTAGTTGGTGTGGGAAATAGTATTTTTTAGGGAACTGTAAATTCTCTTTACTAAATTTTAGATTGCATATTATTTGGAAGGTATTTTTGCACTCATTTAATGCTAAAAATCGTCAAAAAATAATCACAACCTAGTATTTTTTCAGATGGCCAATTACTGGTAACGCATAATTCGACAAACCCACTAGTCGGTCGGGCGGCCGATTGAATATTTTTTTCAAAACCAGTAGTCGGCCCCCTTCAACTGCAGTACTTTCAGAGCATACCGACTTCAGGATTTGTTTGACCAGTGTTCGATCATAGTGTTTCTTATGCTGGGTTTATAAAGATAAAGATAAAGAAAAATAAATATTTAAATAAAAATAAATATTTTTATTTTTGCGCATGTGTGAAAACCAATCACATGAACTTTGTTTTCGTTTTAATGTAGAATTTTGTTTTAATTTTTTTTAAAAAATTTTTATAGTTGATGTTGTATTAAAGTGACACCGCGTCATCAAAACCTTGATGGGCGGGAAGGGAGTAGAGGGTACATACAGTGGAACGCACTTCCTTTAATTTTTTTATTGATATTGATTCCCAAAATGAGGCACTGCACTAATTAGTCATTAGCTTACTATTTTACTTGCTTTTTATTGATGTCTTCTTCTAAACGATTTCATTAGAAAGGAACATATATACTATTACCTGGTTGTTACGAACATATTATTGATTTAGCAGGGCTTTGACGTTTTCTATTCGTTATTGTTTTGACAGTATGTCAAATCATGACGGAGCTTTTCATAAAACAAATTACCGTCTTTGCAACTAAATCAATATTTGCGCACATTTTAATATAATTTTAGATACTCTTTTATGTTTCGGATCTTTATTTATCAGGTAGGTTCATTGGTCGTAGTGTTTTATCTTTTGAACATTAAGCCCCGAGCGGCACACTGCATGTACAAAGTGAAACACTCATTTTTTAAGGCTTCTTTACTTAAATTTTGCCGCAGAATTTGGTTTACCATAGCTATGACGCGGTGCCACTTAAATAGAACATCAACTATAGGCAGTTCAACTAAAGCCCATTGAAAAATACTTGTTTTTTTGTTTTGTTTTTCGTTGTCGTTTTTGTTTTTGTTTTCTTTTTTATTTTTGTTTATTGTACAATACACACTGTTACCCAAGATGTTACCTTTTTTAAGATTTTTTAAATTAACTATTTGTTTTTCTAATGTTTTTTTTTAACGTTTTGTTATTATTTTAATTCTTTTTGGATTTTTGTAAAGAAGTAAATAAGAAAGTTTGTTCCTATTTGATTTTAATTTTTTTTATGTTTACCCACCTACCTAGTTATACCTACCTATAAAAAGTAAAAACAGATGATTAATACAAATCAAATATTTAGGCCGACTACTGGTTGAAAATTGGCCGACTTTAGATTTTTGGTGGCCGAGTACTAGAATTTTTGTACATTTTGTTTATTTTTCTTTTGAAAATTTTTATCTCTGTAATTAGGCTATTTTTGAGTTTTGGAGAGCATACAGGCATTACCAAGGAAGAGTTATGCAATAACTACGATGGACTGCAGCTAAGTATTATATTTTTAAAATTAATTTTATTTGAGAAATACAGTTAGGTGGCCGACTACTGGCGCATTTACCCGTTTCACACTATTTCCTGACATTTCTAAGGTATTTCCTAGTATTTCCCAAGTACTTCCACGTATTTCCTAGTATTTCCCTATTTCCCCTAGCCTGTCTGTAAACCAAAAGGAAATACCGAGGTACGCCTCGCCTAAAGCCCCCCATAAACATTGGGATCAGTTATATTTTCGCTGATTTGGGACACACTGTACAAGACGCTCTCTGCGTCACACTAACAATATATTTTTTTACCTTAGAAAGAAGGTACATATGTTGGCAAATCAAACCTCCCTGGAGCCTCCTAGATCCGCCACTGTCCATTAGTTCGACCCTGGAACCTGTTTGTGTATTTTGTCTTTGTAACACTATTTAAGTGTAGGTCAAGCAAGGTCAAAATATATACATAAATGAATCCTTACAAAGTAGGAAATTACAAAAATAAAATAATTGAAAAACTTGCAATTTTTAGGTATTTTTTGCTAGTTTACACCTCACAGATTTTTGTTTACACTATTCTGCCTGATGAAATTCGCAATAAAATATTATTGGTCGTGTGTGTGAATTTAAATTAGGATGTTAAACGTTACTTGTGCCTCAAGGATCTTATACTTAGGAAGCTACATTAAAAAAGTACATATTCAGCAATTAATATTTTGTTTAGTTTTTGTTTAAGAACCACCGTAACACGGACAAACATACCGAGCTTACGACAAAATCGCTAATTAATGCCAAAAAATAAATCAAATATCACATTTCCGACGTTATCTCAAATATTTTTCAACGGAAACAATAAGCAGGTCCTTTTCAATCACCTTTTAATTTGCACTATAAGGGGGTTTGAAAATTCGACCTACAAATATTATTTTTAAATCATCTATTTTTGGTTATCAAAAATATTCACCAGTTTTTTTTCAATAGAGATTTATATTGTGTCTTACATTTTAAGGTTTTCGATTTGAGTTTTCGTCACGTTTAGAAATTTGCCAAAAAAATAGATTACTTTTAAATTTATAATTATTGTTACAGTGTTTTTCTAAAGTACGTACCATCACCTTTCAACAATACATCAATCAACAAAATGCGAGGACAATAAAAGTAATTGTAAGAAAAACCGTTCAAATTTATAAAAATAGGAACGAAAAAATCGCATAAATCAGTTAAATAACTTCAAAAAGGTAGTTAAATTAAAAAAGTTTAGCTCGAAGTGCCCTATTAGAATTACAATTTGATTGATTGATTGATTTTAAGTGACGGAAATTTAAATAGTGACGAAAATTCAAATAGTGTCAAAAATTTAAATCGTGACGGAGATATAACAATGCGATGAAAATATGAAATACTCTAATTTTACCTTTTTAATCCTGGTGTTATTATTTTTACAATCACTACTTTGTTTTTCATGTAAGTCGCGTTTTTCGGATGACTGTATTGCACCATTAATAGGGACTTATTGCATATTCCATCCAGGCACTAATTGTGCCGGGCACTATATTGACAGATTCGCATTGAAAAATGACAGTTGACCTTTCAAAATTGACATACCAAAGTCGAATTTATAAATCCAGGAGTTTATTTTCAATTAATAGTGGCGGCACTATTAATTTTGGCTCTGATAATTCACAAAGGCCTAATTTTGAAGGAAGACACAATTATTGCCTGGCTTTATTGCAATAGGTCCCAAATGTTGTTCTGACCAGACACAAAGTCAGCGTGACGGATATACGACGTATTGGTAATATGATTTACTTATAACAAACCTTTTAAATTTATGCACATGCTATATTACAAAATAAGGTTAGGAATTTAAACATATTTTAAATGACAGGGGTACAAATTGCAACATGACGCGTGACAAAGGTATGAAATTGCATGTTTAGAAATAAAAAAAATATGTAAAAGATAATATTGTTGCACATTTTTGTCATAGTCAGCCGGGTTTCAAACTATATATCTATGCATTTTTTTTGCAAATCTTGACATACATGCTGTGATCGTTAAGTACACACAAATTAAAAAGTTATTGAAAAGGACTCAGGTACGTCCTTTAGCCATAGCCTCGCGGAACAAAAATAGGTAAAAATACATCAAATAATTGTATTATTTTTAGCCATCAGATATTATGACAGACTTCATTGAGTACGATTGGCGAACCAATATAATAGACTCCGATCTCAAAAAACCGTACAAAAATTTCACAATCAAAGACAGAGAGGTTGCTATCAAGGCTTTTAGAGAAGTTATACAAAAATGTGACGATTATGGTAAGTAATATTGTCGAAACTTTGAAGTTTCAGAATTATTAAAGTAGCATGAACTTTTCCGATTCATAGGCTACGCAGTTTAAAAGTGAGAATTAAAAACCGTTTTAAAATTGTTGTTTTTTTTAGAATTAAAATCCAACATGGATCAAGACGACAAAATCCTACAAAAATTTTTGTACGCCAGGAAATTTCACCTAGACGAGAGCTTCGAATTATACAAAAATTATTACTGGTACAGAAAGAGAAATCCAGAAATATTTCGACAGTTGACTTTGGAGGCGAGCGATATCAGAAAAGCTTTAAAAAATGGTAAGAATCCGTTAACTTAGCAATTTTACAGATAATATAATCAGATGACCTACCAACCGAAAAAGAGCTTTTTTACTAGTAGAAAAGCAACTCTCTCAAAGCAAATAGTACCAAAATGTGCATGCTCAGATACAAAAATTGGATCTTTTTTAACTTATTATGTGTTTCTCGAGTTAAACTTAGTTGAAGAGCATCTTCTAAATAAACGCAGTGCTTTCTTTGACATTTTTGTCAACTCAACCTAAAAAGACATTTTAAATCTAGTGTCAGAAATCACCTGGGCACCGGTAATGTGTTGTATGGGTATCATCCGTTTTCGGCAGGGAAGCTATCCTTTTTTGGGATGAAATTATATTTCATATAACCTAGAAAGAATCTACTAGAGCCCTCCTTAGCACCACTCGTATATATAACAATGAACTGATTGATTCGGTTTAGTTCAGAGTCGTCAGAAAGACAGCACTTTCTTCACATATAGAGTACCTTTTTCATTTTTAAAAGAAATAGTAACAAAACCGATCTCCCATAACTAAATATGTTTTTTATAAGTTAATTCTTATAGAATATTATAATTATTGTGGTTGTACATGTCCGAAGGGCATCACTTTAAATTGGTATAAACCTTTTCTTGATTGTACACAGTATTTCCATCATCTTTCTAAACTGCACCTCACAATATATTTTTTAACTTTAATGCTGAGAATAACCTAAGCACAGTCGTCTGTGTTGTGCGTATTATTGCTTCCCGGCAGGGGATAGACACCCTTTTTTAAAATTCGATTAAACTTTCTATAATTTATAAAATCTACATTATCCATTAGTATATCGGTTACTGGACTTAAACCAAATTTTATGCTGGGAGTTCGTTCGAGATTTTAAACTGCTTTTCATTGGTCTTGTAGGGCTTTGCATAAACCAATTAAGTCTAATTAGTAATGTACTTTTTTGATTCCGAAATAATTATTGTACCAACAAAGAATTAATTATAATAATATATTCTCCCCTCTTATTTGTAGGGCTTCCGGGTGTCCTTAAAGACAAAGACAGAAAAGGAAGATGCGTTTTATTGTTAACAGGAAACAATTGGGATTGCAGTTATTCATTAGTCAGTATTTATAGGTAAGTTAATGTTATGTAAAAACAAAATTTAATTTATGAAAAAACTGCACAATTACCGAAAATATTATATTATATATATTATAAGTCTACTATTTTTTACCAAAATTTAGATAATTCTATTAATTATTAACTTTAATAAACATTCAATTTTAGGGCCCTGTTATTTAGTTTAGACCATCTAACAAACGATCTCCACAACCAAGCTAATGGTTTCGTAGTTATAGTTGATTGGACTGAATTTTCATACAGACAAACTTCCCAGTTAAAACCTTCAATTTTAAGGTAAGTTAAAAGTATGAACCCGCCCCCCAATGTGGCCGATATAGATTTCTTTAAAAAAACGTTTCATGCTGTTAATTGACCTGACCACTGACGTAGAGGTATTCTATTCTCTTATAAAAAATGCAGTATGGATTCAAACAAGAAAAAAGTTGTAAAAAAAATATATATTTTTTAGTTTTTTACTTTACTTACTTCTTTCACTACCTTGAGGTTTCCAAATTTGTCATACATTATTTAAGTCTACCTAGATATCTTACCTTAAATTTTTAAAACAGGGATAACTTAAATGATGAGTGAACATGAAGATGCTTGGACATAATATAAGCATAATAGCAGTCTAAGCACCATCAGATGACGAAAGAGTAGCTACAAAACAAATGTTCTTTGATCAACTTGATGAGACTATCACAAAAATCGGTAATACCAGAGAAATAATTAAGCTTGGCGATTTAAATAGCCGAACTGGTAGGCAAACCCAGAGCAAAGTGATAGGACCATTTGGAGAGGAAGTAACAAATGATAATGGCTTAAGACTGATGCAATTGTGTGAAACCCACAACCTAAAAATAAATAATGGTTAGTTTAAACATAAGGATATTCATCGATATATACCTGGATTCAGCCAACAAGAAATCTTAAATTAATCATTGATTATGCTATAGGTGGACCACTCGCAATTAAAGTGGTATGCGAGCACTTCGTGGTGTTATCTGTGGATCTGACCACCATCTGGTAAAAGCAAAAATATTATTCCCTTTAAGAAAACCAAATAAGGACGAAAGTATTAGAGAAAATGAAAACCTAGAAAGCATCGAAGACAATCAAAAATACAACTTTAAAGGTCTAGAAATCGAAAGTACTCAAAGATTGTATCAGAACCGATTAGATGAAAAATTAATAAACACAAATCACTCATTTGAAGAGATATATACAAACATAATAAAAAGCTTGAAGGAAGCAAGCAACGAAGCTGTTGGGTACCAAGATAATAGAAATAACAGGAAGATGTGGTGGACGGACAAAATACAGGAAATGGGCAAAGAGAAAAAACGTTCATACTTGAAATGGCTCAGTACTAAGTAGCAAAGAGACCTAGAAATCTACAGGGAAACCAGAAGACAGCTAAGAAATTTGATGCGCACAGAAAAAAATTAAATGTTCGAGCGCAAGTGCCACGACATAAATACACACTGTAACGAAGTTACTTTTTTTTTACATGTAAAATAGGAACGGGCCGTATTTTTTTTAAATTTCTATCCAATTTTCTAAATTAGAGTAGTTTAAAACTAATGACAAGGCAAAACAATTAGATAACCTCCTCTTCATTAATTATTACTATCACTATTTCGACTTATTTACCCCAAGTTCCCCTATATTTCTCTTTAGGAAATAGTGATATAAAAGCTTTATTCCTGGTTTAAATAGGAAAAACTCCCGGTTATCTTTTTCCTAGTATTTAGTTGTACAGTTCTACGGTTTTATTTTTCCTTTTTGTCCGGTGGAAAATCGGGAAAAGTCATATACAAATTAGGAAATTCTCGATTTTCACACGTTTAATCGAATAAATCATTAAAAAACGCTCGGTTAACCTGTTGCTGTTTGTTAGCTCTGTAAGCCTACCGTTTTAGTTTTTACGATTGGCAAGTGGAAAATCGGGAAAAGTCATATTATACAAATTAGGAAATTCTCGATTTTCACACGTTTGATCGAATAAATCATTAAAAAACGCTCGGTTAACCTGTTGCTGTTTGTTAGCTCTTTAAGCCTACCGTTTAAGTTTTTACGATTGGCAAGTGGAAAATCGGGAAAAGTCATTTTATACAAATTAGGAAATTCTCGATTTTCACACGTTTAATCGAATAAATTATTAAAAAACGCTCGGTTAACCTGTTGCTGTTTGTTAGCTCTTCAAGCCTACCGTTTTAGTTTTTACGATTGGCAAGTGGAAAAGCGGGAAAAGTCATTTTATACAAATTAGGAAATTCTCGATTTTCACACGTTTAATCGAATAAATCGTTAAAAAACGCTCGGTTAACCTGTTGCTGTTTATTAGCTCTTCAAACCTACCGTTTTAATTTTTACGATTGTGCGGTGGAAAATCGGGAAAAGTCATATTATACAAAATAGGAAATTCTCGATTTTCACACGTTTAAGCGAATAAATCGTTAAAAAACGCTCGGTTGGCCTGTTGCTGTTTGTTAGCTCTATAAGCCTACCGTTTTAGTTTTTACGATTTTCCAGTGGAAACCGGGAAAAACCAGTATTTCTCGGAAAAACCTTATGTCTCGGAAAACTACTATATTTTACAACATTTTCCAGAAAAACGCTCGGTTATACTCCTTCCAAGGTCTGTCCCTTCCATCGTATGGATTGACATTTTCCATTTTCCCAAAGGAAATGACTGATTTCCCGGCATTAGTCCCTTCGGCAAGCTTCGCCGTCGCGGACGAATAAAACAAACAAGGGGATAGTCGAATTACAGTAGCGCGACCGAATACTTCGTATAACAGTTCATAAACCATCACGTGTTTTGTTTTTCACCGTCACAATAAGGTAAGCACCGTTCCATTTTTTCTATATTCTCTGCTCTTTATTTTTTATGTTTTTTACCGTATATTTTGTGCCCTCTTGTTCATGTTATTTTGACTGTCTTATTTTATTTTAAATTAACCTGTACATTTACGTAAATATCTCAGAAACTGCTGATTTACTAGAAGTTTAATTTATATAACATTTAAATGCTAAATAAATTGTTACGTGGACCTTTGCCATCGAAGGGCACGTAATACTTTTGTTTGCTACCTGGACCTCTGCCATCAAAGGGCAGTAGTAGTAAAACCAAAAGAAACCGAAGCTAGCATTTCTTGAATTTGCAATAGAAATCAGTAGTTATCTGTTCATATTTACCTTTTAAGTTTCAACCCTTAATCCCGTAAAAATAATGTTAATCCCGTAAAAATAATAATTACATAAATAAATAGCTACTTGGACTTCTGCCATCGGAAGGCAAGTAGTACTGCACATTTACCTAATTATCTCAGTAACTGCTGATTTATTAGAAGTTTAATTTATATTGCATTTTAATTCTACATAAGTGGTTACGTGGGCCTTTGCCATCGAAGGGCACGTAATACTTTTATTTGCTACCTGGACCTTTGCCATCAAAAGGCAGGTAGTAGTAAAACTAAAAGAAACCTAACCAAGCATTTCTTGAATTTGGAATAGAAATCAGCAGTTTTCTGTTTATAGTTGTCTTTAAGTTTCAACCGTCAACCCCGTTTAAATAATAATTAAATAAATAAACTGTTTCTTGTTCCTTTGCTTATGAAGGGCAAATAGTACTGCACATTTACGTAATTATCTCAGAAACCGCTGATTTACTAGCCTGTTAATTTATATTATATTTAAATTCCAAATGAATGGTTACGTGGGCCTTTGCCATCGAAGGGCACGTGATTCTTTGATTTGCTACCTGTACCTTTGCCATCGAAGGGCAGATAGTAATATGACAAAGCCAAGCCAACCCTCCTTGATTTGGGAATAAATCAGCGATTGTCTGTTCATAATTATTTTTTTTACTTTTCAAAAGCCGACTACGTTTTAGTTTTGATTAAACCGTTTTGAACGTAAGGAATTATGAATAGTTGCTTAGGATATTAATCATGTGCGATACTTTTGCTGAATTGTTGCTAACTAGAAAACGGACTCGTATTGAGATCTCGAATACGTTGCGTTTACAAATTACGTAGGTTGCCTACAAAGTGCATACTGTAATTTTGCCACCGCGCATTATAACCAAAGGTTTATTGTTCTCGCGGAAAGTAATCGTGATTCTCAAATGCAAGTATAGACCCGGTTGAACCATTTTATTTGTAGCCACAAATTATGCAGTTATGCAATGTTATTTCCAGAAAAAGAGCAGAGAATCTAAATTTTCTTATAAATGGAGTATGTGGTGCTGAGTTTAATTTCTTTACGCTGCTGTTTTCGACTATCAACAGTGTCGCTGTAGCTTGACACCGCATGCTATCGCTATCACTAGCTTATGAACAACCCTGATATACTACATGATACCGCATGTCGTCTTTTGGATTGCATTCCTATATCCGTCCCATCCGTAACATTTCTCATTTGCTTTAGTTTTGCCTATCATTCATTCTTTCGTTTAATTGCTAATCGTTCTTTTACTCTTACCTTACTAAATATTAATCTAAAAGTACTGCCTGTACCAAACTAAAAACATTAAGGCTGTTAATAGCTAGTTAAGGGAACTTATTTTTATTATTTATTATAAAATTGACTATGTTGGAATAAAACCTTTTATTTTTATTTAACTAATGTGTGTTCCCTTGACTAAATATGATTAGTCTATTTTCCTGATTTCTCCACTGTCTAAAAGCTTACCCGAGAGGCATAGGGGAATTTGCTGTTAATTTTCTTACGTTAGTCAACTGGAAAATTGACAGTAACCCTGTGACGCCATAGTAAAGAGGGTCGCTTTCCAAAATGCCGAAAACGAACCCTCGTTACAACACGTAGGAGGTAGGCAGAGTTCTGAAGTATGGAAATTCATTTCTACAGTAAAAAACCCAACAAAAGAAAAAGTAAAGATCCAGATAATCAAACCAGAACAATGGACAGAACACTACCAGGGACTGCTGCAGGAGACGAGACCCGAATATCTGGCAGCCTCTCCGAGAAGAGACATAGAAGTACATGGAGAGGAAGTAATCATCGAAAAAGAAATGATAAAGAATAATATTAAAAAGCTTAAATCCGGAAAAGCTAGCGGACCTGGGGGAATATATGCTGAAATGCTCAAATATGGATCAGAGAAACTACTCGAAAATCTCACATATATTTTTAAACAATGCAGAAACGGACATACCTAATGATTGGAAAATTGCATTCATATCCTCAATACATAAAAAGGGAAACAAGCTGATCAAACAAGATCTAATAGAGAATGATTTTCATGAACAAGAAGAAGAAGAGCAAAGTGGGTTTCGCGCAGGCAGATCTTGTAGTGATAATGTTTTTTGTCTTAAACAAGTAATTGAGAAAAGGAGCGCCAGAAATATAGAGACTCATGTGACCTTTGTGGACCTACAAAAAGCATATGATACCGTTCCAGTAGAAAAATTATGGACAGTGTTAGAGCAAACTAATATCAATCATACATACATAAAAGCGATGGAAGAACTACAAAGGGTCAAAATCTAAAATTAAAATTGGAAATCGACTTTCAAAAGAATTCCTGGTAACAAAAGGCTTAAGACAGGCATGTTGTATCTCTCCAACTCTTTTTAAAATATATATCGCAGTAGCTCTAAAAAACTGGAAACGTAAAGTTCACGGTATGGGAATACAACTTAACGACCGCTTTACCATATACACACTACAGTTTCCTGACGACCAAGTAATTGTGGCTAATGATAAAGAAGACATGGGGATTGACAGTGAACGTGGACAAGACACAGTACTTATGTATTGGAAACGAATCCAGTGAGTTAGTACTAGAAAATGGACAAACAATATCTCCATGCAATGAGTATGTATACTTGGGTGTCACATTTGATAAGACAGGTACAGACTGTAAAGAATTGGAAAAAAGAATAGTAAAAGCAAAAAAAGTTATTGGATGTCTTAACAGTATTTTATGGAGCAGAGAGATAAAAAAGAATGTAACATTTAACATATATGAAACAATGGTCAAAAGCACGCTGTTGTATGGAGTAGAGACTTGTCGCGTAACAGAAAAATACAAAACAAAAATGGAAAGTGTCGAAATGGATGCAATAAAAAGATCAATGAGAATATCTAGAATAAAAAGAAAGAATGGGAATCGGATGAACGACAAAATATTACCAAAGCAGGTCCTAGAATGGCAACCAATAGGGCGCAGAAAAAGAGGGCGTCCTAAACTAGAATGGCAACAGTCAATCCAAAGAAGAGAATGAGTCAAAAAAATCTGACAGAGGATGATTGTCAGGATCGAAGGAGGTGGAGAATAGGCGTCGGACATCGTAGAAAAACGTTCTAAACCGACATAGTAGTAGTATAACTTAAATGATTTACCACCAGCTTATGTGTCCCTGCAATGTCACTAAATTTGTCCGGTGCTATTACTCACACACGAACGACATATTAGTGACGCAAGTGGGAGAGAGAGAATTTGCGTCAGTAGAAACAAGAATGGCGCAAGCGGAGTTAAAAAAATTGGTCCGATTTCCAAAAATTAGCCGCTAGTACTTAAGTATTATTTACTATTTTTAGGCTCATGATAGAAGGCCTACAAGACTGCTACCCGGCTAGGTTTAAGGGCATCCATTTTATTGGGCAGCCTTGGTACGTGGACGCAGCCCTAACAGTAACAAAGCCATTTTTAAAAGAAGAAGTAAAAGAGAGAATACATGCACATGGAAATAATTTGAGTACTTTACACGAATTGGTACACAGGTAATCTCAGTTATATATAGTCTAAATTATACGCATTTGTAATGACGTCACCAGGTGAGAAAAAAACGTATGGCGTAGATATTTTTGCCAATCAATGTTTTTTGATTGACAGTGACGGATACTTCACATAACCAATTACCTACCCATTTAAATCATAGACACTACTTTTTTAAAAAGTTTATTGTCACCGCTGTTTATGATATACTAAACAAAGATAAACAAAAATGACGTCATTACAAATGGGTATAATTTGAACTATACAGAATGTGTGTGGTATTTCTGGTAGATATTTTGGAAAATCCTGAATTTTGATTTATAAATTGCTTTTTTTTTTATTACGCAAGTCCCTTTTTTATTCCATTTTAAAAATCGCCGTAAAATTTCTTTTTAAAGGAATTAATATAAATGTTCTTATTATTTTTTATATTTTTATGTATTTTTTAAAATGTTAAAAATATTTTTAAAACATCAAATTAAGAAAATAAAAAAAATCAAAACTACTAAAAATAAAATAGAGTGATAGTTCATTTTAAATCAAATTTTAAACTGATTTCAAAAATTAAATGGAAAAAGAATCATCCCATAAAAACTAAAAACTTTTGTAATATTTCAAAAACTAATATTGGCAGATGCATTCTTTATAGAAAAAAGAATATAAAAAAATATTTTACACAAAAGCCCTCCGCAGCATAGAAACGGCTTGCTAGATCAAGATGCGGTTGTCATCTTGGGGTTTTTCTTGAAAATCGAGGTGTGGTCTTTTCTATATCCTCTAGAAATTAAGGACACTCGTCGTAAAGCACTAGAAATACCCGAAACCCCCAAAGGCATCAGATTTGGGACACCCTGAACAATCAAATCTTTGTTCGATTATTACTTCTTATTCAGTATACTATATATTTAACTTTAAGCAATGTATGTATTTTTTATTTTTTACTGAATAAACTTTACTTTACTTACTTTACTTTACTATTTTTACTAGTATGATATAACTTGACAATTTTAATTAATATTTCGTAATTTTTAGAGATGTTTTGCCTGCAGAACTAGGCGGCGAAAAACCTAGTTACAATCCAAGCTCATTTTTGGAAACATTGGAACAAAATAACAACCCTAATAACACCGAAGAAGTAAAAACATAAATCAAACTTTGTAGGTATAATCTATCCTGATCCAGTCTTGCTACTTCGCTAGCCAAAAAAAACATCGTTTTTTTATCAAAAAAAGGTTCAGTTTATTTACTGCAGATTCTATTTATGCTTTTTTCAGAATGGGTTCGGTTCTGATGATTGAATATTTTTCCAGAAAAAGCTCTCAAATATAAATCTACAGTATTGGCTAAAAGAAGATTAACTCCCTAAAAACAATAACCGCTATTCTCATAAACTACGTAACCGATTTCAATGAAATTTGGCACACATATTGTATGACCTCTTCTGTTTGGTTCAGAAAAATTTTTTTACGCTACTACGTGGACAGGTCGGAATGACGCGAAGCCGGCTATTTTAAGGCTCGTTGTATATAAATGTGATCCTGTACCAACTTACAAAGAACAAGTGATTCAAAACTTCAATTCAGTTCTCAATTCATCATTAAAAAAAAAACGAAAAAAAGTTTTTCGGTGTAATTTTCGAAAGAGACATTAAAGTTATATATATTATTATTATATCCTAAAAATTTTATATCAATTGAACAAAGGATAGTGTAGACATGAAATTTTAAAATTGCTAATAATAACCAATATTTTTGCCAGTATTGATCAGTTCTGCATAATTTAAAAAATGTATATGTATTTTTATTCCAATTGTTGCGGAATTTTCTGGACATCTAGACTCTTTCGAATGGCCATTTTGGCCTAAAATTACACAGAAAATACTTTTTTTTTTTTAACGTGGCAAAAAGACGCATTTTGTGGGGAAAATCGCCAAAACACGTGATAGGAGAACTGGGTTGAAAGTTTTAAATGCATGACTTATTCTTTGGTAGTTGGTACAGACTCTTTTACATACAATTTTGGAAAGTTAATCTAATTTTGACCAAGACAGTATATTTATTTCCTCTTCCGTCTTTTGGAGAAAGAGTTGTCTGTCTGTCGTATGTATGTAAAAGGTCGGTAAAAGACTGTGGAAATCAGGACATGTCGACGGTTTCATGACATAAGGCCCTATCATGAGACAGAACCAAAATGTGCGAAGGTCAGAGTTAGTTTCTATCGAGTGTATACTTGGTTTTAGTCAAGGATCATATCTCAAAATTCTTTATTTCTTCATAAACCTCACAAAACACATGGCCTTAATCTGAAATTTTGACGGATACTACAACTAATAAAGGCCAATCTCAGGATTGTAAAAATCGAAATAGAGCCTTATGTCATGAGACCGACGAGAATTTATTATAATAACTTTGAGTCTCCGAAATATATGACAATAAAGTTTAGTCAATAGTCTTTCTAGCATTTTTCGTAAATAATGCATATTGTATTATTATTTTTTATATATTGGACAATTTTTAGTTAGGATATTACGTGTGTTTTTTTTATACTGTGATCAAACCATACGTTTTAATTATGATTTTTAGTTTTCGTTAACTAAGTAATAACGCACTAAATTGGTACCTATATAGTAATTTTAAAGTTTAAAAAATAAAACATTTTAATAGTATAGTCTTGTATTTTTAAAAAAATGTAATCAAAGCACTTCTTTGTCATAAAAAAATTATAATTTTTTTATGCTTTCTGAATATTTATCATAAAACATGTGAACAAAACAGAGGAGTGACATGCTAATATAATGTAAGAAATAAGCCTAATATCGGTTAAAAAACTGCTAATATTTTGTTACCCATTGACGTCATCACTGGCTAATTAATCGATGTCATATCTACCCTTGGTATATCCTTGAAAATTCTTTATTGTAGACCTGTATAAGTAAACCTAACCAAGAGGTTCAATATAGAGCAAAGCTCAATTATAAACCCCCCTGGTTTGAATTTTCTACACTACCATTTTGTTGTTGCTATTGCTATCTCTAGTTTAGATTTTACTTGCTTGCCGCTTGGCAATTACAGCGCACGCTGCGCCACCTTATCAAAATTTGTCAAGTTAAATGTTGAAAATTCCCACTAGAGACCTATAGATAAAATTGGCTGGTGTTTCTAAATAATTTAACAGTTTTTAAATGTAAGAACTGTCAAATTATTTAGGGACAGTGCAGTATTGCCATTCGATCAATTAGTAGTTTTTTCTATCACAATGTTTTAAGAGTGGTCACCCACCTCTTGATACTTTACTCTGGTTATGATAAGTATAACATTTAAATCTAAAAAATACATTATAAAAACCTAAAAATATAAAAGAAAAATTCTATATACATGTTTATATTGAACCAATATAATGTCAAAAAGCACGATCTTAGTTTCCCGGGTCTAATCTCCGTGGTGCCACTGGAATTTGTGTTTTTTGATAACTGACCAGTATTTGTATCTAGAACCTTTTTGCTAATTTGTTGTTAAAGGTAAATATGATCCATCTGGTGTTGAAAAAATTATTGCTCTGTAAAGGTTTATCGTACTTTGTTATTCAGAAATGTTCTCGAGATTAGCAGGTATACGACACAGAAAAAACTTTTTTTCTTTCTTTCTTAAATGACCCACGTTTCGTTCCAAGAAATTTAACAGGTGAAGAATTTTGTCATCCTAAAACTGTGTAAAATTTTGTAACATACAACGTTGGTCATTTAAAAAGGAACAAGAGTTTCTTTTGTGTCCAATACCTAATCTAATCTCGAGAACATTTAAAAATTATAGCTCTTTCAGCATACTTTGACATTACATTTGTTTATACCAAATCCTACTTCTATCTACAAAATATTTTGTATGTAAAGGTCTCTAAAACTCTGCCACGGCAGCAGACAGTCTTAAAACTTAAATATACTAAGAATAAAATTCAGTACATAAATTTTTCAAAAGTCTTATCTTATTTCATTGCACAAAACTTTGCAAAAAATATTATTATTAATTCAGTTAACAATTATCACATTTTAAGTTGTTGTCTATTATTGCATGAGATTCAGTCGTTTCGAAATATATCTTAAAACTATAATTATTATAAAGAATGTAAGTATCTCTGCTACAACTTGGTTTTTAAGGCACTTGTTAATTAGCATAACATATATCCCTTGCGCACAAAAACAGTAAACATTTTCCTATATACTTTGTACGTAGATGTGTGAAACAATATGTTCTTGAGGTCAGATCATATTTTTGTAGTAATCGATACTTTTAGAGTTAACGACAAAAATAGACAAGATCCTGTCAAACAAATTCCTAGCCGATTAATTATCTTTTATTTGTCAAATATCATTACCCCCTTAATTTCTATTATAGTCCGTTGGCAAATCTAGAAAATAAAGTTGCTGCAGTTTCACAGCTCCAAGTTTTTATCTATCAATTTAATAGTGTTTAAGTTCTCGGATTGATAGTTTTCTTCCCCAATTCACAAGTATCACTTTGGTGCGACATAATTTAAAAGGTTCACTGACGATTTAGTCAAGACAGCTTGCAAATGAGTTCACGCTTACCTGTTTAGTTCTCGAAACTACAGCAAAGGTTGACTTTGACGTAGAAAGATTATTAACAGCTGTTAAAAATACGATTATAACATAAATGATTAAAAGTCAGCTTTTGCAAACGTCAAAGACTTAATTGAGAATAGCAAAAATATAACAGATTCTATAATAAACCTCTAACTAATTCGCTAGTGCTACATAAATGAGTTTATTACGGATAATCGAATTGTCAAATGGCATTACTTCTTCCATGTATATTAATAAAAACAAACGAATTCTTCAATATAAATTGGTTATTGCTTCATGCGTGTCTTTAGTTTTGTATTTAAAGATGCGTTTATAGAATCCTTACCAGCCTTCTATACGAGGACCTTTTGGGTGATCTTGATTTAAAATAAAAGTAATCTTTATTTTAAAAAAATTAGAGACTTTTCATTGACTATTTGACAAACGTAACATTACAACTATCATAAACATCAGATTCGTCATACCAACAGTAATGTTATCTCAAATTTTATAAAATGAGTATAGTTATAATAAAAAACCCAAAGCGAATTCGGGCGGCTTTTCACCCTGAGCAATCACTTTACAAAAAATACCTGAAATGCTTGTTGAAAAAAAGTTGAAAAGTACACAATTTTAAAATCCTGACCAGTTAAAATAATTCATAAACCCTCAAACGCTAATATACTCTGGTTAAAATCGGTTGAAACCGGTTATCTGGGAAACGTTCATTTTC
Source organism: Aspidapion aeneum (assembly GCA_963576565.1). NCBI lineage: Eukaryota > Metazoa > Arthropoda > Insecta > Coleoptera > Brentidae > Aspidapion > Aspidapion aeneum. The sequence continues at coordinate 47,608,902 of OY755044.1, forward strand.
TTAATTCTTATGTAAGATTTTTCTCGATAAAACCTAAATTTTACAATTATATTATTATGACTGTTGTGGCGACTGGAAATATATAAGCTGTACAGAAATAAACAAATTTTATAAAAAGATTATAAACTGTATGGAACAAATATCAGTGAGAAAGTTAAATAACCAGACTTTACAACCTTGGAATCCTGCCAAAGTTACTTTGTTTAAAATTAGTGTCGCCATTGTTTTGATATACTTATCTTCAAAACATTTTCCTTATTTTAATTTTCAAATACCAAATTGCAAATAATGCAAGGACCTAAAACTATAAACAACAAGTGAAATTAAAGAAAGAAAAATAAGAAAAAAGTTTTCTGCTTCGGCCGGGGAAAAATTAATTGTTGATATTTTGAGAGAATTGAACCCCTTAGCTTTTAAAACGTATATTTCGTAAACCACAAACGCAATCGAATTCAAATTAGCAACATAAAAAGCGCTCAAAACCCTAAATGCAGTTTTTTAATTCATTTCGAGCAGTATTCTCACTAATCTCGTTACTTAATTGACGACGTCGTTTTCGTTGTTTAAAATTTTTTTAAACGAAATGTACTTACCTGAGATTTCTACATAATCGAAATCTTACTTTTCTTATCTAAAAGAGATTCTCCATCAGAATCCGAACAGGTTTTGGTAAAACTTTTGCGAATCGACTTTTTTTCGTCATAGCTGCCATCATGGATGTATTTTTCTTTGGATTTTTTTATCTTTTCACTGCTTATCTTATTTTCGTCATTGTTTTTGCTCTGTCTTTTGTACTTCTTATTTTCAATGGTCTTGGCGTGTTTGCTTTTTGGTTTTTCGTGGTCGTTTGTTTGCATTTCTAGGTCCAAGTCGTAAGCGTTTGCTTGTACGGCAACGTCAGTCGAATTTTTCGACTGTAAAAAACAAAATTAACTTTAAATAACTTGGAATGGAAGAACACAAAACCCATCTTACAATAGTAATGGAAGATTTCAATGCCAAATTAGGTAAGAAAATGAACATAGAAGAAACTAAAAGAGGGGATTTTGGATACGGCGAAAGGAATGATAGGGGTACAACCTTAATGAATTATCTAGGGGGAAAACACCTTTATGCAATGATTAGTTCTATAGACAGAAACCGCAACGAAAGTGGACATGGCTTAGCTCTAATAGAATAACGAAAAAGGAAATTGATTACATACTGACTACTGAGAAAAACATCGTTAGAGCTGTAACAGTCCTGAACAACTTTTGATCAGAATAAAAATCTGCATTAATAGCAATTTCGAAATGAAAAGGAAAATTAATAATAACAGTGAACAAATTGACATGAATAAACTTACACAAAATAAAGCTATATACAAAGAAAGGTTTTTAGGGACAGGTAACCCAAATTGTAAGATGCGAAAATGAAAATATAGATGAAATAAATGATACGCTGACAAGAGCTATGACCAAAATAGGAAAAGATATCGCAAAAAAGATAAAAAGGCAGAAAATTGTATATCAGAACAAATAAAGAAACTGCTGGAAAAAAGGCGGAACCTGGAGAAAGAAGGAAAAAGAACATCAATAGAATACACAGAAATAAATAACGAAAGTGTATAACCAATGTATCCTTCCTGTACTTACCTATGGATCCCAGACTTGGACACTTACAAAATCAAACATGGATAAGGTAACAAAAGCCCAAAGATCAATGGAAAGACAAATGTTACATGTAAAGCTAACAATAGAAAAAGGAATGAATGGATAAGAAATAAAATAAAAGTAAGGGATGTCAGAGAAGTAGCAAAATTAAAATGAAAATTTGCCGGTCATAATATCAGACAGAAAGACGATCGATGGAACAAATGTATTGTAAACTGGAGACCTTGGGAAAATAAAAAAAAGCAGGGGAAGGACCCCAAATGAGATGGGCAGACGATTTGAAGAAACATGCGGGAATTAGATGGATAAACACAGCGACAGACAAGGAAGAGTGAAAGATATTTGGGGAGGCCTATGTCCAAAGATGGACCGAAGAAAGCTAAATAGATAGAACTTAATTAATTAAATTAACTCTTTTTTGCCTACTGCATTGTGTACTTGTGTACTACGCCAATTTTATTTAATTCAAATTTTGTCTAATAATAAATAATTTTCGTTTAGATTAAATGTAGCCGTGGAATACCCAAAAACTATTTGGTTAACTTAAAAAATATGTGTTAAAGTTAAAAAAATCAATTGACCTTCTTTAGTAAATGTACGCATTTCATGACTCCTTTTCAGATATCACTCATTTCATCGCCATCCCATATGGTTACGCTCGAATTGATGTATCCCAATAAGGACGAAACACCGGTGTCTACAAGCTACCCTGACCCCCTTTTGAGCAACTGACCGCAAACCTGTTTTTGTAAAGTTTTTAATTTGTAATGTCGAGAAAAATGGCAAGTGCAGTATGAAAAAAAAGTAAACATTATGTAATTCCTGTTAATCGGACAAAAAATAGTCTACATAAAAAAAAAATTTATTAGAAAAATTATCAATTATGACAAAAATCTTAAAATATTCGTTAGGTGCTTATTTTTAGAAATTCTAAAATTTTATGTCTAAGTTTTACGTTTTTTTTAGTGGAATTTTTGCCCAAAATTACACAGAAATTTTTTTCTGCTTTTTTTTTAAACAGGAGAAAAATGGACTACATGATTTTGTAGGGAAAATCGCCAAAATACGTGAACTGAGAACTGTATTAAAGTTTTAAATGCACCACTTGTTCTTTGATAAATGCAGGATCAGATTTATATATAATTTTAGGGAGTTGTTCTACTTTTGAGCGATACTGTAAATCCAGTGTCAATCCTGCTTCCGACCCGACGCGGCCTTACCCTGGATTCAGCCCTGGCTGGTACAAAAAAATCTGAAATCATACCTGTCGAGATCCGCGGTTCTTTTCCACTCCGACACTGCAGTTGGAATTTAGAGAGCTGTGGACTAGCTGCTGGATTTCTTCGCACTCCGAACTTTCACATTGGTTCTGATGTTTTTGATGCTTCGATTCATCGGCGCTGGCTGAACTGTATCTTTTTCGGCTTAAAAAAACAAATAACATAGTTGCAAAATTTTAATTCACATATTTTACAAAGAAAAATGTGACTTACATACAAATGACACTTAACAACATTCCCGTACCATATTCAAATCAAGTAATATATCTCGGTATATATAATACTTGATGTCAAAGAAAAAGAGAAAGGACATGAGAGAATATAGAAAAACCATTAACGTATTAACCGGAGGAGACTAGGAAATAAACAAAAAAATCGGCCGTCTAGATAAACAATTTGTTTTAAAAAACGTACTTCTGCAGAAAAGAACTCATCGACTATTTTTGTTTGGTCCATAGAAAACTCTATTTCCTTTCTCTTTAAGAATCACCAAAATTTTCCGATCTTTCCTTTACTTTTATTTCTTTTTTAAACCAATGCAACGGAAAAAGACGAAACTGTTCTTCTTACAAACCCTTACCAGTTTAATTATACACCACCAAATATGGATATATAACAAGCGGTGATCACTTTAACTTGTGCTTCCAGCATTTATTTTGCTATTCCTTCGTTTTCCTTTATTAAACCAGTGCGAGGGAAAAAACAAAACTATTATCGATTACAGTCCCTCACTAAAACAAAGGAATTAGAAACATGCCGCAATCGTCTAGGCCCTCGTAAAGTATCTTATTTTGTTCCTCTTTTGTTAAACCGATGAGAGAAAAAGAGACAAAACTATTCTTGATTAGAAGCTAGTCCCTTTGGACCCATTAATATTTTGTAAAGGGTCACATGCGACGTTTTTGACCTGTCGCTTTACGGTTCGGAATTGTTTTCGTGTTTTTTCTTAAAATATATTTTCGATCTGGACTCAAAATTAATCTTAAAATACTTTAAAATGGTGTGGGAGTGTATTTTGTGCTAAAATCTCGACCATCTTAATCCAGAAGTTTCGTTTTACAAGTAAGTTAAATAACTTGTTTGACCTTGAAAACAAAACAAAGACCAGTGCCGTAGAAATCAATATAAAATCAGAAAAAAAATTTTAGGCTATTATATAAATAATTATTTATTTGTTAAAAGTGTTTAAACATAAGTTTAGTTAAAAATGTACAGGGTGTCCCAAGTTTTGGGGTTTTGATACTTTTAACTGAACTACGAGCCTTGATTTTCAACAGATAAGGTAAAAAAGGTATATTAATATGGAAAGTAATTTTTTTTTTTGTGTAAACAGTTTTTTTAGATTTGGATCGAGGCAATTCTTTAGATTGGGTTAGTCCTTTTTACCTACTCTGAATTTTTAAGGTTGTCTAACCTAAAATAAAATACACCAAGCTAAAAGCATCCTAATCAAACATCTAAAAAGTGTAAAGACGAGGTCTCTACATGCAGATTTGTTTTTAACCCTATAAAATGTCAGCAAAATTTTATATTCAAAAAATTTAAAAACAATAAACTATAGTTACCTACTTATTATTTTTTTCATTGTTAAATAAAATCCATTTCTAAGGATCATTGTTATAACCCAAAAATTGATTGCAATTTATTTAAAAATGAAAAGTAAATTTCGGCCCTGGTATCTAAATAACCCTATTTTTTAGATCATTTATAAAATATTTTTTGTTCCTTATTTTTAACTATAAGCGAGACGATATAAATATATGTTTTTTTATTTAACTCATTTTAAATGTTAAATAAAAAAAGTTCTTTTTCAAAATACTATCAGCATTAAGTGATGTGTCAAAAAATAAAACTGGTAAATAAAATTAATTTTTTAAACGAAAATGATATTTTGTTCAAATTGCATTGCAAAAATATTCTGTTTAAAAGACAATTTGATTTGACATTTTGTTCAAAAATTACTTTTTGAAATGACATTTTGTTCAAATGGCGTTTTGGTTGAAAACAGATTTAAAACATCTTTTTCAAAAACATTTTGTTCAAACATCCACCTGATAAAAAAACTTTTGGTTTGTTGAAAAATTAGTTTTTCGAATGACTTTTTGTCGAATGGGGTTTTCTTTCGAAAACATTTTTTTAAAAACATAATATTTTCGAATGACTTTTTTTTCAAACATTTTGTTTGAATGTCAATCTGATTGAAAACATTTTGTTAAAAAATATCTTTTCTACATGACATTTTGTTCGAAAGCAGTGCGTTTGTATGACATTTTGTTCAAATTTTTTAGTTTCAAAAATATTTTGTTCCAATGATCTGATGGTACACTTTTTATGAAAATATCTTTTTATATTATATTTTTTTGAAAAACATTTTGTTCAATGATCTTTTTTAAGTGACATTTTGTTCGAGTTGCATTTTTTCGAAAACATTTTGTTTGAAAATCTGATAGAAAACTTTTTGTTCAAAAATTGCTTAAATTCATATGACATTTTGTCAAATTGTTTTGTTCAAAATATCTTTTTTGAAGATGTTCAAATGATCTCTTTTTTGAAAACATTTTTAATTTCTTGAAATGGATACATTTGCGATCAATTGATTAGAGTTCAGTGTGGTTAGGTTAACAGGTTAGGATCAATTGATAAAGCTACCACCGATTGCGACCTCCCAAAAAGACACACACAGGAGCTAGTTTTTCTGTTTGAAGAAAATGTTTTTGAACCAAACGTTATTCAAGAAAATGTCATTCAAAAAAGATGTTTTTGAACAAATTGTTTTAAAAAAATGTCAATTGAACAAAACATCATTCGAAAAAGATGTTTTTGAAAAAACTATAATAAAGCAATTACCACAGAACAGAAATTGATATGTTGCACTTTTTTCCAGTTTCTTTTCTAATGAAACTGCTGATGAAAACCGAGATGGTAGTACGACGGAATAAGTGTCGCATTAACTTTTCTCAAAATAACTCGCTTTAAAAAAGAGTTGTTTTTTAGGTACATATTTTTTGTACACACCTTTAATCTTACTAAAAGGGACAAAACCACCGTCGTAGGAGGCAGTAAATACAAATATATTTGCAAGAAATTTTAAATTCAGAGAAAATTGAAAAATGTAGAGTAGCATAACCAAAAAAACTATTTTAGTTCTGGCCATGGTTACTATCCCAATTAAAACAAATGGGTAAAAGTAACTCCACTAATGGGGTGCATCTTAATAAATCCCCAAAGTAAGCAAATTGTCTCCCCATCAAAGCAATAAATCGAGGGCTTTTTCAAAAAAAGTCCAAAATATCCTTATCCAAATAGAGCTCCGTTACTTTTTTACAATATTATTACCAATTTTTCATAAAAAAAGGAACTAAAATTATATTTACTTTTTTATATACAAAAGAAAAGTAGGCACTACACATAGTATCTAGCTTTAAAATTGTAATAATTGGGGTGTCGCTCGGAAAAAGAGACCTTTAATACCGTTTTCGGCTGCTGGAGACGACTTCACAATTCTCGGTGAGTGCCCCGGTTCGAAAATCAAGTGGGCTCTCAAGTTTTTACTAGAGCCTGACTCCTATTTTTAATGTACGACTTCTGTATTTGAGAACATAATCTCAACAATGCTATTAATGTAAATTTTTATTGTCAATGGGTATCTATTCAGCTGCAAACTAAATTAAATTGCTTGTTTTAATAGGTTAGGTATTTACTTTTAATAAATATTTTGCCGCCGTCACTGGTAACTCGATCGATCATAAAGAATAAACATACGTCTGCTGTGTGTCGCACAGCGTTGCCATCGTCTTTCCAAAAAATATTTCTATTCTTTTCCAACTTATTGAAGCATCTAGGGGTCAAATCGAATTGTTTTGATGAATGAATTTTTGCCGCGGTTCCTGGTCTCCTCCGGTTAATACGTTAATGAGAAAAACAAAGAGGGTAATTGGAAGTCCAATTTAACCATTTATAACCAGTTATAGTTTAATCAAATACTGAAACCAGTATGGATAGATGGTACCTATTTAACTATAGTTCGTTTATTTATTTATTGAAAGTATCAACAGCTTAATTGCCTATTACAAATACTGACCAAGGCTACGTGTCCATCAAAGAGAAGCACTCTCAGGAACTGCTCCCAAGAGTATTTCTCGCATATCGACACAATTGTCAGACACTTAAACAACTTCGAGCGACAGTCACACAGTGCAGCTATCGAGAGTACCCCTCCCAGATGGACACACAGCCTAAGAACGTCTATTAGCACGTAACTTATCATCTATTATCTTTTTAAATTTATAGAAAATAGTAGTTTCTATATCAATTTTAGAAGCATACAAATTAAATAAATTACATATTTTATAAATGAGTGAATTCTTATAGACAATATTTTTGTTTTTAATTTTTACAATAGTAAATTGGTTCGTCAAAGTTATCTAAAACTACAGATTAAGTAGGTAAGTTGCACTTACAATTTGTTTACAGTAAAACTTAGTTGTTTTAATGTTCATTTTCATGGGGCATGTATAGGTGCCCTTATTGAATATTTACACATAAACAGTACACTTAAATCCATGCTTACACTTCAATATAAAATGGAACGAGAAAAAAATATTATTTTGTAAATTCATTAATTGAATAAGGTTCTAAATCACATAAATAATTGAAACATGCCCTTTTAAAAGTTTTGAAAGACTATGCTTTTTATGGAATTAGGTAGTTTATTGTATAGCTTAATAGCGGCGTATACAGGGCTTTTCTCAGTAATTGTTAATCTGTGCTTTAGGTATATGTACAATCTATCCTTATGCCTTGTATTACAGGTTTTATTTGTTATGTATTCTGAGAATAAATTAGGATTTTTCCTTAAAAACAATATACACTCTAAGATGTAGATTCCTGGAACGCTCAAGTAAATATTTTCCTTAAATTTATTTCTACATGATTGCGTTGCTCTCTCTGCGTCCTAATATTATTCTCAGGGCTCGTATTTGCATTATAAAAACGTCCCCAATATGGCTGCTTTGTCCCCAGAAAAGCATGCCATATTTTATGTTTTAATAAAACATACCATAATAAACAGATCTTAGTGAATTTGGATTTTTTAAAAATTTACCAAGAACTCTAAGTGCATAGCTTGTACTTCCTAATTTTTTGCATAATTCTTTAATGTGGGTATGAAAGTTAACGGGTAACGGGTAGACCTCGTCAGATGTCTATCAGGGTGATGAATCGACCCCTGCCCTCCGTAGATTCCAGGTACTCTCCGACCCGGAGAGTTAGCACCTGTATAGGGTCCCTTTCCCAGGGTTACGGGAGAAGACCACATCGATATGAAAGGCGGAGAGAATGGACCTCGGTTCGGTGATCATAGCGTAGGTGGCAACCCTTTCTTTTAGGGATAGTATAAAAGACCACAGCTGTTGCCTTACAGTATGACGTTGGCTCCTCAAAGGCTAGAGGAGAAAAACCTTGATTAAAAATCCTTGCCCTCCAAGTAGGGGGTTGAGGCATTAGACTGGTTCTCTAATACTTGTAAAACAAAGCAATTACCAAAAAGCCTAAACAAAGCCTCGAAGACGAAAAAAGCAAAGACAAAGGACTATGAATATAGCTACATGGAACGTACAGGGAGTGAATCAAATGTTGGACATTATTGCAACTAAAGTGCAGAATTGTAAGATCGATATTATTGCAGTCACAGAGACAAAAAAGAAAGGAACAGGTACGAATAGTGTCGGCAATTTTGTCCATATATTCACTGGAGTCCCAGAAGAAAGCAGAGCAGCCAGAGGGGTATCCTTGTTAATAAAGAAAAATCTAAAGAATAAAATTACAGACTACGATTGCATTAATGAAAACATACTTCGAGTGAATATGAAGATGCTTGGACATAATATAAGCATAATAGCAGTCTACGCACCATCAGATGACGAAAGAGTAGCTACAAAACAAATGTTCTTTGACCAACTGGATGAGACTATCACCAAAATCGGTAATACCAGGGAAATAATTATGCTTGGCGATTTTAATAGCCGAACTGGTAGACAAACCCAGAGCAAAGTGATAGGACCATTTGGAGAGGAAGTAACAAATGATAATGGCTTAAGACTGATGCAATTGTGTGAAACCCACAACCTAAAAATAAATAATGGTTTTTTTAAACATAAGGATGATCATCGATATACCTGGATTCAGCCAACAAGAAATCTTAAATCAATCATTGATTATGCTATAGGTGGACAACACTCGCAATTAAAGTGGTATGATGTTCGAACACTTCGTGGTGTTACCTGTGGATCTGACCACCATCTGGTAAAAGCAAAAATATTATTCCCTTTAAGAAAAACAAATAAGGACGAAAGTATTAGAGGAAATGAAAACCTAGAGTGCATCGAAGACAATCAAAAATACAACTTTAGAAGTCTAGAAATCGAAAATACTCAAAGATTGTATCAGAACCGATTACATCAAAAATTAATAAACACAAATCACTCATTTGAAGAGATATATACAAACATAATAAAAAGCTTGAAGGAAGCAAGCAACGAAGCTGTTGGATACCAAGATAATAGAAATAACAGGAAGATGTGGTGGACGGAGAAAATACAGGAAATGGTCAAAGAGAAAAAACGCACATACTTGAAATGGCTCAGTACTAAAGAGCAAAGAGAGCTAGAAATATACAGGGAAACCAGAAGACAGCTAAGAAGTTTGATACGCACAGAAAAAAATGAAATGTTCGAGCGCAAATGCCACGATATAAATACACACGTAGGAGGTAGGCAGAGCTCTGAAGTATGGAAATTCATTTCTACAGTAAAAAACCCAACAAAAGAAAAAGTAAACATCCAGATCATCAAACCAGAACAACGGACAGAACACTACAAGGAACTGCTGCAGGAGACGAGACCCGAATATCTAACAGCCTCTCCGATGAGAGACATAGACGTAGATGGAGAGGAAGTAATCATCGAAAAAGAAATGATAAAGAATAGTATAAAAAAGCTTAAATCCGGAAAAGCTAGCGGACCTGGGGGAATATATGCTGAAATGCTCAAATATGGATCAGAGAAACTACTCGAAAATCTCACATATATTAATGTTTTTTGTCTTAAACAAGTAATTGAGAAAAAAAGCGCCAGAAATATAGAGACTCATGTTACCTTTGTGGACCTACAAAAAGCATATGATACCGTTCCAGTAGAAAAATTATGGACGGTGTTGGAACAAACTAATATCAATCATACATACATAAAAGCGATAAAAGAACTATACAAAGGGTCAAAATCTAAAATTAAAATTTAAAATCGACTTTCAAAAGAATTCCTGGTAACAAAAGGCTTAAGACAGGGATGTTGTATCTCTCCAACTCTTTTTAAAATATATATCGCAGTGGCTCTAAAAAACTGGAAACGTAAAGTGCACGGCATGGGAATACAACTTAACGACCAATTTACTATATACACACTACAGTTTGCTGGCGACCAAGTAATTGTAGCTAATGATAAAGAAGACATGGAGTATAGGATGAGAAAGTTAACGGAAGAATACCAAAAGTGGGGACTAACAGTGAACGTGGACAAGACACAGTACTTATGTATTGGAAACGAATCCAGTGAGTTAGAACTAGACAATGGACAAACAATATCTCCATGCAATGAGTATGTATACTTGGGTGTCACATTTGATAAGACAGGAACAGACTGTAAAGAATTGGAAAAAAGAATAGTAAAAGCAAAAAAAGTTATTGGATGTCTTAACAGTATTTTATGGAGCAGAGAGATAAAAAAGAATGTAAAATTTAACATATATGAAACAATGGTAAAAAGTACGCTGTTGTACGGAATAGAGACTTGTCGCGTAACAGAAAAATACAAAACAAAAATGGAAAGTGTCGAAATGGATGCAATAAGAAGATCTTAACAGTATTTTATGGAGCAGAGAGATAAGAAAGAATGTAAAATTTAACATATATGAAACAATGGTCAAAAGCACGCTGTTGTATGGAATAGAGACTTGTCGCGTAACAGAAAAATACAAAACAAAAATGGAAAGTGTCGAAATGGACGCAATAAGAAGATCAATAAGAATATCTAGATTAGATCACATAAGAAATGAGATCATAAAAGAAAGAATGGGAATCGAGGGAAGCATAACGGATGACATCACTAAAAGGCAACTGATATGGTACGGCCATGTACAACGGATGAACGACGAAAGATTACCAAAACAGGTCCTAGAGTGGCAACCAGTAGGGCACAGAAAAAGAGGACGTCCTAAACTAGAATGGCAACAGTCAATCCAAAGATCAATGAGTCAAAAGAATCTGACATAAGATGATTGTCAGGATCGAAGGAGGTGGAGAATAGGCGTCGGACAACGTAGAAAAACGTTCTAAACCGACATAGTAGTATGAAAGTTAAGATCTTTGTCAAATGTCACCCCTAAAATTATTGAACTATTTTCAAAATTTAATTTATTACCTTCAAAAGTTAAATCTTCTGTTATTGGTATGTTATTATTAGTAACAACTACTGCCAACTATAGAGGTTACTTCCCGGATATGACAAATAAAATATCTTGACATTACGAGAGTTAACCCGGTTTAGAGCAAATGGTAACTAAGCAAGAATTTCTGGACAGTTGATAGCGTCCTTTAAAATTCCCAACAGTATTTTGTTTCTTCTTTCATTTAGAGAAAGCCGATTAAATGTTCCAAAAGGTAATCATTGTCCCACCTCCTTTGAGGGTAAAGACCATGTTTCCTAAAATAGAGGCACTTCTGAAACTTCCTCTTTACCCTCTCTAGAAGTGAAATCCACACGTTATATTATACTGTGGGGACCACTTTAGTTTTTTTATTACATGGCGGTTCGTCATTGACATTCTATCATTTAAAATAATGAAAAAATGCCATGACGTAACCGCCAAAGTAAAAATAAAACTATACAAAAAAAGTAACATACAAGGTATAGAGTTAAAATAAAGTACTAAGAAATAATATCAATGCACCTTGGTATGTTCGAAATAGTAAGCTGTGACTTTTGCAGAGGAAAAATTACACAAAAACCCGTAAAGATAGACTCCATCAACATGTGAATGCGGAACCAATAGAGCTTCTAGAAAATACTATGCTAGCTCGAAGACGAAGAAAGCCGTTTGAGCTAGTAAACTAAATAAAACAACATAACATTCCACTATATTGCGTTTATAGACTGAAAAAGCTTTCGATAGCCTTGAGCACTGGGCAGTAAAAGCATCTTTAATTAGTAGCCGAATAGATCACAGATACACAGACTTAACAGCCAATATACAGGGCTCGTCAACGATCGTTTGGCCATTGAAAATATGTGAATTGAAGTACGATCGCTATTTAAATAAATGGCCCTAAGAGAGATAAATAGCTTAGCGCTGTTGTCAAGTTAGCAATTCAAGAAAATGGTTTTCTTTTCGAGATCTAATGACGTTACTCTTACCGGCTGAGTGGGCTCAACAGGGAGGACGGTTTGAGCATCTAATAAATAAAAAGCTCTGTAGGGTTTACTGGTGTTTCATTTTTGAAATGCCGGATTTTTGTTAGTTGAGTTAGGAAGAGTAATAATACTCTGAAGGTTATTAATTTAAGAAAAAAACCCTTGATTTTAATTGCTGTAGCGCCATCTCTTAGATATCATTTGAACTGTATGATTAATAATCAATACTGCGAATCCGTAATAATCAATACTGCGCATCCGTAAAATGTTAAAGGAGGTTACAACACGCACAAACAAAATATTTAAGCACGACTTTAATAAAAGAGCTAGGTTATTAATAAGAAGAAATTATAAAAAAAATTTGTCGATTTAATGTTTCCTGATTAAAGCTAAAATAACGAAATAAATAATAATGACTCCTATTTCTTCGTCTTTTAAAAGTGGAAATCTTACTGTGCTTGCTCCTGTTTAGTAATAAAAAACTATTAATGAATTTTGAGTCACAGCGGCAACCGCTCATGAATATGCGCGTCTTTGGTCCCACACTGACTTTTTGCTTTCCATAAGTTCATCCTTTTTTATACGCTTTTCATAAAGCCTAAACGTTCGATGTCGAGCACTGTATATAGCGAAGCAATTACATCAATCAAAATCCACGAAGGAACCAAGCCTATCCGCATAGGAAGAGGTGTCAGCAGGATGACACAATATCCCCTGGAAGTTGTTTTTAAAAACTTAGATTGGGGATAAATAGGCATCAAAGTAAGCGGACAATACTTGAACCACCTAAGATTTGCTGACGATATCGCCTTATAACAGATTAGAAAGAAGAACTAATAAAAATGATTGAAATTGAACAACTAGATACAGCAGCAACAAGTAGGCTTGAGTATGAACTACACTTAAACTAAAATCATAACAAACATATGAAGATATCACGATAAAACAAGTAGAGGAATATATACATCTCCGACAACAATTATTAAACTAAAAAAAGAAAACCAAACAGCTGAAATCAAGAGACGAGTAAGATTGGCCTGGGCAGCATTCGGTAAGCTACATATTAAGAAATAAAAAATATTCTCAGTACCTCCAAACGAAAGTGTATAACCAATGTATCCTTCCTATACTCACCTATGGATCCCAGATCTGGACACTTACAAAACCAAACATGGATAAGGTAAGAAAAGCCCAAACATCAATGGAAAGACAAATGTTACATTTAAAGCTAACAGATAGAAAAAGGAATGAATGGATAAGAAATAAAACAAAAGTAAGGGATGTCAGAGGAGAAATAGCAAAATTAAAATGGAAATTTGCCGGTCATAATATCAGACAGAAAGACGATCGAATGTATTGTAAACTGGAGACCTTGGGAAAATAAAAGAAGTAGGAGAAGACCCCCAAATGAGATCGGCGCACAATTTGAAGAAACATGCAGGAACTAGATGGATGAACACGGCGACAGACAGAGAAGAGGGGAAGGTATTGGGGGAGGCCTATGTCCAAAGATGGATTGAAAAAGGCTAAATAGATAGATAGATAGAATGCGATAAACACAACAAAATTGTGATTTACTATTGAAACGAAGCGGCGAGAACTGTTTAGTGTCTTACTGACGATGACTGAATTGTAATTGTAATACAATAAACACAGTGTTTTTGACAAATAATAGTAAAATTTAATAAATAACTTTTAAAGTTTGCCAAATTGGGTACTTTTGGAGGGTTTAAAGTACTCGAACTGGACCTCACAGTAAGAAGGTGCAATAATTTTTACCTTCCGAGCCCGCGGAGCAATGGCTAGAGAAGGTATTGTTTTCGGAGAAATTTTTTTTTTGAGATAACGCCGAAAATGTGTTGTGTATTTTGACCTATCCTAGCAATATCGTCATGATGTCTGTCTGTGTGTATGTATGTGCGTGTGTGTATTTTTTTTTGTCCGTAACACGATAGCGCCTAAACCGCTGAACCGATTTTCATAAAGTTTTCAGGTAAAATAGTGTTCGACACTCCAACGAGCTGATTAGATTTTTTGACAATTAATTTTTTTTTTAAATGCTAACTTTTTAACGGAGCATCTCATCAATATGCAGTTTTCGGAATATAGTAGACCACATTTTGCTAAATAATTTGTGTTATAACCAAAAACTTCATAGGGGGTTTAGTTTCTGAGGTAGTTACAAAAAACTGGTTTTAAGGCTGTTACTTGAAATGTGCTAATGGCTAGCTAGGAAGGTATCAGATCCATCATGGATCCATTTATTGTAGTAGTAGTAAAGCAAATAAATTTACCTAGATTTCTTGGATTTTCTTGATTTTTTGCTGGAATAAGAATCTCTGCCTGATTTGCACAAATACTTCTCTTCTCTGTCACTTTCTTCTGACGTTGACATGTTCCTTTAAAAAAATTCGAAATTTCAAAAACTTTATCCACAACATATATATCACGAAATATCATAATACCCGGGAATGAACAATTGAAAAAGTTCTTAAGTACAAAATTTTTAACTTTATCTAAAACACACACATCGACATAATACCTTAAACACAGCCCCTGTGTCAACTGCTTAACATCGAACTGATCATTAAAATCCAAGTGATTTTTTTGTCTCATGCTGAACGTGCTTTCCGAGTAGGTCACCGACATGTTTTCATCTTCGGAGGCGCTCTTAAAACCTAAAAACAAAAAACTTAGCTAAAACGACTTTTGAATCATCAGCTGTACCAAAAAGTAGAAAAAAAAAACAAAAACCTGACTTAACAGACCAAATAAATTGTTTTTTAAAAATGTCATATTTTGTAGTTTGATTTTAAATTCATTACGCAAACTCCTCATCCTTTACAATTCTGTTATTGCATCTTTGTTGCCTGTGAGCCCAGTAACTGCAAACGACCTCAAAGTTAAATTGTATACATACTGGTTGATAAGTGGGAGAAAGCGTTATTTTAGATACGCCATGCAATTTTTTTAGGTTTAAATCAACAATCCTAATCACCGACTTTAAACATCCCAAAGTATCAAAATGAATACACAAACGTAAAGTTTAGTACCCGTGAATAAAGAAACAACAATTTTTCGTGGCTAAGCGGGCATAGAAAGATTTTGTATTTCTTGTATTTTTCCGTGGGCAGCTCGAAAGCTGTACAGCGTGTCCCATTTTCGATGGGATTAAATGGGAAACTCGGTTATTATTAAAGATATTGATTTTCTGATTGCACCTTACCGTGCTCTTTTTTTGAGCCCTTAAAAATGGCGTAATCAGATTTTTGCTATACCCCATAGTTTCGCTAATACAGAGAGTTTTTGAAAAAATTGTATTTGTAATAATCCCTTCTATCTCGCTTATTTTGCGAGATATTTTTATTCTGTAAAAACCTTTTCATGGCAACTTTTTTAGAAGAAAATAATGACGTTGTCAACTTTTTGAAATATTGTTTAGTTTTTGAGATATGGTATTTATCATAAAAAATTAAATACGGACCTGGATTTTTTTTATTACTATTTTGATTGGTTTCATGCTAGTATTATTATAAAACAATAAAAATTTTAAAAAATTTTTGTTTTAAGGTAAAAAAAAAATTAAAAGTTAAAAAAAAATTTAGTCCGAACCTGGATATTTCCAACATAAATATAAATTAAAAATTGCTAGTTAAACAATTTTTAGTTTAACTGTTTTGATACTTAGCATATTAAAATGGTTTTACGTTAATTTACAGATTTATTTGAAACAAAGTCTACGAAAAATACAAAAAAAAAACCAATTACAAAAAATAACTAATTTTTCTGATTGCCATTATGTTTAAGACATTGTTGGCATTTTTGAGTAATTTTTCTTAACGCATTTTGCATAAAAATATTTCTGCCATTTAAATATTGGGATTTTGTTGCTTGAATGAAGCAGTCAAACATATCACATTTTTCAAAATCTGGATATGGTCGATTTCTAGCCAGTTTAAAATAATTGTAAGCCATGCACAAAAATGACAAGTGAAATAGTAATGTCAATTCGACGCTTTTGTTTTGTAAATTTCACGACCTGCTGTGCTACCATCAAATAATTAGTATGATTATTTTTATAACTTTTTAACGTTTTTTACTTTATTTATAAATTTTTTAATTATCATTTCAAAACAGATATACTAAAAATCGTTCAACTAGTGTGTCTTGCAATTTTTAATTTATAATTACGTTGGAAATTTCCAGGTTCGGACTATAATTTTTTTTTCAAATACTAAATAGTTTTTTTTAAACCTTAAATCAAAAAAATATTAAAGTTTTATCATTTTAAGGTAATAATAGCATGGAACCAATCAAAACAGTAATAAAAAAAATCCAGGTCCGTATTTAATTTTTTTATTATAAATACCATATCTCAAAAACTAAACAATATTTTAAAAAATTGACAACGTCATTATTTTGCTCTAAAAAAGTTGCCACAGAAAGGTTTTTACAAAATAAGCGAGATACAAGGAATTAATTAAAATACAATTTTTTCAAAAACTCCCTGTATTAGCGAAACCACGGGGTATAGCAAAAATCTGATTACACCATTTTTAAGGGCTCAAAAAAAGAGCACGGTAAGGTGCAATCAGAAAATCGATATCTTTAATAATAACCGAGTTTCCCATTTAATCCCATCGAAAATGGGACACGCTGTACACCCACGGGGGTCCAAGATCTAATGGACACCTATTAAGTCTTTACAGTTAACTCTTTCGTCCATAAGTCCCCTAAAGTTTTTCCTATAAGCGTGCGGAACGTGCACCTTTCGGCATTTATTTTCTTGTTCAAAGTTAATTTTTCTACAAGCAAATTTTTTGTTTTGACTTTGATTCGATTTTTTTTTGCATTAAAAAAAATCGAGCGGAAAAGTAAAATGTGCGAAAAAGTAAACTTTCAGGATTTTCGTATTGTTAAAATTTGTACCTAACTTTTGCAGAAATAGTACCGATTTCCGCAATTGTTGGGTTAATAACTATTTCCGCACTAGTGCGGTAAAGTTATTTTTCCGCACTAATTTTATTACTTCGGTAAAATTTAAAATAATTGTAAATCGTAATAAGGTATTTATATAAAATGAACTATAAAATTATAAGTAATTAAAGCCGAACATTACTAAAACTCGAACTGTTTTTGGACTTTTTTATGTCATGATCAAAAATGTAAAAATCAGGATGAAAAACGTAAAAACACCAAAAAATAGAAAAAAAAACTTGGAAAATAAATTATACAGTGCGAAAAATAGTGTATAAACCTCATGATAAAAATTTCATTTTATCCCTTGATATATAATATACTATTACTAAACTTTTCAAAAAAGGTATTCGTTCGATCGCAGTTCAGTACGGTTATATTGCATCGTACCTGCATGATAGTACTAACGAGGTCAAAGTCGAAGTTTGTTTTGTTTACAATAAACCTCGCGCGCGAAATACCTGTGTTAAAAATCTATATACAATGTGTATTATAAATAATATATCATGTTTAAAAGCAAAAAAAGTGTACCATCACCGGTGAAACTTGTTTTAAAAATTAGCGAAAAGCCCAAACAAAATCAAGAAAAAATGGATAATGCCGAATTATTTCAGGATAGCCATGCTAGAACACAAAATGAAGAAGTTTTATATAGCGAATGGAAAAAATCCCAAAACGAAAAAAATTCACTTAGTGTACAAGTGGATTATCTCCGAAGTCAACTGGAAAGTATGCAAAGAAAATTTGCAGATTTAGAGACAAAAGTCACTAAAAAAGAAGAGTCTGACATGGACTACATTACTGATGAGGACGATCTGGCAAGAGAAACTGAGTGGATCAGACAAAAAGGAAAAGGTTGGAAAAAACGTCGAATGGATACTTCACTCTCACCACCACAACAAAGCTCGGGCACTGGAGAGCCCTCCAATAAAACACAAAATGAAGAACCCCCAACTAAGGTTAAAAAAGCTCCATTACCTCCACCGATTATGGTAAATGGCGTAAATAATTTTAATGATATTTATGAAAAGTTAAATATCATACAAGGAGTTAAAATAAAAGTTTTAAATAACGAAAATATTAAAATAAATGTACAAGACGCAGACAGCTATCGGCTGGTTACTAAAATGCTTAATGAAATAAAGCATCAATGGCACTCATACGAAAACAAACAAATAAGACCAATTAGAGTAATAGCGAATAGGCTACACTTCTCATGTGACCCACAAAAAATTGTAGCTGATCTACAAAAAAAGGTTTTAAGGCACTGGAGGCCAGCAACAAACTTAAATGGAGAACAAGACAACCTCTTAACATGTTTATGCTCACATTTAGCCACGATGAAGATATCAACAAAATTTTTGAAATTTCCAGTATCCTTGGGATTGAAGTGGAAATAAAAGCACTAAAAACCTCAAAGTTAGTCCCTCAATGCAAAAGATGCCAATCTTATGGACACACGCAAAAATATTGCGCTAAAGAACCACGTTGCGTAAAATGCACGGGGAAACATCTTACTGTAGAATGCCCCAAACCAAAAGAATCTGAGCCAAAATGCATCCACTGTGGAGGCAAGCATCCTGCTAACTACAGAGGATGCCTTGTTGCTAAGGAAATACAAAAATTGAAAAATAAACCTACGAAACCGAATCTCATACCAAACGTGAGTACAAATAGACAAAACCAACAGACAAGAAACACAGTCACACAAAACTCTGTGACAAGGACATACAGCCAAGTAGCAGCAACAGCTACTATACCTGATATTAATATCAGTAGTCAAAATACTATGGAACAAACACTACAATTAATTTTGGAGAAATTAAACAAACTTGATGAGCGATTAACTAAACTAGAAAGTAGCAATAACGGAGCTACCAATATGCCTCAAAATGGTCAGTAATCTTAGAATCCTAGCTTGGAATGCCAATGGTCTCTTGCAACATCAGCAAGACTTGCAAGTTATTCTAGACATAGAAAAAATTGACGTCCGTCTTGTGTCAGAAACGCATTTCACTAACCAGTCTCACATTAAATTTAAAGGTTATAAAGTGTATCATACAACTCACCCTAGCAATACTGCACATGGGGGAAGTGCTGTAATAATTAAAGAAAATATATCACACTATGAGGAGATGGGATATAAAACCATAGAGATTCAAGCTACATTAGTAAGTGTAAAAACCAAAACATATACATTAGTCATAAGTGCTGTCTATATACCACCAAGGCACTTACTAAAGAAAAATCAATATCTTAATTTTCTCAGAAAATTAGGAAACCGTTTTATAATTGGAGGTGACTTTAATGCAAAAAATACCTACTGGGGATCTAGACTGACGAATTCTAAAGGAAAATAACGTTTGCAAGCTATTAGTGAATATCAATGTGAGCCGACATCAACTGGTAAGCCCACATACTATCCAACAGATCCAGGAAAAATTCCAGATCTAATTGATTTTTTTATAGTAAAAAATATATCTTTAAGTTTTGTAGATATAGAAGAAAGTTTTGATTTACACTCAGATCATTCACCTACTATTCTAACTCTTAGTAAAAACATAATAAAGAAAGAAGCAAATATCTCACTAGTTAATAAACTGACTGACTGGATTAGTTTTAAACAAAGTCTGTCAGAAAAAATAAACCTATCAGTACCATTGCAAACGCCAGAACAAATCGATAAAGAAGTTGATTATTTTGTTACAAATATTCATCAAGCAGCTTGGGAAAACAGTCCAAAACCAAAGAGAATTTTTAAGGGAAAAAACTATCCAAATGAAATTAGAGACCTTATATTGGAAAAAAGGAAACTAAGAAGAAAGTGGCAACAAAGCCGTGATCCTCGGGACAAAACAAATCTCAACAACATGACGCAGCGCATTAGGCGAGAAATTCTAGTAATAAAAAATGAATCTATTAACCATTTTCTTAATGAACTTACAGATGATAAAAATACCGACTATTCCCTTTGGAAAGCAACCAAAGATTTTAAAAGACCAATTATCCAAATTCCACCCATACGAAAATCTAACAACCAGTGGGCAAGGAGTAACGAAGAAAAAGCAGATATTTTTGCAAGTCATTTAGAAAAAACATTTCAGCCCCACGAAGCACCAGATGAACACTTTCATTTAAATGAACCCCATCAAATCGAGGACCATATTAAGCTTACATCACCAAAAGAAATATTAACAGAAATCAAAAATATTAATTCGAAAAAAGCCCCAGGGTATGATCTTATTAACGGGGTAGTCATAAAACAACTCCCCAGAAAAGCTATCGTAAAACTATGCAACCTAATTAATGCGTCTTTTAGGCTTAGGTATGTACCTAAACTGTGGAAAGTTGCAGAAGTTATCATGATTCCAAAACCGGGAAAACCACTCCATGACGTGTCATCTTACAGGCCAATATCTTTGCTGCCAATTATATCCAAGCTCTATGAAAAATTATTGCTTAAAAGAATAAAACCCATCATAGAAAGACAAGAAATTATTCCATCTCATCAATTTGGTTTTCGAGACAAGCATTCCACGATAGATCAAGTACACAGAATTACTAATATAATAGAAAAAGCACTAGAAGAGGGAAAAGTTTGTTCTGCAGTTTTTCTAGATGTAGCACAAGCATTTGACAAAGTGTGGCATGAAGGCCTTAATTTTAAACTAAAAAGGTTTCTGCCAAAACAATATTCGGATATTTTGGAATCATACATATCTGATAGACATTTTAGAGTAAAACAGGAAGACTCATACTCAAATTTAAGAGAAATTCAAGCAGGCGTGCCCCAGGGTAGCGTACTAGGCCCTTATCTATACTTATTATTCACTTGTGATATCCCAAAGCCAGAAAATTGTCACTTAGCAACATTTGCCGATGATACTGGTTTATTGACGGTAGAAAAATCTATTGAAAAATGCATAGAAAAACTTCAGGATGCAGTCACCCAAATTCACAGTTGGACCACAAAGTGGCGAATAAAATTAAATGAAACCAAATCAATTCATGTTGATTTTACAAACAAAAATATAAATCACATACAAATAACAATTAACAACATTCCAGTACCATATTCGAATCAGGCAAAATATCTAGGTATGACACTTGATGCCAAATTGCGCTGGAAAGCACATGTTAAGAAAAAAAAGAAGAACTTGAGATAAGGTATAGAAAACTGAACTGGCTAATTGGAAGGAAGTCCAATTTAACAATTCATAATAAGTTACTGCTTTATAGACAAATACTGAAACCAGGATGGACATATGGTATTCAACTATGGGGTTGTGCTAAAGAGAGTAACATTCTAGTTGTACAGAGATTTCAAAATAAAGTATTAAGAAACATTGTGAATGCACCTTGGTTCGAAATAGTGACCTTCATCGAGATCTAAAAATCGAAACTGTAGCAGAGACTATAAAAAAGTACGCAAAAAGCCATGAAGATAGACTCCATCGGCATGTGAATGTGGAAGCAATTCAGCTTCTAGACAATACTATGCTAGTTCGACGACTAAAAAGAGTGAAGCCGTTTGAGCTAGTAAACTAAGTGAATTACACATAAAACAAAATAATGCTATAAACACAACACAATTGTGAGTTACAGACTAAACAAAGCGGGGAGAACTGTTGAGTGAACCCTAAGTTTAAATCTGACTTTTCTAGTAAATTAAGTTAAAACAAAATTGCTAATTAGTCTTACTGACTAGATTGTAATAAAAAAAACACAGTGTGTTTGACAAATAAAAAAAAAAACTAAACTTTTAACATAGAAATGTATTTATGTCTTTGTTTATTTAGTACGTATTATTTTTCTACAAAAAACACAAATATTGAAAAAAAAAAACAATAAATATTCACAACCCAAAAACTCAAGGGAAATATTTTTTATTTCTTAAGCTGTATAAAAACCCGTTCTTTATCAGTTTCATTAAAACATTCTTTTTATCTCAGAATGTATAAAAATGAGTGTTATTTCAGAAACGTCTTTGGATAAATGAGTGCGGTCACATGACTCGTGTCGCTACCCCTGGGAGACGTCATGCTTCCAGGATGCAGTGATCCTAGAAACCTGGCAAAATCCTCGAAGACACAAGTCTGTCATGGTAAGAGGCGTTTATTTGTTTTGTGTCCATGTTTTGCTCAAAAACATAAATAAATAAAAGAAACAAAAAACTATTTAAGAAAAAGTAGAATCAGCAACAGAATTGTCTGGTTTAGCTTGTATACGGGTGTTGTCATACCTGAGGGTAAGGCCAGCTTCCCGTTATTTAACAAGTCGCTAATTTTCGCTCCATCTAACCCAGCGTTGCCAGTTCTGCGGTTCAGATTGGGTCCCGCGAACCGGTTCTGAGTCTGCTTGAGCGTCAACATCTTCATTAGCGAGTCTAGACTGGTGTTGCTGCCATGTTTGGAACCACCTCGGCGAGAAAAGGAACCGCGTCTTGAAGCACCTAAATAATTTCTCTTTATTTTAATACTATATTTTCTTATAAAAGTTGTGATCTATGTTGTGTGTATTTATTTACTGTTCTTCCATTTTTGTAACAAGAATTTAAGGTTAGACTTTAGAAAAACAATGTTTATACAGGGTTTTTCAGTAAAAGGTACATAAGAAACGGTAAATTATGCAATTTTAGTTGAAAATGAAAAAAATTAACGCTATTCGTAGCCCAATCTCAACTTAAAAATATATACCAGGCCATATCGTTCATGCTGCGATATGGCTCTTCAAATTTTGTTTTTGTTACAGTTTCTTTTATAACCTTTTCGGTTATATTTATTTACCTGAAATAATCCTAATCAAGTTTTAAGATTAGTCCTCAGTACACCGGTCCATTTTTTAAGTGATGAGTAACAGGCTGAATTTTCGTACAGAGCTTTATTATGCCGAGACAATCAACTTTTTCCCCTGCGAAAATTTTAAAGTCATTCCTAACAGAGTGCGCGGGTGCAGAAATCTTTCACATATACAAAAATATTGCCACTTATTTTCAAACACATTTTTTAAGCCACAGAGAAAATAATGGCCGGTTACTAATTCGTTACTGTTACTTTTTTCATCTCATAAAGTGCGAAACGAAAAAAGTTACAGTAAAAAATTAGAAAGACAATTTTTTTTTCTGTAGCTTAAAAATGTGTTTAAAAGTAAATGGCAACATGGCACGCACTTTTCAGAATTTTCGCAGAGGAAAAAGTTGGGCGACGCGGAAAAATAAAGCTATTTGTTTGAAACTCGTAGACAATGATTGTGTAGAAATAAAATTTCGGACTTCCATTGTCTTTATTTATTTTAAAACACGACGTTTCGGTTAGTAAGTATCTCTAACCGTTATCAAGTGTAAACTAAACAATCTAGTCTCTAGGCTACTACTTATACTACTTGGTGTGCAGTCAGGTGTGACGGCCCGCCCCCATTTTTAATCGTAAGACGCCTGTTTTCCTTAAGGAGTGGTTTCCATATGTTTGGTATGTCCGTGCTTGGTTGACTGAAAACTTCTTTATTCTGCATTATAAACGCAGCTTCAATAAACTTTCGTTTTCGCCAATGCGCCTCCTTATGTAAAACTTTAGCTTCTGACCACTGAATCCTGTGATCATTTGACCATGCATGATCTGCTAAACCGGATTTTTCAATATCCCCTAATTGGGTACTTTTTAGATGTTCATTTACTCTAACCTGAAGAGGGCGTTTCGTTTCACCTACATATGATTTACCACACTCACACGGGATTTGGTAAATACATTTCTTATTATTTGAGGGATTGTCTGGTTTTGTTTTAGTTACAAAACTTCTTATCGTATTTCCCGAAGAAAATACAGTTTTTATATTATAGTGTTTAGCTATTCGTCTTATGTTTTCTGAAATCCCTTGAACATATGGAATGTTAATAACACCTAATGGATTATTATTTTGAGAATTTGGTACATTTAGTTTGTTTCTAATTTTAAATATCGTTGAGTTTATTAATTTCTCGGAATAACCATTCTGTTGTAAGTCCTTTTTAATGTTGTTAATTTCTGTGGTTAATTCTTCATTATTACTACAAATATTTACGGCTCTTAAATACAAACTTCTTATAACTCCTTGTTTTGTTGCAACAGAATGATTAGACTTAAAATTTAGGTACTGTCCCGTGTGTGTAGGTTTCCTATATACAGTGGTTTGAATGTTTCTGTCTAATCGTTTGACAAGAGCATCCAAAAAAGGTAAGGCCGAATCTTTTTCAATTTCCATGGTGCACTTGATTGTTGGTCGAATACCGTTTAAATGGTGTAGAAAATTTTGTAGTTCGTCATCATTTTTCGGCCATATAATAAATGTGTCATCCATCTATCGTAGCCATAGTTTTGGTTTGACTCTTGCTGTGTTGATCGCATGGTCCTCGAACCACTCCATGTAGATGTTTGCTACCACTGGCGAAAGAGATGAACCCATTGAGAGTCCATCATTTTGCGCGTAAAACTTATCTTTCACTTGAAAGTAAGAGTTACGGAGACGGGGCTCCAAAAGATCCATCACCCCCTCCACCGATAGCGTTGTTCTCTCATGAAGTGTATCATCAGTTTGTAATTTGTTTTTGATGATACTGAGTGACTCATTTATTGGCACGTTGGTGTAGAGACTTTCTACATCAAAACTTACAAATCTATCGACAAAATGTTCCGAGTTTTTGACAAAAGATTCGGACTTACCCTGTAGTGGTTGAATTATGTCCAACAAAAACCTCGACAAAGTGCTGGTCGGTGAGTCCCTGGAGCTGGTAAAAAACTCTGAGCACCAACGAAGAATTGGTACTCAGTAAGGGACTTAAGTTCGCCATTGCACCGGCACAGACACCGACACTAGATATTATTGCGGCAATAGAGACCGTTAGTCTACCTCAACCCGAAGCTGATGAGTTTCGCCATAAAGTAAGAACACATCACCAGTCAAAAACAACGGGCAATCAAGAACCTGCAGGCTGACAAATCAATCAAGATTCTACCGGCCGACAAAGGAAACGCGACGGTGATCATGGATGTCGAGACTTACGACAAAAAGATCCAAGAAGTTCTGGAGAAAGGAGGCAACTACCCAAAGATCCAACCACCACCATAGAAGGGCGCATCTACAGGACTTTGAAGAAGTATGCTGAAAATATCCCGGACGCTGTTAGATCCCGCCTGACTCCACACCACAGTAAGGCACCACATTTTTATGGATTACCAAAGATCCATAAAAAGGATATACCACTGCGACCAATTACCAGCTCCAGGGACTCACCGACCAGCACTTTGTTGAGGTTTTTGTTGGACATAATTCAACCACTACAGGGTAAGTCCGAATCTTTTGTCAAAAACTCGGAACATTTTGTCGAGGTTTTAAAAGGTATCGAATTAGATCCCGGCGATAGATTTGTAAGTTTTGATGTAGAAAGTCTCTACACCAACGTGCCAATAAATCAGTATCATCAAAAACAAATTACAAACTGATGATACACTTCATGAGAAAACAACGCTATCGGTGGAGGGGGTGATGGATCTTTTGGAGCTCTGTCTCCGTAACTCTTACTTTCAAGTGAAAGATAAGTTTTATGCGCAAAATGATGGACTCCCAATGGGTTCATCTCTTTCGCCAGTGGTAGCAAACATCTACATGGAGTGGTTCGAGGACCATGCGATCAACACAGCAAGAGTCAAACCAAAACTATGGCTACGATACATGGATGACACATTTATTATATGGCCGGAAAATGACGAACTACAAAATTTAAACCATTTAAACGGTATTCGACCAACAATCAAGTGCACCATGGAAATTGAAAAAGATTCGGCATTACCTTTTTTGGATGTTCTTGTCAAACGATTAGACAGAAACATTCAAACCACTGTATATAGGAAACCTACACACACGGGACAGTACCTAAATTTTAAGTCTAATCATTCTGTTGCAACAAAACAAGGAGTTATAAGAAGTTTGTATTTAAGAGCCGTAAACATTTGTAGTAATAATGAAGAATTAACCACAGAAATTAACAACATTAAAAAGGACTTACAACAGAATGGTTATTCCGAGAAATTAATAAACTCAACGATATTTAAAATTAAAAACAAACTAAATGTACCAAATTCTCAACATAATAATCCGTTAGGTGTTATTAACATTCCATATGTTCAAGGGATTTCAGAAAACATAAGACGAATAGGTAACCACTATAATATAAAAACAGTATTTTCTTCGGGAAATACGATAAGAAGTTTTGTAACTAAAACAAAACCAGACAATCCCTCAAATAATAAGGAATGTATTTACAAAATCCCGTGTGAGTGTGGTAAATCATATGTAGGTGAAACGAAACGCCCTCTTCAGGTTGGAGTAAATGAACATCTAAAAAGTACCCAATTAGGGGATATTGAAAAATCCGGTTTTGCATGGTCAAATGATCACAGGATTCAGTGGTCAGAAGCTAAAGTTTTACATAAGGAGGCGCATTGGCGAAACGAAAGTTTTCAGTCAACCAATCACGGACATACCAAACATATGGAAACCACTCCTTAAGGAAAACAGGCGTCTTACGATTAAAAAGGGGGCGGGCCGTCACACCTGACTGCACACCAAGTAGTATAAGTAGTAGCCTAGAGACTAGATTGTTTAGTTTACACTTGATAACGGTTAGAGATACTTACTAACCGAAACGTCGTGTTTTAAAATAAATAAAGACAATGGAAGTCCGAAATTTTATTTCTAAAATAAAGCTATTCAAAAATTCAGCCTGTTACTCATAACTTAAAAAATAGACCGAAGTACTGTGGACTATATAAACAAATAAAATAAATTGATATTTAAAATGCTCCCTAGAATTAAAACTGGATTTTACCTGTAGATTTCTTATTGTATCTTCGATTGTGTCTTCTAGAATTTATCTTTCTGGTCGCCTTTAACTCAGCTATTTGGACGGACAGTTGACTGTCTTGAGAATTTCTTCTGGATTCTATGCTGACTTGTCTAACGTTTAGACTTATCTAGAAATACAAGTCCATTTTGAATAGAGTCGCATAATAGTTGTAGACGTAAGAAACCTTAAAATTAATAATTTAGGATCGAAAATGTTAAAAATTAACACAAAGACGAGCGCGTTGATAACTTAAAAATTTCTAATCAAATGCCAAAAAAAGGGAGTTTATTGGGAATGAATAGATTGTTTAAAATCTAATTCTTAACATTTCAACATGATAGAAACCGCCTATAAACCAATTTGAATTGTTTCCCTAAAAAGGACTGAGCGTAAGATTTAAATCTTCAAACATAGAAATACACAACTTTTCATAATTATTTTCTTTACCTCAGAATCATAAGACTGATTTTGATTGCTCGATTCAGATGGGTACAGTTGGTCCTTTGCTAAAGCGTCCCTTCGAATCATCAGTCTTGGAAAAAACCTGAAAGAAAATTTTTAGATATTAGCATCGACCATATACGTAATATTCCAATACTCCCTGTTACCTATTTACAGAATGGTTGGTATTTGAAGCAAACATTCAGAAATAAAGGTACGAAAAATGCACAGATGCCAAATTTACATAGATAGAGTTTTTGTCAACTGTACGCCGATGATTTGACGTAAAGAATACAAGAATAAAATAATATTCATGCTTAAAAGTATAACCAATCAGGACATTTTATCTTCAGGACCGCAAAAAGGATAGAATTATACCCATTGATATTGCTATTTCAAATATGTTTGCATTCTGCATCGTAAGGTACCGTAGGTATTGCAATAATACGTACTATATGGAAATAATATGCATATGTCTTTGAAAGCAACCAATCAGGTTTTTTTTTGCTTAAAGACCCTAAGGCCCTCATGTTTGCATCATGAATGGGCAGTTACCGTGGGTATTGAAATATTATTTATATGGCATCGACACACTCCAGAATATTTAACAGCATGGGGAAATTTGGTACTTTCCAACATTAATTTTTGTTAGAAGTGATTTGCTTTTCATAAAGTTGTATTCATTTAAATTTGGGTATTTTTAAGAGCAATTCTTACGTTTACACGTATTTGACGATCGGTAAGGGATTTGCCGCAGGGTCGACTCGCCGCGAGAATTTTTGTTCAAATCTAACATAACTTATTTTTTCATAAATCATAACTCCCCTGTCCTCTTGTTGGGAGATCAAAATCTGTGTTAAACCTAACCGTGATCACGTACTGATCGCAAACATATCCTAATCGGTATCTAGACAACCAAAATTTTGCAAAAAAAACTCCACAGAATGGCCGATTTATCGAAATAAACTAATTTATAAAAAAAAACGAAACATTTTTTTTTCCTATATTTTTTTTGAATAATGCTTTTTATAAATGAATTTCTTCAAAAACTAATTCAGAAAAAAAACTCAAATTTTTTTTTTTTTTTTTATAAAAAAAATGTGTCCTCCACATAAGATAATAAAATAAAAATTGGCCTTTTTATTTCTTGTAGTATTTTTAAAAAAATGTTTGTCCAAACAAAAAAAAATTAAACACTTTTCATGTAACGAAATAGTTTATTTCAAAAGACTTTTAAATTTGGAAATAACTAAATTTTGTGAAGGTTTTTAATTAGACTGAGTTATAAAAAAACTACAAAACATGCGCATCAGCAAGCTAAAAAAAACATATTTCTCTATTACAAATCAAATTTGACCTTTTGTAAAGATCTAGAAGAAGAAAAAGGAATAATTTCTTCCGGTTACTTTCGGTAAGAAACAGAGCCCGATTTTCAAAATGGAAGTTTAACTTTAAACAATGCGATTTACAAACAAACGTTTCAGTCAGTATCCCTAACCGTTTTTAAGTGTATACTTAACAATCCAGTATATAGCGATACCCTAATTCAGATACGTCGGAACCCACAAACAAATAAAAATTCATATTTTTGCGTCAAAGGTTAGTAATTATGCATAGCTGTATGCTGAAAAATCCTCCTAAAAATATAAAACGGTCATCCTGCGATTTCTAACAAGTCGTGTAATGCTTACGCTATGTAATTTGCTTCTAACTTTTCTTATCTCTGTAAAATTTTGTTGAATTGGGTTACGACGTATCAGAATTAGGGTATCGATGGGGTACCACTTATATATATATATATATATATATATATATATATATATATATATATATATATATATATATATGCAGTCAAGTGTGACTCCCACTTTTAATCCTAAGACGCTTATTTTCCACAAGGGGTGGTTTCCATATGTTTGGTATTCTCATCGGGAAATACGATAACGAGCAGTTTTGTAACTAAGACGAATATACCGTGAATAATAAGGGATACCAAATCCCGTGGGAGTATAGTAAATCATATCATTCCCTTAGTGCAACAACTAGATAATTTGAAATTGACAGTTTTGAGAAAAAATCTTAAGATGTCTTTTTATAAAATGTGCATTTTCGGAGTTATCTACGTATTTCTTGAACTTTTTAAGTCTTTAAACAAGTTTGGTTCCTCGTACAAGATATCTAGATGTTGCATTAAAAAGAGAAAAGATGAAAAATAGGTCAGCTTTAACTGGATAACTCATAATGCATAAATTTCGAGTCATCTAGTTGTTGCACTAAGGCGGCGATATGTAGGAGAGTCAAAAAGTTTTTATTCAACCAAGCACGGACATATCAAACATATGAACATGAGTCATAAAAAGTTTGTATTTAAGAGCTGTAAATATTTGTAGTAATAATGAAAATGTAACCACATAAATCTACAAAATTAAAAAGGACTCACAACAGAATTCCGGAGAAATTAATAAACTCAACACACACCAGCAAATTCTCAGAATAATAATCCGTCGGGTGTTTATAAAATTCCATATGTTTACGGGGTTTTAAAAGACAAGACAAATAGTCAAACAGTACAATTTTAAAACACTTATCGGAAAACACACTTCTCTTCTTGTGAGTGTGGTAAATCATATGTAGAAGAAACGAAACGTCCTTAGAGAAGCAGGTTAGAGTAAAGAAACATAAGAAAGTACTCAATTAGAGAATATTAAAAAATTGGGCTTAGACTGGTCAATCGTCTGAAGCTAAAGTTTTGCATAAGGAGTTTAGGAAAAACGAGTTTATTGAGGTGGCATTTATAATGCAGAACAAAGTTTTTATTCAACCAAGCACGGACATACCAAACATATGGAAACCACTCCTTATGGATACCAAGCGTCTTAAGATTAATACGGTGGACCGTCACACTTCACTCCGTATACCAGTTAGTATAAGTAGTAGCTTGAAAACTAGATTTTTTTATACTTAAAAACGGTTAGAGATAGACAAAGACGAGTCCTAAATTTTGTTTTTACTCAAACACTGTCTACAAAATTAAAACAAAAAATTTTCTGACTTACCTAATAAAGCTCGAATTGGACGAGCTTGCCTCTGCGTCATTCATGTCAATTCTCAATCCTGCTGGATCTGTGTAAATTTGACTGATACGAATCTCGTCCCCTTCCCTAAATTTGTGCCGTTTCGGCCACAGGTGGGCTATTGTCTTGCTTTTGTCGATTTTAGTTTTTTCCTCTTCTTGATTACCGTAAAATTTTCTATAACAAAGTTTAAAGTAAATTTACGCTGAATACATTACTGCAGTGTTGCCAGATTTGAATATTTCCCTTCAATATGAAGGTTTTGGAACAAAAATTTTGACTATTCAAGGATTGAAGATTTTTATCCGAATTTAAAGGATTTTGACTATTTTGAGGCAAACCTATAAATTTTGCAAATATTTCAATAATTTTACCTAGGTAAAGTTTCTTACTTTATTTTTAATTTATGATTTAAGTTATAACTTTTTTATTTGTTGAGTTTTGTCTTCCATTTTTATATAAAAAAAATTATGGTATAAAGTCTGGCAACACTGCATTACTGAGACATTTGGCCGATGTGTTTCCCCAGAGGTAGACAAGTCATATTGCCTTCTCTTTCTGACATAATCCAGTTTTACATGTAAAACTGATTTTAGGAGATGCACGTTTCTTTTAATGTATTATGTCCCTCATTTTTTATATTTTAGTTTATGAAATACTTCAAATTTCGCCCAACAAAAACAAAACAGATTCGGCGTTTTTGATATTTTCAATTATGAAATATTTTAAGTTTTGGTATCGTGGTTTTGACAACAAAAGCAAATCAGATTACTAACCACAGAAATAGATGGGACACGTACAAGTCAAGTTCTTAAAATATTTCATGCCTAGGTTCATTGCATCCTGGAAACCTGGCACTGAAGTTTTCGTAAGGCAATACCCTATTCTGCCTGAATTGTATTAATGTTTACACGACTTTAGTTATATAATCAAAGATTGTATAGAAATGAGACTTCTCTCGAGAGATGTGATCGTTCCAAGGTCTGATCCCATCACATCGTGTTCGTTCGTCGTATTTTTAAACCTTCCCTGATTAGACGATAACGACCATAACCATACATTTTCAGTATTTTTAAGCCCGCTTGTTTTTTTTTAAGCATTTCGTTTTTTTTTTAAACTAATGAAGGTAAATACCGAAAAAAAATGTGCTCCATTAAACTCAATAAAAAAAAAATGCTAATCGACTTTTTGTAAAAACATCCGCAATTGGGGACGGGGACATAGGAAACGATAACCGGAAGGTTAACTGCCATACTGGGAGGAGCCACAAAAGAATGGAGGAAGTGGCAAAAGATAAACACTATTTTTAGTTTATTTAGTGGTTTTTTGGTGTTCTGGACGACCTATGACGTGAAGTGAGCGCTCACCTCTGATTTCATTTCCCCATGCAAAAATGTGATTTCATCATGGCACTGAACAAAAACCAAATTAATAGTTTATTCACAAAAAGAAATAAACATGCACCAACAACAATGATCGTTATAAAAAAAAAACGAAAAAAAAAAACAAAAATCCTGTTTCAAACAAGAATACAAACAAACATTTACATATAAACGGAATATGTCAAACAAAACGTTTCTTTCATCTTCCCTGCGATTACAGCGCCATTCTCCTGTCTCACAGCACAAGAACGTTCACCGGCGAATTTTGAATGGACTGGACGGGAACGCTGCTCGGGAATTCAAGAATACAGACAGACGATCACTCTCTCAAACGAAGTAAGCAGTCGCATGAAATTTTAGGATAGGCGTTTGAGTTACCCACGGAAAAATACGATGGAAACAAAATCTTTTTTACCCGCTTAGCCACGACAACTTGTTTGTTTTTGTATTAACTTACTTTGCTATAAATCTCCTCCAAGTTTGTATATTAGCTTTCAGCCTCCAAAAACAACAGGCTGTGGCGATTCCAGTTCCAAACACTGATAATATTTCCAACTGCAACATCGCAACGCTTGGCCTTTCTTCTTGCTTGCAACGACTGTAGTCATCCCCGAAAGTTGTCAATTTACACCTACGTAGAAAATACAGGGTGTAATTTAAATGATGCACCAAACTTTAAGGGATGGTGAGGAATGCCAAAAGTAGACAACAGTTCAAATAACTTTTGGTAAAAAGTTTTTTGTTTCCAAGTTAGGATAGCATTTGGCAAGTTTGAAGAGTGGGAGCAATCTGTGAATTTTGGAAAGGACAATTTTGACGACAAATAATGTTGTGATTCATTGTAATCAAAATATTGCATAAAAAACACCGAACCGAATAACCATTGCAATTTGTATTTTTTTAAATTAATTTTTTTAATGAGCTAGTAAATGTATTAAAAAAATCAAAATTAATTTTTGAACATGGTCCTTAAAACAAGTAATATTAGCACTACACTTAATAAAAAAAATTTATCCTAAAAAAACAGATTTTTGTCGATTATTTTGAGTATTATTTTTTGTTTAAATAATTTTAAAACTGAATTAAGAATTAATACCTTTATTGGAATGCATATTTCCACAAAAATTCGATAGTCCGATGTAATTTTTAAAGAAGTTAAAAGAAAAATCGAATAAAAAAATGTTCATTCAGGAAAATATCTAAAAAACAATGAGAATTTTTTCTTCTTTTCATTACTGGAAGTTGTTTGCAATAATTTGCGATCGATCTACTAGTGGTTACAAACCGGGATGACTGCACCCAATGCAAGAACGAACCCCATTGATGTACGGAATAAATGTTTGAATTTTATCTAACAAATAAAATTAATAAATAAATTGGTTGGAAAACATTCGTAAACGCTCGTAAACATCTTGCGCACGGTGAAAGTGCATTAATTCATTTTTATTCATTGGATTTTTCCGGGTTGCATGGCAGATATCGCTCTCAGCACTAAAAAACTTTTCCCCTTTGTATGTAGTTACTAGTACAGTCAACGAACAACTAGCCTATAGAATGCCTGATTTGCCAACTTTAAAAATCTAATTCTTATTTTGCGTCAAATTCGCACATTTGAAAACCACACATTTTAATTGACACCAGCTATTTATGAAAAATAAATCTGCGTAAAAAGGCAGAGAAAAAAGTCAAAACGCAGCATGGTATAAAAACTCAAATGTACAAATCTAAATAAAATTCATTTGGTAATAAAACAAACTCAAAAAAATTATCTAAATTATTAGTGAAATTCTAGTGTGGATAAATCAGAATGGCTGGGCAAGCGCGAGAAGCTCCTCTGAACGACGGGCACCGACTGCAAAGATGAGTGACGATCTTCCTATTATCTTTGTGTGGCGCAGAAAATTTTACATTTTTACATCCAATTTCACGTCAAGATTTTACAAAAACAACCAACGCGTGTAGAGTTCCGCGGCTCTACCAATCTTCAACCTCAAAATAAGAACAACTGGTTTTTGATAAGATGTTTCTAATACTTACGAAATAAACTGTTCCAAACTAAGAAACCATAAGTCTTTGTTTCCGGCATAGTAGATATGATACCAAACCCGAAATGCCCAAAATACAACATAAAAAAACATAACCATGCCCATTCTCAAAATGTTTCCTTGTATCTTGCGGTTGGCGCGTTCCGGCATGATTTCTTTAGCATCATTTTTAACTTTCATCAGAAGAATGAGGCCTAGAATAAACAGATAAATTTTTGGGTTTGTGACCATTTATTGCTCGTCAAAATTGTCTGAAACTTTTTTAATTTTTTTAAGATAATTATCTAAAATAGATACATGTCACACCTTCCTTACCAACAGGAAAGCATGATTTTCCCTTACAGCCCTGGCTCCCAACCTGCTTAGATGTGCCCCTTTATAAACCAATAAAAAATGTATACATTTAACTTAATTTTAGGTACAGTATTTACTACCTACTTTTCTCCATTTAGGTCGACAGATACAAAACCTTAAATTTTAGTTTTATCCATTTGCTACACGTTTTACTACTTTTACAACAGGGTGACAAAAAAAAAGTTATAAAACGCAGTAGTTTTGTGGATTTTTCCTTTACCAAAATTACTATTTCTCCCTATTTAACACAAAAAAAACAATCCTTAGATTTGGAGCTTATAAGCGGTCCCCTTTCATAAAAGAATTTATGTGCCTTTTCGAATAATATTATGGGGGAGGAGTTTTTGGTACATTTAACAACTTTTTCAGCCGTTGTGATAGTGTTTAACAACCACTACCATGGAAAGATCTCGGAAATTTTGGAACACATTTAAAAGTGTCACTTAAGCCAAATTTTTAAAACCTATAAATGTTTTGAATATTGAAAATTGGTAATATTTTATCATGTTATATTACCACAACAAACTACTAAATAAACGTTTCTAAAACTCCCTATTATTTACTAAATGGGAGATCAGCAAAATTTTTCGTAGCAAATTTTTAACAAAGTTATGCAGTCAAATATCGAGGTTCAACATGATTTAGTTTACTCCGATCCATATCGTGATTTGTGACGTCACCCTGCTGAGATAGTTATTTACCTTACGAGTGCAGAAAGTGGTAATTTTCCGCACGCGATTGACCGAACGCGTAGGTTGATCAAGCCATTAAGGTCGGAAAAATAATTTTCTGATTGTGTTAGGAGATTTCAGAAAAAAACACTATAAGATTTAATCTCAATATCTTACAACTTATTTTATGAGCCTTCAGCAGGTTTTAAAAATCGGAGGTCTTCCAAAATCTTAAAAAAGTCTTAAACTGGCTAGATTTTATTTTATAGAATATATAAGATTAGATGCGATTTTATAAAATGTTGCGAAATCATCGATCAAATCTTCGAAAACTCTGTATGAGATTTGAGGAGAAATACTATGATATTTGAAAATACTTTTTTAGCAGGGAGCTTTCTCCAACATCAAGTGATCGCTAAAGGTCAGAGGGAGTTATATCGGTGACCCACTCTCGAAGTTTCAATCAATTTCGAATTTAGACAGTGGTATAGCAGAAATTGTGGAGCCAAGAGAGACCTACTATCATGTTGGTCTACTTTTAGGAACTCTTAGGAGTATACAAATTCACGATAGTCCTCTTAAATGGACAAAAAGTTGAAGATAACTGTCGAGAGAACTTTTCTGCGATAAATTTCATGTGGACACACACCCTAAAATCGAAAACCCTATCAAATATTCAGACTTACCTTTGACAATAAAACAACAAGATACAATCATAGTCAAAATCACCGGCATCAAAAACAGCCAAGCACGTGCCGCAGTATGGACAAATCCAACAAAACAAATGCCCGTCACATAGTCCCCGTCGATTTCGCTGATTGCCATGGTCGTTATGGTCAAAACAACAGGCAAACTCCAAGCGAAAAGGTGGAAATACGCGTGCTTTTTGTCCACTCGTTCGGTCACTTTGCCTAAAATTTTAATTCAACGTTAGTTTTATCTTCTCGACATCATCTAACGGAAAAAAGGACCAGCAAAAAAATATTTGGCGATGGCACTTAGAAGTCGAAAGGTCTGCATCATATCACGTACCCTCGGTTGGCCCAACTAGGGTATCCGAAATATGCACGATCGATCGAATTAAATTTCACAAGTTCCTCATTCAAAAAATTTTGTCATTGACGCCGATTTTTGAATTGCGAAAGAATAAATATTGTCCTAAGAGATGTGATCTTTCCCGGGACTGATATACCATTACATTACGTTACTTTAATGATGTCGATTTCCAGCGCTTGCAAACCGCGGGTTTGGCTCTCTCTTAATTTTTAGCAGAATTCTACTTACGGAACATTAAGTTTACTGTTCAAAAATCGACGTCCTGAGAGAATACATATCATGTAATCATTAGCGTGACTGAGCGGCAACCACGGTTATCTCTCGCATTTTTCAAGAGAACTGGAACAGAGTTTCCTTTTTCAAAACTATTGTCGTCATGGACCTCGATTTTTGATTTGTAAAAAAAATTAACATTCTCCTAACTCTTGGGACTGATATTATCACATCGCCTTACTTCGACAAGCCTGCAACCCGTCGTTTTGTTTCTCTGACGTTTTAGAGCACAGGAATAGGGTTTCCTGGGTCAGAACTAGGCTATACGAAACATTCACAATCGACCGGTAAACCTTCACATAAAATTCCACACATTTCTCGTTCAAAAATTGTAGTTATGGACGTCGGTTTTTGAATTTTGGATAATGAACATTCTTCTGCTTCTCGCTTTCGCTCTCTCAAGTTTCAAGAAAACAGAAGCAGAATTTTCTGGTTTAAAGCCAGGGTCTCCAAAATATTCCAATCGTTGTGTGTGTGTGTGTGTGTATTTAGGTTTTATGGCCTGGATCGAGCCAACTGGCCAGCGTCTCTCATTGTTTATTACAATGGAGTAACCATCCTAGTTAACTCCATTATAATGAGGAAATAAAACTTTATTTAAGGAATTATGTAGGCTTACAAATATCACATAAAAGTAGATACAATTTTTCTGTAATTCTTCTCTAAATATATATCGTTTTTTATACTCATTTTTTTTTAATTTTTAACTTCAGTCTTTTTTAAATTTCTTTTGTTATCTTTTTTTTATTTTTATGGGTTTAATCTTTTCCCATGTTTTGTCTCTCTTTTTTTAAAATTGTTTCTTTTTCCTTGTTGAAATTTTTTGTTGTGGACGTCGAGTGTTGAATTGTGAGAGAATGGTCGATTTTTGAGTTGTGAGAATGAACGATATCATAAGAGATGTGATCGATCATTCCTGGTACTGATGTCATTACATTGCGTTATTTAGAAGTGAACAGGGTCTTCTTGTTCAAAAGTAGGGTATATTTTTAAAACTATACGGAACATTTACGATCGACCGATAAACTCTAGCATAACATTTCACACTTTCTCATTCTCCTAAGAGATGTGATCACTCTTGGGACTCACCTCATCACACCGCGTTACTTCAATGAACTTGCAAGTTTGAACCCCTCACTTTTAAGAAAGAACCGAAACAGGGTTTTCTAGTTCAGAACTAGGGTATATTGATTATGAATCATCCACGATCGACCGGTAAACCCTCGCATGAAATTCCAAAGATTCCTCGTTCGAAAATTATCATCATGGACGTTGATTTTTCAATTGTGAAAGAATGAAGATTCTCTTAAGATATCTTACTTTGATAAGCTTAATTTCTCGCCCATGCACACCGTCGCTTTAGCTGTCTCAAGTTTTAAGAAATCAGGAACAGGATTGCCTGGTTCAAAACTAGGGTATCCGCAATATTCACAATCGACCCGTAAAACTCTCGCATAAAATTCCCCACGTTCCTCGTTTAAATTTTGAGAGAATGGCCAATTTTTAAATTGTGGGAGAATCGTCGATTTTTGAATTTTAAGAGAATGAACGTTATCCGAAGAGATATTATCATTTCAGAGACTAATTTCATCACATCGCGTTACTTCGATGAGCTTGATTGCTCGCGCTTGCAAGCCAGTTCATAGGAACAGGGGTTCCTTGTCCAAAATAAAAGCTTATGAATAAGGTAAATTCGTAACAACACTCAGGCTTAAAATTTCATACGTTTCCGGTTCAGAAATCGACGCCCTGGACGACGATTTTTGAATTGTTAGAGAATGATTCTTCGCGGGCCTGATTCATCGTACCTCGGTTAGCTCTTACTTTTTAAGAGAACAGAAAAATTATTTCCTGGTTCATAACTAAAGTAAACGAAACATTTACGATCGACCCGTAAATCCTGTCATGAAATTCCACACTTTCTTTGTTAAAAAATTATCGTCATGGACATCGATTTTTGAAGTGTGAGAGAATGAATGTCCTCCTAAATGATGAGATCATTTTTGTGATTCGCGTTCTCTTGATCAGCTCCATTTCTCGCGTTTAACAACCGTTGTTTTGGCTCTCTCACTTTTTACAATAGGAACCCGTTCCTCGTTCAAAAATCGACATTCTAGGGAATGTTCTGTACTTCTACTAACCTAAAGCCTGGAGAGTGTTCATATACCAAGCGTAGCTGAATACAATGAACCACATCAAGGCGGCAATTAGAAAATAGTAGTTTATAAAAAACACGATGACGCAAGAGATATTTTCGGTGGCGCTGGGCTCGAATTTCCTCAACGTTCCGTCTCTTTTGCACACTACGTCATCTCGGGTATCGGAACCTAAAAGATTGAGAACATAGTCAAAGCTAGTATTCATTTACTTGATAATACGGAAATAATGTATAACTACACAAATTTGTTTTGTTTAAAAATGACCGTAGAATGATTTTTTGATTTCTTATTTGTTTGTAGAAAAAAAATTGGGATAAGGAGATACATGAAATACATGTATTAGATCAGGATCGCGCTAGGAGCTGGCAAGCTGGGCCTCCGCCCCACACAGGGCGGGATGGCAACAAGTTGACAACATGACTAAGTGTAAGTTAAATAGGTTTATTGCATTTATTTGGTTTTTAACTTGTATAAAATTATTTTTAAAAAATAATAAGTAACATCATAGCAAGAAAATAATATACATGGTGTTTCCACCAGATACTACATCATAATACATTTAATGTAGGCAATCATCATATTTTTTTTTTTTAATGAACGGTTGATATTGAAAATAGGTATATAACAATTGTTTAATTTTAGTATACAATAATTACTACAATATGTGTATGCTACAGATAAACAGGGTTGGTAAAATGTAACTCCTTATTTTATCAAAAACAATATAAAAAGTAATAAATAAATATCTATAAATATAGTACTCAATTTTTTACATGCTAGTTGTAAAAAATGCAGTGCTCGCCAAAATTTATAACTCTTTGCTTTTAATCCGATGTTAATTACATAAATTTTATATATCTTTGATTATATTGACCTTTTAAGAAAGTCTGATAAGAATTTTTTTCCTTTAAACTACCTTTTTTTTAGAGAAGTTTTTTTTAGGTTTTTCCTAAAAAGCAACGAGATATATTATTATCTAAAATATATTAAACTTTTTCGGTAGGTCACATCGTCTTTGATTCTAGATGAATCTATGTGAAATCTGTACAATCTTTGTAAAGTCTATGTAAATTCTTTGTAAAATCTTCACAAAGATTGTGAAAATCTGTGAAATCTTTGTTAAATTATAAAATATTAGGTTTTTGTGACTTCTAATTTAATATTATGTTGAAAACCTTTGAAAAATTTTATTTTTTAAGGTTTTACGAACTCTATTAAGTATAGGCAACTTAAAATCTACAGAATAAGGTTGGGATATATACTTTTTAAATAAAAACACGTTTTGAAAGATGACCAGAGTTTTTATGCATAAAAGATCAAATCCAAGTCGGAACGAAAAATACAATGTAGCTAAAATATTAAAAAATTTCAAGATAACCATAGGAGGACCGATCATTAGTCGATATTTAACTTACTTTTTTATTTTTTTCAAGAGTAACAAAGGGGTCTTATCCGAGGCCTTGTCCGATTTTTTCCAAGAAAATCAAACCTACCCCCTAGGCGCTAGATGCAGTGATAATCTCTGAGAATTAAGCTTATTGTAAGCTTAATCCACATTTTTTGCCAACTTGTAAGAGTTAGAGTGTTAGAGAGGAATTTTTATGGTTAACATTACAAAAAAAATGTAAAATAACCTTATGAGTTAATTTTCTTTTTAGGTTTTTATAACCTCGAATTTGAAGAAAATTTTGTAAATATATTAGTTTAGATAAATAATGATCGTTACTTTTTTTAATTATAGAGTCTCTGCTTACCAAAAAACTGCACAAGCCAGCCTACATACGATATAACAAAACAAATGTTAATATAAACCAACACCTTAGTGGGATACTTGGCACTGCGCCAATCAATGAAAAATGTGAAGACAGTGTACGAAATGACAACCATTGCCACCGTCACACAATAGGTGATCAATTTGTGGATTAAGTTTTGCTCAGTTTCCGTGTAGAGGGCGTCTTTACATCTTAATCCGCAGCCTTCGATTCCTAAAACAAAAGAAAAATAAGGAATTAACGGATCGATGTAACTAGTTCGAAAAAAATCATGTTCAAGAACTTTTTGTTCGAAAACATCTTTTTCCTACGACCACATATGAAAATGTTGGATTTCACACGATTTGCATCCTCAGAAGAGTTAAATTATTTCACTCGTGTGCAGAAATTTTTCCGCACATTTGTGGAAAAGTATTTTTCCGCACAAGTATGGAAAACTATACGATGATGTTAACTGTCACCATACTTTTGCGCCCATGTGGTTCAAAGTACTGCGGAAAAGCAGCTTCATTTGATTTGTGCAAAATGAAAGACCAATTTTTACAAAAATGAGTTTAGTACAACAGTGTTCGTAGGAAAAATAGCGGACACAACTCAATAGAAAGTAACTTTCTTACACTTGCACCAATTTTCAATAAAGTAAAAACGAAACGACTTGTTGTTCGAAAGCATTGTGTTTAAATGTCATTTTGTTTGAATGTTATTTTTCCAAAAATATTTTGTTGGAATAAAAATCTGATCGAAAACATTTTTGAAAACATTTTCTTCGAACGGAAAATATTCGAAAACAAAGCTCCCTTGCTTTCTTTTTGGAAAGTCGAAATCGGTGCTAACCTTACCTTTTCAATTTATCGCAAAATTATCCTAACCTGTTACCCTAACCCTAGTCAATTAGGCCCACTGCATCCTAAGAGCCTCTGGAGACACGTCTCCTGACCTTTTTCCACCAAAACAAAAATGTCCACATTGGACAGGTTGGGATACGTTTGCGATCAATTGACCAGGGTTAGGTTAATAGGTTAGGATAGGATAAAAAGAGGACATGCGAGCAGACTATCTTGGTATCCACCGAGCTGACAAAATGTCTGCAATAAGCCGAAAGAGCCAATAAACTAAAAACAACACGACTTTTTGTTCGAAAGCATTGTGTTTTTTTAAACATTGTGTTCAAATGAAAATCTGATCAAAAACATTTTGTTCAAGATTTGCTTTTTTAAATGGCGGTGTGTTCAAAAACATTTTCTTCGAACGGAAATTCTTTAAAAACATAGCTCCCTTGTTTTCTTTTTGGAAGGTCGAAATCGGTGTTAACCTAACCTTTGTCAATTTATCGCAAAATTATCCTAACCTTTTACCCTAACTCTAGCCAATTTGGGCCACTGCATCCTGGGAACGTCTAGAGACACGTCTCCTGACCTTTTTTCATCAAAACAAGAATGTCGAAAGCATTGTGTTCGAATGGCATTTTGTTCTAATGGCATTTTTTCAATCATTTTGTTGGAATGTAAATCTGATCGAAGACATTTTGTTCGAGATTTACTTGTTCAAATCGCGGTTTGTTCGAAAACATTTTGTTCGAATGGAAACTCTTCGAAAACATAGCCTAGCCTTTGTCAATTTATCGCAAAATTATGCTAACCTGTTACCCTAACCTCAGTCAATTAGGACCACTGCATCCTGGGAGCCTCTGGAGACACGTCTCCTGACCTTTT
Source organism: Aspidapion aeneum (assembly GCA_963576565.1). Lineage (NCBI taxonomy): Eukaryota > Metazoa > Arthropoda > Insecta > Coleoptera > Brentidae > Aspidapion > Aspidapion aeneum. Next base: position 47,651,091 of record OY755044.1, read on the forward strand.
TTCAACAAAACAAAAATGTCCCCATTGGACAGGTGGCGATCAATTGACCAGGGTTAGGTTAACAGGTTAAGATATGATAAAAAGAGGACATGTCGAAGAGTTTTCCATTCAAAGAAAATGATTTTCGAACAAAACCTCATTTAAAGAAAATGTCATTCAAAAAACATGTTATTGCGAACAAGTTACAGCGACCAGTCATCATGTGCAATTGAAATTACAAAAAATCGAGTATTTTTTTAAAAAATCGGGTCAAAATATATTTTTGAAAAAAAATTTTTTAAGTAAAGGCGGCACGAGAGGCAGTTGCCTGAGGTAAGCTTTCATAATTGAAAAACTACTTACTTCCAATAAAAGTCCCATTGAACCAGTCATCTCGTTTATCAGTCTTCATCAGTGGATCCATGCAAAAACTGGTAGTATTAAATTTTTTTCTCTCTTCCACAAAATAATTCTTACATACTATAGGTTCATTTGCAGATTTGTTTACACTTACTGGAAAGGCGGAGCAGTTTATGAAATGCAAAAATTCAGTTCTATTTTGAATCGGTCTGCAATGGTGCATGGCCAAATTACACATCTCTCTGCTTGGCATTTCAACCGTAAATGATTTGGTTTCGTCTTTAGTACATTTTGGAAAGTATAAAGCACATAAAAATGGTTGAATAACTTCCCAACAAACTGGAATGTATTTCAAAAGAGGCGCGTATGTTTGTATTGTCTCATTCGCTTTTTCTAAACAATCCAGATCAGTCATAGCCAAGCTTGTATGGCTGTATTTCAACGGAACACCTAAACAGGAACTGTTTGAATGCAGTTCTAAACATTTTGTACTTCGACCAGTGCAATTGTTAGAAAATTTGTTGATGAAAGATAATTTGTGGTATGAACTAGCTTCCGAGTGTAGAAACAGTAGGGTTAATAAAATTGTGAAAGCAAAATCCATGGCTTTTTACGTCAAAGAACCGCTGCAAGCATCTCAAAAACTGTTAGCTGAAAACAAAAAACCAATTAAAACTTAAGAGTACAGCGAGAAGTAGAAAATAGTATAATGGCATTTTAAATAATATCTACATAAGCAGTTTTGAGAAGTAATTGTAAATTATTTTCAGGATATGATTCTCTGCAAATGGCATAAAATAAGCGCAGTGCTTATTTTTTGGGGTGATGCAATTGGCCTGCAATGGTGCATCACTGCATATTCAAGGCCAAATTATATATGCTTGGCATTTCAACCGTGAATGATTTGGTTTCATATTTAGGACATTTGGGAAAGTACAAGGCAAATATAAATGGTTCAATAAGTTCCCAGAAAACTGGAATCTATTTGAAAAGAGGCGCGTATATTTGTATTGTCTCATTCGCTTTTTCCAAACAATCCAGATCAGTCATACCCAAGCTTGTATAGCGGTATTTCAACGGAACACCCAAACAGGAACTGTTTAAATGCAGTTCTACACATTTTGCACTTCGACCTGTGCAATTGTTAGCAAATTTATTGGCGAGTGTAGAAATAAGAGGGTTAATAAAATTGTGAAAGCAAAATCCACGTCTTTTTACGTTAAAGAACCGCTGCAGGCATCTCAAAAACCGCTAGCTGAAAAAAAAAACATAATTAAGATTTTAAGAGTAGAGCGAGAAGTAAAAAGTAGAAAATAGCATAATGGAATTTAGAATAATATCTACATAAGCATTTTTCTAAACTAATTGTTAACAGGATATGATTCTCTGCAAATGGCATAAAATAAAGGCAGTGCTTAAATTACATCTGCTTGGCATTACAACCGTGAATGATTTGGTTTCATATTTAGTACATTTCGGAAAGTACAAGGCAAAATATAAATGATTCAGTAAGTTCCCAGCAAACTGGAATGTATTTTAAAACCCGTATGTTTGTATCTTCTTATTCGCTTTTTCCAAACAATCCATCAGTCATAGCCCAGCATGTATGGCAGTACTTCAACGGAACAAACAAACAGGAACTGTTTGAATGTAGTTCTAAACATTTTGTACTTCGACCAGTGCAATTGTTAGAAAATTTGTTGGAGAAAGATAATTTGTGGTATGAACTAGCTTCCGAGTGAAGAAATAGGAGGGTTATTAAAATTGTGAAAGCAAAATCCATGGCTTTTAACGTCAAAGAACCGCTACAAGCATCTCAAAAACCGTTAGCTGAAAACAAAAAACATAATTAAGACCTAAGAGTAGAGCGAGAAGTAGAAAATAGCATAATGAAATTAAGAATAATATCTACATAAGAAATTTTGGGAAGTAATTGTAAATTGTTATGTTATGATTCTCTGCAAATGGCATAAAATAAAGGCAGTGCTTATTAGCTTACACTCCTACTATACTATAGTAGTGTGAGCTATGGTGATCCTAAGTTGCTCCGATTTCAAAAATTTTTATATATCTTTGCGTGTCAGATGATTTTGAAAATTTTTTGTCTCGCCGTCTGTCTGTGCGTCTGTATGTCTGTCTGTAACGACCAACCCGCATAACTCAAAAACCGCTTGTTCGATTAAAATGAAATTTGGTACATAGGCTGGGTCTTGGGCCGTGGTGGTCCCATTTAAAAATGAACGAAATAAAGGGTGGGGGTAGATTTCAAAAATGAGAGTTTCTGTGAAAATATGGCGTGTGTGAAAATATGGGTGTGATATCAAACGAAAGGTAATTAAGCCTGGAGTTAAACAAAATATATTTTAAGTTATTTAAAAAAAAAAGGGTGGGGGTAGATGTCAAAAATTAGAGTTTAAATGAAAATATGGCGTGTGTGACATCAAACGAAAGGTAAGTGAGTCTGGAGTTAAACAAAATACATTTTAGTTTTAAAAAAAGGGTGGGGGTAGATTTTAAAAATTAGAGTTTAAGTCAAAACATGGCTTGTGTGGTATCAAACGAAAGGTAATTGAGTCTGGAGTTGAATAAAATATATTTCAGTTTTTAGTTATATTAGCTCACACGTACACTAGAACTATAGTACCTAGTGTGAGCTTAGGTGCCCATGTATGCCCAGAGTATTTTTTGGGATGATGCAATTGGACTGCATTGGTGCATTACCGCAGATTCAAGGCCAAATTATATCTGCTTGGCATTTCATGTGAATGATTTGGTTTCGTCTTTAGTACGTTTCGGAAAGTATAAGGCAAGTAAAAATGGTTAAATAACTTTTCAGCCAACTGGAATGTATTTCAAAAGAGTCGGGTATGTTTGTATCGTCCCATTGGCTTTTTCAAAACAATCCAGATCAGTCATAGCCAAGCTTGTGTAGCTGTATTTCAACGCAAGACCCAAACAGGAACTGTTTGAAAAAAAATTGTTGGTGAAAGACAATTTGTGGAATGAACTAGCTTCAGAGTGTAGAAATATAAGGGTTCAAAAAATTGTGAAAGCAAAATCCATGGCTTTTTACGTCAAAGAACCGCTACAAGCATCTCAAAAACCGCTAAAAACAAAAAACATAATTAAGACTACAGAGAAGACCAAGAGGTAGAGGTGCTATTTGGTAGGTATTGTCAGATCGCCGACGATATTCTATAATCTTTGGTTTAATCATTGTCAATTCATCATGCATTTGTCGCAGTTTTTGTTGATTAAAGCCTTGAAATCCGAAGGTTTATTCATTACAATTAATTCGGCAAATCAAAAGCAATAAACTAAAAGGAGTGGAAACATTATCTCCAGACTTTGAAAAACTTTCCAGAAGGCACAGACAATGGTACAGAGAAGAAAATTACTCATGGTGAGAAACTTAGAGTCTTAATTAACTTTATATCCCACAATGTTTTTGAATACATAAGTAAATGTGATAAATTCGAAAAAGCTATTAAAACTCTTGAGGAACTTTACGTTAAGCAAATAAATGAGCTATTTGCTAAACACCTATTAAGCACTAGAAAACAAATGAAACTATAGATCAGTACGCTAGATGTCTAAAGTTACTTGCAAAAAACTGTAATTTTAAAGCTCTCAGCGCGGATAAGAATAGGGATAATTGTATGAGAGACGCAATTATCACTGGTTTGATTGAAAACAAAATTGTCGAAAGACATTTAGAAAATACAACTTTAACCCTAGAAGTAAGTCCGTCCCGCACTTTGGAAGAGGCCAGAAAACAAAAAGCATTATCTTTTAGAAGGCAATTTTTCTAATTATACTGATGAATGTAGAGAAAATCCATCATCCATTTCAATCATCTGCAGCTACTACATCTGTAATAAATTGTTATTTTTCCAGAGATATTAGAAATCCGAGAAAACAACGTCCTGCTCGAAACGGGACTTGTTAAAACTGCCACAAATTAGGACATTTCGCCAAAGTCTGCTTAAAATCTCAACGCGTTAAATCAAAATCGACATCTACTTCAGCTTCAGATCTTATCTAAAGCAATTGTCCAAGCCAAAATCTATGACGTTTCAGCCAATGCTCTTGTTGATACGGAAAGTTTTTAGGATTATGATTATGCTGTCCGCCATAACTTCAAAACTTGCTCTACACCTATTAAAGGCTATTTTGATTTTAAGATAGACCTTTTAGATTAAACCAAATACCTTAAAGCATAAATATTGGTTCAAAAAATCGAAAAGTAAAGCAATCATTTGCTTTGGAAACAATGGCAAATTTGAATTCGCAGACGCAAATTTGCAAGTGCGGATGCGTGTGGTTTAGCACTTTTTTTTTTTTACGGGTATGCGCACTCGCAAGGAGATCCCTATCACGCTCGAGAAGCGGCAAGTGCGCGGAAATGTTGGTGTGTGTTGGTTTTGAAACGGTTCAGGTTGTAACCTGCAGGGAAAACTGTCGCAGGGAGTTTATTCCACAGCGATGCTGTTCTCCAGAGATATGAATTCTGATATAATGAGGTTCTTGGTGCCTCTACTTTGACAATAAATTGATGGTTACCGTCTGTTTGACGTGTTCGCCTAGTAGGTGCTACTCCCGGGGGGATCATACGTGCCAACTCTTCAGAGCATTTTCCGTGATAATACCTGTAGAAGAGAGATAGATCGCCCACAGTTCTTCGATGTTCGAGACTATCCAAGCTACGGGTAAGTGCGGGGTCATTGATCAGCTTGATAGCTCGTTTTTACACGGTGTTCAAAAGCATTAAGGTATGTTTGGGTGCCGCACTCCATATATGTGAGCAGTACTCCATAGTTGGTCGAATCTGGGCTTTGTAGAGTGTCAGCAGTTGGCTTGGTGTATACAGATGTCTTGTACGAAATAGCACCCCAAGCTTTTGGGACGCCCTTTTAGCTATATCTGCCACGTGACTGTGCCAAGACATGTTGGTCTCTGCAGTGACTCCTAAGATGTTCAACTGGCTCTGCAATGCGACAGCACTTCCAGATAGCATGATGTTTGGCTCACCGGTGCTGGTCTTTTTTGAAAACAGGGCTGCTTGGGTTTTCTGCGCGTTGAACTGTACAAGGTTTTTGTTGCCCCAGTCCTCTATTATCTCCAAGTCGTTATTTATCTGTGATATTTCAGTTAGTCTAAGGTAATGGAATTCACGTGCGGAGAGACATGTGGGTGGTATGACTAAGGAGACTACATTGCCATCATCTGCAAAGCAATAAAGTGGATTTACTGTTTTATATATGAGGTCATTTATGTAAATCAGAAAAAGTGTTGGCGAAAGGATTGCTCCCTGTGGCACACCAGCATTTATTTGGTAAGAGTTGGAGTTCCGGCCATCCAGTGCAACATAAATGGATCTATCCTTAAGGTAACTTTCAAACCAAGTGCAAAGTCTCGGTGACAATCCCGTTGCTTTGAGCTTGTTGAGCAGATTTTCATGCCAGACTTTATCGAATGCTTTAGATATATCTAAGGCAATTGTTCTTGTTTCACCTCGCAACTCAATCGCTTTTTGCCATAAGTGAGTGACGTATGTAAGTAAATCGCCAGTTGACCTATATTTTCGAAATCCGTATTGCTTGTCGTTGATAATTTTGTACTTTTCCAAGTACTTGGTTAGGTGATTGTTCACAACTCTTTCCATTACTTTTGATATCACCGGAAGTAAAGCAAATGGTCTATAGTTTAACGGATCTGTCTTTTTTCCTTTCTTTGGAATGGGTTGTACTGCGGCAGACTTCCATGATGATGGATATACTCCTTGTCTATAAGATAAATTGAATAATTTTGCGAAAGTTGGGGTGAGTTCGCTAGCACAATTTTTGAGTACTATCGCGGGAATGCCATCTGGACCCATTGCTTTGTTTGTATCCAACTTTTTAAGGGATTTTCGTATTTCTCTGTGACAAAAGGGTACCTCTGGCATACTGTGGGAAACTCTTTCAATGAACGGTGGAGTTTTTCCATTTGGCACTGTTAGGTTTGAGTTGGAGGAAAAGATTTTGGCCAGCATATTGGCTTTTTCCTCTGATGTTGTGGCTAAGTGAGTATTTTTATCTGTAAGTGGTGGTATGGATGACTTGGTGAAGTTTGATCCAACGGCTTTTGCAAGAGACCAAAAGGACCTAGAACTACTTGGACAATTCAGCAACCTGTTTTTTATTCTTTGATTGTATGTTTCTTTGGCGGTGTCAATAGTAATTTTGCAACTATTTCGGGCTTCTATAAATTCTGTGTGGTTTTGAGCGGTTTGTTGTCGTTTCCAAAGGTTATATGCTCTGTGTTTTTTCTGTACAGCCGTTTGACACTGGCTGTTGAACCAAGGTTTTGCATTAGCTCTGCGTTTTATTGTATGTGGGATATATGCATCCATTCCAGATAAGATTACTTTTGTTATTTTATTACAGCAAATAGTGGGATCAGCTGTTTTAAAGCAAACCTCTTGCCATGGAAAATCCAGGTAAAACTGTTTAAGGTTCCATTTTGCCGATTTATAGTGCCACATTTTACGAGGAAGTGATTGTTGGCTTGGCGGTATGAACATTTCGCACTTTGTTCTTATAAGTTTATGATCGGATGAACCAAGTGGGGGATCTACTTGAATTGTGTACAAGTCAGGATTTGTAGTTAGGAACAAGTCTAAAAGCGCTGCAAAATCACCCCTTTCTGAGATACGGGTAGGTTCATCGACAAGTTGCGTTAGACCACAACTTATGGCAAAAGCTTCTGCTTCCTTGCCTTCATTATCTGTTTTGTTGTGGTGTTTTAGCCAGGGTATATTGTGGACGTTGAAATCGCCTAAAAAAACAATTTCCGCATGTGGATAGTTAGACTGTATACTATCACAGTTTTCGGATAATGTCGCAAAAAAGTTTTGATACTCGGTGTTACTTGGCGGTCGGTAGAGGCAGCAAATGAACTTGGTCGATGACTTTGAGGTGAATTTCAGCCATATGATATCGAGGTTCGCTGGTTCTAGCTTCTCCTCTCGATGACATGAAAGGTCATTTTTAATGTACGCACAGATCCCAAAATTATGTCGAAATCGGTGGTGTAGGTCATAGCCGGGATAAAGATAGTTCACAATAGGTGTTGCAGAACTGACGTACGTAGACACATAACTGTTGTATGAATGGACGCCATATTTGTTGTTTATTTACATTTTGCGGTGTTCTACTTTTTTTTTTCTGAGAAAAATGGGAAATAATAGTGCCATTCCATAAGTAAGTACTTATATTTTTCTTTATAATTTGGGAATGAAGTTAAGAGTGGTTTAGAAATGTCCTTAAACACAATGTGTGTCCGCAATTAATCTGCACAATTAATTTTAGAAAAAGTACAAATTAAATCCGCAATATCATAAATTTATCGTAGACATAACCTTAATTTTTTGAAAATTGTCCAATAATGGAGTGTAACGTAATCCGCAGTAACCGAAATCCTGTTTACCCGAAAAAGGAACACTAAGAATTAACGGGGATCATGACATCAACCATCACGTGGAATAATGCATGGGTATGCCCTGTATTTATGCTCCAAAGTATTTGGTTCATCATATAAAAATTTTAAAATTGCTCCGCTTTCAAATTTATGTGCTAATCTAGTAGTAGGTCATAATATAATGAAGCAGCATTGTCGTGATGAAGTAACTTTTGGACGAAATAAGCCTTTATCGAATTGCCGCCTCATGGAAGCCTTCTGTATTTACCAACCTTACGTCTAAGTGCCGGCCAATCAGCATTAAATCACTCAAATATTCTAGCGAGGATAGGCAGCAAAGGTGGAATGTGTCTAGAATATTCAAAAATCATCAACAAATTTACTCTTTTGGCCATCAATCCCTATCCCCTATTTAGCAGTATTGCCCTAAGAAGTGGTTATCATCAAATACCCATTAATGAGCGAGATAAACCTTACACTGCATGCGAAGCTGCTGGGCGTCTGTACCAATTTCAACGCATATCTTTTGGTGTAACAAACGGTCGGTGTCTAGGACAACTGGGCGCCGCCAACTGGGCGCCGCCAACTCGGCGCCGCCAACTGGGCGCCGGGCCAACTCGGCGCCGCCAACTGGGCGCCGGCCAACTCGGCGCCGGACTATTTTTTTTTTTTTTTGATAAAATGTGTAGATGAAAAATAAAATATATTATTTATATAAAAACATCTTTAAAAAATCCTTTACGCAATATTTTTTACAAGCTTTTATTTAGCTTCAGATGTTCTGTCTAACTATCTATCAAATCTTGTGAATCGTTTTTGACACACGTAGTGGTCCCATGACAATACAACATTAAGAAAAAAATATCCTCCCACCCTACCCCCACCCCTTCTATAGAAAAATGTGTTGTTGACACACTTCCTGTTCCGATTTGGATAAAATTTGGTATACAGATAGTGGTCCGATGATAATACAACAATAAGAAAAAAATATCCTCCCACCCCTACCCCCACCCCCTTCCATAGAAAAATTTGTTTTTGACACACATCCCGTAATCCGATTTAGATGAAATTTGGTATACATATAGTGATCCGATGACAATACAATATTAAGAAAAAAATATCCTCCCACCTCTACCCCCACCCCCTTTCATAGAAAAATGAGTTTTTGACACACTTCCCATTATCCGGTTTGGATGAAATTTGGTATTCACATAGTGGTCCGATGACAATACAACATTTAAAAAAAATATCCTCCCACCCTACCCCCACCCCTTCCATAGAAAATGCGTTTTTGACACCCTTCCCATTATCCGATTTGGATGAAATTTGGTATACATATAGTGGTCCGATGACAATACAACATTGAAAAAAAAATCCTACCACCCTACCCCCACCCTTTCTATAGAAAAATGTGTTTTTGACACACTTCCCGTTATCCGATTTGGATAAAATTTGGTATACACATAGTGGTCCGACGATAATACAACAATAAGAAAAAATATCCTCCCACCCCTACCCCCACCCCTTCTATAGAAAAATTTGTTTTTGACACATCCCGTAATCCGATTTGGATGAAATTTGGTATACATATAGTGATCCGATGAGTATACAATATTAAGAAAAAAATATCCTCCCACCTCTACCCCCACCCCCTTTCATAGAAAAATGAGTTTTTGACACACTTCCCATTATCCAGTTTGGATGAAATTTGGTATTCACGTAGTAGTCCGATGATAATACATTTAAAAAAAATATCCTCCCACCCTACCCCTTCCATAGAAAATGCCTTTTTGACACCCTTCCCATTATCCGATTTGGATGAAATTTGGTATACATATAGTGGTCCGATCACAATACAACATTGAAAAAAAATCCTACCACTCCTACCCCCACCCTCATCTATTGAAAAATGCGTTTTTGACACCTTTTCCATTATCCGATTTGGATGAAATTTGGTATACATATAGTGATCCGATGACAATACAATAATAAGAAAAAATATCCTCCCACCTCTACCCCCACCCCCTTTCATAGAAAAATGAGTTTTTGACACACTTCCCATTATCCGATTTGCATGAAATTTGGTATTCACATAGTGGTCCGATGACACTACAACATTAAAAAAAATATCCAACCCACCCCTACCTCCACCCCTTCCATAGAAAATGCGTTTTTGACACCCTTCCCATTATCCGATTTGGATGAAATTTGATACACACGTAGTGGTCCCATGACAATACAACATTAAGAAAAAAATATCCTCCCACCCCTACCCCCACCCCTTCTATAGAAAAATGTGTTTTTGACACACTTCCCGTTATCCGATTTAGATGAAATTTGGTATACATATAGTGATCCGATGACAATACAACATTAAAAAAAAATATCCTCCCACCTCTACCACCACCCCTTCCATAGAAAATGCGTTTTTGACACCCTTCCTATTATCCGATTTGGATGAAATTTGGTATTCACATAGTGGTCCGATGACAATACAACAATAAAAAAAGTGTGTATTGTCATGGGACCACTACGTGTGTACCAAATTTCATCCAAATCGGATAATGGGAAGTGTGTCAAAAACGCTTCACAAGATTTGATAGATAGTTAGCTAGACAGAATATCTGAAGCTAAATATAAAAGCTTGTAAAAAATTGTGTAAAGGATTTTTTTAAGATGTTATTATATAAATAATATATTTTATTTTTCATCCACACATTTTATCCAAAAAAAAATTTTTAGTCCGGCGCCGAGTTGGCCCGGCGCCCAGTTGGCGGCGCCCAGTTGTCCCATTCCGACAAACGGTATTGCATGTTTCCAAAGAGTAATTGACTCTATTATCTTAAAAGAAAATTTGACAGGTGTCTTCACTTACTTAGACGACGTAACAGTATGCGGCGAAAATCAGGAAAAACATGACGAAAATTCGCAAAGAGTTTTAAAATGCTGTGAAAAGCCATAGAGTTACAATTAATCAAGAGAATAAATTAATTATTAATATAAAAAAAAATATGAGACTCCGCTTTTAAACTTACCAGCACCTAAGAACAACAAGGTAGGTGTATGACTCGAACAAAATGATACATTCGGGTAACATAGACAATTACAGCAGATTAGCTTAGACCAACTTTTTACAACTTTTGGAATGCCAGCGTATGTTCATTCGGACAATGGATTGTCATTGGTATCAAAAGAACTAACTGAATAATTTCAGTCTCGAGGTATATCTCATATAATCCAGAAGGAAACGGTCAAGTCGAAAGATGCAATGGTATTATTTGGAACACTGTATCTGGCCCTTGAAGCAAGAAACCGGTCAATCGAGCAATGTGAGAATGTTCTTGCATATGTACTACATTCCATTCGTTCACTTTGGTGTACATCCACCAACTTGCCTATCAACACCGCAATTTCAGCTCAAATTGTGGTGGTAATGACGTCATCATGAGCTTTTGTCTTTATTTGAATATTGATAGGTTTGACCATAATAATTTTTATATTTTAACTAAATATGAAAATCTAAAAGAAAAGCATAACTCATACTAACAAACTCACAAAACATCAGAATTCTCCTACAAACGCTGGTTTTTCGGAATAGTTCCTAGTTGGATGGCGAGGCTTTTAGCCTTTTTTGATGGTATTTTGTGGCATATTTCTGATATCACCCCAAGGATTTTGTCACCCCAAGGACCTAAGATCTCAACACTAAATGGAACAAATTTAAATCGATCTTGTAGTTCTAAATATTTTTTAAATTTTATATGTTGACCCTCTAAAACAGCTTCGCCAACTTTTTTTTAAGAAGTTTTGGATTCGCCAACATACCTCTAAAAGTGGCATCCCACAAAAGAGCTCTACCCGCTTGTCATGGGATCAAAGATATCCCATCGACCCTCCTTTCATCTCTCCTACAAATACCAGGCGGCTCGAGCTGGAAAGAAATTCCAGCCAATCCCAAAGCTTGTCTGATAATAATTGGGTTGATCTGCAGCAGAGCCTGTGAAGGCCATAACTGGCTATGTTGCTCGCACACAGGTTGACCAACCCGTAAGAAGATTGAACTCGGGAACGATGAGTCATTTAACAGGTTCTTAAGTGAGAAAGCCTCCTTCTGTAGAGCCAGCAGCCGAGCCTTACATATGAGGTCTTCTGATTTCAACAAAATTTTGTCAAGGAGAACTTGGCACATTTACTATCGAAATCTTTTTGATTTTCAAGATCGGATATATCAAAAATCTCGGTCAGACGCTGACAATTTGTGTTTATCAAACCTAGAAAAGCTGAAAAACTCTAGCCTGATTAGCAAATTACACTGTTTCCAATATTTTCCAGTGTTTCTTCAAGAAGTAAATCAAACTTTTGAAGGGATTCAGGAACTCTCCAACACGGTGTGCAGCGTAGTGTATATGTGATTCGCGGAATAGCAAAGGAGTGTACACTATTTCCAATATTTACCAGTGTTTCTTTAAGAAGTAAATCAAACTTTTGAAGGGATTCAGGAACTCTCCAACATGGTGTGCAGTGTAGTGTATATGTGATTCGTGGAATAGCAAAGGAGTGTTTAAACAAATAATAAGCCTTGAAATCCAAAGCTTTAATTGTTACAGGACACTAATGATAGCAAAGTTTAGGTAAAACCCACACAATGCCTTAGCATGTACAACTGTACAGAGTGTTCCAAGTTTGATGTTTTTGGGATTTTTTTTATTTCAAATCAAAGTGTGTCTATGGGAGAGAAAAATTGAATACACTTGCTACCACAGGAGGTTTTTGAAATGTCATTTTTATAGAATTTTTTATAAAGAATCAAATTATCAAATTAAATTTCATCTTTAAAGTTACTTTAGTTTTTGGATAAATTACAAAATTGTTAATTTTTTATGGAATTATCCCTTTATTTGTTTCTATTTTTTGTTTTATTCAATTTACTGGGTTTTAATTATGTTAATATAATCTAATTTACAAATTAATTAAAAATAAAAAAGTAGTTAAGATTTAAAAAAAAACATATTGAGTGTCATACATCATTTTAAAGGAAGTATTACACTGATTTCAAAAATTAAATTAAAAAAAGTTTAAGTCAACTTTAAGTAATCTCAAAAACCAAAAGTTGTTTAAAAAAATCAATTTACAACAAAATGAAATATTTATTAATAAAGAAAAGAAATACCTGAAACTCCCCAAAAACATCCAATTTGTGACACCCTGTACACCAAACTACCCTCACAGATCCAACCCTCTATTAAAACTCATTATTAAATCTTAAATAAACTTTTAGAGTAGGTAAGAAACATTTTTTCTTACTCTAAGATTAAACTCTTTTTTTTGTAAAACTACATGACCAGAATATTGGTTCATTTTCGGGGTTGATTGTCTATTTTCAGATTTGGTATCACACTAGACTATTATTTTACTAAATATTTTGTAGATTAAAAGTATAATGTCACAATAAATGTTTTTCTTTCTTGTACAAGAGAGTTTCAATTTATTATCTACCACTAAGTATGTCTTATTCATTCAAAAGCATGTCTTATTCATTCAAAAGCAAGAGAAAACTAAAACTGAAAGAGGTTAATAGTGACCATTGAACTACAACAATAATGTTAAATTTATAAATACTTAAGGTGTAAAAGAACAATCTTAAAAAATATTAAGATAAATATGCAAACCTTTTACTATTCTTATAATAGATTAAAACCTGCAAAATTAAAAAAAATCTTTATGTAGGTACTTAAACTTATTTATATTTGCAGTGAAAAAACCAAAGGTGACACTTAATTTGATGCCTATTAATTATTATTTTGCTTAATTTTGTAAGAGCAGATTTTAAAAAATTTGTAATTTTTAATAAAAAAAGTCATTTTTAAAACCTTTTATGTAACTTTAGTCTCAACTTTAGCTATAATGTTAAGTAATTTGTAAGACCACACCAGTTTTACCAAAATTTACCCTCAAGACCACTTTTTTAATTGTTTTCACAAAAATTACTTAGTATTTTAAACATTTTCAGTAGATTTCATTCACCTGTAAGTTTTAATTTTAGGGCTAAGACTTAGTCAACACAGCAAGAAGAAATATTTAAGTTTTTGCTTCCTCCTTGGCCCTTACACTGTGGAAATCCTGGATTTGCTGTAGTTCAGCCTGCCATATGTAGTTTTATTTTTATCAACACTGTGCACAATGCATTAATGTTTACACAAAATGGTTTATTTCTCACATGATTTATTTAAAACTCACACCACAAACAACATTCTTATTTTTTCACCATGTCCCAACAGCACTAAATTTAAAAAAGAAAAACAGGACATCTCTCAAGCTTAAAGGTAGTTTTTTGCACCAGCAGCACAAACTAGCAAATTAATGGATCATTCATACTCGTCTTTTGTCTAGTCTTTTGTCTTGGTTTAGTCATATGTCTTGTCATAAGAAAGTTAAAACCACTGTTTCTTATGGGAGTGTTCATACAATGCTTTTGCTTTTGTTTTTGATTAGTCTTTGTCTTAAGAGTTGCCAACTTTCAATCCTTAGGACAACTACTAAGACGAGTGACAGACATCAGCTGATATTTGTTGTTTTTTTTTACAGGGCGTCCGAAGAGCGCAAGCGCGCGGCCAAAATTTTGAATTTACCGCCATTAATCATGTTTTTAACAGAAAATCATAACATAACATTTTATTTGTTTTTATTTTCTTTTTCGCTTTTGTTCTTTCGTGTCTGTGTTTCGTGCACAAATTAGGTTAAATTAGATTGTTTTGTGTAGTAAATGACTTTTGAAAAGGGGCCCTTTTATTGAAATTGAATTTTTTTTCAGTGGGTTATGACTAAGACTAATCAAAAACAAAAGACGAGTATGAACAGCCGATTTTGTTTAAGACAGCTAAGACTAATCAAAGGACAAAGACTAATCAAAAACAAAAGACTAAGACGAGTATGAACAATACTTAATACTAGATATATTGACCTTTGTTGTTCTTGTGCTGTTTATAAGTTTATAAATAATGCTGATATAAATAAATTAACCCTGAAATTAAACATCAAAAACCTCAATAACGCACTTTGACAGCAATTAAATAAATTTTACACACAGGCCCCTATTTGGTGTAAATAGAAGCTATTCTTTGTAAAATTCATAAGGACAATCTCCATATGTTTTTGGAATGCATCCAAAGTTCTCCTCAGCAGCAAACTTTGGTCCTCACAGATAGGACAATTATTGTGGTCACATAAGGTAATTTTCTTGGGAAAAAACTTACCAAAGCGCTAAAAGGAACTTAAAACTTAAATCAAGCACTAGTTTAAATCATTTAATAATGATCAACATAATCATTTTATTGTAAAAAAAATCAACAAAAAAGGAAAACAAAGCTATAAAATTAAAAATGCCAAGCACATTTTAGTTTCGTTTCCACCAGAAAATATTCAGCCAAGAAAGGGGGGGGTGGCGTTAAAAGGAGAAACAGGAGTTTCTTCCTTACGGAAGAATGAGACAAAGATAGACCACCCTCATCCAAGACCACCCGCGTGGAATTCCAGAAGAAACGAAACAAGTTTTGTTTTTGTACCGTACGAATATTTGAGGTTAGGGTCTGATTCCTTGAGTTTATAGCCACAGATTAGGTAAATAAGTATAAATTTATAGCCGGGGAGCCAGGCAAACAAATATATTTATTTTATGACATATTTTGCAGCTTTCCAGCTCAGTTTTGCATAGTACTCATGCAGTACCTGGCACGCCTGGCACAGTACGATCACAGAACACCAAAAGTACGATAACAGAAGTTAATCAAATGTTTACAAAAATCTGTTTAAATTTTTTTAAAAATCAGCACCAGTCTTGCACCAGTATTTGCACTTGAATTTTGTGAACGGCTCCAACAATCAGCTGATTGGCAAAACATAACCCACAAATCGTTTTGTTTTCGTGTTTTGGAAATTGTTGATTATTTGCAGATTTCCCTAGAGAAGCCCTAAAAAATGACGACTCCGCCAGCTGCTCTAGTAAACAGAAACAAGAAACACTTTTTGGGAGTGCCGGCGCCCCTGGGTTATGTAGCTGGGGTAGGAAGAGGGTGAGTGTAAATTTAGGTCATTTCATTTCTGTGGTCATCTTTTTTTAAATGTTTTTAGAGCTTTATTCCTATGGGAAATAACGGCTGATTTAGCCAGCAACACAATGTACAGTATTGCTTACTTTTGATATCTTTATTATTTTTTTGCCTGTTTATTAATGTATGATTAAGAATAATAAATTTGTCCATTGTGCATTATGTTGCTAAGTAAATCAGTAATAAGTTTTTTTATGAATTGGGCAGGTACTCAATCAAATTGTTAGTTACCCTATTTCTTCTTTTATTAAATTACAAATTTCTGAATTAAGGTTTGGAAAGGTTGTATTGACAGGGCTCTGTCATGTCAGCTAGCTTAACGAGAAGCAACACTGCCTCTAGTGTTTACTGTCTTTTTTACTGTAAAGTAGAGAAATTCAGTTTTCTTGGTCTAGGTCAATGGGCTAACCAATATGTAAGGACCTGTACAAAATCTTGACAAGACTTTTAAGGACCACGGAGGGGTGAATAGCTCTCACAATTGGTGTACACATTTCTCACAATCTTCCCACAATCCTTCACAATCTTTACACAGTCCATCCCAATTAGCAATCTTAGCAAAAGATTGTGGATTTTCACAATCAGTGTACACATTTAGGATTAGCTGTTTCAAGTGCTATTTCTCATGACAGTAATTTTAATAATCTCTCAGATTCCTCTTTTTTAGAGAAAACCATGTCAAAATTAAAAGAACCGTCTCCTCGTTAAACAACATAAATGAAGTGTCACTAATGCTCCTCAACATACAATCGGCAAGAAACAAAAACGATGAATTGTTCATTTTTCTTGAAAGCCAGAACTTTCCGCATCTAGTTCTACTAACCGAGCACTGGCTTAAGGATAATGAGCCCTTCTATCTTCCAAATTACCAAACTATATCAAAATTTTGTCGAACGAGTTTTAAAAATGGCGGGACCACCATCCTCGTTAACACAGAGTTTTCAACAAAATCTGACTTCTTAAACTGTGAAAAATTCGATTTTTTGCTATCTGAAAAAATATTTGAGTTCTCTTTACTCCATTCTGCTTCACTAAATACTTATATTCTATGTATCTACCGCTCTCCTTCTACCAATATCTTGAACTTTCTCGAAAACCTTGAAATTATTTTATCAAACATACTGCCGAAAGCTAAACTAATAATTGCAGGAGACCTTAATATCGACTATGGAAATCCAAAAGAACATTCAACTCTTCTTCTATTAAACCTTTTTGAATCATTTAATTTAAGTATGCATGTGAAGAACCCTACAAGAGTTACAAATTCCACTTCTACCATAATAGATTACATTTCCTCGAACCCTGATCTTGGAAAAGGTTAGGTTGTGATGGCGCCTAGCAATGTCGCGAATTCCCGCGCTAGTGATAAAAACGTCGAAATACTGTGTAACCACTGCAATAAAAGTGTAAAAAACCATATAAAATGCAAGTTTTGTGAGTACAGCTTCCATCCATCTTGCATGACTCAGGCTGCATCCCAGAAAAACGCGCAATGCAAACATGAAACTGGGGAACCAAAAACATCAACACATCCGCCATTGTCGCCATTACCATCATAAACAAGAAATTTGGAGAGCATGAAGACAAAAATTTTAAAAATACAGAAGACAGCAAAATATGGATTTATTTATCCAAAGTAAACGGGTCTGTATCTGAAACTGTAATACTTAACTACATAACTAAGCATGCAACGATCTCGTTGGACAATATAGAGATAAAAGAATGCAGACCAAAAATACAAAAAGGCAAAAAAAAGAGCTTTATGGTGGGTGTCACCCACGAACTAAAAGAGTCAGTCTACCAGTCAAGTTTTTGGCCAAAAGGCGTCGCATTTGAACGCTTTAACTTTAGACTAGGTCGTAATTTTTTAGACCGATCTCAACCTCAGGTCGATCCAGAGGTAAACAGCAATTAACTGAAAACGCTCCCATCGAACAAGGACCATCCATATTTCATTTAAACACTCAAAGCATTAACTCAAAGGTGCTTGAATTTGAAGTCATATTAGATGAGATACAGCCATGTGTTATATGTATCACAGAACACTGGCTGGATGAGGAGAGTCTGAAAAAACTGCATATTTCAAACTACGATTTAGTAAGCTATTCAGCTAGAAAATACCACTCTGGAGGAGGCACAGCCATACTAGCCAAAAATGGAACACATGCACTAAACTATCCAGTTAAAAAGCTGGAATCAATTGAAAAGGACTGTGAGTTTTCAGCTTGTGAACTAAAAATAAAAAATAACAAATATATGGTTTTAAATTTATATAGGTCACCAAATGGTAATTTTATCGTATTTTTAGATAATTGGACAGTCATTTTAAACCAAATTTATAATGAGAAATGCAACTTAATTGTTTTAGGGGACATAAATGTAAACTTTGCTGAGGATAGTGAAAATACCTTTGCCTTAAGGCAGCTATTCTCCACTTATGAATTGGTGGAGCATGTGAGCTGGATGACAAGGGTTACAGCTGCCTCAGCAACTCGCATTGACAATGTTTTTAGCAACATAAACAATCAACTTATTAAATGTAAGAACTATGTTACAAATATCTCTGATCATTATGGTCAAATAATAAACTTAAAGGTAAGCCATGACACCAAAAACACAAGCTTTTCAAAAAGGCGCTTTTTCAACAATCAAAATATACAAAATTTCTCTGTTTTCTTGGAACAGGAGAAGTGGAGCAACATTGAAAGTTCTTCTGGCGTTGAGGAGAAGTACAGCAGCTTTTTCAAAACATTTTTTTACTATTTCGATACTTCATTTCCCCTAAACACTTTTAGGATGAAAAATAGGCCCCATTGGGTGAACAGAGAAATTAGGGAGTATTCCAAATATATTGAAGAATTGTACATTAGGTACAAAAGAACTAACCTCAATGAGGATCTTACCCAATACAAACACAAAAGAAAATTATACAAAAAATGTATATCTAATATAAACAAAGGAATTAATGATAACAAAATTCTAAACTCAAAAAATAAAGTAAAAACAGCATGGGGTATTGTAAATAAAGAAACTAACAGAATTAATAGAAAACAAAACATTCAAATTAAAGTAAATGACAAAACAATAATAGAAGACCCGACAACAATAGCTGAAATGTTCAGTGATCATTTTAATCTTGACTTCTCCCCAAATGATTCTTACTTAAACGACATTAAAAATGAATATCCCTCATTGTTCTTTCACCCAACGGATCCTCAAGAGATATTTAATATCATAATAGGATTACCCAATAAACAATCGGCAGGGCAAGACGAAGTTCCTGTGTTCCTGCTAAAACGAGTAGCTCACACAATTAGTTTACCTCTCAGCGAGGTGGTGAATGAGTGTTTTATAACAGGGGATTTTCCTTCAGCATTAAAGCTAGGGAAAGTCATACCTGTGTTTAAAAAAGGAGACCCCCAATTACTAAAAAATTTTAGGCCAATCACAATCCTTTCTTCCTTTTCAAAAGTTTTTGAAAGAGCAATATATAACAGACTAATGAGATTTATTGAGAAGAATAATATTTTAAGCCTCACCCAATTTGGCTTTCGACCAAAAAAATCTACACAATTGGCAATTTATCAGGCTATCCAATATATTCTGGAGGGGGTTGATAGGAATGAAGGAGTTGCTGGGCTTTTCTTCGACTTATCAAAAGCATTTGATACAATTGATCACAAGACACTTTTGAAAAAGCTGGACAAATATGGTATGAGAGGAACTTGTAATAAACTTATCAATTCTTATCTTTCTTCACGAAAACAATTTATTAGTATTTTATCTAATAACATAAGTTACGCTTCAAAAAAAACTCAAGTTGAGCAGGGAGTACCGCAAGGGTCAGTTCTTGGTCCCCTGCTTTTCCTTCTTTATGCCAACAGTCTATGTGATGGGTTTGTCGTGGGACTGATCTGCCAGTTTGCTGACGACAGTACGGTGCTGCTGACGGGTCGGTCTGCCGAGGAACTGTCCAGACCACAAGAAATGGAAGAATGGTGTAAAAAGCATAACCTAAGACTAAATACTGAAAAAACGGGACTCCTGAGTTTTCAAAAAAACAAAAGTAATAATGCATCTTTATATGTTAGGGGTAGCCTAAGAACGATACCAATAGTAGAAAATGTTGACTTTCTTGGAACACAACTTGATCAAACACTTAGCTGGGTTAAAACAACTGAGAAACTAGTATCAAGATTAAGCAGCAGCTGTGCTGTTATAAGGAGGTTGCGAGATAAATTATATCATGAAACAATTAAACTTTTTTACAATGCAATTGTACAATCTGCAATAAGCTATGGTATCCTCTTTTGGGGCTCCTCGACCGCTGCAAATCGTGTTTTTATAGCGCAAAAACGCATTATAAGATGTATCTATAATTTGCATCCCCAAGTGTCATGCGTGCCCTACTTTAAAAAGCTTGGAGTACTTACAGCTCCATCTTTGTATTTTCTAGCTCTAGTAACATTGGTTAAAAAAAACCCAGAATTATTTGTAAAAAACTCCAGTCGATATAATAATATGCACATTTCCACAAGATTCAGAGATAACCTACGAATTCCAGCTCATAGCTCCACTTTCTTTGAAAAGGGTCCCCAATACAGAGCAATAAAAGCTTTTGAAACTTTGCCATCAAATATTAAAGAAATACAAGACCATCAAAAATTCAGAAGGGAAACTGTTGAGTACCTAAAACTTAAATGTTATTATGACTTTAACTTTAATTGAAAAAAAAACACATTTTATTTAATTTGTATCTACTATTTTAATCTGTCTTTTAACCTTTGTATCTGTCTTTTTAACCTGTTATTTATTTGTCTATAAGCCAATATTTTAACAATAGTGACATTTCATACAGTTTATTTGTGTCAACATAGAATAAATAAGCGAAATGTAACAATTTTTTCTAGATTAGATTTAGGCTTAGATCCTAGTTTTAGACGTTGTCTGTGTGATTGTATTGATCATCTTTTTGGACAATAAAGAAAGTAAAGTAAAGTAAAGACCTAAATTGCGACGTAAAGGAATCAAATCCCATTAAAACTAAAATTAAATAATCGTTTCAAGAAACTAGACTAAGCTGTCAAAACATTGATTGGCATGAAATACTCTTGAAAGATGATCCACTAGAAGAATTTCATATCATACTAAGTAATATTACTAATAAATCTTTTCCTTTAAGACTTCATCACAAATCAAATCAAAAACTTTGGATGACTCAAGGGTTGAGAATATCTGCGGCAAATTTAAGATCCCTAAATCTACTTAGAAAACACTATAATAACACAGTCTTTATTTCAACCTACTATTATACATATCGCGGAGTCTACAGGAGGCTGATCGGTGAGGCAAAAAACATTTATTACACAAATCGCCTGAACAAGGCCCATAATAAATCTAAGGAGACTTGGAACATAGTGAGGGACCTTACTGGAAAAAATGCTGCAACACCATCCGAGGTTGGTGTCGAACCCGAACACTTAAATAACTTTTATTGTTCTGTTGCCAGCAACCTCACGGATTCAATAAAATCTAATGTCGACCCGCTTAGCTTCATGGAGAGTTTGCGAATACCCGAAACTTTCATGTTTCTACCAACAAATCAACATGAAGTTCGGTCTGTTTTGAAATCGATTAAAAATCAGTCTGCTTCAGGAACAGACGGCATAACTACCAAAATACTTAAGGAATTACCTGATGTGGCTTTAACTACTTTGGCCGAATCCATAAACCAATCTTTCTTGAGTGGGATATTTCCTGCCAGTCTAAAAAAAGCATTGGTAATTCCTATACATAAAAATGGAGATACGAAGAATCCGTCAAACTACCACCCTATCTCATTACTATCAACAATTTCAAAAGTAGTTGAGAAAATAGTAAAGAAACGCATGATGAACTTCCTAACTAAGCACAACGTTTTTAACCCAGCGCAGTTCGGATTTCTACCCAAAAAAAATACACATGATGCCATGTACCGAGTTATGGAACAATTATACCATCATTATAACAACGGCTTTGCTACCGCGGGAGTGTTCTGTGACTTTTCCAAAGCTTTTGACTGTGTTAGTCACGGAACACTTCTGAGAAAGCTAGAGCAATATGGTTTTCGTGGTGTAACTCTGGAATGGTTTAAATCGTACTTGTCATGCCGCAGTCAACGTGTCTCAGCGAATGGTGGGGAATCATCAGAGGGGTCAGTCACATTTGGAGTTCCACAAGGGTCAGTTCTTGGACCCACTCTATTTCTTATCTATATTAACGATCTGTTGTGCCTAGGCATATCTGGTGTATTTGCCGCATTCGCGGATGATGCAACTGTGGTGTGGCATGGGCGTGACCCGGATGAGCTGATTCGAGTCATATCTCATGATTTAAATGGCATCAAAGAGTGGTGTGATGCCAACGGGTTGCTTTTTAATTTTAGCAAAACGCACATTATTGGGTTTCGCTGTAATATTGACCAAATTAACTGCCAAGAATTTACAATCAAAAGTACTCTCGAAACTAAATTTCTTGGTATTCATTTGGATACTAACTTGAAATTTGAGTCCCACATATTTACACTTAACAAGAAATTAGCGTCTGGCTGTTATGGTGTTCGAGCTGTGTCTAAAAATTTGGGAGCAAATATTGCTAAATTAGTCTATTATGCTGTGATTCATTCTCACTTATCTTATGGACTACCATTCTGGGGCTGTTGTAGTCAGTATCTCTTCGAATCCGTGTTTAAACTACAAAAACGTGCTGTCCGATTCATTTCTGGTTCTTCTCCGAGAGATCATTGCAAACCACTATTCATACATTTTAAAATTCTAACTCTTCCATGTCTTTTCATCTTGGAATCGGTCAGCCTTATTCATAAGACCCGCGCTCCTCAAATAACTCTAGATAACCAAAGTCGTTATACAACTAGACAAAGAAATCAATTACCACTTCCCATACCACATTCAACTTTTGTTCAAAAATCTATTATCTATCAAGGTATTAAACTTTATAATCATCTACCTGCAACCCTTAAAAAAATTTTAGCTGTTTCCAAGTTTCGAAAGGAACTTAAAACGATTTTGCTCCATGAGGCATTCTACACAGTGGAGGAATTCCTCAACTTCCAGTTTTAAATTTTGTGAAGATTGTATAGTTTTTTAAACAGTATTTTGTCCTATTTAAGTGGTTTTAAAGACATGCGGTTTGCGGATATCCCTGTCGATCAACCAACTTTATTTTTATTTTAATTTTAATTTAATTTTTTGTGTATTCTTGTGTTTTGTATTTTTTCTTATTATTTATTTAACATTGTTTAAATCTACATTATAGAATGCATCTAAGTATAATAACTTATTTTTATGCATATAATTTTAATTTTTAAACTTCTTTATAAGCTTCTGCTTTTATTAATTTGTTTTGTCTATCTTTATTTTGATTTTTTCTATTTCATCTAGGCATAGTTTGATTTTACATTTTTTATTTTATATATAAACAATTGTTTTAAATATTTTATTGTTTTAAACATTTTTTAAATAATTTATATTTTTTGTTTATTTTATTTGTTTGTTTATATGATTGCTTTTGTACTATTTTAATTATTTGTTTCTTGCAACTTTGACATTATTATTTGAACAAAAATTATTAGTTAATTAGGTCAGTCTTAGATTAAGAAGTTGCTTTGTCAATAAGGTGTAATTTTCCTTTGATAATAAAGCATGTTTACTTACTACTCACCCCTCGAGGACCACTTAAGACTCATAAGGATCAGTAAAAATGAGCTCCTGCCAGGACCTTTAACGTTTGGTTGGGTTTTGTTAAGCTGTTTTTTTTCTTTGTTGGTCATTAATTTAGGTATGAACCTACCCAAACAGGCCCAATAAGGACTGACAGGACCAACAAAAATACAGATTAAATAAGGACCTGCACAAAATGTTTGCTATTGATCAGTCCCTTGGTCTAGGTACCTAATTAAAAGTTTCTCTTATAAAGTAGGATTTTAGTTTGTCAAGGTTCGATATTGCATTCCTTCAGTGATATAATTATAGGTCTGCAAACACTTTGAGATGCAGGGTTTCATTTATTTATTTCATAGTATCAACAGCTTAAAGCCAGTAAGATATACAGAAAAATATCTTACCAAACTACCTAAATCTACACTAACCTATTTATTATATTACATTATCCATTAGTTATCTGCGGATCCTGTCTTTAAACTGTTTCAAATTTAAATTAAAAATATCAATATTACCACAAAATTTATTGAATAACTGACATATTCTTCTTAAGGGAGAATTTTTGTACATATTTGTAGTATGAATGGGAATTGAAAACATATTTTGTGACCTCATGTTAATTGTAACTGTTTAAAACATCATTTGACATAAAAACTCACTATTTTCTACTTGGTAATGTTTCATTTTAAAAATATAAAGTATTTCTACTATGATTCCTAATAATTCTAGGCTAGGAAATTTGAATATTGCACACAGTTGGTTTTGTTTAACTCCTCTTTATAAGAATTTTAAAAACTTGCACTGTACATTCTCCAACATTACACTTTTATTTTTATATCTATCTATCTAGTGTGTGACAAGTAGTTCACAAGTGCAAGGTGCAAACAACAACTACCGAGGAGAAAATTATGTGACAGCTAGTCAAGTTTCCACAGCTATAAGTGAGGTTATGGTAGAAGTTACTGAAGAAAACAAAAACAATAAGAAAGACTACTTTTCCCGAGGTTCCTCACATATGTCAGGCCATAAAGAAGGCAGAAGCAACTTTATCACACAGTCAATGCACAATCATATGGGTATGCAAAATTCTCAAGCTTCTTCAGCTAAGTTGGACAGAGCCAGTTCCCTAAAAAAAGGAACTCTTAGTGATAATACTGAAGGTTTCAAATGTTTCCCGAGCAAAATGTGGCTTTATGTAGGCCGTGCAGACCAATCTGTTACTGAAGAGACTGTAAAAATGTACATAAAAAATCATGCAAACCTCCCAAATAAGTAAAATTTTTGAGTCTATTGTTGCTAGTAAGGTAACCCCTCTTTTTCAGCATATCATAACTCCGGCTCAGCATGGTTTTGTGAAGGGCAGATCAACAGTTACCAATTTATTGACTTACCAGTGTCATATATCAGATGCCTTGGGGGACCGGTGTCAGGTGGATACCATTTATACAGATTTCTCCAAGGCGTTTGATAGGGTTGATCACTCTATACTTCATCAAAAAGCTAGAAGCCCTTGGTTTTCATGGATCCTTGTTGGGTTGGCTGAATGACTCATTAAGGGATCGTAGACAAATTGTTAAAATAAATTCTGTAGTTTCATCTGATATCCAAGTTCACTCAGGTGTACCACAAGGAGGTCACTTGTCCAGTTTACTTTTCAATCTCTTTATTAATGATGTTGTAAATATTTTTAGGGACTCCATTGCTCTGCTTTATTGTGATGATTTAAAACTTTCAAAGAAAATAACTTGTCATGAAGATTGTCAACTACTGCAAGATGATTTTGGTCGTCTAGCGGAATGGTGTCAAGAAAACAATATTCAATTAAACCTCAAAAAATGCAAAATTATTTCATTTTATCGACTAAAGCAGCCTTTTTTATTTGACTACCAGATAGGGTCTGAGCAACTTGAAAGGGTTTCAATAATTAAAGATTTGGGAGTGTGGATGGATACAGAACTGAGTTTTACATACCATATAGAGTACACTGTAAGTAGAGCAATGAAGATCCTAAGAGACTTTGAAAATATACAATTTTTAAAACTAATGTATTGTTCTTTGGCTAGGTCTATTATCGAATATGCCTGCACTGTCTGGTCCCCTAATTATAAAGTCTACATTGACCTTATTGAGAAAGTTCAAAAGCGATTTGTGAAACAGGTGGGTTACAGGATGAATATTCCAAGAGAAAACATTGTTTATGAAGAGTTGCTCTCCTCTCTCCATCTTGACACATTGGCAAATAGAAGGACATATATTGATCTCTGTGTGCTGTATAAAATTATTTATTATATTAACTAATCAAATAGATGCAACTGATCTACTGGAAAAAATAAGCTTTCATGCTCCATCCAGATTAACAAGACAGACTCAGCTTTTTTCATTAACTTTGCACAGAGTAAATTACACTTATTTCTCTCCCTTAAACAGAATGTGTAGAGAAGGAAATAATTTGCCAATGAATGTTGATTTTTTTGGGTGCTCTTTAGCTACCTTCAAGAATAAAATTAAAAATTTATAACATAAAATGTTAAAATTATTTTTATGCTCAATTGTCTTATTATTATTATGTGTAGGTTATGTTCCCTTTTTATCTTGTTATGTTCAGTGTTTCAATTTTTATATTTTTGATTTTCATATTTTAATATGGTTATCTTTTTATTACATATTTTTAATGTTAAATAAATTAGATTTGCTCAAATAACAAACTTTTGTAAATGTTATATTGCGTTAATAAATATTTTATTTATTTATTTTATTATTTATCTAGCCTTCTTCAATCCATCTTTGGATATAGGCCTCCCCCAATATATTCCATTCTTCTCTGTCTGTCGCCGTGCTCATCCATCTAGCTCCTGCATGTCTCTTCAAATCGCCCGCCTATCTCATTTGGGATCTTCCCCTATTTCTTTTATTTTCCCAAGGTCTCCAGGTTACAATGCACTTGTTTCATGGATCGTCTTTCTGTCTGATATAACGACCCGCAAATTTCCATTTTAATTTTGCTACATCTCCTCTTACTTCCCTTACTTTTGTTTTAGTTCTTATCCATTCATTTCTTTTTCTATCTGTTAGCTTTACATGTAACATTTGTCTTTCTATTGATCTTTGATTTTGTAAGTGTCCAGGTCTGGGATCCATAGGTAAGTACAGGAAGGATACATTGGTTATACTCTTTCGTTTTAAGGTACTGAGGATATTTTTTATTTTTTAATATGTGGTTGAATATCTCTAAATTGAGTAATTGCTAGTCCCAGGCCTCTAAAAAATCAAATTTGTGAATAAGATGTTCAAAAATATTTTTTCTTATATTTAGATTAAAATGTTATTTAGAACTACAAAGTGATTTTTTAAAAAACTTGCGTATTTTATTTTGTTGGAAAAAGAAATATGGTTTTGTAATTTCCGTGTCATGTCCCCCTTAGGAGTTTATTAATTCAATTATTCAGTGTAATACTACAATTACACAAAAACTCTAAATTTTATATCTAGCAATTAAAAAAAAGGTCAATCTGTATGCTTCTTTAAAAAAATTAAAAGAAAAATAAAAAAATGACATCTAAAAATATTTATAATCTCTGTCTCTCAATTATATTGGTGATTCCCGTGTCATTATTATTACCGCTATTTTTATCTACTCCCACCACTGGAAAGTATCTAAATGTTGCATCATCATGTTTGCTGGCCGGTTGGCTTTTAGTTACAAAATTTTATTTGAGTGAACACTTTGTTTTTGCTGCAGAGAAAACTATTTTTTTTTACCTGCTGTCACCTACTGCACAGCCTACCTAGGTAGGCTATGCCTACTGGCTGTAATTCCCGTGATAAGTAAAAACCATTTTAATAATTAATATTTTTTTTAAGAAGGTATTGAAATGTTGAAAATTGGTGCCTCCTGTGGTTAAAAAATAAATAAAAGGTGTATCTTGTTTTAATGGGTCTAAAAATTTAAAAAAATTAAACAATTGTCATTCCCGTGCTGTAATTCCAGTGTATTTTTTATAACACGGGAATTACATTAGAGTCACGGGAATTACATAATAGCATTTATAAGTATTTTTTGCTAGAACTTTACTGTTAACACTATTTCAAATTATGGAAAATTTTAATAAATAATAATTTAATTTTAAAAAACCAAAAAATTACATTCTGGGCAAATTTAAAATTATGCTTACTCATACCCCCATTTTATAGTAAGCACGCGATATAATTGATTATTAGAACAAATTTTTTTTTATCCACAAAAATTGTTTATAATTTTTTTTATAAATTAAACCAAAAAGTCTTAAGGAGAACTGAAAATAAATGTGTGACCCATGGTAGAGCTACAATGGGTGGTGGTCGCAGTGGAAGGGCTGAAAAGGCCACTCACATAGACAATTTTACCAAAATAATTGAGAATAATTTTGCTCTAACCTTCAAAGACACTATGAAAGTCCATCAAGTTATCACTAATGGAAGGAACAAGCTGTGGTTAAGAAGTCTTGCTTGTTTCACCTGCGACACTTTTTGTCATCATTATGAACTAGGTGTCGCTTGCTACAATGGCGGGTTCGATCCCCGTCGGTTGCCGAGGTCGGGTGCGGCAGACATTTATAGGATTTCTGGGGAGAAGTGTCCCTAGAAGAGTGACTACAAAGGTATATTTATAGACAGTATACAGTAGTGAGCATACAAAAAAGTATAACGGTACATGTCCGGCATGGCCCTGGTAGCCGAGGACAAAAAACAAAGTGATAAAAAAAGGTGTTCTTCAATATAACCACTTAACTGCTTCATCATCAGAAGATGGTGATGATGATTTAGTTCAAATAACTTTTACAGACATAACTAATGCTGTAGAAAATAAAATAAAATAAAATGTTGATGAGATATATGACAGTGATGATAATGAGCTACCACTCATAAAAGAAAAGCTGAAAAAAAATCAGTAAAAACAGGACAATATATCTTGGTATCGTTAAAAAGCGGCAAAAAACATAACATTAATTATAAGTACATGGCAGTTTGCCAGGCAGACTTTGAAGACAACAAAATAAAAGTTGCATTCTTAAAGTTATGTGATTCCCAAAGAAAAGATCTATTTAAGCTTGAAGAAAATGATCTAAGCTACATTAAAAAATACCAAATTTTAAAAATTCTTCCCGAACTAAAGCTGTTTTTAAAAGGTTGCAGACTTTTCTACAAATTCCCTATTTCAATTGACATATTTTTATGTGCTTAAGTAAAATTAAAAAAGGTTTTGTTTGCGTTGTTTTTAGGTTTACTTACTTCTAATTTTCTTATATTTAAGCAATAATAAGTTCCCATTTTATTAAGGTTTCAATTTATTTTAAATAAACAAAATTATAAAACACTTTTGTCATTCCAATACTATTGGAATACTATGTAATTCCCGTGTCAAGTACTTCTGCATAAATATAAACTTTTTGAAAAATACTTGATTAAAACTTGGTTAAATGCAGGGAAGTGTTTAATGTGATGTTTAAGTCTTTTTTGCAGAAAAAATCTTTATTCTGTGCCGAATTTGGTTAAAAAATTACTCAATTTAGAGATATTATACATATACCCATGTAGCTTAATTTACCAAATGCTGCCCAGGCCAATCTTACCTGTCTCTTGATTTCAGTTGTTTGGTTTTCCTTTTTTTGTTTAATAATTTGTCCCAGTTATATATATATATATATATATATATATATATATATATATATATATATATATATATATATATATATATATTTCTCTACTTGTTCTATTTTCTCTTGGTTTATTCTGATTGTGATATCCTTATCTGTGTTTGTCATGACTTTAGTTGTAGTGCAGTTCATACTCAAGCCTATGTTTTTGTATTTTTGTCAGTTTTATATAATAAATATAAAGGATCCCAAATTATTGAAGCATAGTAGAGTTCCAGGTCTGAAATTTGAAGGAATGTTGTCTCTCCTCCCTTAAAGATAGGTAGTAATAGAGCTTTTTTTAAACAATCTGAAAAATTTCCTAAACAAATGATTCATTGATGGCTTCAGCAAGGACAATCAAAACTGATTCAGGGAGTGCTTCCAAAATTCTAAGAGACATTTTGTCCCAGCCAGTAGAGCTGTTGTCGGGAAAACGTGTTTGTAACAGAAATATTATTTGAATAGTCCAAGGGATCTTTAGTTGAATTAATTTTACTAGAAAGTTTCTGGGCTATACTGCAATAGAAAGAGTTTTAATCATTAATTTTGAGATCTGTAGACACTGAAGATGAAATTTGCCTCCTCAACGAGGGGTGATCAGCTGAACCAAATTTGTACACTGTCCAGGATTTTAATAATTTTTTGGTCCTGTAGTGTCCTGTACCTGTCGTGTATAGTCCTGTACAAGTCCTGCCTGTGGGGTCCTGTATAGTTGGAAAGGGCGCCCATAGAAAAATTCGCGAAAAAAAAAAAGTTATCATGTCTTAACTCTCGTTTTTCTAAGAAGGCCGGTTCGGTTCGGTTCCCTATTCCTCCTTCCCTATTTACTAGAAAACTATTTAACTTATTTTTAGGTTCTGACATAAGTTAGAAGCTTAAAAATTAAATTCATGATAAAATAAATCAATTTAAAGAATTTTTTTTTGCTTGTCACAAAATTAACGTTTTTTAGTCGACCGCGAAGAAAAATAAAAATATCTCCTAGAAAACTACACCGATTTTGAAAATTTGAAATGTGTTGTATAGAGAATCGAAATACCATATTAATAACAAGGCAAGATATATAAAATTTTGTGTACATGAATAAGTGAAAATTTTCTTGAAGAATCTGGACCAAAGAATACCCTATTCCTCCCTCCCTATTCCCTAGAAAATTATTTAACTTATTTTTAGGTTCTGACATAACTTATAAGCATAAAAATTAAATTCATTGTAAGAAAATGGACGTTTTTTAGTCGACCGCGAAGAAAAATAAACATATCTCCTAGGAAACTAAACCGATTTTGAAAATTTTAAATGTGTTGTATAGAGAATCGAAATATCTTTCGAAAAAGGTATTACATGCCCCCTCTTCCAATTAAAAAATTTTGATATTATGTTAAATTTTTGACATTAAGTTAGTTTTACGTAACTGTCACTTAGCTCAGATATCCTCATAAAAAGTCTCATTAAAAAGACTTTTTACAAGAAATCGATATCTCTTTTTGTTCAAAAGTTAGGAGGGAATTTAGGTCCGCACTGTGTAGGTAACGTGTACATATGTACAAAAAATGCTTTATATATAATTGCAATTTTTATCTTTTAGAGCTACTGGTTTTACCACCCGGTCTGATATTGGTCCAGCTCGAGATGCTAATGATGTGTCAGATGATAGGCATGCACCTCCTGCAGCGAAAAGACCAAAGAAAAATGAGGAAGAGGAAAAAGAGGTAGTAAAAATTATACCCTTAACCCTTATCCTAAGATGCACTAAAACTTCCTTAAAAACTGCTCAGATTTTTTGGTATTAAGTTTTTTTTAGTTAAGTAAGTTGATAAAAGGCTGTTCTTTAATTCTCGTTTTTTTTTTATTGTGTCAATATTTTTTAATTTGGCAAATGCAAATTTAAGATATTTTTGTTTAAGATCCCATTTTATATTTTTTCAACACAAATATATTTAGAAAACGAATTATAACTTTTTTAAAATATGTAATATTAGCATTATAAAGACATTTGTGAAAAAAGTTCCATTTTCATAACAGGATGAAGAAGATCTAAATGATTCAAACTACGACGAATTCAGCGGGTATGGTGGCTCCCTCTTTTCTAAAGACCCTTACGACAAAGATGACGCAGAGGCGGACGCCATCTATGAGGCGATTGACAAACGTATGGACGAAAAGAGGAAGGAGTATAGAGAGAAAAGGCTTCGAGAAGAATTAGAAAGGTATGTATACCTTGCCACTTCCAGCAGGAGATATTCCGTTACCCTCGGAAAAAAGGCCATATACTAGCCGCCATCTCAGCTTGCGACGTCATAACAGATTATAATGGATAGGAAAGATGGAAATATTCAAGTGTTAATGTGCCTTTAGCTTTAAGCTCGCACGGCCTAATTGACTGTAAATATTTGTCTAATATCAGCTTCATGACCAACCTCGACATACCGGCTATGTGGCCTTGTTTTCCCTTTAGTAAAGTTTAATTGTTTTGTTTGTAATTTTTCTGTTATTATTTTTGGTGACAATAAGATTCCTATGGTGTAGTTTCCAATTTTGCAAAATTTTGCTATCACTATAAGTGTTCGTGTCATTTCTTTACCATAACTCATTTCTATCTTTAAAAAAAAATCACCTATCTATCAAGTATAGTTCTTATTTAGTTTTATTCTTTCGTATTTAATACACAGTGTGTCCACGGATGTACGGTACGGTATAAATGACATTTTTTTAAATTAGATTCTGATTTTCTGGGAATCGCTCCTGATTGGTCACTGTTAAGAAAATTAGCCAAATCAATTAATATACAGGGTGGTTTAGTAGGTTGCTTTGATAAAAAGTGTTAAAAGTAAAGAACCTTTGTTTTAAGAGATATCAGAAAAGGTTATTAAAAAAAGTTGTTTAGAATTAAAAGTTACGACTGATTCTCAATTTTCAGAAAAATCGGATTAAAATCGGTAAAACAAAAATTTCAAAATCAGAGTTGGCTGACTTTTCTGCAAATTGTGAATGTGCCGTAACTTTTGAATCTTAACTCTTCTTAATAACATTCTGCGATATCTTTTAAAACAAAGATATTTTACTTTTAACACTTTTTATCTAATCAGCCTACTAAAACACCCTGTAGATTAATTAGTTTGATTTATGTTTTTAACATCTTAGTTTCAGACCAAGCAGGAGCAATTCCCAGAAAATCAGAATCTAACTCAAACATTTATTTGCAATTTATACCTTACATCATCAAATCAACCTACTAAACCACCCTGTATATTAATTGATTTGGCTCATTTTTTTAACATCTTAGTTTGATACCAAACAAGAGCGATTCCCAGAAAATCAGAATCTAAATTGATTTTTTTTTGTCATTTATAGCTTACCGACACTCAATCCGTGGACACACTGTATATTTTGATAAATTTTCTGGTATTTTTCAGATATCGTCAGGAACGACCTAAAATTCAGCAACAATTTTCTGACCTTAAAAGAGACTTGGTGTCTGTTTCAGAAGATGAATGGAAGAGTATTCCTGAAGTTGGTGACGCTAGGTAGGTGCACGACATTAATAATAGTATACTTTATACACGGATGTTTTAAACATCCGTGAGTTTATACAGCTAATGGGTATTTTTTAACGGATGTTGGTTTAGTATGTTATTTTTGAAATTTAATCTGATCTAACTCAATATGTGCGATTGACAGACAGCAAGCGTTTAACCAGTAAGTAGCACGGTCTCTAGTGGGACCTTTAGTAAGTATCGCGATTTCAAATCAATAATAATAAGAGAAAGCGTTAAGTAGATGGCGCCACAAAAATTGTGATTAATAGAGAAATGGTTTAGCGGCTAACTTTAGAACATTCTTTGGCATCTGGATACAAATCCATGTTTTTTTAGTTTGCTGACAGTGTGTAAAATGCTATTTTGGACGAAGTAATAAAAACATTGTTTATTAGCTTCTCCGTACATTATTGGGTTGATGTTTTGGACAGGAAATATAAATACTATAGTATATAGCTTAGGTAATGAAACAGACCGGTTTATGACAAGTTTTTTTTGAAGAAAACTATTTTGATCAAATTAGGAACTTATATTTTAACCCTAAAGCGTTTAATGAATATGAATTAAGTGGCACTTGGTTAGAAATATTTTTATCATGCTCATTAAGTGGCACTTTGTTAGAAATATTTTATAACCGGGAGGCCCCTCCCATTGTTCCCGAAACAAGTTATTTGTACGATCCATATAGCTCTAATGGTTGCTTGTTTTTACGTTTACCCGCTACGAAGTAGTATTATTAACACAATATCTTTTTTGTTTAGAACTAAGAAGCAGAGAAATCCAAGAGCGGAAAAGTTTACGCCTCTTCCCGATAGTGTACTTTCAAGAAATTTAGGAGGGGAGGCCACTACTGCAATTGATCCCAGTTCAGGACTAGCTAGTATGGTTCCTGGAGTGACGTCACCAGGTACTACTTTTTGTTATCTGAAGCCTATAGAAAATTTTTGATTCACAATTAAAAGAACGCCGATATACAATCAGTCGCCTTAAGGCATATTACTGACAGTCATGCAGGTCCAAAACAATATTTGCGACATTCATTGATTCATCTTTTCTTATTTTAATGGCTTCTACTAAGGTCCCTTACTTGCGTGCTTTCATTTTGTTTCAGTTTTGACCGCCAAAGTAGTAAAAATAAGAGCGTTGTTGTCAAATTCATACCTTCTTATATTCAGTTTTAATTCAAAATGTTTCAAAAGTGTTGTAGCTAAATCTAGCTACAAACATTTGCGGAAGCAAGGTGTTATCATGTGATTTTTTTCTACAGTATAACTCTTTTTAAAGCAATCTTGGTCTAAATACACAGGTGTTTTAAAAACCGCTTTTGTCAAAATGCTGTTATTTTTTTTAAAGGTATGCTAACGCCTACAGGAGACATGGACCTAAAGAAGATTGGTCAGGCCAGAAACACTTTGATGAACGTAAAACTGTCACAGGTAATTTATTTATTTAACCCTTATCTAGTATTGTATTCGTGCAAAAATGGTATGTTCGAACTGGTAACTTGAGGTTGTTATGTTTTTTTTTAAATATATGAAAAGCGTAAAATTCAAGAGGGCAGATTAACTAAAGTATCCAATGAAGTATCACATTAGGTTTTATCACTGGCGTATTTTTTTATATATACAAATTCTGAAAAACACCTGTTTTAATTTATTAAATTTGCCGATTTGTATGTAAGCACAGAAGTAAATAAATAAGTGAAGTAAAATAATCAAATTATTATTCAGATAGTGTTTGGAAAAGAAATAAAATATTTTTTTTAAATTTATTGGAGCAATTGGAATCCCTATATTATTTTCTGATCAAAAGAAGAGAGGTCAAAAGAACCTCCTACGAAACTCAAGGATATAAAGAATTGCTCTTAAGAAGAAAATATGACATAATAGGTTTATTTAATAGGTCTCAGATTCGGTATCGGG
Source organism: Aspidapion aeneum (assembly GCA_963576565.1). NCBI lineage: Eukaryota > Metazoa > Arthropoda > Insecta > Coleoptera > Brentidae > Aspidapion > Aspidapion aeneum. The sequence goes on from OY755044.1 coordinate 47,685,847, forward strand.
CCAAACCGTCGTAGATCCCAAAGGCTACCTCACCGACCTCCAATCCATGATACCCACCTATGGAGGCGACATAAACGACATTAAAAAAGCTCGATTGCTTTTGAAGTCCGTCAGAGAAACCAACCCAAACCATCCGCCCGCTTGGATCGCCAGTGCCCGTTTAGAGGAGGTTACGGGCAAAGTTCAGGCAGCTAGGAATTTGATAATGAAAGGTAAATTGACAGGATTTCTATTAGTATTTTCCCCTCTACTTAAATTATCATTAATATACTACTTATCAAAAAAATTTGTACACCCGCAATATAAAAACCCATGATAGGTCTACAATTTTTTTTGAAAAGCAGTATATTTGCTTTGCAGTACTTAAAAAAGTTAGAAAGATATTTTTGTCAAGTTTGATATTATGAAATGTTTATCTCCTAAATAGTGACGATGGTATAATATGTTAATAATTAATATAATATGTAAAAGTTAAAAACTGGCCTTAGAATATGATCATATATTTAATATGAGAGTAAGCTCAAGCATAGTTTTTAATAGCTATATTATGTTTTGTACACTTTGCTGCCTGGCGATACTTAGCTTTAAAAGTTTGAACTTTTTAAAGTGTGAGTTTTAAGTTTTTAGGATATTTTTTTCTTAATGTTGTATTGTCATGGGACCACTATGTGTGTACCAAATTTCATCCAAATCGGATAATGAGAAGTGTGTCAAAAACGCTTCACAAGATTTGATAGTTAGTTAGATAGTTAGACAGAACATCTGAATTAAATAAAAGCTTGTAAAAAGGAAGAAAATCAGTTGTGGCCTTAATTTTCTTTATTTCTATTGTATTAAATCTAATGTAAAAACAAATTTGACAGAAGAAATCTTTAATATTGGGTGGACAAATCCTATACATAAAAAAAATACTCTGCCAATATATGGGCCCCTAAGCTCACACTAGGTACTATAGTTATAGTTTACGTGTGAGCTAATATAACTAAAAACTGAAATATATTTTATTCAACTCCAGACTAAATTACCTTTTGTTTGATACCACACAAGCCATGTTTTGACTTAAACTCAAATTTTTAAAATCTACCCCCACACTTAAATTCTAATTTTTGAAATATACCCCCACCCTTTTTTTAAAATAAATTAAAATGTGTTTTGTTTAACTCCAGACTCAATTACCTTTCGTTTGATATCACATACGCCATATTTTCACATAAACTCTAATTTTTGAATTCTACCCCCACCCTTTTATTTGGTTTGTGTTCGGTGGATTTTGTTCATTTTTAAATGGGACTATCTCGACCCAAGACCCAGCCTAGGTACCAAATTTCATTAAAATCGGCCAAGCGGTTTTTGAGTTATGCGCGTTGGTCGTTACAGACAGACAGACAGACAGGCAGACAGACGGCGCAACAAAAAAGTTTCAAAATCATCTGAAACGCAAAGATATATAAAATTTTTTGAAATCGGAGCAACTTTTTTTTCTCGAAAAAATTAGGATCACCATAGCTCACACTACTATAGTATAGTATATGTGTGAGCTAATTAACCTCACTCTTTTGACATGGCAAAAATAGTTTTAAAAAAATAGTAAAGTTGGCAACATTTGACTAAAAAAATTGTCATGTCTATCTGTCTATTGAAACTTCACTTGTGCCTTGTTTTACTTGACAATGTATCGTCTAAATGTTGCGCCGTCTGTCTGTCTGTCTGTCTGTCTGTCTGTCTGTCTGTCTGTCTGTCTGTCTGTCTGTCTGTCTGTCTGTCTGTCTGTCTGTCTGTCTGTCTGTCTGTCTGTCTGTCTGTCTGTCTGTCTGTCTGTCTGTCTGTCTGTCTGTCTGTCTGTCTGTCTGTCTGTCTGTCTGTCTGTCTGTCTGTCTGTCTGTCTGTCTGTCTGTCTGTCTGTCTGTCTGTCTGTCTGTCTGTCTGTCTGTCTGTCTGTCTGTCTGTCTGTCTGTCTGTCTGTCTGTCTGTCTGGTCGAAATGTTCGAAGAGAGCAGACGTGTTTATTAGTCGCTCTGCGAAAATTAAACATAAGTTTAAAAATCAGTAAAGTTGTATAGTGCAAAATAGCACAAAAAACCATTAAGTGAAGACCAATAGTGAACTTAGTAGTTAATAAAAAATAAGCATAGTGTACATAGTGAAATTTAAATTAATAGTTTGTAAATATAAAATATTATTATTAGTTAAAATTAAAACCATTGAAAGTCGTATACACACACAACAGTACCTGTGTGTTATCAGACGTGGTAGGAGAAACGCCGCGAGGCTCGACGGTGAAGTCTGGGCAAGTGGGTACCGCGTACGCTGTTGGTTTAAACGGCCCGCGGTACTATAATACAGCGGAGTTAATTAGGGGAACGGGGGACAGTGCCGACCACTAACATTTATTACAAAAACATGGAAAATAAACAGGAAAGCGGCCTTAACATAGACATTGTGGACACAAGCGGAAATTTTTCAAGAAGGCCATCACTTGCTAGGTCGCCTTCTGGGCTACGAAAATATCAGGGCGATATGGCAAAAAAACAGGACAACTCGGAATCAAATAGCGACGTTTTTGAGCCGGACCAAGGAAAAAAAAGAAGCGCTAAGAGTCCATTAGATAGCAGAAACAGCAAAAAAGATAAAAAGGGAATCAACGAACAGAACGATGGAGACGCAGACGACGAGCAGGGGGAAGATGAAAGTGATAATTTTTCAAGAAAAAGCAACGTGGAAAAAGATAGCAAAGAAACGAAAACTAGCGAAAAACTACAAATGGAACAGGTAGAACTAATAGTGAACACCAAAGAAAAAATTTTGAATTTGACAAATAAAAGAGGTGCATCGGGAAAGCTATCTTTCAACATGGAAGATAGTTTGGCAGTTCGTGACAACATCGAGATCATGACGAAAATACTCATCCAGTTGTTAAATAATAAAATGGACCAGAGTCTAACAGCAAAAGTATCGGAGTGTACAAATGAAATAAAAAATTTAAAAAAAGAGACTTGTAGGTTAGAGGGAATTATAACTGCCATGTCAGATGTAATAAAAAAAGAAAACCAAAAAGAAAGTCGGTTAGCTAATGCCTCATCCCAGCAAATTACACCACAAAATAACAAATTAAATTTTAAGCAGACATTAGGATCAACCTTGCAAGTTGCACAGCCTCGCACCGGTACACTCGCAAACACGGACAATGAGAGTCAAAATGAAGACAATTTTTTATTTCCAAAAAGAAGAAGAAGGAGAGGAAAAACATTTGCACAGGCAATAACAGGTAAGCCGGAAGAACAAGCAGGGACCAGGAAAAATCAAGTTTGGACAACGCCAGAAAAGCAACCTGATAAACTTCAAACAATACTTACCATACCAAACGAGACAAACACAGCAATTGAACCTAAAAAGCTAATGGAAACAATAAAAACAGTGGCAAGAAATGAGATTCAGGAGCAAGGAGGATTAAGAAATATCATACCTTTAAGAGACGGAAAAATAATTCAATACAAAGATGAAAAACACTGTGTTACAAACGCCTTAAAAAAAGCACAGGATAATAATGTAATAAAACTAATCGGTGAAAAAAAGGCACCTAAATTTAGGATTAGCGGAGTTACAAAAGGGTACTCAGACTCAGAAATACTGGAAACAATAATGGAAGAAAACGAGGATATAAAAAATATATACGGCAAAAACTTAGAAAATAAGATTAAGATAATTGCAAGAAGAACGTGTAGGAACACAGTTAAAGAAAACATCATCTTTGAAGCAAATGACACAAATACTTTTAAATTTTTTGTAAAAAAACAAAAAATATATATAGACATGATGACTACATATGTAGAAGAAGAAATAAATGTTCCACTTTGTTACAGATGCCACAGGTTTGGACATGTATCAAAATACTGTAAAGATAAAGCAAGGTGCTATGTATGTGGTGGCCCACATGAGGGTAAAGATTGTGTCAAGGACGTAGCGGAATGCCCTAACTGTGCAAGTATAGGCATTCCCGCCGAGGATAGGCAACACACTGCTCGAGACTGGAACTGTCCCGTCTACAGGAAAAAGCAAAAACAAGCACAACAAATGATAGATTACGGACAAACAGATGAGACGGACAACATAAAATAAGAATTATGATAACAGTTTTACAGATAAATTTAGATCGGGGAAAACAAGCAGCTGAGTTGTTTATAAAAAAACTAATAGATAAAAACATAGATATTGGAATCGTAAATGAACCCTATCACTTACTTACAAATATACCTCAATATAAAATACACACAGTAGGAACAAATTCAAAAACGCAGCTCTGGGTAAAAAAGGACATAGCTAACGTAACAACTAGACAAGATCTTAGTAATAACAACATTACCACTATCCAAATAGAGTCCAAGACAGACACAATTCTAGTGACTTCCATCTATGATGAACCAGGAGGATTACATAATAGACGCCTACAAGAATTTTCACAAAAGCTCCAAAGAGAGAATATTAAACATTTACTGGCAGGTGACATAAATGCACACCATACTGCATGGGGCGGAAACAGCACAGATAACAGAGGTAGAGAACTTGTTGACTGGGCAATAGCTAACGGATATAACATCGACAATGACGGCCTGCAGTCACCAACATATGTAGGAACAATGGGCAATAGTTATATAGACATGACTTTAAGCAAAGCAATAACTGTCGAAAACTGGACCGTTTGTGATGAAGAAAGTTTAAGTCAGCATAAATATCTACAATACAAAATTAGGACACAAAACAACATACATAAAACACGAAGAAAAATCTTTGACTTTGAAAACACGAACTGGACTCTATTCAGAAATCACTTAAAAAACAGTATGATGTTAAACAACTAGAAAACTTAGCGGAGAAATTTAACATTGTATGTAGTAAAACATGTAAGATAAAAATTAAAACAAAATACGAAGAAGAAGAAAATGACACAACACAATGGTGGAATGAGCAACTCAATAATCAGAAAAGAACCTGTAATAGATTGAGGAGAGAGGCACAACAAGAGCTAGACATAAATGAACGAAGAATAAAATTTGCTGTGTACGGGCAACAAAAACAGCAATACAAAAAAGACATAAAAGTCACAAGAGGAAAATTTATACAAGAAAAACTTGCGACATTGAGTGAGGACAAACCATGGGACCAAGTATGGAGAGTGCTTAATTGTCCCAAGCGTATGACACCATCACAAAATATACAAAAGGAAGTCGGGTCTTTTACAAAAAGTGAAAGAGAAAGAGACGAATACCTTCTTCATAAATTCTTTCCGGGCGACAACCCAGAAGAAGACACACCAGAAATGACAATCATCAGGTGGCGACAAAAAAATTTTCATGTCAAAAACGAACCCGAGATAAACAAAATCGAGCTACAAAATATTGTGAACTCTCTAGAAAAGAAAAAGGCAACCGGACAAGATAAAATTCCGAATGAGGCTCTCGTTCATATAATGGAAGAAACCCATAACACTGTATTATATATTTTTAACAAATGTTTAAAATTCGGTATATTTCCAAGGGTTTGGAAGAGAGCAAAAGTAGTATTTATACCTAAGAAAGACGGATCAGTAAGACCCATAAGCCTTCTTCCTGCTATTGGCAAAATACTTGATAAATTGATCAATAACCGGCTACAATTGGAACTTGAAAGAGCAGGAAAAATAGACCCCCGACAATTCGGCTTCAGAGCAGGCATGGGAACTATAGACGCACTAGATCGACTCACAGAAAATATACGGGAGAACAAAAAAGATAAAAGACATCAAATAGTGGCAGCCCTGGACTTAAAGAATGCTTTTAATAGCGCATGGGCACCATATGTTGATCTGCAACTCGAAAAAGCAGGAGTGGGGCACATATTAAGACACATATGCTATAGTTTCCTTACAGACAGAAAAGTAGCGACAAATAAAATATGCCAAGATATGCAAAGAGGATGCCCACAGGGCTCAAGTCTCGGACCAACTTTATGGCTTGTCGTAATGCAAGGATGGTTTCAAACTATGGACGAGGCAAATGAAACCTATGAACAAACAAACAGAGATACATTGTCAAAAATACAAGCGTCAGCAGACGACCAAGTGTGTACTATTACAGGGAATTCTCGAACAGAATTAGAAAGGAAATGGACAACTTTATGGAGGGCTTGTCAAAATTGGGAAAAACAGAGTGCAGTAAAATATAACAAGCAAAAAACTGAAGTACTGTTTATACCAAAAGGAACACTAACTAGAGGGCCAACCATACGTATTGATGTACAAACTATAATAAGGTTATCAGACCGAATTAAGTACCTTGGTGTTATTATTGACAAAAATATCACATTTTTACCACACGCGCAATACATTAGAGAGAAAATAGGCCAGAATGCGACAAAGTTAATCGGGCAAATTTCAAAGAAATATGGTCATAACAAAGCAACCTTCAAAATAGTTGTTGAAAATGTATTCAGACCCGCAGCACTCTATGGCAGTGAAGTATGGGGCATAAAAGCACAAAATTTGCACATGAAAAGGCAGTTGGATGCAGCTTTAAGACCACTTCTTCTACTTGTAAATAGAGCTTACAACACAACACCAAACGCAGCACTGCAAGTCATGGCTGGAATTGCACCATGGTGGATAGAAGCGGAAAGACGAAACTACGAATGGACAAGATATCACGAGGACATAGAAAAATCGAGAATTAAGACAACGGACAAGCCACACCCAACTATTCGAGAAATATTTGAACAAACTCCTCAGGATAATACTGCAGTGATCATATATACAAACGCCAAGATTGGAGAATACAATAAAACTGGAATCGGAGTCAATCTATGGACACGTCAAAATCTTACTGTCAGATTAAAAGACACAAACATTCAGACAGCGGAAATGATTGCTATATTTACTGGAATTAGAGCGGCTACAGATAATGAAATAAAAAATGTTGAGATTAGAATAAACAACGCAGAAGCTCTTAAAAACATCAAAGAATATAAAATAAAAAGCAAACTTACAGGGCATATATTAAAGACTATAGAAGACAGGAAGTCGCGAGGCTGGCATACCAATATTAATTTCACCAGCGAACAAGAGCAGGGATATCTAGCGGCACAAGAAGCTGCTAAGCAAGCAACAGCTATTGAAGATGTAGATGAAAATTTTAACACGTATATATTTAAGTCAAAAAGACAAAGACAAAAAGAGAGAACGGAATGGATAAGAAATAAATGGCAGGAATATTGGGATAATGTAGATAAAGGCAAAACATTTTACCAACATTGCAGAGAGGTGGGTTTCGACAGAATACCGCTTTCGTTCAAGGCAACACAGCTAACAACAGGACATGGAAACTTAAGGGCATATACACACCGATTTAAACTCAATGATAATTTACCGGATTACGAATGTAGACAGGGAGAAAACGAGACTGTGCAACATGTAAAGGAAACTTGTATCTCGGCACATCGTATAAGAATAAGGCAAGAAATAGCGAACGAATACGGTAACTTAGAAATTCGGTTAAGAAACGAAAATAAAATCTTAGCAACGCAAATAACAAAAATTAATACATGGGCAGAACAGGCAATAGCTAACACGGATGTTCAAACATAAACTTAATAAGATTAAATAAACCGGTACTGCATAGATTATATTCTTAAAAGAAAATAAATTGTTAATATTAGAGTAGTATTGTTAATTAGATTAATTAAAATAAGGCACTAAATTAGGACAAATAGGCAGAAGGCAATGAAAACATAAAAAAAAACTAAAAAAAAAAGAAGGAACAAAAAAAAAGAAGATAAACGAAACAAAAGAAAAATGATAAAAACATAATGAGAAAGAGTAACTATAAGAATGATTGATTACGCAATAGCGTACAAGATTATCAGCAAATAGATTCTATAGCTGATTTGAATGTATATTTTAAGGTTAACATTTTTGAATGCTTTGTATAGAATTAACTAGATACGGTTTATGCAGAAGTTATAGGCAAAAATACAAGTTGAGAATTAAAGCGTAAATAACAGTAAGGGCAAAAAAAAATGGGGAAAAAATGGGGAAAAATGGGTTGAGGACACAAATTGGGCAACAACGATAAGGGGTTGGAATTCTGGGATTGTGTGAAGTGGAGGCAAAAGTGCGACTGCGAGTGAAGACAGAGAATAGGAACATCGGCTAAATAGGGCGTAGACTGTAAGGTAGGAAGCCTAGCCATTTCGACCGGTCCTCTCGTTCCGGTTAGCGCCGGCGACGCCGGTCACTCTCGTGTCTGTCTGTCTGTCTGTCTGTCTGTCTGTCTGTCTGTCTGTCTGTCTGTCTGTCTGTCTGTCTGTCTGTCTGTCTGTCTGTCTGTCTGTCTGTCTGTCTGTCTGTCTGTCTGTCTGTCTGTCTGTCTGTCTGTCTGTCTGTCTGTCTGTCTGTCTGTCTGTCTGTCTGTCTGTCTGTCTGTCTGTCTGTCTGTCTGTCTGTCTGTCTGTCTGTCTGTCTGTCTGTCTGTCTGTCTGTCTGTCTGTCTGTCTGTCTGTCTGTCTGTCTGTCTGTCTGTCTGTCTGTCTGTCTGTCTGTCTGTCTGTCTGTCTGTCTGTCTGTCTGTCTGTCTGTCTGTCTGTCTGTCTGTCTGTCTGTCTGTCTGTCTGTCTGTCTGTCTGTCTGTCTGTCTGTCTGTCTGTCTGTCTGTCTGTCTGTCTGTCTGTAACGACCAACGCGCATAACTCAAAAACCGCTTGTCCGATTTGAATGAAATTTGATGCCTAGGCTGAGTCCTGGGCCGTGATGGTCCCATTTAAAAATGAACAAAATCCACTGAACGCAAGCCAAATAAAAGGGTTCATTAAAAAAAGAATGGAAGATTAAAAAAATTAGAGTTTATGTGAAAATGTGGCGTGTGTGATATCAAACGAAAGGTAATTAAGTCTGGAGTTAAACAAAATTAATTTTAATTTATTTAAAAGAAAGGGTGGGGGTAGATTAAAAAAAATTAGAGTTTAAACGAAAATATGGCGTGTGTGATATCAAACGAAAGGTAATTGAGTCTGGTGCTAAACAAAATACATTTTAGTTTTTTAGAAAAGGGTGGGGGTAGATTTTAAAAATTAGAGTTTAAGTAAAAACATGGCTTGTGTGGTATCAAACGAAAGATAATAGAGTCTGGAGTTGAATGAAATATATTTCAGTTTTTAGTTATATTAGCTCACACGTACACTATAACTATAGTACCTAGTGTGAGCTTAGGTGCCCATAGATTGGCAGAGTATTTTTTTAGTTTTAAGAATGTTTTTGGTGAGACACCGACATTAATTAGTTTGTTTTTTTGGTAAATGAAATGGTTTAGGTTTAACAGTGGCGTACGCAGGAAGGAGGGGGGTTGGGGGCCTAATCTTTCCAAAGCCATTAAATAACTTCTCCTAAAGATTGAATTTTTCTGAAAGAAAAAATAAATTGTTTTCCAGGACTTTGCTTTTACTCAAGCCCCCTCTCCCAACTCCCTTGGAAAATGTTTGCATACGCCACTGGGCATTAAAAAAACTAACTACTAAACTAAGGCATGGTAAATGTCCATGTGATGCATTTGGAGGTACTGTGGAACGAATTGCTTTACATTAAAATCTCAAACGAACAACAACTAGACACCATTCTTTCACTCCTCTGGATGATTTAACTATAGATGCTAAATTTACATCAAGCTCAGAAAAAAAATATATTCGGCTTCTGAAATTATAGCACTCAACTTCTTTTCCAATTTTTTAAATATGTAGCTAACTACTAAAAAAGTAAATAAACTTTAAAAAAATTTGTGTAGTGACCTTATGAAGATAGTTTAGACCATAATTTAAGTTTAAACTTTACCTTCTAAAAAACCTTAATTTGCAGGGGCGGATCTGGAAACTTTATTTGGGGGGGAAATATCATAATAAATATTTCACAAAACTATTTTGCGTAGTGGCCAGGAGGTGTATTCTGTGTGTCAAAACTAAGTAAAATTTCGGATTTGGGGAGGGGGAAATTTCCCCTTTTTCCCTCCCATAGATCCGCGCACGTAAGTTCTGATGCAATTTAACATCATTAAAAATATTAAAATAACATATTAAAAAAATGTGTAGTGACCTTTAGGATTACAGACCCCGATTTTTTATTATTGTTTTTAAAAGTATATGATACAGAGAAAAATTTAGCCTACTTCATTATCACCAGCACCCCGATAGACAGGGTCATTTTTGATGCTGAAGTTGAGGGATTTCCCAGACATTCTTAACTTCTTCGAGGCACTCCAAGGTAACGTCTACTTTTTAAATATGTTTTATACAAGGAAGATATAGTCCTTGAGTATAGCTTTCCAACACTATATCAAAACTTAAAAAAAAAACATTACATTTATGCCCTCTACAAAAATATGAAAACTTCGGGAATTTCTGCGTTTTTTGGATATTCTCTAAATTGCTCTAATCAAGCCAGTGTAAAAGATTTTGCTAAATGTCACATTTTTTTGAAAACTACTTTTATGCGTGTTTTCAAAATTATAGGTTGATTTTTTTTAGGTGCTGTTTTATATGAGCTTAATTTTTTTCTTTAAAGTCCCATTTTGCCCGTTTTTAGACTTTTCAAATGCGTGTACAACAGACTAATTAGATTTAAAAATCTAAAATAGTGCAAAAGTGGTTAAGCATAAGCTATTTCATTTAGTAAGCATGATTAAAGAAAAACATTAAATGTCAGGGCAACACTTTTTTTGTAAATTGAATGACTTGGTGTGGAATTGCTCTTTATTATTTTTAGCGAATATTTTCTTTATTTAGGTTGTGAAGTAAATCCACAAAGTGAAGACTTATGGCTAGAAGCAGCAAGATTAAACCCCGCTGACACTGCAAGAGCAATTATAGCTCAAGCTGCTAGACATATTCCAACTTCTGTAAGTACTTACTTTTTAAAATTTTAAGGTTAGGAAATGACAGACTTTACTTGGATTATTAAAAATTTGAGCGTGTAATTCAATTCTAAAATTTATTCTGTAAGAAAAAACATGAAGCGGCAGAGGATCTGGTTGGAAATAACGTCGGGTACGAGTTTGTTTTAAATCAATCCCTTAAACCGTAAAATCTCTGTTTATAATGATCTACACTATCATAATCAGCCATACGTTAATATAAAACTTTATTTTAACTCTACGTTGTATTTTTTATTTAAATTAGCCTCCCCAGACTCTTCCCTTTGCTTCAAGATCATCAACTTGCGCAATATCCAGTTCAGTTCACCTAAATCAGAGTTCTCCGTTTTCCGACAGAAGACCCTTAGATTTTAGATCGCGGGCCTTGTTAAACTTCCTTACGTCCTTCGGGGTGTCATTTTGTATATAAAATAAAGATAAAGCAGTTTTAAAAACGTAACAATCTTTAAGAAATACCAAATAAACTCTGATGCGATTTACAAATGGTACAAGAGTATTATCATTACCTGTAAGACAAGCAAGACCCAAAATTTTATATTTCTCTACTAACAATTAATTTAGAGGTTTTAGTATAAGTTCAACAAAACTTAAAATGTGACTACCGACTTGTCTCCTCAAAGTTTGGCTTTTAATTAAAGGAAGGCTGGACCGATGACTGTAAATGTTGCTACCACACAACGACTGATTCTTAAGACTGCTAACTATCGGATAAGATTTTTTATTGTTCATTCATGGTCAGTAATCCACCGGGCAAACTGTTCAAGGGCTATTACTAACTAGAGTTCGGTCTGAAATATAGTAGCCAATCGGCCGAGATTATGTTTAATCTCGACTTGTTCTTGGATACCGACAACTCCAGATCCAACAACTGAGAGCTCCTCTCCGGGGGGATAATGTTGTGTAGCTTTGTGCTAAAGATATACTGTGTTGGGCGTAGACGTCATGCCCAACATTGATATCATTCCTAGTTCCCTAATTGGAGCTGTGGATACTAATGTCACTAGATCACGAAGTTCCTATCTAGTGACGTTAGTTGATACCACTTTGTTTGCCCTGCCATTCCGGTGGTTGATCCTTATTCTGTATGTTGCTCTGAGTGCCTCTGTCTCTAAGAAAATGTGAAGCTTTAGTAAGCATTCAAGCGCAGTTGATGGGCTGAAACCAGTGGCGTATATAGAAAAATGTTTAGGGGGGGCCGAACAGTTTCGGGGGGGGGGGAGACCTCATGAGTCCGTATTTTATGCTATTTTATGTTTGTATTCATGAAATATGTGGAAAATATCCAAAAAAACCTTAGCTTCGGGGGGGGGGGGGCGGGCCCCTAGGCCCCCCCTTATATACGCCACTGGCTGAAACTCATTGCACCACATAGGGCAAGACTGGCCTGTCGTAGGACGATCGGAATTACCCCGCTTTCTCACAGTCTGACAACATTGCCATATTCCACGATAGATAGCGAACCGAAAAATGCCGTTTTGATACTTACGGACATGAAAACGAAATCACATGCAAAATAAATTAGCTTCTATCGCAGGTCGTCACCGTGTTGTCGCATTAAAATCGGGTTTTTGCTGGTTAATTATATATTTGTACTACTTAGGAGGCTACGTGCACGGTGGATTTGAAATTTATCGCTTAGCATAACGATAATTTCATTATTTTCATAGGTAAGGATATGGATCAAAGCTGCCGATCTTGAAACAGAGACAAAAACTAAAAGAAGAGTGTTTCGTAAAGCTCTAGAACACATTCCCAATTCTGTTAGGTTATGGAAGGCTGCTGTAGAACTGGAAAATCCAGATGATGCCAGGATTTTATTATCCAGGTTAGTTATTCTGCCCTTAAGGAAGAACGCAGTAAGTGTTTTTAAATATTATCGAACTGATAAAAAAATAAGTTTTAGGAATTTATTGCTAATACTGCGTTTTAGTTTTATTTTTTATGTGGTTGATAGTAATTTAGTAAAATGAAAGTGCAGTAAGTACTCATTTCTTGTTAAAAATCCAAGTATGCTTTTGGATTTGCAGTATGTTTTTGAGGGCTTAATTATTTTTTAGCGACAAGCCTAATTTAATTCTAATACATATTGTGTTTTTTTGCGAAAAACAACTGCGCTCTATCTTGCTAATTCTGACTTATTTTGGGGGACAACAGTGCATGTGCTTATTGCTTTCTAGCTTAAAAATGCTGCATATTTTTGATTAAATGCGTATTTAAAACTAACACCAAAATATCCAAAAAATGAAAATTAATAAACTAATTTAGTGTTGTTTTCTTTTGAACGGTAGTATTGCTTTTTCTGGGGTTTGATTTTGCCTGTCGTTTTAAAAGCCAACTTTTATTTGTCAAAGCTAGATCACTGGTTGACCAAGTACAGATTATACGTTTGAAATAGCTTTTTACGTTACCACCCCAGAAACGTACACTTTAAAAAAAAGTTGTACGAAAAGTGGTTGTTTTCCAATCGTTTGAAAAAAAAAAATAAAGGTTGATTCAAAAGTTAGCGGCATTCTTTTGGGGGCCTAATCCTTGCAGGGAGCCGCTTTGAATATGATACTTTACGAGTAAATTTTGAATATTGGTGTACTATATAAACATTTAATGACAAATAATATTCTAAATTTTTAATTTTATTAATTGGCGTCACATGCGTAATTTTCTATTAATAAACGTACTACCAGAAAATTTTCAAAGTCGATTTTCTCGTAAATGGTACCCTCTATCGAATTGAAATAAGACTACCTTTTTTACGTAAAAAATTCTAGTATTGTATGATTTCCAAACAAAATAGCAATAACCTAAAGAGTAAAAGAAATACATATGTTTTAACTTTAGCCTTCCCCGCATGTGACGCCACTTTTTTTGTAGAGGGTTTTAAAGGTAAATAGAAAAGGTCGTGTCCTATTCCTAGCTCCCTGACGAAGAATTTGCGGACCCATAATAATAGGAACTTTCTGCCTTATTTTTATGCACAGATTACGCCCCCAAAAGGAGGACGCTTACGTTTGAATCACCCTGTATAGAAATGGAAATAATAGTGAGTTAGTGTTAATGTGAGGGTAATATTAAGGAGTTTTTTTATTATTTTAGAGCTGTCGAATGCTGTCCTACCGCAGTGGAACTCTGGTTGGCCCTGGCTCGCTTGGAAACCTACGAAAACGCCCGGAAGGTCCTGAACAAGGCTCGCGAAAATATTCCTACGGATAAGCAGATCTGGACAACAGCTGCCAAATTAGAAGAGGCCAACGGAAATCACCATATGGTTGAGAAGATTATCGAGAGGGCTATTAGTTCTTTGAATGCCAACGGTAAGTCAATTTTATTTTTAGCGCGAATGCCAAAATGAGTGAGTGATTTCTGTTATAAATTTAAAACTTAAAGTTGACAGTTGAATGTAACTTTGGAATTTTGGCACAAAAAAACTACCAACATTAAATGGGCAATATCAAACAATTTTGGATGCGTCACAGATGGCTTATGTTGGTCGTTTTTGTCAATCTAGCAGACCATTTTCTTGCAGCTGTTGGGGAAACTCGTGATTTTCAGGAGCTCGGATTCTAAGCGAAAGTTCCCCACTCTTTCGGGAGAGCAGAAACTGCGCTCAATGTCGTTTCACAAAATAATAGTTAAATGTGATTGCAACAATGTCCAATTTAGCCAAAAAACAAAAATGAATAAAATAGGCCGGAAAATTCAAAATTTAATTTTTAAACACAATAACAATTTTTAGCCAAAAATTTCTAATAATATCTATATAGGTAGTGATATATCAAACAAGTCCCTGGTACTTACTCCCTGGGATTATTTTGTTAGCTGTAAATAAATATGCGGAATTGATTTGAATTGAAAAAGAAGCGGACTTAAGAGTAAAAAAAATATATTTAAAATGCACCGTTTTACTGCAAAATCACTTTTTTTAAACTTGCCAAAATTTTGGAAATCCCTAGTTTTAGGGCAGTCTTTAGGGGTACCATTCACCAAACTAATATAAAATATAAATCCAAGTCCATATCCTCTTCTACGAAGGGTCCAAAACCTTCTATGGGAAAAGCGTATTTTAATGTTGACAGATTAAAATATAAAAAAAGTCTCGTGGTATTCCCATTTTTTTAATTTTGCTACGTTTAAAACTCGTGCGTTCTCTTTTATTGACTGCTATTTCTTTAAACGACTATAGTTCTTGCCATACGCAGTTACACTTTTGTGACTTTGACATGAAATATACATATTTCCTAACCAGAAATATATTAAAAAGTAAATATGTCATGTTGGCATAAAATTAAAGGTAAAACTGTCATTATCTCTCTATAAAAGGATGCTGACTGTAGGTTGACAAAATCGCACAGATATTAACAACTCAGACATGTAATTTTTCAGATTTTTTTTGTTGTCAATAGTGTAGTAAAGAGGTTGGAAATGTCACAAAAGTGTAACTGCCTATGGCAAGGACTATAGTTTAAGATGGCCATCATAGCTTTTTAACATCTTGACAAACCCATCTAACTGCTGGAAAAGGGAAAATTATACCATTTCCCTAATTTTGACGAGCTGACTCATGGACTAAAGCGTTTTGACTCAAATGTTGTATGAACTTGATTCGCCTTCTCCAATCACTCATCAAATAGATTTGGATTTGTTTTTCATAGTTAGTAAGTTTTGCCATAATTGCGGATCAAAGAGGAATTTGTTTTATTTAGGTGTTGAAATCAACAGAGAACATTGGTTCAAAGAGGCAATAGAAAGCGAGAAGGGAGGTCACGTCCACTGTTGTAGAGCCATTATCAAGTCAATCATTGGTTATGGTGTTGAATCTGAAGATCAAAAACATACTTGGATGGAAGACGCCGAAAATGTAAGTTGTAATTATAGAGTTTTAAGTTTTTTAAATACGAGCCGCGGCAACAAAATAAAGATATTTTTTACTCACAAATATTAAAAATTACAACAAAGAAGTTATTGACCTTTACAATAGGGTTCTTTTAATACGATGCAACACTTTCAACGAATCCACCAGCTTAAAAAATAGCATTGGAAACCAAAGTCTTGTTTTTCGGTTGTTTGGAAGTTCTCATTTTCTTCAAAATGTATTTCTTTAATCTGTTTTTTTTTTACAAAAACAATTAATTGCAATGGTTTTGTCAACCCTGACCCTCACCCTTTAGAACTGAGGTTCAATTTATCTTTTACTGTTTGACACGGGCAGCACCAATCACTATCAATGAGTTTGTTTTGATCTCTGACAATGGTATTTGTTGGTCGCGGGTCTCCGTCCCCCCACGTATTCAGTGATTCGTATCTTTGTTCCCTGTTTTTAAAATGTATATCTATACAATTTTATTTCCGTTTTTTGCAGTGTACAACCCAAGGAGCCTATGAATGCGCAAGAGCGATCTACAATATCTCATTGGCCGCCTTCCCAGGAAAGAAGTCCATTTGGTTGCGGGCCGCCTACTTGGAGAAAAATCACGGTACTAGAGAGAGTTTGGAGACTCTTCTCCAAAGAGCGGTCGCTCATTGTCCAAAAAGTGAGGTAAGAGGAAAAAAATTGTGATTGGGTGTATTTTCATGGTGAATGTTTCATTAAGATTGCTAAGGAGAATTTTTTATAACAAATTGAATTTTGTATCGCGTGCATTAGGATACACTTTGCTACTCGTTTACGTGTGGTAAGAAGCACTTTATCGGACGGCGGCGCCGCGCCGTCTCAACATAGGAAGGCAGCATTGAATCAAAGAAAAAGCGCAAAAACATCATAAACGGCACAGGCGCCCTCTATTTATTAGAGACTAAGCAAGCGTTTTAATTGTTATAGCAGCTGTGTGGCGTCCCCTGCATTGACACTACCTGCCAAAAAAGAATGCTTTTCGACAAACAACCCCCGTTTTTGCATGTGCCTCGAGGATTGCAAACATCAAAGACTTTTTGAAGTGTAAACTTCTTTAGGCGCGTTTAGCAGTTTTTGTGGGTACTGAATTGAACTGAGCCGTTAGGCTCGGCTATGCAACGCTCATTCGGGTGAAGTCGGCTCGAGTCGACTAACTGTGAGAGGAACAGTAGTAGAGCGATATGATGATGCAGATGAAGCCCAGTATTATTAATTTCGCCTTGTTGAAGTTTACACTTCTGCCGTGTGGTCTTAAGCACAGACAATTTTTATATATATTTTTTTTAACAATCAAAAGGCAATTTTCTTCCTTTTAGATAGTAACCGAACCGAACCGAACCGATTCATTTATTTTTTTAGGTGCTGTGGCTGATGGGCGCCAAGAGCAAATGGCTTGCAGGTGACGTCCCTGCTGCTAGAGGCATCCTGTCATTAGCTTTCCAAGCCAACCCGAACAGCGAAGAGATTTGGCTTGCTGCTGTTAAACTGGAAAGCGAGAACAAAGAGTACGAGAGAGCCAGAAGATTACTGGCAAAGGCTAGAGGTAAGTGCCATTGTGTCTCTTTTGCGTTCAATATGGTAGGGTTTGAAAGGGATGCAAGCAGTCCGCGGTATTCTGAGATAAGTTCAAAACGAATCTTTACTACGTGATATTCAGTCAGCACTCAGAGCGGGAGGGTTTGACAGAGATGCAAGCTGTGCCGACATTTTATGATAAGTTATAAAAGAAATATACTTGGCTCTATATTACTTGTTATATCGTTCTCTATCGTGTCCGTAATGTGTCGTGTTTCCATCTTTTTTGCTGGTTCAAAGCACACGTCACATAAAGATTAGACCTTGTCTCAGCTTCTTTCGTTATTACACATAATACGAAACCAGTAAAAAATAATTCAAAATCTAATTGCTATATGGAAAATAAGGTAGTAGATTATGGACAAGCCTATAGCCTATATCTTAATTAAATACCGAAAGGCTTAGGGAGATTTTGTGTCGCCTATAGAAAGCTGAATAATGTATAGCAGAAAGATTACTACCCTTTACCTCGTGTAGACGACTCCCAGCAAACAGTTTGTTTCATTTTTGCTGAGATTTCATGGAAAATTTGGTTATGATCGTTTTTTTTAGCATTTTAGAATCAGAGCTTCGTCATGCTTAGCTTATTTAATAAATCGTAATATTAGCATTATCTTGCTTATTCTTTGAGATACTTTAATTTTTTAATGGCAAAATAGGACAATGAAGTAGTTTGACAAAAGGTGTAGTTTTTGAAATTAATAGTAAGAAAGTTTTTAAATACGAACCTCAATTTCTTAAAATAGGTTTGAATTATTATGCTGATATAATATAGTTTAAAAATTTGGCAAATTTAATATTTATAAAGACTGTCCTGCTACTTTTAAAACAGCGATTGGAAGGGTTTTAAGAAGTCTGCAGTAAAATTACCTTGATGACTTTATTGTTATCGGATTAGGTTTGAACAACTATTTAAGAAATCTGGTCTTCTCTGGAATCAAAAATACAAATTTATATATAAATCAATAGAAATGTTGACTATTGCATGAAAAAGTTACGATTTTTTGGCGCATGTATTATCTGAAAATAGAAAAACCAACTCATAAAAATTTGTCGCAAAAATTTCGCATTTCAACATAAACAATAAAAGGTTATTTTATTTTATATTTATATAAATGTGTTTTAACTCATTTGTGAAATACCTATAGCACGCAAACAAAATTAATGGTGTGTCAAAAGTGTCATTTTTATTTTTTAATAAAAAGTAAAAGTAGGTTTTATTTTGTTAAGCAATTTAAATCGGTAAAATGATTATTTTTCATCATCTGAAATTAAATAATGTTTGGGTGAAAATTGTGTGATATGATAAATAAAATAGTAGTTAAATAATTCCATAAATAGGTTTAAAATAGATTAAGAAAATTATGACGATCTTGGATCTCACTCACCTGTTTTTTGCTTCTCTAACGCGACGTTATTCGTACGCGGGTCTGTGTAGAAGAGACCGTCAAATCCAATGAAGCGTGCTCAATTCAGCTTCAATCGACTGGGGAATTTGTGTGAGCGACGTAGCCGTTGCGCGCATCACTATTACTGGAGCTTGATTAATTTCCCACAATTTACTCCAAATATGTTAGAGCATAAATATGGGGTATACCCTTGCAATCTTACACGCGATGCTTGAAGCCAGGATTCTTAACACTTTGAGCTCCATGTGTACCATTTTTGGTACACAAAAAGTTATTGAAATAGACCATGTGTACCATTTCAGGTACACGGATTATTGATCGATATTTTAAGGTTGTGATAACGCGGGGCTCACGGATTGCATTCATTCTTATGAATAGGATTGTTTGTCTGGTTAAATGTATTTGTGGCTGGTCCGAGGTTTTGTGGAGAAATTGCACCACGAGGGCATTTTAAAATCTCAATTTATTTGTGCCGGCGAATAGCAATCTGTGAACGTGTGGTCTAAATCAAAAAAAATATAGTTTCTATGGGTGGGAGCCAAAGTGTTAATATTCCCTTTCCGGGTAGATATGATTTTGGTTACTGCGCATGCGTCAGTTTTGGTGGTTTTGGAAAATACCCCGCTACGTCACTACATTATTTTTAGGTTATGTCTATTATTTTTTCTCTAAAAATTACTTGATTGGCTGAAAATTTATTGAATTGTGGATTATAATTGTAGTTTTTCTAAAATTAATTGTGCAGGTTTATTGTGGACACTATGAAGAGTGTTTAATGGTATCTATAAACCATTCTTAACTTTATTAACAAATTACACAGAAAAATACAAGTACTTACCTATGGAATGGCACTCCCTTGCTTCTCTCCGATATTTTTCACAATCCGCACATGTTTTACATGAATTATTTCGCATTTTTCCCAGAACAAACATAATTTTGCACGACAAATCAAAACACCAAAATATGGCAGCTGTGTGTCTACATGATAAAACACACGCATGCGCACTTGAAAATTTGGGTCTGCGAATTTAAATTTGCCATTGTTTCCAAAGCAAGCTATGAGCGCTTCAATTTTTCGATTTTTTGAACATGAATTTATGCTCTAACGTATTTGATTTACCCCAATTAAAATTATATTATTGTAATTGTGGTTTTTAAGGTTAATTAAAATCCCCCAATAACAAGAAAATTATTCCAAAACTCAACAGAAATATTTTCGTAGGATCGGCTCCCACTCCCCGCGTCATGATGAAAAGCGCAAAGCTGGAATGGTCCCTTAATGACCTGGATGCTGCCTTGATGCTACTGGATGAAGCCATCAAGAAATTTTCAGACTTTCCCAAACTATGGATGATGTATGGACAGATTTATGAACAGAAAAAAGATTTGTCTAAGGCGTTTGATGCGTATAATTCAGGGGTAAGTGATGGTTTGCCTGTAATCCTGTTCTAAAATCGATAAAGCTATTGTTGCATGGAAGAACCGAATTTTTGTTTCTACTTTCAAACAAATAAGTCTGTTCTTCTTATGTTGGGCAGGTGTAGTATGTCTACGTACTGTAGTGTATCATTCTAACCGCACTATTTTTAAGTTCTTATCCATTTTTAAATCCATGGTGCTATCACTGTCTGCTCTTCCAATGCGTTGCTTAGAAAGTTTGTTCAATTTTTCCTTTACGCATTTGCCCAATAAAATTTTAAATTTGATTTTAAATTTATAGCAAACTAAAAATATCCATAATATATGTCAAACTAAAGCATAGTTAGGAACTGGTGATATTTTATTATTTCAAAATCCGCATACAAAATACGTGGTAAAATACCACTAGGAAATGACATTTAGCTTGTGCGCAGACGCAGTGCTTACCACAACCACAGTGTCAAATAAGGGTTTCAAAAAATCTCTATTTACTGTCGAAAGTTGCCATAACGCGCCATTAAAAGATTTAGAAGATATCCTCGAAAAATCTAGGTTTAAGATTAGAAATGACAGATGTCGAAGCGCTAGGATGGGAAACTTTTAGGGCCGGTTTCTTAATAGAGGGTTAGCTCTGACCCGTGGGTTATATTTGATAGCTGTCTTGTTTTAGCATGTGGTAAATATATCAGTCATTTCTTTTTTTAACCCACGGGTCAGGACTAACCCTCTATTGAGAAACCGGCCCTTAGTGTGTTAAACTGTAGGCCTTTATATCCTAAGTTATTTAAGAAATAAAATGTTGGGCAACAATTTTTGTCCTAGTCGGGAAATTGATATCCAAATGGTTTACTCTAGAGACACTCATTAAGAGCACTGCTTTACGACGAGTATCCTTAATTTACTTTAGAGGCTCTTGATACATTTTCACAGTTGTTAAGAAACGCATCCGTCAAATGTATTCACAACCTCTAGTTTATTCTACTTATAGCTACAGGAATTCTATTTCGTGACAAAACTAATAAAATATGCGTTATTTGATTTTTAACAATTTTTATTCTTTTCAGATAAAGAAAGTCCCAACTTCAATTCCACTTTGGCTTCTTCTTTCAGATCTGGAAGTGAAAAGAGGTTTGCTTATCAAAGCGAGATCTGTTCTGGAAAGAGCCAGGTTAAAGAATCCCAAAAATGACCGCTTATGGCTAGAAGCTATTCGAATTGAGCAAAAAGCTGGAATGAAGGTATTCTGAAACTTCGTTTGAAATTATTCGTTATAAAGGGCAAAAATTAGCGTGAAAACTTGAAAATTAAAGGAAATCTATCGCATCAAATCGAAGAATAAAATTAGACTCGTTCCGACTTTTTGGGGAAATGGGATGGGCTATTTGGAAGCTGGGTGATGATTTTTTACGGATTTCACCGAAACTAGATACTTCTATCTATTTTTCTACAAATAATTTTTTTCATAACCTAAAATTTTCCGAGAGGAATATAAGAGATCGTTTTTTTTTTACCTTCCTAGCCCGCGTTGCATTGGCTAGGGAATGTATTTTTTTTGGGCGAAAATTTTTTTTTTGAGAAAACGTTGAAAATGTGTTATTTGGGTGTATCTTAGCAATATCGTCGTGATGTCTGTCTGTGTGTGTGTGTGTGTGTGTGTATATGTGTGGGTGTATATTATTTCTGTCCGTTACACGATAGCTTCTAAACCGCTAAACCGATTTTCATAAAATTTGCAGGTAAAATTGTGTTTGACACTCTAACGAGTGGTCAAAATCCATTAATGCTAATGAATTTTTTTTTAATGCTAACTTTTAAACAGAGCATCGCGTCAATATGCGGTTTTCGGAATATAGTAGACTTTATTTTGCTCAATAATTGGTGTTATAACCAAAAACCTCGTAAGAGCTTTAGTTTCTGCGATATTTACCAAAAACTAGTTTCAAGGCTGATATATTCATGGCTTCACTTGAAGAGTGCTAATAGGCTAGCTAGGAAGTTATCAGATCCGTCATTTATTTATTTTTGTTCTTATCAAAATTTGGTGAGAACACTTATTTATGTTCGTAACACGCAAACATTTTTTTAAATCAAAAAATTAATTTTGACCTTCTATCTTGTTAATTTTTTTCTAAAAAAGAAATTTGCCAGGAAAGCGAATCTAAGCAGTTTACAAATAGGCAAAATTAAATTATTATTTAATATAAATAAATTTTTTAGTTTCTTGTATTTCCTAGAAAAATTTTTCATAGTGATAGACGTCGTGACAAAAAAACACGTCCAGACCCAGAACTTGGGCATTTTCGGGTGAATTTGGGCCTCTTTTTAGATTTAAACTCATAATAAAACGTAAAATAAATATTTTGATTTAAAAAAGTTAAGTCGTGTAATTTTCCACAAATTTTGTAAAAACAAAAAAAATGTGGAAGATAAAAATAAAAAACCAGATTTTTCGATTTTTCTCTGAAAATTTTAGGTTATGTAAAAAAATAGTTTTAGACCTTTTTATTACCTACAACTCTTGTATTTAACTTTTTTCGATATAAGGTTTAGTTTCCCTAAAAACCGTTACCACCCCGAAAAGTTCACCTCATTTTACTCTAGTAACTTGGATCAAGTCTTTTTTTTCCTGTTGGCTGCAATATATTTTCTTTCATTTCCACTAATTTTCATATTATATATTTATCGGTTTCACAACGTTCTACGTCTTCCGATACCCAATCTCCACTCGTTTCTGTTTGCCCATAATTCATCATCTAGGCCTCTTATTCTTATTTCACTATCTATTCCTTCTCTCCAGCTTCTCCTTGGTCTTCCTCGTTTTCTTCGGCCAGTTGGTTTCCATTGTAATATTTGTTTAGGTAGTCTTCCATCATCCATTCTTTGTACATGTCCGTACCACACCAGTTGTTTTGTTCTTATATCATCCACTAGAGTACGTTCACCCACTGTCATAATTTCTCTTATTCTTTGATTGGTAACTCTTTCTCTTTTTGATTTCCCTGCTGCTCTTCTCCAATAGTCCATCTCCGTAGCGGAAAGCATTTTTTCTGTTCTATCTTTGATTGGCCATACTTCTGAGCCGTATGTAATAATACTTTTTACAATGGTGTTATATATAAGCTTTTTGTTATGTTTTGATATACTTTGGTCCCAAATTATTCCATTTAATAAAGTTATTGCTTTTCTTCCTTGTACGTTTCTATCTTCTATAGCTTTGTCTAGTGTTCCGTCAGCTGTAATTTTTAGACCTAAGTATTTATACTCATCACAGGACTGAATTCGCTGCCCAGTATTTAAGATTAGATCCTGTTTCGTTCCACCAATACACATATACTCTGTCTTATTGATATTAACCACTAGTCCCCACTTATTGTACTCTTCCATTAGTTTTCGTGTCATATATTCGAGGTCGTCATAATCCTGAGCCACCACTATCTGATCATCGGCGAAACATAAAGTATACAAGGTGGTTTCATTCAACGGAATTCCCATGTTTTGGCATTTTCTCTTCCAGACTTTAAGGACCTGTTCCAAATATATCTTGAAGAGCGTAGGCGAGATACAGCAACCTTGTTTAAGACCTTTATTTACTTGAAAGCCCTTGGTTAGTTTTGCTTTTATTTTAACTTTTGCCTTACTATTGCGGTATAACTCTTTGATGGCCTTAATTAGTTGTACGCTTATGTTTGTCTTTTCCAACGCTTTCCAAAGTAGATTTAGTGGTATACTATCATATGCCTTCTGCAAATCTACGTAAAGCAGATGGAGCTCTTGTCCGTATGCCATTTTCTTTTCAATAACTTGGGTTATACAAAAGAGATGATCTGAAGTCGATCTACCCGCCCTGAAACCAGCTTGTTCTTCTGCCTCCATATCTTTATATTCGCTCTCCACTTTATTTCTTATTATTTTGCCATATATTCTGCTTAGCGTACTAGTTACAGATATACCTCTATAATTGTCACATATATCTTTCCTTCCTTTTTTGTGTATTGTGGATATATATGACGTTTTCCACTCAGTTGGTACTACAGCTCCATTTAAATATCTTTGGAAAAGATTCCGTAATCTACAAAACAATTCTTCAGTGCCATATTTAATAAGTTCAGATGGGATATTTCCGGGTCCGGCAGATTTACCGCTTTTTAAGGTTTTGCACACGTTTTTGACCTCAGATATTGTGAGGGGTACTGGAGATCCCATCGTTCTAATGATATTGTCTCTTTCGTCTTCCTTGAATTCTGCTCTATCTTCAGTTAAAAGTTTTTTAAAATGCTCATCCCATTCTTTGTCTGGTATTGGTGAAATAATATCTCTGCATGTTTCTTTTTTGATCGATCTTATAGTTTTCCAGCTTTCGGTACTTCTCCTACCTCCTAAGTAAGAATCTATTTTCTGGCACTTTTGCATCCATGATTGATTCTTCTTATCACTGATCATTCTTCTCACCTTTGATTGCGCGATTTTGTATTCTTCTCTGCTTCTATCTGTCTTTTGGGATAAGTACGTGTGATATAATTTCCTTTTTTCCTCTATTTCACTTTCAATCTCAGCATCCCACCAGTATGGTTTTGTTCTTTTAGGAGTTTCTTCCACTAATCCTAGTGCTTCTTTTACAGCTTGATGGATGCTTAATGTGATACATTCGTATTCCTCATCTGGGGTTTCACCTGAACTTGAATTAAGTTTTTCGTTCAGTCTCTTTTTGTATAAGTTTTTTACGCTGTCATGTTCTAGGCTTAGTAGATTATATTGACAGTGATCAATTTCCTCATTCATTGTATCATCAAGATTTTGTTGATGGAGGCTTCGGCCTTGATAAGGAAAGAGAATTTTGGTCTCCAGAAAATAGTGATCACTTCCGCATGTTGATCCATGCTTTGTTCTGACATCTTGAATTTTTAGTTTTGTCTTTTGTTTAGTGATAAGATAATCAATGACGGATTTCAGGTTTTGTGAGGGTTTGGTCCAGGTATATTTGTGTATTTTCTTATGTTGGAAAAAACCGTTTTGGATTTTTAGGTCTAATTGCTCACATACTGTGATAAGCCGGTTTCCATTGTCATTAACAACATCTTCTCCATATTGGCCAACTGTCAGATCATTTACTCTGTTACCTGTTCTACTATTTAAATCTCCCAATATTACAATTTCTCTAGATGTACTTACTGCTGATATTTCATTGTGGATTTCTTCAAAAAAATTGTCTTTCACGGCTACATTTGCATCGTCATTATACGCATAGATTCCAAAAATCGTAAGTCTCATTCCTTTTATTGTGATATTCATTCTTATTAGCCGTTCATTTACTGCTTCCCAGTTGGTGATATATTTTCTAAATCTTTTGTTGACCAAAATAGATACTCCTTGTTGCGCATGTTTTTCTTTTGCCACTCCGCTATAGAAATGGTCATACTGTCCTAGGTTTTCAGATCCTTTTCCTTTCTTCTTCGTTTCTGTTAGTATAGCAAGGTCAACCTTCATTCTGCTGCACTCATGGACTATATCATTCACTTTTCGACTCGTTCCATGTACCAAAAATCATATTCCTGTTTCTTTGCTTGGTTCGTCTTAGGTTTTTCATTTCTTTCCGAGGCGTTTGATTGGGTTTTTTTAACAGTGTACGTTTTTTCCGGGTATCAGAGAGTTAGTCTAATGCCCCAACCCCCAACCTGGAGGACCAGGTGATTTTTGATCGAGGTTTTCTTCCCCTAGCCTTTGACGATTCCAACGCCGGTACTACAAGGCAGCATCTTCTTCTTTTATACTATCCCTAAAAGAAAGGGTTGCCACCTGCGCTATGATCACCGTACCGAGGTCCATCCTCTCCGCCTTTCATACCGATGTGGTCTTCTCCCGTAACCCTGGGAATGGGACCCTAAACAGGTGCTAACTCTCCGGGTCAGAGAGTACCTGGAATCTACGGAGGGCAGGGGTCGATTCATTTCCTCTGATAGACATCTAATTTTCATTCTGTTACTATTTTTTTTCCTTTTTTGCCTTTTGTAAAGGTATCTGCACAGGTCTAATTATTTAAAAAATGTTTTTTTACCTTCCTAGCCCGCGCAGCAAAGGCTAGAGAAGGTATTGTGTTTGACGAAAAAAATTTGAGATAACGCCGAAAATGTTCTAGTTGCGTGACGTCTGTCCATGTGTGTGTGTGTGTACCATACTGCAAAGAGCTGATTATAGTAGAACACGTTTTTCTCAATAATTTACGTTATTACAAGAAACTTCGTAGGAGCTTCCGTTCCTGAGATATTTACAAAAACTGTTTTCATGGCTGATATAGCGTGGAGTTCATTTCTAGTGTGCTATTGGGCTAGGAAGGTATCAGATCCATCATGGATCCATGTATTTTAATTAGACGCCCTCTTTAAGCAAAGGTTTTTTTCGGTGATAAATATGCGGAATAAAAAAACGTTTATCCTACAAATAATTAGATTTTTTGACGGCCGTGTCCCTCACCCCAAACATGTCAAAATGAAAAAAGTAACAGAATTTTTCTTCTGTCTTCAAAAATGCGTTTTAAATCAAATTGGAACATTCCTACTCTTTCTGGACTTTGTCTTAGGAATCACTTTAAGTATTTTCGCAGAAGAAAAAGTTAAACGTGTTGGCAAAACGAAGCTATTTACGAAAATTGAGCCAATTACTTATCAATTAAAAAAAAACCGTTGTACTGTGGACTAATCCTTTGGCTATACCTGGTTGCAAAAATTATTACCAAAGTATGGCAGGAAAATTTAAAACCATAATTAGATAGTAGCCTATTGCTTTTCTAAAAGTCAAAACTACATTTTCAACAGTTCCTGGACGTTTGTTTTGCTTTTTAACCTTGGGTTGAAATTTTGCGCAATTTTCAGAGCTATCTCTTAATTTTTTACATTCTTTGGCTACTATTTTAGGCTTAGTATAAGCCAGTTTTTATGAACCAATTTATTTAAAATCTGTTTTGTAATTGGCAGGAAATAGCAAATGCCCTGATGGCCAAAGCTTTGCAGGAATGCCCCGATTCTGGTAATTTATGGGCAGACGCGATATTTATGGAACCAAGGCCGCAACGAAAAAGTAAATCGGTAAGTTTACTTACAAAATACCACTGTTAAACTATTTCTAAACTCTGAGTAGGTATTTTATTTAATTGTGGGTAGCCTTTCGCAAAGCTATTCTTAATAAGACCAGAACACAATGCATGATTTATTTTAAAATCGAAACAAGAGTAGAACTGTTTTTTTATTGTTTGTCAGCAATTTATTGTACAGTCGGGGACTTAATAAATGGCCGCTGCCGTTTTCAGAGGAGCTTGAATAAGAATCCCAATACCGGCCGAGGTTATTGACCGGATTTCGTGGTGCGTCGTTCAACACATATAATTTATGCGCATTCCTGGGTTAAATTCAATCATGAAAAATTTCTCTTCGGTCTGTATTCCGTTTGAATGTTCGGTTAAAAAATACACATAATTGCGGAAAAAATTAGCTTTGGTCTGTAGTCCGTTTGAATGTTCGGTTAAAAAAATACACATAATAGTGATTTTTCAGGATTTTAATTTATTGTTATGTTTTTTATTACATACTTACATAGAGAAACACAAATGCAACATGTTTGCATTTTTATTTATTTTTAGTGTAAAGTGTTTGAAGTGTAAAGCTAAAAAAAATAAATACAAGCAAAAATTGGTTATTTGACTAAGGGCGATTCGCAAACAGCTGTGATGACGGCCTTTACTTTAAGATTTGAATTGTTGTAAATGTGTAACTACCCCGACTTCTGGACGCACAAGAACACTATTTTTGGGGGTGGCTAAATAGTCCAGTCATTATAGAATTTTAGCTTGCAAAAAGAAACTTGAGTTTTCGACCTTGGGGGCGGCCGGCTCCCCCCGCCATCTTGGATTTAGTGTGCATAAAAAGGGTATTTTTAAATTACGTTAATTACCATATCAGCCTTAAAAACAGTTTTTTATAAATACAATACAATACAATACAAAGTTACAGTGTCAAACACTGAAATGAAAAATTAAAAATGAAAATGGAAAACGGAGAAACGGGCAAACCGGGAAACGGAGAAACGGGCAAACCGGGAAACGGGCAAATGGGGAAACGGGCAAACGGGGAAACGAGGAAAATGGAACATGGAACATAGAAAATGAAAAATAAAAAATTGAAAATTTAAGAAAGTTAAAAAGGGAAAATGGAAAATAGAAAATGAAATTGGAAAATGGAAAAAGAAAAGTGAAAGTGGAACGTGGAAAATGGCAAATGGCCAATGGCAAATGACAAAAAGCAAATGGCAAATGGCCAATAGTAAATGACAAATATCCAATGGGAAATGACAAATTGTCTAGGGCCAATGGCCAATGACCAATGGCAAATGGCAAATGGCAAAGGGCAAATGCCCAATGGCCAATGGCAAATGACAAATGACAAATTGCAAATGGCAAATTACAAATGGCTAATGGCAAGAGTTAATTATTATAGCCAAGTTTAAATAAACATTTTCAAATCAGTGAGAACCTTTCATTTCGGAATATAGTAGCAATAATTTGTGTTATAACCAAAAACTTCGTGGGAGCTTTAGTTTGCGAAATATTCACAAAAAACTGTTTTTAAGGCTGATTTTATCATAGCGTCACTTGAAGTGTGCTAATCGGCTAGCTAGGAAGGTATCAGATCCATCATGGATCCATTTATTCAAGTTCAAGTTAAAAATCATAATCAGCGATCTGAAACATCCCAGGGGAAAATCCATTATTTTGGATCCGTCATTTTGATTTTTTTTTAGTTTAAGTTAAAAATAATAATCAGCAACCTGAAATATCAGTTGATAAATGGGAAAATCCGCCATTTTGAATACGCCATTTTCATTTTTTTAAATTTTAGTTAAAAATTGTATTGAGTTACCTTAAGCGCCGCGATGTTTCCAGTTTGAGGCAAATCGGTTTATAAATAAAAAGGTACGCCATTGTGGATCCGCCATTTTGACTTTTTTTAAAAGTTAAAGTTACAAATCATATTCAGCGACCTGAAACACCCCAAAGTTCCGATTTTGATGCATATCGGTTCATAAATGGGTAAATTTGCCATTTTGGATCCGCCATTTTCATGTTTTAAAATTTAAGTCAAAAATTATATTGAGTTACCTTAAGCGCCGCCATGTTTCAAGTTTTAGGAAAATCAGTTTATAAATAGGAAAGTGCGCCATTGTGGTTTCGCCATTTTATGTTTTTAAAGCGACCTAAAACACCCCAAAGTTCCGAATTGGATGCATATTGGTTCATAAATGGGAAAGTTCGCCATTTTGTATCCGCTATTTTAAATTTTTTATCTTAAGTTCAAAATAATAATCAGCGACCTAAAAGGTCTCAAAGTTCCGAGTTTGTTGCATATCGCTTCATAAATGGGAAAGTCCGCCATTTTGGATCCCCCATTTTATTTATTTTTCTAATAAAAAATAATGTTGGATTGTATACTATGTACGTGCAAGACAAATAATACTTAGTTAATTTTCCTAAATATTAATTATTCCGTTGCACTGAGCCATACAGGTGACATCGCAAAGTGCGCGGATAGAAAGTGCGCAACCCACCGGCACGATGAGAGAGAGATCATCGTAGCCTCCATATTGAAACCGGCGTGTTTTACTCGGTTTTTCCAAAACTACAATTCAATCAATTACAATTAGTGCCAATCAATTCTAAAATCATTCCAATCCGTTACCTCAACTCCTCACAGTGATTTCGATCAACTCAAGAACTCTGGTAGAAGCCTGGGCGCCCAGTGAATGGAATTTGTACCGCCGAGACCACAAGGTAGGTGACAATCGACATTTTGTATGGTTCTCGCGTTAGTTTCCATTTTTATCCTTAATGCGTTAAAAGTTTAACCAGTGCCTAAAGCTATCGAAAGGGTGTGTGTCTTGTGCATACATTTTTATGGTCCATCGATCCAAATATTCAAAAAAATACAACAAAAATCAAAATTAATTCTTCAAAAAACCAAAAATCTAAAAATTTTACGACGCCATTAAGGACCAACCCAAAAGGGGCAGGCTTTATCAGTGACGAAGCGACACGCCTTTCCTAACACATGTTTAAAAATTTTATCGATTTGTCTGCAGTTTAAATTTAAAGGTCGACAAAAACAACTGTTTTTTGTTTACCTACGAGCGAGTGAACGAAAGTAAAAATAAAAAACTTTGTGTACAAAATAAAATAAAATAATAAGAAATTGTGAAAAACGTTTTAGTGTTCAGTGATAATACTTATTACTAATTAAACAATTAAAATGACTAAAACCGGCCTGGATAAGGCAGTGCAAAAACGTACAGTTTATGTTACGCGGATTACCGAAACATACACAGCAGCTATAAAGGCTCAAACTGATTCAAATGTAAATTCTATTTTCAAAACAAGGTATGAGAACTTGGAAGAATTTTATGATGAGTTTAAAAAACTGCACAATGACGTCATTAGCCTAGTGGTGAACGATGACGAATACAAAGTGCAAGACAAGGTACGAGAAGACACGGACAATTTTTATTTTCAAACTAAAAGTATTTTCAATAAACTTTTTCCAGAACAAAATATTTTACAAGGCAATTTTGTATCTCTTCAAAATCAAACAAACAGTCATGAATACAAAGATCTATTAAAATTGGATGTCCCATGTTACGATGGCACTTTATTAAAGTGGGTCACTTTTTATGATATGTTTTGCTCATTAGTGCACAACACTAATATGCCTCCAGTAAGGAAATTTAGACATTTAATTTCATATTTAAGAGGTGAACCACTCAGTTTAATAAAACACTTGCCTATTAATGATAATAATTACAATATTGCTTTTCAAACACTAGTAGATCGATACCAAAACAAAAGACTTTTGGCAACAAGCTACTGGAACACCGTAAATAGTACGGTTCCCTTAAAAAATAATTGCTCTTCCAAGGATCTTAGAACTTTACTCGATAGTTTTAATGAAAATATCTCTGCTTTAGAGTTATTAGGTTTTCCAACTCAACATTGGGATTTCATACTTTTCAACATGCTTCTTTCGCGTTTAACTACCTCAATACGAACTTCTTTTGAGATAGAATATAGTAAAATGGAGCTTCCTACCTACGAAAACCTTACAGAGTTCCTCAAAAACCATTGTAGGGCCTTAGAATCAGTTCAAATCATGCAAAATATTTCTTATTCAACTATGCAATCAGACAATTTACAAAATTCAAATCCAAAACCACCTAAGCGACAATTCAATTCAAATAATAATTACAACAGTTACTCAAAACCATATCAACCACAAGTTTACGTGGCAAATACAACTCAAAATCCTCAAAACTCAAAAATAACTTCATTTAGCAATAATTCGCAATTCCAACCAAATCAATCTAAATTCTTTAATTCAAATCAACAACCAAATCAATCTAGTTTTAGTTTCACTCCAGAAACTCAAAACAACTCAAATTCAAATACAAATCAATTCAACTCAAATTCAAATACAAATCAATTCAACTCAAATTCAAATAGACAACAACAATTAAATAATTCGAATTTACAATTTAATTCGAATCTGTTTCAAAATAAATACAAATGTCGTTTATGTACAAATAAACAATTTCACAATCTTTCACAGTGCCAGGTATTTTTATCAAAAACTATACAGGAGCGTAATGCCTACGTTAGGCAAAATAATGCGTGTAGCAATTGTTTAAGATCGCATCCCTTAAATTTATGTCAATCCACTTTTTCTTGCCGTATCTGTGGCCAGCGTCACCATACGAGTATTTGTAATAACTCGCAAACTACTCAATCGAATTCACAAAACGCGTATTTTACAAATGTACAACCAACCCCAAACTTAAATCAAAATTCAATTCAATCTTCCCAAAACCCCAATCAAACACAAAATGAAACACCCAATGAGGGCATTGATTACATTAATTGGTGCACCTCACTCACCACTCAAAAACCTCAAAGTACTATTTTACTTTCTACAACAAAAGTAGACATCCTAGATAGTCGTAGATACTATCAAACTATACGGGTTGTCCTCGACAATGCGTCAGAGGCCAATTTTATTTCTGAAAATTGTCTTAATCGCCTAGGATTATCTAGGAAAAAATTCGTAGTCCCCATACGAGGCATCAATCAATCTACTTCAACCACCAATGGCATAACAAATTGCACAATTAAGCCTGTTGGCCAAAATAATCCAACGCTTTCTCTTGATGTCTATGTTTTGCCAAAGGTAAGTGCAAATTTGCCATCTTTTCAAGTTAATCCTCACAATTGGCATCATATCTCTAATTTAAATTTAGGAGATAATACTTTCAATATTCCCGCACCTGTAGACATGCTTTTAGGAGCACATGTTTATTCTCAAATAATTCAACCTAACATTATTCCTGGAGAACCGGGGCAGCCAATAGCACTTGAAACCTTGTTCGGCTGGGTGCTCCTGGGAAATACGGAAATATCAAATCAACCTACATACAATTCAACTTCATATTCATGTCACTTTACTTCTTTACAAAATAATTCACTAGATCAAACGATGATCAAGTTTTGGGAAGTTGAGTCTCTCCCACCAAAGAAGTTCCTCTCTCCTGACGAGGAAAAATGTGAATCATTTTATCAAAAAACTGTCACGAGAGATAGTTCGGGACGTTTTCAAGTTTCATTGCCATTTCGTCACTCTAGACCTATTTTAGGAGATACCTACTCACATGTTTACAAATGTTTTTTATCTCTTGAGTCTAGACTGATAAAAAATCCCGAACTATATTCACAGTATTCCGAATTTATGAATAACTACTTAAAAAACGATCATATGAGTTAATTCTAGAATCAGAATCAAAAAATCAATTCATAAATTATTTACCCCACCACTGCGTTGTACGCCCCGATAAATCAAGTTCACGCGTTCGAGTAGTTTTTAATGGCTCGGCAACAGCGGGTTCAAAAGGTATATCCCTTAATTCTACCCTTCTCCCAGGGCCCAAATTACAAACTGACATCAACTCAATTCTGTTAAAATTCCGATATCATGAAATAGTCATGCTCTCGGATATTACGCAAATGTTTTCACAAATAAAATTAGCTCCGGAAGATCGTGATTATCAACGTCTTCTGTGGCGTTTCACTTCAAGCCATCCTATTCAAGAATACAGACTTAATACTGTCACGTTTGGTATCACATCTAGTCCTTTTTTGGCCACCAGAACTATTCAAGAGTTAGCCAAAATCCAAGAAAAAAACTACCCAGAAGCTTCTAGAGTGCTCCTAGAAGACATTTTTGTCGATGATATCTGCGCAGGCGCAAACTCTATAGAGTCGGCTCTAGCTCTACAGCGAGATTTAATCGCTCTTCTAAAATCAGGCTGTTTTGAGCTTAAAAAATGGGCTAGTAATCACCCAAAACTACTATCCTCTCTATCACCAGACGAATGCCAAATTCCCTTTTCTTTTGACAAGGAAAATCCTATATCCATAAAGGTTCTTGGACTTCAGTGGGACCCAAAATCAGACAATATGTTTTTCTCTTGTCAGCCATCGGAAAAACGATGCACAAAAAGAAATATTCTAAGCGCTATTGCTTCTATTTTTGATCCTTTAGGGATGCTTTCTCCAATTTCATTTTTTGCAAAATGTCTTATGCAAAAATTATGGATTTCCAAGATAGGATGGGACGATCCCGTGGACAAATCTATTCTTCAGCATTGGACACAATTTCAAAATGAACTTAAGTGCTTATCAGATATGAAATTTCCTAGGCACATTTTTTCTAAAGATATAATATCTTGTCAACTGCATGCTTTTTCGGACGCATCAGAATTAGGCTACGCAGCTTGCGTTTATTTACGTATCGAGCTGTCAGATCAAAGCATAAAAACTTCCTTAATTATGGGCAAGTCAAGGGTCAGTCCCTTAAAAACTATAAGTCTCCCGAGACTAGAACTTTTAGACTGTTCTTCTTACTGAACTTCTTACTTTTGTTATAAAAACTTATTCCCCTTTAATTTCAATAGATAAAACTTACGCTTATACAGATTCTCAAGTCGTCCTCTTTTGGCTTTGTAGCTCACCTCATAGATGGCGCTCTTTTGTTGCTAACAGAGTTAGCCAAGTACAAGAAAAACTCTCTAATGTAAACTGGTATCAGTAAAATCACAAGAAAACCCTGCGGATGTCGCCAGTCGTGGCACAACTCCTTCTAATTTTATAAACCACCCCTTGTGGTTTACAGGGCCTTCCTGGCTTAGTCAACCATGTACTACATGGGACTTAAAAAATCCCGCATTACTCCAAAACTCAGAAACCGATTTTCAGCAAATTTTAAATGAAGAAAAGCCTGAAAAAATAACACTTACTACAAACATCGATTATCATATTCTAGACTTCCTTGTAAATAAATATTCATCCCTTTTTCACATTCAAAAATTAATTTGTCAGATTCGACGAATATTTTATAATTTTAAAAACAAAAAGGAACCAGAAATAAAATTTCGGACTTCCATTGTCTTTATTTATTTTAAAACACGACGTTTCGGTTAGTAAGTATCTCTAACCGTTATCAAGTGTGAACTAAACAATCTAGTCTCTAGGCTACTACTTATACTACTTGGTGTGCAGTCAGGTGTGACGGCCCGCCCCCCTTTTTTAATCCTAAGACGCCTGTTTTCCTTAAGGAGTGGTTTCATCATTTGACCAAGCATGATCTGCTAAACCGGATTTTTCAATATCCCCTAATTGGGTACTTTTTAGATGTTCATTTACTCTAACCTGAAGAGGGCGTTTCGTTTCACCTACATATGATTTACCACACTCACACGGGATTTGGTAAATACATTCCTTATTATTTGAGGGATTGTCTGGTTTTGTTTTAGTTACAAAACTTCTTATCGTATTTCCCGAAGAAAATACTGTTTTTATATTATAGTGTTTAGCTATTCGTCTTATGTTTTCTGAAACTCCTTGAACATATGGAATGTTAATAACACCTAACGGATTATTATTTTGAGAATTTGGTACATTTAGTTTGTTTTTAATTTTAAATATATCGTTGAGTTTATTAATTTCTCGGAATAACCATTCTGTTGTAAGTCCGTTTTAATGTTGTTAATTTCTGTGGTTAATTCTTCATTATTACTACAAATATTTACGGCTCTTAAATACAAACTTCTTATAACTCCTTGTTTTGTTGCAACAGAATGATTAGACTTAAAATTTAGGTACTGTCCCGTGTGTGTAGGTTTCCTATATACAGTGGTTTGAATGTTTCTGTCTAATCGTTTGACAAGAACATCCAAAAAAGGTAAGGCCGAATCTTTTTCAATTTCCATGGTGCACTTGATTGTTGGTCGAATACCGTTTAAATGGTGTAGAAAATTTTGTAGTTCGTCATCATTTTCCGGCCATATAATAAATGTGCCATAGTTTTGGTTTGACTCTTGCTGTGTTGATCGCATGGCCCTCGAACCACTCCATGTAGATGTTTGCTACCACTGGCGAAAGAGATGAACCCATTGGGAGTCCATCATTTTGCGCGTAAAACTTATCTTTCACTTGAAAGTAAGAGTTACGGAGACAGAGCTCCAAAAGATCCATCACCCCCTCCACCGATAGCGTTGTTCTCTCGTGAAGTGTATCATCAGTTTGTAATTTGTTTTTAATGATACTGAGTGACTCATTTATTGGCACGTTGGTGTAGAGACTTTCTACATCAAAACTTACAAATCTATCGCCGGGATCTAATTCGATACCTTTTAAAACCTCACAAAATGTTCCGAGTTTTTGACAAAAGATTCGGACTTACCCTGTAGTGGTTGAATTATGTCCACAAAAACCTCGACAAAGTGCTGGTCGGTGAGTCCCTGGAGCTGGTAATTGGTCGCAGTGGTATATCCTTCTTATGGATCTTTGGTAATCCATAAAAATGTGGTGCCTTACTGTGGTGTGGAGTCAGGGCGGGATCTAGCAGCGTCGGGATATTTTCAGCTACTTCTTCAAAGTCCTGTAGATGCGTCCTTCTATGGTGGTGGTTGGGTCTTTGGGTAGTTGCTTGTAGTCTCCTTTCTCCAGAACTTCTTGGATCTTTTTGTCGTAAGTCTCGACATCCATAATCACGTTGCGTTTCCTTTGTCGGCGGTAGAATCTGATTGATTTGTCAGCCTGCAAGTTCTTGATTGCCCGTTGTTCTTGACTGGTGATGTTTGTCTTTTGTTGCTTCTTTCTGTCAACGTTGTTCTTACTTTATGGCGAAACTCATCAGCTTCGGGTTGAGGTAGACTAACGGTCTCTATTTGCCGCAATAATTTCCAGTGTCGGTGTCTGTGCCGGTGCAATGGCGAACTTAAGTCCCTTACTGAGTACCAATTCTTCGTTGTGTGCTCAGAGTCCTTTGGAGATGTTCACTATAGTGCTTGGTGTTGTTGAGTCTGTTCTATCTTGAGTACGTGTTTGTAGTTTCTTAAGTTTTTCTCGGTGAGTTGATCGTATCTTCTGTCGTTCTCTGTTGCACGTACTGTCAATTTTACTCAGTATCGGTTTGTAGTCTTCCTCCCATGTGTGTCGTCTAATTTCGTCAAATCGCTCCTCCATGTCGGCGTTGAAGTTGGCTTTTCTCCATCGATGGTAACTGATTTGGAATCGGATTAGTGCTTGGCTTGTCCCTCTC
Source organism: Aspidapion aeneum (assembly GCA_963576565.1). Taxonomy (NCBI): domain Eukaryota; kingdom Metazoa; phylum Arthropoda; class Insecta; order Coleoptera; family Brentidae; genus Aspidapion; species Aspidapion aeneum. The sequence goes on from OY755044.1 coordinate 47,722,760, forward strand.
TAAGATCTTCTTCGTTCTCACTCCCGGAAAGTTGGCTTTTAGGCAGAAACCAACCGGAATGACACCACTGTCGCGCGCCTCGCACATGAATGAAATGTGTTCTTCTTCCTTTATCACTTTAAGTTTGGTCTTCTCGTAGCCTCTGAATAGATTGTTGATTCCGGGTCCGTACCGTTCTTCAACTCTTTGTTTGAAACTCGTAGACAATGATTGTGTAGAAATAAAATTTCGGACTTCCATTGTCTTTATTTATTTTAAAACACGACGTTTCGGTTAGTCAGTATCTCTAACCGTTATCAAGTGTGAACTAAACAATCTAGTCTCTAGGCTACTACTTATACTACTTGGTGTGCAGTCAGGTGTGACGGCCCGCCCCCTTTTTTAATCCTAAGACGCCTGTTTTCCTTAAGGAGTGGTTTCCATATGTTTGGTATGTCCGTGCTTGGTTGACTGAAAACGTCTTTATTCTGCATTATATACGCAGCTTCAATAAACTTTCGTTTTCGCCAATGCGACTCCTTATGTAAAACTTTAGCTTCTGACCACTGAATCCTGTGATCATTTGACCAAGCATGATCTGCTAAACCGGATTTTTCAATATCCCCTAATTGGGTACTTTTTAGATGTTCATTTACTCTAACCTGAAGAGGGCGTTTCGTTTCACCTACATATGATTTACCACACTCACACGGGATTTGGTAAATACATTCAAGTTCGCCATTGCACCGGCACAGACACCGACACTGGAAATTATTGCGGCAATAGAGACCGTTAGTCTCCCTCAACCCGAAGCTGATGAGTTTCGCCATAAAGTAAGAACAACGTTGGACAGAAAGAAGCAACAAAAGACAAACATCACCAGTCAAGAACAACGGGCAATCAAGAACCTGCAGGCTGACAAATCAATCAAGATTCTACCGGCCGACAAAGGAAACGCAACGGTGATTATGGATGTCGAGACTTACGACAAAAAGATCCAAGAAGTTCTGGAGAAAGGAGACTACAAGCAACTACCCAAAGACCCAACCACCACCATAGAAGGACGCATCTACAGGACTTTGAAGAAGTATGCTGAAAATATCCCGGACGCTGCTAGATCCCGCCTGACTCCACACCACAGTAAGGCACCACATTTTTATGGATTACCAAAGATCCATAAGAAGGATATACCACTGCGACCAATTACCAGCTCCAGGGACTCACCGACCAGCACTTTGTCGAGGTTTTTGTTGGACATAATTCAACCACTACAGGGTAAGTCCGAATCTTTTGTCAAAAACTCGGAACATTTTGTGGAGGTTTTAAAAGGTATCGAATTAGATCCCGGCGATAGATTTGTAAGTTTTGATGTAGAAAGTCTCTACACCAACGTGCCAATAAATGAGTCACTCAGTATCATTAAAAACAAATTACAAACTGATGATACACTTCACGAGAGAACAACGCTATCGGTGGAGGGGGTGATGGATCTTTTGGAGCTCTGTCTCCGTAACTCTTACTTTCAAGTGAAAGATAAGTTTTACGCGCAAAATGATGGACTCCCAATGGGTTCATCTCTTTCGCCAGTGGTAGCAAACATCTACATGGAGTGGTTCGAGGGCCATGCGATCAACAGAGCAAGAGTCAAACCAAAACTATGGCTACGATACATGGATGACACATTTATTATATGGCCGGAAAATGATGACGAACTACAAAATTTTCTACACCATTTAAACGGTATTCGACCAACAATCAAGTGCACCATGGAAATTGAAAAAGATTCGGCCTTACCTTTTTTGGATGTTCTTGTCAAACGATTAGACAGAAACATTCAAACCACTGTATATAGGAAACCTACACACACGGGACAGTACCTAAATTTTAAGTCTAATCATTCTGTTGCAACAAAACAAGGAGTTATAAGAAGTTTGTATTTAAGAGCCGTAAATATTTGTAGTAATAATGAAGAATTAACCACAGAAATTAACAATATTAAAACGGACTTACAACAGAATGGTTATTCCGAGAAATTAATAAACTCAACGATATTTAAAATTAAAAACAAACTAAATGTACCAAATTCTCAAAATAATAATCCGTTAGGTGTTATTAACATTCCATATGTTCAAGGGATTTCAGAAAACATAAGACGAATAGCTAAACACTATAATATAAAAACAGTATTTTCTTCGGGAAATACGATAAGAAGTTTTGTAACTAAAACAAAACCAGACAATCCCTCAAATAATAAGGTTAGAGTAAATGAACATCTAAAAAGTACCCAATTAGGGGATATTGAAAAATGGTTTAGCAGATCATGCTTGGTCAAATGATCACAGGATTCAGTGGTCAGAAGCTAAAGTTTTACATAAGGAGTCGCATTGGCGAAAACGAAAGTTTATTGAAGCTGCGTATATAATGCAGAATAAAGAAGTTTTCAGTCAACCAAGCACGGACATACCAAACATATGGAAACCACTCCTTAAGGAAAACAGGCGTCTTAGGATTAAAAAAGGGGGCGGGCCGTCACACCTGACTGCACACCAAGTAGTATAAGTAGTAGCCTAGAGACTAGATTGTTTAGTTCACACTTGATAACGGTTAGAGATACTTACTAACCGAAACGTCGTGTTTTAAAATAAATAAAGACAATGGAAGTCCGAAATTTTATTTCTACACAATCATTGTCTACGAGTTTCAAACAAAGAGTAGAAAAAGGAACCACTTACAGGTCCTATTTCTATTTTTGAAATTCAGTATGCTTTAACACTCTTGGTTCGAAGAAGCCAAGAATTACATTTCTCTGACCTCCTAAAACAACTAAAAAACAACGAACTTTTACCCAAAGCTTTTCGAAAAATTGCACCCTTTTTGGACACTACCGGACTGATAAGGGTAGGTGGTCGTCTTAGGCATACGAATTCTATACCTTTTGATGCAAAACATCCTCTATTGCTTCCCAGATCAGGCAGGTTGTCTGACCTCATCATTGAACATATTCATAAGGAAAATAGCCATCCAGGGCTAAATACAGTTCATTACTTACTAAGACAACAATTCTGGATCTTAGCATCCCGCAGAGCTATTCAGTCAGTTTTATCTCGATGCATAAGATGTTATCGCCTTAGACAAAAGGCTTACATCCCTTATCAAGGTGACTTACCTTATTTTAGAATTTCACAACTAAAGTGCTTTTCTCATGCAACTTTGGACTATGCTGGTCCTATAAAAATTTCACCAGGTCGTTGGTACCGGGGTACCAAAGAATTAAAAGCCTATATCTGCATTTTCGTGTGCGCAAGTACGCGCGCTATCTACACAGAAGTTGCGTCAGACCTTACTTCTGAATGCTTTATAGCCGCATTCAGAAGATTTGTAGCTAGAAGGGGTCGTTGTAATTTTTTATACAGCGACAGAGGCTCCAATTTTCAAGGAGCAAGCTCTGAGCTTAAAAAGCTCTTCGAAGCTTCCTCTGAACATCTTCAGATCAAATGGCATTTTTTTCCTAGTGCTAGGCCTCATTTCAATGGCTTATCAGAGGCTGGTGTTAAATCAGTAAAAACACATCTTTACCGAGTGATCGGAAATCAGAAGCTTACATACGAAGAACTAAATACTTTGCTTGTGCAGATCGAGGCATTGCTAAATAGTCGCCCAATCTCTGCGCAATCATCCGATCCCAATGATTTTTGTCCACTCACTCCCGGACATTTCCTTACCATGGAACCTTTAAACTCTGTCCCAGACCCAGACTTATCACAATTAAAACTAAACACTCTTTCTCGGTGGCAACTTGTTCAGCGATTGAACACTGATTTTTGGTCCCGATGGAAAGAGGAGTACCTACATACTCTACAGCAGAGGTCCAAGTGGACAGAAAAACCTACTAAAGTCGAGTTAAATACTTTAGTAGTCATAAAAAATGAAAACAAACCACCCTTGCAGTGGTCTTTAGGCAGGATTGTAGATTTGCATCCTGGTTCAGATGGACATGTTAGAGTTGTCACGATTAGGACTCAACAAGGGCTATTTAAACGTCCAATTGTTAAATTGTGCCCTTTGCCTTTTAACTGAACACTCAAGCAATGTTCATTCTATGTCAGTGTCGTCATAGAATTATTCTTTTTTTTTTATTTTTTTTTTATTCCTTTTCGGGAAATATATTTTTTTGTTTTATCGCGGCAAAAAATACAATAACATTTTGTCGCAATTTTTTAATTTTTTTTTGGAAATAATAATTGTTATTCCCTAGTTATAATACTGTTACAAATTTAAGTTATTTAAATTTTATAATTGGAATTTATTTAGGTTTAGTGTAGTATTAGGTCGATTTATCTTAAGGTTGTATTCTTAGTCTAGGTTTTAGTTGCGTTGTCTATGGCTTGCGGTCGCGGTAGTGCGGGAACTTTCCGGACGTCGAAGGCTGCCGGAAATTTCGAGAGAGATGGACGATCCTATATATAGCGCCGGGGTCGCGCACCAGGCAGTTAGTCACACGAAGTTAATAGACCGATTATAGTAGTGAATTATTAGAAAGTTATTCGTAAGTTTAAGTGCGTGTTTTTGTACATAATTTGTCGAAATAAATTGACGTATCGTTTTCAACAATTGCGAGTTTTAATTTGTCGTTGTGAACCCGTAACAATTGGTGTCAGAAGTGAGATTAAAAGAAATACATAGTGCAAAGACTATCCTTACACAGTACCACCGGCTAGGACAATTAAAAAGAAGAACAGTAAGTGATTTTGCCAGAATATTCGGAACTGAATAGTGCAAAGACTACCCTTACATATTACCACCGGATAGGACAATTGGACAGAAAAATAGTAAGTGATTTTTCCAGAATATTCGAAGAAGTTCGATATTGTTTTATTCAAAAACTAAAAGAGATATTTAAGAACCGACTTCGACATTAACTTTACAGTCCAAAAATTGATAATTAGAGAGATTTTCTAGAATATTCTATAACATTCTACGACGTTCTATTCAAAAACTAGAAGAGATATACAAATACCGACTTCGACATTAGATTAGTAATTTTAAAAGTAAGAATCAGAAAGAATTTCTAGAACATTCCATCACTTTCTACGACGCTCTATTCGAAAACCAGAAGAAATATCCAAAAAGAGACTTCGACATTAGCTTAGTAATTTCAAAAGTAAGAACTAAAAAGAATTTCTAGAAGATTCCATAACATTCTACGACGTTCTATTCAAAAACTAGAAGAGATATACAAATACCGATTTCGACATTAGTTTAGTTATTTCAAAAGTAAGAATTAGAAAGAATTTCTAGAAGATTCCATAACATTCTACGACGTTCTATTCAAAAACTAGAAGAGATATACAAATACCGACTTCGACAGTAGCTTAGTTATTTTAAAAGTAAGAATTAGAAATTATTTCTAGAATATTCCATAACATTCTACGACGGTCTATTCGAGAACCAAAAGAGATAATCAAAAAGTGACTTCTACATTTGCCTAGTAGCAGAAAGAGTAGCATTTACCAGTATATTCCAGAACATTCCATTAGGTTCTATTTAAGAATTGGAAGAGATATTGAAAAACCGACTTCGACATTCGCTTTATAGCCCTAAAATAGACGTTTTAAGTGATTTATCAGGAAGTTGATGCTTACTAGACAAGGATCGGCAAAGATGGAAGATCTAACTAAAATGATGCAGGCTCTAGCAGCTCAAATGGCTCAAAACCAGGGCGATATGAAACACACCATGGACGACATGAAACAGACATTTGAGCAAAGATTAGATGGCATTCAAGAAAACTTCGATCAAATAAAGAGCAACTCCGAACAGCTGAGAGAAGAGTTCAAGAGTGCAACCGAAGATTTTAAGGAAGAAATAACTCAAAGAATGCATAGTGTGGAACAAAAGGTACAAAATAAATTGCAGAATGTAGAAGAAAAGGTACAAAATGTTGAGGAAAAGGTACAAAATGTTGAAGAAAAAGTGGAGACCAAACTACAGAATTTTAGGGAAGAAGTTTTTCAAACCATAGAAGAAAAATTCCAGGACATGTCAAAACAGTTTATACAGCTTCAGAAAGAACACAACAAAATAAAAGCTCAAGGATGTGTTGTAAATTCCAACCAAAACATTAAGCCTCCAAATTTTGATGGTACGTCTTCCTGGTCTACTTACAAACAACAGTTTGAAGCTGCCGCTGCTGCAAATGGTTGGGATGATGAAGAAAAAGCTAGAGCTACTAACAAAGCCTGAGAACCTGCTCTGGGACTTTTACGGTCCATTCCAGTCGAACAAAAACAGAATTATAATGCTTTAGTGGCAGCGTTAGAAAGAAGGTATGGAGACGAACACTTGCGAAATTTACATTGGTCAGAATTAAATATTCGTCAACAAAGACCAGGAGAATCATTGCAAGAGTATGAAGCAGATATCAGGAGGCTGATGTATTTAGCTTACCCAGAAATGCCAGAAAATTACAGAGATCCCTTCACGGTAGATCGCTTTATTAACGGATTACGAGACACGGACTTAGCAAAGTTACTTCGTCGAGAACGCTTCCATAACACCAGTGAAGTGTTGATTCGAGCCCTTGAAATTGAATCATCAAATAATATGTCCAGGCCAAAAGTAAGAGCTGTTTCAATTCAGGAGGGAGAAGAAATGAGCAATGGACATGAGGTCAACTCAAAAACGCTAAACCAAATGTTTCAATCACTGATAGAGAAGATTGACTCTTTGAAAGAAAGCAGACGATCCCCTCCAAATGTAAAGTGTTTCAGATGCGGACGTACAGGGCATATTCAACGCGATTGTCGCGTCCAAATAAGGTCTCGCTCGCCATCTAGCGGGACAGAGTACCGAAGAAGAAATCAGGAAAACTAAAACTAGTCAACGCAGAGGGGCGGGTGTTGGCTAATGGGAATAAAGCCCCCAAAATTTACTCTATTAAGAGCCTAAAACATACTGCTGACAGTCTTAACATCGACGGACTCATTAATGGGAGAAAAGTTAATATAACAGTAGACACTGGTGCTGCCATATCATTGCTTAAGTTCAAAATTGCAACGAGATATAAAATTCGACCAATAGAAAAGAAAATAACACTTAAGACTGTGACTGGAGAATCCGCCGACGTGTTGGGGCAGACAGATATAGACCTACAGCTGGGAAGATTGAAGATTCGCCACACTGTATTGGTTGCCGAAATAGAAGACGAATTTATTTTGGGAATGGACTTGATAAGTAAACATGGATTTGCGTTTGATAATAAACTTAATACCCTAAGATTTGGGAATGAAGAGTTCATTTTGTCAAATAGTCACTTCAATAAAGAACCAATAAAGGTCGTGGCAGTATGTACAACAAGACTAGTCGGTAACAGTGAGACCATAATTTTTGGGAGGCTAGAAAGTAAAACATCAAGCTGCGTCGGACTCATAAGCCAACAAAACACACCCAACACCTACCTCGTTGCAAAATCACTAGTTAAAACCGATAAAGACATCCCGATTAGAGTCGCCAATATTTTCCCAAATAGTGTCAAAATTAATAAGGGGGAGGTGGTAGCATTATTTGAACCAGTACAGAAAGTAACAAGATGTGAAGAGCCAACTTCCGAGGATACAAGCAAGTTACCAATGGAGGTACTTCAGCAATTTGAGTCAACTTGGCAACATCTCACTCCAGAAGAATATAGTAAAGCGAGAGAGTTTATAGAAGAACAAAGTAATATCTTCGAAACTAGGAGTAGTTCGGGACGCACAAACCTTATTCAACATGCTATCAACACTGGCGATGCCCAACCGATAAGACAACCACCTAGAAGACTACCAATGGCCAAGCAAGAAGAAGTTCACAATCTCATTAATAAAATGCTCAGCGACGGTGTTATTGAAGAGTCATCAAGTCCTTGGTCATCTCCTGTGGTGTTGGTCACTAAAAAGGATGGAAGTACTAGATTTTGTGTCGACTACAGGAAACTTAACGATGTGACCAAAAAAGATAGTTACCCACTGCCAAGAATAGACGACACATTAACAACGTTGGCAGGATCATATTGGTTTTCTACTCTTGACCTGAAAAGTGGGTATTGGCAAGTAGGAATCTTTGAAAGAGATAAAGAGAAGACTGCATTCTCTGCTGGAAGTGGACTTTATCAGTTTAATGTGATGCCATTTGGCCTGTGCAATGCCCCAGCTACATTTGAAAGACTAATGGAAGTCGTTCTACGAGGCCTTACTTGGAAAACCTGCCTAGTCTATTTGGATGATGTCATAGTAATGGGGAAATCATTTCAAGAACATCTAGATAATTTACGAGAAGTATTCTCAAGAATCAGGAACGCAAATCTTAAATTGAACTCAAAGAAATGTTTTCTGTTCCAAGAAAAAGTTGAGTTCCTGGGTCACGTCGTTTCCCGAGAAGGCATCCATACCGACGAAAAGAAGTTACAAGCAATAAAAGAATGGCCTCAACCTCGTGACAAACATGAATTGAGAAGCTTTTTGGGTCTGTGTACATACTACAGACGATTTGTAGAAGGATTCGCCAAAATAGCGTCTCCATTACATAGACTTACAGAAGATAAAGCTTCTTACAAATGGAATACCGAATGTGACCAAGCATTTAGAAGACTAAAAGCAGCATAATGTTCTAGTCCGATACTTGCATATCCCATTCCAAAAGGAAAATTCATATTAGATACTGATGCGAGCAACGATGGCATAGGAGCAGTACTCTCCCAAGTATAAGATGGAGAAGAACGGGTCATCGAATTTTTCAGCAAGAAGCTATCCAAACCAGAGAGAAATTATTGTGTTACTAGAAAGGAGCTCCTAGCCATAGTTAAATCCGTAGATCACTTTCACAAATATCTCTACGGACAAGAGTTTCTGATTAGAACGGATCATGCTGCGTTACAGTGGCTCATGAAAATCAAACAACCTGAGGGGCAAGTCGCGAGATGGATAGAAAAGCTACAACAATACCATTATCAAATTAAGCACCGAGCAGGAAGGGTGCATAATAATGCAGATGCATTGTCCAGAAGACCTTGGCCCCGAGGATTGTAAACATTGCAGGAAAATTGACCAGAAAGAAGGAATTACCTACGTGCGCCAGATAAAGTTCGAACCAGATGAAGAATGGATGTCGGCTTCGATTAGAACCACACAACTTAACGACAAAGATGTAGGACCTATCTTGCGATTGAAAGAAGAGAACAAGCCACGACCATCATGGCAAGATATCGCAAACCAAGGGGTGATATTCAAATCACTGTGGGCACAATGGGATTCACTGATAGTAGAAGAAAACATCCTTAAACGTGCCTGGGAAAGTGCCGATGGCCTTACTGTGATTAATCAAGTAGTGGTTCCTAGGAGCATGGTAGACAATATAATGGCCGAATGCCATGGTGGAAAATCAGGCGCGCACCTAGGCATAAATAAAACCATGGACCAAATTCGAAACCGATTTTATTGGGTCAATTACTTTCAAGATGTGTAAAACTGGTGCCGCCGATGTTCGACTTGTACAGCCAGCCAAGGTCCCAAAACAAGGTCCAGAGGTCAAATGAAACAATATAACGTAGGTCTGCCATTTGAACGCATTGCTATTGATGTGGCCGGACCATTTCCAGAAACTAAAAAGGGCAACAAATACATCCTTGTTGTCATGGATTATTTTAGCAAATGGCCAGAAGTTTTTGCTTTGCCTAACCAAGAGGCCGCTACAGTTGCAGAAGTTCTGGTAAATGATGTTTTCAGCCGATTTGGCATTCCTTTGGAACTACATTCAGATCAAGGAAGAAACTTTGAATCAAAGCTCTTCCAGAATCTCTGTGACCTTTTAGGAATACATAAAACACGGACTACTGCTTTGCATCCGCAGTCAGATGGCATGGTTGAAAGATTTAATAAAACAATAGAGGAACATCTTTGCAAAATTGTTGATGAGCACCAAACAGATTGGGACCAATATATTCCATTGTTTTTGATGGCCTATAGAACTGCCATTCACAATACGACAGGAGCTACTCCATCTTCCTGTTTGGTAGAGAACTGCGTTTACCATGTGATATCATGTTTGGTTCACCTGAAGAAGCACACTTAGAGGTTAATGACAGGCAAAAGCTGCACGATATCCATGAAGTGGTTAGAGAGCGAATAGAAATAGCCAGTGACCGCATGAAAGCGAGATATGACCTGAAAGCAAACTCTTCAGGGTTCAAAGAGAATGATCAAGTCTGGCTATACAATCCTCAACGTAAGAAAGGAAGATCACCTAAGTTGACACCACCATGGGAAGGGCCTTATAAAGTTGTTAAGAGAATTAATGATGTAGTCTACCGAATCCAGAGAAGCCCGAAGTCCAAGATGAAAGTTGTTCATCTAGACAGACTAAAACCTTACCTGGGAAATGTTGATCGAGACGATCAAACCTGAAGAGGAGGATAGTGTTACAAATTTAAGTTATTTAAATTTTATAATTGGAATTTATTTAGGTTTAGTGTAGTATTAGGTCGATTTATCTTAAGGTTGTATTCTTAGTCTAGGTTTTAGTTGCGTTGTCTGTGGCTTGCGGTCGCGGTAGTGCGGGAACTTTCCGGACGTCGAAGGCTGCCGGAAAGTTCGAGAGAGATGGACGATCATATATATAGGGCCGGGGTCGCGCACCAGGCAGTCAGTCACAGATAACGGGCTGTAGTGGTCGTGAGATTAACACGAAGTTAATAGACCGATTATAGTAGTGAATTATTAGCAAGTTATTCGTAAGTTTAAGTGCGTGTTTTTGTACATAATTTGTCGAAATAAATTGACGTATCGTTTTCAACAATTGCGAGTTTTAATTTGTCGTTGTGAACCCGTAACAATACATATTATTTTTCCTGGTTCTAAAATAGTATTTTAGGGCGGCCGGGAAAATGTACGTGCAAGACAAATAATACTTAGTTAATTTTCCTAAATATTAATTATTCCGTTGCACTGAGCCATACAGGTTGTCACGTGACACCGCAAAGTGCGCGGATAGAAAGTGCGCAACCCACCGGCACGATGAGAGAGAGATCATCGTAGCCTCCATATTGAAACCGGCGTGTTTTACTCGGTTTTTCCAAAACTACAATTCAATCAATTACAATTAGTGCCAATCAATTCTAAAATCATTCCAATCCGTTACCTCAACTCCTCACAGTGATTTCGATCAACTCAAGAACTCTGGTAGAAGCCTGGGCGCCCAGTGAATGGAATTTGTACCGCCGAGACCACAAGGTAGGTGTCAATCGACATTTTGTATGGTTCTCGCGTTAGTTTCCATTTTTATCCTTAATGCGTTAAAAGTTTAACCAGTGCCTAAAGCTATCGAAAGGGTGTGTGTCTTGTGCATACATACTAACCACCAAATACCTATTTGAAAAAGTTTGAAAAACATACAAATAAACAAATATATTATATTAAGTAAAACTGTTTAAACATTTGCCAATGGTAATTTCATCAAACAAAAAATCTCGCGGCGAATTGTCCCCGCGGCGAATTGTCCCGCAACAAATTGGCCGCGGCGAATTGTCCCATCCTCAAAAATTTGCCCCCGACAAACAAACTTTTGTTTTTGGATTTTTTCGAAAAGTAATACCTTACGTCTCCGGTGGGCCATCCTTTATGTAAACAATTAAAAAAGCAGGTATTAAATAAAAATATCTCTGTCTAAGTCTGTGTTAATCCCGCCAAAATACACACATCCTATGCTAATAAACAAGAAATCAGCTAAAAAAAGAAATGTATGTATCCAAAAAACGTGTGTGGCTTCACCCGTTTATCGGCCAATATTCCAAATAGTTATTAATTTCAATAGCAAAAATTGCATTGCACAAAAGTGCACAGCGACAGCCGATCGACGTGGAGTCGAGAGAATGAAAGCGCGCGATACGATGTTCAATAATTCATTAATTCATAAACCTCGCCCGGTATTGGAATTCTCATCCAAGCTTTTCTGAAAACGGCAGCGGCCATTTATTAATTCTCCGACTGTACAACATAAAATATTATAAAATAACCGTCCTTTTGGTTAGATACAGGTCTAGAGGTTCATAGGTTTAGGACTGAGCGTATTCAAAAGACAATTAAATTTTGGCTGACGTTTCGACTATATTTTTAGTATTTTTTAGAGCTAATCCTTAGTCTTGTGTTGTGTTTTATCAAGCGTCAAGACTAAGGATTAGCTCTGAAGAAGACAAAAAATATAGTCGAAACGTCAGCAAAATTCAATTGTCTTTTAAATACGCTCAGTCCTAAACTTATGAACCTAGCTTTAGCTTTCTGTCAAAATACGACATTTGACACCAACACACATCTTTTTTTTAGATTGTCATAAAAGGCATTTTTGGATTTTTTAAAAATAAAATTTACTTATTTAAGAACAGATAAAAAGTTAACTTGATATTTTTTACTCTAAAATTACTATTTTGTGTATTTTATCAAGAAAATTATATATTATTTTTTTATATGAACCTATTATTATCCCATAAAATATCAAGGAATTTTTTTTGAATATCAAAAAAGTTTTAAATATATATATTTTTTTAATTATAAGCAGACATTAAATTTAAAAGGCAGTTTAAAGAACTTTTAAATAATGTATAAATTACTGCCCAGGTTTAAGGAATTTTTTAAATATCGCATTTTAAAATTCAGTTCTTTTATATTCCAAATATTAATTAAAATAACTACCAATCAGAAATACCTATTTTCAAACAATTTTTCTTGGCTAATTACTTACTTATTGTCGAGCAAGCTTGCTTTATAATGAGTGTCCTTAGTTGACAGTACTGTTTCGTCCTGGAGATTCTTCAAAGTTTGTTCACTTTTTCTCCCGGGATTGAAAATGTCGTATTCTTGAACGCTCGAAGCAGTTTGTGAGTGCAAGGTTTGGAATCACGCCGTGCAACTCCAGTGCACAACGTTGCCACGTATCTCGCGACTAACCAAAGTGCGTTTTATGCCATTTTATTTTTGAATTCAGGAAGTTTTTTTTTTAAATTATGGATTTATTGCAAATAAAACAAGGCAGTAATAGTGCCGGGCACTATTCTAACAGTTTTCCATTGAAAACTGACAGTTGATCTTTCAAAATTGACATACCAGAATCGAATTTATATATCCAGTAGTTTATTTTCCATTAATAATGGCGGCACTATTAATTCCGGCTCTTATAATACACAAAAGCCTAATTTTGAAAGAAGACAGCTGTTCTTATAATGGAAACTGTCGAATAGTGCACACTTATTAGTGCCTGGCTTTATTGCAATAGGGGCCTATTGCAATAAAGCCAGGCACAAATTGTGCCGGGCACTATATTGACAGTTTCGCATTAAAAACTGACAGTTAATCTTTTAGAATGAACATACCAAAGTCGAATTTAGAAATCCAGTCGGTTATTTTCCACTAATAGTGGCGTCACTATTAATTCCGGCTCTTATAATACACAATGACCTTATTTTGAAAGAAGACAGCTGTTCTTATAATGGGAAACTGTTAATATAGTGCCCGGCACAATTTGTGCCTGGCTTTATTGCAATAGGTCCCTATTAAGTCAGTAATTATCTAAAAAAAATTTAGCTTTAGGGAGCCCTGGCTCGAGACCCTCCCCTTGGTGCGCCTATGTCTACATAAACATAACTCACACTTATTTCTGTCAGTTATTTCAGGCCAAATTGAGTTATGATTATTATTGTTTAACACTTTGTTTATAGAGGCCCATTAAAGTGCTTTTATATAAGGACAGTTTAAAAATGTAGTTGTAAGAACACTACATTATACATTATTTTAAACCGCCTTTAGGCTCAGATAAACGTTTCTCTGTAGTGTCAAATTAATAAACACGCGGCTTTTCTCACTTCTAAGGTGTAATATAATATGTTATATAGGTACACATTTATATTATGCATTAAATTAAACACTCTCACTCAATTGGTCTGAAAGTGGAGATATTGCTTTTAACCTAGGCACCGCAGTATAGCAATTTAGTTTCAATGCATATACATACATATATCTAAATAGGGCTTTACCAAAAAACTCTATTTTTACTTTCGCAAAAAAAAAACAAATCACAAAACAAAAAAGTGAGGTTAGAAACTTTCCCGGGAACTCGTTTTCTCCCGGGTAAGAGGTGGTAAACTTGAATTCACGGGAGCGTTCTTTCGAGAATAGAGCATTCACCTTTTTACGGTGCGGATTACTCACATTCTCCTCCCAAAAATTCAAGAATTACACTGCGTGTAAAGCTACGTTGACGATTTAACCATAAGATGAGAGACAAAATCGTCTACTTAGCTTTGCAGTGGTTCCAAGCAGTGTTGTGATGAATCTCTTTAGGACGAAACAATAATACTGTCAACACTTATACACAATAAGGGGTCCATTAGATCTTAAACCAGTGTGGGGTTAAACCCACGGAAAAATACGAGATTTTTCTTTTACCGGATTAGCGATGAAAAATTGTTTGATTTTAATTCACGAATACTTAGATTTACCTTTGTTAGAAAAAAATTATTTTAATTTACGAAAAATTATCAAAATCGGTAATGTGGTCTGCAGAGCCTTATTTTTTTTAGTTGGTGTGACTCAGGTCAGCGTAGGTTCAGCAAGTACGTTCATTTTATCATAACCTTAGAGTAACAAATTGTTTCTTACTCAGGGCTATCAAAATGGACGGGCCACGATCCTCCACTTTGTTGACGTCACATCCGGGGCTGATTTTTTTTTGATGGTCACGTTACGACACAGCTGATTGTCTTTAAAATTTTGAAGTTGGAATGACGGTTCATGGATATTTGATTTTTTGTTAAATAAAGCCGTTTTTGAGATTGTTTTTACTTTATTCTGGCAGAACAATTTTTTTTAAATGTATAGTAAGCCCTAATTTTTCATAGCCGCTTCATTAGCTCACACAAAAATTAAGTTTAAAGCAGAAGCGAATGTGACAATCACATATGACAAACTCAAATACATGTCAAATATAACAGTTGGCATGTGGTACATGGCGGGTAATTTGAATTCAAAATAAGGAATGCTAAATCTTGAAGATTTTAACCTTTTAATCATGTTGCTTCCTTACAAACCTTTGGTGGAATATCGGGATGGTGTCTGAGAATATCTCACTGAAATTTTGCGGAAATCTGTAGTGCCATTTTGAAAATATCATAAAAAAACGTCTGACCTCCCATAAGACCCAATGTAAAATTCAGCCCCGGGAGAACAGCTGATTTTTTCAGGGTCGTGGCCTCTATTTTTGTGTTGGCCTTGTCTTACTCTAAGATTATAACCCATTTTTTAAATAGGTTGATGCATTAAAAAAATGCGAGCACGATCCAAATGTTTTATTGGCAGTAAGCAAACTATTTTGGTCAGAACGACGAGTCGGGAAATGTAGGGAATGGTTTCAAAGAACGCTCAAAATTGATCCTGACCTTGGTGATGCCTGGGCACATTGGTAAGTTAAGAACAAAAAGTCAACTAAAGTGTACAACCACCGAGTTATTAAATGGACACGGTACACAGTGCGGACTCCTGTGGACAATAACGAAAAAAGGGAGGGTGAATTTTAAAGTTCTAATATTGCAAAAGTATATACAGGGTGTACCAGACCACCCGTCCACCCCTTTTAAAACCTAGGGGAAAAGTTTATTTAATGATCCAAAAAATTACGTAAGTACGCTATTTTGATTATTGGTAGATGTTTTCAACTTTGAGAGTCGACCGGAAGTGGCCTATTTAGGCCTGGAGTCCGTTTTTCAATTAGGGATGGGCATATATTTAAAAAAATAATGACGTTTCAGAAAAAAAAAATTATTTTTATTGCGTAGAATCCGAATTCTTTGCAAAATTATGCCCATCCCTATTCAAAAAACGGACTTTAGACCTGATTAGGCAACTTCCGGTCGGCGCCAGAATCTCAAAATTCCACCAATTGAAAGAGCGTACTCGATATGGCTACAATCATTTTTTTGATCATTGAAAAAATTCATCCGCTAGGTTTTAAAACGGGTGGACGGGTGGTCGGGGACACCCCGTATAAAAGTCCAGGTCATCTCTAATGATAAACTATTTTTTAATCAAACTTGCGACAATGAACAAAATAATTAACTAAGAATTAGAAAATTAATTTTACTGGTTCTGCATTTTATTATGAAAATTTTTTAAAGTATCACGCTAGTATAAACACTTTTTGATTAGATTAAATTTTGGTAGAATCAAATACAGATTTTTAAATAGTTTGATTAAAGCTGCTATCCTTACAAAAAAAATTACTTTTAAGTATCCTTATTAATAGTCAATAATTTTTCAACTAGTTGCTACTTAGGGTGCTGTAATTTATTTAATGATTAATAATTTATAACAGGAAACAGGGTTTTTGGAGCACCTGTCGTACGGTTTTAGAAAAACTTAAATCGTTCAAAGGAGGAGGCACTAAATACATTGTTTACCGGGACGCGTCAGATGAGCTGAATTTGAGATATGTTGAAGGACAAGCCTTCCTGATATTTTTACCAAAAAAAAATAGGGAGGTCATAGGATTCGTTTTTGAGATATACTTATTTAAATGTGCGCCACTAAAATATGGAAAAATATGACCATTTGTGGTTTTTTTGTAATAACTTATCGCTAAATAAAAATAAAAAACTGATATTGGCTTTACTTTATTGGTAAAAGGGTTCTTTTAATAATTTTATCAGTTTTTGACATATAGTTTCCGTCACATACCTACAGAGTGGCTCAAAATAAAAAAAAATACAGGAAAAATACCTGAGATTTATTAAATATAAAGAAAGAAAACTAAAAATGCATGATCAAAATTAACTTCACTTGATTTCATGTGAGTTGCTTTAACTATTCTAGAGTGATGTTTGCATAATAGGGTATGTGATAAGCTTACAGGGTATTTAAAAAAAATTAATTCAACGCATGACACGTTTACAAATTGTCTATGGTGCTGAGATAGTGTTTACCGGGATGCGTTAAATGAGGTGAATTTATGATATGTTAGGGCCCAACCCGTCTAAATACTCGTCTCAAAGAAATTGGAGGTCATCGGTTTCGTTTTCGAGCTGTAATTATTTAAATCCGCCACTGAAAAAAAGAAAAATGTGACTTTTTGTAGTGTTTTTCCTATAACTTCTCGTCAAATAGAAATAAAAAACCAATATTAATTTTATTTAGTTGAAAAAAAACTTTTTTTAAGTATTTTTTCAATTTTTTTATAGTTTTCGTCACATATCTACAGAGTGGCTCAAAATATGAATAACAGAAATACAGGAATAATAACTGAGATTTGTTAAATATAACTAAAGGGATGAAATTAAAAATACATAGTCAAAATAAATTTATTTGCTTCAATGTGAGTCGTTGTAATTATTGTAAAGTAACATTTACATACATAATGGTTTATGTAGTAAACCTACAGGGTAAATCAAACATTTTTTAAATTAAACAAGTAATAGGTGTACTAGCTGTGTGGGGGAATAGTGTGTTTAACGGGATGCGTCAGATCAGGTAAATTTGAGATATGTTAGAGCCCGAGCCATCCTGAAACTTGCTCAAAAAAATTGGGGGGGGGGGGGTCATCGGTTTCGTTTTTGAGCTATACTCTTATGGATTTTCGCTACAACTTTATAGGGATAAACAGTTGATATTTAAACTTGTATCAATTAAGTTTGTTCACAGGCTTTCTTTCTGAAAATTTTTGGCAGAACTCCCGGAAAGGGGTGAGTAGACCCCTTTTTGCCTTTTTGTCCCCACATTTCCTATAGTCTAGCATTAAATAATTATAACTCGAAAACAAAACCGATCACCACCCACTTTTTCTTGAAACAAGTACTACGACGGCTTAGGCTCTAACATATCTCAAATTCAGTGCATCTGACGCATCCCAGTAAACATTTTCCACACACTATTCCATAGGCAATTAGTAGACATGTTATGCGAATTTCAAAAATGTTTGAAATACCCATTAAGTCTATTATTATTGTATTTCAATTATTCATAGTTTGAGCCACTATGTAGATTTGTGACGAAAACTATATGTCAAAAAATGAGAATATACTTAAAAAGACTCTTTTTTATTCAACAAAATATAATTCATATTGGTTTTTTATTTTTCTTTCACGAGAAGTTATAACAAAAAACTACAAAATCTTACATTTTTCCATAATCCATTCGCGCGCATTTAAATAATTATAGCTTGAAAACGAAACCGATGAACCCAATTTGTTTGAAACAAGCATCCGGACGGTTTAGGCTCAAACATATCTTAACTTCACCTCATTTGACGCATCCCAGTAAACACACTATTTCGTAGACAATTAGTAAATATGTCATGCGTTGAATATTTTTTTTTTAAATACCCTGTTAGCTTATAACATAACCTATTATGCAAACATCACTCTAGAATAGTTAAAACGACTCACATGAAAGCAAGTGAAGTTAATTTTGACTATGCATTTTTAGTTCCCTTTCTTTATACGTAATAAATCTTAGGTATTTTTCCTGTATTTTTTAAAAATTATTTAGAGCCACTCTGTAGGTATGTGACGCAAACTATATGTTAAAAATGGACAAAATTCCTAAAAGGACTCTTTTGTCAATAAAATAAGACTAATATCATTTTTTTGTTTTTATTTGACAATCTTTTTCCATATTTCATTGGCGCGCATTTAAATAAGAATAGCTCGAAAACGAATCCTATGACCCCCCCAATTTTTTTTGGTAAAAATATTAGGAAGGTTTGGCCTTCAACATATCTCAAATTCAGCTCATCTGACGCGTCCCGGTAAACATTGTATTTAGTGCCTCCTCCTTTGATTGCGAGGGGGGCACTTTTTCGCTAACTTGAAATTTAAAAATAAGTTAAAAAAATTACCCTTATATTTTGAATATAGGGAAAGTGGGTCGAGTGCAATGCTGACAGATTTTAAGGTTTTCCTTCAATATGAAGGTTTTTCAACACAAATTTTGACTATTGAACGATTGAAGGTTTTTATCCGAATTTGAAGGATTTTTACTATTTTGGGGCAAAGTTATATATATTACAAATATTCGAATAATTTTACCAAACTTAACTTATATGTAGGTAAATTTAAAGACTTTATTTTTAATTTTGTTTTGTTATTTATGATTTAAGTTATAAATCTTTTATTTGTTCGGTTTTTCTTCCATTCCATTTTTTATTAAAAAAATTGTTCATGGTATAAAGTTTTTTTTTTGGTTTGGTGTCGACCACCCACTCCTTACTGTTTTAAAGCATATGAAGGGTTTTTGTCACTCAGTTGAAGGAATGTCGTCCGAAAAGTCTGGCAACACGGGTCGAGTGATACCTTTCGCATGAATGTAAAGTAATTTTTTTACAAAAATTTAAAAAAATTAACCGTCGATTTATTTTTATATTTTGCAGAACTCAAATTATACATTTCTTATTTAATTTTTTTTAACGCGAAAAATTTAAATATTGTTGCCATCTTAATAAAATTTGGTAGTTTTGTAATAAAGACTACGGCCAATCGAATATCGCTAACGATTTTTTTCAATGCCTTTTTTTTAACAGGTACAGATTTGAACAACTGCATGGCACCAAAGAACAGCAAGAAGAAGTGAAACAGAGGTGCCTCACGTCAGAACCTCACCACGGTGAGTTGTGGTGTTCCGTGTCAAAGAATATCCGAAACGTTGGCTTGTCAACCGAACAGATTTTAAATTTGGTTGCCAAGGAGGTTCCCATTCCTATTTAGAATGTAAGTTTTGGCAAGTTTAAATCTAAAAACTAAATTGTATTTTTAATATTTAAAAACTACCTAGACATACTAAATAATTATAAAGTAGGTATTAAATTGGTTTATTATACCAAAATATACATTAGTCTGGAATCAATGATGTCTTGGTAAAGCTGTACTGTTTTAAGACAAGAGCTGAAACTCGTCGATGTTGGTTTAAAAAGGCGAGTTAGAAAAAAAATATTATATGTACAAAATGTCCTGAAACAATTTAAAAAAAATACAGAAAATAAAAAGATGTTTTTTTTTTTTTAAATTGGCGCCCGTACATCCATCCATAAGACCTAGCTGTTCTGGGTGTTAAAAGTAGCTAAAATTTTTAATCATTGTAATAACCCAACCGAAAATTCAAATTATGACAATTGATGCTAGCAGCCATGTTGGATCCCTCTCTTCCTTTTAGTATACGCAGCGTTCATAGCGGGTATTCGCCCTAAAGATATCCCCAACTAAGGGAAATTAAAATCAATGTGTGAAAATTACGCTACTCTGCAGTCGTTTTTCGGATATACAGGGTCATCTAACATATAACTTATATTTTCGATGACAGGGTGTAAGTAAAACTCACAATATTTGAAGAGATAGTTCTGCGTATGGCATATAATGAGCGTGTAAGGGTTTTAAAATAACACTTTTATGATAAAATTATTTAATATTTTTTTATAAAACTTTCCACTATTAGTAAAGAAAAGAATTCCTTAGCGCGCATTTAAATCCTCAATAAAAAAAAACTTCAACCCTCAAAAAACAGGCCTAGATTACCTAATTTTTAGTCATTTTTTAATACATTATTTTGTATAGAACCGTTTGACTTATCGCAATGGGATTTTAAATGTGCGGTGCATTTAAGTATCTGCTTAAAAGTGTTAAAAATATTTTTTCAAACTGTGCAAAACTCTGCCTAAAAAGGTGTTATTTCAAAACCCTTACAATTAGATTTTGCCTACAATATTTAATATTTTTATTCCGATATAACTCTGCACCGCCTCCACAGACTTAGTGGCTTTAGAAAATGTTAATTATTTTCTTGATCCTCTTTATATTAAATACATTTTCCAAAAAAAGTTATTTCAAAATCCTTACGTAGTCATTATATGCCATACGCAGAGCTCCCTCTGAATCAGTGATACAGGAGGTCAAAATGATAAAAAAAGTTCATATAACATTTGGGTCAAAATTATTTTGTTTTCGAGATACAGAGCATCGAAGTTGACGATTTTTGAAACTTTTGTGGTTATAACTTTTTTTAAAATATAGCAAAAGTATGAACTTTGGTGAAGTCGTGTCAGAATAGGAACAATAATTAGATATAAAAATTACTAATATGTGGGCAATTTTTTTCAAGAAAAACTTTTGTTTGTTAATGCTTTATGTCTTTAGGTCGACATAACAATAACATATCATATTTAAAAAAAAATAATATTTTTTTTTAAATGTCATCTTTTCAACGTCATTTTATCAAAAAATTAATACTACATTTTCAAATCATAATTAGTCAGATAATAATTTGGCGGTGGAAGATTTTTTTCTTTTTTGGTAAAACACATTTTTCTCACTCCTCCAAATTTAAAAATCCTATATCTTTGAAACAGGAGGTTCTTGACCCCTATGTTATCTAAACTTTAAACTTATTTTGGCCTTCTCTATCATCCATTAAAATATCGTCATGCCGTTTACACCCTGTAGCTTAATGCTTAGTTTTTGCGAAAACCACAAAAAAGTATAATATAAACATATTTTTTTAAATATGATTTAATTTACGGACGCCATTGGAGCGTTACCCACGATCTTAACCGCACTAAGTGATACACATTTTAAATGAAAATATTATTGTCTCCGAAAAAGTGTTTTATACTTTTCTTCCTAAAAGTCTTCGTTTCGGATAAAATTGGTTAAATTTAAAAATGTTGGTGTATTTATTTTAAATGAAATGTGCATGTTGGTAATGCTTCTATCTCTGGAAGGGTAGTACTTAGGTAGCCTGGAAATATATCATTTGATAGGTCTTTTAATGGGCTTTAAATTTTCTGCTGACATATTTTCTCAAAAAGTCGGTACTTTTTGAGTAAGACTGATAAAGAAAAGAACAGTCAAAAATCCAAGATGGCGGCGTTTTTGGACAATGTTCGAAAATGCTAACTGGATTCTTAAATTAAAGCCCTTTGACTACTAAAATGAGCAATAACATTTTCTGTATACCTCAAATCCAGATTAGGCCCTATGATATGGCCAATTATCTTCCTAATACTATATGTTTTCTCAAAAATTGTGACTGGCGAACTTTGACGTTATGACAAATTTTGTTGAAAATCTAATTCTTAATCCAACTTTGAAAACGCGTTTCGTTAGCTGCTGTGGTTCCTGAGATGTGATTTATTTTTTCTTAAAAACTGCAACTCTGGCGAACTTTGATGTTATCACAAGTTTTGTTGAGAATATAATTCCTAATCTAAATTTAAAAAATGCGTTTTTCTAGCTTCTGTACTTCTCGAATAATGACTTTAAAAATATTTCATTTTGGGGACACATGATTGTATTTTTAATTGCCTATTATTTGACCTAAACATTTTTTAAAGAGTAGCCCTTTTTTAAATTTGTTTAAATAGACATGCCATCAGAAACGGAAATTTTGATGTTTATAGGATGGTGAACCTTTTCTATTCTAAATTGAGCAAGTTACCAATCAACGAAATCTGAGTCAGATCAACTAAGTTTGAATCATTTATTTTTTGCAATAAAAAAACCAATAAACGTTAAACATTTTTAAGTAAGTACAGGATTTTTTTACTTTGCAAAGCGTCTTGCTCAAAGCCTACATAAAATTCATGTGTAAAAACCTCCAAAAACAATAGTTTCATTTTAAAATATTTAGCAAAAATTGTAATAGTTGTGTCAAACATTTTTGAAAAGTAAGAAAAGATGTTGGGAAGTAATATGACAAAACTCAGGGGGAGGGGGTTATTAAACAGACACTTATTACCAGAATTGCAACTCGCAAGCAAGAAGTATTGCTCTTAAGATTATAAGTAAATATGTTTATGTCAATTTCTTGCAGGAGTTATTGCTTTATATCAACCGGACTTTAGACAGAAAAAAGTATTTATTAAAAAGAAAAATATTTAATTTGAATCAGATTGCATATTGCATGTAAGAGTAACCAATAAAATAAAAAGTATTTGTTAGGAGAGGAGTTAAAAAAATTACAACAAAATGGATAAAAAATATTAATTATTTAATAATACTTTAAAAATGCTTTAAAATTCCTGTGTTTTCAATAATAAAAAATCATACAAATTTTGGCAAATACTCAAATATGCTATAATAAGTAAATAAACTAAATCACCACCTTGTATGCATAGAAACCATAATTTTACTTTGGCCATGTTTTTTTCCTGGGTCTTAAAGTAATTGATCAGATAAACATTTTTCCATACATAAAAGGTGGTAAGTAAATACATTGTATATAAAAACATAAAAAGTCCTAATTATATAACTCCCAATAAAAAGTAATAATATTTATCTTATTAACGTAGGATTAATGTTAGTTTTAGGGTAGATAAAAACTGTTTGTTAAAATTATGAAGTTATAAATTAAGTCATCGACCTCTAACCATTGCTTGATCGCAATCGTGCACTGAGAAATGTTTAGACAAAGTCGCCGCCTAAATTTTTATGCGCACGTACCTACATATTTTAATACATGTTTCTGTGTCTGTAAGCAGGGCGGACCCTAAGGATTTTTGCGCCCTCACAAAAACGAAAATTTAACTGCCCTTCAATTTTTTTCCTCTGCGAAACCAATTTCAAAGATCCTTATAGATTATCTCATCTCAACGATGTACCTCGGAAGATCGTAGGGTCCTTCAAGGAAACCCCAAAAATTGCTTTTTGCACCATAAATTTAAAAAAAAATCACTACTATTACAGTTTTAAGGTTCTTTGTTTGGGCGTAAAGAAAACTTTATATCGATAAGTGTATGTCTATGAATAACATGAATCTTTTAACAAACAGTTTTTAAATTTAAACAAATATAAACAAAATAACTTTTTAAATAAAATTTCTTAATTCATGGCGAATTTCGGACAATTTAATTGTCTGATTTGTTGTGCCTTTTCCTAATGACGTCAGCTAGTTCTTGTTGCATTCGTTCCTGTTCACGATTTTGTGTTAAAGGATTGACAGACCTAAAATAGAAGTAAAAGGAAACTACAAATTATGTTATTTCTCTTGCGTGAATAGCTCAATCACAAACAAAGAGCGGCGAATGCTAACCTGTTTTAGTCTTTCCTAAGAATAATTTAAAGCACCATCTTACATTCGAGGCGAGCCATTCGAGACTAGTTTACAGGTTCACGTTTTAAATTGAGGCATTTATTTATTACAACTTTAGCTAAAAAGTTTAGTTTTTTTGAACAATATAAACAAAAATGGTTGTAATAAACTGAAGTGCTAGTTTTGCTATTTACTGTAATTAAAAAGGGACCCTTAGGAATACCTAATGAACGCTCAGCCAATTAAAGGGTACAGGGTGTTTCCGCTGCTCTTATTATAAGAGAGAAAAAAAAGTGTAAATGTAAAAGTTGTAGGGTTTATCCTAAACAGCTAGAAAATGTTATCTAACAAAACAAATAATTGTCGCAAAGGTATAATAAATAAATAAATGAACTTCTTACGAAACACCCTATATATTAAACCCAAAATCTCTTCTTTCTGACTTCAAAAATACATAAGTTGACAGTTAAGCCAGCCGTTTTTAAAATGTTTGAATTTCAAAAACCTGAATAAAGTATAAGGTCGTTGCCGTGCCATCAGTTGTTTATTTATGACAAGTGGGGTTTGGTCCAGGAGTGAGCGGATGCACTTCAAGAGTTGGCTGGAGTAAGAGAGGTGGAGCTCGTATGGGTCCCAGGCCACATGGGAGTACCAGAAACAAGAAAGCGGACGAACTCGCCCGGGGTGGATCACGGCAGAAATGCGGGCCAGAGCCTTTCCTTGGACTCCCAAGAGGGCAAATGAAGTCGGCCCTAACAGAGTGGGCCCAGAAAGAGATACAAAGGGACTATACGTAGGGACGGGCTCCTCCGTAGAACACGAAGAGAGGTGGGAGCCATAGTGGGAGTCCTAACCGGACACTGCGTCCTACAAAGACACCTGGCGAAAATAAGAGTGAAGAACGAGAGGTCAAGGACGAGACCTCGGCGCATTTCCTCTCATCATGTAAAGCATATAAGGAGGCAAGAAGAGAGGTATTTAAAGACGAAGTCTTTGAGACGGAGTACCTTCTGAATCTGAGGTGGCCCGATACCCTGGCCTTTATACAGAAGACGGGCAGATTCCATAGCGAAGGAAGGACGCAGTAGGGGGATGCCCGGGGGTTGGCGAAAAGGGTGCTTCATGTAACTATATGACAAGTGCTCGGACAAGTACTATTTTGTTAATCAATAAAATTAGATTTTTATCCCCTTGGTCGAAATATCCGGAAATACCCTGTACACTTGTCATTTGTAGGAACAAAATGGGGGCGTAAATTGTTTGATACACTTTCAAAATATTAAAATTACAAAATTAATAATTTTGCTCTCTCACAAAAACCAACGCCCAGAAGGCTGAGACACTACAAATAAAATACTCAAAAATAGTTTTAAATAAACCATGCTTACCTTAAACTATTAACAATATCTTTAGTTTTACTAAAGTAAATTTCATTTAAGGTGTTCCTAATTTTGTTTTCCATATCCTCCACAAGTCGACCAATGTTGGCAATATGAGGGTTGTTTTCGTTTACTGCTGAGTCAGTTTCAATCTACAAAAAATGCTTTAATTTCTAGTTAAAAAAAATACATCAAATATCTAACTCTAAAAAACATAAAAGTTATAGTTCCTGTTAGAAAAACCCTAAAATATCAACCACTACATAAAAAATATTGATGAAATAAGTACAACCTCTAAATTATAAAAAAATACATATATGGTATTTAAATAAACACCAAGGGGTAGAACTAAGATCACTTATAACAATTTTGGTTATAATTTTTTACATGTTTTCCTCGGTTTTGCATTGGCGGATCGTTCTTATTTTAAAAATGTGGTGTTAAGACTGTCTAAAGATCTATTAAATAATAATAGTTTCAAGATGGTTTGCAGCATAACTTTTTATTTCTAAATAACATAAATATACAAGCTGACAATTTGAAAAGAATCCACTTGGATTTTCTCGAATATTATCAGGAAATTAAAAAAACGCCGAAACACGTCGATTTTGTTTGCAAGGGAGACACTTTTTGGCTATCTTGAAATTTTTGTAGCACGAACCCCCTTCGAGGGGTATACTTTACCCCTATATTTTGAATAGGGAAAGTGGGTCTAGTGATACCTTGTTTTAAAGCTCTCTTGAATATCTTTACAACCGTGTGAAAATTTCGAAAATCCATCGATTAGTTTTTGAGATATTTGCTTTCGAATTTCCAAATTTAACATGGAATAATAAAATAAAAAAAATAAAATCCGAAAAATATAAAATTCTTATTAAATTTTTATTTTATCACTCCATGTTAAATTTGAAAGTTTAAAGGCAATTATCTCAAAAACTAATGGATAGATTTTTGACATTTTTACACGGTTGTAAGGTCATTCAAAAGGCCTTCAAAACAAGTTATCACTAGACCCACTTTCCCTATTCAAAATATAGGGGTAAAGTATACCCCTCGAAGGGGGTTCGTGCTACAAAAATTTCAAGATAGCCAAAAAGTGTACCCCTTGCAAACAAAATCGACGTATTTCGGCGTTTTTTAATTTCCTGATAATATTCGAGAAAATCCAGGTGGATCCTTTTCAAATTCTCACCTTGTATATATAGTTTAGGTACCTTCAGACTGTGTAAACCAACATCTTTAAAATAAAACCGAGCCGCGAAAACATGTCAAAAATAATAACAAAAAATAGAAAATCAATGTCAGGCCAAAGAAAATATATCAACAAGAAGCGACAAAACCTGAATAACAGGAATGCAGTACTATTACACTCAAAGAAAAAATTGTGCAATTTGTGTTTTACACGAAAAAAAAATCAAAACTTTACCAGCAAAAATATTGTCAGGAATCCCTGTCATTTGATTTGTTTGAATGGTAACCTTATTAGTTTATTTGTATAATGGAACCAAGTCCTGTATACAGGGATATATGTTTCACTTTGGCCTATAAATATATTTGTTATCCCTTTCAACTGGTCTAGCATGTTCTATGAGTTATATACCGGTATTTATAATGTGCGTTTTCAGCTCGCCACCGGCACGAACCGCGGCTGACTCCAAAACATTTTCAGACTAATCCATTTATCTAGTGTCGAGTGGAAATTTTCTTTACGTTGACATAAAAGAATTGCATGTAGGTATGTAATACACCAGATTTGCCTCTTATTTTTGAAGTTCTCAGGAAAAAAAATGGCGATTGCCCTCGCCTGAGACCACCTAATTTATTTCTATATTAGTTAGAATTTGTTTGCAAGTACTTTGCGTATATTTTTTTCTTTTTGGAAAAGTTTTCGTTTTTAAAAGGCACGGAAAAAGAACAAAGAGACCGGAAAATCTATTTTTACAGTCCTTTTTTTAAAAATGATCTAAAATATAAAGTGACATTTAAAATTAATCATGAATTAATTGAAATATAGTCAATTATAAATGTAACCTATGCGTTTTTTGATATTTATAAATATAATAGCTTTTGAGTAAGTACTTTAATATCTACATGTAGAATAGCATGTTTGTAGTGTTTCATCTCCTTTTAAAAAAATTATTATTTACATGTTGGTTGTGTTTGTGCTGTTTTATACCGGTTTAAAAAAAATACGTACGACACATGACCCGAAACTATTTTTACTAGTCTACTAACGTAAATAGCTATTAATTGTATTTTCTCCCAATTGTGGTTGGGTTTGTTCCTGTTTCTAAAACAATAAAAACATATAACGGAGATTCAAAACGTTTTATAAAAATCTCTACTTTAACAAAATTTGCTTTATTTTCAATCCCCTTTTTTTCCTTTTCTAATTTTTTTTAAATTTAAAATGGCCGGAAAGAATCTTTATACGGGCTGTCCCCGACCACCCGTCCACCCCTTTTAAAACCTAGGGGATGGATTTTTTCAATGATCTAAAAAATGATTGAAGCCATATCGAGTACGCTCTTTCAATTGGTGGTATTTTTAGATTCCGGCGCCGACCGGAAATGGCCTATTTTTGCAACGAATTCGATTCTACGCAAGAAAATACGTACCTTTTATTTGAAACATTTTTTTCTTAAACGTCATTATTTTTTTAATATATGCCCATCTGTTAGCTCCCGCTAAATTTCGCGGTTGTTTATATATATTTTTAAAAACACAACTGTATGAAGGACAAAGCGCATTCCGCGTATTTGGACATGCGCACCAACAACCAGGGAGATCCTGGTCAATCGCCTAGAGAAAATGGCGTGTTAATTTCGTTCTCCAACTATATCAAATTTCTACACCTGAAAGTGCTCGATTTTTGTGTACTGAAGCATAGAACTAGAAACTTCAGCCCTTCAGCTACGTGGTGACATCATTAGATCCAATCAGGGGCCCCTTGGAACGTGGAGAAAGTGGATGCAAAGAGGTGAGTGCATTTGTCTCTGATTACCGTTGTGTGGCACAAATATTTTACCTATGGACGATTGATTATTTTGTAATTCATATCAATATATTTATGTTGGTTCGCGCTTTCATTAATTAAAATATTTACAGTCCATTGCATTTAACGTTTTTCTAACCGTGGACTAAGTGCTCCTTGATAAAAAATCCATACGACGGTATTAATAATTATTTGCAAGCCGAATAATAACAGGGCGGCCTTGAATTTTTTCGCATCGTATTTGAAACGTCGAGTCGAGAAAGTCGTCGATGTGGTGCGGTGCAGGGCACGTGTCTAGCGCGTGGTCGATTCAGTAAACAAAGCGAGTAGGAATCAAAACAAACAAAAGAAACGTTCAGTGTGATAGGTGTGTACCATATCATTTCGATATTTAAAACAATTTTCATCAATTGCGATAAATTAGTGCATATTTTCGACAATTCGTCATTTTTCTATTTCAGAAGCATTAATTTAGCGTTAATTGTATATTTACCGACAATTTCGTCATTTCAAAGGTAAAATCATGTCTGTCAAAAAAGCCGCGCAAAAACGCAAGGGTTTTTTATCTGCGATCACCGAGTGTTATGTGTTGTCACAGACCGCGGAAAAGGATGAAAGAGCGAGAAACGAGTTTCAAGTGAGGTATTCCGATTTGGATGAAACCTTCGATAAATGCATGCTGGCGCATAATGACGTCATTATGTTGATGGACGATGAGGAGTTTAAAACGCAGGATGCGATCCTTTCAGAAGCTCGTAAATATTTTTATGCGTGTAAGGGGGTTTACTCTAAAATATTTCCCTTTGAGGCCCCATCCTTTTCGGGATCATATGTTCGACAAAACGAATCTTAAACTCCAAAACTCAAAGAGTTAGGTATTCCCATATTCCGAGGTGATAAAAAATTATGGCCAAGCTTTTTCGATCTTTTTAATAACATTATAGATCAAAATCAAAGTCTAAGTAACGTTCGAAAACTTCAATATTTATTTTCATATCTCGAGGATGAGCCTTTAAAATTGATATCAGGGATTAGCTTATCTGATCAAAATTATAAAATTGCTTATGACAAATTTGTCAATAGATATCAAAACAAGCGAGACGTCGCAAATGATGCTTTAAGCTCAATTATGAACTCCACCTTAAAAAACGAGTCAGCTAAAGAATTGCGTAATTTAATTGACACCTTTTCTGAATCCCTAGAAATTTTAAAATCACTTAGCTTTGACGTTGACAGTTGGGACTTTATTATTTTTTTCATTTTATTAGAAAAATTTGATATTCCAACGCGTTCAAATTTCGAAATGAGTCACGCCAATACTAATACCGAAATTCCCACTTTTCAGTCACTTTTTCAATTTCTAGAAAAAAGATGTAAAGTTTTGGAATCACTCCCTCAATCAACAGCACCCAAAAAGGTGCCTATATATCAAAAATCAAATTCTATGCAAAATCAGTCTGGGCAAAAGCCTACCTATCAAAATTCAAATTCTATGCGAAATCAGTTTGGGCAAAAGCCTACCTATAAATCATCCAATTCGCCTTTTATAGGACTGGCTGGCACCTCAACTAATTCAAGTACGGGAATAAAATGTTTCCGGTGTAATCAAGGTCACGTGCTTTCGAAATGTCAAACATTTCTTGATCTCTCACCTATCGATCGCCTATCTTTCGTCAAGCAGAAAAAATTATGTCTAGCGTGTTTTCATCCCCTGCATGGCGTAGATACGTGCAAATCAAAATATTCATGCAGGACTTGCAATAGTAAAAGGCACCACACTTTAACTCATATCTTAGAAACTAATCAAGTGTCTGGAAGCCAAGATACTAGTCCTGTCATTCACACACCACCTGTCAATAATCTTCATGTGTCATTAAATGCCTCAGGACCTTCAGGTACCTTTCTTTTATGCACCGCCATAATAGATGCTATGGACGGTTGCGGAAATTTTCAACCTGTAAGGGCACTGCTTGATTCTGGATCACAGACAGGATTCATCAGTGAAAAGTGTATTCAGCGTCTTAATCTTCCTAGGCGAAGTTACACCACTGAAATATTCGGATTAAATCAGATGTCTTCTTTTACTTCCAAAGGGCTCGTTCAATGTCACATTAAGCCACAAGGACAAGTCACTCCTTTACTTAATTTCGAAGCAATTGTTGTTCCACAACTATGTTCCAATATGCATTCTCTTTGAACGATAATCAGTGGAAACACTTGCAAAACCTTAAACTTGCCGACCCATCTTATTTCAAATCTAGACCTGTGGACCTGGTTATTGGTTGCGAGCTATTCGCACAGATATTCAAGGAGGGCAGGGTTCTTGGACAGGTAGGGCAGCCTTCAGCCCTTGAAACTATCTTTGGCTGGGTCGTCATGGGAAAGGTTGACGAAGTAGGTAGTCTTACGGAACGAACCAGTTGTTTTTTAACGAGTCATTCACCTCCTTTAGAGGTCATTCTCCCTAGGTTTTGGGAAATCGAACATTTGCCTAAAAAACAAATCTTATCAAAGGAAGAAAAACAGGCAGAATCAATTTTTACTGCTAGTGTAGTACGGCAACCGAGCGGTAGATTCATGGTAGATCTTCCGTTTAAAGACAAAATAAACCCTGACCTAGGAAATACTTATCCGCAAGCTTATCGTAGATTTTTACTTCTAGAAAATAGATTAATCAAAAATCCTGATCTGTACACTGCCTATTCAAGTTTCATGCAAGACTATATCGATTCTAATCATATGAGTTTAGTTTTATCTAGTCAACCAAAGGTCGACGTGTCGTGTTTTTTAGCACATCATTGCGTACTAAAGCCGGAAAGCTTAAGTACAAAATTAAGGGTAGTCTGGGATTGTTCGGCAGTCACCCCAAAAAATATTAGTCTCAATGACACATTGTTATCTGGACCGAAACTTCAAAAGGATATTGCTTCTTTACTCCTTACGTTTCGTCTTAATCCTATTGCCTACATTGCTGACATCAAACAGATGTTCCGTCAAGTCCTTATCAATCCTTATCACCGTCCTTATCAAAGGATATTGTGGAGGTTTTCTCCACAGGACCCACTTTCAGTGTGGGAACTTTCTACTGTCACTTTTGGCATGACATGCTCACCTTTTCTAGCCATGCGTACCTTAAATGAGCTGGCAGAGAGAGAAAAGGAACGTTTTCCTATGGCTAGTACTGTTCTAAAAACGTCAATCTATATCGACGATATCTTGGGAACCTTCGCTTTCTGAAGCTCTCTCCCTTCAAACAGAACTCAATGATTTGTTGAAGTCGGGAGGATTTGAACTTAAAAAATGGGCGAGCAATTGTCCTGAGTTATTGGCAACATTGCCAGAGTCCGATCGTCAAATGCCTCTCTCTTTCGACAAGGAGGAACCCCACTTTATCAAAGTTTTAGGACTTCAATGGCATCCAAAAAACGACATTTTTTCTTATCAATGCCGAATGAAGGACAAACCCCCAACCAAACGTTCTATTTTATCTATCATAGGGACAATCTTCGATCCCTTAGGTTTTCTTTGTCCCTTGTTGCTACAAGCAAAATTTATTTTGCAACAGTTGTGGATATCGAAAATAGGCTGGGACGAAGAACCAGATTCTTCTATCATCGACTCTTGGAACAAACTTCGTTCTGAATTCCCGCTTCTTTCCAATTTTCAATTACCCCGACAAATCAAACTGTCAAAAACCAATACCTGTCAAATCATCGGCTTCTGTGACGCTTCAATTCGAGGCTACGAAGGCGTCGTATATTTTCGTGTAGAAGAGGAAAATAATATATCTGTTTCTCTCATATCTGCAAAATCTAGGGTCGCGCCTATAAAGTCACAAACTTTGGCTAGGCTAGAACTCCTAGGCGCATTTCTTTTAAGCGAATTAATTGACTTCGTTTTATCTAGCTATGAAGGAAAAATAACTTTTACAAATATCGTTACTTTCTGCGATTCGCAAGTCGTATTGCACTGGCTTTCATCCCCTCCTAATCGCTGGCAAATCTTTGTTGGAAATCGAGTCAGTAGAATCCAAGAAATCATTCCCTCAAACTCGTGGCGCTACATTCCTTCTGCTTTGAATGCAGCCGATATTGCGTCACGAGGGGCCACCCCTTCACAGCTCATGTCACATGACATGTGGTGGAACGCACCGTCGTTTTTGTGGTCTCCCGAAAACGAATGGCGCGATTTTCATACATCAAAAATGATTTCGGAGATATTAATCTGGAGGAAAAGCCAAAAGTCTGTTGCAATGCGATAATTGATGTCAACTTCTTAGATCAGCTTCTTATCAAATATTCATCTATATCCAAAATTCAACGTATCATTTGTTATGTCCTTCGAATAGTTACC
This sequence comes from Aspidapion aeneum, assembly GCA_963576565.1. NCBI lineage: Eukaryota > Metazoa > Arthropoda > Insecta > Coleoptera > Brentidae > Aspidapion > Aspidapion aeneum. Next base: position 47,755,549 of record OY755044.1, read on the forward strand.
CTTTTTCAAAACCATTCCTATCAAAAACCCACTAAGCCGCCGGACCAAAAAGTTATTTTTGAGAATATTGTTTTTCCTACCACCGGTGAGATGCAAAGTGCGTTACACCTTCTTATCAAACGCGTTCAAGGTTCTTGTTTTTCTGAGCTTTTTTTCCGCGTTATCTAAGGATAAACCAATACCGAAACCTTTGCGAAAACTTTCACCTTTTCTTGATGAGAATAATATCATTAGAGTCGGTGGCAGATTACAAAAATCTGACCTTTTGTCTTATTCTGCAAAACACCCCGTCTTACTTTCGAGTGACCATCGTTTAACTACTCTTCTTATCGAGTCCGCTCATCGACAATATCTTCATCCTGGGTTTAAAACATTACATAATCTGCTTTTACAGCAATTTTGGATATTATCTGCCAGACGGGCAATTCAAAGAACCATATCCAAGTGCTTGCAATGTTTTAGAATCAACCCTAAACCCTATAGACCGCCCATAATGAGTTTACTTCCCGCTCATCGAATCAATCAACTTAAACCTTTTTCGAGTGTAGCTATCGACTTTTGTGGACCTTTCTTTGTGATTCCTCATCGTTACCGTGGTTGTAAATCTTTCAAATCGTATGTCTGTGTGTTTGTCTGTACGGCCACACATTGCGTGCATTTGAAATTAACCATGGAACTGTCCACCGAAGGGTTCGTAGGTGCATTCCATCGATTCATTTCCAGACGCGGAAGCGTGACGCAATGCTGGTCAGATTAAGGCAGTAATTTTATAGGGTTTCGTAACCAATTACTGGATTACGCAAGAAGTGCTGCCACCAGACTTTCTATTCGTTGGCATCTGGGACCTCCTCTCAGTCCACATTTCAAGGGCCTGGCAGAAGCTGGCGTCAAAAGTTTTAAAACTCACTTTGTACGAGTTGTCGGCGACCAGAAGTTGTCTATCATGGAGATGTCCACCCTTACCTGTCGCATAGAAGCCGTACTTAATAGTCGCCCTTTATCTCCTGCCTCTTCAGACCCACACGATCTTCAACCTCTTACCCCTGGGCATTTTTTGACACTTGAACCCCTTAATTCAGAAATTCCTGAGTCAGATTTGTCCGAGGTTCCCCTAAATCGGCTCTCGAGATGGCAACTAATCCAAAAACTACATAATGATTTTTGGAAACGGTATTCTATAGAGTATTTGCATACGCTACAACAGCGACACAAATGGGCTGATTCGTCCCCAAATATCAAATTAAATGATTTGGTTATCATAACAAGTGATCACATTCAATCGCCTTTGAAATGGCCGGTCGGTCGGTCGGGTCATCGAACTGCATCCCGGCGGGGACGGTCAGGTGCGTGTTGCGACGGTACAAACGGTTACCGGTGTTTATAAGCGGCCAGTTGTAAAACTGTGCCTCTTGCCAAATTAAAAGTAATTTTAATTTTCTACCTTTTACCGGGTATTACAATAGGTTTTTTTTATTTTTAATTTGTTTTGAATTTTTTGTTTGTTTGTTTTGCCTTTTTTCGGGATTTCGTTATATCTAAATAAACTTACGATACTTATCTGTTTTCATTCATTTATATTTATCGGTCGATTCTTTTTCTTATATCTATATCTGTCCGGTTGAGATTCTAAATTTGTGTGTTTTGGAGGGCAGTTATGTTAGCTCCCGCTAAATTTCGCGGTTGTTTATATATATTTTTAAAAACACACAACTGTATGAAGGACAAAGCGCATTCCGCGTATTTGGACATGCGCACCAACAACCAGTGAGATCCTTGTCAATCGCCAGAGAAAATGGCGTGTTAATTTCGTTCTCCAACTATTTCAAATATCTACACCTGAAAGTGCTCGATTTTTGTGTACTGAAGCATAGAACTAGAAACTTCAACCCTTCAGCTACGTGGTGACATCATTAGATCCAATCAGGGGCCCCTTGGAACGTGGAGAAAGTGGATGCAAAGAGGTGAGTGCATTTGTCTCTGATTACCGTTGTGTGGCACAAATATTTTACCTATGGACGATTGATTATTTCGTAATTCATATCAATATATTTATGTTGGTTCGCGCTTTCATTAATTAAAATATTTACAGTCCATTGCATTTAACGTTTTTCTAACCGTGGACTAACACCCATCCCTATTTGAAAAATGGACTCCAGGCCTACATAGGCCACTTCCGGTCGACTCCCAAAGTTGAAAACATCTACCAATAATCAAAAGAGCGTACTCAAGTAATTTTTTGGATCATTAAATAAACTTTTCCTCTAGGTTTTAAAAGGGGTGGACGGGTGGTCTGGTACACTCTGTATAATATTACTTAGATTTTTATAAATATTACAATAATTATTATTTATTTTTTAGTTATTATTTTTTCTATTTAATTCCGTAACCGATTTTTCTTGACAAAAATATATAACCGTTTTTGCAAACAATAAAATTTAAAAAAAGGTTGATTTTCTATGACCACAGTTAAATGATTATATAGTCCCTCTTAATTTGATTTTTTTCTCCGTGTAATAAAAATGCACCACAAAACACAGTTGCAGAAAATTTTTTTCAGTGTAATATAACTGCATTAGTGTCATTTGGTCCAAGCTGACGTCACATATTTGTTTCCCATATGAACAATGCTTTGAGTGACAGTATTTCGCTTCTTGTTGATATATCTTCTTTGGTCAGGCTTCGCTTCCTATAAAGCTTGCCTTTACGATGAGTGTCCTTAGGCAGAACCACAACAAAAATATCGCAGAAACAGATTAAGACAACTGATCGACACGTCAAATATGTCAATTTTACTTCCTCATTCAACTATAAATGATCAAAAACCAGTGTTGCAATATTTTTTATTTTTGTTTTCCTGAAACTCAGTTAAATATGACACTGCGCAAGTCACTTTCACTTAAGTGTCAGATTTAACTAAGTTTGCCAGATGAGACAGTAGCCCTAAATCAGGGATAGGAAATGGAATCCAAGTTGAGAATTAGCAGCTCCTATTTTTGCGACGGATATTTAATTTTAATTATTTGTCATTTGTTGTTTTGTTTGTCAGTGTTATAATATGTTTAAATGTATGAAACTCACCTGTCTTGTAAGGCTCCCTCCCAAATTCATGGTTCCTGACCCTTGCTTGTTGGTCTGAAGCCACAACATGACTGTGGACGTCATTTTATAGTGCGACGTTCTGCCAGAACTTTTCTCCTGAACTTCTACCACATGAAGCGAGTCCCAGCACCCTTTAATCTTTTTGCTACCATCTCCAATTTTTTTAATTAGAATTACACCTAAAATAAGAAAAAATCATACATCTATACAGATAAAAGTAACTAGATGGGGCTTTATAGCGATTTCGGAAACGAAATATAATTACATGTAACTCGCGTTACAATCAAATAGATTATTTGGCAATAAAACGACAATACATACTTAATTTCAATAGTTTAATAATATAATAACTAATGTTTTTCTTTAAAAACTTACACGGTTCTCAAACAATTACGTTATACAGGGTGTCTCTAAAAGGTCTGTACAAAATGTTAGCACATATTCCTGAGGTCAAAATAAGTCGATTTAAAGCAACTTACCTTAGTCCGAAATTGCTCCGTTTCAGAGATACAGGATCGTGAATTTAAAAATTAAAAATCGATTTTATTAAAATTTATGAACATTTCTCAACGCATTACTTTAAAAATTGGTGCTCGGGAGTTTTTTGGGATGCCAAACCTAAATATGGACACTTTTTCACTGTGGCCGTTAGAGGGCGCTTCACAATGCTCTTTTTATGGTTTAAAATGACTATAACTTTTTTCTTAGTGTAACTTTTAACTTTTTTTATTAAGAAAATATTTTTCTGAACGAAAGTAAAGCTGGGGGGCCACTATAAGGGGCCACCAAATTTCATATGCCAGGATTTGGTGCTAATTTGTTGCTAATTTGTTACCGAAGAATTAAATTTGTTGCTGCAGCCGTTAACGAGAAATCGCGACCCCTGTGACTTTACGGTAAAGCTGAGGGGCCACCTCATAACTCTGGACTGAAAGGCGATACGAGGATGATTTAAACGCCATAATTTGTTGCTCGGGATGGGGATGTGCAACCAATATTAAAGAATCCCAAAAGACTTATAATTTTCTTTTTTTTTTTTGAAAAAAACTGTTTTTTGTTAATATTTTTGTTATTCTTGATAATATTAAGGTAGAAACACTTGTAGTACCCGTATAAAAGGCCGTTTGAATTTGTTACCGCTATTTAAAGCGCCTGAGAGCGTTATTAAGCAAAAAGTAAAAAAATATAAAAAAATTGAGTTAAAGACCACTGTGCGCCGAGTAAAGTTGAGGGGCCACCTTGTATCTCGGTAGTCTTTAAAGATATTAATCTCAAACAAAAAGCATAATTTTTTGCTAAGAGTCTTTCATTGCATCGTGTAAAACAAATTATTTAATTCCAATCGTACGATTAAAAAATAAATAAAAATAACATATTTTGTACTGTATTTCTAAACCCAACTGGAGGGCCACAGAGTTGTTTATACACTTCCTGGCGCTCAAATAGCATTAAATGTGTATGTAAATGGAAAATTTGTCGCTGCTTCCGTTTTCGAGAAATTGAATTTTTATTTGCTATAAAGTTCAACGTGTTTCATATAGTTTCCACCCTGGAACTCAAAAACTAACTAGAGGGCCACAGATTTTTTTTAGTGACTTATAGTACCTAAAGAGTACTATCAATATATGTTAACAAATAATTTGTTGCTGCTTCCGTTTTCGAGAAATTGAATTTTTATTTGCAATAAAGTTAAACGTGTTTCATATAGTTTTCACCCTGTATCTCCAAAAACTAACAAGAGGGCCACAGATTTTTTTTTTAGTGACTTATAGTACCTAAAGAGTACTATCAATATATGTTAACAAATAATTTGTTGCTGCTTCCGTTTTCGAGAAATTGAATTTTTATTTGCTATAAAGTTCAACGTGTTTCATATAGTTTTCACTCTGTAACTCAAAAACTAACAAGAGGGCCACAGATTTTTTTCAGTTACTTCTGTGGCCCTCTTGTTAGTTTTTGAGTTCCAGGGTGAAAACTATATAAAACACGTTGAACTTTATAGCAAATAAAAATTCAATTTCTCGAAAACGGAAGCAGCAACAAATTACTTGTTAACACGTGTTGGTAGTACTCTTTAGTTACTATAAGTAACTGAAAAAAATCTGTGGCCCTCTTGTTAGTTTTTGAGATACAGGGTGAAAACTATATGAAACACGTTTAACTTTATTGCAAATTAAAATTCAATTTATCGAAAATGGAAGCAGCAACAAATTATTTGTTAACACATATTGGTAGTACTCTTTAGGTACTATAAGTAACTGAAAAAAATCTGTGGCCCTCTTGTTAGATTTTGAGATACAGGGTGAAAACTATATGAAACACGTTTAACTTTAATGAATTGTAGATTTCTCCAGGGTGAAGTCCTTGAACCATTGTTAAAGGAGAAGAAACGAAAATTGTATTTTATAAAAATTACGTGTTTATGTCCGTTTGACTGATTTTTAATCTGTATGTTGTTTTAGACTGTTTTAAATGTTTTTTAATTTTTTATTTTTGTGTGTTCCAGTTTTTCATTTGTTTCAAAGATGATTCTTAACTGTCTGTAAGTATTTTTTAGCATATTTTATTTTAAATATTATAATTTAATTATATTTTTTCATTATTCTTACAGACCAGACCACTTGATAATGGTTTTTAAAAAACCGAAACGCGTCGTGATTAGACAATAAAATATTTGTGAAGTAAGCAGGACTTTTCGTTTCTTCTCCTTTAACAACGTTTAACTTTATTGCAAATAAAAATTCAGTTTCTCGAAAACGGAACCAGCAACAAATTATTTGTTAACACATATTGGTAGTACTCTTTAGGTACTACAAGTAACTGAAAAAAAGCTGTAACCCTCTTGTTAGTTTTTGAGATACAGGGTGAAAACTATATGAAACACACTTTATAGCAAATAAAAATTCAATTTCTCGAAAACGGAAGCAGCAACAAATTATTTGTTAACACGTATTGGTAGTACTCTTTAGGTACTATAAGTAACTGAAAAAAATCTGTGGCCCTCTTGTTTGTTTTTGCGTTACAGAGTGAAAACTATATGAAACACGTTGAACTTTATAGCAAATAAAAATTCAATTTCTCGAAAACGGAAGCAGCAACAAATTATTTGTTAACACATATTGGTAGTACTCTTTAGGTACTACAAGTAACTGAAAAAAATCTGTGGCCCTCTTGTTAGTTCTTGAGTTCCAGGGTGAAAACTATATGAAACACGTTGAACTTTATAGCGAATAAAAATTCAATTTCTCGAAAACAGAAGCAGCGACAAATTATTTGTTAACACGTATTGGTAGTACTCTTTAGGTACTACAAGTAACTGAAAAAAGCTGTGGCCCTCTTGTTAGTTTTTGAGATACAGGGTGAAAACTATATGAAACACGTTGAACTTTATAGCAAATAAAAATTCAATTTCTCGAAAACGGAAGCAGCAACAAATTATTTGTTAACATATGTTGATAGTACTCTTTAGGTACTATAAGTAACTGAAAAAATCTGTGGCCCTCTTGTTTGTTTTTGAGTTACAGAGTGAAAACTATATGAAACACGTTGAACTTTATAGCAAATAAAAATTCAATTTCTCGAAAACGGAAGCAGCAACAAATTATTTGTTAACACGTATTGGTAGTACTCTTTAGGTACTACAAGTAACTGAAAAAAATCTGTGGCCCTCTTGTTAGTTTTTGAGATACAGGGTGAAAACTATATGAAACACGTTTAACTTTATTGCAAATAAAAATTCAATTTCTCGAAAACGGAAGCAGCAACAAATTATTTGTTAACACGTATTGGTAGTACTCTTTAGGTACTACAAGCAACTGAAAAAAATCTGTGGCCCTCTTGTTAGATTTTGAGATACAGGGTGAAAACTATATGAAACACGTTGAACTTTATAGCAAATAAAAATTCAATTTCTCGAAAACGGAAGCAGCAACAAATTATTTGTTAACATATGTTGATAGTACTCTTTAGATACTATAAGTCACTAAAAAAATCTGTGGCCCTCTTGTTAGATTTTGAGTTCCAGGGTGGAAACTATATGAAACACGTTGAACTTTATAGCAAATAAAAATTCAATTTCTCGAAAACGGAAGCAGCAACAAATTATTTGTTAACACGTATTGGTAGTACTCTTTAGGTACTACAAGTAACTGAAAAAAATCTGTGGCCCTCTTGTTAGTTTTTGAGATACAGGGTGAAAACTATATGAAACACGTTTAACTTTATTGCAAATAAAAATTCAATTTCTCGAAAACGGAAGCAGCAACAAATTATTTGTTAACACGTATTGGTAGTACTCTTTAGGTACTACAAGCAACTGAAAAAAATCTGTGGCCCTCTTGTTAGATTTTGAGATACAGGGTGAAAACTATATGAAACACGTTGAACTTTATAGCAAATAAAAATTCAATTTCTCGAAAACGGAAGCAGCAACAAATTATTTGTTAACATATGTTGATAGTACTCTTTAGATACTATAAGTCACTAAAAAAATCTGTGGCCCTCTTGTTAGATTTTGAGTTCTAGGGTGGAAACTATATGAAACACGTTGAACTTTATAGCAAATAAAAATTCAATTTCTCGAAAACGGAAGCAGCGACAAATTTTCCATTTACATACACGTTTAGTGCTATTTGAGCGCTAGGAAGTGTATAAACAACTCTGTGGCCCTCCAGTTGGGTTTAGAAATACAGTACAAAATATGTTATTTTTATTATTTTTTTAATCGTACGATTGGAATTAAATAATTTGTTTTACACGATGCAATGAAAGACTCTTAGCAACAAATTATGCTTTTTGTTTGAGATTAATACCTTTAAAGACTACCGAGATACAAGGTGGCCCCTCAACTTTACTCGGCGCACAGTGGTCTTTGACTCAATTTTTTAATATTTTTGCTTAATAACGCTCTCAGACGCTTTAAATAGCGATAACAAATTCGAACGGCCTTTTATAAGGGTACTACAAGTGTTTCTACCTTAATATTTTACAAACACAACTTTTTCTGGGTATTACGCCACTAGTAAGGAAAAATTACTTTAAAAAATTATAAAAAACCACTGCGTTTCTCCTAGAAAAATAAAAATCACTAATTTGTCAGTGGCTTTCTATAAAAATAAATAGTTGCCTAGTAAAACCTAAACCACTTATCTTTTAATTGAATTTGAATACGCTACGTTTCGATTGCCAATCTACAATCGTTTTCAAGCTTTTTATTTATATTTTGTCTCAAAAAGTTGTGTTTGTAAAATGAATCCGCCACAAACATATAGATTTTATTTACCTTAATATTATCAAGAATAACAAAAATATTAACTAAAAACAGTTTTTTTCAAAAAAAAAAAGAAAATTATAAGTGTTTTGGGATTCTTTAATATTGGTTGCACATCCCCATCCCGAGCAACAAATTATGGCGTTTAAATCATCCTCGTATCGCCTTTCAGTCCAGAGTTATGAGGTGGCCCCTCAGCTTTACAGTAAAGTCACAGGGGTCGCGATTTCTCGTTAACGGCTGCAGCAACAAATTTAATTCTTCGGTAACAAATTAGCAACAAATTAGCACCAAATCCTGGCATATGAAATTTGGTGGCCCCTTATAGTGGTCCCCCCAGCTTTACTTACGTTTTTTCTGAATCTTTTTAAGCCAAAAAGGTACTCTTGTTAATATGCGCTAAAGTAAGTCGTTTTCGAGATATTTCCGTTTTTAGTGTTCGATGCCGTAACGGAATACTGAAATTATTTTGAATGACTATTTCTCTAGAGTGTTTTACACTGGCAAAGTGTCATAGCAATGCCCAGTTTTCTACTGACTATTGTGCTCAAAGCTTTATTCAAGTTTGTTGCTTTTCGGCAAAATCGATTTCTAATTTTTAAATTCACCACCCTGTATCTCTGAAGCGGAGCAATTTCGGACTAAGGTAAGTTTTTTTTTTTTGTGCCATTATCCAACATTTTGACAATTTTGATTTTTTGGTGCCGTCTTAATCAAACATTATTCTACATCACTTTTTATAAACAAATCTTATTTAGCTTTTATGGTTTTCATGAAACAAATAACTTACAGTTATCAAGGACCATCACTTGTCTATTATTTTCCAGGTTAATAACACTTTAAAATTGTGAATTAGAGCTTATTTTTAAAATTTCAGGAAAATACTTATTTTTCTTGGATTCAGAACGGATAGCTACATAGAATAGCCATCATCAGAATTAAAAACATTTTTAAATTATACCGGGTGGGCCAAAAAAACAGAAAAATGTTTTTCTTTATAACTTTGAAACTATACTACCGATTTTAATGGAACAAACTACCCGTTACAACGTATTGATCAAGATTTTACGTAAAAAGAAATTGACCGGCGCGGCGTCTTAAAATCCAAGATGGTAGACAAAATCAAACTTGACCCTCCTTCAAAAGGCTCTTTTATTCTGATGTTCTGGAAATGTTTTTTAAAAAATTATGAATTCGTAGAAAAACCTCGCATAACGAGGTAGAAATTATTAAAATCCGTTTAGTAGTTCCGTTTGGTTATTTCAACCATTGTTTTAGAGATAATATGATTGCCTTCTTAATTGTGTCTGCATTAATTTCCTCATAAATTAATTTTTACTGAGCCGATTTAAATGAAATACAAAACATCATAGTATAAATCCAAGATAGCTGATCAAATTTCCCCCGTTAAAGAGATTCGTTTATTCTTAAGTTTTGAAAAACTTTTTTTTTAATTATAGAAAAGCTCTATCTCCGCATAACGAGATACAAATTACTACAAGTCGGTGTTGACGTTCCCGAAATATTAATTGTTATTTCAACCATTATTTGACAGGTTATACGATTGCCTTGCCAATTATGTCTGAAACTTTTGAAACATAAAAATAAACTAGCAACTTAGAAGGGTTAAGTTAGATTTCTGTGCGCCATCTTAGATTTTAAATTTGTGCTCAAAATTCTGATCAATTCACTGCAAAGCACAGTTCGTTCTATTAAAGTCGGTGGTACAGTTCAAAAGTTAGAACAAAAAACATTTTATGGAAAAACGCTTTGTTTGTCCTTCTGCGGCCATTTTTAAATAAATTATCTGTTTTAGTAGAGTGCCCGATAGCCTAGTCGATGTCATGTCGATTGTCCTAACCTGCAAACCCATGATCTAAATCCCAAAAATAGACTGAACTAACACCTCCTTCGTAGTACATGTCCCTATATTGGTCAAAGGCGTGATTAGCATCTAACTCGAGTTTCCTTAGTCTTTCAGAGGGCATTTGTCCATCATCTAACGGTGGATTGTATGTGTTTGACCAGGGAGATCTGAAATAAACGGAGTCTGATGGATGTAATTAATACCTTGCCACCCTCCTTGAGTAAAAAAAAGCTACTTTTCCAAAAATTTTCACCTGAGGTGCATTTTATTTCATTTTTATTCATGACCTCAGAGTTTACATTTATAAAAAAAAACTTTTGCTGCATCCTTGCCCCCCACCCCGGATATCCTGGATCCGCCACTGCCTAGCTATAAAATTCGAAATGGAAAATATGGTTTATAGTTTACTAACAACATCGGTACTAAAATTTATAATTTTGCAAGTTTGCAAGGTATGAGTTTGGCCATTTTACCCATTTATATTTAAGAAGCCCACTGTGCGACGTTCCGTTCAGAAGTCAGAAATTGGGATGATCAATTAAACAAACTTCTATACCTGTATGAATCACCATCTCTATTATAGTCGCAAAGCAAATAATCTTTTCCAGTTTCTTTATCTTTGGCAACTTTCAAAGGTTGGTCGACGGAAGATAGTAAGTCTTCACAAAGGCTGGGAACTAGATCGATGAGGTCGCTAAGATTCTTTTCTATTTGTTGAGGTGGAAGCCTTCTCATGAGGTCGAGGGCACAATCAAATTGGTCACCCTATAAAAAAATACATAATAATATGTTTCACCTCATTATTCCAAAATGTACGTCATTTCGGGTATGCTTTACCTATAAATGACAAAAAAAATCCACACTTAGGTTTTCTCGACATTATAGTTGAGTGACCTATGGTATTCTGTGGGATATTATAGTTGTGGAATATTTTTCAGTCACCGTCAGTGTTTGCCTCCAATTTAAGTAGGAGGGCCTGTGTGACGTCATAAATCCAACATGGCTTTTTTTTTTCATGTTTTTTCAGAAAATTTGGCTAAATTAGTTTTACAGAAAAACTGTTAAGACGTTTTCTGTTTGCAATATAACGTCAATAAAAAAAGTAAAGAAATTATATTTATATCTCAAAAACGAACAAGGATATTATTTATATTTTTTAAAATACTAAAAAATACTAATTTTTTTTACAAATAAAAAAAATTAGGGAAATAAGTTTTAGACCCTAGATGGATGAATTACTCAATTTTAAGTAGCTGGTGTTTGCCTTAGGTTTGAGTAAGAGTGCCTATGTGATGTCATAAATCCAAGATTGCGATTTTTTCACAAACTTAACTTGTGCCTCATCAATTTTACAGAAAAATTCTATGGGTTATGATTTGTTAACAATAGAACAAAAATTTGTTTTTCATTTAAATGAGCTTTATATCTCAATAACTAAAAAAGATATTGGTATTTTTTAAATATTAAAAAAAAATTAAGATTGAGCAAGAAAGTGTTAGACGGCCCTAGATCGATTGGTGATAAATCACTCAATTTAAAGTCGCCGGGTGTTTTCCTCAAATTAAAATAAGAGCGCCTATATGCCGTCATAAATCAAAAATCATGGCTTGGCTAGGTTTGTTCAATTTTGTTCCTAAATGCCATAAACCCCCAGGGCCACACGGGATACGATTTTTGACCATAAGCCACTTAAATAATTAGGAAAAATAAAATATGGAAGTCTGAGTTTAAATTTTAGAATTTTGATAGGATTTAAACTATTTTTTTAATTGCCACTTTGCTCCAAAACGAAAAATAAAGGCAGTTTACACTGTCGCGTTATATTTTCAAATTTAAAATACTTTTTAAAACAAGCAGAATTTTTAATGAAGAGTGACTTTTTGTCGAAAAATTTCATTTCCAATATTACTTGGGATCTCTATACAGGACATACTGTATATAGCACGTCTATAACAATACGACTAAATACGACGGATATTGATATTAGCCTGCGACAAAGAGACACGAATGAGATCCTGTCTAACCTTTTGTAAAAAGGTGGCCAGTGCCCTCTTGATGATGAGCATGAAGTAAGCGAAGCATCCATCGCAAATCGAATCGCGACCAGGTGGATAATTTGCCGTTAATTAGTTGTGGAAAAATTAATTTTGTCGCTCTTATTTTTGACCGTTTTTTTGGGTGCTTTGGAAGCACTCTCGTTAATCTTTAGACATGACCTATCGAAATCGAATATGGTGGATAATTTGCCGCTAATTCGTCGTTAATTAGTTGAAGAAAAATTATTAAGCCATTTTTGACGAAAGTGCTTTGCTAAATTCATATGAAGCGAAGCACCAAAAAAAAAGATACAAAGTTAACGACTTATTAACGGCAAATTATCCACCTAGTCGCGATTCGATTTGCGATGGGTGCCAACATAATTATGAAGTTAGCGAAGCACCCAAAAAAACAAACAAAAATAAAAGCGACAAAATTCGACATATTCGATTTCGATAGGTCATGTCTAAAGCCATTTTTGACGAGGGTGCTTCCAAATCACCCAAAAAACGGTCAAAAATAAGAACGACAAAATTAATTTTTCCACAACTAATTAACGGCAAATTATCCACCTAGTCGCGATTCGATTTGCGATGGGTGCTTCGCTAGCTTCATGCTCATATCTTAATGGTTAGAAGTAAAATAGAATTTTTATGGATATCCAGTTTTCTGGCATCTTTGTTTATGATATTCACTGACATTATTTACATATTTATGTCAGTGCAAATCCAAAAAATTTAATCGCAAGACGATGATGGTGATTCAAACTGATTTATTGGCGATGAATACCGATTCAAAAGTGAATTTAAATAACTAATGCTTTTTAAAATTTCTGTTCGTCTCCTGTAAAATTTCAAGCTTGTCACCTTCTAGCAGTATGTCTGCTGCATAATTTCTTTATTGGCTTTATGATTCTGTAATAAATGTTTTTTGTGTAAGTAGATGAACTTAAATATACATACTTGTAAGCTTTCTACAGGTACTTATACCTAAAGTTTTTTTTAAAGTATACAGGGTAATAGAAAAACTGAAATTACATGAATGTAACCCTTTTACTTGGAATTTTAGTACAAAAAGTACATTAATCCTCAAAGTTTTATTAAAAGTTCTATCTATTTTTCTTAAAAAATAAGATACCTAAAAAAAACCTTATTTGATGATCTTTTTTGGGTAATTTTTGAAAGTAACCCTGATTGACGGACGCCCCTGCTGGAGTGTTACCCATAACATATATCACATTCTGTGACAAACCCTTTGAAAGAAAATTTTATTGTCCACTGTAAAGTGAGAAAAATATTTTCTCGTAAGAAGCTTAGTTTAAAGGAAAATTGGATAAACAAAATTGATTGGTTTGGTGATTTTTAAAAAATACTTTAAATTAAGGACACCACCGCCCGTTTAACAGGAAATTTTATTGTCTACGACGAAGAAGTAATCTGACCTTGTTATACAGCGTGTAAAAGGACATTTTATTTTCTACAATAAAATATGTGACATGTTTTTTCCTATTGAGCTAGTTTTACAAAAATATTTTATTTTTTAACTTACTTTAATTAACGGACGGACGTTGCTGAAGAGCGTGAAATCAGTCTAACCCCACCACTTATAGATTGTTAAAAAGTGTATTAAACATTTTTCCTTTCGAAATTTAGTTTTTAAGAAAACTTTAAAAAATCCTAAAATTCCAGTTTTTGGGTGTCTGGGTGGATTTTTACAGCTAATTAAAAAAAAACTAATATGATATTATTTTTTGGTACTTATTACCGGCCTAATTATTGTTGTGTAGATTTTTTGTTTGAGACATCTTGTTAAAATCCTTGACTCCTCTATTTTTGATGAATGTAAAAGACTTTTTTCTGTTTATTAGCAAAAGCTCTAAAAAAATACATTTTATAAATATTATTTAGATAAAAGTAATTAAAAAAATTACCATTAATAAACACATACCCAAATATAAAAACGCTCAATAAAATGTTGATAATATAAAATTTTTTTGTTTTTTTTATCAATTTTTTAAATATTATGCTAATTAAAATATCACAACATAATTAAAAGCATTTCTTTTATTATGTTTTTTACATACTTTGATTTAAAACCATAAATGGAACATGTTCTTTAGTTGTCACTGGTAAAGAACTAAACAATTTAAGCCTCTTCTGTAAAAATAGTTTTGTGAGTGGCATTTATGTAAAAGTTTTGTGCAGATCTTGATCTTGTATTTTCCTTCTGTCATATATTCTGGCAAATTTCCAGCTCGTAATTTATAAATTAGTTTTAGTGTTGTATGCTGCTCTGTTATACTCTTTACAAAAAGAAATGCATGCACCACTCTATTTTGAATTTGAATTTGTTGTAGGGTAGTATTTTCTGATTCTGTCATAAACTGTATAAATGTTTCACAGTAATGCAAGTGAGGTGCAACAATGATCTTGTATATTGTGACTCTAGCGAATAAAGACACTTTATTGTTTAGTCTATACATAAATCATATTTTCTTTACCATTTTATTTTTGATATTCACAATGATGGTTAAAATTAAATTCTTCATCTATAATAAAACCTAGGTACTTAAAATTTGATACTATGTCTATCCTATCACAGTTAATTTTTTTCATTTTCTCTGATTTTGTTTAGGTTGTACCTACTTCCTAGTATCAAGCATTTTGCTTTGTCTTTATTTAAGTTGAATCCATCATTTTTAGATTTTAGGCACTTTGATAAATTATCTACTTCCTCATTTATTATTCTAATTAGGTTTTCTAAGTCCCCAGGAAAACACTATATAAATCATCATATTATCAGCAAAAAAATTTTACAGTTTACAATATCTTTGTAAATGGCATTTATATAAAAAATATTTGAGTCAAGATATAGGTACTGCCTGTGGTACTGCATGATTAATTGGCTGTGGAAAACCAGAACTGGTATTTCATATTATGGTCCAAAAAAGTTCAATAAGCTACCCTAGAGTCCCTGTATGTTGACATATTTGGATATATTAGAGTCGCGACAAGCCCATCAATGTCACTCTTGAATTTGCGTCTAGGTTATGTTATTTTCATTGGCGTGGTATAAGTAGTATGAGTATACTACTCATTGACTTCTATACCCTTTCAGGGCTTTATACAACTCAATGATATTACTCTATTGAAAATTCGTAACGGAAAATGAATAAGGCCTCTCAATACAGAGGGCCCAATCAAAACCATTCTGGTATTAGATATGTATGTATACCGGGGGTGCGGTCCAGTAAAATAAATTCAGTATTAAAATCAACATTTTGATTTTATCTATGTGTTTATCATTTCCTTATTTTAGGTTATTTTCCTTATATTTAATTATAAAATAACATAAAATTAGGTAACATCCAAAGTGCACATCACATTGTCAATAATTTTAAACTAATTCCTAAACAAAGTAGTGTTAGTCCACGGTTAGAAAAACGTTAAATGCAAAGGACTGTATAAATTTTAATTAATGATAGCGCGAACAAACATACATATTGATATGAAATTACGAAATAATCAAAACGTCCATAGGAAAAATATTGGTGGCACACAACGGTAATCAGAACAAATGCACTCACCTCTTTGCATCCACTTTCTCCACGTTCCAAGGGGCCCCTGATTGGATCTAATGATGTCACCACGTAGCTGAAGGGTTGAAGTTTCTAGTTCTATGCTTCAGTACACAAAAATCGAGCACTTTCAGGTGTAGATATTTGAAATAGTTGGAGAACGAAATTAACACGCCATTTTCTCTGGCGATTGACAAGGATCTCACTGGTTGTTGGTGCGCATGTCCAAATACGCGGAATGCGCTTTGTCCTTCATACAGTTGTGTGTTTTTAAAAATATATATAAACAACCGCGAAATTTAGCGGGAGCTAACATAACTGCCCTCCAAAACACACAAATTTAGAATCTCAACCGGACAGATATAGATATAAGAAAAAGAATCGACCGATAAATATAAATGAATGAAAACAGATAAGTATCGTAAGTTTATTTAGATATAACGAAATCCCGAAAAAAGGCAAAACAAACAAACAAAAAATTCAAAACAAATTAAAAATAAAAAAAACCTATTGTAATACCCGGTAAAAGGTAGAAAATTAAAATTACTTTTAATTTGGCAAGAGGCACAGTTTTACAACTGGCCGCTTATAAACACCGGTAACCGTTTGTACCGTCGCAACACGCACCTGACCGTCCCCGCCGGGATGCAGTTCGATGACCCGACCGACCGGCCATTTCAAAGGCGATTGAATGTGATCACTTGTGATGATAACCAAATCATTTAATTTGATATTTGGGGACGAATCAGCCCATTTGTGTCGCTGTTGTAGCGTATGCAAATACTCTATAGAATACCGTTTCCAAAAATCATTATGTAGTTTTTGGATTAGTTGCCATCTCGAGAGCCGATTTAGGGGAACCTCGGACAAATCTGACTCAGGAATTTCTGAATTAAGGGGTTCAAGTGTCAAAAAATGCCCAGGGGTAAGAGGTTGAAGATCGTGTGGGTCTGAAGAGGCAGGAGATAAAGGGCGACTATTAAGTACGGCTTCTATGCGACAGGTAAGGGTGGACATCTCCATGATAGACAACTTCTGGTCGCCGACAACTCGTACAAAGTGAGTTTTAAAACTTTTGACGCCAGCTTCTGCCAGGCCCTTGAAATGTGGACTGAGAGGAGGTCCCAGATGCCAACGAATAGAAAGTCTGGTGGCAGCACTTCTTGCGTAATCCAGTAATTGGTTACGAAACCCTATAAAATTACTGCCTTGATCTGACCAGCATTGCGTCACGCTTCCGCGTCTGGAAATGAATCGATGGAATGCACCTACGAACCCTTCGGTGGACAGTTCCATGGTTAATTCCAAATGCACGCAATGTGTGGCCGTACAGACAAACACACAGACATACGATTTGAAAGCTTTACAACCACGGTAACGATGAGGAATCACAAAGAAAGGTCCACAAAAGTCGATAGCTACACTCGAAAAAGGTTTTAGTTGATTGATTCGATGAGCGGACTCGATAAGAAGAGTAGTTAAACGATGGTCACTCGAAAGTAAGACGGGGTGTTTTGCAGAATAAGACAAAAGGTCAGATTTTTGTAATCTGCCACCGACTCTAATGATATTATTCTCATCAAGAAAAGGTGAAAGTTTTCGCAAAGGTTTCGGTATTGGTTTATCCTTAGATAACGCGGAAAAAGGCTCAGAAAAACAAGAACCTTGCACGCGTTTGATAAGAAGGTGTAACGCACTTTGCATCTCACCGGTGGTAGGAAAAACAATATTCTCAAAAATAACTTTTTGGTCCGGCGGCTTAGTGGGTTTTTGATAGGAATGGTTTTGAAAAAGGTTAACTATTCGAAGGACATAACAAATGATACGTTGAATTTTTGATATAGAGGAATATTTGATAAGAAGCTGATCTAAGAAGTTGACAACAGACTTTTGGCTTTTCCTCCAGATTAATATCTCCGAAATCAATCGGCATTTTTGGTTTATGAAAATCGGGCCATTCGTTTTCGGGAGACCACAAAAACGACGGTGCGTTCCACCACATGTCATGTGACATGAGCTGTGAAGGGGTGGCCCCTCGTGACGCAATATCGGCTGCATTCAAAGCAGAAGGAATGTGCGCCACGAGTTTGAGGGAATGATTTCTTGGATTCTACTGACTCGATTTCCAACAAAGGTTTTCCAGCGATTAGGAGGGGATGAAAGCCAGTGCAATACGACTTGCGAATCGCAGAAAGTAACGATATTTGTAAAAGTTATTTTTCCTTCATAGCTAGATAAAACGAAGTCAATTAATTCGCTTAAAAGAAATGCGCCTAGGAGTTCTAGCCTAGCCAAAGTTTGTGACTTTATAGGCGCGACCCTAGATTTTGCAGATATGAGGGAAACAGATATATTGTTTTCCTCTTCTACACGAAAATATACGACGCCTGCGTAGCCTCGAATTGAAGCGTCACAGAAGCCGATGATTTGACAGGTATTGGTTTTTGACAGTTTGATTTGTCGGGGTAATTGAAAATTGGAAAGAAGCGGGAATTCAGAACGAAGTTTGTTCCAAGAGTCGATGATAGAAGAATCTGGTTCTTCGTCCCAGCCTATTTTCGATATCCACAACTGTTGCAAAATAAATTTTGCTTGTAGCAATAAGGGACAAAGAAAACCTAAGGGATCGAAGATTGTCCCTATGATAGATAAAATAGAACGTTTGGTTGGGGGTTTGTCCTTCATTCGGCATTGATAAGAAAAAATGTCGTTTTTTGGATGCCATTGAAGTCCTAAAACTTTGATAAAGTGGGGTTCCTCCTTGTCGAAAGAGAGAGGCATTTGACGATCGGACTCTGGCAATGTTGT
Source organism: Aspidapion aeneum (assembly GCA_963576565.1). Lineage (NCBI taxonomy): Eukaryota > Metazoa > Arthropoda > Insecta > Coleoptera > Brentidae > Aspidapion > Aspidapion aeneum. The sequence continues at coordinate 47,774,206 of OY755044.1, forward strand.
CAATAACTCAGGACAATTGCTTGCCCATTTTTTAAGTTCAAATCCTCCCGACTTCAACAAATCATTGAGTTCTGTTTGAAGGGAGAGAGCTTCAGAAAGCGAAGGGCTAGTTCCCAAGATATCGTCGATATAGATTGACGTTTTTAGAACAGTACTAGCCATAGGAAAACGTTCCTTTTCTCTCTCTGCCAGCTCATTTAAGGTACGCATGGCTAGAAAAGGTGAGCATGTCATGCCAAAGGTGACAGTAGAAAGTTCCCACACTGAAAGTGGGTCCTGTGGAGAAAACCTCCACAATATCCTTTGATAAGGACGGTGATAAGGATTGATAAGGACTTGACGGAACATCTGTTTGATGTCAGCAATGTAGGCAATAGGATTAAGATGAAACGTAAGGAGTAAAGAAGCAATATCCTTTTGAAGTTTCGGTCCAGATAACAATGTGTCATTGAGACTAATATTTTTTGGGGTGACTACCGAACAATCCCAGACTACCCTTAATTTTGTACTTAAGCTTTCCGGCTTTAGTACGCAATGATGTGCTAAAAAACACGACACGTCGACCTTTGGTTGACTAGATAAAACTAAACTCATATGATTAGAATCGATATAGTCTTGCATGAAACTTGAATAGGCAGTGTACAGATCTTTTTGATTAATCTATTTTCTAGAAGTAAAAATCTACGATAAGCTTGCGGATAAGTATTTCCTAGGTCAGGGTTTATTTTGTCTTTAAACGGAAGATCTACCATGAATCTACCGCTCGGTTGCCGTACTACACTAGCAGTAAAAATTGATTCTGCCTGTTTTTCTTCCTTTGATAAGATTTGTTTTTTAGGCAAATGTTCGATTTCCCAAAACCTAGGGAGAATGACCTCTATAGGAGGTGAATGACTCGTTAAAAAACAACTGGTTCGTTCCGTAAGACTACCTACTTCGTCAACCTTTCCCATGACGACCCAGCCAAAGATAGTTTCAAGGGCTGAAGGCTGCCCTACCTGTCCAAGAACCCTGCCCTCCTTGAATATCTGTGCGAATAGCTCACAACCAATAACCAGGTCCACAGGTCTAGATTTGAAATAAGATGGGTCGGCAAGTTTAAGGTTTTGCAAGTGTTTCCACTGATTATCGTTCAAAGAGAATGTAGGCATATTGGAACATAGTTGTGGGACCACAATTGCTTCGAAATTAAGTAAAGGAGTGACTTGTCCTTGTGGCTTAATGTGACATTGAACGAGCCCTTTGGAAGTAAAAGAAGACATCTGATTTAATCCGAATATTTCAGTGGTGTAACTTCGCCTAGGAAGATTAAGACGCTGAATACACTTTTCACTGATGAATCCTGTCTGTGATCCAGAATCAAGCAGTGCCCTTACAGGTTGAAAATTTCCGCAACCGTCCATAACATCTATTATGGCGGTGCATAAAAGAAAGGTACCTGAAGGTCCTGAGGCATTTAATGACACATGAAGATTATTGACAGGTGGTGTGTAAATAATTTCTATCTATGAATTGTAAGGGTAGGGAGCGCGGGTTTCATTCATCTGGCAAATCCTATGTTTTGAGTTTTAACACTCAGAGAGGGGATGATAATTAATCGTAAAATATTTAAATATTAGAAAAGCAAAGAAAACAAGCTCGACTTACCAAATGTATTTGGAGATCCAATGGTAGGAGAGTCACGCTTGTTCCATGAAAAGCACTTCAATGTCCAAACACGCATGTGTTTTATAACGCAAAAATGTAAATTAATTATTATAATTGATTAGGTTGTACCGCACGGCACACAAATTGTCGCCTTCTCGCAGCAGCGAATTAGTCTCTTGTCCGATGCTTCGTGCTCTCTTTCTCAGCAGAACCGCCGCGCATCTCGCTCGCGTCTCCAGTGGTGGCGTGTGTTCCTGCGTGAGGAAATCAGGAAAAGCGTAGGAAAGGAGTTAAATGGGGGGTTCATGTAATGGATGAAAAGGAGAGCAGCATCGAGCTTGTATAAAATTAGTAATATATGAAGTAAATAATTTTTAATCATTATTAAAATAAAATCGCGTATTTTCTACTTGCATAGCGACGTAATGAAAATAATACAACAAAAAAAAATAAAAAATGTTAGTTCTAAAATATTCCCAAAGTATTAATAATTATATACAAAAGGGCGAAAACGGACCAGTGTGTGAATGACAGGACTAGTATCTTGGCTTCCAGACTCTTGATTAGTTTCTAAGATATGAGTTAAAGTGTAGTGCCTTTTACTATTGCAAGTCCTGCATGAATATTTTGATTTGCACGTATCTACATCATGCAAGGGATGAAAACACGCTAGACATAATTTTTTCTGTTTGACGAAAGATAGGCGATCGATAGGTGAGAGATCAAGAAATGTTTGCCATTTCGAAAGCACGTGACCTTGATTACACCGGAAACATTTTATTCCCGTACTTGAATTAGTTGAGGTGCCAGCCAGTCCTATAAAAGGCGAATTGGATGATTTATAGGTAGGCTTTTGCCCAAACTGATTTCGCATAGAATTTGAATTTTGATAGGTAGGCTTTTGCCCAGACTGATTTTGCATAGAATTTGATTTTTGATATATAGGCACCTTTTTGGGTGCTGTTGATTGAGGAAGTGATTCCAAAACTTTACATCTTTTTTCTAGAAATTGAAAAAGTGACTGAAAAGTGGGAATTTCGGTATTAGTATTGGCGTGACTCATTTCGAAATTTGAACGCGTTGGAATATCTAATTTTTCTAATAAAATGAAAAAAATAATAAAGTCCCAACTGTCAACGTCAAAGCTAAGTGATTTTAAAATTTCTAGGGATTCAGAAAAGGTGTCAATTAAATTACGTAATTCTTTAGCTGACTCGTTTTTTTAAGGTGGAGTTCATAATTGAGCTTAAAGCATCATTTGCGAGGTCTCGCTTGTTTTGATATCTATTGACTAATTTGTCGTAAGCAATTTTATAATTTTGATCAGATAAGCTAATCCCTGATATCAATTTTAAAGGCTCATCCTCGAGATATGAAAATAAATATTGAAGTTTTCGAACGTTACTTAGACTTTGATTTTGATCTATAATGTTATTAAAAAGATCGAAAAAGCTTGGCCATAATTTTTTATCACCTCGGAATATGGGAATACCTAACTCTTTGAGTTTTGGAGTTTCAGATTCGTTTTGTCGAACATATGATCCCGAAAAGGATGGGGCCTCAACCGGAAATATTTTAGAGTAAACCCCCTTACACGCATAAAAATATTTACGAGCTTCTGAAAGGATCGCATCCTGCGTTTTAAACTCCTCGTCGTCCGCGTCGTCTATCAACATAATGACGTCATTATGCGCCAGCATGCATTTATCGAAGGTTTCATCCAAATCGGAATACCTCACTTGAAACTCGTTTCTCGCTCTTTCATCCTTTTCCGCGGTCTTTGACAACACATAACACTCGGTGATCGCAGATAAAAAACCCTTGCGTTTTTGTACGGCTTTTTTGACAGACATGATTTTACCTTTGAAATGACGAAATTGTCGGTAAATATACAATTAACGCTAAATTAATGCTTCTGAAATAGAAAAATGACGAATTGTCGAAAATATGCACTAATTTATCGCAATTGATGAAAATTGTTTTAAATATCGAAATGATATGGTACACCACTGAAAGTTTGTTTTGTTTGTTTTGATTCCTACTCGCTTTGTTTACTGAATGACCACGCTCTAGACACGTGTCCTGCACACACCACACCGACGACTTTCTCGACTCGATTCAAGGCCACCTTGTTTGGCTTGGCCACAGATTAGGTAAATAAGTGGCTTGGCATGAAAATAATTATTAATACCGTCGTATGGATCTATTCTAAATAATTCGGCTCGCAAGGAACACTTTATGTTAGTCCACGGTTAGAAAAACGTTAAATGCAATGGACTGTATAAATTTTAATTAATGATAGCGCGAACAAACATAAATATTGATATGAAATTACGAAATAATCAAAACGTCCATAGGAAAAATATTGGTGGCACACAACGGTAATCAGAACAAATGCACTCACCTCTTTGCATCCACTTTCTCCACGTTCCAAGGGGCCCCTGATTGGATCTAATGATGTCACCACGTAGCTGAAGGGTTGAAGTTTCTAGTTCTATGCTTCAGTACACAAAAATCGAGCACTTTCAGGTGTAGATATTTGAAATAGTTGGAGAACGAAATTAACACGCCATTTTCTCTGGCGATTGACAAGGATCTCACTGGTTGTTGGTGCGCATGTCCAAATACGCGGAATGCGCTTTGTCCTTCATACAGTTGTGTGTTTTTAAAAATATATATAAACAACCGCGAAATTTAGCGGGAGCTAACAAAGTAGTTTGTGATTTTTTTGTTATCATAGCAACTGCTTTGAAGGATTTTACTCCACAGTACACCAGTCTACTTTTTAAGTGATGAGTAACAGGGTGAATTTTCGCAAATAGCATTATTTTACTAAAGTGTTCAACTTTTCCATGTGTGAAAATTATTGAGGGTGATTCTTAACAGAAGCCCAAAGATTTTATTATATCAAACATGAAAAATCGTTCGTCTTACAAATTAGATGCTTTGACGGCCGCGCCATGTCTCCTAGACCAAACATGTCAGAATTGCGAGACGCAAAAAGTTATAGTAAATAATAATTATAGTGATAACCGGCTGATTTTTTTTTGTGGCTTATAAAAATATGTTTAAAAGTAAATGGCAATATTGCGTTGAATTCAGTGAGGAATCACTTTCAAGAATTTTCGCAGAGGGGAACGTTGGAGGTCTCGGCGAAATGAAGCTATCCAAAAAAATTCGGCCTGTTACCCATTACTTAAAATATAGACCGGTATACTGTCACTTTTTTATATTGATCTTTTTTTAATAAAAAGGAATAGTTTAACGATGATTTTATTCATTGTTATTATAATACATATGATGATGATGATAAAAAAAAAAATTCTAGGAAAATATTAGTTCTCTCCAGTGCAAAGTATCGTTGAATTTTGGTTCTTATTCGGCGAGAACTTGATAGTCACATCAATTTGTCAATATTTTCTGATGGAAATAGTTTTAAAATAGATAAAGTGGTAAAATGACAAATTCTTCCTATTCTTGATAAGAGGCCAAAAATGTTCCAACTCCTTGTACTTTAAAACTAAATTGTCGTTTTCTTTTTTGTACAGTTGAATTTTTTCCATATGTTCATCGAATTTCTGTAAAAGTAGAGTTTTTTTTCTGGAATAAATATTAAAGGAACAACTTGCTGCTTCAGTGACACGTAAACTTTTCTTGTGCAAAGTGAACCTAAACAAAAATTATGTTTTTAAATAAAATAATACAATATTTGTGGGAATTTTTAGCAAATGAAATAAAAAACGCTTGGAAACGGTAATTTTGTTTTCTAATGGAAATTTTTTTAAAATAACCATAGATTATATAGGCAGTGGTGTATGCAGAAATGTATCCTGAGGGGGGGCTTCAGCGCGGATCGATACGCAGAGATGGATTGTGGGGGGGGGGGTTGAGCACAAATCGATACATTTAAATTCAAATTCAAATTTTCTTTACTCAAGAGAACCTAGCAAAGTTAACAATGTTAAAACTAACCTAGGTTAAGTGAATTGTGTCAAAAGAGAAAGAAACAGTCCAAAATCTGTTCACTTACTTAACTTTGAAAATTTAAATTATATAATGGTCTAAAAGAAAAAAGAAACTTGAAAAGGTCACTACATTTGGTACTATTTTGTTAAAATTAAAATTTTGTTGAGACTTTTTTGTCAAAAATATAAAACCTTAAAATGCCAAGCAAAATATCCAAAAAATACATTACTTACATTAATTTAAAAATTAAAATTAAAATTTAGCAGACACACAGTTACGATACAATGTTTTAAAAATCTTTTGTCAACTCAGTGAATGTCCAAAAATAAAAAATACAAAAATACACTACATTAAATTAAAACTTAACACAATTGCAATACACTGTTTTAAAAAAAAAAATCTTTGTCAACTCAGTCAAAGCCCAGAGAAATATAGAAATATATATAATTTTATTCTTTTTTTAATTTTATTTTTTTAAATTTTATTTTTATTTGTTTGCAAATTAATTCAATAAATATATCTTATGTTTCATTTTAGGTAGTTATGAAGAGATTTGGAAGCATAAAACAACAAAAACACAGACAAAACCAATATGGTGAAAAGATGATAAAGAGGCAGGGACCCTAAGACGATTCTCCCACCAGCAGAAGCAAAATATCTCTGTGTTCTGTGAAATCTCTTATACTATATGGTTCAATTTTTGTAATTATGTTAAACCTTTTTCTTAAACCTTAAAAAGTTTGTTTCTCTTTGCAACTGCATAGGAAGCTTATTAAACAATCTAATGGCAGAGTACTTTGGCAGCTTTTCAGTTAGAGTTAGCCTATGTGGCGGAAAAATGTAGTTTGAAGGAAGTTCACGAGGTATAAAGTCTTAACAAAAAGTTTCACGGGCAAGACCTCAGAGGTAAAGGTAGCTACGGGGACGCGTTTCTGCCTCATTAGGCTTCATTCAGCCCGAGCATAACCATAAAATGGAAGGAGATGAAATGATGATGTGGGTAACTGAAAAAGAAATATGAAATATGGTGTTTACTGAGGAGAGACCAACTGTCAATTTGCAGCTTCGGTCAGGGTTGCCTCGGTTTTGAGGCTAATTTTGACGTCGCGACGGAGACAGATATAATCTTCATTTCTCATGTTATGTGAATGGTTTGGTTTGTACTTTTGAAAAAGATTTTTATTTTTAAATAAGAACAGAAGACATTCATAAATGTACAACCCTGGTACAGTTAATATATTAAGTTCCTTGAATTTCCCTCGACAGGAATCTCTAAATTTCATATTCATAATTGTTCTAACAGCTCGTGTTTGAGTTTTGAAAACTGTCTCAATTTCACTCGAGCCTCCCCAAAAGATTATGCCATACCTAAGGAGTGACTCGAAGTATGCATGGTATATTACGGTCATTGTGTGTCGATTTAGATCTTGATTTTGTGGGAAAATCCATGTTTTAGGGGTAAATCTTCAGTCCCCCCTTGCGGACGCCACTGACTCTGCACTGGATAAGAAGATAAGTTAAGGGGCACCTTACTGGGCTTTTAAATATCTACCGCTTTAAGGCGCTTTGTTTTTCAAAAATCGATTACTTTATGTATAATTAGAAAAAACTAATGAACGGTTCTCAAAAGCCCATCAAAACAAGGCGCGCTCGAATCATATTACCTATGTATATAAGCGCTCAAAAGATGTCCCTCACACAAAGAAAATTGATGTGATCAAGAGTTTTTCTCAAAATTGCAAACAATATTTATAAACCTAGTCTCATTTTAAAACTTAAAAGAAATCCCCCTGTATAACACTTTTGTTATATAATAGGATGCTTTATGTTTGTTTTATGTGTATGTACTAAACTTTAAAAATTTCAAACTGGCCAACATGCTCCTTTCATTTCAAATCCTATTGTTAATAATAATAATAAAGAAAAACTACACTTACCTCTCAAATTTTGGTATTAGATCCAACTTTTGCTGATGCATGCATTAACTTTTTTACCCATATTTTTTGAGATTCTGAATTGCTGAGAAAACTAGAAAATCGATATCTCTTGTCTGATGTATTACAACAGCTAATTAGGAAACAGGAATAATTTATTTTATTAAAAATTTATGGTTTCGAAATAAGCACTTGGTTTTCTGTTGACTTTTATTTGAAACTTTTTGACAAATAAAAACAAACATGACATGCTTTGTCAGTTCATTTCAGGTCGCTAAATCAGTGCAGCGATTTTGAGTGACTTTCGGTTTTTCCTATTAATTAAATTACCGCCGTTCATTGTAAGATAAAGAGCGCTAGCTTAATTCTCTTTCTAACAATTGTTAGAGTATAGACCGATGTTTTGTCCTTTTATTTTAAAAGACATTGATGGGCTTGTCTCCCAAAGGTGCTCACAGAATCATACAAAATACAGGTTTTAAGTATTTATACTCATTTGAGGAAATCCTAAATAACAATTTCTGTGATCTATCTATCTAGAATAATAAGTTATCTACAGTGGTGTACAGAGCCTAGTTATTCATTTTTTATTTTGTATATTGTATTTTATAGCTATATTTTGTAATAATAAGTACCTTTTTAAAATAAACTTTGTATGGATGATGTCTGCAAAAGATCTTTGAATTTTAATAGTATAAATGCTATATTTTTTATATTGAATGTATCTCTTGTATTCTAGGTTGGTTTACTCATGCCAATACTTTTTTTAAAACTTTTTTACTATTATTATTACTTTTTTTTAAATTTATTTTGTTTGTTTGTCTGTTTTTTTTTTACTTTAGACTTATGCCTTTAACTTAAGAATACCTATCAAGTTGAACTAAAATTAATATTAAGTTTTCAATTTTTCCTCTAGGTTAAGTGCTCTATATTTTTTTAAGTATCATAATGACCTTATCTTACATACTACATTTATTTTTAAGTTTTTTTTTTGCTATATAGGTATTTAAGCTTTGTTAATAAGAGTTTATATTCTTGAACAATAAAGCATGTTTGAACTGAACTGAAAAAAAAAATCACGACTATGAATAAACTACTCTACTGTACCATATCTTTTTTTAATGCAAATGATGTGTAATTTGAATTCTTTTTTTTTATTAAGTCCCAAGGGGGGTCCCAATAATGGTTAGGTTGAAGGGGTAACCTCCAAGCTAAAATTTGTACATGTATTGCTAGTAATGCCATGTTAATCTTGGGGTAATGCCAATAAATTTGTAGTAAATTTGCCAAGTATGCCATAAGCTGTTTCCTCCTCAGGTAATGTATGATACCTTACAGAATTTGACACCAGATTTATAAATGCAGTTTGTGTCTGCAGTTGGGAGTTTGGAAATACGGAAAACACTCCAGGATTAAATGGTCAATTAAAAACTAAATAAATGTAGTAAATTCCTGTATTTTAAAAGTAGATGGAAAATTTACAAACTCCCAACATAAAGTTTGGTTATCTCTCCACTGTGGACACAAACTGCATTTATAAATATAGAGTTAGACCTTATGATTGATTTTTATTGATCATGTCAAGGACTTGGAATGCTGGGTTTAAACAAATGAAAATTAAAATAAATATAAACATTAAAATAAAAATATTTTGCTGTTTATACAGCCAAATAAAAATAAATTTTTATCACTGTTTTTGTAAAAAAAACACTGTAAAAGCATTTTTATGTTTAACCACTGGCTTTTTAAAGTTGAATTGCTTAAAAATTGTCCTAAAAAAAAATTAAATTCTACACTAAAACAACACAAAAGATGTGAAAGTTGGCCAAGTTTTATTTTTATTTTTATCTAGTTCTGTAAAAACACTTGCACAGTTTTCCATTGTGCGTAACTTTCATTTTATTTTTTTATGGCTAATAATGCAGAGGCCTTAGTGATATATCTTTGAATTAAAGTGTTAAGTTGAGGAAATAGTCCATTTTATGGTGGAGTGATAGGTTCAGTCAAATGAAACTCTAGGGTCTTTCTCCACTAAAGTGTTAAGCCCAAATCATATTGTTGTTATCTGCAGAGGTTTTTTTATGTGCTGGGTGGAAAAAAAATATGCCACTTTAGTCAAACTCAGTATGTAGGTACATGGGCACAATAGATCCATTTGTGGTCACAGTGCATGGAGGTCCAGTAGGGTCTGCCACGACTTTCGAATACAATACCCCAATACCCCAACTTTCTGAATTAACCCAGCATAAAATTTATAGACCTAAATCTCAAGTCAATCAGAGAAAACTGGAATTGTTGGTTTCCTAGCCTTTCTACTATTAAGGTGGATTGTCAGTTCTTTCGACAAAAAAACTCCATGTCACACCCATTATAGAAAACGGGCTCAAATAAAGAAAATGAGATTAGGAACCCCAGTCTATTCTAAGGGCCATCTCCAAGGGCGTGACACTTTGCAGTTTGAACTTTATAAAAGTAAATCATTCCAACAAATGGTTATTATCGAGGTTATTATAATAATAATTTTAGAAGTAGTTACTCACCATTGTAATTTTATTTGATTTTCCTCAAAATAAAAATAAATTCACAATTTTTTTCACTGAGGTGATCAAAATAATCTTAAAAAATGTTGACCAGAGACAAAATAAATTTCTCTATGATGTTGACACTTCGCTTGTCAGTGGGTAAATACACGAGAACCTAGCTATAAAAGTCACTTAACGAATACACTGGCGCGCTATATTTCACCAGAGATAATTGAGAGGACGTAGAAGAATAGTATTCTTGTGCTAAGTATGGTCATAAACTAATTTATACTCGTTTCTGGTATGGTAAATAAACAAGATATCATATTCAAAATCGGATTATTATTCGAATGATCAGTCGAATGGCTTACTATGTACGTACTATGTACGTGCATCCGACGTATTTTGGACGAATGTCCGAAATTAAACGTAAAATGTACGTACTCCAGACGTACATGGTATGTATATGTAGTGCCGAAAATGTACGTACCCTAGACGTCCATGGTACGTACATAGGACATCAAATTAAAATAAAGAAAGGGGAGGATAAGAACTAGGTATCATTTAAAACAATTCCGACTTCCTGAACATTCCTACTTTAGAGTGGATCGTCCAGTTTTACCTCGAGGCTACATAGGTTTAAAGTTTATTTTGCTTGATTTAATATGTAAGTAATATTTCTCTAACAATGCCGTTAAATGTTACCTATAGTTGATGTTGTATTAAAGTGACACCGCGTCATCAAAACCTTGATGGGCGGGAAGGGAGTAGAGGGGTACATACAGTGGCACGCACTTCCTTTAATTTTTTTATTGATATTGATTCCCAAAATGAGGCACTGCACTAATTAGTCATTAGCTTACTATTTTACTTGCTTTTTATTGATGTCTTCTTCTAAACGATTTCATTAGAAAGGAACATATATACTATTACCTGGTTGTTACGAACATATTATTGATTTAGCAGGGCTTTGACGTTTTCTATTCGTTATTGTTTTGACAGTATGTCAAATCATGACGGAGCTTTTCACAAAACAAATTACCGTTTTTGCAACTAAATCAATATTTGCGCACATTTTAATATAATTTTGGATCCTCTTTTATGTTTCGGATCTTTATTTATCAGGTAGGTTCATTGGTCGTAGTGTTTTATGTTTCGAACATTAAGCCCCGACCGGCACACTGCATGTACAAAGTGAAACACTAATTTTTTAAGGCTTCTTTACTTAAATTTTGCCGCAGAATTTGGTTTACCATAGCTATGACGCGGTGCCACTTAAATAGAACATCAACTATAGTGTACGCCATCTATTAGCAAAATCCTTTGTTAAATATTTAGAAGCGCATTCTTAAAATGAACGTAAAATGTACGTACTATATACGTACCTAATGTACGTACCATGGACGTACACCTTTGTACGTCCACAGTACGTACCTTATTAGTCCCGAGAAGTACCGACTTAAAAAGTACGTAAAATGTACGTAGCTAATGTACTATGTACGTACACAATTGTACTTACATATATCGACGTAAAATGGACATAAAATGTACGTGTACGTCCCTGACGTCTCTGGGACGAAGTGTGCTGTCTGGGATGAGAATTTGCATCTGCCATGTCAGGAGCAATAGAAATGCGGAAATCAATAGAGATCGCATGCGCATTTCGACTTATTACACCCGATTTTGAGGGTGTACTCCTTCCCATACATTCAGGAATTCATACACAGGAGTGGGAAACGACATTCGACGCGCCATGGGATGAGGTTGTCTTGGCGAGCGCCACGTGGCAACCGAACCGGCCGACTAGCGGTAAGTTTATAGGAAACACGCCCGGTACGGCAGTAGAGTGAATAACGGCTAGACAGTTTTAATTCAATACATATACATGAAATATGTTAAAACTGCTTAATGTTGTTAATGAAATAAAATATTTCAAGTGTATTTTCTTAACTAATGAACTATATTGCTGATTTTTTCGTTCGTTGGTTGAAAACAAATGTTCACTTGTACATTTTATTCTTTAAAGTAGGGTGATCATATATGTGTTTAGCGTAAAACGAGGAAGTCAAAGCCGAGACCAACAAACACAGTCAAAGACAAAAAAGCCGGATTTTCGATACAAAACCGGACAGTTTGAAAAATCGTCCTAAAAAAGTTTGATATAATTTTAAAAAATCTCTTGTGACCGAAAAACGTGAATTTGCATAAAAACCAATAAAAAAACCACCTTGAAGAAACTTTGACCGAAAGGGCGCAACTAGCCGAGCCCTTTGCATAAAGGAACTACTAAGCAAACAAAATAGGTTGGAAGAGGGCGAAAAAAATTGCTCTAAGAAAAAAGATATACTAAGCATACAAAATAGGTTGGGGGAGGGTACCTTTTGAAAAAATTTGCGGTACAGAAAAAGATACGGAACAAAATGGTGACGCAAGTCAAAATTTAAAACAGAATGAAGCACTTTTCGTACAGACAGTTTCTGCAATAAAAATATTAAAGGAGTAAAAAAAATTGTATCGGTATCAAAATTTTCGTAAAAATTTTTACTTGTCGGAAAACAATACACCAGAGAAAAATATTTATAGAAAATAATCAAAAAGAGATGAAAAAAAAAACTACTTTTGGCTAAAAATGCCGCCACAGAAAAAGAAAATAGGTTTGGTTTTCTCGTGACTTTAATTAGTTCGCTCCTGATAAATATGCTCATTGCGTTTGCTGGACTATATTTTAGGTTTGGGGGGCTAAACAGCCTCAACCATCCCTAGGTTGCGATCTTGGATGACTAAAAATAAAAGGTCTTTGGTCTCTAAAAAGCCGGACGAAAAAAAACCCGGCCGGGCATTTTCACTTTGTCCAAAAACCGGACTTTATTTGGACGTATGGTTCAACCGAACCGAACCGAACCTATTTAAAGGCGCAATTTTGTACTGGAATACGAAGCGGCTCAAACGTTAAATTTGGCCCTGGCTATTTGTTTGCGCGCCGCGTGGCTTGGTAGGCCGTGGGATCGCAATAAGGCGGTCACTGTGACGTAGCACGGCACCCCGACACAAAATAAGATTCTGGAACGTACTACCATTTAATCTAATCGTGTCATTCACTCAACTTACACATTACTATTCGATTATTTACCATCTCTTTTTAAACTAATGTATTAGTAAGGGCGCTTAAGAATCTTAAACACTCATGAGTTTATTAACCAAACAGTGGTCCACTCGTTTTATTTACCAAACTCACACATTGCCATCCAACTATTTGCTCTCTCTTTTTAACTCAAAGTAGTGGGACGGGCGCACCCAATCTAAAACAGTCTTGGGATTATTTTGCAAATAGAAGTGTTTATATAATGTCATTTTGACAATCAATGTCAATCGTCTTTATTTTAGCAGTACACAGTGGGTTCGCGAACCTGATTTGTCGCCAAAAATGGTAAAATTAAAAACATACTGAAACTTCTGAATACCTTTACTAAAAAACAGTAGATAGTCTAGTAGGCCTTGAAAAAAACTATGATTTGATTGACGCAACTTGAAGAAGAAGAAGTGTCATTTTTCCTTTCAAAGGAACGCGTTAAAGTAGCATATTTGTATGGCGATTTGATTCAGATTTAACGTCATTTTGTGACAATATTATATTGTAAATTATATTTAATTATTATTATAATATTATATTGTATAAAATTGGCATAAAATAAATTTTGCAGAGGGAGGTAAGTACCTTTTAAACCTGTACATTTTGATTCCAATTTTGATGTGTAGACAGGTAGACAATGGTTTTTGCTTGAGATTACTGAAATTTTATAAAAATATAGATTTCTTATAAATGTTGAACAAAACTTTTGCTTCATTAACCGTTTTCTTGAAATTTTGATTTTCATAAAGAGTACATTTCTTTCAAAAATTATATTTTAAAATCTGCTGCCACAAGTCGCCCATATGATAGAAATTATTAATTTACTAAACAGGGATTTCTTCGAGAAAAACGAGTTTTATATTAATCATATACAACAAAGCATGTCAAACTTGACAAAAGTGCTTGTCTTTTATTTCTAAAGCACTTTGGGCTAACTTAAACAAATAAAAATAGAAAAAATATATATTAATAAAAAATACAAATAATGTAAAGAATATTCAAAAATTAAAAAGTTAAAAATAAAAAAAAAATTATGTTCAGTATGACACGTCATTTTAAAGATAATTTTATACTAATTTCAAAAATTAAATATAAAGGTCACTCCATAAAAAATACCAACTGCAATATCTCAACAATCAAAAATTTACAGATGAAGTTAACTTTAACAGCTGGATTGTTTATGAAGAAAAATAGATAAAAAACTCTTAAGGTAAACGGTTCTATTTTGAATCATCAGCAGTTTACCAAACCTGACTTTTAACAAACTAATATAAAAACGTGAACGCTTTAAAAATATTTATTTTATTGGACTTAAAAACACATTTATCTAGAAAAATCATTCTTATCTGATTCTGCAGTCGTTAAACTTGCATGTTCTTATCCGCTACAAAGTTAGGGTTACGTTCGTATAATTTTCTAGTTTTTGGTACAGCCAAAGAATAATACCGTTTAACTCTTTTTAATATTTTTAATTTTTAGTTTGGTTTTTAGATTATATTATTATGCAAAGTCCTCATCCTTCCAACGCAGCTTTGTTAATTACACGGTGAGCTCAATTTAACCAGTACCAAGTTTAACACAAATCGGTTCATAAATAGTATATTCTATAATGAAAATTTTGGTTCCGCCATGCTAGTTTTTTTTGTTTGAGTAAATTATTATAATAAGCGACGTTAAACACCGCAGAGTTTCAGATTTAATACATATCGGTTCATAAATGTTAAAGTTCTCCATTTCGGATCTGCCACGATATTTTTTTTAGGGTTAAGTCAGAATTCTTAATTATCGGCTTTATACACCCCAAAGTTCCAATTTTGATATATATATATATATATATATATATATATATATATATATATATATATATATATATATATATATATATATTATAATCAGCGACTTTAGACTCGCCAAAGTTCCAAATTTAATACCTAATGGTAAATAAGTTTTTTTTTAAATTTAAGTCAAAAATCAATTTCATACTTATCGGTTTATAAATAGGAAAAACTTCGCCATTTTGTAGCCGCCATTTTAATTGATTATTACTTTTTTCTCATTTTAAAACAAAATATTGTTACAAAACCTATTTTTCTAATTTTGGTCCAAAATTAGGTTCGGGAGCCCATTGTGCAGCGCTATGAGTTGGACAGCAATAAAAAATGAGCTGTGCTTTAAAAAGAGGTGCAAATGATTATGTTCCAAAATTACAATTCATGTCGGGGCGCAAATTTAAAGCTACGTCATGAGTCAGCGCCTAATTGAACCGGCCAGCGCCGATCTATCGACCGTCCCCGGTCAGCGCCTGTCGTCCCAGGGACGTACAGTTTATGTCCATTTTACGTCGGTACGGTAGGACCAAAAAAATTCGTACTATGTACGTACAATTGTGTACGTACATAGTACGTCCCCTAGCTACGTACATTTTACGTACCTTTTACGTCGGTACTTCTCGGGACCAATAAGGTACGTATTATCCACATACAAATGAGGAGCTTGCGTTCAAAAGCGGCTATATCCGTTTTTTTGCCAATGTGCTTTTTTTGCGATTTTCGGTTAAGTTTCACAAGATCTATCAACCGGCACGTTCATTTGTGTGCATCAAAAAAGGCCGACTTTATATGCGAAGTTTTTTTCGATTCCTGAACATTTTTTCGAAATGGATATAGCCGCTTTTGAACGCAAGCTCCTATGTGTATGTACATAGTACGTATACATTATAGGTACGTACAATTTACGTACATTTTACGTTGGCAATTCTTGGGACCCATAAAGTACGTACTGTGGACGTACATATGTGTACGTCCATAGTAGGTACGTATACAGTCGCGGATCCAGGATTTCCGGGGGGAGGGGCCAAAGTGGCAGCAAATATCAAAATATGTTTTATAAGCGGTTTTTGATAGATCTGGTGTGTGAAATTTAATATATAAAGGAGATTTATGGCGCCGCAGACGAATTAAAAAAAAATTAAACAGAATTTGTGACAAAATTTAAATAATTGATGCTGCTAAACTACAAAATAGGTTATACGTCTGGGAGGGGGGGGGGTGCCCGGGCCCCTCTGCCCCCTCCTGGATCCGCCACTGTACGTATATAGTACGTAAATTTTACGTTCATTTTAGAATCATTTAACAAAGGATTTTGCTAATAGATGGCGTATACTAGTTAACATTTAACGGCATCGTTAGAGATATATTACTTGAATATTAAATTAAATCAAGCAAAACAAACTTCAAACCTATCATGACTTCGAGCCTCGAGGTAAAACTGGATGATCCACTCTAGAGTAAGAATGTTCAAGCCGGAATTATTTTACATGGTACCTGGTCCTAATCCTAAACTTTCTTTATTTTAATTTGATGTCCTATGCATGTACGTACCATGGACGTCTATAGTACCATGTACGTACCTAGCACGAGTTTTTTACGTACATAGTACGTACATTCGTCCAAAATACGTCGGATGTACGTACATAATACGTACTTCTTTACATCCATGGTACGTACAAATCAAAGGAAAATAATGGCTCAAGTTACGTCCCTACGACGTATATATATGGAAATAAGTCCAAAAATGTACGTACTATGTACGTACACTACGTCGCAGAGTTACGTACTATGTATGTACACTACGTCGCAGAGTTACGTACTATGTACGTAATTTGTGCTGTCTGGGTCAGCAGTTCTCACTTATGGCGTTGCAATCATTCCGCCGTGGGATGGGGCAGATATGGAGGCTCTACATTCAACACCCCTGCCGAAGGACGACACTGAAGTCAACAATTTTGTTTAGTTCACTGTGTTTTTATTCAGACGTTCGGTAACCATTGGAATTGAACCTGTAAACACTCGATTGTTAAGCTTAGCCACATGCCCTTTATATTATCAAGCCTGATTCTTCTTTGAATGGCAACATCAGTTTTGAAGGCTGACAGAATAAAAATTTTTACTATTTTGAAAACAAAGCAATATAAGCTGACAAGAAAATAATGGAAATGTCAGCCTTCGACAGTGTTGGATTTCGAAGAAGGATCGATCTTGTTAATCTAAGGGGGTTGTGGCTTAAGCCTTAGCGTACGTCTGATGTATGATTTTTTCTATTTCCAAAAATCACAGATATATAATTGCAGAATATGTTCTTATTGGTACAAAATGTCTCTGAAACTTAAAAATGTGGTAGCAGCAGATAAAATAAATCCAAAAAATAAGTGGTCAAAGCTTTTCCTTTACTTCTTTGCAAGGGAAGAAAGTTCCCTTGTATAAGACTTTTCTACTTTTTCATTATCTATGGTTTGGGCGCCAACTTCACACCAGTGACTAATCTGTTTTACAATGCGTCTGCGCAAGAGAATCATACGATTCTGTCATCATATTTTTCTGTCAGTTTTATTTGTTATTTTATTAAGAACGGGTGTGTTTAAATTTTTTTAATACATTAAAGTCGCCATGAAAAAACAATAGAAAGTCACAAAGAAACGGTGCTTTTGTATTTATTTATTAGTATTTGGTATTTTCCAGTCGTAAGCATAAACGTAATGCGCAGGAATCCCGACAGGACTACTAATGCAACCTCAAGAATGTGGTGTTATTTTGGATTCCTTTTCCTTGGGATTTGTGTCTGTGCAGTAAGTAAACTTTGTTCACATACAAACATTTAATTCTAGAATTTAATAAGAGAAAGTGTAAAGTCAATTTTTACTCATCTAGATAGAAATACTAACAATGTTAAAATTAAAGAAGAATATTATTCTTCCTTTTTAATGCACAAACAAAAAAAAGTGTTTAATGTGTGTTTATGCCTAGGTGTTTGGGTGTATGCATTAAAAGATGATTTAACTGAAAACTGTAAGAACCAATAATTATAAAACTAATACTTATAGAACATTCTAAAAGTACTTGGGGTCAATCAAATGGCATATCCCGGCCCTAATCTTGGGAGGGGTAATTTACTCAAACCAGTAATCACCCTCTGGGTAAAATGTTTTTTTTTGTAAACATGATTAAGTAAAGAATCACATATACAGTGTGTCCCATTTTCGATGGGATTAAATGGGAAACTTGGTTATTATTAAAGATATTGATTTTCTGATTGCACCTTACCGTGCTCTTTTTTTGAGGGGGAATACAGGGAGTTTTTAAAAAAATTGTATTTTTAATAATCCCTTGTATCTTGCTTATTTTGCGAGATACTTTTATTCTGTAAAAACATTTTTATGGCAACTTTTTTAGAAGAAAATAATGACATTGTCAATTTTTTAAAATATTGTTTAGTTTTTGAGATATGGTATTTATCATAAAAAAATGAAATACAGACCTGGATTTTTTTTTTTACTATTTTGATTGGTTTCATGCTAGTATTATCATAAAATAATACAAATTTAAAAATTTTTTTGTTTTAAGGTAAAAAAAAATATTTAATATTTAAAAAAAAAATTGGTCGGGTCCTGGATATTTCCAACATAAATATAAACTAAAAATGGCTAGTTGAACAATTTTTAGTTTAACTGTTTTGATACTTAGCATATTAAAATGGTTTTACGTTAATTTACAGATTTATTTGAAACAAAGTCTACGAAAAATACAAAAAAAAAACAAATTATAAAAAATAACTAATTTTTCTGATTACCATTATGTGTAAGACATTGTTGGCATTTTTGAGTAATTTTTCTTAACACATTTTGCATAAAAATATATCTGCCATTTAAATATTGGGATTTTGTTGCTTGAATGAAGCAGTCAAACATATCACTTTTTTCAAAATCTGGATATGGTCGATTTCTAGCCAGTTTAAAATAATTGTCAGCCATTCACAAAAATGACAAGTAAAATGACAATGTCAATTCCACACTTTTGTTTTGTAAATTTCACGACCTGCTGTTCTGTTATCAAATAATTAGTATGATATTATTTTTGTAATTTTTTAAATCAAATCAAATCAAATCAAAATAGGCTTTATTGTCGGAAATAAAAATTTCATTGACAAAGCAGTAGTATTGTAATCTAAGCAAAACATAAGTAGGTAAAGACCAAAAATAGCACAAAAAATCATATGTCTAATTCTCAATATATTTTGTTCCCAAAGCTAGATCTAGGGTGGCAAGAAGCCGGGAGTCTAGCTAGACAAAAACCAAAAGGCACTAACACAGGTTGGGGCTGTCACTAAAGTTGAAAATTAGAGAAACATTCCCCATTTAGGTTTAAAATAAACAAGTAAAAAAATTTTTTTACTTGTGTAGTGATCGTTAAAAAAAAGCATTTTTCTCATTTAAAATTTTTTTTACGTGAAAAATCAAAATTGTTTACAATTAATTCAATCATTAAGAACAGGCAGCGTTGAGCAATATAATAATTTTTTTTTTGATGCACAGCACTCCATTCGGCATTTCTGTACAACTCTGAAAATCCTATCCCTAGCATTCAACTTAGGAACTCTGTACAATACATAAATAGCAAATTCGCAAATAACCTATTCTATGTAAAAATTAAAAATATATAAAAAAATAAAAACATGAAAATTAAACAGTTAAATAACTTAAAACATTAAATCAGGTACATGGATTAGATTATTAGACATAGAGCTAAGTAACATAAAATACTATCTAATACAAAAATCTAAAAACAATGAAAATTTACACAACTGGACTTAATGTGGTTAAAATATAAATAAAAACAAAAACAAAACTAATTGGTTAAAAGCGTTGAACACAAGATACATAAAATGAAAAAAATAAAAAATTTTGAACTTTAACTATTATAAAAAGGTTTTATGCATGATCAAAATATTCATCCAAATGATAGTAGGCATTATCTACAAGCATATCTTTTACTGCCTTTTTAAAATTATTAAAATCGCCTATTGCTTTTATAGCATCAGGCAGTTGGTTGTATATTTTAATGCTGCGATAAATTATTGAATTTTGTGTTAGTGTAGATTTTGGAATAGGTAACGGAATATTCATTAAATTATTTCGGGTTTGGTATCCATGTAAACTTGTGGGGTTATTTTTGTATTTTTTAAATATAATACAAACTGTTTCCAGAATGAATAAAGATACAATTTTTTCCCTCTGGAACAGCGGCTTACAATGATGTTTTAGTTTTGTTCCACAAATGTACCGTAGACATCGTTTTTGTATTGTAAAAACTGACTTAAATAAATGTTGACAATAATTTCCAGAAAACGCAATTCCATAACGTAAGTGCGATTCAACTAAAGCAAAGTATACCTTTCTCGCCATATCAATACCAAGATCTGTGTAAGTTTTTCTCACAGCATAACCTCCGCTAGAGATTTTTTTATTTAAATTAACAATATGGTCTGTAAATTTTAGCTTGTTGTCAATGAACATGCCAAGAAATTTAATACTCTGCTTTTGTTCTATTATTTCATTTCCTAGATTCAGATTATCAAAATCCATTTTAAAACCAAGTACTTTAGTTTTATCTATATTTAGACATAAATAATTTGCGTCACACCATTTTTTAATTTTGACAATGTCTTTATGTACAATGTCCTTTAAAACTTGCAAATCCTTGTGGTGCCATAGAATAGTGGTGTCATCCGCAAATATCGTTAAAATACCTTTAATATCTAAGAAAGTTAAATCATTAATATACAACAGAAAAAGAATTACGCCTAAAATCGAACCCTGTGGAACTCCAGTATTTATTTCCATTGTAGAAGAAATAGACGTACCTTTCTTCACTTTTTGATAACGTCTTGTTAAATAGGATTTAAAGAAAGTTCTCGATATACCTCTAAAGCCGTAAACAGACATTTTTTTTAAAAGCAGATTATGGTTAACACAGTCAAAAGCTTTTGTAAAGTCGCAAAAAACTGCGGCTGCAACCTCTTTGTCATTGATTTTAAGGTACAGACTTTCTAAAAATGAAAAAACCGCATCATTGGTGCTTTTAGATTTTTGAAAACCAAATTGTTTTACACTAAGGATTTTGTGTTTCTCTATAAAATCCATCATCCTCTTCTTTACCAATTTTTCAATAATTTTAGATAGCATATTGAGAAGGGAAATGGGTCTAAAATTTGATGGATCTGTAAAAGAACCTGATTTATGCAGGGGGATAACTAGTGCAGTCTTCAAGATATCTGGAAATTCCCCTTTTAAAAAACTTCGATTTACTGAGTTTGCAAGTACTTCCAATGCCGCATCGTTTAAATTTTGAAAAATGTTTTTTGACATTTCGTCTATACCTGAGGAATTTGTTTTTATTTCACCTATTATTCTTTTTATTTCGTTTTTATCTGTGTCAGTTAATACAAAAGTTTCATTTACATATGCATTTGATAAGTTGATCAGTGGATCACAATCTGATTTAATATTTGATGTTAAGTTTTTCCCAACAGTACAATAAAAACTATTTAGCACGTCAACAGTTATGTTTGCTTGTTGCTTTAATAAATTATTTTTACCTCTTAAATCGTTAACAATTGACCATGCTTCCTTGCTTTTATTTTTCGCGCTTTCAATCCTGTTCCCATAATATTTCTGTTTTGCTGCCTTAATTATATTTTTGTATATTTTATGATATACTTTAAAATAATTAAGAAAAAATTCATTGTTAATAGATTTACGAATTACATACAAAGATCGTAAGTTCTGAGAGGAAATTTTAATACCTTTGGTTATCCAACTTTTTTTCTTCTTTCTTTTTCTCACCTTGCACAACGGAAAGCTTTCAAAAAATGTTTTTTTAACTATTGAATGAAAGTCTTCAATAGGCTTGTTAGAGTTAAAAACACATTCCCAATTTATTATACTAATTTTATCTCTAAAGTTGTTAAAATTTTTTGCCGAGAAAATTCTCTTTCGTTGTGCAGGTAATTTTTCTATTTTTTCCTGTAAAGGAAAGCTGGAAAATAATGCCTCGTGGTCAGAAAGATTATTAGGAAGCACACTACATTTTATATTGTCATGACTAAAGTTGGCACAAAAATAATCAATAGTTGTAGCAGTCTTATCTGTTATTCTGGTGGGAGATTCAACAAACATTTTTAAATCATAGGAAATCATCAGATTCCTTAAAGCTACCATACTACCTAAATTTTCATTGTTATAATCTAAGTTAAAATCACCGGCACAAATAATTTTACTGTTATGTGGTAGTTCTAATAACAATGATTCGAAATTTACTAAGAAACTCGTTGCATTTGCTACAGGAGGACAATATATGCATAGAATAAATATATTTTCTTTTTCACTATACATTAAAGAAAACTCAAAAACACTCTCTAAACATAAATGATTGTACCTATCTACGTTTTCTGGTTGAAAATTGGATTCTTTTTTACTTAAGATACTTGTACCACCATTTGTTGTTCTACAAAAATTTGAAATAACATAGTACCCAGGAATGTCAAAAGGTTGCTCGGGTTCCAACCAATGTTCTGTTAATAATATTAATTCTGGATAATTTAATTCATCAAGAAAGACTAAAAGTTCGTCAACCTTATATCTAAGAGACCGGACATTTACAGTTAAGATTCTTATATTACCTATCACACAAGAGTCGAGTTTACTTGAGTTGTTTCTAAAAAAGATACATTGCTAACAGTAGGAGAACATTGGTAAGAATTTTCTAAGTCTATGGTAACTACACATTCTGAATCAAAGTTTTGTTCTGTTAAAATTGGCTTTAAACAACTTACAGATGGTTCATCTTTAAAAGAACGCACTGCATTTCGTAGGAACACTGCCATTTTTGACAAACCTTTATTGTTTAAAAATATGCTCTTTGCCACAAAGTCAGAATATCTGAATTTGTCTTTAAGATCAACAACATTGATATTATTTGAAAACTGTCTAATATTTTTCACAAAATTTAAAATTTTATCGTTAATTAAGTGAATGTTGTTAAATTCAAAATAACCCTCCTGCTTTGTAGGTATTGTACTTATTATAAGGTTAGTGTAAAAACACTGATTTGATAATTTTGTTAATTCATTTAACCTAATATCAATACTATTCAATCCCGCCAAAACAATTACGTAATCATTAGACCCCAAACCAGAAAAACATGAACTATGCTTACAAGTTATTTCACTAAAAGATGCATTAGGTTTACATACAACCTGGATAGAATAATTGTCTGAACAGACTTTATCCAAGTGGGGATAAAGATATTTACCGAATTCATCAGTTAAAATTATAATCTTATTTCTAGCTTTTTTGATTTTCCTATTTCCTAAACTGCCTGTTTTATTTGTTATGATCTCTTTTCTGGCTTCTGCTGATTTATCAGATTTGTATTTTTCTTCTTCTTTCTGCTTTTGAAGCTTCTGAAGTTTCTCCGCATAAATTTTGTTGTCCGCCTCTATCATTTTCAGTGCGTCCAATATTTCATCTTTTGTTGATTTCATGTCTACGAGTTGCCGTTCTAGACCACTTACAAGTCTATTATTGTCTTGCAATTGTTTATTTAGTTCTTTATTATGTTTTTTTAGGTCTAATAGCTTTTCTTCTAAACAATTTGTATCAGTGTTGTGAAGAAATGTTAAATCAGTTTGGGTTTTACATTCTGATAATGATGTTGTTGTTTGTGTACTAACATAAGCAGTTTCTCAGTAACTGTTTGACATGAAGTTTTTTTAATTAAAGGCTGCACCTGCACCGCCTTTGAACAGCGCTCTATTTTATTTTTATCCATCGCTTGTGTTAGTTCTGAAATTTGCTTTTTAAAATTTTTTCGTTCTGTTCCGCTATTTCCGTTAAATAGTTTTCCTCACATCTTGAAACGTCTTCGAATACCGGCACGGAATTTCGTTTTAGTCTCTCAATAAAAGAATCTTTTTCCTTAACTTCCTGCTTTAACTCATCAATAATTGCCCTGAGAACATCAAAAGCATCAGGTTCAATGTCTGTTGTTGATCCTTCACAATGTCTCGAGCAAAAAATTAGACTATCTTTAATAACTGTGTGCTGCTTATTTGCCCTAGTCCAGCAGCTCCGATGAAAAATATTTTTACATGCCACGCAAAAAAATAGGGTGGACTCCTTATTTTTACAACATTTAAAAGAGGACATTTTTTAAATTATTATTATGTCTGTAAACAAAATTTTTAAACACTCTGTATGTTGTACTTTATTTTAATAACACCATTTTATTTATCAATAGAAATAAAGATTAAAACTGTTCATTTTTAAAAGAAAAGAATATTGTCCGGTACTATCAGATAAACTGTTTAAACAAAAAAGTACTTATCTGGGGTGACCCAGGATAGGTCACCTAAAATCATCTCCACAAGTAATGAACACACTAATTAACAAAGATTCACAATTAACTAGGATTTGAGCCCTAAATTTACTAAACACTATAACATTCCATGTTCATTATAAGTTCTTAAACGATTGTCACTTGAAAAAAATATTTTTTTACTCTAAAAACAACAAATATAAGGCGTTTTTAAACAGCGAATTTTGTGTGCGTTATTTACGGACATATTATTTCGAACTAATGTTTTTTACTTTATTTATAAATCTTTTAATTATCATTTCAAAACAGATAAACTAAAAATCGTTCAACTAGTGTGTCTTGCAATTTTTAATTTATAATTACATTGGAAATTTCCAGGTTTGGGCTATAATTTTTTTTTCAAATATTAAATAGTTTTTTTTAACCTTAAATCAAAAAAATATTAAACTTTTATCATTTTAAGGTAATAATAGCATGGAACTAATCAAAGTAGTAATAAAAAAAATCCAGGTCCGTATTTAATTTTTTTATGATAAATACCATATCTCAAAAACTAAACAATATTTTAAAAAATTGACAACGTCATTATTTTGCTCTAAAAAAGTTGCCATAGGAAGGTTTTTACAGAATAAAAATATCTGGCAAAATAAGCGAGACACAAGGTATTAATTAAAATGCAATTTTTTCAAAAACTCCCTGTATTAGCGAAACCACAGGGTATAGCAAAAATCTGATTACACCATTTTTAAGGGCTCCAAAAAAGAGCATGGTAAGGTGCAATCAGAAAATCAATATCTTTAATAATAACCGAGTTTCCCATTTAATCCCATCGAAAATGGGACACACTGTACATACTTCATAAATAAGAGCACATGTTACCTAAGGTCTTAGAGACAAAAAAATTGCTTATATTTTTGATATGCAGTTTCAATCAACAAATTTAGACTAAGTAACCTTATTTTGCCATTGAACTGTGTGCCTGGTGGATTACTGACCACGAATGGACCAACAGGACAATAAAAATCTTCTCCGACAGTCAAGCAGCCTTAAGAGCGCTTGATTCCTATACGGCCTCATCGAGAACCGTGAGGAGCTGTAAAGATTCGCTAAATGCGCTTGGTAGCGCTAACAATGTATCATTAGTATGGATATCAGGGCATTCTGGGCACGAGGGAAATGAGGCTGCAGACCTAGCAGCGAGGGAAGCGGCATCTGCCAAGTTTTTCGGCCCCGACCAGCCCTGGGGATATCATACAATGCTGCTAAATCAACCATATTAAAATGGATGGAGAATAGTTTCCAACAATACTGGATAAATATACCAGAACTGGCTCACTCTAAAGAGTTCATTAGGACCTTGTAGAAACAGAGCCAGGAACATTATTGGACTTACCAGACAGGAGATACGTATAGTGACTGGTCTTTATACGGGTCACTGTCGACTGAGAGTGCCCATGCACAGAATGGGACTAACAGAAGAGACCGAATGTAGACTCTGTATGGAGGATGACGAAACAGTCAGACATGTACTGTGCGAATGTCCGGCTATTGCACGTTTACGTCAGAATACTTTCGGTAAACCTCAGATCAACTCAGAAGATCTGAACAGGGTCTCACTCAAACTGATAGCCGGCCTTTTTGGAGGATTAGGCATACAGTGGTGAGAAGCCACTCAGAAGTGAGCCACAATAGACCCACTGGTGGTCGCAGTGGAAGGGCTGCAAGGCCCACTCACATATGAATCATCATCAATCATCAACCTTATTTTGAACCAATGTCATTAAAAGGTGTACAATTTTGGCAAAAATCCTCACTTTTTACCAATCTTGAGGGGCTTTATACCGCCCCCAACCCCCCCCCCCCCCCCCCACCTGCTGCATACACTAGTGTGTTGATCAGGGCTAGAAATATTATCAAATATATTTATAAGCATACCTGTCAAATACTTTTTATGCAAAGGGACAGATCATGGATTAAAAAGTAGAAATTAGGAGTGAAAATTGCAGAACAGGGATAAAAGTATAAATTAGTGATAAAAAGTTACAGATCAAGGAAACAAGTGAAACAAAAAAAAATACTAAGATCTACCTCCATAAACCTAGCAAGCCCACCTCAATAAAAATTTAAAAAATGTATTCCAGAATTATGTGCTTTTTATGTGCTAATTTCGTCCATTTTTTAAAATTTTTGTGCTCCTTTGGTTTCCACGGAAATTTAAAAAAATGATTGGCGTGCTAGGTTTATATAAACCTAGCAAGCCCATACAGAAATAATCAATATTTTTATAATATTTATATGCGAAAATTAAGTGCTTTTTATGTGCTCCCGTTTGCTAAAAACAAAATTTCATTTATCAAGTTTTTAAGCTTTTTTTTTAAAAAAATGTGTGGGCTGGCTAGGTTTATATAAACCTAGCAAGCCCATACAGAAGTAATCAATATTTTTATAATATTTATATGCGAAAATTAAGTGCTTTTTATGTGCTCCCGTTTGCTAAAAACAAAATTTCATTTATCAAGTTTTTAAGCCTTTTTTTTAAAAAAATGTGTGGGCTGGCTAGGTTTATATAAACCTAGCAAGCCCATACAGAAATAATCAATATTTTTATAATATTTATATGCGAAAATTAAGTGCTTTTTATGTGCTCCCGTTTGCTAAAAACAAAATTTCATTTATCAAGTTTTTAAGCTTTTTTTTAAAAAAAATGTGTGGGCTGGCTAGGTTTATATAAACCTAGCAAGCCCACCTCAATAAAAATAAATAAAATACATTCCAGAATTATGTGCTATTTATGTGCTAATTTCGTCCACTTTTTAAAATTTTTGTGCTCCTTTGGTTTCCACGGAAATTTAAAAAAATGATTGACGTGCTAGCTTTATATAAAGCTAGCAAGCCAATGCAAAAATTATAAATATTTTTATGCCCACCTCAATAAAAATTTAAAAAATTTATTCCAGAATTATGTGCTCTTTATGTGCTAATTTCGTCCACTTTTTAAAATTTTTGTGCTCCTTTGGTTTCCACGGAAATTTAAAAAAATGATTGGCGTGCTAGCTTTATATAAAGCTAGCAAGCCCATACAGAAATAATCAATATTTTTATAATATTTATATGCGAAAATTAAGTGCTTTTTATGTGCTCCCGTTTGCTAAAAACAAAATTTCATTTATCAAGTTTTTAAGCTTTTTTTTTTAAAAAATGTGTGGGCTGGCTAGGTTTATATAAACCTAGCAAGCCCACCTCAATAAAAATAAATAAAATACATTCCAGAATTATGTGCTATTTATGTGCTAATTTCGTCCACTTTTTAAAATTTTTGTGCTTCTTTGGTTTCCACGGAAATTTAAAAAAATGATTGACGTGCTAGCTTTATATAAAGCTAGCAAGCCCACACATTTTTTAAAAACAAAAGCTTAAAAACTTGATAAATGAAATTTTGTTTTTAGCAAACGGAAGCACATAAAAAGCACTTAATTTTCGCATATAAATATTATACAAATATTGATTATTTCTGTATGGGCTTGCTAGGTTTATATAAACCTAGCCAGCCCACACATTTAAAAAAAAAAAAAAGCTTAAAAACTTGATAAATGAAATTTTGTTTTTAGCAAACGGGAGCACATAAAAAGCACTTAATTTT
Source organism: Aspidapion aeneum (assembly GCA_963576565.1). Classification (NCBI taxonomy): domain Eukaryota; kingdom Metazoa; phylum Arthropoda; class Insecta; order Coleoptera; family Brentidae; genus Aspidapion; species Aspidapion aeneum. Next base: position 47,802,255 of record OY755044.1, read on the forward strand.
CGCATATAAATATTATAAAAATATTGATTATTTCTGTATGGGCTTGCTAGCTTTATATAAAGCTAGCACGCCAATCATTTTATTAAATTTCCGTGGAAACCAAAGGAGCACAAAAATTTTAAAAAGTGGACGAAATTAGCACATAAAGAGCACATAATTTTGGAATAAATTTTTTAAATTTTTATTGAGGTGGGCATAAAAATATTTATAATTTTTGCATTGGCTTGCTAGCTTTATATAAAGCTAGCACGTCAATCATTTTTTTAAATTTCCGTGGAAACCAAAGAAGCACAAAAATTTTAAAAAGTAGACGAAATTAGCACATAAAGAGCACATAATTCTGGAATGTATTTTATTTATTTTTATTGACGTGGGCTTGCTAGGTTTATATAAACCTAGCCAGCCCACACATTTAAAAAAAAAAAGCTTAAAAACTTGATAAATGAAATTTTGTTTTTAGCAAACGGGAGCACATAAAAAGCACTTAATTTTCGCATATAAATATTATAAAAATATTGATTATTTCTGTATGGGCTTGCTAGCTTTATATAAAGCTAGCACGCCAATCATTTTTTTAAATTTCCGTGGAAACCAAAGGAGCACAAAAATTTTTAAAAGTGGACGAAATTAGCACATAAAGAGCACATAATTCTGGAATAAATTTTTTAAATTTTTATTGAGGTGGGCATAAAAATATTTATAATTTTTGCAATGGCTTGCTAGCTTTATATAAAGCTAGCACGTCAATCATTTTTTTAAATTTCCGTGGAAACCAAAGAAGCACAAAAATTTTAAAAAGTGGACGAAATTAGCACATAAAGAGCACATAATTCTGGAATGTATTTTATTTATTTTTATTGAGGTGGGCTTGCTAGGTTTATATAAACCTAGCCAGCCCACACATTAAAAAAAAAAAAAGCTTAAAAACTTGATAAATGAAATTTTGTTTTTAGCAAACGGGAGCACACAAAAAGCACTTAATTTTCGCATATAAATATTATAAAAATATTGATTATTTCTGTATGGGCTTGCTAGGTTTATATAAACCTAGCCAGCCCACACATTTAAAAAAAAAAGCTTAAAAACTTGATAAATGAAATTTTGTTTTTAGCAAACGGGAGCACATAAAAAGCAGTTAATTTTCGCATATAAATATTATAAAAATATTGATTATTTCTGTATGGGCTTGCTAGCTTTATATAAAGCTAGCACGCCAATCATTTTTTTAAATTTCCGTGGAAACCAAAGGAGCACAAAAATTTTAAAAAGTGGACGAAATTAGCACATAAAGAGCACATAATTCTGGAATAAATTTTTTAAATTTTTATTGAGGTGGGCATAAAAATATTTATAATTTTTGCATTGGCTTGCTAGCTTTATATAAAGCTAGCACGTCAATCATTTTTTTAAATTTTCGTGGAAACCAAAGGAGCACAAAAATTTTAAAAAGTGGACGAAATTAGCACATAAAGAGCACATAATTCTGGAATGTATTTTATTTATTTTTATTGAGGTGGGCTTGCTAGGTTTATATAAACCTAGCCAGCCCACACATTTTTTTTAAAAAAAAGCTTAAAAACTTGATAAATGAAATTTTGTTTTTAGCAAACGGGAGCACATAAAAAGCACTTAATTTTCGCATATAAATATTATAAAAATATTGATTATTTCTGTATGGGATTGCTAGGTTTATATAAACCTAGCCAGCCCACACATATTTTTTAAAAAAAAGCTTAAAAACTTGATAAATGAAATTTTGTTTTTAGCAAACGGGAGCACATAAAAAGCACTTAATTTTCGCATATAAATATTATAAAAATATTGATTATTTCTGTATGGGCTTGCTAGCTTTATATAAAGCTAGCACGCCAATCATTTTTTTAAATTTCCGTGGAAACCAAAGGAGCACAAAAATTTTAAAAAGTGGACGAAATTAGCACATAAAGAGCACATAATTCTGGAATGTATTTTATTTATTTTTATTGAGGTGGGCTTGCTAGGTTTATATAAACCTAGCCAGCCCACACATTTTCTTAAAAAAAAAAGGTTAAAAACTTGATAAATGGAATTTTGTTTTTAGCAAACGGGAGCACATAAAAAGCACTTAATTTTCGCATATAAATATTATAAAAATATTGATTATTTCTGTATGGGCTTGCTAGCTTTATATAAAGCTAGCACGCCAATCATTTTTTTAAATTTCCGTGGAAACCAAAGGAGCACAAAAATTTTAAAAAGTGGACGAAATTAGCACATAAAAAGCACATAATTCTGGAATACATTTTTTAAATTTTTATTGAGGTGGGCTTGCTAGGTTTATGGAGGTCTAAGATCTTTTGATTCCTCAACAAATTGTAGGGCCTTGGGATGAAAAGTGCCACTTTTATCCCTTGATATATACTAGAATATATACCTAATTAACTATTAATAGACTTTGTAGTAGGGTGAATATGTGGAAAGTGACGGATTTTGATGTGACCTACACAAAAACATGTTAAAACATTTTTTTTGATACAAAACTAATTTTATTTCTATAGTTCTATTAAATAACTAACAAGCAAGTTCATCTTTGGAAGATTATAGAAAATATTTCCTTTAGATAACAGAGGTTTTATGTAACAATCATCATTAACCTGGAGTGTCACTATTAGAATTTTACTATATTTTAATTAAATTATGTTCTTATAAATATTTATTGGAGTAATTTCTTAGTAAACATTAAAAAACAACCTTTAGTTATATAAATAGTAAAAACCAGAATTGTTTTAAAGTTACTTGTTTATAAATATTCAAATTTCAAATTTGTCACCAAAAATTGCATCAGTTACCTGTGCCTTCAGATTTTTTATCCATTTGGCATTATTGGATCATTCTTGACCTTCAGTTGCCAAGTGAAAAAGAGCTCTGTGATTCGGAAAACGCGCTAATGGTTTAATTCGATGTCACACGTCTAAGACAGTGGGTGTGTCCTTTAACCGATCCATACTCGCGTGTGTAACCTTCAGTTTGATTAGTAACCTGGTAAGTTTTTAAAAGGTAGAACAACAAAAAACAATTTAAAAAATGGTGAAACATAATTACAATAGGATACACTTTTTGAGTTTTCTTGTTTATTAGACTCAATTTTAGTAGTATTAATAATATCTGACAAAACGTGACAAAATCGTCAGTTACCTGTGCATCAGTTACCTGATAGAATACTTACAGGTTACTGACCTGCTCTACAAGTAACTGACTCGTTTTTTACAAGCTTTTATTTAGCTTCACATGTTCTGTCTATCTAACTAACTATCTAACTATCAAATCTTGTGAAGCGTTTTTGACACACTTCCCATTATCCGATTTGGATGAAACATGACAACACAACATTAAGAAAAAAATATCCTCTCACCCCTATACCCACCCCTTCTATAGAAAAACGTGTTTTTGACACACTTTCCGTTCTCTGATTTGGATAAAATTTGGTATACACATAGTGGTCCGATGATAATACAACAATAAGAAAAAAATATCCTCCAACCCCTACCCCCACCTCTTCCATAGAAAAATTTGTTTTTGACACACTTCCCATTATCCGATTTGGATGAAATTTGGTATACATATAGTGATCCGATGACAATATAATACTAAGAAAAAAATATCCTCCCACTCCTACCCCCACCCCCTTTCATACAAAAATACGTTTTTGGCACATGTATATATCTTAAATATTTGTGGTAAACTTTAAACTAGTAACTCCAAAGAGCGGAGCATTGTGCTAACTAACCTAACATAAATTTACATGTACTTCTCTGGCAAAAACATTCAAATAATATGTACACAAATGTGGATGAGGAGGATATGCATTTTCTTATATGTAGTTTGGTTTATTTTGCTATATTTTACTATAGTTACCTATTTTCTATTAGATAAGCAAGGCTTTGTCAATGTATAAATATTCTAGGACAATAAAGCTACTTTTGAATTTGAATTTGAATACATTAAGAAAAAAATATCCTCTCACCCCCTTCCGTAGATAATGCGTTTTTGACACCCTTGCCATTATCCGATTTGGATGAAATTTGGTATACATATAGTGGTCCGATGACAATACAACATTGAAAAAAAATATCCTCCCACTCCTACCCCCACCCCTTCTATAGAAAAATGCGTTTTTGACACTTCCCATTATCCGATTTGGATGAAATTTGGTATACATATAGTGGTCCGATGACAATACAACAATAATAAAAAAATGTCCTCCCACCCCCTTCCATAAAAAAATGCGTTTGTGACTTTTATATACAAATTTTAGCATTTTTTTAAATTAAAACATTTTTTTAAATAATTTTGTTTGTTCTTATAATCAGTTACCTGTTATAGTTGTCAGTTACCTGTACAATGCAAAAGCTATTAATTTTGAAAGAAAAAATAAAAATATATACTTATTTTTAAAAGAAATCAAATATTAAATAGTTCTATATTTTATCCCAACAGTTGTGAAGTTTATTAGTGGTTATCAGTTACCTGTGAAGTGCATCAGTAACCTGATATGCTCAAATTAAAAAATGGCCAGAAAAAACAGAAAATATTTTAAAATTTGAACATTTTTCTATGGCAACATGTTATTTGGTACTTTGGTCATATTTTCATTGATTTTTTTATTTGTATATCAAGTTTCATGTATGTCCACAATTTTTGCTCCAAATCTGTTACTTTCCAGATATCTACCCAATAATTTTTTATTTAAATTTTCTGATAATATTGACAGCTCTTATTACTAAAATTATGTAATGCACAAATGACTCCTTATGTCTATGTTTATAATATTTTCTTAAATATTTTCTAAGGAAGACCTATATATCTTAAGTTTTATTTAAGAAACATTTATTATAATCTTAAGTATTTTTGTTCGGTATGAACCTTTGTGTTTTATTAGGTTGTATTTTCTAAATAAATAAATAAAGAATAAAATAAACTCATAATTTAAGAACAAGTCCTTATAATATGCACTAAATGTCAATCTATCTGTCAAGTGAGGTTTTTGTAGTGTATAGCATAAAAATTGGTCACTCTGTATTTTATAGGTGAAAATCCTCCCACCCCTTCCATAAAAAAATGCGTTTGTGACTTTTATATACAAATTTTAGCATTTTTTTAAATTAAAACATTTTTTTAAATAATTTTGTTTGTTCTTATAATCAGTTACCTGTTATAGTTGTCAGTTACCTGTACAATGCAAAAGCTATTAATTTTGAAAGAAAAAATAAAAATATATACTTATTTTTAAAAGAAATCAAATATTAAATAGTTCTATATTTTATCCCAACAGTTGTGAAGTTTATTAGTGGTTATCAGTTACCTGTGAAGTGCATCAGTAACCTGATATGCTCAAATTAAAAAATGGCCAAAAAAAACAGAAAATATTTTAAAATTTGAACATTTTTCTATGGCAACATGTTATTTGGTACTTTGGTCATATTTTCATTGATTTTTTTTATTTGTATATCAAGTTTCATGTATGTTTACAATTTTTGCTCCAAATCTGTCACTTTCCAGATATCTACCCAATAATTTTTTATTTAAATTTTCTGATAATATTGACAGCTCTTATTACTAAAATTATGTAATGCACAAATGACTCCTTATGTCTATGTTTATAATATTTTCTTAAATATTTTCTAAGGAAGACCTATATATCTTAAGTTTTATTTAAGAAACATTTATTATAATCTTAAGTATTTTTGTTCGGTATGAACCTTTGTGTTTTATTAGGTTGTATTTTCTAAATAAATAAATAAAGAATAAAATAAACTCATAATTTAAGAACAAGTCCTTATAATATGCACTAAATGTCAATCTATCTGTCAAGTGAGGTTTTTGTAGTGTATAGCATAACAATTGGTCACTCTGTATTTTATAGGTGAAAATGATCTTAAAAAAAGGTATTCAACCATGGATTTTGCAACTATGCATGTAGGCATTTATATTTTATAGTCATACCTACTTTGTCAAATTCATTGATTTTTTTACTACCAACAACTGTGATCTTGCCCATGCAATGCAACCTTTGGTTTTATTTTTGCATGACATCATTTTCTGAAAAATTTAAAGGTTGAACTTTGTAATTTCCATATAATTCCTAATCTATTCCAATTATTTGTATACCATACATACTTAATATTAGCTTACTTTTCTTGTTTTGCCATTTTAAGGAGGTTTCCCATTTGAATAAATTATTTAAAAAAGTTTTGACAATAATTTTTTTTAACAAGATAAATAAAGAAGTGTTAAAATGTATACTCTCCGTCCATGTCTTGAAAAAAGGGCGCGCCATGTACCTAGTAGCTAGACCAAAAATGAATGGATTTTTAACAAATATCTTGAAAACTAAAGCTACCTTGGAAGCTACCAAAGCCTATTTGGCCATATTTTTAAACAATTAATAATGTTTGAATAATTTTAGTAAACAATAAAAATTTATTTATTTATTTAATTTACTCATTAAAATTTTATTTCTTTAGTTTTGTGAAAGTGAGACAGAAATAAGAAATAAAAATATATTTCTCTCAATATTTCTTAAATTATGTGTTTTTGTGTTTCCAGCATCTACCACTATTATTTAAAATAAAAATCAAAGTCTATCGTATACCTCCTAAAGAGTAATTACGAGAGTATCAACCTAAAAACCTGTAAAGAACTTCCAAAATTTGTCAAAATTAAAAAAATTACATTTACAAACCTTTTATTTGCAAAAATTGACATTTTAGAATTTTGGAGGGTTGTGCATAGCATGTTATGTTTAGCCAAAAATGTTCTACTTTATAAAGTTTTTCATAGCAACTAACTTTTCTAAATTCTAAAATGTCAAATTTTGCAAATTTTGAAATTTTTAAGAATTTTTCCTTAAAAAACTAAATGTGAAAAAAAACGTTTTAATGACATTTTTTACATAAAATTGAATGCTTTATTGTGACTTTTGTTTGTTTTTATTGAATGTCATTTTTAAATTTGGAGAGATTTTGAAATGTTGTTTTTAGGATGTACAGTGAAACCTCTCGTTGCGGACACCTTGATTAAGCGGACACTCCCTTTAGGCAGACAAATTTGTTGGAACCAAGCTTTTCCCTATTAGAGTCCCTGTATGTGACAGATATTGGCAGCCAATATCTGTCACATACAGGGACTCTATTCCCTATTTCTTTACATGTAAAATTCACTCCTATACCCGGATACTCTAGTAACCGTAAGCAAAGAAAATATATCAACAAGAAGCGACAAAACCTGAATGACAGGAATGCAGTACTATTACACTCAGAGAAAAAATTGTGCAATTTTTGTTTTACACAAAAAAAAAATCAAAACTTTACTAGCAAAAATATTGTCAGGAATCCCTGTCATTTGATTTGATTGAATGGTAACCTTATTAGTTTATTTGTATAATGGAACCATGTCCTGTAGACAGGGATATATGTTTCACTTTGGCCTATAAATATATTTGTTATTTCTTTCAACTGGTCTAGCATGTTCTATGAGTTCTAGGATGTAACGAGTTTTAAAAGAGAATGAGGTTTGTACCAGTATTTCTAATGTGCGTTTTCAGCTTGCCACCAGCACGAGCCGCGGCTGACTCCAAAACATTTTCCGACTAATCCATTTCTCTAGTGTCTAGTGGAAATTTTCTTTATGTTGACATAAAAGAATTGCATGTAGGTGTGTAATACACCAGAATGTGCCTCTTATTTTCCTGAATGACAGGAATGCAGTACTATTACACTCAGAGAACCTGAATGACAGGAATGCAGTACTATTACTCAGAGAAAAAATTGTGCAATTTTTGTTTTACACAAAAAAAAATCAAAACTTTACTAGCAAAAATATTGTCAGGAATCCCTGTCATTTGATTTGATTGAATGGTAACCTTATTAGTTTATTTGTATAATGGAACCATGTCCTGTAGACAGGGATATATGTTTCACTTTGGCCTATAAATATATTTGTTATTTCTTTCAACTGGTCTAGCATGTTCTATGAGTTCTAGGATGTAACGAGTTTTAAAAGAGAATGAGGTTTGTACCAGTATTTCTAATGTGCGTTTTCAGCTTGCCACCAGCACGAGCCGCGGCTGACTCCAAAACATTTTCCGACTAATCCATTTCTCTAGTGTCTAGTGGAAATTTTCTTTATGTTGGCATAAAAGAATTGCATGTAGGTGTGTAATACACCAGAATGTGCCTCTTATTTTTGCAGTCATTGCGATTGCCCCGCCTGAGATCACCTAATTTATTTCTATATTAGTTAGAATTTGTGCGCAAAGGGCACCAAAAAAGAACAAAGAGACCGGAAAATGATCTAAAATATAAAGTGACATTTAAAATTAATCATGAATTAATTGAAATGTAGTCAATTATAACTGTAACCTATGGGTTTTTTGATATTTATAAATATAATAGCTTTTGAGTAAGTACTTTAATATATACATGTATGATATATGTTTGTACATGTTGGTTGTGTTTGTGCTGTTTTATACCGGTTTAAAAAAAATACGTACGACACACGACCGGAAACTATCTTTACTAGTCCAGTAACGTAAATAGCTATAATTGTATTTTCTCCCAATTGTGGTTGGGTTTGTTCCTCTTTCTAAAACAATAAAAACATATAATGGAGATTCAAAACGTTTTATAAAAATCTCTACTTAAAAAAATTTGTTTTATTTTTCCTTTTTTTCCTTTTCCTCATAATTTTTAAATTTAAAATGGCCGGAAAGAATCTTTATACGGGCTGTCCCCGACCACCCGTCCACGGAAGTGGCCTATTCAGGTCTAAAGTCCGTTTTTTGAATAAAGATGGGCATTTTTTTTACGTAAACTAAGAAGTTTAAAGAGATCTATTACTACCCAACTGAACAACAAAAATAAAACACAGCATATATGTTGTAAATACGACAGAAGACGCATTAAACCCGAAAGAGGTAATTCCCGGGCTGCAGAGTGAGTTGTTACCAACTTACTACATAATATATATATGCCCATATCCTGCAGTCTTGTTATCTGTGAGGTTCGCGTCCGGTTAAGGGAGGTCTCAAAATTTTCTAACCAAAAAAAATTGTCCGTGTCCGGTTATAGAAGTGAATTTTACATGTAAAGAAATAGGCAAAAGCTTGGTTCCAACAAATGTCTGGCTAAAGGGAGTGTCAGGTTAATAGAGGTGTCCGCAAGGAGAGGTTTCACTGTACATCACTGTGAGTTGTAAAAAGCGATTCTGTTTTACATATGCAAGGCAGCTTAGAATAAAAACACAGGGTAAGGTAAAAATTTTAAGTTTAAGAAAGCTCCTTCTATAGCAATCCCTGTATTTTAAACCAGCTATGACTCGGATACACCGACGCTGGAGCTTCAAAGTCTGATTAGCTCAGCCAACATGGCCCCAGTTAAGAATTGCATAGGACATGTTTGAGCTGAATTATCTATGATAGGCGGTAGGAAGTGTAGTGATAGATACATTCTTTGACAGACCCCGAATGAGTTAAATAATTTTTAAAAGTTTAGAGCTAAAATGATTGATATACACCTCCCAGGTTAACCCCGAATCGAGCCACAATCCTAAAACTAACAGATTCAACCCCAGATATTGCTGCTACACTTTGCCTCAAGGTAAAATTTTGGTTCTGCATGCTGCCACCATTTAGGCTAAGTTTATTGGCACCAGACCTCAATATCTTCTTGATTATTAGTTATTATATGTTGATCGGCTCGGATGATTGATAATGCTAAAGGTGATTGTGTCACCAGCAAATAAAATTAGCAGAAAATTGACAATTTTTATTTTGTGACCTAGGTTTAAGGAAATTTTTTCTATAATTTTTTTCCTGGACTAGTCCAAGAATTAAAGTGTGAGCCAACCTGTGGAAACCACTGGCATATAAAAATGTCAAATCTACACCAGCCACAAAGCACCATAAATGGCTTGTTAACAATTAGTGTTTAATAATCTTAATCATTCAACCAATGAACCTTATTAAAATTAATCAAATAAGACACTCGAACTCAACCTGTGTCTGACTCTATTGTCGTGAGAGATCAAAAGATAAAGCATTAAAAATCACTTTAGGAGCTTATAGTGATTTTAATAGGTTAATTATTGGGAATGGTATTTCCTCACCTTGTTTACACGAGAAACAGCAATAGGTTCTTTTAAGTGATTCTATTTTCTAAAAATTGATGTGGCGAGGTGTTTTTTGATAGAAGTTCAGAATTTAATCAATTTCAGTTTATAATACTATTTTCGATGGCACCCTGTATTTCTTTGGGCTTCACATCATTCTAAAATTTAAACATTTTTTATTGCGCCGCGTCTCTGTCTGCAAGTGTATTGGTCAATCTTTAACCAGTTTTTAAAAATTAAAATCTTCATTAGAATATGTCTTCTGTTGTATCGTTTATTGAATAATTCAATGAAATAAAGTCTAGAATAAAAAACCTGGGGGCACGGCAGTGCCCCGTCAAGTTCGCGTAAACTGCTGTACCATTTTTTCTTAACATTTCAGCCCATATTTGACCTATTTAAAACTCTACTTCGGAATGAGCTATAAACTTTGCACAATCGTAGACCCTCCAAGTTTCATGGACTTCCATTAAGTAATAAAGTAGTTTCAAAAAACATCGAAATTGCCACTCACTCACTCACTTATGTATAGATCATCAAAATTTTACTGTACCAGACATGCTACAAAGCTGAAATTTGGCAAACTGATAGAAATTTTGACCAAACCCTTGGAAAAAAGAAAAAACCCCAAAATTCTAACTCTCATCCCCTATAATACATGTAAAGTTTTGTAAAAGTAACATTGCTCACTTCCAGAAAAGCTAGAGAGCTAAGCTTTAACAGACTGATAGCAAATATGATAAAACTGTAGGAAAAAATTTAAAAACCCCAAAATTTTAATTTGCTTCCCTCCCCTATAAATGTAAAGTTATGTAAAAGTAACATTGCCCACTTCCAGAAACGCTAGAGAGCTGAGCTTTAAGAGGCTGATAGAAACTCCCAAATTTTAATTTATTTCTCTCCCCTATAAATGTAAAGTTATATAAAAGTAACATTGCCCACTTTCAGGAATGCTAGAAAGCTGAGCTTTAGAAGGCTGATAGGACCTATGATAAAACCATTAACGTATGTTAATGGTTTTATCATTGGCATTGCAAAAGTTTTGAACAATATCCCACAATATTTTAATACTCTAAAACTTAAATATTATCCAAATTCTTTAAAAAAGGAGTGAAATCATAAAACATTTGTGTAAAAAACAAGCCAAGTACGCGAAAATGGTTTTCCGTAAAAAGAATAGAGATAAAAGTAGCCAAGTTCTCCAATACAAAGTTCAAAATGAAAGGTTCTTACTAGTTTGGAAATGTTTTTCTAAACTTGGCTATTATGGCTTCAAATGACTCTTAGGCACAGTGCTAAATTGAACATAAAGAAGTTTGGCTGTAATAGCAAAGTTTTAAAAAAGCATTTCCAAACTAGTAATAATTTTTATTTTAAAATTTGTATTGGAGAACTTGGCTTTACTTTTATCTCAATTCTTTTTAGGAAATACCATTTTGGCGTATTCAGCTTTTTTACATGAATTGTTTTTGTTATGATAGTGCAATTCTGCTATTTTATGTTTAGCCATAGGTTGGTTCGGAAATTAATTTTTGAATTAAAATAAAAATCATTTTTTTTTTTATTTTTTGGTGACCATGTCCATCTTAAAAACCTCAAAATTGTTTTTAAAACATAAATTTTGTTACATATAATTTACAAAAACTTCGGTCACTACTTGTTTAAAATTTTGATGAGGGAAAAATGCACTTGACATGCTTTACCTTAATTACATAAGGAATGTTTTTCTTGTAAGAGAAAGTTTTGTAAATCATAATGAATGTAGGGTAAGATGGGGTACTTATAATCCTGCACACCTGTAATGGATTTCCATTGAACCTGACTGATCAATATGGTTGTAATTGGCTCAACTTAATCCTATGATTAGTTTTGGAGGTATGGTGGTGGTGCCTTCTGTTATTGCTTTATAAAATAGTCCTTGCCATAGGCAGTTACACTTTTGTGACATTTCCGACCTCTTTATTAATCATATACATACTGACAGCAACAAAAACAAATTGAAAAATAGCATGTCCTTGAGTTGTTTTTATCTGTGCGATTTTTTTGTCAACCTTCAGTCAGCATCTTTTTAGCCAGAGTCAATGACAGTTTTAAGTGTAATTGACATGATTACTTTTTTATATAATTTGGGTTAGGAAATATGTTTATTTCATGTCAAAGTCACAAAGGTGTAACTGCATATGGCAAGGACTATAGCATGTTGTTAGCAACAAATGTGTTTTATTTGTAGTGCATTTCTACAATCTAGATAATACAATCCGGCATGTAATATTGTTTGCAGTTATTCAGATTTACCCCATCTGACCCTATTATTAGTAATATATTACCTAGCGGATTACTATGGAATTACGAAGTTGATCCTTTTGTACTGATTATTATTATCTTTAATACCAATATCAGCCAGTGTTTGGTATTTTTGTGCACAATATGAATCACCAGGCATGACAAACAAGTATGCCTGGCTGAGTTATGCCGGGTCCAAATCAAACCAACAAAACAAAAACATCAACAAAACAGCAACACAATAAAACTGCAAGTTTTCGAAAACACAACCAAATTGTCAACTGCTGTCCACATATAGGAAAACAATTACTATAAATGAACTATTTTTGATCCCCGATAGAAACTGCCTATGTTCTTTATTCTTCTGTCCACTTCCTCTGAAGAAGTATCACACAATATTCCTATTTCCTTTAAGGCGTATGCCTTTTTATAACGATTTTTATAATCAGGGAGTCTGGCGTCCCATAACAATCTAGCTCCTCGATAAAGCTCAATTAATTTACATGTATTTTCAACACCCCATTTAATTTTTTCTCCGGACATTGTAATTTTGTACATAGAACCTAATCAAACTGAACCACGATGTTTGTTTATGTTTTATTTGTGTACAGACTAGACCAACAAAGTTGCCCAAAACGAAAATAAAACATCAACACTTTGATCTTTACCGACGGGCGACGGAAAAATAAGAAGTTGCTGAAAACGCCAACAGAACAAAAAAGTTGCCGAATTGTTTCATGAAAATAACATAAATATTATACTACAAGAGCCCGTAACACAGAACTCTACGTTATCCGTACCATTAAAATTCATATTCAACAAGTGTCATATTAGCGTACACAAAGGTGTGCCTACTTTAGTTAACAACCAGACGTGGCCTGAAGTCGCTAATTAAGCAAAATGTATGAAAAGATTTACAGGTGCGTTAACATCTTATAGTATCAGTTTAGACTCTATTGCAAGTATGTCATATAAACCCATTTATAAAAATATGATGATACTGCCACAACTCACCCCAGCTGGAGGACAGACATACGCTCTTAAGTAAAATTTCATCTGTCGTTAAACCTACATAAACGAGAAGCAGCATATTTTTTTTGGCACATATGTCAGTTACGCCCTCCTTATATATGTGTCTCATGCTGCCTTGCTGCTGCCTGGTTGCTGACAGGGAAAACCATCTAGATGATAAGGGTTTTTAACACTCACGGACGTAAATTGATAACAAGATATTTTTTATAAAATAGCTGTCATATAGAGCCGGTAAGTTTAAAATAACTATGCTGCCCGACGTCCATTTGGCATACGCTAGGCACACCAGTGAAAATTATAAAATATTTTTGTTTCAAGTCATCATGTATTATCAAGATGGTTTTTAACAATTGTGTGTCTTATGGACCTTCAAATACTGAGTTGACTATTCTGCCAAACATTTACCTTACCAAAGGACTGGCACACCTTCTATAATTATATTTGAAGCTGAAACTCACGCACATTATTAAATAACAAAATGGTTTCTAATTACTGTGTGTCATGTGGACCCTCAAATACTAAATTGACTATGCTGCCAAAGATCTGCCTGACCGAACGAATGGCACATCTCCTGTAATTGTTTGTGAGGCTGAACTCACCCACTTTTCTAACTAGCAAGTTTTTTATTACTGTATGTCATGTGGACCCTCAAATACTAAATTAAGTGTGCTGCCAATCATCTGCTTGACCGAAGGAATGACACACCTCCTCTAATTATATTTGAGGCTGAAACACACCTACATACCTAACTAACAATATGGTTTTTAATTATTGTGTGTCATGTGAACCCTCAAATACAAAATTCACTATGCTGGCAAACATCTGCCTAACCGAAGGAACAGTACATCTCCTATAATTATATTTAAGGTTAAAAGTGACCTACGTTAGTAAATATAAAGATGTTTTAAAATTATTGTGTGTCATGTGGACCCTCACATAGTAAACTGAATATGCTGCCCAACATCTGCCTGACCGAAGGAATGGCACACCCCATAATATTATATTCAACCCTGAAACTTACCCACATTATTAAATGCAGGATGGTTTTTTATCATTGTGTGTCATGTGGACTCTCAAATACTAAATTCACTATGCTGCCAAACATCTGGCTCACCGAAAAAATGGCACATCTCCTCTAGTTATATTTAAGGCTAAAACTCACCTATATTAGTAAATACCAAAATATTTTTTATTTATTGTGTGTTATGTGGACCCTCAAATACCTAATTGACTGCTGCCAAACATCTGCCTGACCAAAGGAATGGCACACCTCCTCTAATGATATTTGAAGCTGAAACTCACCCACATTACTAAATAGCAAGATGGTTTTTCATTATTGTGTGTAATGCGAAGCCTCAAATACTAAATTGACTCTTCTGCCAAATATCTGCCTGGCCGAAGGAATGGCACACCTCCTCTAATTATATTTGATGCAGAAACTCCCCTACATTACTAAATACCAAGATGGTTTTTAATTATTGGGTGTCATATGAACCATCAAATACTAAATTGACTCTACTGCCAAACATCCGCCTGACCGAAACTTATCTACATTACAAAACGTCAGGATGATTTTGAATTATTGCGTGTCATATGGACCCCTAAATGCTAAATTGACTGCTGCCAAACATCTGACCACTGACAGCACGTGTTTTGTACCAACGAACAGGTAATTGCGCTCGGGACCAGCATGCGGAGGTACGTATTTTCCTATGAAAAGGGCAGGGGACAATTCGTCGCGGCCGATTCGCTGTGATCCAATTCGCGGCGATCCGATGCGCCGCGGGGACAATTTGCCGCCGGCCAATTCGCCGCGGGGGCAATTTGCCACGAGATTTTTTGATTTATGATGTTACCATTGGCAATTGTTTAAACAGTTTTATTTAGCTTGACTTCATATAATATATCTGTTTATTTGTTTGATCATAACTTTTTTCAAACTTTTCCAACTAAATATTTGGTGGTTAGTGTACAATTTAAAAAAAAAATATTTGAAAATATAATTATTATTTATATTTTGAAAAGGATTTTCTCATTTATGGACCGATATGCATGAAACTCAGAACTTTGTGATCTTTCAGGTCGCTGATTATTATTTTTAACAAACTAAAAAAAAACAAAATGGCCTATCAAAAATGGCGGACTTTCCCATTTATGAACCAATATGCATCAAATTCAGAACTTTGGGGCGCTTCAGGTTGCTGATTATGATTTCTAACTTAAACTTTTAAAAAAAATCAAAATGGCGCGTTTTCCCATGTATGAACCGATTTGCATCAAACTCGAAACTTTGCGATCTTTCAGGTCGCTGATTATTGTTTTTAACTGAAACTAAAAAAAATGCAAAATGGCGAATCAAAAATGACGGACTTTCCCATTTATGATCCAATATGCATTAAATTCGGAACTTTGGGTTGTTTTAGGTCCCTGATTATGATTTCTATCTTAAACTTTAAAAATATCAAAATGGCGTTTTCACAATGGCCTAGTTTTGTCAAGCTTGACATTTTGCAGTGTTGAGGTCACTAAATACAGTTTTTTCGTCAAACTTTAAAAAATTAAAATGGCGGATCTAAAATGTCGGACTTTCTTAATTATCAGCCGATATGTTTCAAATATGGAACTTGGGAATAAACTGCTGTAAAAGTTATAAAAAATTTAAAATTATGCTCCAAAATGGCGGATTTCCGTATTTACTAACCGATGTGTTTCAAACGTAAAAGATTGGTTTGCTTGAGGTCACTAAATACAATTTATTTAAACTTAAAAAAAAATTTAATGGGGTATTCAAAATGGCGAACTTTTCCATTTATAAATCGGTATGTATGAAATTTGGAACTTCGCGGTATTTTAAATCGCTGATTATGATTTTTTGACCCAAACTTAAAAAAAGTATAATTGCGGATGCAACATTGCGATTTTATACATAGCGATTCATGAATAAGAAACTCCGCCATTTTGATTTTTTTGTAAGTGTGAGTCTTAAACTGTATTAAGTGACCTTAAGCAATGCAATCTTTCAAGTTTTGAGATAAATAGCACCATTTTGGATTAGTTATTTTTAATTTTTTTGGAGTATGAGTCAAAAATCATATTCAGTGACTTGAAAAATATCGGTTCATAAATAAAAAAGTCCGCCATTTTGGATTCGTTATTTTTAATTTTTACGGAGTTTCCATTTTGGACCCGCAATTGTTGTAATGAAAATCGTAAATTGTATTGTTAACAGAACACTACGCCTACCAAATTTTAAATTTCGAATTAATTCGTGTGACGCTAGCCACTAATAATAATTTAAAGACGGAAAAGCAGGAGTGTGAATCACGTACGTTTTAAATATATCTGTACTGCTAAGGCGTATTAAAACCATAATGTGGAAAATGACTGCTACAAGCGTTCCGTTCTAATTGGATTTGGAATAACATTTGAAAAGGACTGCTTTCAAATGAGTTTGGCAATTTGTCAATGCCCTGTGATTTAACGTTGTCAAAATTGAAGTTAATTCTTATTTTCATTTAAGGGGGCAAACTTCGCCCGAAAACTTACCATCTGACAACACTGATATCCCATTTTTAGGCCGAATCTTTGGCTCTGGAACGAAATAGCGATATACAAAATAGCGAGTATTAAATTAGCGGTACCGAAATAGCGACAATCAAAATAACGATTTAATAAAAGGACGACTATCAAAATAGCGATGTAACAAAATGGCGATTTAACAAAATAGCGATTGTATCAAAATAGCGATGTAACAAAATAGTGACTATCAAAATAGCGATGTAACAAAATAGCGACTATCCAAATAGCGATGTAACAAAATAGCGATTATCAAAATAGCGAATATCAAAATAGCGATATTTTGGTTCGGTTTTGGCATATAGTTCGACAAAGGGGTTTCTTTCTATCAATTTTTTTCAAAAAAAAACTTCCCTGACTTCTTTCTCGGGATCCTAGTGGGTGTGAATCTGAACCGAACCGAACCGAACCAGCATATTTAAAACAAAAACTCTCCAGACTTCTTTTGAACCGAAACAAACTGAACCGAATTTGGTTCAGTTTGTTTCGGTTTGGTGCGATTCGGTTCAGATTCACACCCTCTAGGATCCTGGAAAAGAAGTCAGGGAAGTTTTTTTTTTGAAAAAATTTGTTAGAAAGGTTCGGTTTGGATTGGTTCGGATCGATTCGGTTTGGTTTGATTCGGTATTTTGATACATCGCTATTTTGATTGTCGCTATTTTGATTGTCGCTATTTTTATACATCGCTATTTTGATTGTCGCTATTTTGATACATCGCTATTTTGATATATCGCTGTTTTGTTATAAACGCTATTTTGATAGTCGCTGTTTCATTACATCGCTATTTTGACAGTCGCTATTTTGTACATCGCTATTTCGTTCCAGAGCCCGAATCTTTATCCTAATAGAAATAGAAAATTAGAAAGCGGAATGCGTCGAAATTTTGCGAGGTGGTTTTTTAAAGCATTTTTAACAAACGTATCTTGGCAGTAATTCGTCACTAATTCATCTTATTTAAAAAATTTTAAAAAAGTTATCGCTAAAACCCAAGAAATATTTTAAAACAATGTTTGGCATTTTAGTAGCCTAGTTGTGTTATAGAAAACTGTAGCGAAATTCTTTCGTTTTTTATATTTTTAAATATACAAAAGAAAATCAAAATTCTAACAAGGTACGTTTGACAATGTTAAAAAAGTCTTTTATATGAACAGAAAAAATGTTTTAATTAATTTTTTATAGACGAAATCTATTAGACTTTGTAAAAGCGTAGTCAATTTTATATTTTCTGAAGTATAAATCAGACAAGAGCCATCGACCTCCTGACTGAAGCGCCACCCTCATATAACGGGGGCGAGCCAATTCGATTAAGAAAATTTAATTAAAATCATGTGACCCGGATTTTCAGATTATTTTCAGTTACTTTAAACAAATAAAATGTTCTTTAATATAACTTAAATGCATATAAGTAAGTATTTAGAGACATACAATTTTTTCTATTTACAAAAATTTGTTTGAACCTACCAAACAAAATCAGGGGATTACGAACCGATTCATAAGATAGTTTGTGATAATAGTAATTTACCTAATTACTGCGGAAGAGGCACTAAACACACGCGTTAGGTATGTACGTACAATATTTTTTTGTACGTGGTTGTGGAAACAAAAATAAAGCACAACATTACAAACAACTGATTTATTATATTTAATTTACAATAATTGCCGAAAACTTAACTTCCTATCCTAACTAAACGGCATCTTCGGATCATGAGATGTTCGTTTTCATATTCTGGATCATAGATATCAGAAGGTCCTTAATATCTTTGTTCTGGATGTATTTGGCGGCAGGCTCATATTGTGGCTAAATCTTCTTCGGGCTTATCGGTATTTTCTACCACAGTAAACAAATGTTTTTTTTCTATTTTTATTTATAATAAGACGAAACATCACCCCCTAATACTTGACGAAAAAATAGGCTTTGTTGTTTACTCTATTCTTTTATTTTTCCTGTTGCTATTGGAAAACTAGCCCAATTGTTTTTTTTTGGCATAAATTAACGTCAGTGCCAAACTCAAAATGTGTTGTTTGTTTGTACTAGATTGTCAATTATGACATCTAATATAACCTAATTTACAATTAGGACTGTCATCCATTGTCATCCTTAAAATTTTAGTAAAGCCCACAATTTTTGAACCGAGTCGGTGGCCCTATGACTCTAATATGTAGTGACAACTTTTGACTGATATTTAAATATTTTGCCTTGTTGTCTTTTGCTTGAAAAATTGCCAAAATCGAATTTGTCGCCTTAAAAAAAATTATTTTTATTTTGGCACTTACTTGGCATTTTTTTAACAAATTAAAACGTATTTGTCCTAAGGCCTAAGGTAACTGATAATGGGTGTTTTAACCTTAGAAAAGAGATGGGGCTGAAAGCGCAGCAACCAATTATTATCAGTTTTAGGATTTTGGGCTTGAATTGCAAACCGATACTCATATATTTTAATCGATTCATCATAAGACCATATCCCAAAAAAAATGGAGATACCTGCGAAAATCCTGCATAAACAACCCGCCATCTTTGTTTAAAGATGGCGAAAAGGAGTTTGAATCAAATGTACGTAACTTTTTTATTATGACATCGATTTTAATCAAACAAATTGTGATTAGCTTCTACTATAATGGCCTCTCAAAATTACTATCAATACTTTGTTTTTTATTTGTCTCTATACTATAAATTCTGTAAGTTCCTCAAATACGCATTTTTTTTTTAGGTTTTTTGATTTTTTAAAGAAAACTACTGGATTTACAAAAAAAACATAAAAAATAAAAAATATGCAGATTGTCAAGATGTATTCACTGTGGGTCTAATATTTGCTGTAGATTAAGTGGTTTTCGAGTTACACTTAAAAAACCACTAAATTGGCCTATACCTACCCCCAGGTACAAAATTTTCATATTTTCACCAAAGTCATGAAAGGTACTAAAAAACTAGACAGATCGAAAAAGAACGTCAAGCTTAATAAGAAACGGCTATTAGTTTCAAACAGAAACTGATACTGAGGTAGATATGACGGCTTAAACATGGCCGAAGCGTAATTTACAATTTTATTTTTGAGGGTAATTTTTTTATGTAAAACACCTAAGGGGTCAAAGTGTAGCCTCGCTAAAAGGCAATTTGATTATCTTCAAAAAAGGATAGCACACTTTTTGTCGTAAAGTTAATAGTTTTCCTGAAAAAAACAAAAAATATGCGGCATACATAATTCGATGTTTTCGTTCCATAGAAGTACGACAATGGCATGGGTCCATTAACGGAAAAAACAATTTATGCACAGATAAGCGAATCCCAGTTTCATATTTAAACTCAGCGTCAAAAATCTTACAAAAAACATATTTGATAGTTTTCTCTTAAATTGACAGGTGGTCACGTGATTTTGGCAATTTCTTAACGGTTTGAGCTAGAGACTTGGTTCTTTTTTTGCTTTGTAGACAAAAATGTCCCATCAAAATTAATCACCACTGGCATGTTTTTAAATTTGTAAAAATATATAAAGGATGTCCCAAAAATCCGGGTCTACCCAAATATCTGCTGAACTATTGCAGATAACTGAACCATATTTGGTAGTGATCGATGACATCGAGAGATTTATTTTATGCATACATTAACAAAAAAGTTTAAAAAATACATTAAGAAAAAAGTTATATTTATATTTTAGCTATTTATTCGATTTTTATTTTCTAAAAAACACCCTGTATTTCGAAAACGGAGCAATGTCGGACTAAAGTAGGTGGCTTTTATTGTACTGACCTTTCATAGACACAGACTGTATAAGTAATTTTATCCATATTTCCGGTTCGGTTCGGTTCGGTTCGGTATGTTGTAATTGACCAGAGGCAAACAAACAAAACCTTAAACTACATGGCAATAGCAACATAAAAATATGTGTCAAAAATTCCCACGTATGGGGGATAGCGGGTATAGCTATATTTAAAAATTTGTAAAAAATGGTAAAAGAATAAGTTTGACAGTCGATAGATTTTGACACGTTTTTTATCATAGGCAAAGGACAGTTGGCGTACATGGGTTTTCAAAGACCTTTCAAATAAGATATCTCTCAATAGGGTTTTTGTTTAAAACAACAAACTTGTAAATTTTGACAAAAACTGAAAAAATTAGTTTTGACAGATTTGATTGTGTAGACAATTAACGGCTATATCAAAATATGTATTTAATTGTCAAATACCTTTAAAACGAGGTATCAATCGATAAGGATTTATAATTAAAATTTTTAAGTTGATCGCCCCCTAACGCAGGGGCAGCACAACCGCTTCTTCATAAAATAGATCTCTTGATGTTAACGATTACTGCCAAATATGGTTCAGTTATCTTCAATAGTTTAGAAGATGTTTCAGTGGACTCAGAGTTTTGGGACACCCTGTATACATATATATATATATATATATATATATATATATATATATATATATATATATATATATATATATATCTTGTTTTCGCTTACTCTCGTAGCATCTCCTTCTTACTCTCTTGGCTAATTTTAGTGCCAGGAAGAAAAGAACAGAAATAATAGGGACCTATTGCATTAAAGCCAGGCAATAATTGTGCCGGGCACTATTCTGACATTTTCGCATTAAAAGAACAGCTGACTTCTTTCAAAATTAGGCCTTTGTGTATTATAAGAGCCAACATTAATAGTGCCGCCACTATTAATGGAAAATAAACGACTGGATTTATAAATTCGACTTTGGTATGTCAATTTTAAAAGATCAGCTGTCAGCTTTCAATGCGAATCTGTCAGAATAGTGCCCGGCACAATAAGTGCCTGGCACTATTGCAATAAGTCCCTAATACAAAAAACAAGGGATTTTAGTCTTAGTAACCAGCTCAGGAAAGGAAAGACCTCGGGCAAGACTGCATTCCCGGCCGTTTTAACAAACAGTAAAAATAAAGAGCCCTCAAAAAGTTGGCGGCAAATTCAGTTGAAAAGGGTATACTAGAAGATTGGATTTTTAATAAACCAAAACATATTAACAAGACTTATTTTATAATAATTTTTAATGGGTTCAAAAAAACGTCATATAGAAATAGCGGTATATGATACCGGTAACAGCGTTAGTATAAGTTTTTGTGTTTGCCTCTCTGAGTGGGTACATGAAAAAAAACCTTTTAAACTGATGTAACTCGTAAACGAAATGAT
Organism: Aspidapion aeneum; assembly: GCA_963576565.1. Taxonomy (NCBI): domain Eukaryota; kingdom Metazoa; phylum Arthropoda; class Insecta; order Coleoptera; family Brentidae; genus Aspidapion; species Aspidapion aeneum. The sequence continues at coordinate 47,824,448 of OY755044.1, forward strand.
CGATGGCTGTTTCGTTTTATCCATTTATCAGGGAAAATACTACGAATTTACTTTTTTAGGTGAAATAAAGCAAATATTTACCTGTAGATAATCAGGTACTAAAACTAAAAGAAAAGTTTAGGCCTATTAAATATAGTATGTATTCCAGATACATTTACCTACTTATTTTATGGAGATTTATGTAAGAAATACAACTTTGGATAAATGTAAAAAAAGCAAAAACTAAAAATTGTCTTTATTATTATATATTTATTTATTGCTCGACATTACAAAAACCCCTGTAAATATTTTGAACTCCTATAGAGCATCTGTAGCATTTTAACCAAAATTGTATTTCTTACATAGTTTTCGAAATCGAACTTTTCTGGGACACTCTGTATATTATCTCAGTGTTAAAAATTCATGGATAACGAAGTTAGAAATAGTGCCAATTGAAATGGAGATGAAAAGTGACAATCAGGGATAAATAGTGGCAGATCGGGCCTAAAAAGAAGTACAAAAAGTAGCATATAAAGCATATTTTTTTCTTGGCGAATTGTAGAGGGTGACACCAGTTTTAAATAAAAGTTTCACTTTAGAAATACTACCGCAAGAACAAAGGGAACTATACCAGAATCAACATTTTTATCAGAAAATTTCAAAAAATTAATTTGGAAAAGTATAAAATTTTAATTGTGCAACAGTTAAAATATCGAAATGCGGATTCGACTAGTTATAAAATTTTGGGCGCCAGGCGGCAATGTATTCAAAATTTTTAAAAATATGTTTTGTCGTCAAAATTGGATAATGTATAATAATATAACTAAGTCTCCAGCTCAAACCATTAAGAAGTTGTCAAAATCACGTGACCACCTGTCAATTTCACAGAAAAGTATCAAATATGTTTTTTGTAAGATTTTTGACGCTAAGTTTAAATATGTAACTGCGGGTTCGCTTATCTGTGCATAAATTATTTTTTCCCTTAATGGACCCATGCCATTGTCGTATTTCTATGGAACGAAAACATCGAATTATGTATGCCGCATATTTTTTGTTTTTTTAGGAAAACTATTAACTTTACGACAAAAAGTATACTATCCTTTTTTAAAGATAATTAAATTGTCTTTTAGCTGAGGTACATTTTAACCCCGTGGGGGTTCGTTTTACATAAAAAAATTACCCTCAAAAAAAAATTGTAAATTACGCTTTGGCCATATTTAAGCCGCCATATCTACCTCAGTATCAGTTTCTGTTTGAAACTAATAGCTGTTTCTTATTTAGCTTGACATTCTTTTTCGTTCTGTATAGTTTTTTAGTAACTTTCATGACTTTGGTGAAAATATGAAAATTTTGTACCTGGGGGTAGGCCAATTTAGTGGTTTTTTGAGTGTAACTCGAGAACCGCTTAATCTACAGCAAATATTAGACCCACCATGAATACATCTTAACAATCTGCATATTTTTTATATTTTATATTTTTTTTGTAAAACCAGTAGTTTTCTCGAAAAAATCAAAAAACCTAAAAAAAAATAGCGTATTTGAGGAACTTACAGAATTTATAGTATAGAGACAAATAAAAAACAAAGTATTGATAGTGATTTTGAGAGGCCATTATAGTAGAAGCTAATCACAATTTGTTTGGGTAAAATCGATGTAATAATAAAAAAGTTACGTACATTTGATTCAAACTCCTTTTCGCCATCTTTAAACAAGGATGGCGGGTTGTTTATGCAGGATTTTCGCAGGTTTCTCCATTTTTTTTGGGACACGGTCTTATGGCGAATCGATTAAAATATATGAGTATCAGTTTGCAATTCAAGCCCAAAATCCTACTGGGCTCTTAGACTATAAATGAACCGACACACTTGTAGCCATTATTAGCTCACACATATACTATACTATAGTAGTGTGAGCTATGGTGATCCTAATTTTTTCGAGAAAAAAAAAGTTGCTCCGATTTCAAAATTTTTTATATATCTTTGCGTTTCAGATGATTTTGAAACTTTTTTGTTGCGCCGTCTGTCTGTCTGTCTGTATGTCTGTCTGTCTGTGTGTGTCTGTATGTCTGTCTGTAACGACCAACGCGCATAACTCAAAAACCGCTTGGCCGATTTTAATGAAATTTGGTACCTGGGCTGGGTCTTGGGTCGAGATGGTCCCATTTAAAAATGAACAAAATCCACCAAACACAAACCAAATAAAAGGGTGGGGATAGATTTCAAAAATTAGAGTTTATGTGAAAATATGGCGTGTGTGATATCAAACGAAAGGTAATTGAGTCTGGAGATAAACAAAATACATTTTAATTTATTTAAAAAAAAAGGGTGGGGGTATATTTCAAAAATTAGAGTTTAAGTGAAAATATGGCGTGTGTGATATCAAACGAAAGGTAATTAAGTCCGGAATTCAACAAAATACATTTTAGTTTTTGTTTTTTTTTTAAGGGTGGGGGTGGATTTAAAAAATTTGAGTTTAAGTCAAAACATGGCTTGTGTGGTATCAAACAAAAGGTAATTTAGTGTGGAGTTGAATAAAATATATTTCAGTTTTTAGTTATATTAGCTCACATAACTATAGTACCTAGTGTGAGCTTAGGGGCCCATATATTGGCAGAGTGTTTTTATAGGCCCTTTCCCAGTACAAATATATTTAAGACGTACGTGGTGCCAATACTACCTGCGGTCGGTATAGTGGAATTTGAAAGGGTCTCAATTTTATTTATTTTGAAAATCTGTGATAAGCAAACAAAATAAGTTTTTAAAATTTTACTACTTTAGTGTGAGCTATGGTGATCCTAATTTTTTCGAGAAAAAAAAGTTGCTCCGATTTCAAAAATTTTTATATATCTTTGCGTTTCAGATGATTTTGAAACTTTTTTGTTGCGCCGTCTGTCTGTCTGTCTGTCTGTCTGTATGTCTGTCTGTGTGTCTGTATGTCTGTCTGTAACGACCAACGCGCATAACTCAAAAACCGCTTGGCCGATTTTAATGAAATTTGGTACCTGGGCTGGGTCTTGGGTCGAGATGGTCCCATTTAAAAATGAACAAAATCCACCGAACACAAACCAAATAAAAGGGTGGGGATAGATTTAAAAAATTAGAGTTTATGTGAAAATATGGCGTGTGTGATATCAAACGAAAGATAATTGAGTCTGGAGTTAAACAAAATACATTTTAATTTATTTAAAAAAAAAGGGTGGGGGTATATTTCAAAAATTAGAGTTTAAGTGAAAATATGGCGTGTGTGATATCAAACGAAAGGTAATTAAGTCCGGAGTTTAACAAAATACATTTTAGTTTTTTGTTTTTTTTAAGGGTGGGGGTAGATTCCAAAAATTTGAGTTTAAGTCAAAACATGGCTTGTGTGGTATCAAACAAAAGGTAATTTATTCTGGAGTTGAATAAAATATATTTCAGTTTTTAGTTATATTAGCTTACACGTACACTATAACTATAGTACCTAGTGTGAGCTTAGGGGCCCATATATTGGCAGAGTATTTTTATATATCTTTGCGTTTCAGATAAATTTTAAACTTTTTTGTTGCGTCGTCTGTCTGTCTGTAACGACCAACGCGCATAACTCAAAAACCGCTTGCCCGATTTTAATTAGATTTGGTACCTAGGCTGGGTCTCGGGTCGGGATGATCGAAATGAACGAAATCCATCAATCACAAGCCAAATAAAAGGGTGGGGGTAGATTTCAAAAATTAGAGTTTATGTGAAAATATGGCGTGTGTGATATCAAATGAAAGGTAATTGAGTCTGGAGTTAGACTAAATAAATTTGAGTTACAAAAAGGGTGGGGATGGATTTCAAAAAATAGAGTCTAAGTGAAAATATGTCGTGTGTGATATCAAACGAAAGGTAATTGAGTCTGGAATTAAACAAAATACATTTTAGTTAAAAAAAAGGGGGGGGTAGATTTCAAAAATTAGAGTTTAAGTTAAAACATGACTTGTGTGGTATCAAACGAAAGGTAATTTATTCTGGAGTTGAATAAAATATCATAACAAAAACATATCATGTAAAAAAAAGCCAAGTACGCGAAAATGGCATTCCGTAAAAAGAATTGAGATAAAAGTAAAGCCAAGTTCTCCAATACAAATTTGAAAATGAAAGGTTCTTACTAGTTTGGAAATATTTTTTTAAACTTTGCTATAAAATTTCCTTTTAAACGGTGTTTAAAAAAGTAGGATTATTTTTATCTATAACAATTTAGGGGCCTCCGTAAAATACATCAATTTTAAAAAATCACTAAACTTACCAAGTTTTATCCAATTTTCTCAAAAACTAATCTTTTTAGGAAAAAAATTGTTCCACACTTTATTGTAGAAAATAAAATTCTCTTTTTAACAGTGTATAAGTTAGTCCAATCAGACTGACAGCAAACCCTCCAGCGGCGTCCGTTTTTGGAGAAAATGTAAGAAAATTAGAAAAAACACATGTTTGTCACATGTTCTGCTCGATTATCTTAAAAAACCAAGCCCTCTATCAAAAATTGTGTCCTTCAGTCGATTATAGACAATAAAAATTCCTTTTAAACGCTGTACCACAAGGTAATATTTATCTTCAGAATAAAACGTCACAGGCGTCCGTAAATAAAATCAGTTTTTACAAATCACCAAACAAATTAATTTTGTTACAGGTTTTATCCAATTTTCTTAGAAAATAAACTCAATCAAAAAAAGTGTTCTTAACTTTATTGTAGAAGATAAAATTGCCTTTCTAACTGTATAAGTTAGTAGGGTTTGATTGATGACAAACTCTCCAGCGACGTAAATAAAAACATTTTTGTCACATGTTTCACCCGATTTTCCAAAAAACCAAGCTTTTTATCAAAAAATTTCTCTTATACTTGATTGTATTGTTATTTTCTTTTAAACGATGTATAATAAGGTATAAAAAGTTTAATTTTTAAAACTTTGGAGACGTCCGTAAATTAAATCAATGTTTAAAAATCACCAAATAAATTAATTTTTGTGCGATTTTTTTAAGATCCTTAAAATTTGTATCAGTGGCGATAGTAGGCCATCCCCCCCTCATCCATCCAACCGTACCTACAAAATTATGGCGCAGGATATGGAGAAAAGGTGAGTAGGAGGGATCACCTTTGCTACTAGAGCATCTTTTTTCGGGGCGAGTTTCATTTTTTTTATGGAGGGGGGATGGGAGGGAAGGTTGGGAGGTACGAGGGGTGCAAAGACTATCAATGCAGATGGCGGCTATAGTAGTGTTACATTTGGTAATTTTTAAAATCTTATTTTATATACGGATGGTTCGGTTCGGTTCGGTTCGGTTCGGTTCGGTTCGGTTCGGTTGATTTTATTTACGGACGCCTGTGAAGTTTTAATTTAAAGCTAAATCTTACTTTGTGATAAAGCATTTAAAAGAAAATTTCATTGTCTACAATCGACTACGGAACATGATTTTTGTTAGAAGGCATGATTTTTAAGATAATCGGGTAAAACGTGTAACAAACATGTAGTTTTTAATTTTTTTTTTACATTTTCTTGTAGTTTGGTATTAGTCTGACCGCACTAGCTTATACCAATGAATACACAACTCTTGTGTATTGGTTTGCAGCCAACATTTAGTTGTTTAGATGTTAGATTTTACACATTTTTGATTAATTTCTCTGTCATTGTGGCTTTAAGGCGTCAACTTAGTTAAATTTTCAGAAATTCAAACACGACTATAAGAGAAGGGGGGAAAAAATTGGACCAAAACCTGGCTTGGCAACATCCAGATCGTTAATCTGTGACCTTTTGTCAGCTAGAATACAGAAGAGTCTGAGGCTAGAATCCATTGTCAAACTGCGGTCCTCATATTTTGCATACTCAACTACCTACAGCGTCTGCACTAAATTGCCAGCATTCACATTGTTTAAGGCAGGTTGTAGTATAGTAGAGGATGCTTTCATAGATTTTAAATTTCGAAGCATACCTTCAACTGCGTTTGAAGTAGCCCATTGAAATGATGTGTAGATGCCACCACAGTAAACAGACCGCAGATCGGTAGTACGGAAACTGCCTTGTAATTTTAGCTCACACTACTACTATACTATAGTAGTGTGAGCTATAGTGATCCTAATTTTTTCGAGAAAAAAAAGTTGCTCCGATTTCAAAAATTTTTATATATCTTTGCATTTCAGATAATTTTGAAACTTTTTTGTTTCGCCGTCTGTCTGTCTGTCTGTCTGTCTGTCTGTCTGTCTGTCTGTCTGTCTGTCTGTCTGTCTGTCTGTCTGTCTGTCTGTCTGTCTGTCTGTCTGTCTGTCTGTCTGTCTGTCTGTCTGTCTGTCTGTCTGTCTGTCTGTCTGTCTGTCTGTCTGTCTGTCTGTCTGTCTGTCTGTCTGTCTGTCTGTCTGTCTGTCTGTCTGTCTGTCTGTCTGTCTGTCTGTCTGTCTGTCTGTCTGTCTGTCTGTCTGTCTGTCTGTCTGTCTGTCTGTCTGTCTGTCTGTCTGTCTGTCTGTCTGTCTGTCTGTCTGTCTGTCTGTCTGTCTGTCTGTCTGTCTGTCTGTCTGTCTGTCTGTCTGTCTGTCTGTCTGTCTGTCTGTCTGTCTGTCTGTCTGTCTGTCTGTCTGTATGTATGTATGTCTGTCTGTCTGTCTGTAACGACCAACGCGCATAACTCAAAAACCGCTTGCCCGATTTTAATGAAATTTGGTACCTACGCTGGGTTTTGGGTCGAGATGGTCCCATTTAAAAATGAACAAAATCCACCAAACACAAGCCAAATAAAAGGGTGGGGGTATATTTCAAAAATTAGAGGTTATGTAAAAATATGGCGTGTGTGATATCAAACGAAAGGTAATTGCGTCGGAGTTAAATAAAATACATTTTACTTTTAAAAAAAGGGTGGGGGTAAATTAAAAAAATTAGTGTTTATGTGGAAATATGGCGTGTGTTATATCAAACGAAAGGTAATTGAGTCTGGAGTTAAACAAAATACATTTTAGTTTAAAAAAAAAGGTGGGGGTAGATTTGAAAAATTGAAGTTTAAGTCAAAACATGGCTTGTGTGGTATCAAACGAACGGTAATTGAGTCTGGAGTTCAATAAAATATATTTCAGTTTTTAGTTATATAAGCTCACACGTACACTATAACTATAGTACCTAGTGTGAGCTTAGGTGCCCATAGATTGGCTGAGTATTTTATAACTGTTTTTAGTTTTGGTCAGCGCCCTCTAAGAGCTGGCCGGTCGAACTACACTTAGTGCGGTTGAGCGTAATTTTTTGGAGCACTTTTAGTGCAGGGGATGAGCGTTATTTCTATGAGTCTTTTAAACCGGCTGTCCCGAGAGCATATTATCCACGCGGATTTTTTTTCTCGGGCTTTGATTGGTTGAAATTTTTAAATCCACCAACCAGAGCATGGGAAAGGATAAATCCGCGCCGCTTATACGCTCTATGGACAACCAGCATTTATGTGTGAGCTAATGCGGACGAACTCAAACCGATCAACTGCGCATGTGTCACTCGCTTCTTTTGGAAATTCGTTTCTCTTGAGCCGAAAGGAACAATAAACAGAATAAAGTAAAAAAGAGAGTAGCACATGCGTAGTTGAAAAAAACCGGTTTCAGTTCCGAAATTTTTCCACCAGTAAGCTGATTGTCATTAAAAATAGGATTGAATAAAAAGTATTTTTTCTTAGCATAGTAAGTATATTATAAAAAGATATATATGAAACACATTAATGATTACTAACAAAAATATAAAGGGTGCAAGCCTAGTTATTCTGTGATTAAACTTACTAACTTAAAAGGGTCATTAAATAATATTAAAACATTAATATAATCTTGATATTTAAAATAACCTAGAAAGCCGTGGCGTAGCCAGGGGGGGGGGGGGTTTGGGGGTCAAAACTCCCCCCGTTGGCCAATGAGAGTACTAATAGAAATAGAAAAATATAACTTTTCAATTGTAGAAAATAATATAAGTTCTTATAGATATAGATACAATACAATACAATTTATGAAAAAAAACTTGGGTTGAAGACAATTTGAATTACCAAGTTTTACTCTATTATACCTATTGGTAAAGGCACAAGAAAGTTATAAGGAAAAGCTTTTCACAGAAAGGCCAATTTAACTATTTTTAATTTTTTTCCAAAATATTAGTTTAATAATACATAAAATCTGTCTTTTTGCTTTCATGAAAAGTTATGGAAAACTCGGGAAATTTTCGAAAAATAAGAAAATGTTCTGAAAAACTCGGAAAATTTTCGGAAAACTCGGAAATCTTCGGAAAAACTCTGGAAATATTCGGAAAAACCCGTGATAAACCCGGAAAATTTTTAAAAAGCTTAGGAAATGATCGGGAAAACTCGGAAAATTTTCGGAAAACTCTGGAAATATTCAGAAAAAACTTGGGAAATAATCGGAAAAACTAGGAAAAAGTGTTTATCAGAAAATTTTAAAAAAATTTAGGAAAACTCGGGAGATGTTTGGGAAACCTAGTTAAAAACTGGGAAAAACTAGGAAAATTTTTGGAAAAACTCGGAAAATGGTTGAGGTGGCATGGCAAAACCCCCCATTGCCAGTTTCTAGCTACGCCACTGTAAAAAGTGTTGCTCATTTGATCCCAATGCGAAAAAAAAGATAAAATTTGTTAAGGGATTTAAATCACACTTCTTTTGTAAGTAACAAAGAAATTGTTGACATTACATCATACCTTCTGCTTGAATAAACAGTTATATTTAAACAAAAGAGTCTTATAAAACTAAAAAAGTCCAAAAGAAGTCTATAAATTCACTGAAAAAACACAAATTAACAAAAAAAGCTTCGAAGAGAACTTCCACACAAGAACAAAGAGTACGAAAAATGAAAATGGCGATAGGTCGCTAGGCGGCTGACACCCTGTCAAAAATATCAAAGTACAGAAATCTGTAAATTTGGACGCCCTCTAATAGCTGGCCCATTTTTCATTAGTTTTTGGCGGGAAAGTCCGAGTGTCTATACTACCGCTTTGCGGTCCGTGTACTGTGGATGCCACCATATGCAGTGGCGACTGCTGGCTGTGTCACGGATCACCTTTTGTTAGGTGATCCGTGGCTGTGTGTTCAATTGGTCTTATTGAAGTGAAGAATTCATGTTCTTCTATTATATGATGAAACTTTATAATACTTTCCGTGGTTAGTTTGGATAATCGATTTTTTTCGTGTAACGCGATAACCTATTTAAGAAAATCCAATTTGCGCGCATTCCTTCATATTAGCTTTCTTCCGCTCACGTTTTTTCTCAATGCGCCTAATTTAATATATAATTGTTGATTTCGTATTTTGGTTTTTTTTATACCTTTTTGGGATTTTTCTACCCTTTTGTCATAAAAAACTAAAAATTTAGATAAACTCAAGTATATGTCATATTAATCGTAGCCGCAAGCCTGTAAAGCGTAAGGACACTCATCGTAAAGGCAAGCCTTATAGGAAGCGAAGCCAACGTCAGGCTTTCAATTTTTGGGTTATTGTTTTTGACATGTTTTCCTCGGTTTTATTTTAAAGATGTTGTTTTACACAGTATGAAGGTACCTAAACTATATATACTTATGTAATTAGAATGCTGCTAAAGTTATGCTGCAAACTATCAAAACCTTATTTTTAAAATAAGAACGAGCCGCCAATGCGAATCCGAGGAACATGTCAAAAAATATAACCGAAAAAAAGAAAATCAAAGTCAGGCTTCGCTAGCTGTAAAGCTTGCTTTACGATGAGTGACCTTAGTAAAGCGAGGATACGATTGACAGGCTTTGGCAGGCCAAATCAGCGAAAGGCAAACTTTTATTGTTATTTTTGGCATAAAAGCAAATAGGGCTTTGAAGGGTAAGCTTTTTTTTGGTTTCGTTTTCAATACATAAGTACTGTAATACCTTACGTATAAAACTATTAACGATCTAAGAATATTTTATAGGCGAACAAAAATGTGGAAAGGATAAAAGGGTTATTTTTTATTTTATTTATTTATTTTATAGATGCCAAAAATTTTAACGAGTGTAGCGAGGACTACGATTTATCGAGGGATAAAAAGGCAGCTAGCTATTTTTCGCACTTTTGATCTCTTTTCCGAGATTTTATTTTTTGTTCGAGTTTTTAGGTTTTAACTTTATTTTTAGGATGTTGCACTGATCTGTCACTTGCCATGCCTGATTTTTACTTTTTATTCCTATTTCGTCCCTGATTTGTCACTTCTTATCCCGTGCGAAGTGCGAAAGATATTAAAACTGCTCTATAAGTCAATACAAAAACTTATCATAAACTGATAATTTCTAAATGATCAAAAGTAACAGATTTATATAAGTTTTATATTTAGAAACAAAGCGTAGTGAAATTTTTTTAAAAAGAAAACCGGAATTGGTTCAAATTTTTGATACATATCGGTTCATAAATAAGAAAGTCTGCCATTTTGGATCTGCCATTTTATTTTTTTTTTATGTTTGAGGATAAAACTGTATTCAGTGATCTTAAGCACTGCAAACTTTCACGTTTGGGACAAATCGATTTCAAAATAAAAAATCTGCCATTTTGGAACCGCCATTTTGAATTTTTTTATGAGTTTGAGTAAAAAATCATAATCAGCGACTTGAAGCACGGCCTAGTTCCATATTTGACACATATCGGTTCATAAATAAGAAAGTCCGCCATTTTGGATCCGCCATTTAAATTTTTTTATGTTTGGGGATAAAATCCGCCATTCTTCTAATAAACAACAACAACTAAAATGTAAATTGTATTGTTACCAGAACACTGCACCTACCGAATTTCAACACTCGAAACTAAGTTTAAAGAAAATTTCGTAAAGGATTTTTTAAAGATGTTTTTCTATAAATAATAATATATCTATTTTGTGTTACATCTGCACATTTAATCAAAAAAAATAAAAAATTCTGGCGCCGAGTTGGCCCGGCGCCCAGTTGCCGGCGCCGAGTTGGTGGCGTCCAGATGGCGGCACCCAGTTGTCCCATTGCGTACCTTGTATGACATAAAACAGACATGTTCTGCCGCTGGCGCAGTGAAGGGATTCCAATATACACAAAAGAACAAACGGTATCTTTTAAAACTCGTGGCGTCCTACAATCCCTAGAGGATGGTACGTCAGCTGTAACGGAAAAACGACATTACAAATTAAACTTGTCTGCCAATAAATATGCTAATTTTCCCTATCAACAACATGGCCCACAATGGTTCGATGTGTGAAAGGAAGTACTTATGTACTCGTACTCCTCCACGGCGCCTACAGTACAAACTATCACATTAAATATTTTCAAGAGGTTTCCCAGAAAAAATTGGTCCGTATGGCACGATTATCATAATAATTAACTTGATTTGTTATCGGAAATGAGGTCAACATAAATATTTCCATTCAGAAGGTGTACCACAATTTAGACCAAGAAAAATGTAGGCATTATACAGAATAAATATTAAGTTATAGACATAATACCATAAAGACAAGCCATGGTATTCGTTGATGTGGGTGAAATTAGATATTTCAATTTCTCTAAAAAGATGTGCTTGTCTATATGTCAAAAGAAGGCTTGGCAGCATCATCACTTTGTATTACGTTAAATGACAAAAATGACAAAAGGTGTGTTCTTTGGTCAAAAGATTATTTGGCGGCTACTTGTTTTATATAAAATAAGTTATTATATAGTTATGTCACATTTATCATAATAATTAACTTGCTATGTTCTAATGTAAATGTGGTTTAAATAAATAATTTCTCTCAGAAGGTGTGCCTCACCTTCTGCCAAGAAAAAAATTGGCTGCATACTAATTTATTAATTAGGGCATCAACATGAAACCAGTAACGCAAAAATTTTGACGGTACTTGATGACGTACGTTAAACTTAAATATTTCAACTTTTGAGGTGTGTCCTTTGGTCAAAAGATGATTTGACGGTTACTATTTTTACAAAAAAGAAGTTATTACATAGTTATGACACATTTATTATAATAATTAACTTGGTAGGTTCTAACGTAAATATAGTTTAAATAAATCATTCCTTTCAGGAGGTGTGCCTCCCCTTCTGTGAAGAAAAAAATTGGCAGCATACTAATTTAATAATCAGGGCATCAAAATGAAACCATTAAGGCAAAAATTTTGATTGTATTTGATCAGTAGTTTAAACTTAGATAGTACAACCTTTTAAAAAGTTGTGCCTATCAATATGTCAAAAGAAGGATTGGCAGAATCACCACTTTGTATTACTTTACGGTATGTGACACGAATAAAAGAAAAATCTTTATGGTATGTCATGACTTATATCGGATGTATATATAACCAATGTTTTCAGGAGTTTTGTCTGGCCTTTGGTCAAAGGATTATTTGGCAGCCTAATAATTTTATATAAAAAAAGTTTATATGACACATTTATTACAATTTTTAATGTGTTATGTTCTAACGTTAATATAGTTAAAAAATTATTATTTTCAGGAGGTGTGCCTCACCTTATGTCATGGAGAAGTTTGGCAGTATACTGAGTCCATAATCAGGGCATTAACATGATCCCAATAAAACAAAAATTTTAATGCTGTTTCATGGCGTAGGTGAAATTTAGATATTTCCACTTTTTAAAAAGGTGTGCCTGTCGATATTTTAAAAGAAGACTTGTAGCATCACGACTTTCTAATACTTTAATATATATGACACGAATAAAATAAAAATATTGTTGGTATATCATGACGTAAATCGACTATAAAGATAATCAATCTTCTGAGTAGGCATGTCTAGCCTTAAGTCAAAAGATTATTTGGCACCATAATATTTTTACATAAAATAGTTCCATATGACACGTTTATCATAAAAAATAACATGATATCTTCCAATGTAATTGTACTCTAAATAAATAATTACTTTCAAGAGGTGTGCCCCATCTTTGGTCAAGAACAATATTGGCAGGATACTCATTTAATAATGTGGATATTTTTATGACACTAATGTAACAAAATTCAACTTGATAGTTAAACATATAGGTACATTGTTCATATGTAATAGCTTTAAGGAGGCGTGACATTCCTCTTTCCAGGTTTGGCTGAATATAGTTAACTATTATATTAGTAATAGCTTCATCTGACACTAATTAGATAAAAGCTGTTTTGTTATTCAGTAAGGTAGTTTATCTAAAAAAAAGTGCAGTGTGAGGCAGGTGTTACATGACAGGGGATTAGGCAACCTGAGGCAGCATAAATAATTTATAAAGCAAAGGTATAAATACACATTTTCTGCAACAAAATTTTTTGGTTTTTGATTATGTAGATTTACTTTTACCTGTATATTACAATAAAAGCGTGTGCCTGTGTCCCACTCAGGTGAAGGTGTGGCAGCGTAATCATATGTTAAAAAATGGGTAAATATGACTCATTTACAACAAAAACTCAAATGATACTAATTCATGCTGTTTAATGTTAATCTTCGTCAATGCAATTAATTTAATTAGCGACTTGGGTCCAAGTCTGGTTATTTGTTTCGGTAGGCACACCTTTGTGTACGCTAATATGACACTTGTTAAATATGAATTTTAATGGTACGGATAACGTAGAGTTCTGTGTCACAGGCTCTTGGTATATTAGGGACTTTTTGCAAGAAAGCAGGGAGTGCCAGGCAATATTTTGATAGTCTATTTATTTATTTATTTTATTAATTAATTGTAGGAAAAAAAGAGCATTTTTAGTTGTTTCTCTGTCTCTTTTTATTAACAATGTGGACTTATCTCCTTTTTTCCCGGTAACACGATGCACATGAAGTATTTTTTTTAAAATAGACCAAGCAAAACCTTACTTTTGTAAGGGTGTAAAATAATTAAAACCACCACTAATAATAATAATAATGCCCCAGTAAGCAGGCTTTAACACTCGCTAGATGATGAATAATAATGATATCTCAAACTTAAACAAACAAGATTAAATAATGTATAAGGTTTCAAACACTCCCGCGCTCTTTTAATTACATAAATATAAGCATGTCATTCATTCAACACCCTATGCGTACATTTTTAATATGATATAAAAGACAAATATTAGGAATATATAGGCATATTTAGAGGTATATAAATATTCAAAAGATCATGGAAAATTTTTTAGTTAAGTAATCAGATTTTATTTAAGTTTTTAGAACTTTATTACCAGAAAATGTAATTATAATTAACCTTCAACATTTTAAATCTTGAGACGAATGAATCAATAATTAGATTTCATAGCATTTTCCAGAAATCTAAAATTTCTACTTATTAACATTTGCTAAGGGTCAATGGCTATCAGTAAAAATGTTGTTTTTAGCGTCTTCTATATTCTTCGCTATTGTTTTTTTGTCAATTATTATTATTTCATAAGCTTTTAGAAGGAGAAAATTAGTAACAGCATAAAAACTATTGGGAATAAAAGAAAATCTATCGCAGCCAATAGGAAAATAAAATTAGATTCGAGCCGAGTTATTGATGTGAAATAGAGTGAGCTTATAGGGGCGGATAAAGGCTTTTTACGGTTTTTAGCGAAACTAAATCTCCCGTCGCAAAATGTTAAATTACTACTATTATGTCGGTTTAGAACGTTTTTCTACGTTGTCGGACGCCTATTCTTCACCTCCTTCAATCCTGACAATCATCTGTCAGGTTTTTTTGACTTATTGATCTTTGGATTGACTGTTGCTATTCCAGTTTAGGACGCCCTCTTGTTCTACGCCCTATTGGCTGCCATTCTAGGACCTGCTTTGGTAATCTTTCGTCGTTCATCCGTTGGACATGGCCGTACCATATCAGTTGTCTTTTATTGATGTCATCCGTTATGCTTCCCTCAATTTCCATTTTTTCTTTTATGATCTCATTTCTTATATGATCTGTTCTAGATATTTTCGTTGATCTTCTTATTGCATCCATTTCGACATTTACCATTTTTGTTTTGTATTTTTCTGTTACACAACAAGTCTCTATTCCATAAAAAAGTTACATACAATAGTTATAGGTAATACAAAGGTACTACTACAACTTTTGCAAAATAATTTTTTTACCTAACCAAAGATTTTCAGAAAAAAACCTAAAATACGCGCTTTTTTTCATTTTTGGGTAAGTCCACATCAATTCAACCAATTTAAAAATAATTTTGAACCTTGAGTTTTTTGATGTGGTGAGTTTTTGTGTAGTTATTCTCCGCCTAATAAAAAGTAAAATAATTTTTTTTTAAATTTTTTGATTGCATATTTTTTGAGTTATGCGTTTCCAAAAATAAAAATATTGACCCATTTTTAGCCTGCATCGGTTTCTGCTGAAACTTGCTATCTGTAGAGAACGATTCACAAACCAAACTTTGATGTGTTGATAGCCTCATTTCCTAAAAAAAAGGACAAAGGGTCTATGCGAAAATTATATTTTTGATGAAATCTCAAAAACGGATTTTTGGTTTTTCTTAATTTTTATAAATTTTTTTCTTAGACTATTTGTTTACATGTGTGCTAAATTTTACCTTGGTATGATAATGCGATCATAGTTAAAAAAATGTATTTATATCTTGATGCATATATTGTTTGATATTTTTATTACTATAAAAATTAATATCTAAAGTGCACATATTGTTATGAGGCATCTTATTTATGTAGCATTTATATTATAAAAACGCGGACACTATGGGCATCTGGTTTCGCTACGTTGGCATTTAAATAAAGAAACAATTATATGAGAACCTGTACATAAATGCCCCCTTTTCACCACCTACGCATCCTCGTTTCAACTCAAATACAAACACATACATACCGGGTATTAATTCTTAGTTAGTATTCAAGTCTTTGGTGAATTCCTTTTGGGGTTTATTGATACTTTATGATGAAATTATTAATTATAGAAAGGTCAGATTTTAATATTTTTTTAAAGTCGGCCGTAAGGTAATTAAATATCAGAGGTGACGTATTATTTTGACTGATGACTTTTTGTAAAAAAGCACTTGCGTTGCGTAAACATGGCGTTTCGTAGCGTGTTTTCTCAGTCTGTTATTATGGCTTTGCGAAGTATCCGTTCTGGAAATTAATTTGATTTTACGTAGTTACCGAAATCGAAATGGTAAATTGAACATCGAAAAAAAATTGGTTGGTATTTTCCAAAATCATCCCACGATAGTGAGAAATTCTAGAAATGTGACATAGTGGATGTGTAATCTTAACTTAGGCGTCGAAATAAGTAAGTGAAAATGATTAAAAAGTTTTAAAATAATATAATTCTAGTCACGGCTAATTTATAGGTAAAATATTAAAGTAGAGGAATTGTCAAATAGTTATATTTATGGTAAAATAAAAGAATTTTGAACAACATCAATTTACAAAAATAAATTTTTAAATAGGAACCCACTGTCATCCCATAATAAAACTTGGCCTACATGTAAATAAATAGTCTAGTAAATAAATAGTGTAGAAAACAAATATAAAAAAAATTGAACAAAATAAAAAATCCGTTTTTCAACTGCATCAAAAATAAATTTTGTGGTGAGACCCCTGCATTTTTTTTACAAGAAGGATGCCACTAGGCATACCATAATTAAGCTTGTAGACCTATAAGATAACAAGGGTTTAAAGAAATCAAGTCAGTGCTAAAAAAGACGATATTAAGCATTTAAAAAAATTAATAACTTATAAACTAGACTGCTAAAAAATCTAAAATTTTGCATTTTTACTTCTTTCTACTTAGTAAAGAACCAAAAATTATGAAAATCAAAAGTGACAAGTGGTTGATTTGATATGGACTTACCCTTTTGATTTTAATCTTCTATTTTTTTTTTGTTTTTGACAAAATTTGGTGAAAACTCATCTAAACTGCTCAAAAATTGAAGTGAGCCACCCCATTTTTTTGGACATTTTTAAAGTAAATTTATTCCTAAACGAAACGGTCCATTCCCACATAATTTTCTATGTGATATAGCTTCGATTGTCCTCGTTTAGAGTATGGTTTTCTTGTTGTCCTGCGCTTGACAGATAGCTTCACATGGTGGCTACAACGCAAGTGTAACAAAAGTGTAAAAGTTTGCACGGCTCCCATTTCCCGTACGATTTTTTTAAAATAAAATTTTATGACACAAAATGACAGTCAGCTAAAGCCAAAAAAAGTTATTTTTCAGTTTTTTCAATTTCTCTTTAGTTTCCGAGATATTATTTTTTTCCATAAAATTGTACTTTTTCTGATTTTTAGTTTGACGTTTCTACCCGGTTTGACCCATAGCCACCAAATTTGCTATGAGGCAATCCAAGTATTGAGCACAATGAGGGGCGTGCAAAAATAATTTTTCATAAATTCTCCTTTTTATGAGCAAACCTGAGTCTCAACTTCTGTAGGTGATCTGATATCAAGTCTAGGTAAATACAACACACGTTTTATTGAAGTTTGAACATTTATGCCGGGACGGTTTTTTCATTTTTGTTAAAATATCACCATCGGCGTCATGATGATTTTTTGTAAAAATGCCAGTTATTTCGCAAAGTCCATGGATTCAAGCGAATTTTCTCACACCACTACAGATGATTTTGATGCTGCCTCAGTAAAAGTCATAGAGCAGTGCTTATGCCTCGTGTGCCATCCGATTTGGGTTGTAATATCTCATAAACGAAAGTTTTAAGAGTTGAAAAAAACTGAAATGTGAAATGCGTTGGAACCAGAAAGCTTATGTTTTGGTTGTGCTTGTCATCTTGAGCATTTTAAGGTATCATACGCAAAAATAGGTTAAGAAATAAAAAAGTAACTACTAATAAAAAAAATTTGTGACCTTATTTACAAAGCAATTTTGCTCCCAGATCTCTCATTTCTTGACCGATTCCTGTAAACGATATATCGAAATGCTCGGAAGATGGAGGCTGATACAACGAGACAACCAAAATTATTAGGTACTGTTGGATCACTGTTTAGGAAAACTTAAAAAAATTGAATCTGTTTTTAAATAGGCCTACCAACAACCCCTATCATTGTAGTGCCCTTCGGGCCATTAGAATGACAGATAAAACAAACGTCTAGTGTCAGTCCTGTTTTATCCGAAGGGCACTGATACGATATAGGGGTTGTTGGTAGGCCTATGTAAAAACTGATTTAATTTTTTTAACTTTTCCTAAATAGTGATCCAACAGTACCTAATAATTTTGGTGGTCTCGTTTTATCAGCCTCTATCTTCCGAGCATTTTGATGTCTCGTTTACAGGAATCTGTCAAGAAATGAGTGATCGGGGAGCAAAATTGCTTTGTTAATAAGGTCACTAAAATTTCTTATCGGTAGTTACTTTTTTATTTCTCAACCAAACTTTGCGAATGAAACATTAAAATGCTTAATACGCCAAGCGTAACCAAAGCATAACATTTCTGGCTCCGACGCAGTTCACATTTTACTTTTTTCCATTCTTAAAACTTTCGTTTGTGAGATATTACAACCTTTATCAGATGTTACACGTGGCATAAGCTCTGCTCTACGATTTTTACTGAGGCAGCATCAAAATCATCTGTGGTGGTGTGAGAAAATTCGCTTGAATCCATGGACTTTGCGAGATTACTGGCATTTATACAAAAAATTATCCTGATGCCAATGGTGACATTTTAACAAAAATGAAAAAAACCGTCTCGGCATAAATGTTCAAACTTCAATAAAACGTGTTTTGCATTTAACTAGACTTGATATCAGATCACCTACAGAAGGTGAAACTCAGGTTTGATCATAAAAAGAAGAATTTATGAAAAATTATTTTTGCACGCCCCTGATTGTGCTCAGTGATCATCTAGGGTACAATGGCGTACAAGGTTGGAAAAGGCCAATATTTGGGTTGCCTTATAGCAAATTTGGTGGCTATGGTTCAAACCGGGTAGAAACGTCAAACTAAAAATCAGAAAAGTACAATTTTATGAAAAAAAATTATATCTCGGAAACTAAAGAGAAATTTAAAAAACTGAGAAATAACTTTTTTTGGCTTTAGCTGCCTATCATTTTGTGTTATTAAAATTTTTTCGAAAAAAATCGTACCGGAAATGGGAGCCGTGCAGACTTTCGCACTTTTGTTACACTTGCGTTGTAACCACCCTGTGGAGCTATTTCTCAAGCGCAGGACAACAAGGAAACCAATCATTAAAAGAGGATAATCAAAGCTATATCACATAGAAAACTGTGTGGAAATTGCCCGTTTCGTTTAGGAATAAATTTTCTTTAAAAATGTCCAAAAAAATGGGGTGGCTCACTTCAATTTTTGAGCAGTTTATTTGTGTACTTAACACGTTGTAATTTTTTTAAATCAAAGTATTTATTTTTAGATATTATTTTGATTTAAAACCTAAAATGATTTTAATTTTATTTTTACCTGAAAATGTTATTTTTTTTAAATCAGTGGTTGCCTCGGTGGTTGCTAAAACGTCTACTTTTAGATGTAGTAAAAAAATTAAAACCTTTTTGGATAAATTTGGCAGGAAATTGAAATTACTGCAATATAATTTAAATCAGTATTCATCTCATCTGTGCTATTTATCATTTTAACTGTGTCACGTTTTCGTATTTTTAAATTCTGTTACTATTTTTTTTTCTTTTTTATTCTTTTGGCCTCTAAATTAAATTAAATTTTTATATTATAAAATAAAACAAATCTTTCGAGTTTCCTAAGGGTTGATGTCAAAAATCACCCGCAATCCGATTTAAATAATATATTTAAATGATTTCTATGCAACAAACTTACTTTAAATGGGACAAAAACTAAATTTCTACCTTTTGCGTTTTATATTAACAGTTTGCCAGATTTTCTTTATCTAAATATAGGAGAAAACATATACATTTTAAAAACCGAAGGTATAAAATATTTGCGAATAATTTCAATGGGATAAACAAACAAATAATATTCTTTAAAAAAAAAGATATCTTGTAACGCGATTTTTTCATCTTAAATCTTATCTGGAGCTAAAACAGTTAAAAAAATTTCTATTTTGCGGTGGTTCACTCGCAACTTAATTATGGTATTGCTGGATGGGGTAGCGTAAGAGACTGTTATTCGAATAAACTAAAAGTATTACAAAAATGGATACTTAAATTATTTATAACAAAAATAAAAAATATTGGGGTGACCAATGGTTTATTGAAGCCAAAGTTTTCAGTATAACACAAATATATTAGCTCACACATATACTATACTATAGTAGTGTGAGCTATAGTGATCCTAATTTTTTTGAGAAAAAAAAAGTTGCTCCGATTTCAAAAATTTTTATATATCTTTGCATTTCAGATGATTTTGAAACTTTTTTGTCGCGCCGTCTGTATGTCTGTATGTCTGTATGTCTGTATGTCTGTATGTCTGTATGTCTGTATGTCTGTATGTCTGTATGTCTGTATGTCTGTATGTCTGTATGTCTGTATGTCTGTATGTCTGTATGTCTGTCTGTCTGTAACGAGCAACGCGCATAACTCAAAAAGCCCTTGGCCGATTTTAATGAAATTTGGTACCTAGGCTAGGCCTTGGGTCGAGATGGTCCCATTTAAAAATGAACAAAATCCACCAAACACAAGCCAAATAAAAGGGTGGGGGAAGATTTAAAAAAATTAGAGTTTCTGTGAAAATATGGCGTGTGTGATATCAAACGAAAGGTAATTGAGTATGGAGTTAAACAAAATACATTTTAGTTTTTTTTTTCTTCAAAAGGGGTGGG
Source organism: Aspidapion aeneum (assembly GCA_963576565.1). Taxonomy (NCBI): domain Eukaryota; kingdom Metazoa; phylum Arthropoda; class Insecta; order Coleoptera; family Brentidae; genus Aspidapion; species Aspidapion aeneum. The sequence goes on from OY755044.1 coordinate 47,845,049, forward strand.
GGTAGATTTCAAAAATTTGAGTTTAAGTCAAAACGTGGCTTGTGTGGTATCAAACAAAAGGTAATTTGGTCTGGAGTTGAATAAGATATATTTCAGGTTTTAGTTTTATTAGCTCGCACGTACACCATAACTCTAGTACCTAGTGTGAGCTTAGGGGCCCATATATTGGCAGAGTATTTTTTTACTGTTTTAATGTTAGTACCTACATAAAGGAAAATTTCAACTTGAAAGTGTTACATACAAAAAACAGTAGGTTTAAGAAAGATTGTATGGTGGTTCCTATTAGCAAAAAAGAAACAATAAATCGATACATTTCTTAGCCCACAAGAAACTATATTCTTAAAACAGTTTAAAAATCAATTTAAAAATTCAACTCTTTAAGAAACAAGAAATAAAATCCCCTTTTTTATTATATAATTAGATTTTAATATTGTGCTTAAAATTATGATAAAAAAACAAACAAGTTTTCGTGGCTAATCGGGTATAAAGATGTTTTTGTTTCTCTCATATTTTTCCGTGAGTAGCTCGAAAGCTTATCCTCACGGGAGTCCAAGCTCTAATGATCCTTATAAGTTGGAGGAGTCCCATAAGGACGAAACAGTTAACTGTCAACACTCATTAGATGTCCATTAGATCTTGAGTCCAGAGTCCAAGCTCTAATGGACACCTAATAGGTTGGAGGAGCCCCATAAGGACGAAACAGTTAACTGTCAACACTTATTAAATGTCCATTAGATCTTGGACCCCCGTGAGGATAAGATTTCGAGCTACCCACGGAAAAATATGATAGAACAAAAAAACTTCTTTTTACCTGATGAGCCACTAAAACTTGTTTGATTTTTAAATTCACGGGTACTAAAATTTACGTTTGTTAGTATTTATACGAGCGGTAAGGTGGTTAAAAACGCTAATCAGCGTTGATCTGACTTGAAAGACAAAAGTACTGTCGGTACCAGATGGATTATTTGCTTTTCAATCGATCTTTTCATCGATCGATATTGTTTCTCTCGTATTTTGGTAGATGGCGCTTCTTGCGGAAGTTTTCTTATTATAAACGTAGGATGAGAGACAAAACGGTCTCATTAACTTCGCAAAAGTGTCACATTGACCAAGGAGTGCCCTGAGGACGAAACGGTTAACTGTCAACACTTATTAGATGTCCATTAGATCTTGGACCACCCTCGTGAGGATAAGATTTCGAGCTACCCACGGAAAAATATGATAGAAACAAAAACTTCTTTTTACCCGATTAGCCACGAAAACTTGTTTGATTTTTAAATTCACGGGTTAAAAACACTAATCAGCGTTGATCTGACTTGAAAGACAAAAGTACTGTCGGTACCAGATGGATTCTTTTCTTTTCAATCGATCTTTTCATCGATCGATATAGTTTCTCTCGTAGTTTGGTAGGTGGCGCTTCTTGCGGACGTTTTCTTACTATAAACGTAGGATGAGAGACAAAACGGTCTAATTAACAATGTAAAATTTAGTACCCGTAAATTAAAATTCAAACAAGTTTTCGTGGCTAATCGGGTAAAAAAAAAATTAGGGGTTTTTTGTTTCTCTAGTACTTTTCCGTGGGTAGCTCGGTACCATAAGGACGAAACAGTTAACTGTCAACACTTATTAGGTGTCCATTAGATCTTGGACCCCCGTGAGGTTAAGCTTTCGAGCTACCCACTAGAGAAACAAAAAACCCTTAATTTTTCTTTTTACCCGATTAGCCACGAAAACTTGTTTGAATTTTAATTTACGGGTACTAAATTTTACATTTTTAATATTTGGCTTTAAACTCCGTTGACTGACGCGATGCCGACGTCTTGATAGCGGAACAAACGCAATTAGCGTTGACCTGATCTAGAAAGGCAATGTGTGTCGTAGGTCACGGTATGGATTCTTTCTTTCAATCGATACTTTCATCGATCGATAATATAGCAGTTTTACTCGCCTGCTGCTGTTTTAGTTTCTCTCGTATTTCGGTAGATGGCGCTTCTTGTTGGGTACATGACTGTTTTCTCACTAGCAATGTAAGGTGAGAGATAAAGCCGTATACTTAATTTATGAGGTGTCCATTAGATCTTGGACCCCCGTGAGGTCTCTCGCCTGCTGCTGTTTTAGTTTCTCTCGTATTTCGGTAGATGGCGCTTCTTGTTGGGTACATGACTGTTTTCTCACTAGCAATGTAAGGTGAGAGATAAAGCCGTATACTTAATTTATGAGGTGTCCATTAGATCTTGGACCCCCGTGAGGTCTAATTAACTTCGCAAAGGTGTCACATTGATTAAGGAGTGCCCTGAGGACGAAACAGTTAACTGTCAACCCCCGTGAGGATAAGATTTCGAGCTACCCACGGAATTAGATGGCGCTTCTTGCGGAAGTTTTCTTACTATAAACGTAGGATGAGAGACAAAACTTCGCAAAGGTGTCACATTGACCAAGGCGTTCCCTGAAGACGAAACAGTTAACTGTCAACACTCATTAGGTGTCTATTAGATCGTGAACCCCCGTGAGGATAACCTTTCGAGCTAACCTTTTTACCCAATTAGCCACGAAAACTTGTTTGATTTTTTAAATTTACTACGTTTGTTAAAATTATGATTCTGACAAAATTTCTCGCTTAGTAACACTAAACTCAAATGTGACAATCGAACCCCAAGAAGATACCTTTTTTCCGAACACGACAAATCCGCGCAAACACGCAAGGAGCTTTTGCGCTAAAATGTTTATTTTTTATTGTAGCTGCTTTGTAAACTTATTTGAATTTATTGAAATATAAACTTTTATTATTATTGAGGAGATTTTTTTAATTTATTTTATTAATCCATTATTAAAATCGCAAATGATTTTCAGTGTCATCTCGAGAGGTTTTTTCAAATGTTGCCGCGGAGATAGCAAAAATTATAATAAAATAAAAACATACCAAATATTTACTAAGTTTAAGTCATACCTATCATCAATTTTATTTAAAATTCTGGTCTTATAAACAACGGTTCCATGTGTTGTCCTTATTGCAAAAATAATAGATAAAGAATTAAGAATGACGCAAAAACTACTAAAATATCCCAAAAATTTTATTTACTACGTTTGCTTACGTTAAGGATACTAGTTTTTTGGGTCTGTATTTATTTAAGGAAAATTTTCACCCATCAGCACAACAACCTATATATATTTCGAATGTATATTTGCATGGTTAGTAGTTAGGTAGCCTAGAGATACCTCGGTAGATAGGCCTTTTCGCGGGCTTTAAATTTCTTTTTCGCATATTTACTCAAAAAATGTGAAATTTCGGAATACAAGACTAATAAAGAATAAGTGGTCGAAAATCCAAGATGGTGACGCCATTTTGATCATGTTTCTGAGGGAAAAGGGGTCAGGGCGTTTATTCTTGCCTGTCCGTGAGGTGAGGTGAGCGAAAAGTTCACTTTCACGGGTGGACTTTGAATACTTTTATCACCTTTTTGCACGGGAAATTAAGTCACAGAGGTGATCGCTCACCTCACGTTCAGAGCTTTACTAATGTTAATCAAACTCCAATAGCTACTGATTGCGCTCTTAGTCTTGGTTTTATGCCTGGTTTTGTGTATTTAAAAACGTTCATGTTGTTCTTTTCATTCTTCATTTTGGTATAATTGAGACGATTTCGAGTTACGGAGGCTGTATAGGGTCTACAGTAATGATTTATATTGACAAACTGTTAAACTGGATTTCAATTGTCATTTTTCATTTTTGACATATTACATAAAATTGATTTTTTTATAGATTGACCCTTTTCTTACATAAGCGTGAAATTTCCTTTAAAATGACGTGTCAGCCTCAATTTTTTATTTTTTTAAAATAATTCTTGCTCTTGTTTGGTCTTCGATTAATGTCCTTAAGTGATCAAAGCCAAACCTGAAGTCAAGGTCACCCTAGCAGCTTAGGACCCACATTCTGCGCCCTTTAGAATTCCATAGAGCAAGAAGCCGCCTTCTATTTATATACAGGGTGTTTCAATCCAATTCTTTGTTTGAAAAATAATGAGTGCGTGAGACAACGTATACAAAATATATTATATAAGTGTACATGGCAGGGAAAGTAAACGACGAGCAACCAATGAAAACGTAGGCAGCGGAAGCGTTGCTGACTGGCTATCCTTTTGATGTACTTTTCAATTGCATACCTTATCACTCGCACTCACGATTTCTAGATGAAAGAATTGCAATGAAACAGGGGGTAGAAAGAAGGGACGATCGATTTTGAAGAGTTAGTTTGGGTAGTTTTGGTAGCCTCACGGAATTGCCCCAAAGCAGTTTTAATCAAATCCGACAGAGAGCCTGTGCAACACGAGCTCGGAATGGCCGTTGCGAAAAATGTGCACTGAATGCAACACTCGGTTTGTCAATTGCTTAAACAAATCCAACAAGTTGCACCAGTCCTCTAAAAAAAATACGAAAACTGCACTAGTAGCGCACTAGTGCTGCACTTTTTGCACAAACAAATTTGCTGTTGGACAGGACCTCGTTTTACGTTCTTTTTCTTTTAGATTAAAGCAGCGGACGACAACACTGTTCTGAGCAGAACTTCCCGTGCGAACAGCAACGCCCACTGTGTATGGTACGGCGAATGTCACACAAATCTGTACGGCAAGAAACAGAATTGTGCCTTCGATGGTCCACCCAAAGTTCTTGAACAGAATGAGGTCAGTAAAAAAAACATCGAAGTTTTAAAAATAAAAATGTTTTTCACAATGAGGGATATAATTATGTATATTTTGACCTCCGAAACCGTATGAGGTATGGCCTTGCCTTTTTAAAGCGTAAACTACATCCATGGTTGTGACGTATGGCGGTATGTTAAGAACCTACTTATAGTTGACCTGGTAATACCGAGGGGAGCATACCTTAATAGCATTACCTTGCTTTACTCATATAAATTAGCATGGTATTATGGCAATACATTACCTTGCTTTACTCATATAAATTAGCATGGTATTATGGCAATACATGTACAAATTTCTTGGCATGACCCCAAGATTTACGTGGCATTACTGGCAATACATGTACAAATTTTGGGTCAGTTGTTACCCCCTTGGGTAATACCTTTACAAACCTTTTCCACCTTTGCCCTTGCCTGCCATGTTAATTGGTGGTAGCTTCCCCAACCTTTCTCCCCTTTGCCTATACCAGTCATGTTGATTCGTTCTTACCTTCCTAAACCTTTTCCAGCTTTGCCTATGTTTGTCTTGTTGATTTTTAATGCTGCTTCAACTATGCTCTATGATAAGTGTCCTTATCTCGAACGGTTGCTCTACCAAAACCGACAAAAACTAATAAAAATACTACTCTTTACCAGATGTGAATCTAGTTAGCGAAGCACCCATCTCAAATCGAATCGCGACTAGGTGGATAATTTGCCGTTAATTAGTCGTTAACTAGCTGTGGAAAAATTGATTTTGTCGCTGTTATTTTTGACCGTTTTTTTGGGTGCTTCGCTAACTTCATACCCTCGTCCAAAATGGCTTTAGACATGACTTATCGAAATCGAATATGGTGAATAATTTGCCACCAATTAGTCGTTAATTAGTGGATAATTTAATTTGTTGCTTTTATTTTTTTTTTGTTTTTTGGGTGCTTCGCTAACTTCATATGAATTTAACGAAGCACCATCATCAAAAATGGCTTTAGACATCACCTATCGAAATTGAGTACGGTTATTACGTTAATTAGATATGAAAAAATTAATTTTGTCGTTTTTATTTTTGACCGTTTTTTTGGGTGCTTCACTAACTTCATATAAAGTTAGCGAAACACCCAAAAAACGGTCAAAAATAAGAGCGAGAAAATTAATTTTTCCACAACTAATTAACGGCAAATTATCCACCTAGTCGCGATTCGATTTGCGATGCTTACTTCATGCTCATCTTAAATAGTGGCTAGAAATATTAAAAAACTGAGTGAAAATTTTACTGATCATTTGCAACATAATATTTTTAACTTACGGTTGATCAGTTTTTTTATCTGCAATTTTATTATTTTAAATTCAATTATTTTCAAAATAAAATTAAAAATTATTTTTTTATTATTTTTTTGTTCTTACAATTTGGGATATTAGTTTTTTTTTCTTCAATTTTTAGACTTTACTGGAAAAATGGTGTCCGTCCCTGGCCGGGAGTCCAGTTTGTTGCGATGGTGCACAGTTAACCACCATGGACGGCAGCGTACAAATCGCTGCTGGATTGTTTAAAAGGTAAAAATCTGGAATGAGGTCGTTCCAAAAAATATTTCGTGATTTTTTTTACATAAAATTAAACTAAAAATGAAGTTATCATCACATATTTTTCGTTTGCCCGGTCCCAGTCGGTATAAATCTATTTATCCATGCCGTTTTTCCGCTCCCACAATTCTTATGCCTAATGTCCTTAAAATGTTGTTGCAGCACCGGTAATATACGTCACGAAATAGGAGGTCGACCTTGGAGCGACCAATAGGAAACGAGAACTATTTCTAGAAGGGTTATATTGTCGCTTTTAGCGCTTGATCTGATTCTGATTTGATTTTTTTGAATTTTTTTGAAATATTTATGACAAATACAGGTTGCACAGTTTCACACTATAAAGTTTTCAAAAAAATTGGTGAACTTATAAACTTTAAGAGGTCACAAGCCTCCATTGCCATGCCAAGACCGGGAAGACCTTTTTAGTGTAATGCTGTGGTAGTAGTATACTGATTGACACATAATTTAATAGGTGTCCGAGCTGCATGAAAAATTTTATCGAGCAGATTTGTCAAATGACCTGCTCCCCTGTACAGTCCGACTTTATTGAGGTTACGGAGACTGAAGTCGACGACAAAAACAAGTCGATAACGTACATTACTGGAGTTAACTACTATATTACTACGAAGTTTTTGGAGAACACCTATGGATCTTGTAAAGGGGTAAGTTTTGATTTGATTCTCAACAATTGTATGGTCTGTACTAGAGGCTCTCGATAGATTTTTGACATGTTTTACACCAAAACTGGCATTTATTTTTTTGTACAGTCTATGGGCCAGTGAACTTATCGCTATAATTTGGGGGAGTAAGTTTCCTTGTTACCATAGTTAGAACAAATTGTCGGGATGTTAAAACGCTATGATGGCCATCTCTAAGTGGTAGCTTAAACAAATGGTAACCAATTAAAGATGGCGGACGATGTTTAAAAATAGCAAAATTTGAAAAACGGTAATTGAGAATTATTTTTATTTTACTGCATTGTTTCGTCACCCTAAAGGTTAAACTTCTTGTCTCTATTCCCGACAGGAGTGGTGGTAGACCTCAAAATGTACCTGAAGACATGGCTTTTTTTGTTTTTTTAAATATTTTAATGTCCATCAACGTCAAAATACACTTTTCTTAGAAAAGACGTCAGACACTTCCAAGAAGAAGATGTAAACTTTAATTTTCCATGTTTTAAGGTTTTAAAGTTTGGTAAATGGTACTCCTAAAAACAACCTCAAAGGAGGTCTTTTAGCAAAATGACGCATCTTAGCAAAAAACATCAAAAATACTTTGTCATAGTACCTTTAAGTCCGCTTCTTTCGATATATCACTCAGCATCGTAGATATGGTAGGTATTTCTCCAAGCCAGCTAATAGTTACAACTTTGCAAAAATTCGATGTTTTGGCTATTAAACCTGATTTTTTGCTCAAAAATTGTGAAGATGCGACGATATTTCCTGTAACAATTTTTCTAGGCAATAAAATTTTGAGGTGAATATGGCTAAAATTAGCTACATAGCTACAGTAATGTGGCTCTCAGTAATGACTGAATGTAAAACAATTCTTTAAATTATGTTATAACAAGATGTTTATTAGGGGTTTATTCTATCCAAAATCAAAAAGTCGGGGAAAAAGTGAATATGTGCATTACATAGCTCTGGTAATCTGCTTTCGAACGGCTGCTTCTAGCTACTTAGCTATTATGGTAAGGGAGCTAGGGAGTCTTGCACTAGTTTGTGGTATACTTTGTTTGTCATTTGTCACCTGTCAGATGTTATAACTGTCATATTTTACCTGTCAAATGTCATATGTCAACAAGGTGAGCTGGCCCCTAGACTAGTAGTCAAAATTTGAAGTTTGGAGTATTTCCTAACTTAAAATATTAAAACGTCAAATTGTTTTGTTTTTGTTGTCAACTTTTGAAGCATTTCCTCTCATAAAACATTAAAAACATCAAAAAAAGTCCAGGAAAACCACACAAACAAAGAAACTTATGACTATCATCTTCTAATATCGATCTTACATATAAAACTGGATTATGCCAGAAATACATGGCAATATGATTTACCGACCTTTGGGGAAGCACATCCCTCAAATATATTCAGGGCCTCTAGCCTGTGCTGTAGTCATATTAAAGCTTTTTAGCTTTAGGGGACCTACGAATCTATTTGTCTTTTTTTATTATAATAAGGATTGTTAAAATGGTTAAGGTTAGGTTTCTTGGGAAAAAATGTGTCCTATATAAAAAGTAACTATATGAGGCTTTATGGGCATTTCGGAAACTGTAAAACATTTTCCTTAAATGGGAAAAAAGGGGTATTATTCCGAGCCCAATCATATGTGGTACCAAAATTAAAAATATCTACAGGGGCTTTTGAAATATCGGACAAAAGCTAAAAAATATTTTTTTTGAAAATTAAAGTATTCTCGCCATCTTGTAAACAAATTTAATAAAATTTGGAGTTTTATATTAGCGACTATGGCCAATCAAAGGAATTTTTTTCAGCTCTGCTTCTACTTAGAAATCGTTTCCGGGAATCCCAGGTAGTTACTTTTTTCCGGGACATATTATCGAATTTCGGAATATTTCGCTTAATGTGTTCCTAAAAATAAATAATTTATATTCTAAACGAGACCATACAATAACAAGACCATCATTTTTAAAAATTAAAAACAATTTTTTTTTGGTACGAGATAATAAAAATGACAGCAAACTATGACGTTAAATATTAATAAATGTGTTTCTGTCCTTGTTCTTCAATTTGTGGAAAGGGTCGTGTTTTTAAATAATTCATTTTGGTGATTATTTTAAGTGCTTTTTTGTGTTTTAACTTCTGTTCTATTAGGTTTTATAAAGAAACAGGGAGTAAAAAAAATAATAATTTTGCGTGTTAACTAAATCTGTTCTTATTATTTATTTCACTTATTAAGAAAAACCTAAAAAATGCAGATCATCTAGACTTTTTGTCTAATTTTTTTTCGAATTTTTATTTTTTTTATGTACCAAACATAAGAATTTACATGTCTTTAAAAATGGTGATAAAATCCCATCAATATTTTTACCTGAAGTTGTTAAGCTATAATCATTTAAAAAATAATTGAAATGGGGCAGTCAGCATGTGTGTTTTAAAATTTTTCAAATGTAACGATTTGTGTCTCCATTTTGTAGTGACGGTGGCCTTATCTTATATTATTTTTATATCACACCTGTTATAACTTTTGACAATTGATTTTTATTGACTTTTAATTTTGAAAAAATCAAAACCACTAAAGTAAACAGTCAATCTATAATATAAAGATACATGGGTGTAAGTTAAATCTTGAAATGCGGGTTTCAATACTTCTTAACCACTTCAAGTAAAAATATGAATGGCTTGTATCTAGATTTTTATAAAAATTTAAGTTCTTGAGTTCGGTACTTTCTCAAAATTTCAACAAAAAAAAAACATATTTGGACAAAAAGTCAAAAAGATTTGCATTTTTTAGGTTTTTGTAAGTTAGTTGCCACGTAGAAGTAATTAAATGAGACATTTTCATTTCCTTCCTGTGGGGAAATGCCATGGAGATACATGTGAGGGGTGAATATATGGTATATATATGGTATTAATTGTGTATGATAATCATGGCTCTGCTACAGAATAGCGGCTTACAAAATGGCGCTTCTACAAAATGGCGCTCCCACAAAATAGCGCAGCTACAAAATAGCGCTGCTATAAACTAGCGCGTATCAAAATAGCGCCAACCAAATAGCGCTGCTACAAAATAGCGCGCATCAAAACAGCGCGGCTACAAAAGATCGCCTTACAAAATAGCGCTGCTACAAATTCGCGCGCGTCAAAATGGCGCTGCCTCAAAATAGCGCTGCTATAAAATAGCGCCTTTCAAAATAGCGCTGCAACAAAATAACGTGCGTCAAAATGGCGCTGCTTCAAAATAGCGCTGCTACAAAATAGCCTTTTATGACGTGCCACTCCCGGTAACCTCTTTCTAACATTTTTTCAAAAAAAAAACTTCCCTGACTTTTCCCCGGGTCCTAGAGGGTGTGAAACCAAACCGAACCGAACCGGCATCCTAGACGTTGTGAAATCAAACCGAACTAAACCGATACTTCGATTCGGTTCGGTTCGGTTTTGTTTCACACCCGCTAGGATCCCGGGAAAGAAGTCAGGGAAGTTGTTTTTAGGATAAAATATGTTAGAAAGATACCCCTTAGTCAAACAGTTGCTGTTTTTAATTTTGCTGTTTTTAATAGATGCCGCTATTTTGCCGCAGCGCGTAGGGTCACTGCATCACCAAGACGTAGTGTCTTCTTTATGGAGGCGCCAGGCTTCCAGGATGCAGTGACCCTAGCAGCGCGTTTTGATGCGCGCTATTTTGTAGCAGCGCTATTTTGCTGCGCGCTATTTTGTAGCAGCGCTATTTTGTAGGGCGCTATTCTGTAGCAGAGCAGATAATAATAGTGCTTCATCAAAAAATGCAATTGTTAATTTATTTTTGTAATTTTTGTTTACACAAATTACTCAAATTAGACAACAAAAGAATTTGCCGCCACTGTATATGTATATTTTATATTCAGGTTTAGAAAATAGCTTGCTTGAAAAAAACCTAGCTTTATAACACGTAGTAAAACGATGATGAAATTAATGATTTTGCAAATTGAAGCAAGAAAAAGAGATTTTATTTTATTATGGCAAAAGACAAATTTTTGTTGACCAGCATTTTATATTCTTATTAACTTATAAGGGCCCCCAAAAAAATGTTTGCCCCGGGCCCCATGACGTCTAGTAACACCGCTGGTAGTTTCTGAGATAAATTCGGTAGCATTCCCTAATGGGACACTCATATTTTGCCTAATTTTTAGGTATCTGTCCCTTCAACCGGCAGTTTGGCCATGGACCTGATGTGTGGTCCATGGGGCGCAGACAAGTGCACCTGGGAGCGCTGGTTTCACTTCATGGGCAACGCCACCGAGAACGCCGCCTACGTTCCCTTCAACATTAACTATGTCAATTCCACCGATGCCAAAGTTGGCGATTACACTCCTATTGATCCACCGACGGTGCCTTGCAGCAAAGGAGTTGATGTAAGTTATTAGGGTCATAGCAAACTCTGAGCGATCGCGTGTTGTGCGAAATGACTTGTCTTGACCAATGACATAGTCACCTGCTCTTCAGAGTCAGTGAATTTTACGCGTTTGAAGTGAAATCTGTTCTCCTGTCCCGAACCGACTGAACGTTTCTCGGTCGGATCGTAGGAGAAGCTTGCGCAATGGAGGTCTTGTCGCATTGCACGAAACGGCTCGGAGTTAATTTAAAGATTGCCATTGGCCAAAGCATATGATGGGAACTAGGTATCACACCGTTCAACAACCAGAATAGCTACCCAGAAGCAATATAAGGGCCTGGACCATTTCCTATTAAAATAAAAACAGCAAGTAACCCGTCAAGGGGAAGGGGGTCCGTTTCATAAACATAATGATCATGGCGAAATGTCTCTTTTTTTTTTAAATCGGTGCATTTTTCGAAAATATCACGTCTTTGATTGTTTTCGTTGTTAGGCACTGTATAACTCAATGAGCACAAAGTTGCTTCAGGGGGAATATGTAGTTGTTTTACAAATTAACTAAGACATTTTAAAGAAAATCTAGGATATGTCTTTTTTTTTTAATTTCAAGGCCCCGTTTTGATAGCCGTAGTAATAAGTATCAATAGTAATAAATTTATGAAATATTTTTTGCAAAAACAAGTTTTTTAGTAAACAGTTTTAATTTTTATAAATAAATTTTATTCATAATTTTTAGTGAACCTATGACAAAAAATAAAAAAAATACTTGTTACCCATCCATTTCAACATAATACATTACTTCCAAAAGATTACCCTATTACTATTATTAGGAACTATTATTTTATCAAATTCCAAGATATAATTTTATGTATGTAAATTTATGAATAGTAGATAGTGACAATATCATCATCCCATTTACAACCGATTAAAAACAAATCTGAAAAACAACATTTTTAGCAAACAATTTGTTGTAATAAATGACGATTTGTATTTTTTGTTTTTTAATAAAGCTATGACAAAAACGCGAAAAAGAAAACTTGTTTCCCATTTTAATAGTTTAGATTATTTCCGTAACATTACGTATTGAAATATATATTACCCTGTTATTATTATTAGGTTTTCCCTTGGCAATGTATCATTCGACTAAATTTTGATCTTATCCAATCTTATCAGACTGATTCATCATTCACCTATAATAGCACTTTTCCCTGATCATTGAAAAGTGAAAACTATCTACTTATGTTGCGCATCATCATTATTTCCATATTACAAATACCGGGTGGGCCAAAAAAAACTGGACAATTTTTTTTTTCATTCATTATTACTTTTGAGCTATACCATCGATTTTAATGGGACGATCTGCACTTGGCAGAGAATTAATCAGAGTTCCAAAATCCAAGATGACGAACGAAATAAAATTGTACCCTTCAAAGATGCTCATTTATTCTTGTGTTGAGAACATGTTTTAATTATTTTTTTAAATCAGTAAAAATGCAGCAATCTTGCCACATTCAACATTGTACGAATTAGCAAAATCGGTTTAGTGGTTCTTAAAACAAATGTTTTTGTTTCAACCATTGTTCTAAATATTATATGATTGTCTTGCCAATCATGTCTGCATGTATTTCCTTATAAATTCATTACTACTCAACCGATTTTGATAAAATAAAAAATATCCTGGTGAGAATTGATTGCTTTTTAAAGATCATTAAAATTTAAGATGGTGGACTGAATCACTTGATTCTTAAAAATGGCGTGTTTATTCCTATTTTCTGAAAATCTTTTAGTTTTTTTTTATTTATAGAAAAGCACTTTAATTAATTTGTACCTCTTTATGCGGTAGAAAAGTAGTGTTTTTCTATAAATTAGAAAAAACCTAAATATTTTCGGAAAATAAGAATAAGCACGCCATTTTGAAGAATTAAGTGCGATTCTGCCCGACATCTTACATTCTAAGATGGCGACAAATTTCGATTATAATCTTTAAAGAGCAATCAACTCTCAGCAAGATTTTTTATTTCACTAAAATTGGTTTAGTAATAACGAATTTATAAGGAAATTAATGCAGACAGAATTGGCAATGCAATCGTATAATCTGTAAAACAATGGTTGAAACAAAAATAGATTTTTTGAGAACCACCACACCGATTTTACTAATTTGTACCTCGTTGTGTGGGGGAAAAGGAGTGCTGTTCAATAAATAAATAAAAACTAAAACATTTTCAGAAAATAGGAAAAAACACGCCATTTTGAAGAATCAAGTTTGATTCTTTCCGCCATCTTAAATTTTAAGACGACGATAGACTGATCATGATCTTTAAACAGCAATCAATTCTCACCAGAATGTTTTTATATGATTAAAATCGGTTCCGTAGTAATGAATTTATAAGGAAATAAATGGAGACACGATTGGCAAGGCAATCGCATAATATGGAAAACAATGATTGAAACAAAAATATATTTTTTTAGAACCACTGAGCCGATTTTGCTGATTCGTACCTTGTTGTGCGTGGCAAGAACGCAGCTTTTTTACGAATTTATAAAAATAATTAAAACATGTTCGCAACACAAGAATAAACGAGCATCTTTGAAGGCTACATTTTAATTTCGTCTGCCATCTTGGATTTTGAGATGGCAGACAAAAAAATATATTTAATCAAAACTCTAATTAATTCTCTGCCAAGTGCACTTTGTCCCATTTAAATCGATAGTAGTTCAAAAGTTATAATAAAAAAAAATTGACCGGTTTTTTTGGCCCACCCGGTAAATTGTTGCTTTATAATTTTTGTTGAAATTAATTTTTAAACTTTTGTTTAAATTTAGTTTTGTTATATTCTATATAATTTATCTAGATCTCGAATTGGATTTTTCTTGATGACCACAGAACACTAAAACTAATTGATGACTGGCATAAGGGAGGTACAAAGTCAAAGTGTGACATAATGCGGCAAACGGCTCGGCGTGTTTCTGCTCTCATGGAGTTTAAACTATATTTTAAAAAAAATTTGAATGTTTCAATACCAGTTTAATTTTATTTTAATTATAGGGACAATCGCTTAGCATGCGACTTTTTGTGATAGCCCAGTCAAATAAAAAAAAACTAAAAATACTGGCTGAATTTTTGGATACATATTCCTTATTATCTGGGAGATGTCCCCACATATTCTCGGCCAAAATCCTCCTTGAGCTTTGCTAAATATAAATCCTAAAAATCAGTTTTTTGCGATTTTCTCGAAGAGTAATAACTTTTTTTTAACAAAAGTGAACAGAGAAAAAATACGCTAAATCGTTCAATCTATACTACAAAATTAAGGAACAAACCCTGTAGGTAACTTATTTGAAAATGTCGATACTTTTTAATATTAAGTTTGATCCCTATTTGTCAAAATACCATGCACTTAAATTGATTTTTTTTAGTAACTTTAAGTACATGTTAGGACAATGGTCAATAATACCCGGAGCGTTAATGGGATTTGGAAAAAAAATATTTTTATACAATTAAGCAATGTACTAGAAGAAAAGGCGCATATAGAACAAATAACTTCTGAATAGAAATAGCATTAAAATATGCATATTTAAATTTTCAGGCAAACAGCTAGTTGGGCAAATTTTATAAATTTTTGGCAAAAATAGTGTTAATAATTGATTTTATATTAAAAACTATAGCTCTTAGTATACATATATATATATATATATATATGTATTATATATATATATATATATATATATATATATATATATATATATATATATATATATATGTAAACTAAGAGCTACAGTTTTTAATATATCTGCAAAAAATAATTTATCCGTGTACATAAAGCTTGGTTTTCTCATGTTATAAAATCTGAAAATGGCATATTAATACGAGTATCCGTTAAAACATTATGTAGGTACCTTTGTTTATAATTTGCGACCCTTAAAAACTACCCTTATGTTCCATTTTTTTTTCAAATCCCTTTGTCATATAGGTAGGTTTAGTCAAACTCTGTTTCTATACAGAAATTGATTTTTTTTTCAAAATCCCTCTGCCTGTTATTTACTTAATCTTTACTTGTTGTTGTTGTTAAGTCATTTAACTAAATGTTTTGTACAAGTGGGGATCACGCTTTATAATATATAGTATCAACATTTTAAAACAAGTTACCTACAGAGTGAGATAAAAATAAAATATATAAAAATTTTTTTTAATATTACGTTAGGTTTTTTACCTTAATTTTTTAGTAGACCGAATGATTTACCGTATTTTTTTCGTTATCTTTTAAAAAGTTATTAGTTTTCTAGAAAATCACAAAAAAACTAATTTTGAGGACATTTGGGGCGTTATATTTAGCGTAGCTCAAGAAGGATTTAGCGGAAAATATGTGGAGATTTGTCCCAGATATTAAGGAATAAATATCCAAAAATTCAGCCAGCACCTATTTTTTTAAAAGTTTATATATTTTTTCACCTAATACTAGCTATTATTTTATAAGTTTTTCTATAGCAAAATTAAAAATTTTATACTAAAATCATTTTTAAAAAAATCTCTTATGAGTAGAAATATAAAATGCAAATAAAGCAACATATTGTACATGCAAATTACCTGTTTGTGCTCATTATTTTGAAATTAGAAAAAACCTTGTGTAGTATTTTTGCTACAAATTAGTATCAAACGCAGTAATTATCCAAAAAAATAAATACTATTGATAAATGTTTTATATACAAGTTCAAGGCAAATTTTTTAGTTTAGCACATATGTACATATTTTAAATACCACGTGTACTTTAAATACATGGGAAATGGCATCCGATATGGAAAATGTGGAAGATAGGTCGTTAAGGAGTGTAAACGGGATCACCATGTTTTGGCTAGTGTTTTATCACTATGACATAAAAGTTAATTGAGTTGAATAAATACATTTGTTTTTTTCTAAACCAAGGTGAACATGCCAAAATGGAATAAAAATTAGTAGTGTGAGCTTGGGTGCCCATCGAGTCAAGAGTATTTAATATCAAATCTTAATATTTAGTCACAAAAATAAATATTGGCACTTATTTTTGGAAAAATATTCCTATGCAATTATTATATATTTATTATTATATATATCCACAATACACAAAAAAGGAAGGAAAGATATATGTAACAATTATAGAGGTATACCTGTAACTAGTACGCTAAGCACAATATATGGCAAAATAATAAGAAACAAAGTGGAGAGCGAATATAAAGATATGGAGGCAGAAGAACAAGCCGGTTTCAGGGCGGGTAGATCGACTTCAGATCATCTCTTTTGTATAACCCAAGTTATTGAAAAGAAAATGGCATACGGACAAGAGCTGCATCTGCTTTACGTAGATTTGCAGAAGGCATATGATAGATACCACTAAATCTACTTTGGAAAGCGTTGGAAAAGACAAACATAAGCGTACAACTAATTAAGGCCATCAAAGAGTTATACCGCAATAGTAAGGCAAAAGTTAAAATAAAAGCAAAACTAACCAAAGGCTTTCAAGTAAATAAAGGTCTTAAACAAGGTTGCTGTATCTAGCCTACGCTCTTCAAGATATATTTGGAACAAGTCCTTAAAGTCTGGAAGAAAAAATGCCAAAACATGGGAATTCCGTTGGACGAAACCACCTTGTATACTTTATATCGATGATCAGATAGGGGTGGCTCAGGATTATGACGACCTCGAATATATAACACGAAAACTAATAGAAGAGTACAATAACAGAGTATATGTGTATTGGTGGAACGAAACAGGATCTAATCTTAAATACTGGGCAGCGAATTCAGTCCTGTGATGAGTATAAATACTTAGGTCTAAAAATTACAGCTGACGGAACACTAGACAAAGCCATAAAAGATAGAAACGTACAAGGAAGAAAAGCAATAACTTTATTAAATGGAATAATTTGGAACCAAAGTATATCAAAAAATAACAAAAAGCTTATATATAACACCATTGTAAAAAGTATTATTACATACGGCTCAGAAGTATGGCCAATCAAAGATAGAACAGAAAAAATGCTTTCCGCTACGGAGATGGACTATTTGAGACGAGCAGTAGGGAAATCAAAAAGAGAAAGAGTAACAAATCAAAGAATAAGAAAAATTATGACAGTGGGTGAACGTACTTTAGTGGATGATATAAGAACCAAACAACTGGTGTGGTACGGACATGTACAAAGAATGGATGATGGAAGACTACCTAAACAAATATTACAATGGAAACCAACTGGCCGAAGACAACGAGGAAGGCCGAGGAAAAGCTGAAGAGAAGGAATAGACAGTGAAATAAGAATAAGAGGCCTAGATGATGAATTATGGGCAAACAGAAACGAGTGGAGATTGGGTATCGGAAGACGTAGAACGTTGTGAAACCGATATATATATATATATATATATATATATATATATATATATATATATATATATATATATATATATATATATATATATATATATATATATAATATATATATATATATATATATAGATCCTTATATCATTATTGCTTCCATTTAAAACGCATCGTTATTGCGTCTCCAAGAAAACGTCTGTTTTTTAAAGGTTTTAATCATAAATATTTCAGTTTTTGAAATTTCTAGATTAGTCGTCTATTTTTCGTAATTTTTGGGCTAAAAATAGCAATATACGAAAAACTGTACAAACAAACATTATTGCTTCCAATTATTTGCCATTCAATGTTGCGTCCCTTGTATAATTTTTGACACTTTCTTATCATAATTGCGTCCACATCGTATAATTTTCGCTTAGCTTGGTATCATTGTTGCGTCAGCGCGTTTGCCAAATTTTATGTTAATAAGGAAACAAAGGAAATTGTGTGAGTCAACGCAAGTTTTGTTAGTTCTAGAAATTCGAGCTACGTAGAATTCAATTCAATCAATTTTTGCTTTCAAATGTTTTAATTTAAAGCTAAAATTCCAAATAACAACTAAGAATTCCAGGCTATAATCGACATTTTCATTTCAAATGCTTAAGTATTATTTTAAAAATATTAATTTCCTTGTTTGATAAGCACCTTGTTAACAAATAATCGAGTGGAAAAGACATTCGGCTATTTGTCTACTGTAGTCGGCCAGCTAGATAGTGCGTGCATTTCGCATATAATTAATTTATATCGAAGCGCAATATTTTGCTGAGCGTAAGTATACTCGACTCTGCTTGTATATTTTGTTTTGATTTAAATCGACGTCTTTTTTTGCAGTTAGGGTTTCCATCATATACATAATATTCCAATACCCACGGTAATTGCCAATTCATGATGCAAATATGAGTCGTTGCGGTCCTTAAGCAAAAATGACCTGATTGGTTGCTTTCAAACATATATGCATATTATTTCCTTATACAATACCTCCGGTACCTTATGATGCATAATGCAAACATATTTGAAATAGCAATGTCAGTGGGTATAAGTCTATCCTTTTTCCGGTCCTTAAGATAAAATGTCCTAATTGGTTATACTTTTACGAATACATATTTTATTCTTGTATTCGTCACGTCAAATCATCGGCTCAGAGTTGACAAAAACTCTATCTATATAAATTTTGTGTCTGTGCATTTTTCGTATCTTTATTTCTGAATGTTTGCATCAAATGCCAGCCATTGTGTAAATGGGTAACAGGGAGTATGGAAATACTACGTATATGGTTTCCATACGTATGTGTCGGTGTCGACGTCAGACAAAATTAATTGTTTAATTTCCATACTTTTGTGTACATAAAATTTCTAATATCCAAATTTTAAGGAAAGTGTTATTGACCATTTTACTACTAGTAAAATACGCAGACTAGTATTTTTAAGACAGTTTGAGAGTTACTGTACACTATTAAAATAAATATTTGTTGTACTTTTTATGCAAAATAAAAATATTTTTTTTTTTGTAATTTTTTTTTTTCATTTCTTCTGTCAACCTTAAAAAAATCCTTACGCCTCGCCACTGCCTTATCATATTTCCCGATGAAAAAACTGTTTTTATATTATAGTGTTTGGCTTTCGTCTTATGTTTACTGAAATCCCTTGAACATAATAATATGGAATGTTAATAACACTCAACAGATTATTATTTTGAGAATTTCCCACATTTGGTTTGTTCTTAAATTTAGAGATCGTTGAGTTTATTAATTTCTCGGAATAACCATTCTGTTTTAAGTCCTTTTAAATGTTGTAGAGTTCTGTGCGTTAATTCTTCATTATTACTACAAATATTCACGACTCTTAAATACAAACTTCTTATAACTCCTTGTTTTGTAGCAACAGACTGATTAGACTTCAAATTTAGGTACTGTCCCGTGTGTGTATGTTTCCTATATACAGTGTGTATATTTATTGAATTTATTTTGTTTTTTTTTATTTGGCTTAAAGGCACCATATAAATGGATGGTAAAATTGGTTTCCATGAAATTTGTTAAAATTTTGATATCAAAGTTGTAAAATAATTTGCCGAATATTAAGCGTATACATCTTGACAAACACTATTAGCCAAAACTGACATTTAATAACATACTAGAACGTTTTTCTACGTTGTCCGACGCCTATTCTACACCTCCTTCGATCCTGACAATATGTCAGGTTCTTTTGACTCATTGATATTTGGATTGACTGTTGCCATTCCACTTTAGGACGCCCTCCTTTTCTGCGCCCTATTGGTTGCCATTCTAGAACCTGCTTTGGTAGTCTTTCGTCATTCATCCGTTGTACATTGCCGTACCTTATCAGTTGTCTTTTAGTGATGTCATCTTCCCTCGATTCCCATTCTTTTATGGTCTCATTTCTTATATGATCTGTTCTAGATATTTTAATTTATCTTCTTATTGCATCCATTTCGGCACTTTCCATTTTTGTTTTGTATTTTTCTGTTACGCGTCAAGTCTATTCCATACAGCAGCATGCTTTTCACCATTGTTTCATGTATGTAAAATTTTACTACTACTATGTCGGTTTAGAACGTTTTTCTACGTTGTCCGACGCCTATTCTCCACCTCCTTCGATCAATGTAAAATTTTACAATATTTTTTATCTTTCTGCTCTAGTCTAACTTGATTCGTTTCTAATACATAAATACTGAGTCTTGTCTACGTTCACGGTTAACCCACACTTTTGTTATTTTTCCGTTAACTTTCTCATCATATACTCCATGTCTTCTTTATCATTAGCCACAATTACTTGGTCGTCAGCAAACTGTAGTGTGTATTTGGTAAATTGGTCGTTAAGTGGTATTCCCATACCGTGTACTTTACGTTTCCAGTTTTTTAGAGCTACTACTACTACTACTACTTGAACCTTTCGTTACCAGGAATTCTTTTGAAAGTTGATTTCCAATTTTTATTAGATTTTGACCCTTTATATAGTTCTTTTATTGCTTTTATGTATGTATGATGGATATTAGTTTGCTCTTACACTGTCCATAATTTTTTCACTGGAACGGTATCATATGCTTTTTGTAGGTCCACAAAGGTAACATGAGTCTCTATGTTTCTGGCACTTCTTTTCCCAATTACCTGTGTAAGACAAAAACATTTATCACTACAAGATCTGCCTGCACGAAACCCACCTTGCTCTTCTTCTTGTTCATGAAAATCATTCTCTGTTAGATTCTTAAGAATCCTACCCTACAATCTACTTAGTATAATGGTTACGGAAATTTATCTGTAATTGTTGGAATCCAGCTTGTTTCCTTTTTTATGTATTGAGGATATGAATGCAATTTTCCAATCAGTATATTCCCGCGGGTCCGCTAGCTTTTCCGGATTTAAGCTTTTTAATATTATTCTTTATCATTTCTTTTTTGATGATTACTTCCTCTCCATGTACTTCTATGTCTCTCATCGGGAAGGCTGACCGATATTTCGGTCTCGTTTCCTGCAGCAGTCTCTTGTAGTGTTCCGTCCATTGTTCTGATTTGATGATCTGATTTACTTTTTCTTTGGTTGGGTTTTTTACCGTAGAAATTAATTTCCATACTTTGCCTACCTCCTACGTGTGTATTTGTATCGTGGCATTTTTTTCCCTGCGTATCAAATTTATTAGCTGTTTGAAGAAAGTTGACGTCCTTAAAATTTACAGTGAGGAAGGGTTAGCGGGAAATAAGGACAACGAGAGATTTAACCCTCTTTATTTTCTGGCGACGTTTCGACGGTTGTTTTCCGTCTTTCTCAAGCATAAAACAAACACAATAAAAATGTAGAATGACGTTAGAAGACAATATAGCAGTATTATTATACATTCATAAATATTATAATTATATAAAGCTAATAGGTTTATATTAGGATATATTTTTCTGTTGTTTTAAGTTTTTTTTATCTATTTTATTTGTTATTACCATTTTTTTAAATAATTTTTTATTTTATTTTATTTTATAACTATTTTTATAGATTTTATCTATTTAAATTCTGTGCCTATTTATTAAGATCTACGTGTTAACCCATTAATTTTAAGGGTAAGTTATTAAAATTAAAATCCATACCAGTAGATCCATAAATAAAAAATAAAACTAATTAATGTCAATATTACCTAACAAACTATTACAATCGAATTGATTTTAATGTGATGGTGCTATTAAAAAAATTATAATAAGAATTTAAATAGATAAAATCTATAAAAATAGTTATAAAATAAAATTTAAAAAAATTATAAAAAAAAATGGTAATAACAAATAAAATAGATAAAAAAACTTAAAAACAACAGAAGAATATTAATTAATGTTATTTATTAATTGAATTAAAAAAAAAACTATTAGCTTTATATAATTATAATATTTATGAATGTATAATAATACTGCTATATTGTCTTCTAACGTCATTCTACATTTTTATTGTGTTTGTTTTATAGCTTGAAAAAGACGGAAAACAACCGTCGAAACGTCGCCAGAAAATAAAGAGGGTTAAATCTCTAACGTTGTCCTTATTTCCCGCTAACCCTTCCTCGCTTTATTAGCTGTCTTCTGATTTCCCTGTAGATTCCTAGGTCTCTTTGGTCCATTCCGAGTATGGGCGTTTTTCCTCCTTGACCATTTCCTGTATTTTCTCCGTCCACCACATCTTATTGCTATTTCTTTTATCTTGGTACACAACAGCTTGTTTGCTTGCTTCTATTAAGCTTTTTACTATGTTTGTATATGTTTCTTCAAATAAGTGTTCTGTATTTATTAATTTTTCATCTAATCGCTTCTGATACAATATTTGCGTACGAGTTCGATTTCTAGACTTCTAAAGTTGTATTTTTGATTTTCTTTACTCTTACTACTCTCACCTCTATTTATTTTTTCTGAACGGGAATAATATTTTTGCTTTTACCAAATGGTCGTCAGAACCACGAAGTAATCGCACATCATGCCACTTTCATTCCGAGTGTTGTCCACCTATAGCATAATTAGACTTAAGATTTCTTGATGCCTGAATGCCCATATATTTTTAAAAAACCATTATTTATTTTTAAGTTGTAGGTTCACACAATTGCATCAGTCTGAAGCGTTTACTTCCTCTCCAAATGGTGTTACAATTTTGCTTTGGCTTTGTCTATCAGTTCGATTATTAAAATCACCAACCATAATTATTTCCCTGGTAGTGCCGATTTTGGTGATAGTCTCATCACGTTGGTCGAAGAACATTTGTTTTGTAGCTAATCTTTCGTCATCTGATGGTGCGTAGGCTATTATTATGCTTGTATTATGTCCAAGCATCTTCGTGTTAACTCGAGGTATGTTTTTATTAATGCACTCGTAGTCTGTAATCTTATTTTTGAGGTTTTTCTTGAATAATACAGATACCCCTTTGGCTGCTCTCCTTTATTTTGGGACTCCAGTAAATATGTGAACAAAGTTACCGACACTACTTGTACATGTTCCTTTCTTTTTTGTCTATGTGAGTGCAATAATGTCTATTTTACTATTCTGCACTTCGGTTGCATTAATGTCCAATTTTTGGTTCACTCCCTGGACGTTCCATTTAGCTATGTTCAGAGTCCTTTGGTTTTACTTTTTTGTCTTCGAGAATTTCAGGCCATTGCTCCGAGGCTTTGTTTGGGGTTTTATTTATTTTATTTAAAAACAACTTTGAGTTATTTACTAATTTTGTTTCCAATGGCAACTTTTTATTTGAAAACTTCAGAAGCATTGTAATTAGATATGTTTTAAAGAAAAAACTAAGTTGAGTTCTATCTTCTTTGTTTATTACTTCATCATGAAGGCTGATTTTTCAAACACTGGAGGACTCTGGATTTTTCAACCCTTGAAGAAGAAATTGGAGTTTATGTTTCTGCTGAGTCCAGAAACAAAACCCAAAAATTGACAAATTTTCATGAAAAACTCGGAAAAACGACCCTGCAAACAGAGAAAGACCCTCAATGTACACAACAGCTTCTTTGCTTGCTTCTATTAAGCTATTTACTATGTTTGTATATGTTTCTTCAAATGAGTGTTCTGTAGTTATTAATTTTTCATCTAATCGCTTCTAATACAATATTTGCATACGAGTTCGATTTCTAGACTTCTAAAGTTGTATTTTTGATTTTCTTTACTCTTACTACTCTCACCTCTATTTTTTCTGAAAGGGAATAATATTTTTGCTTTTACCGAATGGTCGTCAGATCCACAGGTATCACCACGAAGTAACCGCACATCATACCACTTTCATTCCGAGTGTTGTCCACATATAGCATAATTAGATTTTAGATTTGTTGATGCCTGAATCCAGGTATATAGATGAATATCCATATATTTAAAAAAACCATTATTTATTTTTAAGTTGTGGGTTCACACAATTGGGTTTGTCTATCAGTTCGACTAATAAAATATATTATTATAATTATTTCCTGGTATTGCCGATTTTGGTGATAGTCTCATCAAGTTGGTCGAAGAACATTTGTTTTGTAGCTAATCTTTTGTCATCTGATGGTGCGTAGGCTATTATTATGCTTATATTATGTCCAAGCATCTTCAGCATTAATGCGTAGTCGGTAATCTTATTTTTGAGATTTTTCTTGATTAATAAAGATACCCCTTTGGCTGCTTTCCTTTATTTTGTGAACAAAGTTACCGACACTACTTGTACATGTTCCTTTCTTTTTTATCTCTGTGAGTGCCATAATGTATATCTTACTATTCTGCACTTCGGTTGCAATAATGTCCAACCTATGGTTCACTCCCTGTACAGGGTGTCTCATTATATTTTTCCCACCCTTTTACACCATTAATAATTGATATAGGAATATAAAAGAAATTGTGTTCGAATTCGCGAAATTTTGACTTTTAAATCTTGACTTTATTCTTGATGCTTACCGTATTTGACAGGCGCTGAAATTTATAGTTTTTGTGAATTGGAAGCTCCTGATAATGTTTAATTAATAGATTAGCGCAGTTTTGATAAATCGTTTCTGAAATATTAGCGACAATTTTTTAAATTATAAAAAAATAACATCACTACTTTTGTGTTAATTTCAGTGTCCTTATTTCCAACGATGTTAGTCTCCATGTATAAACAGTAACAATGACAAATGTTTTTTTTTAAATGACGCTCAAAATGACAACCGGTAACGACAACAAAGTTTATATGTCGTGTCACATAATGTCATTGTCACTGTTGATGCATGGGGACTAACATAATTTGGAATAAGGATACTAAAATTAACACAAAAGCGGTACTGTTATCATTTTATCATTTAAAAAAATAATTGCTAATATCTCAGAAACTATGGCTATAAACTACGGCATATCGGGAATTTTTGGAAAATATGTTCCAAGCCTAATCTATCAATTAAATAATATAAGGAGCATCCAATTTACAAAAACTATAAATTTGAGCGCCTGTCAAATATGGTAAGCATCAGGAATAAGGTCAAGATGCAATTTAAAAGTAAAAATTTCGCGAATTCGAACACAATTTCTTTTATATTCCTATATCAATTATTAATGGTGTAAAAGGGTGGGAAAACTATAATGAGACCCCCTGTACGTTCCATTTAGCTATAGTCCTTTGGTTTTACTTTTTTGTCTTGGAGAATATCAGGCCATTGCTCGGAGGCTTTGTTTGGGGTTTTATTTATTTTATTTAATAACATACTTTGAGTTATTTACTAATTTTGTTTCCAATGGCAACTTAATCCTGGGCTTTATTTCAAAACTCCAGAAGGTTCATTGTAATTAGATATGTTTTAAAGAAAAAACTAAGTAAGGTTCTATTTTATTATCTAATTAATCCTAGGCTGTCTACGATAAATAACTTAGACATACGTCACTATTAACATCTTAGCGAAATTAGTTCTTTCTTAGTCAGAAAGGTAGATCGTTTCCACATTGCAATTTTTTTTTATTTGAGTTAGCATTACAAAATCGCTTGGTTTGCCTTCCATTCCACAAGTTGTCAATCCCATGATCGCGACAGTTTATTGCGGAAACAGGAAGAGGATTGTATTTATGTATAGGTATGCATTTTCTAAGCACACGATGACACAGATAGTTTCATGCTAAGTGACAGGTAATCCTCTACCAGTTTACCATCTTCACTGGGTCGTCTCTATCCATCAGTATGTAGACACTTTGAACTCACACATCCGACTGATTATTTTGTCGCAAAATATCTGTATATATCCAAGAAATGGCGCAAAAATAATGTTGGCCAATCCGGTATCAAAAATGTACCGAGAAAATATATAGATAGACAGAAAACTCAAAGTTTAAACATTAAACATAAATTTTTTGTATATTGGCGTTAAATGAAAATAAGAAAACAATTTCAATCCTGGTCAAGGAATTTAGATATTGCAAACTCCTAAAATGCAGGAATATATTAAATAATAATAAACGCATTGTTGCCAAATCTGTGGAAGCAAGAATGATAGAGAAGTAAAACCAAAAAAAATATACAAAAAGGAGTGTCGCCTCTACCGGAATTATCTCAAACTAAAATTATACACCGGATTTTATTTAGTTATCATTATTGCGTCCGATTTTTTGCGGGTTTTTTTGGCGCCAATGCTTTAAATTTTGAAGTAGAGAAAAATAAGACATAGCATATTATAGCTCTCTAAAAGAGCTAAAAATCTGTCATTGTCATTGTAAAAATCTTCTCTGTTCGCAAATAACATGGGATTGCACTATTGCGTCCGGTATTCGGACGCAACAATGTCGGTGAAGCAATAATGATATGGATTTTCGTTAACACGGACGCAACAATGATAGAAAGAGATATATATATATATATATATATATATATATATATATATATATATATATATATCTATATCTTTCTATCATTGTTGCGTATATATATATATATATATATATATATATATATATATATCTATATCTTTCTATCATTGTTGCGTCCGTGTTAACGAAAATCCATATCATTATTGCTTCACCGACATTGTTGCGTCCGAATACCGGAATAGTGCAATCCCATGTTATTTGCGAACAGAGAAGATTTTTACAATGACAATCAGACAGATTTTTAGATCTTTTAGAGAGCTATAATATGCTATGTCTTATTTTTTTCTACTTCAAAATTTAAAGCATTGGCGCCAAAAAAACCCGCAAAAAATCGGCCGCAATAATGATAACTAAATAAAATCCGGTGTATATTTTTAGTTTGAGATAATTCCGGTAGAGGCGACACTCCTTTTTGTATACTTTTTTTGGTTTTACTTCTCTATCATTCTTGCTTCCACAGATTTGGCAACATTGCGTTTATTATTATTTAATATATTCCTGCATTTTAGGAGTTTGCAATATCTAAATCCCTTGACCAGGATTAAAATAGTTTTCTTATTTTCATTTAACGCCAATATACAAAAGATTTATGTTTAATGTTTAAACTTTGAGTTTTCTGTCTATCTATATATTTTCTCGGTATATTTTTGATACCGGATTGGCCAACATTATTTTTGCGCCATTTCTTGGATATATACAGTTATTTTGCGCCAAAATAATCAGTCGGATGTGTGAGTTCAAAGTGTCTACATACTGATGGATAAAGACGACCCAGTGCAGATGGTAAACTGGTAGAGGATTACCTGTCACTTAGCATGAAACTGTCTGTGTCATCGTGTGCTTAGAAAATGCATACCTATACATAAAGACAATCCTCTTCCGGTTTCCGCAATAAACTGTCGCGATCATGGGATTGACAACTTGTGGAATGGAAGGCAAACCAAGCGATTTTTAATAAGTCGTAATGCTAACTCAAATAAAAAAAATTGCAATGTGGAAACGATCTACCTTTCTGAATAAGAAAGAACTAATTTAAGAACTAGTTTCGCTAAAATGTTAATAATGACGTTTGTCTAAGTTATTTATCGTAGACAGCCTAGGATTAATTAGATAATAAAATAGAACTCAACTTAAGTTGCCATTGGAAACAAAATTAGTAAATAACTCAAAGTATGTTATTAAATAAAATAAATAAAACCCCAAACAAAGTCTCGGAGCAATGGCCTGATATTCTCGAGGACAAAAAAGTAAAACCAAAGGACTATAGCTAAATGGAACGTACAGGGTGTCTCATTATAGTTTTCCCACCCTTTTACACCATTAATAATTGATATAGGAATATAAAAGAAATTGTGTTCGAAGGGTGTGTGAACCAAAGGTTGGACATTATTGCAACCGAAGTGCAGAATAGTAAGATAGACATTATGGCACTCACAGAGATAAAAAAGAAAGGAACATGTACAAGTAGTGTCGGTAACTTTTTTCACAAAATAAAGGAGAGCAGCCAAAGGGGTATCTTTATTAATCAAGAAATATCTCAAAAATAAGATTACAGACTACGAGTGCATTAATGCTGAAGATGCTTGGACATAATATAAGCATAATAATAGCCTACGCACCATCAGATGACGAAAGATTAGCTACAAAACAAATGTTCTTCGACCAACTTGATGAGACTATCACCAAAATCGGCAATACCAGGGAAATAATTATAATAATATATTTTATTAGTTGAACTGATAGACAAACCCACAAGTTAAAAATAAATAATGGTTTTCTTAAATATATGGATATTCATCTATATACCTGGATTCAGGCATCAACAAATCTAAAATCTAATTATGCTATAGGTGGACAACACGGTAAAAGCAAAAATATTATTTTCTTTCAGAAAAAATAGAGGTGAGAGTAGTAAGAGTAAAGAAAATCAAAAATACAACTTTAGAAGTCTAGAAATCGAACTCGTATGCAAATATTGTATTAGAAGCGATTAGATGAAAAATTAATAACTACAGAACACTTATTTGAAGAAACATATACAAACATAGTAAAAAGCTTAATAGAAGCAAGCAAAGAAGCTGTTGTGTACATTGAGGGTCTTTCTCTGTTTGCAGGGTCGTTTTTCCGAGTTTTTCATGAAAATTTGTCAATTTTTGGGTTTTGTTTCTGGACTCAGCAGAAACATAAATTCCAATTTCTTCTTCAAGGGATGAAAAATCCAGAGTCCTCGAGTGTTTGAAAAATCAGCCTTCATGATGAAGTAATAAATACTCTGCCAATATATGGGCCCCTAAGCTCACACTAGGTACTATAGTTATAGTGTACGTGTGAGCTAATATAACTAAAAACTGAAATATATTTTATTCAACTCCAGACTAAATTACCTTTTGTTTGATACCACAAAAGCCATGTTGTGACTTAAACTCAAATTTTTGAAATCTACCCCCACCCTTAAAGAAAACAAAAACTATAATGTATTTTGTTAAACTCCGGACTCAATTACCTTTCGTTTGATATCACACACACCATATTTTCACTTAAACTCTAATTTTTGAAATATATTAAAATGTATTTTGTTTAAGTCCAGACTCAATTGCCTTTCGTTTGATATCACACACGGCATATTTTCACATAAACTCTAATTTTTGAAATCTACCCCCACCCTTTTATTTGGTTTGTGTTCGGTGGATTTTGTTTATTTTTAAAAGGGACCATCTCGACCCAAGACCCAGCCTAGGTACCAAATTTCATTAAAATCGGCCAAGCGGTTTTTAAAGTTATGCGCGTTGGTCGTTACAGACAGACAGACGGCGCAACAAAAAAGTTTCAAAATCATCTGAAACGCAAAGATATATAAAAATTTTTGAAATCGGAGCAACTTTTTTTTTCTCGAAAAAATTAGGATCACCATAGCTCACACTACTATAGTATAGTATATGTGTGAGCTAAAAAATAAAGAAGATAGAACTCAACTTAGTTTTTTTTTTAAACATATCTAATTACAATGAACCTTCTGAAGTTTTTAAATAAAAAGTTGCCATTGGAAACAAAATTAGTAAATAACTCAAAGTTGTTATTAAATAAAATAAATAAAACCCCAAACAAAACCTCGGAGCAATGGCCTAAAATTCTCGAAGAGAAAAAAGTAAAACCAAAGGACTCTGAACATAGCTAAATGGAACGTACAGGGAGTGAACCAAAAGTTGGACATTATTGCAACCGAAGTGCAGAATAGTAAAATAGACATTATTGCACTCACAGATACAAAAAAGAAAGGAACATGTACAAGTAGTCCCAAAATAAAGGAGAGCAGCCAAAGGGGTATCTGTATTAATCAAGAAAAACCTCAAAAATAAGATTACAGACTACGAGTGCATTAATAAAAACATACCTCGAGTTAACACGAAGATGCTTGGACATAATACAAGCATAATAATAGCCTACACACCATCAGATGACGAAAGATTAGCTACAAAACAAATGTTCTTCGACCAACGTGATGAGACTATCACCAAAATCGGCACTACCTGGGAAATAATTATGTTTGGTGATTTTAATAATCGAACTGATAGACAAACCCAAAGCAAAATTGTAACACCATTTGGAGAGGAAGTAAAAAATGATGATCGCTTCAGACTGATGCAATTGTGTGAACCTACAACTTAAAAATAAATAATGGTTTTTTAAAAATATATGGGCATTCAGGCATCAAGAAATCTTAAGTCTAATTATGCTATAGGTGGACAACACTCGGAATGAAAGTGGTATGATGTGCGATTACTTCGTGGTGATACCTTTGGATCTGACAACCATTTGGTAAAAGCAAAAATATTATTCCCTTTCAGAAAAAATAAATAGAGGTGAGAGTAGTAAGAGTAAAGAAAATCAAAAATACAACTTTAGAAGTCTAGAAATCGAACTCGTACGCAAATATTGTATCAGAAGCGATTAGATAAAAAATTAATAAATACAGAACACTTATTTGAAGAAACATATACAAACATAGTAAAAAGCTTAATAGAAACAAGCAAAGAAGCTGTTGTGTACCAAGATAAAAGAAATAGCAATAAGATGTGGTGGACGGAGGAAATACAGGAAATGGTCAAGGAGGAAAAACGCCCATACTCGGAATGGCTCAGTACTAAAGACCAAAGAGACCTAGGAATCTACAGGGAAATCAGAAGACAGCTAATAAATTTGATATGCACCGAAAAAAATGCCACGATACAAATACACACGTAGGAGGTAGGCAAAGTATGGAAATTAATTTCTACGGTAAAAAACCCAACCAAAGAAAAAGTAAATCTGATCATCAAATCAGAACAATGGACAGAACACTACAAGAGACTGCTGCAGGAAACGAGACCGAAATATCTGTCAGCCTTCCCTATGAGAGACATAGAAGTACATGGAGAAGAAGTAATCATCAAAAAAGAAATGACAAAGAATAGTATTAAAAAGCTTAAATCCGGAAAAGCTAGCGGACCCGCGGGAAGAATAAGAATGATTTTCATGCACAAGAAGAAGAGCAAAGTGGGTTTCGTGCAGGCAGATCTTGTAGTAATAAATGTTTTTGTCTTACACAGGTAATTGGGAAAAGAAGTGCCAGAAACATAGAGACTCATGTTACCTTTGTGAACCTACAAAAAGCATATGATACCGTTCCTGTGGAAAAATTATGGACAGTGTAAGAGCAAACTAATATCAATCATATATATATATATATATATTTATCGGTTTCACAACGTTCTACGTCTTCCGATACCCAATCTCCACTCGTTTCTGTTTGCCCATAATTCATCATCTAGGCCTCTTATTCTTATTTCACTATCTATTCCTTCTCTCCAGCTTCTCCTTGGTCTTCCTCGTTTTCTTCGGCCAGTTGGTTTCCATTGTAATATTTGTTTAGGTAGTCTTCCATCATCCATTCTTTGTACATGTCCGTACCACTCCAGTTGTTTTGTTCTTATATCATCCACTAGAGTACGTTCACCCACTGTCATAATTTCTCTTATTCTTTGATTGGTAACTCTTTCTCTTTTTGATTTCCCTGCTGCTCTTCTCCAATAGTCCATCTCCGTAGCGGAAAGCATTTTTTCTGTTCTATCTTTGATTGGCCACACCTCTGAGCCGTATGTAATAATACTCTTTACAATTGTGTTATATATAAGCTTTTTGTTATGTTTTGATATACTTTGGTCCCAAATTATTCCATTTAATAAAGTTATTGCACTTCTTCCTTCTACGTTTCTATCTTTTATAGCTTTGTCTAGTGTTCCGTCAGCTGTAATTTTCAGACCCAAGTATTTATACTCATCACAGGACTGAATTCGCTGCCCAGTATTTAAGATTAGATCATGTTTCGTTCCACCAATACACATATACTCTGTCTTATTGATATTAACCTCTAGTCCCCACTTATTGTACTCTTCTATTAGTTTTCGTGTCATATATTCGAGGTCGTCATAATCCTGAGCCACCACTATCTGATCATCGGCGAAACATAAAGTATACAAGGTGGTTTCATTCAACGGAATTCCCATGTTTTGGCATTTTCTCTTCCAGACTTTAAGGACCTGTTCCAAATATATCTTGAAGAGCGTAGGCGAGATACAGCAACCTTGTTTAAGACCTTTATTTACTTGAAAGCCTTTGGTTAGTTTTGCTTTTATTTTAACTTTTGCCTTACTATTGCGGTATAACTCTTTGATGGCCTTAATTAGTTGTACGCTTATGTTTGTCTTTTCCAACGCTTTCCAAAGTAGATTTAGTGGTATACTATCATATGCCTTCTGCAAATCTACGTAAAGCAGATCGAGCTCTTGTCCGTATGCCATTTTCTTTTCAATAACTTGGGTTATACAAAAGAGATGATCTGAAGTCGATCTACCCGCCCTGAAACCAGCTTGTTCTTCTGCCTCCATATCTTTATATTCGCTCTCCACTTTATTTCTTATTATTTTGCCATATATTCTGCTTAGCGTACTAGTTACAGATATACCTCTATAATTGTCACATATATCTTTCCTTCCTTTTTTGTGTATTGTGGATATATATGACGTTTTCCACTCAGTTGGTACTACAGCTCCATTTAAATATCTTTGGAAAAGATTCCGTAATCTACAAAACAATTCTTCAGTGCCATATTTAATCAGTTCAGCTGGGAGATTTCCGGGTCCGGCAGATTTACCGCTTTTTAAGGTTTTGCACACGTTTTTGACCTCAGATATTGTGAGGGGTACTGGAGATCCCATCGTTCTAATGATATTGTCTCTTTCGTCTTCCTTGAATTCTGCTTTATCTTCAGTTAAAAGTTTTTTAAAATGCTCATCCCATTCTTTGTCTGGTATTGGTGAAATAATATCTCTGCATGTTTCTTTTTTGATCGATCTTATAGTTTTCCAGCTTTCAGTACTTCTCCTACCTCCTAAGTAAGAATCTATTTTCTGGCACTTTTGCATCCATGATTGATTCTTCTTATCACTGATCATTCTTCTCACCTTTGATTGCGCGATTTTGTATTCTTCTCTGCTTCTATCTGTCTTTTGGGATAAGTACGTGTGATATAATTTCCTTTTTTCCTCTATTTCATTTTCAATCTCAGCATCCCACCAGTATGGTTTTGTTCTTTTAGGAGTTTCTTCCACTAATCCTAGTGCTTCTTTTGCAGCTTGATGGATGCTTAATGTGATACATTCGTATTCCTCATCTGGGGTTTCACCTGAACTTGAATTAAGTTTTTCGTTCAGTCTCTTTTTGTATAAGTTTTTTACGCTGTCATGTTCTAGGCTTAGTAGATTATATTGACAGTGATCAATTTCCTCATTCACTGTATCATCAAGATTTTGTTGATGGAGGCTTCGGCCTTGATAAGGAAAGAGAATTTTGGTCTCCAGAAAATAGTGATCACTTCCGCATGTTGATCCACGCTTTGTTCTGACATCTTGAATTTTTAGATATATATATATATATATATATATATATATATATATATATATATACATAAAAGCAATAAAAGAACTATATAAAGGGTCAAAATCTAAAAAAAATTGGAAATCAACTTCAAAAGAATTCCTGGTAACGAAAGGTTCAAGTAGTAGTACTAGTAGCTCTAAAAAACTGGAAACGTAAAGTACACGGTATGGGAATACCACTTAACGACCAATTTACCATATACACACTACAGTTTGCTGACGACCAAGTAATTGTGGCTAATGATAAAGAAGACATGGAGTATATGATAAGAAAGTTAACGGAAAAATAACAAAAGTGTGGGTTAACCGTGAACGTAGACAAGACTCAGTACAGTCGAACCTCTATAACTCGAACCTGAAGGGACAACCAAAACAGTTCGAGTTATGGAAAGTTGGAGTTATAGAAACTCGAGTTACATAGGTTAAAATACATGTAAAAAGTGCAGGGACCGCTTAAAAGATTCGAGTTATAGAGGGGTTCGAGTTATAGAGGTTCGAGTTAGAGAGGTTCGACTGTATTTATGTATTAGAAACGAATCAAGTGAGTTAAAACCAGACTAGAGCAGAAAGATAAAAAATATTGTAAAATTTTACATTGATCGAAGGAGGTGGAGAATAGGCGTCGGACAACGTAGAAAAACGTTCTAAACCGACATAGTAGTAGTAAAATATTACATACATGAAACAATGGTGAAAAGCATGCTGCTGTATGGAATAGAGACTTGACGCGTAACAGAAATATGCAAAACAAAAATGGAAAGTGCCGAAATGGATGCAATAAGAAGATAAATGAAAATATCTAGAACAGATCATATAAGAAATGAGACTATAAAAGAATGGGAATCGAGGGAAGATGACATCACTAAAAGACAACTGATATGGTACGGCAATGTACAAGGGATGAGTGAGGAATGACTACCAAAGCAGGTTCTAGAATGGCAACCAATAGGACGCAGAAAAGGAGGGCGTCCTAAACTGGAATGGCAACAGTCAATCCAAAGATCAATGAGTCAAAAGAACCTGACATATTGTCAGGATTGAAGGAGGTGTAGAATAGGCGTCGGACAACGTAGAAAAACGTTCTAGTATGTTATTAAATGTCAGTTTTGGCTAATAGTGTTTGTCAAGATGTATAAACTTAATATTCGTCAAATTATTTTACAACTTTTATATCAAAATTTTAACGAATTTCATGGAAACCTTTTTTCCCATCCATATAAATAGTGCCTTTAAGCCAAATTAAAAAAAAAACAAAATAAATTCAATAAATATACACACTGTATATAGGAAACATACACACATGGGACAGTACCTAAATTTTAAGTAACCAGTCTGTTGCTACAAAACAAGGAGTTATAAGAAGTTTGTATTTAAGAGTCGTGAATATTTGTAGTAGTAATGAAGAATTAACCACAGAAATCTACAACATTTAAAAGGACTTAAAACAGAATGGTTATTCCGAGAAATTAATAAACTCAACGATCTCTAAATTGAAGAACAAACCAAATGTGGGAAATTCTCAAAATAATAATCCCTTGGGTGTTATTAACATTCCATATTATTATTAGTCCAGTCAACGAATGGGTTGTAGAGTGCATGGAGGCGGGGAGAATTTTTCTCTCTGGGAATATGTTGAGGGTAGTCAGGACGTTAACATACTAATAGTCCCCACTCCTAGCCCTCCCGCTTCAGTGGCGTAGGGGGGTGAAAAGGTGCACTTTTTTAGATTTTTGCCTATGACTCAATTACGGTGTGTTGTGCAAAAAAAAATGTTTTACTAGAAATTAAAGAGGACTAAATTTCCCATAAAACGGTTATGCTAACCTTACATTAAGTCATCACAGATTCTGAGACAAAGACGACGAAAATCGGTAATTTTTGAAAAAAAACTTTTTGCCCCATCTTTTTTCTCAAATTTGTTAATCTAACACTTTTGTTTTAAATCTAAAAGATATTCGGTAAAAATAACAATATAAAGCATTATTTATTTACTAATTTGTGCTCATAAATTAAAAGTTACAGGCGTTTTAGTTTAAAGTTCATGTTTGTGATTTTCCACAAAAAAAAGTGTAGTTGCTTTTAGCATCATCTTTCTTTATCATCATCATAAGCCCATAAGATTTTTGATGGTACCCTGATGGAGGTACTTTAAAAATAAGAAGTAGATATTATTATTAAGGGTTGACATTATTGAACCACCTTAAAAATTGGATAGGTCAATTATTATATCAAGGCATTTATACTTGGACTATTGATTCAGGACAAGGTTTTGCAAAAAAAACTTGTGTTGATTTAAGAAATTAGACTTCTAAAATTAAGTTCGTATATATTGGATTGTACATGAGTACAAATTTACATTTATATTGAATATGGAGCATCCAAAACCTTTACATCTTCAGGCACAGAAAGTGATGGTGATGATGATTATGTTTTTTAATTTATATTTACAAGTAAAGTTTATCAAATTTGTAAATTTAAGACCATTATTTTGTTTGTCTTGCTTTCTTGGGTTGCGAAAGGCCAGCTTCTGGCTCCACTTCCGGAATTTCCTCTCAGTCAATAGTTTCATATTCGTTGTTATTTTTAAGCAATGTCGGAAGGCATTCCATGTCTTCGTCGTCTTCATTGTGATTAGTTGAAACGGACACACCATTAAAACAATTTCCCTGACAATTGTGGCATAAATGGGAACAATTTAACGACTTTTTTCTGCAGCTACATTTGATGCTACTGCAGTCAGTTGTGCATCTACAATAAATCATGTCCAAAATTTCTTTTGGTGTCACAGGATCTTGGGCGAAGACTGGAACTAGACAGTTTACTTTAAATTCCCAACCCCATAGTTCTGGAGCTAGCTAATTTCCTAACCAAAGCTGTACTTGATAATGTGTTCTATACGAATGTTGTTTTGTTGCTCCTTCACTTGGGGGAAGTGATGATAGATCAGATTTAATACTTGCTACCGATTTTAAAAATAACCGAAATTGAATTTTCATTTGTTGGAGAGTTATACCATTTTAACATGCATAAATGTCCAGCATTTTCTACTTCAGCATGCGAGAAGCTGGGATTGTAAAATACTTTTGCTGATTTTTGGATTTTAGGGTGCTTTTAATAAAGCTTTATAAATCCAAGCTTACCCCTTCGAAATGCTGCCGATGTTGTATTGCAACCAGTAAAAGCATGCAGGAACAGTATTCCTTTTAGTCCCAGCTGCTGCATCTTCCCTAATTACAGCTACATTGCATGCATTTTTTAAAGAGTTTTGAATTGCAGTGCTCACAATCAGCACATCAGCATCATCTGATGCTTGCAGCATTGTGATTCCACATTCCTGAAATTTGGAGCTAAGTAATTTTATAAGACGATCTTTGTTGTTGGTATTTGAAAGGAATTCCTGACTTTTATTTGATTATGGAAAGTAAAATACATATCTACTGATTTTTTCATACAATAGCGTCTTTTTTAGTTGATAGTTAAATTGAAGCGTCTTTTTTCTTCTGCAGCCTTGGTACTCATTTCTGTTATCTTATATCCATAAAAAACCACAGTACAAAACTTGCCTGCATAGTGGGTCTTGATGAATTTGACGTATCCATTACAAATTTCAGTAACTGAGGATCCTCTTTGCCACACAACTTTATGCAATAAAAACCCCACATCATAGTTTGTCAGATCTCATTTGTTGGTTTAAAAAGATTAAACAAAACAGATTTTTTTGTTTTTCTCATACCACTCTCATTGAATAAGGCTATAGGAAATGGAGCCAGTTCATATCGCAAATACTCTTTTAAGTAATCATCACTTTTTTTGCTTATAGATATTCTTTGAAAGAGTAACAAAATTTTATAAGGTTTTTTTAGACACTAATTCCTGGAGCAAAACAAGTTTATTTTCTCTAATTACGGTTAATGTTCAATCTTTCTACGATTTATATTGACAGAGTTAATGGGGTGGTGCTT
Source organism: Aspidapion aeneum (assembly GCA_963576565.1). Taxonomy (NCBI): domain Eukaryota; kingdom Metazoa; phylum Arthropoda; class Insecta; order Coleoptera; family Brentidae; genus Aspidapion; species Aspidapion aeneum. Next base: position 47,882,497 of record OY755044.1, read on the forward strand.
TATAAAAACTCACCCAGTACATTACCCTAACTTTTATCTTTTCTCGCCCCTAGTGTATTACTTATAAATAATGCAAAAAGTAAATAGGAAAGTTTTTGTAATATTTGTGAAAGTTGAGAAATGTCATTAAAAATTTCAATTTGTTCTATCTTTTGACAAGTTTAAGGTAGATTGGTAATAAGTACACATTTTTAAAGAAAATTGATCGGTCTTTAACTTTTATATTAACAAATTTCATCTAAAGTCAAAAACAAAACTGTTAGATGAACAAGTTTGATAAAAAATATGGGCCAATAATATGTTTTTCAAAAATTACCGATTTTCGGTAGCCACTATCTCAGCATGTGTTTCATTAAGGTTAAAGCTAGCATAACGGTTTTGTAGGGAATTTAGTCCTCTTTAATTTTTAATAGGACATTTTTTTTGTACAACTTACCGTAATCGAGTTAAAGGCAAAAAACCGAAAAAGTGCACCTTTTAACCCCCCTCCGTTACTGAAGCGGGGGTGCTAGGGGTGGGGACTTTTAGTATGTTTAATGCCTCCTAACTGCCCCAAGTACATTCCTGAAGAGAAAATTCTCCCCCCCCCCTCCATGCACTCTACAACCCCCTAATGCCCATTCATTGACTGAACTATATGTTCAAGGGATTTCAGAAAACATAAGACGAAAGGGGAAATCTGATAAGGCAGTGGCGAGGCGTAAGGATTTTTTTAAGGTTGACAGAAGAAATGAAAAAAAAATACAAAAAAAAATATATTTTTATTTTGCATAAAAAGTACAACAAATATTTATATTAATAGTGTACAGTAACTCTCAAACTGTATTAAAAATAATAGTCTGCGTATTTTACTAGTAGTAAAATGGTCAATAACACTTTCCTTAAAATTTGGATATTAGAAATTTTATGTACACAAAAATGGAAAAATTAAACAATTAATTTTGTCTGGCGTCGACACCGACACATACGTATGGAAACCATATACGTAGTATTTCCATACTCCTTGTTACCCATTTACACAATGGCTGGCATTTGATGCAAACATTCAGAAATAAAGATACGAAAAATGCACAGACACCAAATTTACATAGATAGAGTTTTTGTCAACTCTGAGCCGATGATTTGACGTGACGAATACAAGAATAAAATATGTATTCGTAAAAGTATAACCAATTAGGACATTTTATCTTAAGGACCGGAAAAAGGATAGACTTATACCCACTGACATTGCTATTTCAAATATGTTTGCATTATGCATCATAAGGTACCGTAGGTATTGCCATAATACGTACTATAAGGAAATAATATGCATATATAATTGAAAGCAACCAATCAGGTCATTTTTGCTTAAGGACCGCAAGAACTCATGTTTGCATCATGAATTGGCAATTACCGTGGGTATTGGAATATTATGTATATGATGGAAACAACTGCAAAATTAATTGTGTAAGATTCGTATTTTTTAACTTGCCTTTTTTGCAATGGGTATCAACCAAGGTAGCACCAATCACTGTTATACCATTTTAATTGTCATTTGTCACTTCCGTTCTTAATTAGCTTGACAGGCAGGCGTCAGGTACCATAAAAATAAAACAATAAACTTACTCATCTGCTCAATTATTCATAAACTTAAAGTTTACTCACCGGGGGCCTCATGCCGCCCTTCCATGCAAGTTCACTATCGTACATTCCATTAACAATAAAATCAGATATAATTTGGGTAATACTTTTAATCTTCTTTCTTCAGCATGCTACCCTAAAATAGTATGAGGGCTTCCCCTGGACGCTTAATTGCCGCTAAACAATTAGCATCCCAACATCCAAGTGATAAGGTTATCTTTTACTGAAACCTTCCACCTTGATGTGTCATTTAGAAAGCATGTAAGAACCCATAAAACTTACAGATCCTCTAATCTGAAGGAACGCCGGTAGGCACTAACAGCCTCTTAGGTTTTTCTCAGTGGCCCGCCATAATGCGCACTGCCTCAACAGTGATCCGCCATTATGCGCTACACTACTCAACAGTGGTCCGCCATAATGCGCACTGCCTCAACAGTGATCCGCCATTATGCGCTACACTGCTCTTTCACAAACTATCTCACTTTTCACTACTGAACTACATTCTCTCTTTTTATATTAAACTCTATGCTTGCTTCGCAACACCCAAAACACTTGAACTTTTACCCGTCTTTACTGGGCAATATCTAACTTCTCAATAATCCTCATATCTTAATGTTTTATTCTATATAATGCTTTTTGCCTGCCTGCCTTTTTAGTCAGCATAAAATAAATAGGTGGGTGTCAATAATTATATTAAGAGGGGGTTTCAACTAATGAATAATAATTAAAGAATATTTCAGGTATATTTATGTTAAATACAGAAAAAGGTAACTAAAAACTAATTGATTAAAAATATACGTTACATTCGGCCATCCTGATAATAGTCACGTCCTCGTGACTGCTACTCAGAATCACTAGGAAGAATAACTCCATCTTCGTCTTGTTCACTGGGACTATCTGTATCGTCGGAAACTCCACCTGGAGGTATCCAAGGTTTCATGCGATCCACAGCTATTACATTATCGTATTTTTTTTTTGTGTGACTACGGGTAGATGATGGCATATCTTGCACACGGTATCTGTCATTTGGTAAAACTGTTTTTATTATCATTGGGCCTGCATATTTGGGGGTTAATTTAGTACTCTGCCCCTCTGCATATTTATTCATTTGAATCAGCACAAGTTTACCAACTTTATACTTCATCGCTTTCTTTCTAGTTTTATCAAATCGGCGTTTTTGTACTTGTTGATTATCTTTGATTCTGGATGAAACTTCTTTTCTTATGGCCTCAATATCTTCATTTACTTGATTTAGATTAGGCTCTGCTGTTAAGACACAATCTTGTTTTGCTCTTGGTGTATAGCCCATTAAAAATTGATTTGGAGACTTTTTTGTAAACTGTATTGTTAATTGTAAACTGTATTTTGTTAATTTGATGATCCCATGTATCTTCGCTTTCACTGGTGGTTGATAATGCTGATAATATTGTTCGGTTAAGTCTTTCGACTTGACCATTGGCTCTTGGGGTTGCTACAGAATTTAAGATTAGTTGAGTGTTATGTTGTTTGCAAAAATCCTTAAAACTCTTAGATGTAAAGGCTGTGCCACGATCAGTAATAATTCGTGTTGGGACGCCATACATATCAAAGATTGATTCTAAAAATTTAATAACAAATTGACTTTTTGTGGATTTTACAGGCTTTAATAAAACGTATTTTGTAAAAGCATCGATAATAACGATTAAATGTATGTTGCCTTTGGGGGTTTTCTGAAATGGTCCTAGATGATCAATGTGTATAGTATGGAATGGTACAGGTATTTTAGCTATTGGATGAAGATAACCTTCTCTACGTCTACGACCTGAAGGAAGTTTATTATAAAGACATGGAATACAACTAGCGATATACTTTTCAACGTAGTTACGCAATATTTTTCACAGAGTTTCTTCAGAGTTTTCTCAATTGCAAAATGACCTGCATCATCATGACACCACTGAACTACTTGTCTTCGGAATCCTTGAGGTACGACCCATTGAATTCCGAAGGCAGTTATTCTGTAAACTCTCCCTTTACGCAAGGCATAGTTTTTATATATTGATTTTTCGTAATCACTTTCTGGTGGCTTTGACAAGATATCAAAAATTAACTTAATCTTTTCGTCGGTTAATTGTGCAGAGAGTATCCAATCTGCTTCTTCAATTTTTAAAATGTAATTTTCAGTCGGAGGCTTTTCAGATGGGTTTGGGTTGCGGCTAAGTGCACCTGCATGTTGCATTCTCTTTCCCGGACGATACTCTACAGTAAAGGTGTATTCTTGAATTTGTAACCACCAACGTGCTATTCTTGGTATTAAATCTCTTTTTGAACTGGCAGTCTTAAGAGCATTACAGTCAGTAATTACCTTAAAATTAATACCAAGCAAATATACTCTAAATTTTAAGAGAGATTCTACCACAGCCAAAGTTTCAAGTTCATAAGAGTGATAACGACTTTCTGCTTTGTTAGTGTGTCTACTATAATATGCAACTGGATTCAATTCACCATTATGTCTTTGTAATAAGATACCAGCTATTCCACTTTGACTAGCATCTGTATGAACTTCTGTCTCAGCAGTAGGAGAATAAATAGCTAGTATTGGTTTTTTAATTAATTGTTCTTTTAAGATGTTAAAAGCGTTGTTTTCCTTTTCTCCCCAAGTAAACTCGCAATTTTTACGCGTTAGTAGAGTTAGTGGTTTTGATAATGCTGCATAATTTTTGACAAATTTTCTAAAGTACCCAGTAAGACCTAAAAACTGTCGCACATTTTTAACGTTAGTTGGTGTAGCAAAATTCTTAACTGCCTCAATTTTAGCAGCTCCTGGTCTTACCGCTGAGTCATGAATTTCCAAACCTAAATAATTTATTGTTGTATGTAGAAAGGCACATTTGGATAAGTTCAAAGTCAAATTTTCTTCTCTAAAAATGCTCAATATAGTACGTAGACTTTTTAGATTTTCTTCTGGTTCTTTACTTGGTATAATTACGCCATCTAAATATACTGCGGCAATATCTCTATAGGGTGTTAGTATTTTATTCATTAATCATTGAAACACTGCAGGTGCATTACACAGGCCAAACGGCATTCGATTAAATTCATAATGCCCCTCCGGTGTTACAAACGCTGTAAGATGTTTACTATTATTTGCTACAGGAATTTGATGGTATCCTGAACTTAGATCTAAACTAGTAAAAATAGTGCAACCACTTAACTTGTCAATTTGATCGTCTATACGAGGAAGTGGATATCGGTCTTTGACAGTTTTAGAGTTAAGTTTTCTGTAGTCTATGCACATTCTATCTTCTCCGTTTTTCTTTTTAACTAATAGTATTGGAGATGAATAAGTTGATTCTGATTCCTGTATAATACCAGCTCCTAATAAGTCCTTAATCATTTCTCTCACTTTCTGCTTTTCCATTTCTGCCAATCGGTAGGGTTTGTAAGTAAATGATTTATTATCTAAAAGTTTAATTTCTAATTCTGCAGACTTAGAAACACCTAAATTTTTATTCTTGTCGAAAAACAGTTCTCTAAACTCTTGCAATAACTTTATCAGCTCTAATCTTATTTGTTCATCCTGTGTACCAATATTAATACTATTTTCATCCAACAGAGGTAAAGTTTCTAGATTTAATGCAAAAATCTTCTCTTCGCTTTCGACTTTGCTAGGTTCACAAGGATATGCCCTAACAATTGGGTGTTTTGTATTTAATGTAAGCTCTTTTCCTGATAAATTAATTATTGGAATAATTGTGTTCCCATTTTCTGTGTGATGAATAAGAATTCTTGGAATGGCATATTCTTTTCCAACTTGGTATCTACCACACGCTTTAATATAAAGTTCACCTTTAAAAGGAATTTTTGTAAAAACTTGTAAATTTCCAACATAACCTGGAGGAATCGTTGTTGTTTTAGATAAAAACAATTCAACCTTATTTACTGTTGTTGGTTGTTTGGATTCATTGAAAATTAATTTGTTACTATATTTAATGACAACAACCCCTGGTTGTTCGGTAAAAGTTTGACCCACTAGAACAGGAACTTCTTGAAGATGATCCGGGACAATTAAACAATCAACAACTCTTTTAACATTATCGACTTTGATTTTAATTTGAGTTTTTCCCAATGTCCTTGTTTGATTTAAACCATAGCCCTTGATGATAACATCGCAATCATTTATTTTTAAATTTAGTTCTTTGGCATTACTTAGACTAATAAGATTGCATGAAGCACCAAAATCTATAAAAGCTTTAATGGGTTGATCATTGGCAAAAATGTTCTTAAAATATTTTTGGTTGTTTATTGTAGACAGTCACAAGACCTTTTAATTTTTATTCTGGCTTGTAGGTTGTTGCTTCTTAACGAGACATTCCTGAGATCGATGACCAAAACGCTGGCAGCTATAGCACTGTACTCTTCCGCATTGGAAAGCTCTATGTCCAACTTGGTGACATCTGCGACATGTAGTTCTATATTTGTAATTAGTAACTTGTCCTTGGAAGCGGCTTGTTCTTTTCAAAAGAGCTGGAGGAGATCTAAAACCTCTTGACGTGCTGGGTTGAGATTGTATGTCACATGACCTTAAATAACTCAGCAATGCTTCAGGTGTCTGAAAATTGCTTGATCTCCCAGAAGTTTGTACTGCTGTATCTGTGATTCCACCAATTAAACATGACACTGCATCGGGTCCATAAATTTTACATTCGTTCAAATGAGCCAATTTTTCGTAGTAATAGCAAAGATAAGTTTCATTTGGCTGCTTGTCTCTGTTTACGACTTTCTTCAAACTTCCGAAAAAGTCGGTATGTGGCGGAAAAGCTTTATGCAATTCAATCTTCCATTCTTCCCATGTATACTGAATTGTTGGCAAACTTCGGTACCAAATCTCAGCAAGTCCTTTTAGTTTGGCAGTTGCGTGGTATACTGTGGTTTCATCATCCCAGTTGTAAAGGTTTTTTATTTCATCAATTCTATTGCACCACTTATCAATGGATTGATGACAGTCTTCTGGATTAAAGACTGGTACTATGGTGTAATGCGGGCTTAAGATTTTTCGTGCAGATCGTTCATTGTTAGCTGTGACCTGCATTTCCATTACTTTAACCAAATTTTTAACCACGTCCGTCAATTCATTATTACTAAGACCTAAGGACGATGTCTCGGATGTTACGCCACTGGTTTCAGTATTGACTCGCTGTCTTTTCGCCACGGGACCAGCTGTAGCACGTGTCTCGTGTCTGTTGTTTGACATGCCCTCTATAAAAAAATACACCCTGTATCTTGGACACAAAACACACTCAATAATTTAAAATAACTGTTGTTTTGTTTAATCAAACGCCAATAGGTTAATTGTAAAGAAATCTTACCTTTGAATGCACTTTTCACTAAAACTTTCGAACAATAACTCTCTAATATTTTTATAACGGTTCAAATATTAGAACTAGATTCAATAAAGAAAACAATTCTTCGAATACTTTTGTAAGCATTTGCAAGCACTATCTAGGTATTTTGTTTGTTTTTTTATAAACATGGGTATCGGAATCGCCAAAACCTATCGGTATCAAAACAAAACATATCGGTCGCAAAGATGCCGCATCCTATAATTTTTATTGCTTTTAAGTCATGGCCAAGTGCCTAAATAAAATTCTATAAACAACCATAGATAACTAATACAAAGCTGGCTCTAATTAAGTGTAAATAAATCTGAATTATTTTTTCAAAACTCTTTTAACAGTGATTGATCATAGTAATTGGTCTATAACCCCACACCTGAATGTAAGGTTCGTCTTTTTTAACTCACCTTTTTTGCAATGGGTATCAACCAAGGTAGCACCAATCACTGTTATACCATTTTAATTGTCATTTGTCACTTCCGTTCTTAATTAGCTTGACAGGCAGGCGTCAGGTACCATAAAAATAAAACAATAAACTTACTCATCTGCTCAATTATTCATAAACTTAAAGTTTACTCACCGGGGGCCTCATGCCGCCCTTCCATGCAAGTTCACTATCGTACATTCCATTAACAATAAAATCAGATATAATTTGGGTAATACTTCTTTCTTCAGCATGCTACCCTAAAATAGTATGAGGGCTTCCCCTGGACGCTTAATTGCCGCTAAACAATTAGCATCCCAACATCCAAGTGATAAGGTTATCTTTTACCGAAACCTTCCACCTTGATGTGTCATTCAGAAAGCATGTAAGAACCCATAAAACTTACAGATCCTCTAATCTGAAGGAACGCCGGCAGGCACTAACAGCCTCTTAGGTTTTTCTCAGTGGCCCGCCATAATGCGCACTGCCTCAACAGTGATCCGCCATTATGCGCTACACTACTCAACAGTGGTCCGCCATAATGCGCACTGCCTCAACAGTGATCCGCCATTATGCGCTACACTGCTCTTTCACAAACTATCTCACTTTTCACTACTGAACTACATTCTCTCTTTTTATATTAAACTCTATGCTTGCTTCGCAACACCCAAAACACTTGAGCTTTTACCCGTCTTTACTGGGCAATATCTAACTTCTCAATAATCCTCATATCTTAATGTTTTATTCTATATAATGCTTTTTGCCTTTTTAGTCAGCATAAAATAAATAGGTGGGTGTCAATAATTATATTAAGAGGGGGTTTCAACTAATGAATAATAATTAAAGAATATTTCAGGTATATTTATGTTAAATACAGAAAAAGGTAACTAAAAACTAATTGATTAAAAATATACGTTACAATTGGTAAAAAAATTTTTTAAGTCACAGGCTTTTATAAAATGCACTAAAAATTAAAAAATAATTTTCTAACATTCTAATATTATCATAATAATAAAAGCGATGGCCGACTGATGGAAATTTTGACGATGTTAGCACGATAAGATATCCGTATCAATTAAATATCACTATTTGCAAGAATCAATCTAGCAGAAAAATGCAGAGGTACCAAACCCACCCAACCCGACCCAAGATACCCCAGCATTTCTCTGACATAGATATGGCAATGGCATAACATTGCGGCACATCAAACATATTTTTGATGACCTGCTATGTTGAATATTCTTTAAGTGTTTAGATCACAAATTTAGATAAAATTATGCTTTGATTTGCGGCTATCGCTTTTATTATTATGAAAATATTAGAATGTTTTAATGTTTAGTGCATTTTATAAAAGCTTGTGACTTAAAAAAAAATTTTTACCAATTTATTTTCTATTTTTTAGTCTCAGCTATCTACTCTAACAAATGATATTTGTTCAATAACAGAACAGATGAGTTTATTCTAGATTATAATGTATTTTATTATTATTTAGTTATCTGGAAATACATTTTTTTATTGGGGGAAGGAGAGGGTGATGTAGAGATAGAAATATATTTTTTGTGTGGGCTGTATTGCCATCGGATTTTTATGCATATACCAAATTTTATAAAAGGATATTTTTTTCTTAATGTTGTATTGTCTTGGGACCACTATGTGTGTACCAAATTTCATCCAAATCGAATAATGGGAAATGTGTCAAAAACGCTTCACAAGATTTGATAGATAGTTAGACAGAACATCTGAAGCTAAATAAAAGCTTGTAATAAAAGACGTCGATTTAAATCAAAACAAAATATACACGCAGAGTCGAGTATACTTACGCTCAGCAAAATATTGCGCTTCGATATAAATTAATTATATGCGAAATGCACGCACTATCTAGCTGGCCGACTACACTAGACAAATAGCCGAATGTCTATTCCACTCGCTCTCTCCCCCGCCAAATTGTCGCGCTCTTGCGTTGAACTGTACCCTATAGCAGTGGTTTTAGAATACAATTTTTAATACGTCTACATCATCTACACCGTGTTTTTTTCGAAGCACACTTTAGTTGAGAGGTGCGGGCCGTGCGGTGGGACCAGGATTGTCATTATTTTTGGTTTTTAGTTGTTAAATAATAAAAATAATAAATAATATACAAACAATAAATAGCATTAAGGAATATTTTTATGTAATAATATCCAAAATTTTGGGTAGGCACTGTCTACCTTGTCTACCCGTACGCTTCGCCACTGCGATTAAAAGTTTTGTAACTAAAACACAACCAGAAAATCCCTCAAATAATAAGAAATGTATTTACCAACTCCCGTGTGAGTGTGGTAAATCATATTTAGGTGAAACGAAACGCCATCTTCAGGTTAGAGTAAATGAACGTTTAAAAAGTACCCAATTAGGAGATATTGAAAAATCCTGTTTAGCGGATCATGCATGGTCAAATGATCACAGGATTCAATGGCCTGACGGTAAAGTTTTGCATAAGGAGTCGCATTGGCGAAAATGGAAGTTATTGAAGCTGCGTTTATAATGCAGAATTAAGAAATTTTCAGTCAACATGTGTACATAAGTAGTCAACAAGTGTACATATGGAAACCACTCCTTAAGGAAAACAAGCGCCTTAGGATAAAAAGGGGGCAGGCCATCACACCTGACTGCACACCAAGTAGTATAACTACTTTTATTCAAGACCGATATTAAAATTTAAAGAATTTAAACGGGTGCCCACGATCCATAAGAAATTGGCACGGTTCTTTGGTTCGGTTCAAACAAGTTCAAAGAAAAATAATCATATTTCGTAAACTAAAGACAAATTGACCAAAAAAATAATTAACTTTGTTTAGCTGACTGTTAATTTAAGCCATTAAAAGAAAATGTAAAAAATCGTGCAAGATATGGGAGCTCTGCAAGTTTTAACAATTTTGTCACACCTGTGTTTTGAGGCTTCTGTCAATATACGAATCCAATATCGGGCAAGAAAATATCGATAAATGAAAAGAGGGATGAAGAAGAAACAACAGGGTAGGTAATAATTTTATTATTTGTTAACAAGGTGCTTATCAAACAAGGAAATTAATATTTTTAAAATAATACTTAAGCATTTGAAACGAAAATGTCGATTATAACCTGGAATTCTTAGTTGTTATTTGAAATTTTAGCTTTAAATTAAAACATTTGAAAGCAAAAATTGATTGAATTGAAATCTACGTAGCTCGAATTTCTAGAACTAACAAAACTAAACTGATTTGTAATAAATATCTGGCCGTTGCGTTGACTCACACAATTTCCTTTGTTTTCTTATTAACATAAAATTTGGCAAACGCGCTGACGCAACAATGATACCAAGCTAAGCGAAAATTATACGATGTGGACGCAATTATGATAAGAAAGTGTCAAAAATATACAAGGGACGCAGCATTGAATGGCAAATAATTGGAAGCAATAATGTTTGTTTGTACAGTTTTTCGTATATTGCTATTTTTAGCCCAAAAATTACGAAAAATAGACGACTAATCCAGAAATTTCAAAAACTGAAATATATATTATTAACTGACAAATGTTTTAATTTATAGCTAAAATTCCAAATAACAACTAAGAATTCCAGGTTATAATCGACATTTTCGTTTCAAATGCTTAAGTATTATTTTAAAAATATTAATTTCCTTGTTTGATAAGCACCTTGTTAACAAATAATAAAATTGTTACCTACCCTGTTGTTTCTTCTTCATCCCTCTTTTCATTTATCGATATTTTCATGCCCGATATTGGATTCGTATATTGACAAAGGCTCAAAACACAGGTGTGACAAAATTGTTAAAACTTGCAGAGCTCCGATATCTTGCACGATTTTTTACATTTCCTTTTAATGGCTTAAATTAACAGTAAGCTAAACAAAGTTAATTATTTCTTTGGTCAATTTGTCTTATGTTTACGGAATATGATTATTTTTCTTTGAACTTGTTTGAACCGAACCAAAGAACCGTGCCAATTTCTTATGGATCGTGGGCACCCGTTTAAATTCTTTAAATTTTAATATCGGTCTTGAATAAAAGTAGTTATACTACTTGGTGTGCAGTCAGGTGTGATGGCCTGCCCCCTTTTTATCCTAAGGCGCTTGTTTTCCTTAAGGAGTGGTTTCCATATGTACACTTGTTGACTACTTATGTACATATGTTGACTGATAACTTCTTAATTCTGCATTATAAACGCAGCTTCAATAACTTCCATTTTCGCCAATGCGACTCCTTATGCAAAACTTTACCGTCAGGCCATTGAATCCTGTGATCATTTGACCATGCATGATCCGCTAAACAGGATTTTTCAATATCTCCTAATTGGGTACTTTTTAAACGTTCATTTACTCTAACCCGAAGATGGCGTTTCGTTTCACCTACATATGATTTACCACACTCACACGGGAGTTGGTAAATACATTTCTTATTATTTGAGGGATTTTCTGGTTGTGTTTTAGTTACAAAACTTTTTATCGCAGTGGCGAAGCGTACGGGTAGACAAGGTAGACAGTGCCTACCCAAAATTTTGGATATTATTATTACATAAAAATATTCCTTAATGCTATTTATTGTTTGTATATTATTTATTATTTTTATTATTTAACAACTAAAAACCAAAAATAATGACAATCCTGGTCCCGCCGCACGGCCCGCCCCTCTCAACTAAAGTGCGCTTCGAAAAAAACACGGTATAGATGATGTAGACGTATTAAAAATTGTATTCTAAAATCACTGCTATAGGGTACAGTTCAACGCAAAAGCGCGACAATTTGGCGGGGGAGAGAGCGAGTGGAAAAGACATTCGGCTATTTGTCTACTGTAGTCGGCCAGCTAGATAGTGCGTGCATTTCGCATATAATTAATTTATATCGAAGCGCAATATTTTTCTGAGCGTAAGTATACTCGACTCTGCGTGTATATTTTGTTTTGATTTAAATCGACGTCTTTTTTTGCAGTTAGGGTTTCCATCATATACATAATATTCCAATACCCACGGTAATTGCCAATTCATGATGCCAACATGAGTCCTTGCGGTCCTTAAGCAAAAATGACCTGATTGGTTGCTTTTAAACATATATGCATATTATTTCCTTATAGTACGTATTATGGCAATACCTACGGGACCTTATGATGCATAATGCAAACATATTTGAAATAGCAATGTCATTGGGTATAAGTCTATCATTTTTCCGGTCCTTAAGATAAAATGTCCTAATTGGTTATACTTTTACGAATACATATTATTTTATTCTTGTATTCGTCACGTCAAATCATCGGCTCAGAGTTGACAAAACTCTATCTATGTAAATTTGGTGTCTGTGCATTTTTCGTATCTTTATTTCTGAATGTTTGCATCAAATGCCAGCCATTGTGTAAATGGGTAACAGGGAGTATGGAAATACTACGTATATGGTTTCCATACGTATGTGTCGGTGTCGACGCCAGACAAAATTAATTGTTTAATTTTTCCGTTTTTGTATACATAAAATTTCTAATATCCAAATTTTAAGGAAAGTGTTATTGACCATTATACTACTAGTAAAATACGCAGACTAGTATTTTTAAGACAGTTTGAGAGTTACCGTACACTATTAATATAAATATTTGTTGTACTTTTTATGCAAAATAAAAATATATTTTTTTTTGTAATTTTTTTTCATTTCTTCTGTCAACCTTAAAAAAATCCTTACGCCTCGCCACTGCCTTGTCATATTTCCCGATGAAAAAACTGTTTTTATATTATAGTGTTTGGGTTTCGTCTTATGTTTTCTGAAATCCCTTGAACATAATAATATGGAATGTTAATAACACCCAACGGATTATTATTTTGAGAATTTCCCACATTTGGTTTGTTCTTAAATTTAGAGATCGTTGAGTTTATTAATTTCTCGGAATAACCATGCTGTTTTAAGTATATTTCTGTGGTTAATTCTTCATTATTACTACAAATATTCACGACTCTTAAATACAAACTTCTTATAACTCCTTGTTTTGTAGCAACATACTGATTAGACTTAAAATTTAGGTACTGTCCCGTGTGTGTATGTCTCATAGGAGACATACACACACGGGGCAGATATATAGATACAGTGTGTATATTTATTAAATTTATTTTGTTTTTTTTTTTATTTCGCTTAAAGGCACTATTTATATGGATGGGAAAAATGGTTTCCATGAAATTTGTTAAAATTTTGATATAAAAGTTGTAAAATAATTTGACGAATATTAAGTTTATACATCTTGAGAATGAATCCAACGTGTGTATTCATTGATCTTGACAAACACTATTAGCCAAAACTGACATTTAATAACATACTAGAACGTTTTTCTACGTTGTCCGACGCCTATTCTACACCTCCTTCGATCCTGACAATATGTCAGGTTCTTTTGACTCATTGATCTTTGGATTGACTGTTGCCATTCCAGTTTAGGACGCCCTCCTTTTCTGCGCCCTATTGGTTGCTATTCTAGAACCTGCTTTGGTAGTCTTTTGTCATTCATCCGTTGTACATTGCTGTACCATATCAGCTGTCTTTTAGTGATGTCATCTTCCCTCGATTCCCATTCTTTTATGATCTCATTTCTTATATGATCTGTTCTAGATATTTTCATTTATCTTCTTATTGCATCCATTTCGGCACTTTCCACTTTTGTTTTGTATTTTTCTGTTACGCGTCAAGTCTCTATTCCATACAGCAGCATGCTTTTCACCATTGTTTCATGTATGTAAAATTTTACTACTACTATGTCGGTTTAGAACGTTTTTCTACGTTGTCCGACGCCTATTCTTCACCTCCTTCGATCAATGTAAAATTTTACAATATTTTCTATCTTTCTGCTCTAGTCTGGTTTTAACTCACTTGATTCGTTTCTAATACATAAATACTGAGTCTTGTCTACGTTCACGGTTAACCCACACTTTTGTTATTTTTCCGTTAACTTTCTCATCATATACTCCATGTCTTCTTTATCATTAGCCACAATTACTTGGTCGTCAGCAAACTGTAGTGTGTATATGGTAAATTGGTCGTTAAGTGGTATTCCCATACCGTGTACTTTACGTTTCCAGTTTTTTAGAGCTACTACTACTACTTTCGTTACCAGGAATTCTTTTGAAAGTTGATTTCCAATTTTTTTTAGATTTTGACCCTTTATATAGTTCTTTTATTGCTTTTATGTATGTATGATTGATATTAGTTTGCTCTTACACTGTCCACAATTTTTCCACTGGAACGGTATCATATGCTTTTTGTAGGTCCACAAAGGTAACATGAGTCTCTATGTTTCTGGCACTTCTTTTCCCAATTACCTGTGTAAGACAAAAACATTTATCATCAAAAGATCTGCCTGCACGAAACCCACTTTGCTCTTCTTCTTGTTCATGAAAACCATTCTCTGTTAGATTCTTAAGAATCCTACCATACAATCTACTTAGTATAATGGTTACGGAAATTTATCTGTAATTGTTGCAATCCAGCTTGTTTCCTTTTTTACAAGCTTTGATTTAGCTTCAGATGTTCTGTCTAACTAACTATCAAATCTTGTGAAGGGTTTTTGACACACTTCCCATTATCCGATTTGAATGAAATTTGGTACACACATAGTGGTCCCATGACAATACAACATTAAGAAAATATCCTCCCACCCCTACCCCCACCCCTTCTATAGAAAAATGTGTTTTTGACACACTTCCCGTTATCCGATTTGGTTAACATTTGGTATACACATAGTGGTCCAATGATAATACAACAATAAGAAAAAATATTCTCCCACACCTACCCCCACCCCCTTCCATAGAAAAATTTGTTTTTGACACACTTCCCGTTATCCGATTTGGATGAAATTTGGTATACATATAGTGATCCGATGACAATACAATATTAAGAAAAAAATATCCTCCCACCCCTACCCCCACCCCCTTTCATAGAAAAATGCGTTTTTGACACACTTCCCATTATCCGATTTGGATGAAATTTGGTATTCACATAGTGGTCCGATGAATATACAATATTAATAAAAAATATCCTCCCACCCCTACTCCCACCCCCTTCCATAGAAAATGCGTTTTTGACACCCTTCCCATTATCCGATTTGGATGAAATTTGGTATACATATAGTGGTCCGATAACAATATAACATTGAAAAAAAATATCCTCCCACTCCTACCCCCACCCACTTCTATAGAGAAATGGGTTTTTGACACACTTCCCATTATCCGATTTGGATGAAATTTGGTATACATATAGTGGTCCGATGATAATACAACAATAATAAAAAAAATCCTCCCACCCCTTCCATAAAAAAATGCGTTTCTGACACACTTCAAATGACTTTTATAAAATTTGGTATATGCATAAAAGTCCGATGGCAATACAGCCCAAACAAAAAATATATTTCTACCTCTACCCCCACCCTCCCCTTCCCCCAATAGAAAAATGAGTTTATAAATAACTCACGATCAGCGATTTCATTATAATCTAGTATCAACTCTTCTGTTCTGTTATTGAACAAATATTTTCATTTAATAGGGTAGATAGCTGAGACTAAAAAGTAGAAAATAAATTGGTAAAAAAATATTTCCAACATTCTGATATTATCATAATAATAAAAGCGATGGCCGCAAATCAAAGCATAAGTTAATCTAAATTTGTGATCTAAACACTTAAAGAATATTCAACATAGCAGGTCATCAAAGATATGTTTGATGTGCCGCAATATTATGCCATTATGTCAGAGAAATGCTGGAGTATCTTGGGTCGGGTTGGGTGGATTTGGTACCTCTGCATTTTTCTGGTAGATAGATTCTTGGAAATAGTGATATTTAACTGATACGGATATCTTATCGTGCTAACATCGTCAAAATTTCCATCAGTCGGCCATCGCTTTTATTATTATGATAATATCAGAATGTTGGAAAATTATTTTTTAATTTTTAGTGCATTTTATAAAAGCTTGTGACTTAAAAATATTTTTTTACCAATTTATTATATATTGAGGATATGAATGCAATTTTTCAATCAGTGTGAGGTATAGCGTATATTCCCGCGGGTCCGCTAGCTTTTCCGGATTTAAGCTTTTTAATACTATTCTTTATCATTTCTTTTTTGATGATTACTTCCTCTCCATGTACTTTTATGTCTCTGATCGGGAAGGCTGACAGATATTTCGGTCTCGTTTCCTGCAGCAGTCTCTTGTAGTGTTCTGTCCATTGTTCTGATTTGATGATCTGATTTATTTTTTCTTTGGTTGGAT
Organism: Aspidapion aeneum; assembly: GCA_963576565.1. NCBI lineage: Eukaryota > Metazoa > Arthropoda > Insecta > Coleoptera > Brentidae > Aspidapion > Aspidapion aeneum. Next base: position 47,899,173 of record OY755044.1, read on the forward strand.
TTTTTACCGTAGAAATTAATTTCCACTTTGCCTACCTCCTACGTGTGTATTTGTATCGTGGCATTTTTTTCCGAGCGTATCAAATTTATTAGCTGTCTTCTGATTTCCCTGTAGATTCCTAGGTCTTTGGTCTTTAGTACTGAGCCATTCCGAGTATGGGCGTTTTTCCTCCTTGACCATTTCCTGTATTTTCTCCGTCCATCACATCTTATTGCTATTTCTTTTATCTTGGTACACAACAGCTTCTTTGCTTGCTTCTATTAAGCTTTTTACTATGTTTGTATATGTTTCTTCAAATGAGTGTTCTGTAGTTATTAATTTTTCATCTAATCGCTTCTAATACAATATTTGCATACGAGTTCGATTTCTAGACTTCTAAAGTTGTATTTTTGATTTTCTGTACTCTTACTACTCTCACCTCTATTTTTTCTGAAAGGGAATAATATTTTTGCTTTTACCGAATGGTCGTCAGATCCACAGGTATCACCACGAAGTAACCGCACATCATACCACTTTCATTCCGAGTGTTGTCCACCTCTAGCATAATTAGATTTTAGATTTGTTGATGCCTGAATCCAGGTATATAGATGAATATCCATATATTTAAAAAAACCATTATTTATTTTTAAGTTGTGGGTTCACACAATTGGGTTTGTCTATCAGTTCGATTAATAAAATATATTATTATAATTATTTCCCTGGTATTGCCGATTTTGGTGATAGTCTCATCAAGTTGGTCGAAGAACATTTGTTTTGTAGCTAATCTTTCGTCATCTGATGGTGCGTAGGCTATTATTATGCTTATATTATGTCCAAGCATCTTCAGCATTAATGCACTCGTAGTCTGCAATCTTATTTTTGAGATTTTTCTTGATTAATAAAGATACCCCTTTGGCTGCTCTCCTTTATTTTGTGAACAAAGTTACCGACACTACTTGTACATGTTCCTTTCTTTTTTATCTCTGTGAGTGCCATAATGTCCATCTTACTATTCTTCTCTTCGGTTGCAATAATGTCCAACCTTTGGTTCACTCCCTGTACAGGGTGTCTCATTATATTTTTTCCCACCCTTTTACACCATTAATAATTGATATAGGAATATAAAAGAAATTGTGTTCGAATTCGCGAAATTTTGACTTTTAAATTGCATCTTGACTTTATTCTTGATGCTTACCGTATTTGAGAGGCGCTCAAATTTATAGTTTTTGTGAATTGGATGCTCCTTATAATGTTTAATTAATAGATTAGGCTTGAAATATACTTTCCAAAAATGCCCCATATGTCGCAGTTTTGATAAATAGTTTCTGAAATATAAGCGACAATTTTTTAAATTATAAAAAAATAACATCACTACTTTTGTGTTAATTTCAGTGTCCTTATTTCCAACGATGTTAGTCTCCATGTATAAACAGTGACAATGACAAATTTTTTGTTTAAATGACGCTCAAAATGACAACTGGTAACGACAACAAAGTTTATATGTCGTGTCACATAATGTCATTGTCACTGTTGATACATGGGGACTAACATAATTTGGAATAAGGATACTAAAATTAACACAAAAGCGGTACTGTTATCTTTTTATCATTTTAAAAAATAATTGCTAATATCTCAGAAACTATGGCTCTAAACTACGGCATATCGGGAATTTTTGGAAAATTTGTTCCAAGCCTAATCTATCAATTAAATAATATAGGAAGTATCCAATTTACAAAAACTATAAATTTGAGCTCCTGTCAAATATGGTAAGCATCAGGTATAAAGTCAAGATGCAATTTAAAAGTAAAAATTTCGCGAATTCGAACACTATTTCTTTTATATTCCTATATCAATTAATAATGGTGTAAAAGGGTGGGAAAACTATAATGAGACACCCTGTACGTTCCATTTAGCTATAGTCCTTTGGTTTAACTTTTTTGTCTTCGAGAATATCAGGCCATTGCTCCGAGGCTTTGTTTGGGGTTTTATTTATTTTATTTAATAACATACTTTGAGTTATTTACTAATTTTGTTTCCAATGGCAACTTAATCCTAGGCTTTATTTAAAAACTCCAGAAGGTTCATTGTAATTAGATATGTTTTAAAGAAAAAACTAAGTTGAGTTCCATTTTATTATCTAATTAATCCTAGGCTGTCTACGATAAATAACTTAGACTAACATTAACATCTTAGCGAAATTAGTTATTTCTTATTCAGAAAGGTAGATCGTTTCCACATTGCAATTTTTTTTATTTGAGTTAGCATTACGACTTATTAAAAATCACTTGGTTTGCCTTCCATTCCACAAGTTGTCAATCCCATGATCGCGACAGTTTATTGCGGAAACAGGAAGAGGATTGTCTTTATGTATAGGTTTGCATTTTCTAAGCACACGATGACACAGACAGTTTCATGCTAAGTGACAGGTAATCCTCTACCAGTTTACCATCTTTACTGGGTCGTCTCTATCCATCAGTATGTAGACAGTTTGAACTCACACATCCGACTGATTATTTTGGCGCAAAATAACTGTATATATCCAAGAAATGGCGCAAAAATAATGTTGGCCAATCCGGTATCAAAAATATACCGAGAAAATATATAGATAGACAGAAAACTCAAAGTTTAAACATTAAACATAAATCTTTTGTATATTGGCGTTAAATGAAAATAAGAAAACAATTTCAATCCTGGTCAAGGGATTTAGATATTGCAAACTCCTAAAATGCAGGAATATATTAAATAATAATAAACGCAATGTTGCCAAATCTGTGGAAGCAAGAATGATAGAGAAGTAAAACCAAAAAAAGTATACAAAAAGGAGTGTCGCCTCTACCGGAATTATCTCAAACTAAAAATATACACAGGATTTTATTTAGTTATCATTATTGCGTCCGATTTGCTTTATCAGCCTTGAAAACAGTTTTGGTAAATATCTCAGAAACTGAAGTTTTTAGTAATAACAAAAATTATTGAGGAAAACGTATTCAACTGACTTCTGAAATTGATGCGGTGCTCCGTTAGGATGTTAGCATATTTTCAATATTTAAACTGTCATTATCATTAATGGATTTTGACCAAAGTCTAATGCTCTTTACAGTATTGTACACTATTTTGCCTGAAAATGTCATGAAAATCGGTATAGCAGTTTAGGAGCTATCGTGTACGGACAGACATACACATACACACACGGACAGACGTCACTACGATATTGCTAAGATACGTCAAAATACACCCAAATAACACATTATCGGCGTTAAGTGAAAAAAAATTTCGTCGAAGACAATACATACCTTCTCTAGCCATTGCTGCGCGGGCTAGGAAGGTAAGGATTATATATTTATCCATTAAAGCAGTGGTTCCCAAACTGGGGGGCGCGCCCCGTAGGGGGGCGCAGAACAATATTCAGGGGGGATTAACAAAACGTTATAATTTACAAATGCAAATAAAAATTGCATATTTTTGTAAGTTTGGTTTATGTTTAACTAATAATTGTTAATATAATACCTAGGTAAAAAGATACTTTTTCCATACGCTTCTAAAAAATAAAAATGGGCCTACCATAACCTAGAAATTGGTCATTGTAATTGGGTTTGCACAGAAACGTCAATTTTTAATGAAATTACGCTTGTTCGAAATTCATTGTAAATGTAGCTTTGTAGTCTCTAATGGAGCTTTTTATACACCGATCTCAAGGATTTCGGAATATTTAGGGTAGTAAAATTTTTTTTATTTATCCAATTATGACAAAATTTCTTGTGTACACATAGTTTGGGCACTCCCTGATTTCTACACAATGGGACAAAAAATATCAATTTGGCGGCGTTAAAAATTGGTTAGTACAAATATTTAATTTTAATTGTGTTTATTTACATAAAGAAATGACGGACCTGATCCCTTCCTAGCCCATTCCAGTCTTAAAACTAGTTTTTTATAAATATTTCCGAAACGAAAGCTCTTACGTGTTTTAACGGAATTGTTGAGAAAAATGAGTTCTACATACTCCAAAAACCGCATAGTGATGCGATGTGCCATTAAAAAGTTACAATTTTTTAACTGTCAAGAAACGGTCATTAGCAAGCATTATTGGATTTCAATCAAACTCCTTTCAGTGTATGAATTCTTGAAATAGGTGAGAGTGAGAATGAGCATCTGCAGACGTCAGGACCAATAGAGATGCGGAAATCAAGTGAGATCGCATGCGCAGTTTGACTTTCACGTGATTTTGAGGGAGTACTCCTCACCCGTTCAAGAATTCATACACAGATCGTTTCCTGAAAGTCCCATGAAAATCGGTTTAGCGGTTTCAGAGCTACCGTGGGTCGGACAGACACACACACATACAAACACACACACACGGACAGACGTCATGTCACGAAACAGATTAGAACTAGGTTAAGTAAATCAAAATGTTAGTTTTTTAATTAACTGTTTTTTATAGTAATAGTACAGTTTTTGTTCTTTATTCGGAGAAAGGGGGGCGTGACCAATTCAAGATTTCAAAAAAGGGGGCGCCATAGAAAATAGTTTGGGAACCACTGCAATAAAAAAATTAGTGTCTAATATCTATTTGAAAAAATTAGTAATATTTAGAGCTTTTCTATTTTTACATATTTTTTAACTGATTAATACTTATAGATTGCAAACCGCAAAGTCAATAGGTAATAAAAGCAAAACATTTTTGGCAAAAAACAGGCGCATGCATTTTGGCAAGGTTCCAAATAAAATAGTTTAGACCTTACGAAAAAAAAATAATTTGAGCGAGAAATTTGGATTAAGCAAAATTATATTGGTGTTTTCGGATTTCACGATTTTCGCTAAAAATAATGATTAGTAAATTATAGGTGCAGGTGTCATTGCATGATAAAAGTTGATAAATAATGTTAGTTTTTAACTTTAGTTATAATTTTTCTTTGGTTCTGGTAAATATTCAGTTTAATCCATCAGTAACGTTTCGACAATGGATTTTGTCTTCATCAGACTAAAAGGGTTACAACTCATTAGTATGTTAATATAAAGCACGGCACATTAATACATCACTAACTAAATAAAATTTAAAGTGACCTTATTAGTAATATATTTATTCTTTACTAAATTAAAAATTTTAATAGATATGTAACTGATTTTTTTTTATAAAGAAATAATTATGGTTTATTATTTCTTTCCTCGTTTTCTATTTTTATACATAAGTTCAAAGAGTTTTCACTACATCGAGAGTAACTATTTAGCTATACATATAAAAATAATAAGTAAAACCTCTAGCAAGCCATATTACAGATTTAGAAAATAACAACAATGTACACAATACAATGATGCCTCTGTTAGAACATGCAACATAATTAAAAAGGATTGTAAAATATATTTAGACTAGATCGTACATTAGAGACAACACAAAACTAAAATTTAAGCACATCAGTAAAAAATATATATATTAATATAAAAAGGAGGGAAGAAAAAATAAATTATTACTTTATAAAAAAAATCAGTTACATATATTAAAATTTTTAAGTTAGGAAAGAAAACATGTATGTTAATAAGATCATTTTAAATTTTATTTATTTTGTTTAATTTATGATGTATTAATGTGCCGTATTTTATATTAAATTACTAATGAGTTGTAACCTTTTTAGTCTGATAAAGATAAAAACCATTGTCGAACCGTTACTGATGGACTAAAGCGTACATATATTTACCAGAACAACAGTGTCCTTATTCTCACTAAATCTACATGAAGTTTAATTTTACGTGATAATTTTACCAAACATTTATTTATTATATTATTTATGTATGTTTTAAAAAGTAAAAGTATGGATGTTATAAAAACTTTTTAAGGTTTTTTAAAAGCATTTTATCGCAGGAATTTTACCTCGAAAATAACTGCAGTGTTTGGATTGATAAACCTACTTTAAGTTATTCTTTATAAAAATTTTGGGTCGCGGAAAATTCTTCGAAAATGTTTCTTTGATTTTTTTGTTCTAACGGATATTTGCTTGAAAACATTTTCTTCGAACAGTCGAAAACATTTTCTTCAAATAAAAATTTGTTCGAAAACATTTTCTTCGAACGGAAATTGGTTCGAAAACATTTTCTTCGAACGAAAATTTGTTCGAAAACAATTTCTTGAATGGAAATTTTTCGACAACAATTTTTTCGAATTTTTCTAGACCTGGCTCGCCAAACTTAAACAACTCATACATTTCGGGGTCTCTTTTTAATATATTTTTGGAAAAAAAAACTAGCCTGACTTCTTTTCCTGTATCCTAGAGGGTTTGAAACCAAACCAATCGAACCGAACCAAACCGAAACATTTTTTCGAAAAATTATTCTATTTCGGGAAATTGGTGTTTTCCTAATCTTTGTCAATTGGTCCCAAACGTATCCAACCACTCTAGGTATTTTCCACCAAAAATGTCCCCAAGTCACAGGTAAGGATACGCTTGCGCTCAATTGACAAAGGTTAAATAATACCGATTTCAACCTCCCAAAATAAGGATTTAATTTAGGGAAATAATTTTTGAATTTTGTTTTTCGGTTTGGTTCGAGTTGGTTTCACACCCTCTAGAATCGCGGGAAAGAAGTCAGGGAAGTTTTTTTTTCAAAAATATATTAGAAAAAGACCCCTTATTTATAGCATTAATGGATTTTGACCGAAATCTAATCAGCTTGTGAGAGTGTCGGCGGTTTAGGAACTATCGTGTTACGGACAGACAAACACACACAGAGACAGACATCACGACGATATTGCTAAAATGGGTCAAAATCAGAAAAAAGTTTTTTTTGTCGAAATTCATATCTGTTCTAGTTATTGCTGCTCGGGCTAGGAAGGTAAAAATGTATATCTCAACTATTCTTCGTTCGATCATTATGAAATTTTCTGGAGGTATGTAACTTTTACCCTTTTTTCGAGTAGTACTTTTTTGTAGCTTTTTAGCTCACACTACTACTATACTATAGTAGTGTGAGCTATGGTGATCCTAATTTTTTCGAGAAAAAAAAAAGTTGCTCCGATCTCAAAATTTTTTATATATCTTTGCGTTTCAGATGAGTTTGAAAATTTTTTCTTGCGCCGTCTGTCTGTCTGTCTGTCTGTCTGTCTGTCTGTCTGTCTGTCTGTCTGTCTGTATGTATGTATGTATGTATGTATGTCTGTCTGTAACGACCAACCCGCATAACTCAAAAACCGCTTGTCCGATTTAAATGAAATTTGGTACCTAGGATGGGTCTTGGACCGTGACGGTCCCATTTAAAAATGAACAAAATCCACTGAACGCAAGCCAAATAAAAGGGTGGGGGTAGATTTCAAAAATTAGAGTTTATGTGAAAATATGGCGTGTGTGATATCAAACGAAAGGTAATTAAGTCTGGAGTTAAACAAAATTAATTTTAGTTTATTTTTAAAAAAGGGTGGGGGTAGATTTAAAAAAACAGAGTTTATGTGAAAATATGGCGTATGTGATATCAAACGAAAGGTAATTGAGTCTGGAGTTAAACAAAATACATTTTAGTTTTTAAAAAAAGGGTGGGGGTAGATTTTGAAAATTAGAGTTTAAGTGAAAATATGGCGTGTGTGATATCAAACGAAAGGTAATTGAGTCCGGAGTTTAACAAAATACATTTTAGTTGTTGTTTTTTTTAAGGGTGGGGGTGGATTTCAAAAATTTGAGTTTAAGTCAAAACAGGGCTTGTGTGGTATCAAACGAAAGGTAATTGAGGCTTGACTTGAATAAAATATATTTCAGTTTTTAGTTATATTAGCTCATACGTACACTATAACTATAGTACATAGTGTGAGCTTAGGTGCCCATAGATTGGCAGAGTATTTTTAAACGTGCCGAAAAGGCACTAGAATATTTTATGCGCAAAATCCCCATAGCTCGTGAACTAAGAAATAGATTAAAATTCTCAAATATACCTCTAGTTTTTTATAGTTGGAGAAGGATCTGATTGTTATATAGCTTTAGGGACTCTTATTATTTTGGCCACCACTGTATATGTATTTTTTTAGCCAATATAAATTAATTTACTTTTTATAAAAACGAATGTTTTAGGGTTCAACGATCACGAAAATTAAATCCAAATCAAATAAATAGAAAAAGTTAGTAATTTAATTTTTTTAGAGCGATCTTAAAAAAATCTTAAAGCCTGCTTAAATTTAACTAATATATTTTATTTCAATAATTTAAGATCTATTTATTTAAAATTAAGTTACACATGTGCTGATGTAAAACAAACATTTTTTTGAGAAAAAAACATTAACTTTTATAACAGCTTTAAAAATACATTGTTGACAGTAATATCTTTCCCTGTGTCGGTGATTTTATAGATTCATCTATTTGGTTATTTTTATCTTTACAACTTCCGCATGTATCGTAATAAAGTTATTAAAATTGACAAAAAACAGCGCACCCGTTATCTGGGAATTTTTTATCCCGGTGGAATTGGCTATAATTTTAGTATGTTATAGTAGGAAAAATGACTAGTAAAAGTATAGTTAAGTTTTTCTATGTACAGTTTTTGAGATATAAACGACCAAAGTTCTTTAAATGGTCGTTTTTACCCAACTGCAGCACGGTAAAAGGAAGGGCAATGTTTATACTCAACTGCATCACGGCGAAAAGAAGGGTAATGTTTTTCGCTTGCAATATATGTAATTTTGTATGTATGTATGTATATTGTGGCAATCTATTATGCGTTGGGTGCCATTTGGTGACACTGTAAATAGAACAATAACGCTGTGCCAATTTGTGATACAAAAAAAAATTACTGAGTAATTAAACAAATATCTGGAAGCGGAACTGTATTTTTCAGCTAGGTAAAACATTGATATGCCCGGTAACTTTTATACAGTGGAGAAGGGGGGTTCAGAAATAAGAAAATTTTAAGTGCGCCACAGTGTTTTAATACTAATGTTTTACAAAGAAGATCTTAATTAAAATACAGTTCAACTCAAACGTTGTAGCCAAACAATGAAACTCTACCTACTTTCGAGGCTTCCAGAGTATTTGTGTAATTAAGAAAAACCAAAAAGAAATTGACTAATAAAAGATTCTGAATGAGTTAAAATGACACAAATAGAAACACTTTACAGGTAGAATCTCCAACAGGTCGAAGTGTACCTACATTTGAGTCAGTAGTGTAAGACTCCATTATATAAATGATGGAAAAAAAAATACACTTCCAAAATCATTCCACCATAGCTGCTGTCATCATTCTACATTGGGTAGAATGAGACAGACAGCAACCCAGTCCGAGATCTACCCCATGAGGTAAAACAATGTTAAGGAAACCGCAAAAAAAAGTATAACCTCATCTCTCTTTTGTCTCTGCAAAGTTGGTCATTGGGCTGTACAAATGACGCAAAGATTTAGTTCATCTTGTATATTTTGTATATAAAACCTGAGAAAAATACCAAACAATTAAATAGGGCCAAAATAGCAAGGCACTTAAACTTGACAGGAAAATTATCCTAAATAAATGAAAACAAGTCAATGTAATAAATACGCCGCAAAATGGTGGTCATGACGTCATACCGTTACCTTGCGTTTACAAGCAATGTTGAAATTATACCGTGAAAAATTATATATGAAAAGATTACGTCTAAATTATATTGAAAATTTGTATGAAAAGATTATGTCTAAATTATATTGAAGATTTATGTGAAAAGATTATATCTGAAAGCTTGCTCCTACCTTGGTCCTTGATTATGTTGTGGTTAAAATAAAAAAATGTGTTTTATTTTGTAAACCTGGAAATTCTGTTGTCCCAGACATTCTCCTGGTACTCCGGGTCCCTGTCCTGCTCGCGCCTCCCCTGCTGATTATCTAGCACATGACGCTAGGGCAGCACATGGTCTCAAAAATGTTACTGGATAGTTGCCCGAGCGTAGAACCCTGTGGAAAATGAAATATTTCAATTTCCTGGAATTCGTCGGTTTTGCCCGAGGTTCCCCTATCCCGTGACGACTCAATAAAATAAAGCAGATTTCAACAGATGAACTAAAACAAGCCTACATACCTTTCCCAGGGTTACAACTGGCTCGAACCTCGTTCCACCAGCACAACTGTCCCGTCGATAGAATGGACGGCTGTAACCAAAGGAGAAAAACAATATATATAGTTTTTATCCAAAACGTGGTTTAAAAAAAAAATACAAAAAGAACTCCAAAAATTCCACACGTCTTTTGTAGAAAAATTACATTTCACACGAAAAATAATTACAATTTGGGAGGCAAATATTATCTTGAAGAATACCCAAAAATAAAAAATTTAAAAAATCGAACTTACCACTTTCTTTTCCGTAGCCTTGACTCCCTCAATCCAGAGGATGTGAGCCGTCACTCAAATACGTCAAAACAACGACGGACTCACAGTTATACCGTCTTTGGTATAATTCTGCAACTACTGCAGTGCCAATAACCACAAAAACAATGGCGATACCAAAAGACGGCCACCAGCCCAGCCAAAATTCTTTAGGAAAAGAGAGATGACACGTCCGAAAAAAATTTAAGATGCCGAAAAACCATTCCCCAACTTGGGTGGGGCACCGTACCAACCTAATTTTCCCGGTTAAATTCAAATAAGGATGCAAACGCACTTAAAAAAAACTCGCAAACCAAAAATTCTGCCGATTTAAGTTTGCCAGCCCGAAAATAAATTCGTCGTTCTAAAACCAGCCAATGACGACGTACACTAGTACTTCGGTATAGGTCTGTAGGGGGCAGCATTAGTCAAGGGAACATTGGAAATACGTCCTCTACGCGTTGAGGTGTTGTCAGATCCATTTCTATAAACGAGGATTTTCGAGATACACGTATACAGACCGAAACATTTGTCAACCGGACCCCTGTCAACATTGCAAGTAGGAGGAAAATAACCAGTTAGACTATAAGAAGCTTAGCATTGAAACCATCAACTGTAAAATCAATCACTGGAGATCAGAGCATGCATCAAACCCAGGAATATTCGAACACTCACCGAACCGAACCAATTCCCATATGAGTAAAGCCATACTAAGTGTAGAATTTAGTTGTATTTTAGTTATAGTTTTAGTCAAAAGCTTCCTTTGCTCTCTATATATGTTTTCTCTAAGATTCATATGGTTTGACGCCATCTTTGTAAAACATTTTTACATTAATAACGTTGTTTCTGAACTTGAACTTAAAAATACACATTGAACTACTGCTTAAACCCGGCCTAAGAGTGTTCAGATGTTAAGTTTGCTCACCACTAGCTAGCCCTACATAACCCTTCAATCCGACTAACTGAGCTAGATATTAACTTTATTTAACTATGATTATATATTAATTTATATAATATAAAAATACGATTTTGTTTATTCTTTTAGTCCTGGTTTTATCCCTCGTTTATCTCCAATTTACAAAAGTGCACAACTTGTATTCATTTATCTTCTCCTTATCAAAGTAATAAGGATATCAAAGTGGGCGGAGCCTCGGTTGTTCCTGGTCAAACCGTGGACCTAAATATGTTTTCGTGCTACAAAAAGTAGCTAATCCGTGAAGAAGAAAAGGCTCGGAAGAGAAATCACTGTCCTAATATCCTAGAAAATATAAATATTCGAACTTCCAAAACAGATGTGTATTCCCGCTGTTACTGAAACCATTTGTGATGTGGCAACCCGCCATTCCCCAGAATTATACCGGGTAGATTGGATTAGAATACTTTTCTCATTTCGTCTATTTATTGAACCAGGGCTATCAAAATGGACGGGCCACGATCCTCCACTTTGTTGACGTCACATCCGGGGCTGATTTTTTTTTTGATGGTCACATTACGACACAGCTGATTGTCTTTCAAATATTGAAGTTGGAATGACGGTTCATGGATATTTGATTTTATTTTAAATAAAGCCGTTTTTGAGATTGTTTTTACTTTATTCTGGCAGAACAATTTTTTTAAATGTATAGTAAGCCCTAATTTTTCATAGCCGCTTCATTAGCTCACACAAAAATTAAGTTTAAAGCAGAAGCGAATGTGACAATCACATATGACAAATTCAAATACATGTCAAATATAACAGTTGGCATGTGGTACATGGCGGGTAATTTGAATTCAAAATAAGGAATGCTAAATCTTGAAGATTTTAACCTTTTAATCATGTTGCTTCCTTACGAACCTTTGGTGGAATATCGGCATGGTGTCTGAGAATATTTCACTGAAATTTTGCGGAAATCTGTAGTGCCATTTTGAAAATATCATAAAAAAACCTCTGACCTCCCATAAGACCCAATGTAAAATTCAGCCCCGGGAGAACAGCTGATTTTTTCAGGGTCGTGGCCTCTATTTTTGTGTTGGCCTTGATTGAACGTACGCGGTCGCTAAAACAGCTGATTATTGATTTCGTAAACGTCAAAGAACCACGAAATTTTACAGATAAACAAAACAATCAAAAGTTTTTATGTGATTTTTCCCGAACCTGTGATCTCAAATTCCAATTAGAATGCCCAAACAATATGATGGAATGCACAGTGCCCACAACAATATGATGGAATACCTCCTCTATAAGGTAACTTTTTGGACAGTATATAACCTCAAAACCTAGCTCTATAAATTACCCTTAATTTGTGTATAGAAAAACGAGTCGAATAGCTTGATAATTTACATAAATAAATATGTAACGTGTGTCTTAAGCGTAAACATGACACGTTACAATATATGTATGTTTGTGCCGCGCTAGAGGCTAAACGGCTGAACTTTTTTTGACAAAAAAGGTGCCATTGAATTGCTACTGATCCCGAGGGTGCTGTAGGCTATATTTTTTAAACAGGAATCAACATGGCGGTCATCAGATGATGTAGGCTTTAAGGCATACAAATTACTTAAATTTCAGGCGATTTTAATGAAATTCCTTGGATCACCCATTGCAAATGTCCACTCATTTGCTATAATTCCTTCGTAGTCCTCCCTGCTCCCACCCATCTCCCCTCCTGGTATTCCCCCCATCTCCCCTCCTGGTATGTCCTCCCCCACCCTCTTCAAATATCATATTCGCAAAATTTCATAAAATTATTTCTGCACACGCTTTAAGATTTTTTTTCCAACACCATTTTACTAGTTCCCCCTCCCACTCTCTCCTCCACGCACCCCTTATTAGTAATAGTTTAAAAAAATACCGAAATCAATCAACTTGTACCTACTAGTCGCAGTTGGGTACAGAGTTACCCAATAACCTGATTCATGAAAATACAAAACTGTATAATTTCATAAGTGCGCTTTGGGCATCAAAACTAAAAGTTGAAGCATGTCGTACATTATAGGTATACCTAGTTATTTTGTACCCAACTGTGACTAGTAGGTATAAGTAGATTTAGCAGCAGAATTTTAAAACTACCACATTGTATTTTGGCACGAATTAATAGTGTTATATGGTATTTGAAGAAAAATTATTATTATTTTCTTACTAATTACAATTGCCTTCAGCTGTTATCAGCTATTTTCCCCATGGCAAATGTATTTACTAAACAGTTTGTATTAAACATAGCAAAAAGTTTGTATTAAACATAGCATAAAGAATATTTTAAATATATTAAATAAGTTTTTTTTTCTCCTAAATAATTTTTAAGATGTTTTTGGAAAACGGCTTGGTGAATTTTAATTAAACTTTATATGCTTATTTTTGTAACTTAGTGTCACACTGCGTTGCGTGCACAAAATTTTTGTTAGGTCTAGTTTTGAAGATATTAATTTTGTAGCTGTAACTATTCTTATATTTATATATTTATATATTTATATATTTATATATTTATATATTTATATATTTATATATTTATATATTTATATATTTATATATTTATATATTTATATATTTATATATTTATATATTTATATATTTATATATTTATATATTTATATATTTATATATTTATATATTTATATATTTATATATTTATATATTTATATATTTATATATTTATATATTTATATATTTATATATTTATATATTTATATATTTATATATTTATATATTTATATATTTATATATTTATATATTTATATATTTATATATTTATATATTTATATATTTATATATTTATATATTTATATATTTATATATTTATATATTTATATATTTATATATTTATATATTTATATATTTATATATTTATATATTTATATATTTATATATTTATATATTTATATATTTATATATTTATATATTTATATATTTATATATTTATATATTTATATATTTATATATTTATATATTTATATATTTATATATTTATATATTTATATATTTATATATTTATATATTTATATATTTATATATTTATATATTTATATATTTATATATTTATATATTTATATATTTATATATTTATATATTTATATATTTATATATTTATATATTTATATATTTATATATTTATATATTTATATATTTATATATTTATATATTTATATATTTATATATTTATATATTTATATATTTATATATTTATATATTTATATATTTATATATTTATATATTTATATATTTATATATTTATATATTTATATATTTATATATTTATATATTTATATATTTATATATTTATATATTTATATATTTATATATTTATATATTTATATATTTATATATTTATATATTTATATATTTATATATTTATATATTTATATATTTATATATTTATATATTTATATATTTATATATTTATATATTTATATATTTATATATTTATATATTTATATATTTATATATTTATATATTTATATATTTATATATTTATATATTTATATATTTATATATTTATATATTTATATATTTATATATTTATATATTTATATATTTATATATTTATATATTTATATATTTATATATTTATATATTTATATATTTATATATTTATATATTTATATATTTATATATTTATATATTTATATTTATATATATATATATATATATATATATATATATATATATCGGTTTCACAACGTTCTACGTCTTCCGATACCCAATCTCCACTCGTTTCTGTTTGCCCATAATTCATCTTCTAGGCCTCTTATTCTTATTCCTTCTCTCCAGCTTCTCCTTGGCCGTCCTCGTTTTCTTCGGCCAGTTGGTTTCCATTGTAGTATTTGTTTAGGTAGTCTTTCATCATTCATTCTTTGTACATGTCCGTACCACACCAGTTGTTTTGTTCTTATATTATCCATTAAAGTAAGTTCAACCACTGTCATAATTTCTCTTATTCTTTGATTTGTAACTCTTTCTCTTTTTGATTTCCCTGCTGCTCTTCTCCAATAGTCTATCTCCGTAGCGGAAAGCATTTTTTCTGTTCTATCTTTGATTGGCCATACTTCTGAGCCGTATGTAATAATACTTTTTACAATGGTGTTATATATAAGCTTTTTGTTATGTTTCGATATACTTTGGTCCCAAATTATTCCATTTAATGAAGTTATTGCTTTTCTTCCTTGTAAGTTTCGATCTTTTATAGCTTTGTCTAGTGTTCCGTCAGCTGTAATTTTTAGACCTAAGTATTTATACTCATCACAGGACTGAATTCGCTGCCTGGTTTTTAAGATTAGATCCTGTTTCATTCCACCGATACACATATACTCTGTCTTATTGAGATTAACCTCTAGTCCCCACTTATTGTACTCTTCTATTAGTTTTCGTGTCATATATTCGAGGTCGTCATAATCCTGAGCTACTACTACCTGATCATCGGCGAAACATAAAGTATACAAGGTGGTTTCGTCCAACGGAATTCCCATGTTTTGGCATTTTCTCTTCCATACTTTAAGGACTTGTTCCAAGTATATCTTAAAGAGCGTAGGCGAGATACAGCAACCTTGTTTAAGACCTTTATTTACTTTAAAGCCGTTGGTTAGTTTTGCTTTTATTTTAACTTTTGCCTTACTATTGCGGTATAACTCTTTGATGGCCTTAATTAGTTGTACGCTTATGTTTGTGTTTTCCAATGCTTTCCAAAGTAGATTTAGTGGTATACTATCATATGCCTTCTGCAAATCCACGTAAAGCAGATGCAGCTCTTGTCCGTATGCCATTTTCTTTTCAATACTTGGGTACAAAAGAGATGATCTGAAGTCGATCTACCCGCCCTGAAACCAGCTTGTTCTTCTGCCTCCATGTCTTTATATTCGCTCTCTACTTTATTTCTTATTATTTGACCGTATATTCTGCTTAGCGTACTAGTCACAGATATACCTCTATAATTGTCACATATATATTTCCTTCTCTTTTTGTGTATTGTGGATATATATGACGTTTTCCACTCAGTTGGGACTACAGTTCCATTTAAATATTTTTGGAAAAGATTCCGTAATCTCCAAAACAGTTCTTCAGTGCCATATTTAATAAGTTCGGCTGGGATATTTCCGGGTCCGGCAGATTTACCGCTTTTTAAGATTGTGCACACGTTTTTGACCTCAGAGATTGTGAGGGGTACTGGAGATCCCATCGTTCTAAAGTCTCTTGCGTCTTCCTTGAATTCTGCTCTATCTTCAGTTAAAAGTTTTTTAAAATGATCATCCCATTCTTTGTCTAGTATTGGTGAAATGATATCTCTGCATGTTTCTTTTTTAATCGATCTTATAGTTTTCCAGCTTTCGGTACTTCTCCTATCTCCTGAGTAAGAATCTATTTTCTGGCACTTTTGCGTCCACGAATGATTTTTCTTATCACTGATCATTCCTCTCACCTTTGATTGCGCGATTTTGTATTCTTGTCTGCTTCTATCTGTCTTTTGGGATAAGTAGGTGTGATATAATTTCCTTTTTTCCTCTATTTCTCTTTTAATCTCAGCATCCCACCAGTATGGTTTTCTTCTTTTAGAAGTTTCTTCCACTAATCCTAGTGCTTCTTTTGCAGCTTGGTGGATGCTTAATGTAATACATTCGTATTCTTCATCTGGGGTTTCACCTGAACTTGTATTAAGTTTTTCGTTCAGTCTCTTTTTGTATAAGTTTTTTACGCTGTCATGTTCTAGGCTTAGTAGATTATATTTACAGTGATCAATTTCTTCAATCGCTGTATCATCAAGATGTTGTTGATGCAGGCTTCGGCCTTGATAAGGAAAGAGAATTTTGGACTCCAGAAAATAGTGATTACTTCCGCATGTTGATCCACGCTTTGTTCTGACATCATGAATTTTTAGTTTTGTCTTTTGTTTAGTGATAAGATAATCAATGACGGATTTCAGGTTTTGTGAGGGTTTGGTCCAGATATATTTGTGTATTTCCTTATGTTGAAAAAAACCGTTTTGGATTTTTAGGTCTAATTGCTCACATACTGTAATTAGCCGGTTTCCATTGTCATTAACAACATTTTCTCCATATTGGCCAACTGTCAGATCATTAACTCTGTTACTGGTTCTACTATTTAAATCTCCCAATATGACAATTTCTCTAGATGTACTTACTGCTGATATTTTATTGTGTATTTCTTCAAAAAAATTGTCTTTCACGGCTACATTTGCATCGTCGTTATACGCATAGATTCCAAAAATCGTAAGTCTCATTCCTTTTATTGTTATATTCATTTTAATTAGCCTTTCATTGACTGCTTCCCAGTTGGTGATAAATTTTCTAAATCTTTTGTTGACCAAAATAGATACTCCTTGTTGGGCATGTTTTTCTTTTGCCACTCCGCTATAGAAATGGTCATATTGTCCTAGGTTTTCAGATCCTTTTCCTTTCTTTTTCGTTTCTGTTAGTACAGTTCTACCTTCATTCTGCTGCACTCATGTACTATTTCATTCACTTTTCGACTCATTCCTTGTACGTTCCATGTACCAAAAATCATGTTCCTGTTTCTTTGCTTGGTTCGTCTTAGGTTTTTCATTTCTTTCCGAGGCGCTTGATTGGGTTTTTTAACAGTGTACGTTTTTTCCGGGTATCAGAGAGTTAGTCTGATGCCCCAACCCCCAACCTGGAGGACCAGGTGATTTTTGATCGAGGTTTTCTTCCCCTAGCCTTTGACGATTCCAACGCCGGTACTACAAGGCAGTAGTCTTTTATACTATCCCTAAAAGAAAGGGTTGCCACCTACGCTATGATCACCGTACCGAGGTCCATTCTCTCCGCCTTTCATATCGATGTGGTCTTCTCCCGTAACCCTGGGAAAGGGACCCTATACAGGTGCTAACTCTCCGGGTCGAAGAGTACCTGGAATCTACGGAGGGCATTCATTTCCCCTGATAGACATCTGACGAGATCGACCCGTACCCCCCTTATATTTACCGGACATAAAAAAAAGTTTTTCACCTACAGTTTTTTCTTTCTGTATTGTTTAAAAGCTCTGTTCAATATATTGTGTCGGGAAAATGATGAATGAATTGTAGATCTTCCAGTACAAAGCAAACTGTACAGAATCAATTGCATATAAAAATTGAAATCAATTGCATATAAAAATTGAAAAAAAAAACTCGTTGTTTTAGCCAAATTTATTTACGCTTTTTAACGTTTTGGCATTTATAAAAAAAATATTTTAAAAAGGAAACCTTTTACATGCTTTTTATATTTTTTAAAACGTGAGTTTTTTAAACATTTATAAAATATAATTTCTGATTTTTTTTCTAACTTTTTACCCTCCTAGTATGTGCTCTTGCCACGCTCAAAGCTTATTTAAACTCCGGTTTGCATCGTTCGTCTAACTACTTTTTCGTTTGAGAAAAGTTTTCTGCTCGGTCAGAACTTTACCTCTGACTTTACGGGCAAACGCCGTACCAATTGGACCACCAAACTGAAAGGTATAAATGTTTGGCAATTTCTATCTACAGTTAAGGTCGTAATACAGGAACGGTAATTCTCAGGGTATTAAACTCGGCCAAATACGTTAAAGCATAAATATGGGACATACCCATGCATTCTTACACGTGATGCTTGAAGCCAGGGCCCCCATTTAATTCTTAATGTTCCTTTTTCGGGTAGGCCGGATTTCGGCTCCTGCGCATGCGTCAGTTTTGGTGGTTTTGGAACATACTCCGTCACGTCACTACATTATTTGACAATTGTCAAAAATTTAGGGTTTTGTCTATTTTTTTTCCTAAAAACTAGTTGATTGGGTGAAAATTTATCAAGTTGTGAATTAAAATTGAAAATTAATTGTGCAGATTTATTGTGGACACCATGAAGAGGGTTGGATGGCATCTATAAACCACTATTCACACTATTAACAAATTATAACAAAAATACAACTACTTACCTAGGGAAAATTCGCGTCTCTAAATTTAAATCTGCCATTGTTTCCAAAGCAAGCTATGAGTGCTTCACTTTTTGACTTTTTGAACATCTGTTTATGCTCTAACGTATTTGAACTCGGCTAAGGTATTTAACTAATCTATTTAAAATTTTTCGTTCCCACTATTAAGGTAACCCAATATTAGCTCACACATATACTATACTATAGAATTGTGAGCTATAGTGATCCTAATTTTTTCAAGAAAAAAAACGTTGCTCCGATTTCAAAATTTTTTATATATCTTTGCGTTTCAGATGATTTTGAAACTTTTTTGTTGCGCCGTCTGTCTGTCTGTCTGTCTGTCTGTCTGTCTGTCTGTCTGTCTGTCTGTCTGTCTGTCTGTCTGTCTGTCTGTCTGTCTGTATGTCTGTCTGTCTGTAACGACCAACGCGCATAACTCAAGAACCGCTTGCCCGATTTTAATAAAATTTGGCACCTAGGCTGAGGCTTGGGTCGAGATGGTCCGATTTAAAAATGAACAAAATCCACTGAGCACAAGCCGAATAAAAGGGTGGGGGTAGATTTCAAAAATTAGAGTTTATGTTAAAATACGGCGTGTGTGATATCAAACGAAAGGTAATTGAGTCTGAATTATAAAAAATAAACTTTAGGTAAAAAAAAAGGGTGGGGGTAGATTTGAAAAATTAGATTTTAAGTGAAAATATGGCGTGTGTGTTATCAAAGGAAAGGTAATTGAGTCTGGAGTTAAACAAAATACATTTTAGTTTTTTTTTAAAGGTGGGGGTAGATTTCAAAAATTAGAGTTTAAGTCAAAACATGGCTTGTGTGGTATCAAACGAAAGGTAATTGAGTCTGGAGTTCAATAAAATATATTTCAGTTTTTAGTTATATTAGCTCACGCGTACACTATAACTATAGTACCTAGTGTGAGCTTAGGTGCCCATAGATTGGCAGAGTATTTTTTTGGTAGTTAAAAAAAATAGCAATTTTCTTTTATTATTTCAGGAAAAAACTCCTGCATGCAGCTGCGTGGACTGCGAGCAAAGTTGCCCAGCACCTCCTCCCGCCCCACCAAAGGTCCAACCATGCACCATTGCCGGGCTGGATTGCCTCGTATTCTCCATGATTATCATGTTTTTGGCGGGATCGCTGGTATTCCTGTTGCTGGTATGCTTCTGCTCGATGAAAGGAAATATGGGTAAGTTTTTGAAGTTTCTTGGGAGTGTGGTTTTTGAGGGAAGGTTTGAAGGGAGTTTTGGATGGTATTTTATTTTTATTTTTCTGAAAAGACATTAAAATTGCAAAAACATTAATGTTTTAAAATACACACCTACATGTGTTTTCCAATAATCCCATCTCTATATACATACATAACTGGATAGGCCTTTACATAGGTATATGCAAAGTGAGGCAAAAATATTGGATATTTTTTGTAGAAAGAGCACGCTGCCCAGGAGGTGCGTCCTTTCCTTTTTTCTTTCTACTCTCCGATGATATTCTGTAGTTTTGAAAGTTCGCGGAGGTTTGATTTTTAATCTATACCTGGATTTTTACTGCGATTAGGTACTAATAAAGTTTTTCAAAAAGGAAACCGGCTTTTCACTCCTGTAAAACCCGTTTTTACATGCAACGTTGTTGCACAAAAATAATTTTAAAAAAATACTGCTTTGAAGTATTAAGTTCACAGAATACCACCGGTGGATAGAACTAGAGAGAGAAAGGTTGCAATGGTTACCATTCATGTATGTTCTAACTCTAAAAAACTCTTTAAAATTTTTGCCTCAGTGTCCCATATACGAAAGTGTATAGCCATGGCCGTTTCAGTTACTTCGTATATATTTCATTGGTGTTTCCAGTGATATCTATACAGGGTGTATAAGTAACTACATAGGAATTTCGCAAACAGTTAAAAAAAAAGGATAGACCTGGAAAAAATTGTTAACGTCACTCGATTGGCCGTGGTCGCCAATATAAAACTATTTGTTAAATATTGTTTATTTTGTTTACAAGATGACAATATATTTCAATTAAAAACAAATTAATACTTTTTGCTCTATATCTTCTAAAGAATTTTGTTTGGCTACAAGTTTTTCGAATAACATTGTGTTCAAATAGCATTTTTTTCAAAGAAAAATTTATCGAATACGTCTTTTTAAAAAATATTTTGTTCGACTGATGTTGTTTTCAAAAATGTTTTTAAACAAAATGTTTGAAAAGCAACATCTTTTTCGAATGGCGTTTTTTCGAAAACTTTTTTTTGTTTGTCAATATAGCTCCTCGGTCTTCTTTTCGTCGGGTCGAAATCGGTGTTAACCTGATCTTTTTTAATTAATTTTAAACTTATCTTAACCTTGCTCAATGGATCACAAAGGTACCCTACCAGTTTTTTTTTTTGGTGCAAAAAGGTGTGGTGTGGTTCATATCAGGGTTAGGTTAACAGGTTGGGATAACTTTATGATCTTGTGGTGAAAGCTGGAAGGTTTTCAAAGACTTTTCCTTTCGAAGAAAATGTGTTCGAACAAAACGCCATTAGAAAAAAATGTCATTCAATAACGTAATTTTCGAACAAAATGTTTTTGATCAGATTGTTATTCAAACAAAATATTTTTTACAAAAATGCCATTTGAACAAAATGTCATCCGAAAACAATACATTCTATTTGTTTGAAACTCGTAGACAATGATTGTGTAGAAATAAAATTTCGGACTTCCATTGTCTTTATTTATTTTAAAAACACAAAATAAAATAAAATAAATAAAGACAAGTCCGAAATTTTATTTCAATACTTTCTATATTCGAGAAAGATGTTTTTCAACATGTGCCATTTACGCATTTGTGCAAAATGGAATTTGAAAAAGATGTTTTTGAACAAAATCCTTTCGAACATGTTGTTTTCGAACAAGTTGCGGCGACCCTAAAGCCTCATGTAGTTCCTTTTATCTGGGACACATGGCATAGTTTAAGATGTGTGTTTTCTGTTATTTTATGAGGCTAGAGACCTTGTATGTATGACTAATTTTAAAGAATTAGAGACGCGACAAACCCAACAAAGACACTTACACTCACGTTTTTTTGGTTATGTTATTTTCTTTTAAAGTTCACTGGCGTTTCACTAAAATAATTTAAGTTGTCAAGGGTGCGTGACTTTAATCATCATGCAACATATACACAACATGTTTTGTCCGTCACCGCTGGTAAATATTTTGTCAAAAATCGTTTATTTCTATTTTCCGATGCTTATGAATTGAGAAGGACATCTCTCTCTAAACAATGCTAGAGCATGGAGGAGCAATATTTCTCTGCTTTGATTTTAACTTAAATTAATTTTGATAAGTTTGTCGCGTCTAAAATATGTCATACATAAATTGTCTTTATACGAGGCTAACTAACCAAGAAAGTCAAGGAAGCTTCCATAGTAAAGAAAATTGGACCACTTTTAGCTCACACATATACTATACTATAGTAGTGTGAGCTATGGTGATTTTTGAATTATTTTTCAAGAAAAAAAAAGTTGCTCCGATTTCAAAATTTTTTTTATATCTTTGCGTTTCAGATGATTTTGAAACTTTTTTGTTGCGCCGTCTGTCTGTCTGTCTGTATGTCTGCCTGTCTGTCTGTCTGTCTGTCTGTCTGTCTGTCTGTCTGTCTGTCTGTCTGTCTGTCTGTCTGTCTGTCTGTCTGTCTGTCTCTGTCTGTCTGTCTGTCTGTCTGTCTGTCTGTCTGTCTGTCTGTCTGTCTGTCTGTCTGTCTGTCTGTCTGTCTGTCTGTCTGTCTGTCTGTCTGTCTGTCTGTCTGTCTGTCTGTCTGTCTGTCTGTCTGTCTGTATGTCTGTCTGTCTGTCTGTCTGTCTGTCTGTCTGTCTGTCTGTCTGTCTGTCTGTCTGTCTGTCTGTATGTCTGTCTGTAACGACCAACGCGCATAACTCAAAAACCGCTTGGCCGATTTCAATGAAATTTGGTACCTAGGCTGGGTCTTGGGTCGAGATGGTCCCATTTCAAAATGAACAAAATCCACCGAGCATAAACCAAATAAAAAGGCGGGGATAGATTTAAAAAATTAGAGTTTATATGAAAATATGACGTGTGTAATATCAAACGAAAGGTAATTGAGTCTGGAGTTAAACAAAATACATTTTAATTTATTTAAAAAAAGGGTGGGGGTATATTTCAAAAATTAGAGTTTAAGTGAAAATATGGCGTGTGTGATATCAGACGAAAGGTAATTGAGTCCGGAGTTTAACAAAATACATTTTAGTTTTTGTTTTTTTAAGGGTGGGGGTGGATTTCAAAAATTTGAGTTTAAGTCAAAACATGGCTTGTGTGGTATCAAACAAAAGGTAATTTAGTGTGGAGTTCAATAAAATATATTTCAGTTTTTAGTTATATTAGCTCACACGTACACTATAACTATAGTACCTAGTGTGAGCTTAGGGGCCCATATATTGGCAGAGTATTTTTTCAGGCATTTATAAAAGAAATCCAATTAGGTCACGTCAAGGCTGGGTCGCGTAAATTGAAAACGCGGAAATGTGACCGACATTTTAATGGATTTGAACGAATTCTTTTAAAAGGGTTTTTAGGAAATACACTTTTGTTTTCTTTACCTACATGTCAGAATACATTTTAAATAATTGGTTTTAAAAGCTCTTATTGTTTAAAAACTTTTTAAAATTTTGAAAAACGAAGTTTAAAAATAATTTGTGTAACAAACTGTACAAGCATTATTAGACAAGTATTAACGAGTCCTTTTTATTAAGTAAATTACTTAAAAGTAGGTTTTTTGGTTTTTTCCACAGGAAAAATTTAAAGCATAAATTATATTTTGTTAGCTTAGCTGACAGAGCAAAACAATCATTTTTAATTAATACTGTAATTAAAAAAATAGTTAATTCACTGGCTGTTATATGACATGAGCTATCATCACGTACTTATATAAATACAGGGTGTCCCAAAAGTCTTATTAACCAATTTGACAGTGATCGATAACATTAAAAACTCTTTTATGGAGGGCCGTCACACTCACCACTTCATAAAACAGATCTCTTGATACTATCGGTCACTGCCAATTATGGAACTATCTTCATTAGTTCAGAAGACTCCCTGTATAATACTGAAACGTATTAAAACCATTAATAGAAAATGACTGCTAGAAGCGTTCGGGCATATTGGATTCAAATGAACCCCTGGATATGGCTTGGTATAAAAAAGTAAATGCTTTAATAAAATTTGAAAATGACGTTGACAGTTTGTCATTACGGTGATTTAACGTAAAAAATTTGGATTTATTTTTATTTTAATTTAAACTTAAGAAAGTTCTTTTGATTTTGGAACTTTTGGAAGACAAAGTCATTATCTTGAGTTGACGGAGCCGCTTACTTGGCATTTTTTTAAGGAAATTAAAATGAATGTATCGTAAGGCAAGGCCGACAAAAATTTGATAGCCCTGCATAAGGTAACAGATAATGGGTGTTTTTAAGCTTAGAAAAGAGATGTCGCTGAGAGCGCGGCATACCTTATCAGTAGTCCTAATTTATCCAAGCCATACATTGAGGTTCATTCATCCAACATGTCGATGTCGGCACGCTTGTAGCAGTCATTTTAAAAGGCCTGTCCCAGTACAGATATACAGGGTGTTCTCAAACTTGAGTAATTTATTTTATCAGGTTGTAGAACTCGTAAATATAAGTAATTGTACCAAAAATCATTTATATAAAAGTTGCAGAATAAAGAAGATATTAGCAATTCTAAAAACGTTAAAATTTTTAAAATTTTACATTTTTGGAATTGTTATTAACTTCTTTATTCTGCAACTTTCATATAAATGATTTTCGGTACAATTATTTATTTTTCCGAGTTCTACAACCTGTTAAAATAAATGACTCAAGTTTAAAAACACCCTGTATATAAGTACGTGGCTGTCATTTTTTCACCTAAAAACAATTTTGGACGTTAAAGTGCGTTTTGTTAATTGGTTTAAAATAAGAAAAGGGATATATTCATTTCAAAATATTTTTGTTTACAAAATAAAACATTAATAGTGGGTTAAAAAAAGATCGGCTTTTCCCATTAATTTAGTTCCAAAAATACTTTTAAATTTATTTTGAGCTTGATCATTTGTAAAATAAGTAAACAGTTGATTATCGACCTCTCTGCAACAAATTCATTCTTTAAATTGGGTAAAATGCTTTTGTTGACTTTTTATTCAATTAAAATCGAAAAATTTGTTAGCAAATATTTGGTATTACATTTTTGATTTTTATTGTCTTATTAAAAATACTGCCTATTTAACTGTCCAATTCCAGTTTTATAATTCCTATTTTACTAATACAATGACATTTGAGAAAAGGTATCTATATATATGGTATTAACAAAAAATATTTTTGGGATGGGTTTTGTTTGTATCTATTGATTGATGAAAAAATACACATAGCAGGGAATTACTAATTTTTTTTACATCGGTTTATTGTATATATATTTTTTTATTAGAGGTGCTTATAAAATATTAATATTTTAATATGTTGCCAAGTTTAAATTAAATGTAAAGGCAATCAAATTATTAGTTTTTTTAGCAGTATCGGATATGTGGTTAATTAGGTACTGAGGTTACTTTGACATATCGGGGCAACTTGTACACCTTAAGTCTCATGATTTTGTTTTTTATTTATCTTTGTTTTTGCTTATATTTTGTTTCTTTTTTTTTAACAAAGGTGTTGTTTCAAAATGGTAACCGAATATCAGAAAATGCCGGACTCTCGGAGTTTTCAAAGCGGGCACGAGGGGAGAAATTTGTGGCCTTTTAAAAAAAGTTAAAAAAAAATTGGGCGCCAATTTGTGGCCTATTAAAATGCGTTGTGTGACATTTGTGGCAGCTTGAAGACGTTGCCGCCATTTTGTGACACAACAAAACCATTGAATAATTAAACAAATATCTGGAAGCAGAACTGTATTTTCCAGCTAGGTAAAACATTGATATGCCCGGTAACTTTTATACAGTGGAGAAGGGGGGGTTCAGAAATAAGAAAATTTTAAGTGCGCCACATTATTTAATACCAATGTTTTACAAAGAAGATCTTGAATAAAATACAGTTCAACCCAAACGTTGTAGCTAAACAATGAAATTCTACCTACTTCCGAGGCTTCCAGAGTATTTGTGTAATTAAAAAAACCAAAAAAAATTGACTAATAAACGAGATAAAATTCTAAAAGATTTTTAACTGAATCAAAATGACAAAACTAGAAGCACTTTACAGGTAGATGGACTCCTTTAACAGGTCATAGTGTACCTACATCTGAGTCAGTAGTGTGAGACTCGGTTACATAAATGATTGTTAAAAAAAATACACTTCCACAATCGTTCCATCATAGGGGAGATCTGGACCAAATATCTGCTGTCATCATTCTACATTGGGTAAAATGAGACAGACAGCAACCCAGTCCGAGATCCACCCCATGAAGTAGAACAATGTAAGGAAACCGCTAAAACATATAATCTCATCTCTCTTTTGTCTCCGCAAAGTTGGTCACTGGGTTGCACAAATAATACAAAAATTTAGTTCATCTTGTGTATTTTAAGGGCTGAAGTTAAGATTAGAAACATGAAATATGCTAAAAAAAATTAAACAAGTTCGGGTCGAGTTCGGGCCAAAATAGCAAGGCACTCCAAATTTCACAGGAGAAATTGTCTTAAATAAATGAAATCAAGGAAGACAAGTCAATATAGTAAATACGCCGCAAAATTGTGGTTATGACGTCATACCGTTACCTTGCGTTTACAAGCAATGTTGAAATTATACTATGAAAATTATATATGAAAAGATTACGTCTAAATTATATTAAAAATTTATATGAAAAGATTGTCCAAATTATATTGAAAAAATTATATGAAATGGTTATGTCTAAAGGCTTGCTCCTACCTTGGTCCTGCAATTATTTAATTGTGAGTTTGGTGTTTTATTAAACCTGGAAGTGGTGTTGTTCTCCTCCTGCTACTCCTGTCCTGGTTTGCCCGCGTCTCCCCTCGTGCCCGCTCAGCACATGGTGCTAGGGCAGCACATGGTGGTCAAAAGGTTGCTGGCTTCTTGCCCGAGCATAAAACCCTGTGGAAAATGAAATGTTTCAGTTTCCTGGAGAACCCCATGTCGACTCAATAAAATACAGCAGATTTAAACAGATGAACTAAAATAACCCTACGTACCTTTCCCAGGGTTAGAACTGGCTCGTCCGGCTTCCCACCAGCGTCCAGCACCGCTGCCGATGGAATGGACAGGGCTGTAGACAAAGGAGAAAAACAATATATAGTTTTTATCCAACACGTGGTTAAAAGAAAAATATAAAAACGCCAAAAATTCCCTACGTCTGTTGTCAAAAAAAAAAGTACATTTCACACGAAAAATAACTACAATTTGGGAGGCAAATATTATCTTGAAGAGTACTCAAATAAAAAAAAATGAAAAAAAATAAAATCGAACTTACCGCTGCTCTTTCCGTACAAATGGCGTAGGCCGACTTAAATTCCCCTCAAACAGGGTGCGAGCGTCACTCTAGATTGCCCTAGACACGACGGACTCACTTGTACAGTTTCTGGGATATCTCCTACAATTCGCTGCAGTGCCAAAACCAAAAACAAAGGCGATCCCAGAAACTGTTGTCGACCCAGCCAAAATTTGTTAGCAAAGAGAGACAAAGCACTTCGTCGAGAATACCAGAATAATGAAGTGGCCGGAAACCGTTTTGTAAATTTGGTGGGGAGTGGGGACAGTAAAACGCAATACCAACCAACCAGAAAACCCCGCGGTTTTCAAACTAACCAATGAGGAAATACAGCAATAGTTCTATACAGGTATATAGGGGGCAGCACCGACCAAGGGGACATTGAAATTAGGTAAAACACACATTGAGGTGTTGTCGGATCTATTTCCACGGTTGAAATTTTTATAACAAGAACATCGAGACACCCTCCATACATAGACCGAACATTTGCCTACCGGACCCTTGCCGACATAGCAAGTAGTCTGTCTGTCTGTCTGTCTGTCTGTCTGTCTGTCTGTCTGTCTGTCTGTCTGTCTGTCTGTCTGTCTGTCTGTCTGTCTGTCTGTCTGTCTGTCTGTATGTCTGTCTGTCTGTCTGTCTGTCTGTCTGTCTGTCTGTCTGTCTGTCTGTCTGTCTGTCTGTCTGTCTGTCTGTCTGTCTGTATGTCTGTCTGTAACGACCAACGCGCATAACTCAAAAACCGCTTGGCCGATTTCAATGAAATTTGGTACCTAGGCTGGGTCTTGGGTCGAGATGGTCCCATTTCAAAATGAACAAAATCCACCGAGCATAAACCAAATAAAAAGGCGGGGATAGATTTAAAAAATTAGAGTTTATATGAAAATATGACGTGTGTAATATCAAACGAAAGGTAATTGAGTCTGGAGTTAAACAAAATACATTTTAATTTATTTAAAAAAAGGGTGGGGGTATATTTCAAAAATTAGAGTTTAAGTGAAAATATGGCGTGTGTGATATCAGACGAAAGGTAATTGAGTCCGGAGTTTAACAAAATACATTTTAGTTTTTGTTTTTTTAAGGGTGGGGGTGGATTTCAAAAATTTGAGTTTAAGTCAAAACATGGCTTGTGTGGTATCAAACAAAAGGTAATTTAGTGTGGAGTTCAATAAAATATATTTCAGTTTTTAGTTATATTAGCTCACACGTACACTATAACTATAGTACCTAGTGTGAGCTTAGGGGCCCATATATTGGCAGAGTATTTTTTCAGGCATTTATAAAAGAAATCCAATTAGGTCACGTCAAGGCTGGGTCGCGTAAATTGAAAACGCGGAAATGTGACCGACATTTTAATGGATTTGAACGAATTCTTTTAAAAGGGTTTTTAGGAAATACACTTTTGTTTTCTTTACCTACATGTCAGAATACATTTTAAATAATTGGTTTTAAAAGCTCTTATTGTTTAAAAACTTTTTAAAATTTTGAAAAACGAAGTTTAAAAATAATTTGTGTAACAAACTGTACAAGCATTATTAGACAAGTATTAACGAGTCCTTTTTATTAAGTAAATTACTTAAAAGTAGGTTTTTTGGTTTTTTCCACAGGAAAAATTTAAAGCATAAATTATATTTTGTTAGCTTAGCTGACAGAGCAAAACAATCATTTTTAATTAATACTGTAATTAAAAAAATAGTTAATTCACTGGCTGTTATATGACATGAGCTATCATCACGTACTTATATAAATACAGGGTGTCCCAAAAGTCTTATTAACCAATTTGACAGTGATCGATAACATTAAAAACTCTTTTATGGAGGGCCGTCACACTCACCACTTCATAAAACAGATCTCTTGATACTATCGGTCACTGCCAATTATGGAACTATCTTCATTAGTTCAGAAGACTCCCTGTATAATACTGAAACGTATTAAAACCATTAATAGAAAATGACTGCTAGAAGCGTTCGGGCATATTGGATTCAAATGAACCCCTGGATATGGCTTGGTATAAAAAAGTAAATGCTTTAATAAAATTTGAAAATGACGTTGACAGTTTGTCATTACGGTGATTTAACGTAAAAAATTTGGATTTATTTTTATTTTAATTTAAACTTAAGAAAGTTCTTTTGATTTTGGAACTTTTGGAAGACAAAGTCATTATCTTGAGTTGACGGAGCCGCTTACTTGGCATTTTTTTAAGGAAATTAAAATGAATGTATCGTAAGGCAAGGCCGACAAAAATTTGATAGCCCTGCATAAGGTAACAGATAATGGGTGTTTTTAAGCTTAGAAAAGAGATGTCGCTGAGAGCGCGGCATACCTTATCAGTAGTCCTAATTTATCCAAGCCATACATTGAGGTTCATTCATCCAACATGTCGATGTCGGCACGCTTGTAGCAGTCATTTTAAAAGGCCTGTCCCAGTACAGATATACAGGGTGTTCTCAAACTTGAGTAATTTATTTTATCAGGTTGTAGAACTCGTAAATATAAGTAATTGTACCAAAAATCATTTATATAAAAGTTGCAGAATAAAGAAGATATTAGCAATTCTAAAAACGTTAAAATTTTTAAAATTTTACATTTTTGGAATTGTTATTAACTTCTTTATTCTGCAACTTTCATATAAATGATTTTCGGTACAATTATTTATTTTTCCGAGTTCTACAACCTGTTAAAATAAATGACTCAAGTTTAAAAACACCCTGTATATAAGTACGTGGCTGTCATTTTTTCACCTAAAAACAATTTTGGACGTTAAAGTGCGTTTTGTTAATTGGTTTAAAATAAGAAAAGGGATATATTCATTTCAAAATATTTTTGTTTACAAAATAAAACATTAATAGTGGGTTAAAAAAAGATCGGCTTTTCCCATTAATTTAGTTCCAAAAATACTTTTAAATTTATTTTGAGCTTGATCATTTGTAAAATAAGTAAACAGTTGATTATCGACCTCTCTGCAACAAATTCATTCTTTAAATTGGGTAAAATGCTTTTGTTGACTTTTTATTCAATTAAAATCGAAAAATTTGTTAGCAAATATTTGGTATTACATTTTTGATTTTTATTGTCTTATTAAAAATACTGCCTATTTAACTGTCCAATTCCAGTTTTATAATTCCTATTTTACTAATACAATGACATTTGAGAAAAGGTATCTATATATATGGTATTAACAAAAAATATTTTTGGGATGGGTTTTGTTTGTATCTATTGATTGATGAAAAAATACACATAGCAGGGAATTACTAATTTTTTTTACATCGGTTTATTGTATATATATTTTTTTATTAGAGGTGCTTATAAAATATTAATATTTTAATATGTTGCCAAGTTTAAATTAAATGTAAAGGCAATCAAATTATTAGTTTTTTTAGCAGTATCGGATATGTGGTTAATTAGGTACTGAGGTTACTTTGACATATCGGGGCAACTTGTACACCTTAAGTCTCATGATTTTGTTTTTTATTTATCTTTGTTTTTGCTTATATTTTGTTTCTTTTTTTTTAACAAAGGTGTTGTTTCAAAATGGTAACCGAATATCAGAAAATGCCGGACTCTCGGAGTTTTCAAAGCGGGCACGAGGGGAGAAATTTGTGGCCTTTTAAAAAAAGTTAAAAAAAAATTGGGCGCCAATTTGTGGCCTATTAAAATGCGTTGTGTGACATTTGTGGCAGCTTGAAGACGTTGCCGCCATTTTGTGACACAACAAAACCATTGAATAATTAAACAAATATCTGGAAGCAGAACTGTATTTTCCAGCTAGGTAAAACATTGATATGCCCGGTAACTTTTATACAGTGGAGAAGGGGGGGTTCAGAAATAAGAAAATTTTAAGTGCGCCACATTATTTAATACCAATGTTTTACAAAGAAGATCTTGAATAAAATACAGTTCAACCCAAACGTTGTAGCTAAACAATGAAATTCTACCTACTTCCGAGGCTTCCAGAGTATTTGTGTAATTAAAAAAACCAAAAAAAATTGACTAATAAACGAGATAAAATTCTAAAAGATTTTTAACTGAATCAAAATGACAAAACTAGAAGCACTTTACAGGTAGATGGACTCCTTTAACAGGTCATAGTGTACCTACATCTGAGTCAGTAGTGTGAGACTCGGTTACATAAATGATTGTTAAAAAAAATACACTTCCACAATCGTTCCATCATAGGGGAGATCTGGACCAAATATCTGCTGTCATCATTCTACATTGGGTAAAATGAGACAGACAGCAACCCAGTCCGAGATCCACCCCATGAAGTAGAACAATGTAAGGAAACCGCTAAAACATATAATCTCATCTCTCTTTTGTCTCCGCAAAGTTGGTCACTGGGTTGCACAAATAATACAAAAATTTAGTTCATCTTGTGTATTTTAAGGGCTGAAGTTAAGATTAGAAACATGAAATATGCTAAAAAAAATTAAACAAGTTCGGGTCGAGTTCGGGCCAAAATAGCAAGGCACTCCAAATTTCACAGGAGAAATTGTCTTAAATAAATGAAATCAAGGAAGACAAGTCAATATAGTAAATACGCCGCAAAATTGTGGTTATGACGTCATACCGTTACCTTGCGTTTACAAGCAATGTTGAAATTATACTATGAAAATTATATATGAAAAGATTACGTCTAAATTATATTAAAAATTTATATGAAAAGATTGTCCAAATTATATTGAAAAAATTATATGAAATGGTTATGTCTAAAGGCTTGCTCCTACCTTGGTCCTGCAATTATTTAATTGTGAGTTTGGTGTTTTATTAAACCTGGAAGTGGTGTTGTTCTCCTCCTGCTACTCCTGTCCTGGTTTGCCCGCGTCTCCCCTCGTGCCCGCTCAGCACATGGTGCTAGGGCAGCACATGGTGGTCAAAAGGTTGCTGGCTTCTTGCCCGAGCATAAAACCCTGTGGAAAATGAAATGTTTCAGTTTCCTGGAGAACCCCATGTCGACTCAATAAAATACAGCAGATTTAAACAGATGAACTAAAATAACCCTACGTACCTTTCCCAGGGTTAGAACTGGCTCGTCCGGCTTCCCACCAGCGTCCAGCACCGCTGCCGATGGAATGGACAGGGCTGTAGACAAAGGAGAAAAACAATATATAGTTTTTATCCAACACGTGGTTAAAAGAAAAATATAAAAACGCCAAAAATTCCCTACGTCTGTTGTCAAAAAAAAAAGTACATTTCACACGAAAAATAACTACAATTTGGGAGGCAAATATTATCTTGAAGAGTACTCAAATAAAAAAAAATGAAAAAAAATAAAATCGAACTTACCGCTGCTCTTTCCGTACAAATGGCGTAGGCCGACTTAAATTCCCCTCAAACAGGGTGCGAGCGTCACTCTAGATTGCCCTAGACACGACGGACTCACTTGTACAGTTTCTGGGATATCTCCTACAATTCGCTGCAGTGCCAAAACCAAAAACAAAGGCGATCCCAGAAACTGTTGTCGACCCAGCCAAAATTTGTTAGCAAAGAGAGACAAAGCACTTCGTCGAGAATACCAGAATAATGAAGTGGCCGGAAACCGTTTTGTAAATTTGGTGGGGAGTGGGGACAGTAAAACGCAATACCAACCAACCAGAAAACCCCGCGGTTTTCAAACTAACCAATGAGGAAATACAGCAATAGTTCTATACAGGTATATAGGGGGCAGCACCGACCAAGGGGACATTGAAATTAGGTAAAACACACATTGAGGTGTTGTCGGATCTATTTCCACGGTTGAAATTTTTATAACAAGAACATCGAGACACCCTCCATACATAGACCGAACATTTGCCTACCGGACCCTTGCCGACATAGCAAGTAGAAGGAAAATAACCAGACGGACTATAAGAAGCTCAGCATTGAAACCATCAACTGTAAAATCAATTACTGGAGATCAGAACTTGCATCAAACCCAGAAATATTCGAACACTCAATCAATTCCCATATGAGTAAAGCTATACTAAGTGTAGAATTTAGTTGTACTTTAGTTACAGTTTTAGTCAAAAGTTTCCTTCGCTCTTTATAAATGTTTTGTCTAATATTCATATGGTTTAACGCCATTGTTGTAAAACATTTCTACAGTAATAAAGTTGTTTCTGAACCTGAACCCAAAAATACACACTGAACTACTGCTTACAGGCACAAGAGTGTTCAGATGTTAACCCACACGATTTCGTCTATTCCCCCAGTCTTGGTTTTTATCCCTCGTCCATCTCCCATTTACAAAAGTGCATAACTCGTATTTATTTTATCCTTTCCCTATCAAATTAATAAAGATATCAAAGTGGCGGAGCCTCGGTTGTTCCTGGTCGACCCAAATATGTTTTCGTACTAGCAAAACTAGTTAATCCGTGAAGGATATGAGGTTCGGATTGTCCCAATATCCTCGAAATAAACGTAAGGGAATGAAATGTTCATCTAAATGTTTCCTTCCTGTTACTGAAACCATTTGTGATGCGGCAACGCCGCCATTCCCCAGCATAACAGCTGTTTAACTTTATGAACGTCAAGTACACGACGAAACTACAGAAATAAACAAAACAATCAAAAGTTTTTATGTGATTTTCCCGAAACCTGTGATCTTAAATTCCAATTACGATGTCCGGATAATACGGTGTGCGTAGTGTCCACAGTAATTCGATGGAATGTCTCCTTTATAAGGTAACTTTTTGGACACTATATAACCTCCAAACCTAGCTCTATAAAATACCCTTGATTTGTGTACAGGAAGACGAATCAAAGAGCCTTGATTATTTACCTAAATAAACAAATATGTAACGTTGTCTTAAACGTAAAAATGACACGTTACATAACCCCCCCCCCCAACTTCAAGACGATTAACCTAAAAAGGTTAATCGGAGAGGTCCGCTGCAGACTTAAGGTTTTTGGCATGCCAACTCCCTGGCAGTACTTTACCCGATGGTTCCTGAAGCTCAAATATCCATGGAGAAATTTTATTCCTAATCACATAAGGACCAACGAATTTCGGTGCTAACTTCTTCGAGAAAAACTTCGCAGCATCCGACAAAACATAATTTTTCTTCCAAACACGCTGACCCACAACAAAGTTGGGTACCCTTGTACGCAAATTATACTGAACTACGTTTTTCTCTCCAGCCACCTCTAGCCTTCTCTTAACATCAGCATAGAGCTTCCGGAAACCTTCGTTCTTACTTTCAGCTGCGGATTGTACACCATTCTCTTCAGATAACAACACTGGGTTGGAGTAATCTTTTCCTGTTAAACACATATTCCTACCAAAATTAACAAAGAAAGGGGACATCCTGGTTGTCTCATGGGTTGCAGTACGAATCGCGCAGGCAAGTTTATGTATTTGTTCGTCCCACTTCCTGTGGTTGTCTTTCACATAACAACATAACATGGTTTTTAACGTGCGATTCGTCCTTTCTGTTGGATTTGCTCTGGGGTGATAATACGGATTATACTGAATTTTAACCTGATAACTCTCAGCAAAACGCTTAAACTCATTACTTTTGTACTGAGGGCCATTATCACAAAGTATCAAACGGGGTACTCCGAAGACCATAAATACTTGCTCCTCAAGATGTTTGACAACTGCTTGAGTAGGAGCTGTTCGCATTGGAAAAACTAAGGAAAACTTACTTAAATAGTCCGTCACGACGAGAATCCAGCAATTACCCTTTGTCGAACGAGGTAGAGGTCCACATAAATCTGTTGAGATAATTTCCCAAGGACGAGTTGGTTTTGGGTGAGATATCATCTGATCAGATACACCTTGTGTATCACCTTTATGAGCTGCACAGACAAAACATTTCTTTACAAAAGTTGCCACATCCTGGCGCATTTTTGGCCAATAATACTTTTCTGCCAGTCTGTGGAAGGTTTTATACACACCCATATGTCCTGCGGTAGGAGGATCGTGAGCTTCTCCTATAATTCTACGCCTATGATCTTTGGGGACTACCTTGAGGGTATTCTTGTTTGACATATTTATACAACTTATTATCAGTGTATCTCCAGTTCATAAATTTTAACGGTGATTCTACGACCCTCTTTACCATCTTTTGGTACCATCGATCTGTAATTGCTGTTGAAACGTCTCTGGGCTGCGAAATTGTATCAATCATAGGTACTGCACGAGACAACATGTCCGGGACAACTAAATCTTTCCCTTTCCGATGGATTACTTCAAAGTCATATTGCTGCAGTTTTACAGACCAACGAGCAAGTCTTCCACTGGGCTCTTTTAAGCTATGAAGCCATTTTAAGCTAAAATGATCTGTTATGACCTTAAATGAGATCCCCTCAATATAAGGCCGGAGCTTCTCTATCGCCCAAACCAATGCCAAACATTCTCGCTCGGTGGTCGTGTAAACACGTTCTTGCTTAGTCAAAGATCGACTCAAATAGCATATGACTTTGTCTCCTTCAGGATAAGGCTGCGTTAAACATGCTCCTATTCCATATCCTGAGGCGTCTGTTTGAATGACAAATTCCTTGGTGTAATCTGGACATGTAAGAATCGGTGCAGTCACTAAAAGTTCCTTAATCTTAATAAATGCCTTTTCGCAGTCTGGAGTCCAATCGAACTTTTGATTTTTCTTAGTTAGAGCTGTAATCGGAGCTATTATCGCTGAAAAATTCTCTATGAAACGTCTATACCAGGATATTGTACCTACAACTCTACGAACTTCTCTGACAGTTCTTGGCCTCTGGAGCTCTAACATGGCTCTAATTTTATTAGGGTCAACTCGGATGCCTCGACGGTCCACTACGAAACCTAAATAAGTCATTTCTGGCCTACACAGTTGGCATTTCTCCCAACTTACCGTTATCTTTGCATTCTGCAATCTTCGTAGGACTTCCTCAAGAATTCTAAGATGTTCAGAAAAGCTCTGTGTGACAATTACGAGGTCATCGAGATATACGTACACGTAGGGGTCTAAATCGTTTCCTATGATGCTATCTATGAGTCTCTGCCAAGTTGCAGGTGCATTATGAAGACCAAATGGTAAACGCTTAAATTGGAAGAGACCTCGTCGACAGATGAATGCTGTTAGTGGCTTCGATGATTCTTCCATTGGTACTTGCCAATAAGCACTCTTAATATCTAAAGTTGACAAGTACTTAGCATCTTTTAATTTGTCAAGAGTCTCGGATACGAGTGGTAAAGGATAACTATCACGCGCCGTCACTGAGTTCAATTTGCGGTAGTCTACACAGAAACGATATTTCTTTGTGTTTTTCTTTTGTACCATTACCACTGGTGAAGCCCATGAACTACTACTACGTTCTATCACATCCATTTTCAGCATTTCGTCGATTTCGTCATCAATAAGTTTCTGAATGACCGGTGAGACCTTATATGAACGTTGTCTTATCGGTGCTGCATCTGTTGTAATCTTATGCTCTACCCTGTCTGTACATCCTAGTGAGTCACCCATAATAGTCTTATATTTATCGACCAATTCCTCTAGTCGTTCTGATTCATAAGGCGAAAGAGTAGTTTGTTGGTCTGGTGTTTCTAAAGAACAAATCACATCTTTATTATCGGCAAAGTGCCACTCATTAGTACTTAAGTTCGGTACTATCCCCATCGAAATCCAAAAATCTAATCCTAAAATCAAAGTGTGCGGCAACTCAGGAACGACGACGACCTCTATTAACCTAAATTTATCCTGAACTCGCATAGGAAGCTGCATTGTCCCAATACTACTCGTGCTTTGACCATTTGCCACAATACAACTCGTCTTCTTTGTCGTATCAAGTGAAAAACCAAACCTCTCGATGATTGACCAACCATGATTCCCTAAAAAGGTACGTGAAGCCCCGGAATCCAACAAACCTAATAACTTATTTCCGAGCACATCCACTTCTAAATAAGGCCTCTCATCTTTACGAGCATGACTTATCACATAATCTAAAACGTACGTTAGCCTATCGGTCGATGCTTGTTCAGGCTGACTCGAAGGTCGACCACCTACGAGCGCCTGGGTCCGTTTCCCTGACGATTACAATTACGACATTCTCTTACTGTAACCCCTGCCTGTCCACACGAATAACACTGCTTGCCTCTAGGTAATACGCACCCGATTGCCATGTGCCCTGTTTGGTTGCATCTGTAACAAACAACGTCCCTGTTCGCCATACCAGGTCTAGCACCTTGTGGTGGTTGTCCATCTCTGTCATTTACACTAGACTGACCACTAGCTGGTTGCTGTCTATCTCTATCAGCTCTAGCAGCGAAATTGCTTGCTGGCTGTTGCCTATTTCTATTAAATCTATTATCAGGAACACTAAAATTCTGTTGATTTGATGTCCCGGCGCCTGATATCTGAATTGTATCGATCCCTGTTAGAAAATCGTCATTATCGCTCTCTACGCCAACGTAGGCTAAGTCAGGTTCAATAGATTGGTTTCTTCTAGGAGTAAAATTCTCCTCTTCTAAACCATATCTCTGGTCTATTCTACGACACAAATCTTTTAAATGTGATAGGCTATTGACCTCAGTAGCAATCAACCCTTTCTTATAGATGTCCGCTATATTTCTGAAGACGATAGCTAATTTTGCCTCTTCAGAAACAGGACAGCCAAGTCTTTGGAAATATGTGTTCATGACAGCAATATAGGTCCCTATAGACTCTCCAGGGCCTTGTTTACGTTTTTGAATTTCCTTCAATAGCTTCTCGCCATATGAAGAAGGAAGATATTCTGTCATGAACCTTTGTTCCAGCTGTTCCCATGTATGGACTTCTCTACGAACATCTTTATAAAAAGTATAGGCTGACTTTTCAAAAAGATCAATGCCTGAGTTCAGTAGCACCTTTTTGCTAACTCCTCTCGTCTGACTTAACTCGTCCACTCTCTCAAAAAATGCGGTGACGGAGATCGTACCCCTCTCGCCTGTAAACTTTATGTTCCACTTATGCGGAGGTACAGGTGCAACATGATATGAAGTACCAGGATCACTTGACATTGGTACTGGCGACGAACATGAAAATGGTCGTGACTGAGCAATTGGTGCAATGCTACTTTGGAGGGCAGCTAGACTCAAAGGAACGGTAGACGGTTGTTGATAATGAAAAGCTGATGTACCGTAATTCTCAATCGGCATAGGGACTGGTGCCTGTATTGGTGCTTGAGTTGGGTTCGTTAGCATTTGCATTTGCAATGGAGCAATGACCGACGGTTGGTTTGTGGGCTGTTGAGCTGTTCTTTGTGTGCTCGAGTGCTGTGGTTGCGGGAGTTGAGACTGGCTGGGAATGTTGCCAACATTTGTCGAGTGATCTGAGCTTCGACTCGTTGATTGGGTTTCAGATGCTTCATCATCATCTGAGGTAATGCCAACTCTTAGTAAATCTGTTGCTTGGCTCTGCAACCTCCCAATCAAACTCAAGGTTTCCGCAACCAGTATGCCTTTGGTTTGACTTTCTTCAAAGTTAGACGGATTCATGTTATTTATCCTGGCTAACACATGTTCCAACCTTACAGCGATTTTTCTAAACTCTCCCCCTTTGCTCGTACCAGAGAACTTCTCTACCAGCGGTACCAGACTATCAAGCTTTTTCATGCAGCTAAAAGCATCCTGGCCAAATTTAAAGGGATACGGAGGGTATCTCATACTTGTATCAGTCTTTTCTCTTTGCTTAATCAGCATAAGCTGTTGTTTCATTTCTTCCACCGATCCAATGGCTATGCCTCTCCATGTTAACTCATAGATTAATTCGTCCTTGACTAAGTACCTTATGTCAGACAACCGACTCACAGAAACAGCCATGGTGCCTTTTATATATATTAAAACTTTAAAACTCTTAATTATACCTCCCAATTATAAAAACTAAACCACGCAATAACAAACACAAAGTTCACTTTAAATTCACTAGTGAAAACCACTATAAATTTTCTCACAAATGTAGAAAATATAAAACTTAAATACGGGCAGACGCGAACAAAACCGAAAAACACCGGAGCAGTAAGAAAATAAAATTTATTTGCATTTAAAAATGTAATCATAATTTATATTAAGTATTTGTACAACCAACTATGACGTCCAACCCTGCAGAGAGAAATATCTACTTAAATCCTAAATTAGAATTAACAAATAGCCATAACAAAAGTTAAAAAAAAAATAAAAGAGAGAGACAAGAGTTTTGGCAGTGTTTAGGTCTTATGTTTCACTCCTGCGTGAGTAAAACCAAAAAAAAAAAAATAATTGCGCTTATCCTAGCTGAACTGGATTAAAATTAAAGTTAAGTGATGTTTGTTTACCTCAGCAACCGAATAGGTAAATTTATCCCTAAATGGAACGTACAACAGACTACCTATAACAAAAATCCCAAAGCTGTTGTACACAGTTAAAGCTAGGGTATACTCCTGCTATTGCAGAACGGCTCCACTAATAAACTCCTCAAAAAAACCCAAATCGCCGTATACAATGATTTTTCTAAAAAGAAAGAATCAAAACCCACTTTAACCTGCTTACCTACTCTGAGTTTACACGAAACATGCATTGCTTAAGGTCACATCATCCCTTAATATATAAGTGAACGCAATAAACATCGGAACAGATGTTCATGTTATAGAAATCTTAAATTATGCTCAATTTAAAAAAAATCCGCTCGCTGAAATTGCGTTGAATTAGACTAGTAAGGATGTTGTGTGTAATTAAAAAATAATTTAAAGAAAATTTGAAAAAAAAATTACCGATGGTAAAAAAAAAATTACACAAATAACGTCTTGGTAGGACTGCAACTCTCTAATAATCGTTAAAATGAAATTCCCAAAATTTTAACTAAATTGATGCAAACCATGGTCAAGAAGACCTTAGGATCTTGCCGAAAGGTGACCAAAAAAAAATTAAAAATTTTTGGTGTCGACCACAGTAGCCCAATAATCAAAAACAATTAATTAGTGGCTCACTAAAATTTTCAAAATATTACTCTACCCTGGCTTGGAGTAGGGAGAAAAAAAAATTAAAACAAATGATGATAGGTTGTTAAAACGTGAGGGTTCGAAATAAAATTATATTTAATTCAGCAAAAAAAAATATTTAAATAAACTGGTCAAACCATTGTAGGGGCAAGGTACTACTATGCACCAAGGAAAAAATGTCCAACAAGAAAATCAAGTTTCCCTTTAAAAAAAAATATTTAAAGAAAAATATTTAAAAAAATATTTTCAAAAAAATTAAAAATGTTTAAGTGGGGTTGCAGCTCCTATTAGTGAACCTTAAGAAAAAAAATTTAATAAAATCAACACCAGAAAAATCTTATTCGGGTTGTCCTGCAACAGTTTTTGTTCTTTTCCTTTAAAAAACAGTCAACTCCCTTTCCTCTCCCAAAACTGTGGCAATGTGAAAAGTAAATGAGCTAGAAAAATTAATTTACTATACAAAAAAAATGTTGAAAATTAGATTTACTTAAGAATCATAAGGTATAAAAATCGTAATTGCAAAAAAAAACCAATCAGTTTAGGAAAAGTTTTAAAAAAAATATTTATGTTCCAAAAACCAACCGATGTTAGTGTATTTGTTTAAAATTATTACTTAAGGAAATAAGCAACGTTAGTACTTATTTACTGCACCACTATAATGTGAAGAACCTTTGCACTCAACTCCGTAAATAATTATCTTGTGTGCACTTTCAAAAAAACAAATATGAAAACAATGTCACGGTTCACCTATAAGAATATTGTAAAACTAAATCTGCCTACTCAAGTGTTTTTACACACAACATAAAAAAAAATTTACTGCTTAATACATTCTCAGATCCTTATTCCTGGAGTTCACGAGATATAAAATTAAGTTGGGCCCTTTCCACAGCTATTAGTCAACGCAAAATTACCAAATGTCCAAGGGCTACTGAGACCCTATCACCAACAAATGATATTTTGAAAAGAAATAGTTGGGAATAATCCTGCGTAAAAACCAGAAAACAAACATCAATAAGCCAAACTTATTACATTAATTTTTAAAAGAGCATAATAAAACTCCCGGCCCCAATTAAATTTTTGTTATCTCAACAAAACTCGGCCTAAAACCAAAAACTTTTTATTAGACATTTCCCCTATTCCCTAAGTATAATGTCAATAAAACCCAAAAACTTGTGATTTCCATTCCAATCCCATCTGTACCCTATATATTTTTAACCGGTTAAACACCCACAGGCGAAACAATATCTTATTTCAAAGAAAGGGTGAAGATATTTTGAAGCACCCTGTAAAAATAGGACACTATTATGGAAAACTGTTCAGATCAGTGTTCTTACTACTTTTTAACCTAAATATATCTAGTTCCCTCATGTGCATGTTACTATTAATTCCTATCATAACTAAACAGATCACAAAAATTGTCTTTCTCCGCGAATCTGCAAGGTCCTGGAAAATGCGAGATTCAGCCTGTAGGCCAAATTTGGATGTATTTTAATTTAGCAAAAACCGAAGTTGCGAAATCCTAAAAAGATTAGCAGGAAGTCCTCGTTCCTCGATTTCTACACTCCGAACCAAACATTTCTTCCATTTCCACCCAGCTCGCGGGAGGAAAAAAAATCCCTAATTATTGCAATATAAAAGGTAGCTACTATCATATTATGCATAACAAAAAAGTATATGCCCTCATCATTGTTTAGTCGCATCAAAGAAAACCTATTGTTTTTAAATTTATTCTTAGGTTGAAATCTTTTTTTAAAAATCAATCATCTTAAATTTATTGTTTAACCTGAACACTTTCCCATTTATTCCACAACAGTGTATTTTAATTTAAAAATTTGCTTCATTATTTGAGGTCACCAGTATGAAATTATTTTAAAATTAAAAAAAAATGAAATAAAAAAAATTACTCCCCAATTGTTCACAACTTCCAAGTTTTCATCCCTAAATACCTAGGCACTTCCTCCGTCTAACACCATCCATCGTTATCCAACATAACGCTTTAATTTCAGAAGCAACAAAACGAAGATTAAGTGAAAAGCTAAGCAAGTAAGTTGGAAGCTGCTTTACAATGGGCGCAGATGACAGGCCCCCCTTAAGTACACGCCACTGTCCTGAAATGCAAACTAACGAAAAAACTGAAGACTAGCATATCTGCCGTCAAACAAAATTTGGCATTAAATTCAAATAATTTCATATCATACCAGTACCCTCCAAAACCAAAACGTTTTTTTCTATAAGACCCAAACACTTAACCAATAAATCTTGTTATTTAAAATTATGATTCGGAAGTAAAAAGATTTATTTATTCCTGCCTGATCAACTAAGACAAAAAAAGTTCACCTTTTGTAACTCAAGAAATTCCTGTTTGGTCCCCCAAAAAAAAATATAACCTATCTGGTCACCCTTTAAAACTACGACCACTATAAAAACCGTTTTGACCAAAACAAGAATTCGAGAAGTTATGTTTACAAAAAAAATAATCTTTTTAAGAAAAATTAAATTATTTAAAACGAATTAAAATTTTGAAATATTTTTACCAATTACCACCGCCTAGCATTTATATTTAGTTGAAAGTCTCTCTTAAATTCACTGACCAATTTCACGGCCTCACAATGATATTACTTAAAAAAATTACTGAACTTTACAAATGAACTAAAAAAAAATCAAAACTTATATCTATATCTGTCTCAGCTAAACATTTCTTTTGTGGTATTATATCTAGTTGGGCTTCAAATTCATTTTCCCTGTATTCAATCCGGAGCAGGCAAAACTTCCCAAGGCTCAAACATAAATGTTTGCTCTCCAATGGCCATGACCAAGCTATGACCTGAACGCAGAAAAAAATACAGAAAAAAATAATTGTGAACCAGAAAACTTTAATTGATAGAAATACCCGTAGGTCATTTTTAAAAAAATGCACTCCAAAGCCCAACGCTGTATTTTCTACCAAAAAAAAATTGACCAGTCACAAAAACACAACTAGACAACTAAACTGGCAACCAAAGACCTAAAAAAACTGCTTCAAAAAAATACCCAAAAAAAAAATGTCAACTGGACTTTTGGCATTGATCTTCAGCCAAGGTGTCACTCTAGGGATTTTAGCCTTGTGTTTCCTAACCTCCCGAGCCGACACTAGTAGTAGTACCCTCCTCTGACCCGATGTAACTGAGTGACGTCAACAGTCATCAACAGTTACCTCCAAAAAAACAAGAAAAGAAAATGACGAAGCAAAATAAACTAATTTTCCTTTTCTTTCATTACTAATTAATACTTTCAACTAAACAAAGCTACCAGCTGTTAAGCTATATTTACTTTAAAACAACTCAGCCAAGAAAAATTTGTGTGAAACCCTGTAAAAATATTCCAATTTTCAAGGTGTGATATCCCACAAAAAATTAAAATCACAAAAAAACTTGTTGACCTAAATAAATTGACTGACCAAAAAATAATCTGTGAAACAATTTCTATCTTATCACAAGCAGGAAATAATAAAATATAAATAAATGAACCTGCAGAAAAAAAAATTGTTAGAAAAAACACAGTACCTATGTCATATATTTAAAACATAAAAAAGACCATGTCTGGAGGTCCATCCACCTATAAATCAACAAAAAAATTGAAGTAAATTTACATTACTTTTATTTTTCTTTAAAAAAAATTT
Source organism: Aspidapion aeneum (assembly GCA_963576565.1). Taxonomy (NCBI): domain Eukaryota; kingdom Metazoa; phylum Arthropoda; class Insecta; order Coleoptera; family Brentidae; genus Aspidapion; species Aspidapion aeneum. The sequence goes on from OY755044.1 coordinate 47,943,393, forward strand.
TTAAAAATTAAAACATGTTCTTCATACAATAAAACTTTAAAGAATTAAGAACATGAGTTGGACTCCGTTCAATAAAAACTCCCATGTTTTTTATCCACTTATTCTTCCTTAATAAATAAAAATGAATATTTTATTTTCCAAGAAAAAACTTGTGAAGATAAGCTAACAAAAACTATGAGAATTACTAAAACAACAAACCGAGTTCCAAATCAACGTTCAAATATTACTAAAAAATATTTAAAAAAGTGTTATCAAAACCAACAATGAAGGAAAATCTTATTTATTAAAAAAAATTATTGAGTGTCAAAACCACCGACAGCCACTGAAAGCCTTTAACCTGGCTTTGGCTGTACCACAAAAAAATATTCAAATTCAATTTAAAAAAAAAACCAAAAAAAATTACATCAGATGTTAAAAAAACTAGCCAAAACACACGTAGGGCGCCAATTTGTGGCCTTTTAAAAAAAGTTAAAAAAAAATTTGGGCGCCAATTTGTGGCCTATTAAAATGCGTTGTGTGACATTTGTGGCAGCTTGAAGACGTTGCCGCCATTTTGTGACACAACAAAACCATTGAATAATTAAACAAATATCTGGAAGCAGAACTGTATTTTCCAGCTAGGTAAAACATTGATATGCCCGGTAACTTTTATACAGTGGAGAAGGGGGGGTTCAGAAATAAGAAAATTTTAAGTGCGCCACATTATTTAATACCAATGTTTTACAAAGAAGATCTTGAATAAAATACAGTTCAACCCAAACGTTGTAGCTAAACAATGAAATTCTACCTACTTCCGAGGCTTCCAGAGTATTTGTGTAATTAAAAAAAACAAAAAAAATTGACTAATAAACGAGATAAAATTCTAAAAGATTTTTAACTGAATCAAAATGACAAAACTAGAAGCACTTTACAGGTAGATGGACTCCTTTAACAGGTCATAGTGTACCTACATCTGAGTCAGTAGTGTGAGACTCGGTTACATAAATGATTGTTAAAAAAAATACACTTCCACAATCGTTCCATCATAGGGGAGATCTGGACCAAATATCTGCTGTCATCATTCTACATTGGGTAGAATGAGACAGACAGCCACCCAGTCCGAGATCCACCCCATGAAGTAGAACAATGTAAGGAAACCGCTAAAACATATAATCTCATCTCTCTTTTGTCTCCGCAAAGTTGGTCACTGGGTTGCACAAATAATACAAAAATTTAGTTCATCTTGTGTATTTTAAGGGCTGAAGTTAAGATTAGAAACATGAAATATGCTAAAAAAAATTAAACAAGTTCGGGTCGAGTTCGGGCCAAAATAGCAAGGCACTCCAAATTTCACAGGAGAAATTGTCTTAAATAAATGAAATCAAGGAAGACAAGTCAATATAGTAAATACGCCGCAAAATTGTGGTTATGACGTCATACCGTTACCTTGCGTTTACAAGCAATGTTGAAATTATACTATGAAAATTATATATGAAAAGATTACGTCTAAATTATATTAAAAATTTATATGAAAAGATTGTCCAAATTATATTGAAAAAATTATATGAAATGGTTATGTCTAAAGGCTTGCTCCTACCTTGGTCCTGCAATTATTTAATTGTGAGTTTGGTGTTTTATTAAACCTGGAAGTGGTGTTGTTCTCCTCCTGCTACTCCTGTCCTGGTTTGCCCGCGTCTCCCCTCGTGCCCGCTCAGCACATGGTGCTAGGGCAGCACATGGTGGTCAAAAGGTTGCTGGCTTCTTGCCCGAGCATAAAACCCTGTGGAAAATGAAATGTTTCAGTTTCCTGGAGAACCCCATGTCGACTCAATAAAATACAGCAGATTTAAACAGATGAACTAAAATAACCCTACGTACCTTTCCCAGGGTTAGAACTGGCTCGTCCGGCTTCCCACCAGCGTCCAGCACCGCTGCCGATGGAATGGACAGGGCTGTAGACAAAGGAGAAAAACAATATATAGTTTTTATCCAACACGTGGTTAAAAGAAAAATATAAAAACGCCAAAAATTCCCTACGTCTGTTGTCAAAAAAAAAGTACATTTCACACGAAAAATAACTACAATTTGGGAGGCAAATATTATCTAGACACGACGGACTCACTTGTACAGTTTCTGGGATATCTCCTACAATTCGCTGCAGTGCCAAAACCAAAAACAAAGGCGATCCCAGAAACTGTTGTCGACCCAGCCAAAATTTGTTAGCAAAGAGAGACAAAGCACTTCGTCGAGAACACCAGAATAATGAAGTGGCCGGAAACCGTTTTGTAAATTTGGTGGGGAGTGGGGACAGTAAAACGCAATACCAACCAACCAGAAAACCCCGCGGTTTTCAAACTAACCAATGAGGAAATACAGCAATAGTTCTATACAGGTATATAGGGGGCAGCACCGACCAAGGGGACATTGAAATTAGGTAAAACACACATTGAGGTGTTGTCGGATCTATTTCCACGGTTGAAATTTTTATAACAAGAACATCGAGAAACCCTCCATACATAGACCGAACATTTGCCTACCGGACCCTTGCCGACATAGCAAGTAGAAGGAAAATAACCAGACGGACTATAAGAAGCTCAGCATTGAAACCATCAACTGTAAAATCAATTACTGGAGATCAGAACTTGCATCAAACCCAGAAATATTCGAACACTCAATCAATTCCCATATGAGTAAAGCTATACTAAGTGTAGAATTTAGTTGTACTTTAGTTACAGTTTTAGTCAAAAGTTTCCTTCGCTCTTTATAAATGTTTTGTCTAATATTCATATGGTTTAACGCCATTGTTGTAAAACATTTCTACAGTAATAAAGTTGTTTCTGAACCTGAACCCAAAAATACACACTGAACTACTGCTTACAGGCACAAGAGTGTTCAGATGTTAACCCACACGATTTCGTCTATTCCCCCAGTCTTGGTTTTTATCCCTCGTCCATCTCCCATTTACAAAAGTGCATAACTCGTATTTATTTTATCCTTTCCCTATCAAATTAATAAAGATATCAAAGTGGCGGAGCCTCGGTTGTTCCTGGTCGACCCAAATATGTTTTCGTACTATCAAAACTAGTTAATCCGTGAAGGATATGAGGTTCGGATTGTCCCAATATCCTCGAAATAAACGTAAGGGAATGAAATGTTCATCTAAATGTTTCCTTCCTGTTACTGAAACCATTTGTGATGCGGCAACGCCGCCATTCCCCAGCATAACAGCTGTTTAACTTTATGAACGTCAAGTACACGACGAAACTACAGAAATAAACAAAACAATCAAAAGTTTTTATGTGATTTTCCCGAAACCTGTGATCTTAAATTCCAATTACGATGTCCGGATAATACGGTGTGCGTAGTGTCCACAGTAATTCGATGGAATGTCTGTCTCCTTTATAAGGTAACTTTTTGGACTATATAACCTCCAAACCTAGCTCTATAAAATACCCTTGATTTGTGTACAGGAAGACGAATCAAAGAGCCTTGATTATTTACCTAAATAAACAAATATGTAACGTTGTCTTAAACGTAAAAATGACACGTTACAGTTGGCCCTTCAAGAAGCGAGGGATGTTTTTGAAAATTGCACTTTAAAAAACGGGCAATAAAATTGTTTAAAATCCCACGAGGTGCTTTTATAATTAAATATAAAAAATTAACAAAAAATGCGATCGCCTCGCCTGTTTTATCAGGACAAGAACAATTATTATTAAATAAAGAAAAGAAGTATTAAAAAAAAAATAAAAGAACCATAAGATATCGACGCTTAAGAAACAATACCTCGTATCTATCTCCCAAACAACAATTTTACAGGAGACCAAAAAAACTGATTTATACCTACATTTTATGATTTAAATGGATGTACGAGGTATTTTTTGATGTTTATTTAAGGTGTTAATATTAACCTTGGACATACGAGTAATTGGTAACTATTGGATACAAGAGCGAGTATTAATTTTAAGAAATAATCTCAATTTCAGTAAAAATGGAGATACGAGGTATTGTTTCTTAAGCGTCGATATGCAGATACGCTTGGGCAATTGTCTACCAGAGTCGTTGTCTTTTTTAATAAAATCTTATTATTTTGCTTTAAACAAAAAAAAACATGAAAAAAAATGTACAACGCACCTAGTACACCGGAGCTACTTTACGGCAAACCTTACCGGTACATAGTTTAAATAAAATTTTCAAGTTTCAAAATCGCCACAGACCCGGGAAACATTGTCACACACAATTATGGAAGTTCTGTTCTGACTGCACCATTCAATCCGCAGTAGCCCATCTTACGTAAATTTAAGTACCACCTCGATTTGTAAAAAAGAGCTCTTAATTCTTGGACAATAAAGCATTTTATTATATAATATATTAAAATTTATCTGAAGCGATTAGCATACTAAAGTAGCTAGCTAGTTATTGTAGAATATGTCTTTCGGTTTGCAATATTTAATTATTATTATTTAAAAAGGTAGAAATAAAATTTTGTTGTTCGATTGGATGGGCTATTAAAACTATTACGGTTTTTTGGTAGATCGCCTATTATTGCACATTAAATAAGTTAGTCCACAGTACCGCCGGTCTATTTTTAAGTGACTAGTAAAAGTCTGCATTTTATTAAATTACTTTATTTTGCAGATACACCCAACTTTTGCTCGGCGAGAATTCTAGTGCGCATGCGCTAAATGTCAATTTATTGGTTGTAAAAAATTAACACTACTACTACTGTGATCTTAAAACGTTTTTTCACGTTGTCCGACGCCTATTCTCCACATCCTTCGATCCGGTCATGTTTTTTTGACTCATTGATCTTCGGATTGACTGTTGCCATGACAGTTTAGGACGTTTTTTTTTGCCCCCTATTGGTTGCCATTCTAGGACCTGCTTTGGTAATCTTTCGTCGTTCTTCCGGTGTACATGGCCGTACCCTATCAGTTGTCATTTAGTGATGTCATCCGCTTTGCTTTACCGCTGCATTTTTGTTTTGTATTGTTCTGTTATGCGACAAGTCTATATTCCATAAAACACTTTTCACTATTGTTTCATATATGTTAAATTTTACATTCTTTTTTATCTATGCTCCATAACATACTCTCTATAACTCGAACCTAAAGGGACAACCAAAACAGTTCGAGTTATAGAAATTCGAGTTAAAGGGGTTTAAATACATATAAAAAGTGCAGGGGCCACTTAAAAGGTTCGAGTTATAGAGGTTCTAGTTAGAGAGGTTCGACCGTATTGTTAAGTTATCCAATAACCTTTTTTACTTTTACTATTCTTGTTTCCAGTTCTTTCCAGTCTGTTCCTGTCAAATGTGACACCCAAATATACATACTCATTGCATGAAGATATTGTTTGTCCATCGTCTTGATTCGTCTTAACCCTCAGTTTTGGCATACTTCCGTTAACTTTCTCATATACTCCATGTCTTCTTTATCATTAGCTACAATTACTTGATCGTCAGCAAACTGTAGCGTGTATATGGTTAATCGGTCGTTAAGTTGTATTTCCATGCCGTATACTTTACGCTTCCAGTTTTGTAGAGCTACTGCGATTTAAAAAGTGATACAACATCTGTCTTAAGCCGTTACCAGAAATTCTCTTGAAAGTCGATTTCCAATTTTAATTTTAGATTTTGACCCTTTGTATAGTTCTCTTATCGCTTTTATGTATGTATGATTGATATTTGTTTGCTCTAACACTGTCCATAATTTTTCTACTGGAACGGTATCATATGCTTTTTGTAGGTCCACAAAGGTAACATGAGTCTCTATATTTCCGGCACTCCTTTTCTCAATTACTTGTTTAAGATAAAAAACATTATCACTACAAGATCTGCCTGCACGAAACCTACTTTGCTCTTCTTGTTTATGAAAATCATTCTCGAATAAATCTCTAAGAAGAGTACTGGTTACTGAAATTCGCACTCCAGCTTGTTTTTTTTTATGTATTGAGAATATTAATGCAATTCTGTAATCATCAGGTATTGGATGTCCATTTGTGCATTGATTAATAATATACATATGTGAGATTTTCTAGTAGTTTCCTTTATCCATATTTGAACATACTCGCCCAGGTTTGCTAGCTTTTCCGGATTTAAGCTTTTTAATACCATTCCTAATCATTTCTTTTTCGATGATTACTTCCTCTCCATATACTTGTCTCTGTATCTCTCCTCGGAGAGGCTGGTAGGTATGCCCCTTAAGGACACTCATCGTAAAGGCAAGCTTGCTTTACGATGAGTGACCTTAATCCCCCTACCCGAAACATGTTAGAATTACGAGATGAAAAAGTTAGGACTCTGTTACGAATTACTGACAAGCATTTTCTCTTTGGGCGTCTCGGCAAATAAAAGCTATTTACAAAAATCCAGACTGTTACTCATTACTTAACAAATAGATAGGTGTGCCATGTACGGTGGACTAAGTATTTCGTAAAGCCTATATAATTTAGTTGCATTTAGTAAATTTGTAATTAGAAAAAAAAATAAACTCACATTTTGTGGTGTTAAGGGATTGCTTAAGTTGTATTGTAGATTTTTGTTTTTTAATACTGATAATATTTATTGGCACTGGTGTAGGAATAGAAAATAATACACTTTTTAAACTGTAACATTTGAGAGAACAGAAAAAATCTTGGTATAAATACTGTCACGTGCTGATCGCGTGATAGTGCTCTTAGATCCTCGCTTGGGTATAGTCGTCCTTGCCATACGCAGTTACACTTTTGTGACTTTGACATAAAATAAACATATTTCCTAACCAGAAATATACTAAAAAGTAAATATGTCATGTTGGTATAAAATTAAAGGTAAAACTGTCAAAAAAACGCACAGCTAATTGCATATTAATAAATAAAGAGGTTGAAAATGTCACACAAGTGTAACTGCCTATGGCAAGGACTATATGGGTAATGTCAAATATGGTTCTTGCAGTCATGGATACCCGAACGAGGATTTAAGAAGAAATCGAGCCGCTACGTTTTAAGATTGGTTCCAAAATTACCTAAATCAACCATACTTTTGCTTAAATGACATTGACGCAAGATTGTACGAGATACGGCAATTAAATAACGAAGCTTCCTCTTTCGCAGCTAAAATTCATTCACAGCATTTGGTACATCGATGGCTGCAAACGAATTTTATCTATCAATTTAAATTTTTGATATGTTACATCAAATTTATATTTTTTATGGAACGACTTCTTTATTTCTTTGTATTTTTTATATTGTTTATTTTTATTTAATTTTTTTTAACTGGGCTTAAAATATTTTAAAATGATGATTAATCAAAAGCAAAGAGGAAATAAAAAAATAAAAACAATAAAAAAATTAAATGTTATAAGTTTTGGGTGTGATCATTTTTAAGGAAATTTTACGCTGATTTCAGAAATCGTCATTCTATAAGAAAAACTTCATGTAATATCTCAAAAACTAAAAGAAAGAGTTGTTACAGTTGGATTATTTATATAAAAAAAAATAATAATTTTGACCAAAATAACCTTTTCATAAACAAAAAAGTTACAGGCCCACTTCCAAAATGTAGGCTATTCAGAACACTGTAGGTTTCAAGATGCAGTTTTTACTCTTAATTAATTCTCTAGAAATATCTGAAACTTTCCAAAAACATCGAATTTGGGACATGCACCCTGTACTTATCAATATTAGGTTTTTAACCAATATAAAGTATCGTTATTCATAATTGCCGCACTTTCGAATACCAAGCAAAGGGCACTTGGAGGATTTGATCATACTGACTTTGACATTAAGCCTCTGAGGTCGTCAGGTCAGATATTAATTTCCTATATAACAACTTTTATTTACCTAACTCTTGGGAATTTTGTGGCTACAATCATTGATTAAATAAATCCCAGTTATTCAATCAAGGTTGCAATCTATAGCCCAATCATTTTAAAAAATGACGGAAGAAATATTTTGACGCAGGTGCAAATGGGTAAAACATTAAATACAAGATGGCGGACACTTTCCATATCAAATTTGGGCCAAGAAAGTGATTTCATAATCCTCTCCTCAGTGGCTACTGCTTTAAAACATTTATTCCGACAATTACTTTCCTTTCTTAGATCAATAACCTAAATCTAAAATGATTGGGCTACTAACTCTGGAAAAACGTATTGTTTTAGTGGGATTGGTGCATGGAAACCCGTCAGAGGAGATGCGCGCCTCCCTTGCCAGACGCTTGGCCGCCTCCGGCCCTCCTCGGTCCTCTTCGAGGACCGTCCTGGGCGAGGAGCAAGAGGAACAGAGTCCTCTGCAAGGCAGCAAACGATCTAGTACGTGTATTAACGAACTTTTTCTAGAACCATTTGATGTAGTCCACCAAAATATCGAAATAGTCCAGTCATTCTGGAAGTTCACCCGGACATAATAGGTTACAAGCTAATTTATTTTGTTACTTGTTTACACAAATAAGGTATATCTTGGTATCTATATTATAAGAGTGGTACAGCCACCTTCCCTCTTTTAATGAACTAAAAATGATTCATTTTAGCTTCAATAAATGCTGGTTTCAAGTAATCGACTGAAATATTTTTGTTTGTCGTTGATTGTTTTTTACGCTCAAAAATTTCAAATGGACATGTTTATAGACTAGAGGCTTTTTAACTTGCTTTAAGATAAGTGTCCTTATTTTTAACAGCATCTACTTCTAACCAGTACATGTTTGTGTACATTTTGATAGATTTTTGTGTATAATTTTTTTTTGCTACTATGATTTGTAGGATGTTATGGTTTAACCGATCAATAACATCATGTATATCTTAAATAAATGCGACTGAATTTCTATAAACTTTTAGTTTTTAATAAACATATTACATGTAGATACACAACCTCAGTCGGTCCATTTTCGAGTTGCATTACAAGTTTTGAGGCTTCGATGAAATGTGTCATTGATTCCATTTGATGATGTTCTAAAATGTGCAATGCCAAACATTTTAGAAAATTCCTTGACGAACTGAGACTCAATTTTTAAAGGAATTCCAAATCTTCAAACCCAGCATTTATAACAGTTTCAGTCGTTATATAAACCTTAAGGTCATCTTGTATATCTATCGATACGCATGTTAAGCAATATTTATAACCATTGAACTGAGGAAATCTATATTCACATGTTCAAAACGATGATTGTGAAGGTCATAAGAAGAAAGTGGACTATGTGTACGTTTTGTAATTTTGTGTGTAAGTGCTGTGATAATTAAAGAAAATATATCGCACTATGAAGAGGTGGGTTATAAAGCCATATAGATTTAAGCTACATTAGGTTTAAACAAATTCTGTCAGAAAAAAATAAACCTATCAGTACCGTTGGAAATGCCACAACAAATTAATAAAGAAATTGAGTATTTTGTTACAAATATTCAACAAGCAGCTGGGGAAAACAGTCCAAAACCAAAGATAATTTTTAGGGGGAAAAACTATCCAAAGGAAATTAGAGACCTTATATTACAGAAAAGAAAACTAAGAAGGAAACAATTCTCAACAACATGATGTACCGCATAAGACGAGAAACTGTGGAAAGTTGCGGAAGTTATCATGATTCCAAAACCGAGAAAGCCACCCCATGACGTGTCATCATCCAAGCTCTACGAAAAAATATTTCTTAAAATAATAAAACCAATCATAAACAAGAAATTATTCAATCTCATCAATTTGGGTTTCGAGGCAAGCATTTCAGAATAGACCAAATGCGCAGAATTACTAACATAATCGAAAAAGCACAAGAAGAGAAAAAAGTTTGTTCTGCAGTATTTCTAGATGTAGCACAAGCATTTGATAAAGCGTAGCATAACGGCCTTAATTTTGAACTAAAACTTTTTCTGTCCAAACAATATCCTGATATTTTGGAGTCATTCATATCTGATAGACATTTTAAAGTAAAACAGGAAAATTCATACAAATGTTTGTGAAATTCAAGCAGGCGTGCCCCAGGGTAGCGTATTAGGCCCTTATTTATACTTATTATTCACTTGCGATATCCCAAAGCCAGAAAATTGTCACTTTGCTGATGATACTGGTTTATTGATGGTAGAAAAATCTATTGAAGTATCAATAGGAAAACTTCAGGATGCAGTCATCCAAGTTTACCATTGGACCACAAGGTGGCAAATAAAATTAAATGAAACCAAATCAATCAAATCAATTCGTGTTGATTTTACAACCAAAAATCACAATTAAATTGCGCTGGAAAGCACATGTTAAGACAAGAAAGAAGAACTTGAGAACTATCTAATTGAAAGGAAATCCAATTTAACAATTTACAATAAGTTACTGCTTTATAGACAAATACTGAAACCAGTATGGACATATGGTATTCAACTATTGGATTGTACTTAACTCACAACATTCTAGTTTACAGAGATTTAAAAATAAAGTATTAAGAAACATTGTGAATGCACCTTGATACGTTCGTAATAGTGATATTCATCGGGACCTAAAAAATCGAAATTGTAGCAGAGGCCATAAAAAAGTACGCCAAAAGCCATGAAGATTGAAGATAGACTCTATCGACAGGATGAATGTGGAAGCGATTGAGCTTCTCGACCATACTATGCTAGTTCGAAGCCTAAAAAGAGTAAAGCCGTTTGAGCTAGTGAACTAAATGAAATATATTAAAGAAAATAATCCTATAAACAACGAAATTGTGAGTTACAGTTTTTTGAGATTTTCTTGAGGATACTAGGTATTTGGACCAAGGAAATAATTATCATCATAAGAAATTACCTGTTTTTAGTGTTTATGTCCGGGTTGGGCTCAAAAATAGCTTTAAATATGTCGTTTAAAATCATATAAAATCCTTCGATTAGGCTAATAGAATTGGTCTTTTAATTGGCGTTTTCGGAGATTCTTTGCTAATTTTCCAATGCGTCAAATGGTTCTATCATTGCATGAAGTTACTGTATTGGGTGCTTTTTTTACTAATAACATTTTTTGTGATTAACTCAAGCATGCATGGCTTTTTTCCAAGTAGATTTGAAATAAACCTTCAATTGTACAAATTGACTTTTTTGAGTATCTAAGTATTTATATTTTATTATATAACTAAGTTTACCTTTGTAAAGCTTTAAAATTTGCCCCATAATAAAGTTAAAGTGAAACAAAAACTGAGAGTTGTGTGCGTTCTTTTTTTTAAGTAATTATGTAATTATGTAATGATGAAGAAATATTTATTATAACGGTTTTTAAAGAAGTGTTTTATTTTTATTTAGGCCTTACTTCTGAAACTGACCACGAGTTGGAGACTCATTCCATCAACAAAATGCCTGGAGAAGACGGGCATCCTTCATCTTTTATTGAAAGGTATTAAAAATATTGGAGCAATTTCAACTGAGAAAAAAAAAAATTTCTTCTGCTATAAAGAAAATAGGTTTTGGTTTTTTTAGAGGCCCTCGATAATTTTGACAGTTGTTTAACATCAGTCAACTGTATCGAGGGCCTTTAGTTTTTTTAGACGCCTCCTGTCTCATAGGTTGTATTGAGTTAGTAATTTTAAACATCAATTTCGTTATAGGTGTGATTATCTTTCTGGTTAATACGAAGGTTATCCTTTAAGCTTTGCATATACAGCTGGAATAAAACAGTAGATAACTTTTAAAGACTTTCTTGTTTCTCGAAGTATTCTCCACGAAAATTAATGCATTTTTGCATGCGCTCAAACCATTTGTCAAAGCTGTAATTCCACTCGTTTGTTGTTACTGTCAAAATTGCATTCTTGAAGGCGTCGACTGCTTGCTCTGGCGACTAAAATCTTTGACAATGCAGTTCATTCTTGATGTTTGGAAAAGTATAGAAATCGTTGAAAATTAGTTTGGGACTGTATGGAGGATGGTTCAACAATTCGACGTTTTGTTTGATTAAAAATTCAATAGTTTTTTGGGCTTTGTGCGAAAGTGTTGTCTTGGTGGAGGACGATTCGTCGTTCGGTGTTCATGACTTTCTGCAAACAAATGGTGATGTACCAATCGGCAGTAACAGTTTCTTTGATATTCCAGAGGAATTGTTGCTACTACTACTATGTCGGTTTAGAACTTTTTTCTACGTTGTCCGACGCCTATTCTCCACCTCCTTCGATCCGGACAATCATCCTCTGTCAGATTTTTTTGACTCATTGATCTTTGGATTGACTGTTGCCATTCTAGTTTAGGACGCCCTCTTTTTTTGCGTCCTATTGGTTGTCATTCTATGACCTGCTCTGGTAATCTTTCGTCGTTCATCCGTTGTACATGGCCGTACCATATCAGTTGCCTTTTAGTGATGTCATCCGTTATGCTTCCCTCGATTCCCATTCTTTCTTTTATGATCTCATTTCTTATGTGATCTATTCTAGATATTCTCATTGATCTTCTTAGTGCATCCATTTCGACACTTTTCATTTTTGTTTTGTATTTTTCTGTTACGCGACAAGTCTCTATTCCATACAACAGCGTGCTTTTGACCATTGTTTCATATATGTTAAATTTTACATTCTTTTTTATCTCTCTGCTCCATAAAGTACTGTTAAGACATCCAATAACTTTTTTTGCTTTTACTATTCTTTTTTCCAATTCTTTACAGTCTGTTCCTGTCGTATCAAATGTGACACCCAAGTATACATACTCATTGCATGGAGATATTGTTTGTCCATTTTCTAGTACTAACTCACTGGATTCGTTTCCAATACATAAGTACTGTGTCTTGTCCACGTTCACTGTTAATCCCCACTTTTGGTATTCTTCTGTTAACTAGGAATTGTTGCTACATGATCTTATTTTGAGATAAATGTCGCGACCATCTTTTTGGATACACTTCGGGAATGGATGATTTTTGTTGGCTTTTCTTCATATTGAAACAGCCAAACAGACGACTGACTTCACTTCTGACAATGCTGTACACGTTTTTCGAGTTTCCTGACTCAAAGCAGTCTAGAGTTTTTTGACACCAATTGACCCTAGCTTCTTTCTGTTCTTAAATTAACAGATGCGGTATCCAGCGGGAAACTTATTTTCTTACGTCTAATTCTTCATGCAAAATTTTTTGAATTCAGGTTTTTGAAATTCTCAATGAAGCCTTAATCTCGCGATATGTCACATTTCGGTGTTCTGTGATGAGTATGCACACAGCATCGATGTTTTCCTGGGTGACAGCCGTTTTTGGTGCACCTGGCCTTGTATCGTCGCTAAGACTAATCCTGTCACGCTTGAATTATCCATACCAACGAGAAACTGTCGACTGATGTGGTGCTTCATTACTGAAAACAGAAATCAACTCGGCAAGGCATTCTTGTTGAGATAATTTCCTTCGAAAAAAATTATACCCCGAAAATGTTCTCGGTTTAATTCCAATTTTGAATTTAGGTTAGGTGAAGTTTGATATAGGGCTGTCTAACAAAACATATGATCAAATCCAAGATGTCTTCCATAGGACAAACAAACCGATTTCCCATAAGCCGTAATGTTAACAAAAACGTAAATTTTACAAAAACGACAAGAGCTTTAGTCTCAAAAATTAACCAGTTTGAAGAACGGATCCTTTGTGCATATGGGAAAAATCGTTTTTCTTAAAAATATTAAACTAAAGCGAGAAAATCTGAAATAAAAGGGACCATGTTTTCTTCAAAAAAGTAGGTTATGTTTTTGTTTATTTTGTTTTTTTTTAACTTTTTTTCTAGTTTTTTCACTTATTTTGAATTATTACATGGGCGGGGGCGGGGGACTAGGGCCCCGGAACCCCCCAAACCACATAGTTTTTTAGATATTTTTCATATATTTCATGAGTAAACAGAAAAAATAGCATAAATACAACATCATGAGACCTTTGGGGGCCCCCCAAAGGTATCGGGCCCCCAAAGGTTTCGGGTCCCCCCGAGATATATTTCTGGGTGCACCACTGATTATTATGTCAAGTTTTTTTGCTGTTGTGAATTGTGGCAGCGGAGGAAGTAATGATAATGTTAGTTTTCATTGAATTTGAAGTTTTTTGACCAATGAATCAATAAACTATCAGCCCAAGGTAGGGGAAAGTGGATAAGTAGTTCTATTCAAAGAGCTCACTTCAAGGCTCACTTAACAGAGACGAAATTGAAATAGACTAAACTTTTCTCATCAGATTCAGGTTTTCTGTTAGGATCTTTTGTTGTACTTGACTAAACCTTTTGCTAAGTAATAGGCCTTCTATAGTGTTAAACTGTGAAAAATATTTCACTATGATTTTTAGGTTTAGACAAAGTTTAATTGTGTTAACCCTTCAGTAGTGACATGAAAAAGAGGCACAACTTATAGGTAGGTCAGTCCCACAGATCAATATACACATATATGAGTTCCAACCGAGGTTGGTCAAGAAAACTTCTAATAAGTACTTTACAAAATATGTTTATTTGCAAAATTAAAATACAGTTTTTCCTTGTCATTGGCCTCACACACTGTACATCACCATATGATTTTTCATGAACCATAATACATAGGGCTTAAGTACAGTCAAACCTAAGGTTCATCAGCTCACAACAGTACTGTTCAAATTTTACAACAGTACAATATTCGCTGTTGTATTACTACTGTTACTATTACTTTTATTACTGTTTTTTTGTAACAATAGTTGCTCAATTATGTATCTAAAAGTTTATGCAAATAAATATATACTCTACTCTACAATTGGGCGTAACAGCTATGACTCATTAGGACCCAAGTTTTTTTGAGAGAAATTGAAAAAAAAACTGAGAGAACTTGTTTTTCTTGTGGTCATCAAAGTCAACAAAGATGACTTTTTTTCCATCTATTTTTTGATGGCATAAAAATTTTTTTTTGGTAATAAGCTCAGAACAGTACCGTAGAAATTTCACAACAGGACTTGTAGTAGGTCCAGTCAGATGCTATTCAAATTTTACGGTGTACAAGTTTCAGGTGTCAAAAAGCATGGAAATAAAGGAAAATTTGCTACAAAATAGTTTAAGATAAAAAGAGGTTTGAGTTAGGGAGATTGTCTAATTCACCAGTTTATTCTAAACTGTTTTGAGGTCTGTAAAATAAATATTTATTAAAGAAAAAGAAACTTTGATGATACAGGACTCCACTATACAGGACGCTACACGACCAAGAGACTAGACCCTTTTTTCAACCATAATTTTTTCTATTCTATAACTAACTCGCCACGGTGCCAAGTTTGCTGTTACATTATAGCGTTGTTTGATGGATCAAACAACGATTATCGATTATAGTTTAGGGTCACTGCATCACGAAGACGTAGTGTCTTCTTTAAGTAGCGACACGACAGCTAAATCTTTTTGGTTATATGACGAATCTGGTACTCTTAGGAGCGTAGCTTTCTTTTTTTTTTAAATGGTTTACAAATATTACGTAGAGAACTGTTTATCACACCCGGTATATATATTTAGACTATTCAAATAAACAAACCATTAAAATAATGCTTTTTCAGATTCTCGAATATAAAAACTAAGTTTTGCAATATGTTAGGACCCACGCAGCGCAAGAAACCAAAAATTAGTTGACATGTTTTATATATCGATACCCTAATTCTGACACGTCGTAACCCACAAAAAAGTGAAAATTCTCTATGCTGCTAAATCCTCGCAACCAAAAAAAAATATAAAACGGTCATTCCCGGGATTTCTTATAAGTCGCATAATGCTTACGCTATGTAATTTGCTTCTAACTTTTCTTATTCCTGTAAAATTTTGTTGAGTTGGGTTACGATGTTTCAGAATTAGGGTGACGATATATTATATAAATTGGTAAAAAAAAATTTAAGTCACAAGCTTTTATAAAATGCACTAAAAATTAACATTCTAATATTATCATAATAATAAAAGCGATGGCCGCAAATCAAAGCATAAGTTAATCTAAAGTTGTGATCTAAACACTTAAAAAATATTCAACATAGCAGGTCATCAAAGATATATTTGATGTGCCGCAATGTTATGCCATTGCCATACCTATGTCAGAGAAATGCTCGGGTATCTTAGGTCGGGTTGGGAGGGTTTGGTACCTCTGCATTTTTCTGCTAGATTGATTCTTTCAAATAGTGATATTTTATTGATACGGTTATCTTATCGTGCTAACATCGTCAAGATTTCCATCAGTCGGCCATCGCTTTTATTATTATGATAATATTAGAATGTTAGAAAATTATATTTTAATTTTTAGTGCATTTTATAAAAGCTTGTGACTTAAAAGATTTTTTTTACCAATTTATTTAAGTGTTTAGATCACAACTTTAGATTAACTTATGCTTTGATTTGCGGCCATCGCTTTTATTATTATGATAATATTAGAATGTTAGAAAATTATTTTTTAATTTTTAGTGCATTTTATAAAAGCTTGCAACTTAAAAAAAAATTTTTACCAATTTATTTTCTACTTTTTAGTTTCAGCTATCTACTCTATTAAATGAAAATATTTGTTCAATAACAGAACAGAATAGTTTATTCTAGATTATAATGAAATCGCTGATCGTGAGTTGTTTGGAAACTCATTTTTCTATTGGGGGAAGGAGAGGGTGGGGGTAGAGGCAGAAATATATTTTTTGTTTGGGCTGTATTGCCATCGGACCTTTATGCATATACCAAATTTAATAAAAGTCATTTGAAGTAAAGTGTGTCAAAAACGCATTTTTTATGGAAGGGGTGACGGGTAGGGGTGGGAGGACATTTTTTCATTATTGTTGTATTGTCATCGGACCACTATATGTATACCAAATTTCATCCAAATCGGATAATGAGAAGTGTGTCAAAAACGCATTTTTCTATAGATGGGGTGGGGGTAGGAGGTAGGATTTTTTTTTCAATGTTGTATTGTCATCGGACCACTATATGTATACCAAATTTCATCCAAATCGGATAATGGGAAGGGTGTCAAAAATGCATTTTCTATGGAAGGGGGTGGGGGTATGGGTGGGAGGATATTTTTTCATTATTGTTGTATTGTCATCGGACCACTATGTGAATACCAAATTTCATCCAAATCGGATAATGGGAAGTGTCTCAAAAACTCATTTTTCTATGAAAGGGGGTGGGGGTAGGGGTGGGAGGATATTTATTTCTTAATATTGTATTGTCATCGGATCACTATATGTATACCAAATTTCATCCAAATCGGATAACGGGATGTGTGTCAAAAACAAATTTTTCTATGGAAGAGGGTGGGGGTAGGGGTGGGAGGATATTTTTTTCTTGTTGTTGTATTATCATCGGACCACTATCTGTATACCAAATTTTATCCAAATCGGATAACGGGAAGTGTGTCAAAAACACATTTTTCGTTTTAGGGGTGGGAGGATATTTTTTTCTTAATGTTGTATTGTCATGGGACCACTATGTGTGTACCAAATTTCATCCAAATCGGATAATTGGAAGTGGGTCAAAAACGCTTCACAAGATTATATAGTTAGATAGTTAGACAGAACATCTGAAGTTAAATAAAAGCTTGTAAAAATATAGAAAACTATTATGTTTTTCTTTATGCGCTCTAGGGAATAAAAGTGTACGTTTAATCCTTTTTTTCAGGGACTAAGGTAGTATTTTTTATCCCCAGTGATTAAAAGTAACTTCTTTAAAACTATAAAGGCCAAATATAGGTGTTTTCGATCATTTTATTTAATTAGAATACAAAAAACAAAAATCTATCAAGATACACGATTACGGTTCTTCTGTTGCTTCCAGCTTGCCGTAAGTTTACTGTACTTTGCTGATGACTTGGTTGATTTCAATTATTATTGTGTCCTTTGGCATAAAATATTGCCTTCATAGGAAGAATTTAACTTTCTAGACTTCTTCAGGATGTAAATCAAATACCTTTTGAAATTTTCGACATTCTGTTTATTGCATCGTTTTCGGTACTCTGAAAGCTGCTTTCTTTGGTGGCCTTTTTAGTGTCCATCTCAAAGTAGGAATAGGCTTTATTCTTTGGTCCATGTTTGTTCCATCTTAGAGAAATTTAATTCGAACTTTTTCTTGACTAAACCTATTTACTTTGTTACGAAATAAATATTATTTTTTCCACATTTTTTCTATGTTTGTTAGCGTTTGACTGACTTTTGTTTAACGCCATGCTATAGCAACGGGTTCATAGCCCACCAAATAAATGACAAATCACTGCCCACTGTATTATTATATACCGGGGGTTGACATGCTAAAACTAGAGTATCGGTTAGTGGTTTAATATTTATTTTATTATTATTATTATTTTTAGTATATAAACCTTGGCAGTCCCTTTTAGTTACTTAGGTTTATAATATGCCTACCATTATTTTATTTCGGTTTAAGAGGTCGAAAGTTCAAAAGGTCGAAAATACAAAAGGTCGAGAACATCAGGGCGACACTTCAAAAAGCCGAAAATACAAAAGATCGAAAGTAAAAACGGTCGAAAAACAAAAAGCCGAAACTACAAGAGGTCGAAAATACAAAAGCCGAAAGTTCAAAAGGTCGAAAATAAAAAGTATCAAAAATGCAAAAGGTCAAAAATACAAAAGGTCAAAAAACAAAAGGGCCTAACAAAAAATCAAAAGTAGCTACACTCTAATGATTGTAAAAAAAGGCTTTACTACATATACATAGGCACAAACACACACACTCACAAACGGACAAATAGTACTTTTTTTGTCGAAAACAGTTTTTCCTGACGGAAATTTGTTTCAAAACATTTTCTTCGAACGGAAATTTGTTCGAAAATAGTTTCTTCTAAAAGAAATTTGTTTGAAAATATTTTTTTCGAACGAAAATTTGTTCGAAAACCTATTCTTTGAACGGAAATTTTTTGGAAAACATTTTCTTCGATCAAAAATTAGTTCGAAAACAATTTCTTTAAATGGAATTTTTTTCGACAGCATTTTTTCAACCGTAAATTTGTTTAAAAATCATTTCTTTAAACGGAAATTTCTTCGAAAATATTTTCTTTAATCGAAAATTTGTTCGAAAACAGTTGTTTTGAATGGAAATTTATTCGAAAATAATAGTTCGAAAACATTTTCCTGGAATAGAAATTTGTGAAAAAAGAAGTTCTACCTGGATTGCCAAACCTTACACAACTCATATAGTTCGACTTTTTATCATATTTTTTTATAAGAAAACTTCCCTAATTTCTTTCCCCGGATCTCAGAGAGTGTGAAACCAAACCGAACCAAACCAACACATATTTTGGACAAATTATTTTCTTGAATAAGCTCCACTGTCCTCCTTTTAGGAGGTCGAAATTGGTGTTTTCCTAACCTTTGTCAATTAATCGCAAACATTTCCTTACAGGTTCGGATACCCCCGGCATAGCTTTTTTCAACCAAAAAACTGTCCCCAAGTCACAGGTTTCCGCTTAAAAGAGAACCTCCCAAAATGAGGACCGGAGAGCTTACGCCCATATATGTACGTCGTAGGGCTTTGTACGTACTATGGACGTACTATCTACTAACATTCGACGTATTTTCGATGAATGTACCTACTTTGTACGTAAAAAACTCGTACTAGATACTGACATGGTACGTCCAGTTAAACGTAAAATGTACGTACTCCAGACGTACATGGTACATATATAGTACTTAAAATGTACATACCTTAGACGTATATGGTACGTACATAGGACATCAAATTTAAATCAAGTAAGTGTAGGATTAGGGCTAGTTATCACTAAAAATTATTCTGGCTTCCTGAACATTCCTACTTTAGACTGATCGTCCAGGTTTACCTCGCGGCTCGAAGTCCCGTTAGGTTTAAAGTTTGTTTTGCTTGATTTAATATTTAAGTTAAATAATCGCGAGTCTAACAAACTTTAAAGATACTGTGTGTTATTTTAGAAACAAAGACTTTCTTATATCGATGTAAAATACCAAACTAAAAGGTTTGGATTTTTTTTTTTTAAATCATGTTTTTGCCCAGAGTCGACCTGATTGGAAGCACGGCAGAATCACAGGAATATGACTTTAGAAACTATAACCATTTTAACCAAAAAGGGCAAAATTTAGAGTAATCCCACAGAAATATTATTTTTTTATCATTGTAGGTAAGTACTATAACTAATATTATATCTAATAGTAAAAGTGTATGTTTTAAATTGTTTTGTAGTCTTTTTTGTATTAATTTATATTTTAAAAATAAAAGTTGGTCAAAAACTTAAATTATAAGTATTGTCTTTTAATTTTTTAAAAAGATTTTACATACTGTAGGTACTCTAAAAATTCTGAGATAGCTTTACAAACTTCTAGAATATTTGTAGGCACTCTAAAAATTCCGAATTGTCCAAAAATTGCGTGTGGGTACTCTTATTATTCCGAGGTAAGTTGACGAGTCACCCATGGAAATTCCGAGGCAGGTCACGACGGCTTGTGGTGGATGCAGTGACCCTAAGTTTGCTGGTAACCATCTAGCGGCCAGGTATGAAAGCTTGCGAGAGACATGATCACAAACGATTATAAAGTATAATCGTTGCAAGATCACTGTATACAACATAAGTTTACATGATGTACGATTACCAAATAATACGTTTACATCTAATTAAATTCAATTTTTAATAATAATATTAAATAAATATTATGACACCATGTGGCGCTTATTTTGCAAAATAATAAAAAAGGTACCAAAAAACAATATTCAGGGTGTAATTTAAATAATGTATCAAATTTTAAGGATTGGTGGGTAAGGTCAAAAGGAGACAAAAATTTAAAAACATTTTTGCTTTCAAGTTATAGCATTTTTCAAGTTTAAAGAGTGGAGAAAAACTGTTATTAAACATTACAAATTTGACAATGTCTAATAATTTTGTGATTCATTATGATCAATAAAACTAATTTCAGTGGAGGATCAAAATCTACCATAAAATATAGAAATCCGAGGTATACACAAATGAAGAGATGTCAAATTGCTCCCTAAATCCATTGTACACTCCATATCATCTTTTTTGAGATAACTTTTTGACAGTTATCAGCTGTTTACCATAACAAATAGCATAGGCCGACGAAAAAAAGTTGTAAAAAGTTGTCTCAAACATAATAATATGAACTATATTTTTTAAATAGCATTACTTAAGTTTGAATTTTTTTATTAGTCACCCGGACTATTTTTCGTTTACCGCAATATTTTTTTAAATAATATTGTTTAGTTTTAATAATAATTAAGCAAAAAATGGGAATAAAAAAATAAGTAGTAGTTTACTTTAAAAAAATCCCAGCAAACATGGATTACAAAATAAATACTTTTTAAGTACTGGCTTTCACTGCTGCCCATAACGGCAAAG
Source organism: Aspidapion aeneum (assembly GCA_963576565.1). Lineage (NCBI taxonomy): Eukaryota > Metazoa > Arthropoda > Insecta > Coleoptera > Brentidae > Aspidapion > Aspidapion aeneum. Next base: position 47,964,590 of record OY755044.1, read on the forward strand.
TACTAAGTAGGAAGTACTTAATTCGTATTGATTTGGAACAACGGCCTGCATCAGGTCAGCAAGTATATATTTTAGTACAAAAAACACTGTACTTTTATAGTAATGCATTTTTTTAACTTCTTTGTACACGAAAGCATGTACTTTTAAAGCAATGTATTTTCTTCGTATTTTTAGTAAATACAAAAAAAAAACGAATTTTTATAAATTTTTTAAAAAAACCTGTACTTTTAAAGCATTGTATTTTATTAATTTTTTTAGTAGTACAAAGAAACTACTTTTATTGTAAATATTGTAAGGACATATTACTTCACTCACGTCTTATATTTACGGAAAGAAATATTTGATCATTATATAAGGATCTTTAATATTTTCCTTTTACTATCAGATGAGGATATTTCCAAGGATTATGGAGCATTCCACATCAATTTAAAAATAAATAAAATCATTCACATTCTTAAGCTTGACATTCCTTAGTGTACCTGTAAAAAGTTGACTAGTGTTTGCCATCTAGTGGCAAGGACGGCAAACATCAACTTTGTGGTTTGTAAATATTTTATTTTCACAGTAAAATATTCAATATTTTTGTACTAAAATAAAGTGCTTTAAAAGCAACTGTTTCAAAATACTTTTAAAATGTTTTTTCACTGTTATATTAATTTTGCAGTTAAACTTTTAATAACAAATTAAATGCACTTTAAGAGTACCTTCTTCAAAATGTTATTAAAATGTTTTTTTGTGAATATTTTATTTTCACAGTAAAATATTTAATTGTTTTGTACTAAAATAAAGTGCTTCAAAAGCAACTGTTTAAATATACTTTTGAAATGTTTTTTTGCCGTTAACGCTGGCTGCACTTGGCATTCTTCAAAAATAAAGTATAGCTTTTCGTTGTATTAAAAATAAAGTACTAAAATGATGCATTTTTTGCACTTTTAACTAATATATAATATGCAAATTAGACAATATAAAACTAATAAAAATAATGCACATCGTTGCCGATGCCAGCAGTTGCCAGCAGTTAAAGTACAATATTAGTAAAGTACCAGCAGGTCGATTTTGCTGGGATGATTTAATCTTAGGAGCAATTTTAATTTTTTTTTATAAAACGCGATATTGCTAATTTTGGTATTTTTTTTGCGCGGTTCCATGTAAAGATAATATATAAATTTAAGCACATTGTGATAGGTTAACTCAAAAAATACAATAATATTCACACGAAATTAAAATCATCACTAAAATGCTTTGGAGAGAGCCAAATAATCCAAAAATTTTAAAAAATACAAATTTAAATTTTGTTGAAAATCCCACTTCTACAGTTTTTATTAAAAAAACTCAAAATATTTGTTGAGATTGTTATAAAGCGGTAGAAAGATATATCAACTGGCTGTATAAAAGTGAAAGCAAAATTGTCCAACATATTACCGTTTTTGAGATATGTGGCAAAAAGAAGGTTACCATCAATCATAAGCTTTAGGGCCTCGCGACGTCACCTATAATGCGACGCCCAGCAAAGCACTGGTTTTTCTTAACTTCGCATGGAGTCCTTAAACAGCATGCCAAGTTATATCAAAATCACCCAAAAATTAAATATTTCAAAATTGACTGCCCGACCATTTGTTTTTAAGTGAAATTGTTTGAATGCTTAAAAAAAACACGAATTTTTAGATCTCGGCCTCGGAATTGGTTTAAAAATGAAATTTGCAGTATCAAATATAAAATAAAAGAACACATTTATCTAAAATGACCAACCGTCCGGTTTTGAGCCGGACAGTCCGGTTTTTTGGACTGCCGATGCCGCCCGGTTTTTAAAATGTATCCGGTATTATCCGGTTTTTTTCGAATATATCCGGTTTTGTTTGACTTTTTTAAAGAAAATATGGGCCCCTAAGCTCACAGTAGGTACTACAGTTATAGTGTACGTGTGAGCTAATATAACTAGAAATTTAAATATATTTTATTCAACTCCAGACTAAATTACCTTTCGTTTGATACGACACAAGCCATGTTTTGACTTAAACTCAAATTTTTGAAATACACCCCCACCCTTAAAAAAAATCAAAAACTAAAATGTATTTTGTTTTACTCCGGACTCAATTACCTTTCGTTTGATATCACACACGCCATATTTTTACGTAAACTCTAATTTTTAAAATCTACCCCCACCCTTTTTTTAAAACTAAAGTGTATTTTGTTTAACTCCAGCCTCAATTACCTTTCGTTTGATATCACACACGCCATATTTTTACATAAACTCTAATTTTTTAAATCTACTCCCACCCTTTTATTTGGCTTGTGTTCATTGGATTTTGTTAATTAAATGGGACCATCTCGCCCCAAGACCCAGCCTAGGTACCAAATTTCATTAAAATCGAGCAAGCAGTTTTTGAGTTATGCGCGCTGGTCGTTACAGACAGACAGACAGACAGACGGACAGACAGACACTACAACAAAAAAGTTTCAAAATCATCTGAAACGCAGACATATAAAAATTTTTGAAATCGGAGCAACTTTTTTTTTCTCAAAAAAATTAGAATCACCATAGCTCACACTACTATAGTATAGTATATGTGTGAGCTAATTAAGTATTTAGGGGCATGAGCGTATACAAGGGGGGGCTTGGAGGTTAAAGCCCCCTCCCCAAGAACCTAGAACTAGATTATTTTAAAAATATTTGTTTACCTACTTTCTAATAAGTTATTAAATAAAAGTTCCAAGGCGATTTTTTGTATACGCCACTGTAGGTGCATATCTGAAATAAGCATTTAACATTTTCTACAGTACAAAATTTTGTTCCATTTTTAAACACTTCATCATTTTTGAGACTACCTATTTATTTTTTTATCCAATTTTCCACACGCTTGTAGGAACAATATTTTTTCATGCATCAACCCCTAAGTAGCCACCACCAAGTTTTTTTTCTGAAATGGCAGCTCCTATTTTTTTAATTAAAATACAGGGACATAATTTACATGCTTACGATTATCATTTTTTAACAAAGTGGAAACAGTGTAACTACAAAACTAAAAAGCCAATTTTTAATGACATTACAGAAAATGACAACAAAAGTGTAAAATTAAAAAGGATCTAAAAGAATTATTTAATAACACGCGTGTATACACGGTGTCCCCGAATTTCCTTTACACGCTATATCTCCGTTAGTGTAGCGGCCAAAGGAGCAGAATTTTAACATTGTAATGGGTTATAATAAAAAATAGTATTTGTCTATGTATATTTTATGAATACTTTTTTACCTAAAGCAAAATACCTATTGGAAATAAAAACAAAACATACGGGGTTGTATTTAGAATTGGCAGTAGATTTAAGAGTGCAATTTGAAAAAAAAGTCGGTGGTGGCTACTTAGAGGCTAATGTAAATAAGGTACTTATTTGGGTTTTTTAGAAGAAAAAAACAAAAACACGTCAGCTTCGTTTTTTACGGGCTTTCTCTCAGATGCAAAAAAAGTCTGTTAATAGGAATAGGTGGGATCATAATCTTCTTCGAAAAAAAAAGTTGTGTGCTAGCAAAACGAAATCGACCCAGATTGGCTCAATCTAGTCTTATGTCAATATACCAGCGCAAATACTAGAAATTTCTTCATTTTTTTGCAGAAAAATTTTGGTTTAGATATCGTCTATTTTAAATTTATTAATTAATTAAATTAAATACATTGCGAGGTTTGAATTTCTTTACTATTCCATGGGCTGGCTACTGGCGTATAAGATTTAATTAATACTTAGGTGCCTACATATATATTTTATTTATAATATCAAAGTATTTTCTAATAATGTAAGAGTTTTATAAAACTATACCTATTATTTAATAATAAAATAATAGGAACTAAAATTATACTACTGGAGAACATGCTAAAACAATTTCCACTTACCTCAGCTAATTTATAAGCGGCCCCTTCGTTCTTTGAGATGACCTCAGGTGCCATCTAACCATATATGGTGAAACTTTCAGCGTAAGTTCAATTTTGCAAAATAAGGCAACATCGCACCCGCATTTTCGACTTTTTTACGGTTCGAACTTTTTACGTTTCGACATAATTACGTTTCGATGATTTTGCGTCTCTTCTCCATTGCGTATCGCGCGTTTAATTTTCTACTTTTTTACGTTTCGACATTTTTACGGATCGACGAAATTACGATTCGTTTAAATTATTTTCTTCTACATTATTTTCGACAATTTTACGGATCGACAAAATTACGTTTCGCTTAAATTGCTTTCTTCTCTTTTATTTTTCGATTTTATTATTTTTCGACTTTTTTACAGTTCAACCTTTTTATGATTCGATTTTTTTACGGTTCGATTATTCTGCGAATCGACTTAACTACGTTTCGATGATTTTACGTTTCGATGCTTTTACGTTTTGACATTTTTACGGGTCGACGAAAAAACGCTTCGTCTAAATTATTTTCTACTATATTATTTTCGACAATTTTACGGATCGACAAAACTACGTTTCGTTTAAATTATTTTCGTCTATTTTGCTTTCGATTTTTTTATTTTCGACCAAATTACGGTTCGGCATTTTTTTTTTCGGCCATTTTACGTTTCGACAAAACTTTTTTCGATGTTTTTGTGGCGAGCCTTCTTTGAGCTGATACCTAGTTCATTTAAATCAAGATGATTTTTTAAGGTCAAAATACTTGGCATTCCATCGAAACTAACATTATCAAGATCTCCCCAGCATCCACAATTCATAACGGCACAGAAACTGATAATAATGATTAAAACTGAGTGAAAAACCGGAAAAAAAGTTAAAAAAAACAAATGTAAATAAAAACATAACCTGACTTTTTGAACAAAACATGGTACCTTTTATTTGAGATTTACTGGCTTTAATTGATTTTTTTAAAGAAAACGCATTTTTCCCATGTGTACAAAGGGTCAATACTTAAAACAGCATCTTTGTTGTAAATTAAATCGTTTCACTTTTTTTTTAAATTACGTTTTTGTTAACATTGCGGCTTATGGGAAAACGCTTTGTTTGTCCTATGGCGACCATCTTGGATCGAAAAACAGCTGATCGTGACAGTTCGTTAGACAAGCTAATTAAGTTTTAGTAACTACATTCGATCAGTGTCGCCGTCTATGTTCCAATATGCAAAATATAAAAGACAACCCTCGTAATGATCAGTTTTTGTCACGAGAAACAGATGTTTTTGATGCGCTAAATTTCAACATTAACGAATTGTCATTTGGTGTTAAACTAACCTCAAAATGTTTTTTTTACCAAACTTCTACAAAATATTTTCTTAAAGAAAAAAGTTTTTTAACATATCAAAACATTCATAATAGTAATTATCAGAAATATTTAAAACGTAACCAAAATAAAAAGTTAACGATAAACCTCTTTTGATAACCGCGCCCTTTATGGTTATTAAATATAACGGCGTGACAGGTCGCTACTGCGTCGACTCTGAATAACGATAACTACGATACGAAATGAGAAACGTACAGACCAAAAACTAAGGTAACTGATGACCTTACCAAAAACACTCTATTAACAGCTATTAAGGCAAAATGGTTTGGCAGAGATATTATATAACAAACAATCTGCCTGCCTTTTATTTTTACTATGGTAGTTTCTTTTGTATTTGTAGATGTCGCGACTTATGTAGAAGCATACGGTATCGCAGGCATTATGTATTCATTTCTCTTACCAATATCGTAAGATGAGATTCATTACCGTCTCTGTAGATTTATAAAAGTGTCACATTGACCATGCAGTGTTCTGAAGAGTCCCTTAAGGACGAAACAGTTAACTGTCAATACTTAATAGGTGTGCATTAGATCTTGGACCCCCATGTGTGTACAGCTTTGAAGCTGGCCATGAAAAAATAAAGAGAAAAAAAATCTTTCTATGCCTGCTTTGCCATGAAAAATTTGTACTTTTAAACCTTATGGTTCCGTTTTTAATAAAAATTATTTAACTTGCTTTATAGATGGGGTGCCAACACCGACTCATTTCTGCAGATTTTCTTTACTAAATGGGGCACATTTTGCGCAAAGAACCCGTGGTTGGTACTGTTTCTAGGCGGCTGCTTAGTTGTTGGACTAGGACATGGAATCCAAAATCTAAAGGTAAGTTGGACATGATTTTAATAGTTTCACTCAATTTTTAAATTAAGAAAAAAATAACAATAAAATGTTGACTTTAATATGGAATTTTTTTCTCACAAATCTTCTTAATTCGCCTGGTTTGTTTTTTTTTAAACACGTTTTTCTCATACTAAACCATTGCAAACCAGAAAGGCGATACAGCCACAGCTACTAAAAAGAACCCATAAATTTTGTACTGTTTACTTAGTTTTTTTACTGTTCATTTTCTTAAAATTTAAAAGTTTTTTACAGTATTAAAGAAAAACTATTAAATTAAAAAAAAAATGCATTTCAGGTGCATATTTTTTTATTTCTTTTATTCTCGACCCTTTTTTTGAATTTGATTTATTTACAAAAATCTCAGAAAACACCATTATTTACTAAATTAAACCTTAAAAATGTTTCTTAAAAAAATCCAACCTCCTAATTATTGACGTATAGAGTCATAGATAGAACCATCGTTGATTTCATCGATAGCAAAGAGCGCCAGCCGGCTTATTTATCTGTTTGTTTGATGATCCGTGCTTTCATTCTCACAACCTGCTACCTATTGCAATCATTTTATAGGTGACAACAGATCCAGTAGAACTCTGGGCTTCCCCCACATCTCGCAGTCGTGTCGAACGTGAGTACTACGACTCCCACTTCAACCCGTTCTACCGAACCGAACAGGTCATCATTAGGGCGGTCAATATGTCCGAAATCTATCACAACACCTCGCTGGGAGTCAGGGTGTTTGGACCTGCTTTCAATGATACGTTTTTGAAGTCAGTTTTGGAACTGCAGGAGAAAATCAAGAATATTGGCCAAGGTAATATGAGAATCATTATTACACTAGGGCAAATACCTTTTGGAATGGAAAAATTAAAAACAGCATAAAAACCAAACGAAATAAAAATATACGTGAACGGTATGAGTCACAATATTTTAATGGCTGATAGGGGAGGTAGTTCAAATAACATGGGAGTCCGCATCCCCTCGTTTTTAAGATATGGGATTTTTAAAGTTTGAGGAGTGAGAGAAAAGGGGTTTACCAAAAAAGAAAATCTGCCATCGTTAAATATGTCATATTGATTGTCATTGAAACACATTTTGAGTGAAAATGTAAAGGTGTTTATATAGAAGTTTTAACAATAAACCCACACCTATTTTTTTCAAACAATTTTTGTCATGGCCAGTTGCCGTCAGGTAAAGAAAGATAGGCAAAAATCATGTCATTACTAAGATCTTTAAACTTACCACTTAGACCAAGGTCTAGTACTAAAGTCTGAACTTGATACCGACTGGTTTAAGTGTATTTTTTTAATACTTACAGAACAAATTACTGCAAAGATTTGGTTTACGCTAACGTGCAATATTACAAATTTACAAAAATTCAAATTAACTTAAAAATAAAGAAGAACCACATAAAAAATTTGTAAGGAAATGTCATTTTTGGGAAATTTAGTCCGTGCAGTCATAGGGTTCTTGTTAAAAATAGTATCAAATTGTAGTACCACCCCTGAGGGGTAGTTTAAAGTTCGAAAAACTGCAGAAAAAAACTTATATAATTTTTTTTAAAGCTAAGTAACATAAATAACTTAAAACTATATCATTACCGTATTAATTACGTATCAATATTTAAATAAAAAGCACAAGATATCACAGAAAACTAAAACTAACAAGATATATTAGAACCCATTTTCAATTACATATCCACCAAAACAATTAAACATCGGCAACTTGTCTAAATATTTAACATGTAAAATTTAGCGGACAGCTGACACTGACTTACTCCGTTTTTATTGAACATCTCCTAGTTTATTACAGTATATTTATTTATCAATGTTAACATTAATTTAGACCCTTTAGTAAATACTAATGATGAGACTTTTTTTTTCGTTTTTACCATGTAAAACTATGTAAACAATTTTGAAGTTTATTTCCCAAAAGTGCACTTTGGCAACTTCCTTGGTTTTTGCTTTATACGATAGTGGTCTTTATGTATTTATTAGATTTGTGTTTAAATTTAATTCTTAAGCAGTGCCTTTTAATTTAGTTTGGGGATAATATTAGTTTCATCAGATTCCGGGTATTTTGTTTTTCAAAAATTTACAAATGAAAGAATCTATCCCCTTAATCCATATATTCAATATTTCTTTCTGGTTACAGGTACGGACTACGCTCTGGAAAATATCTGCTTTTCTCCTCTTCTAAATGCCGGGGAAGAACCTACATTGGATCGGTGCACGGTTCAAAGCATCTGGGGATACTACCAAGACAGTCTGGACACCTTCGAGCAGACGGATGTGGACCCGGCCGGGTACTCGACCAATTATTTGGATTGGTTTTTAAAATGTGCAGCGTAAGTTTTTCTTGCTTTTTTATTTTGCACGCCCTCTAAGCTAAAACCATTAATTTAAAGCGGCTAATATAGATGTAAAATAATCAAGAATAATACAAATAAAAACTCTTGACCTATTTTCTTTCTTAGTTCGAGCTATTTTATAAAAAATGTATTGCTCATAAATTGCCAGAATATTTAAGTTTGGATATAAATTTTTAGGAACAACTACAACCCCGATTGTCTGGCCCTATATGGTGGCCCCGTAGACCCCGCAATAGCTCTTGGAGGCTTCTTAGAGCCAGGCCAATCTTTATCTAGGAAACCAAACTACGAAAACGCGACGGCCGTTATTTTAACTTTTATAGTCAACAATTTCCACAACAAATCGAAAACCCTGCCCGCGATGCAGTGGGAAAAAGAGTTCATCGAGTTTATGAAGAACTACACTGCCAATGATATGCCCGACTATATGGATCTTGCATTCAGCAGTGAAAGGTTTGTAAAATATACATATGCAAATAGAATCATACAAAGAATAAAGCCTATCAGGGTGTATCAAAAATCAGTAACATAATTTTATTGTAAATACCGTCAGTGATTTCAAGACAAAAAGTTCATATAAACTTTCAAACAAGCGCTTAGTTTACTATTTCTTTTGTTTATTTTGATATATTCCTCATACCATACCGGAGCATTTTTTATTTTGATGCGAAAAAATCACAAGACAAAAAAGTTTGCAAATGAAACAAGGACTTCATTACTTATTTTAGAATTTACCAGTGGTTTAAAAGCGACGGTTTGTGAGATTTTTATTGTGCTACGTGAGCGCCACCTATAATGAAGCAAAAGAAAATGTTAAGTGAATATTATGTGTAAAAGTTTAAAAAATGAAACTGCAAGTTTCACAACTTTAGGATTTACCCTTTTCGAGATATCACGATTTGGATAAAACTGCGTTTTGTTGCTAGGATTTCTTCCAACTTTTTGAATATTTTACTCTAAAACTCAAAAACACTAAACCATAAAAATAACTTTTTTTTAATTACTTAATTTTTTGAACACAATAGCAGTTCAGGGATTTCAAGAAAGTAAAAAAGCGAAAATTGTGCTCAATTCAGTATTTTACATTGTAAAAGTTTTGAATAATTATCGACAAATCCCCAAAATTTAAAATAAATTTTTTGACAGGTCTATTCAAGACGAACTTCAAAGAGAATCTGAGTCCGACGTCGTCACCATTTTGGTTTCGTATTTAATTATGTTCGCTTACATTGCCGTTTCTCTTGGACAAGTTAACAGTTTCACCAGATTGTTAATTGATAGTAAGGTAAGTCCAAGGTTCCAAAAGCTTTTTGACAGTTTTGCCCGAAAAGTAAAATCGTTTATTTTGCTCGATAAAAGTAACTTGTCCATACACAGACTTTGTCCCAACCAGGAAATGCAATGAAAGTTAATTTACAAAAACAGTCGCCGGCCGTCGTTTGACTTTGTATACAGTAGTTTTAAAAGAGTGGACCAATTTTGTTTTTCTTTATACCTACTTAGAAATTTATCTCTAGCTTAGATTTGTGTTGATTCAGGATACTCGGTCAAATTAATACCACTTTTTTTCGCTACATTAGATTATTCCATTTTTTAACAAAAAAAATTAATAGAAATGGTGAAAACTGACGTACCCACTTTTTGATGGAACTTATATTTTTTTCCATATAAAACTCGTTATAAATGTCTTTAAAGAGTAGACTTTACACTGGGCCGTATAAACGTCCTAATTACTATTAAAAATACTCAAATTCAAACTAAGACATAACTTTTTAACAAAACCAATTATACCAACAAAGGTCTCTAAAGATAGCCAGATACCTTTTCTTTGAATTAAGGTCTGCACTACTTCAAGAAAAAACATTTTTAATAAAGAACAAAACAACACGAAATGTTTGAATTGATTGATCGAAAAATAAAAAATGTGTTTTTTATATTGTAGGTTACTCTAGGTCTGGGTGGTGTTGCCATAGTTTTGTCCTCGGTGATCTCTTCAGTCGGCCTATTTGGTTTCATTGGTACCCCCGCCACACTTATTATCATAGAAGTGATTCCTTTCTTGGTTTTGGCCGTTGGAGTTGATAATATATTTATTCTGGTTCAGACACACCAGAGAGAAACCAAGAAGCCCACTGAGACGCACGCTGAACATATCGGTGAGTTATTGAACCTAAGTTAAACAAAAAACTGTAGCGTTTATTACTAAATCTATTACTTGTAAATCGAAAATACTTGATTTAGACGATTCTCCTATTCAGTGTGACTATAGATGAACCAAATTTGAATATACCGCGTGAATAAGTCCACATCTAGGGGACTTAATTTCAATAAGAGGACACAATACAGATAGAGCATAGCATGTATGAATATTAGACCGCGATACGTACGATTTCCGTAAAAGGCGTTCCAGCGTTGTCAAAGGTAATATTGATAAATAACTACAGGCAGTTGCAGTCGTCAAGGGGCGGACAACCTGAAACATTTGTTTAAGGCGACAATTATTACTTGAGGTAAATCAACAACCAGAGTAACACTTTCAAATTCTGCTTCTTTGTAAAAGCAAGTGAATTATTTATCTTTAGGAACAAGCAGAATTTTAAGGTATAGAATAAAATTGACCTTTCGCGGACCGAGTAGCGGCTTATACTAATATTTTGGCTAATCTGGCAACATTGGTTTTACGCTTTTTTGTTCTCTCATGCAATCTTTGTGGCGCTTACAAAATTCCTGCTCTAGATAGAAGGTTGGCCATTCTTTAAAAATAAAATATATTCTAAAAAGTTTATGCCCATTCTTAAAGTTCTACAACACAGAGGTTGCTTCAAACATAAGAAAAAGTGTAAACTCGACTTTCATTCATTCGGGTCATCCCGAAAAAGTTTTGTTGTCCATAAGGTTTAAGTCGACCAATTTTATGTTAAAATAACAATATAACAGATGTCGACTCAAAATCGTAAAAACAGACGGGTGTAGCACTATGATGTGTCGTCACTAACTTAGACGGTTCGGTCTTTTTGCTGTTTTACGTTAGCCGTTTGTCACATTCCAGGGAAACCCCTGTGTAGCGGCTTCTCGCGGCGTTAATGAGAACGTTTTGCACTGCACTATGGTGCCAGTTCTACGCATAAGTATATAATAAAAAGATGTAAATATTCTTTAGCTAGATACAGTAGCGGCTCGTGAGTTTTAAGACAGGAGGGTCATCTTAAGCTTCGGTCAAAATTATACTCCAAAAAGGCTTAAAACAATGTACATACCTTTTAGGATGTAACATTTTATTTATTTATTTTTGTCCTTAAATTGGTACTGATTAAATATTTGACTAAAAAATAGTAATTCATTTAAAGAAACATTAACACAACAATTGATTGACAAATCTGCACAAAAACTCTAGTTTAGTTATATTTTTTTCTTGTGTAAAATATTTTTTCAAAGTTAGTCCACTGTTCAACCTAAACTTAGTGAAGTTTATTAATTTTTTTATTTCAAAAAGTTGATGTGGGGGTCCCTAAGATCAAAAATGCCAATATCGTAGAATGCTTTATATGTTTTATAGACAGAGACAGATAATCGTAATCCGCAATGGGCGCCGGTCGGCTCTGACCGGGAAGCATAAGAAACGTGCGTCTGGTTTCACATTCTGTTGCTTTATATAATTTAATAGCGATATGTCATGTTACATTCTGTTGCTTTATATAATTTAAAAGCGATATGTTGTGTCGCCTGCTAATTGCGAAAAATAGAAAGTAGGGACGACATGTCTATGGATTGTGAAGCGACGCGAATTACTGCGGTGGCCTATCTAACAAGATATAAGCTTGAGCTTGCAATACGACGGGCGATCCAAAAGATGAATATATGTGTTTGTTTTGAATACCTTTATTGAAAATAATAGAATCAATCATAGATTATTACAGACATTTATTCTGGGAGGTCATTGACCAAATGACCTTATAGAGAAGCCGCCACTGGCTAGAAAGATTTATATATTATTTATACACTATTTTAACAAAACATTTTTTCAAAAAACGATTTCTTTAATGCGCTTTCTTGTCTTCCTTTGCGAAAGGGCTGTTAACCTAACCTTGCTGAATTGCAGCGGTGGCTCGTGGATCTTAATATAGAAGGGTTATTCTCGGTCATCGCTCATCACAAATAACAAATTATGACACTGCCGTCTTAAGCTTAAGACGACATTATACGCGAAAACGCCCAAACCTGTGTTTAAATAGTTTTAAGATTCTAATTTTTTGCACCGCACACCGTTCATAAAACTATTAACACAAGTAGTAATTACGGATATCCTATTTAAGACATCCGTGATAACTACATAAAAGCTATACAAAATTATCAAATAAACAAGCCGGTAGTTAAAAACAGCTGATCCTAACCTGTCCAAAAATGCCTAGGTTTTGATAGCCTATTTTAAGGAAAAATAGGTAAGGTTAGGACCCCTTCTTATTTCCCTCCATCACAATTAACACTCAAAAGTGGAGAACATAAACAAATTGACCCTAATTTTATTACATTTTGGCATTAAAATAACAAACTATTTGTGCGCACGTTGTCTTTGCGCCTTCTCGCAATGATGCTTGTTTTTTGCAGAGCCAAAGCCTCTTGTTACTGCCTCGTTTGGATTCTATCAGTTTATTTATTTTTGTTCTTTTAGTGTTTTGACCATATCAATCGGGGGTTTTGTCAAGTCATCGAAAGCTTCGTAAATTCGTGGATTTTGTGTCCGTTTTTTTTGAAGGTCAAACTTTAGATAAAACGTGATGTTTTTAGAAAAAGAAAACACAAGTATCAATTTTTATAAAATATATTGACTTCAGATTCGGTCGGGATTCAATATTCATAAAAACTTAGTAATTATTTTTGTTTACAGGAAGAACTTTAGGCCAAGTTGGCCCAAGCATGCTCCTAACGTCAATCTCAGAAAGCTGTTGCTTCTTTTTGGGCGGTCTATCGGATATGCCAGCTGTCAGAGCCTTCGCCTTATACGCTGGTATGGCGCTGCTAATAGACTTCATTCTTCAAATCACATGTTTTGTCAGTTTATTAGCTTTGGATACCATGAGACAACAAGCCAACAGGTAATGACAAAAGTATATTATCTCATTAGAAAAAGAAATTTTTTATAGTAAAATCGGACCTTAAGAATGTATGTAAAATATTATTGATTTTGTGATTTGCCGCTAGGGGGGCAGCAATCACATCTTTTAGCTAACAAAATTAGAGTTTAAAGCGAAAGTGGCGAGACAATATATACAACTTTTACAAATTATATTCGTATTCCACAAAAATCTACAATTTACGGGAGTAATGAAAATATTCCTTTCAAAAGATTTTACATTGTTTTATATGGCAACGATACTTATTTTTATTATTTATGAAGATTACTAAGATTAAGGGAGCTAAATTTTGTCAAAAATTTAAATGCAAACATATTAATATTTATACTTAAAGTTGTTAAAAAATATTTGTTTAAGAAATATTTTTATTTTTTTGAACAGTCCCTGAATGTGTAAATTTTATTTAGGTTTGACATATTCTGCTGCATCAGAGGGTCAAAGAAGGACACCAATTTGGCTCAGCAAGAGGGTATTTTATTCACTTTCTTCCGGCAGATTTATGTACCGTTTTTAATGAATAAAGTAGTCAGGTAAATTTATGCATTTTAAAAATATCTAATCTATTCTTAACTAAGTCTTTTAATAACATATAATAATTTAAATAACATCAAATAACAAAACCACAGAAACAAATCATCCCTTTTTGATATTTTTTAAAAAGCGTAGCTATCCAAACATTTTACAACGGTCAGTGATCACAACAAGAAACAGCTTAAGTACAATGTGAAACATATGTGATATTAATTGTTATTATTATTATTTTTAGATGTATAGTAATGATTTTCTTCTTTGGATGGCTGTGTTCTTCGATAGCAATTGTGCCCAGTATAGAAATCGGTCTAGATCAAGAATTATCGATGCCTGAAGACTCCTTTGTACAGAAGTACTTTAAGTTTCTAAACAGCTATTTAAGCATAGGTCCGCCGATGTATTTTGTCGTCAAATCGGGACTCAATTACTCGCAGCCGAAGGATCAGGTTAGGATAATTACCTCCATATTTTAATATTAATAATGATACTCCCATGTGCAGTATTTAAAGCTTAACTTTGTTTGCTCTTAATTAGTTTTTAAGCTGGCCTTTTGTAATGTTTTTAAACTTGATTAGATGCAAAAATTTTGGAGATTTTTAAAGAACTCAGTTTGTCAAATCCCAGAACTCTATCATCTCTGGAAGTGGGCAAAAAGAGTTTTATATAACTTAACATGTATCGTGGAGGGAAGAAAAAGATGTTAAAATTTTGGGGTTTTTAATTTTTGCACTAGTTTTTTCGTAGTTCCTATCAGTCTACCAAAGCTGAGCTCTCTAGCGTTTCTGAAAGTGGGCAGGTTAGTTTTATATTACTTTACATCTATAGAATAATAGATGATCTATACATAAGTGAGTGATTGGGAAAATTCGACGTTTTAAAATTCCGTAACAACTTTACTACATCTACTGCTGAGCAAAGTTCGCAGCTCATCCCATAGTAGAGTTATAGATAGGTCAAATATGGGCTGAATTGTTTCAAGAAAAGGTGGCACAGCAGTGTGCGGCGGGGCACTGCCGTGCCCAGATACAGAGTGTTTCCCACAAAACATTGCTTTTTTTTTATTCGGCTCATAACATATAAATAACTTCTTGTGTGAATCATCAGTCTCATACATTTCAGAATCGGATATGTGGAGGTCAATACTGCAACGTGGACTCGATGATCACTCAAATCTATTCGGCCAGCAAAATTCCAGACTCCAGCTACATCGCCAAACCAAGCAGTAGTTGGGTGGACGACTACCTGGACTGGTCCTCGCTGCCTAAGGTTTGCTGTAGGATCAATAGGAAGACTGGTGACTTCTGCCCACATACAGGAGGACGTAAGTGTAATTTTTTAACTAAACTGATTAAAAAATACTCTGCCAATATATGGGCCCCTAAGCTCACACTAGGTACTATAGTTATAGTGTACGTGTGAGCTAATATAACTAAAAACTGAAATATATTTTATTCAACTCCGGACTAAATTACCTTTTGTTTGATACCACACAAGCCATGTTTTGACTTAAACTCAAATTTTTGAAATCTACCCCCACCCTTAAAAAAACAAAAACTAAAATGTATTTTGTTAAACTCCGGACTCAATTACCTTTCGTGTGATATCACACATGCCATATTTTCACTTAAACTCTAATTTTTAAAATATACCCCCACCCTTTTTTTTAAATAAATTAAAATGTATTTTGTTCAACAGCAGACTCAATTACCTTTCGTGTGATATCACACATGCCATATTTTCACTTAAACTCTAATTTTTAAAATATACCCCCAGCCTTTTTTTTAAATAAATTAAAATGTATTTTGTTCAACAGCAGACTCAATTACCTTTCGTTTGATATCACACACGCCATATTTTCACATAAACTCTAATTTTTGAAATCTACCCCCCTTTTATTTGGTTTGTGTTCGGTGGATTTTGTTCATTTTTAAATGGGACCATCTCGAGCCAAGACCCAGCCTAGGTACCAAATTTCATTAAAATCGGCCAAGCGGTTTTTGAGTTATGCGCGTTGGTCGTTACAGACAGACAGACAGACAGCGCAACAAAAAAGTTTCAAAATCATCTGAAACGCAAAGATATATAAAAAATTTTGAAATCGGAGCAACTTTTTTTTTCTCGAAAAAATTAGGATCACCATAGCTCACACTACTATAGTATAGTATATGTGTGAGCTAATACAAATCTAATGCCTTCCACTCGATTTTTTTTATCCATTTAGATGGATGTGGGCCGAGTAAATACAACCGGGAAGGCTTGATGCTTGAGGCCAGGACCCCCATTTAATTCTTAATGTTCCTTTTTCGGGTAGACTGGATTTCGATTACTGCACATGCGTCAGTTTTGGTGGTTTTAGAACATACTCCGTTACGTCACTACATTATTTTGTCAATTGTCAAAAATTTAAGGTGATGTTTATTATTTTTTGTCTAAAATCTAGTTGATTGCGTGAAAATTTATCAAATTGTGGATTAAAATTTTAGTTTTTCTCACATTAATGCAGTGCAGATTTATTGTGGACACCATGAAGAGTGTTTAATGGCTATAAACCACTCTTAACTTTATTAACAAATTATAAAAAAAAATACAAGCACTTACCTATGGAACTACACTTCTTCTGGACATTTTTGCACAAACCGCACATGTTTTACGTGAATTATTTCCCATTTTAATGAGGTATCTTTGATGTTTAACTTAGTATGAGCCGTGATTCTCTTTAAATTTATAAATACCCTTGGATTATTAATTTTGGATATTTACCCAGGTATTTGCACCGAGTTATAAATACCCGGGTATTTCACATCACTGGACACAGTCTTTCGTCTACTTTGTGGTTATTGTGATTGATGTAACTTTTAGCAAAGACTAAATAGCTTAATCTCTTTAGCGGACTGTGAAGCCTGCAACATCACTCTGAGGCTAGACGACGGCAGGCCCATACCGCAGGATTTCCAACGCTACATATCCTTCTTCCTGCAAGACAACCCAGATGACACTTGCGCAAAAGCGGGCCACGCTGCGTACGGGGAGGGAGTCAATTATTGGACCAATAAAAGTACACATCTCTCCAAAGTCGGCGCTAGCTACTTTATGTGAGTAACGTTAAAAGGTTTCTTCGATTTAATTTTGTATATACCATTCTAAAAACATTAATACTGTATTTGGGATAATATCATTCCAAAAACACCAGACTAAACAAGTTTGCTTCTATTTAGCCTGTATTTGATTTTCAGGACATATCATACCATTTTAAAAACATCAGCCGACTACTACGAGAGCATGCGCGCAGCGAGACGAATCTCCGCCAACTTGACAGACATGCTAGGCGTCGAAGTATTCCCCTACTCGATATTTTACGTGTTCTACGAGCAGTATCTGACCATGTGGCCTGACACGTTACAAAGCTTGGGTAAGTCCAATCAAGTTGCAAATTGTGAAGTCACATTCTTGTTTTAGACGCATTGCACTCAATCGATAACAGAAATGTTTTATATGTTTTTTTCTGCATTGCTTCGTTAACGAGATATAAATACATTTTTAACCAATGCTAAGTTACCATCATCCAAATAAATTTAAAAGTGATGCACGCAGAATAATGGCATTGATTTTGTTTTTAGGAATAAGTCTTCTAGCCATCTTCGTGGCGACATTCCTGCTTATGGGCATGGACATTTTCTCCAGCTTCATTGTGACCCTGACCATTACCATGATTCTGGTCAACCTTGGTGGGTTGATGTATTGGTGGCACATCACTTTAAATGCTGTATCACTTGTCAATCTGGTAATGGCAGTTGGTATTTCTGTTGAGTTTTGTTCGCATTTAGTTCACAGGTAAGTGTTCACAGGCAAGTGAAAATCTTACTGAAAATATTTAGTAAAAATCTGTAAAATGACGTCATTTTAAAGTCAGTGTTTAATTTCAAGTTTTTAGGTTAGTTCTTTTGATCAATTGCCAAGAGAAATACTAAACTTAAAAAATTTAGCTTAATATTAATGTAAAATAGGTAAAAATTCCCAAAATAATCCTCTACATGTTTTTGTAAAAACTGTTGCATATTAATACAAATTTGCTTTGCGCAGCAAATTTGTGATACGGTATGTTTTCTTTGTTTGTTTCAGCTTTTCAGTTTCCATGAAACCCACACGAGTCGAACGAGCTGCCGATTCGCTTGCCCGAATGGGAAGTTCGGTGTTTTCCGGAATTACTTTAACCAAGTTCGGCGGCATCATTGTGCTTTATTTTGCAAAGTCGCAAATTTTCAAAGTATTCTACTTCAGAATGTACTTGGGCATCGTGCTTTACGGGGCTTCCCACGGACTGATTTTCCTTCCCGTATTGCTTAGCTTTATCGGTAAGTATGGATAAGGTGGTGGAATTTACATAACAAGATTGACAATTTTGCTTATCCCCTATATATAAAACATGTTTATAAATAATAGAGACACGACACGATTACTCATGTAAAAAGTAATGCAAATCTCATGCTTATATAGCGCACAATGTATAAAAAGACAAAGCATAGGCGTTCTTTGTCTTGCCAGAAATGTGAAGAGGATTAAGTTAAAAAAAGACTGTTTCAAATATCCTTTGTTTATATAACCTCCTTATGAATAGCACCAATAAAACTGTTCTAAGCACCAAAATCAATTTTATTTTAAACCGATTTTAAAACTTGTTCTTACCAGCGTTATAAACGCTTTAATGTGCCAAACTAAAAAAATAACTTATTTTTATGTCGGACTTTGGACATTTCTTTTCTTTTAATCTGAATGCTAGAGGTGCCTTATCAGGTCACTCACTTGTTTTTTGGAAGAACATTTGGAGTGTTGAAGGTACTATTTTATATTCTCAGTATTAGATTCGCAGGAGTTAACAGTACTGCGACCAGCTGCGACTTTATTTAAAAGTTCCTTTTAGGCACGTATAACTGTAGTAATAGACGCTAAAACAAAACTGAATTTCATGGGGCTGTAGGGTCTCTATTGTTTTCAATAATGCACATGGTCGGGCAGCAAAACGCTATTTTCGTCAATTTTTGGGGGATTTTGATAAACATTGGCAGGTTTATATATTGACCCAAGAAAAGTAAAAAACTCAAAATTCTTTGGTCGGTTTGTCTCTCTAAGCTGCGTATCAGGGCCCTGAATTTTCCGGTTTGCACCTTTCCACTTTTTTCAAAATATCTCAAAATCAAAAACGAACTAAATTTTTATTATAACGGTTCTCTATGGGCCCGTGTTGCTCAAATTTTAGAAATATTTATCGATTTAAAAAAAAATCATGTCAAAGTCAAAACTTTGACGAATTTACCAAAGTAGTGATTTTTTTAAAATTTGAATTTTTGGACCCTGTCAAGAAATTTCTGAGGCGGATTTTATCTGACATACTTTTTTTTCTTCCTTTTGAGTTTCGCTATACTAAACTTTTTAAAACATTAAAAAATATTGCAGGGAAAATCTGTAGCAGAACCACAAATACCCAGCTGTCGCGTTTTTCGCAAAATTCAAAGACTTTGGTCTGCTGATACAAATCAATTTTTTAAAACTTTATTTGAAAAAAACATAAAAGAGTATTTACTGATTCTAATAAAAAACTAAATAAAAAATTTACTACTACTATGTCGGTTTAGAACGTTTTTCTACGTTGTCCGACGCCTATTCTCCACCTCCTTCGATCCTGACAATCATCTTCTGTCAGATTCTTTTGACTCATTGATCTTTGGATTGACTGTTGCCATTCTAGTTTAGGACGTCCTCTTTTTCTGCGCCCTACTGGTTGCCACTCTAGGACCTGTTTTGGTAATCTTTCGTCGTTCATCCGTTGTACATGGCCGTACCATATCAATTGCCTTTTAGTGATGTCATCCGTTATGCTTCCCTCGATTCCCATACTTTCTTTTATGATCTCATTTCTTATGTGATCTAATCTAGATATTCCCATTGATCTTCTTATTGCATCCATTTCGACACTTTCCATTTTTGTTATGTATTTTTCTGTTACGCGACAAGTCTCTATTCCATACAACAGCGTGCTTTTTACCATTGTTTCATATATGTTAAATTTTACGTTTTTTCTTATCTCTCTGCTCCATAAAATACTGTTAAGACATCCAATAACCTTTTTTGCTTTTACTATTCTTTTTTCCAATTCTTTACAGTCTGTTCCTGTCTTATCAAATGTGACACCCAAGTATACATACTCATTGCATGGAGATATTGTTTGTCCATTGTCTAGTTCTAACTCACTGGATTCGTTTCCAATACATAAGTACTGTGTCTTGTCCACGTTCACTGTTAGTCCCCACTTTTGGTATTCTTCCGTTAACTTTCTCATCATATACTCCATGTCTTCTTTATCATTAGCTACAATTACTTGGTCGTCAGCAAACTGTAGTGTGTATATAGTAAGTCGGTCGTTAAGTTGTATTCCCATGCCGTGCACTTTACGTTTCCAGTTTTTTAGAGCCACTGCGATATATATTTTAAAAAGAGTTGGAGCATTAACGTATTAACCGGAGGAGACTAGGAAATAAACAAAAAAATCGGCTGTCTAGATAAACAATTTGTTTTAAAAAACGTACTTCTGCAGAAAAGAACATATAAAACTCTATTTCCTTTCTCTTTAAGAATCACCAAAATTATCCGATCTTTCCTTTACTTTTATTTCTTTTTTAAACCAATGCAACGGAAAAAGACGAAACTGTTCTTCTTACAAACCCTTACCAGATAAATTATACACCTCCAAATATGGATATATAACAAGCGGTGATCACTTTAACTTGTGCTTCCAGTATTTATTTTGCTACTCCTTCGTTTTCCTTTATTAAACCAGTGCGAGAGAAAAAAACAAAACTATTCTCGATTACAGTCCCTCACTAAAACAAAGGAGTTAGAAACATGCCGCAATCGTCCAGGCCCGCGTAAAGTATCTTATTTTGTTCCTCTTTTGTTAAACGGCTGCGAGAAAAAGAGACAAAACTATTCTTGATTAGAAGGCAGTCCCTTTGGACCCATTAGTATTTTTTAAAGGGTCAAATGCGGTGTTTTTGTCCTGTCTCTTTACGGTTCGGAATTGTTTTCGTGTTTTTTCTTAAAATATATTTTCGATCTGGACTCAAAATTAATCTTAAAAGACTTTAAAATCGTGTGGGAGTGTATTTTGTGCTAAAATCTCGACCATCTTAATCCAGAAGTTTCGTTTGACCTTCAAAACAAAACAAAGACCAGTGCCGTAGAAATCAATATAAAATCAGAAAAAAAATATTAGGCTATTATATAAATAATTATTTATTTGTTAAAAGTGTTTAAACATAAGTTTAATTAAAAATGTACAGAGTGTCCCAAGTTTTGGGGTTTTGATACTTTTAACTGAACTACGAGCCTTGATTTTCAACAGATAAGGTAAAAAAGGTATCTTATTAATATGGAAGGTAATTTTTTTACGTATACCTTTTTTATTTAACCGTTTTTTTTTGTGTAAACAGTTTTTTTAGATTTGAATCTAGGTAATTTTTTAGGTTGGGTTAGTCCTTTTTACCTACTCTGAATTTTTAAGGTTGTCTAACCTAAAATAAAATACACCAAGCTAAAAGAATCCTAATCAAACATCTAAAAAGTGTAAAGACGAGGTCTCTACATGCAGATTTGTTTTTACTCCCAATAAAATGTCAGCAAAATTTTATATTCAAAAAATTTAAAAACAATTAACTATAGTTACCTACTTATTATTTTTTTCATTGTTAAATAAAATCCATTTCTAAGGATGATTGTTATAACCCAAAAATTGATTGCAATTTATTTAAAAACGAAAAGTAAATTTCGGCCCTGGTATCTAAATAACCCTATTTTTTAGATCATTTATAAAATATTTTTTGTGCATTATTTTTAATTATCAGCGAGACGATATAAATATAATTTTTTTATTTAACTCATTTTAAATGTTAAATAAAAAAAGTTATTTTTCAAAATACTATCAGCATTAAGTGATGTGTCAAAAAATAAAACTGGCAAATAAAATTAATTTTTAAACGAAAATGATATTTTGTTCAAATTGCATTGCAAAAATATTCTGTTTAAAAGACAATTTGATTTGACATTTTGTTCAAAAATTACTTTTTTAAATGACATTTTGTTCAAATGGCGTTTTGGTTGAAAACATCTTTTTCAAAAACATTTTGTTCAGACATCCACCTGATAAAAAAATTTTTGGTTTGTTGAAAAATTAGTTTTTCGAATGACATTTTGTCGAATGGGGTTTTCTTTCAAAAACATTTTTTTAAAAACATATTATTTTCGAATGACTTTTTTTTCAAACATTTTGTTTGAATGTCAATCTGAAATATATTTTCTACATGACATTTTGTTCGAAAGCAGTGGATTTGTATGACATTTTGTTCAAATGGCAGAAAGCATTGAGTTTAAATAATATAATGTTCAAATTTTTTATTTTCAAAAATATTTTGTTCCAATGACGATCTGCTGCGACTGATCGACACTTTTTATGAAAATATTTTTTTTATATTATATTTTTTTGAAAAACATTTTGTTCAACATTTTTAAAAGAGAATCTGTTCAAAAACATGTTCAACTGTGTTTTTAAAACATTTTGTTCAAATGATAATCTGACAGAAACCATTTTGTTCGAAAACATTTTTTTTAAGTGACATTTTGTTCGAGTTGCATTTTTTTCGAAAACATTTTGTTTGAGAATCTGATAGAAAACTTTTTGTTCAAAAATTGCTTAAATTCATATGACATTTTGTCAAATTGTTTTGTTCAAAAATATCTTTTTTGAATTTTGTTTGAAAGCAGTGTGATTGATTCGCATTTTTTTCGGAAACATTGTGATCGATATTATGTTCAAATGATCTCTTTTTTGAAAACATTTTTAATTTCTTGAAATGGATACGTTTGCGATCAATTGATGAGAGTTCAGTGTGGTTAGGTTAACAGGTTAGGATCAATTGATAAAGCTACCGCCGATTGCGACCTCCCAAAAAGAGACACAAGGAGCTAGTTTTTCGAAGAGTTTTTTGCTTGAAGAAAATGTTTTTGAACCAAACGTTATTCAAACAAAATGTCATTCAAAAAAGATGTTTTTGAACAAATTGTTAAAAAAAATGTCAATTGAACAAAACATCATTCGAAAAAGATGTTTTTGAAAAAACTATAATAAAGCAATTACCACAGAACAGAAATTGATATGTTGCACTTTTTTCCAGTTTCTTTTCTAATGAAACTGCTGATGAGAACCGAGATGGTAGTACGACGGAATAAGTGTCGCATTAACTTTTCTCAAAATAACTCGCTTTAAAAAAGAGTTGTTTTTTAGGTACATATTTTTTGTAGGTGTTTGTAGACACACCTTTAATCTTACTAAAAGGGACAAAACCACCGTCGTAGGAGGCAGTAAATACAAATATATTTGCAAGAAATTTTAAATTCAGGGAAAATTGAAAAATGTAGAGTAGCATAACCAAAAAAACTATTTTAGTTCTGGCCATGGTTACTATCCTAATTAAAACAAATGGGTAAAAGTAACCCCACTAATGGGGTGCATCTTAATACATCCCCAAAGTAAGCAAAAGTCCAAAATATCCTTATCCAAATAGAGCTCTGTTACTTTTTTACAATATTACTACCAATTTTTCATAAAAAAAGGAACTAAAATTATATTTACTTTTTTATATACAAAAGAAAAGTAGGCACTACACATAGTATCTAGCTTTAAAATTGTAATAATGGGGGTGATCTAATTGTCGCTAGGAAAAAGAGAACCTTTAATAACGTTTTCGGCTGCTGGAGACGACTTCACAATTCTCGGTGAGTGCCCCGGTTCGAAAATTAATAAGTGGGCTCTCAAGTTTTTATTAGAGCCTGACTCCTATTTTTAATGTTCGACTTCTGTTTTGAGAACATAATCTCAACAATGCTATTAATCTAAATTTTTATTGTGGTATCTATTCAGCTGTAAACTAAATTAAATTGCTTGTTTTAAAAAGTTAGGTATTTACGTTTAATAAATAAGTATTTTGTCGCCGTCACTGGTAAATCGATCGACCATAAAGAATAAACATACGTCTGCTGTGTGTCGCACAGCGTTGCCATCGTCTTTCCAAAAAATATTTCTATTCTTTTCCAACTTATTGAAGCATCTAGGGGTCAAATCGAGTTGTTTTGATGAATGAATTTTTGCCGCGGTTCCTGGTCTCCTCCGGTTAATACGTTAACGAGTTGGAGAGATACAACATCTTTGTCTTAAGCCTTTTGTTACCAGGAATTCTTTTGAAAGTCGATTTCCAATTTTAATTTTAGATTTTGACCCTTTGTATAGTTCTTTTATCGCTTTTATGTATGTATGATTGATAATAGTTTGTTCCAACACCGTCCATAATTTTTCTACTGGAACGGTATCATATGCTTTTTGTAGGTCCACAAAGGTAACATGAGTCTCTATATTTCTGGCGCTTCTTTTCTCAATTACTTGTTTAAGACAAAATACATTATCACTACAAGATCTGCCTGCACGAAACCCACTTTGCTCTTCTTCTTCTTGTTCATGAAAATCATTCTCTATTAGATCTCTAAGGGTCCATCTCACCGACTTTTTTTCGTTACTTAGCTTAAAGCATTTCTTAATATAATTATAATATGACGTAATAAGGAATACTTAAGGCTAAATAACGAAAAAAAAAGTCGGTGCGATGGGCTATAAGAATCCTACCGTACAATCTACTTAGAGTGCTGGTGACTGAAATTTCTCTGTAATTGTTACAATCCAGCTTGTTTCCTTTTTTATGTATTGATGATATAAATGCAATTTTCCAATCATTAGGTACTGGATGTCCGTTTATGCATTGATTGATAATATATGTGAGATTTTCGAGTAGTTTCTCTGATCCATATTTGAGCATTTCAGCATATATTCCCCCAGGTCCGCTAGCTTTTCCAGATTTAAGCTTTTTTATACTATTCTTTATCATTTCTTTTTCGATGATTACTTCCTCTCCATGTCTATGTCTCTCCTCGGAGAGGCTGTTAGATATTCGGGTCTCCTCTCCTGCAGCAGTTCCTTGTAGTGTTCTGTCCATTGTTCTGGTTTGATGATCTGGATGTTTACTTTTTCTTTTGTTGGGTTTTTTACTGTAGAAATGAATTTCCATACTTCAGAGCTCTGCCTACCTCCTACGTGTGTATTTATATCGTGGCATTTGCGCTCAAACATTTCATTTTTTTCTGTGCGTATCAAACTTCTTAGCTGTCTTCTGGTTTCCCTGTATATTTCTAGGTCTCTTTGCTCTTTAGTACTGAGCCATTTCAAGTATGTGCGTTTTTTCTCTTTGACCATTTCCTGTATTTTCTCCGTCCACCACATCTCCCTGTTATTTCTATTATCTTGGTATCCAACAGCTTCGTTGCTTGCTTCCTTCAAGCTTTTTATTATGTTTGTATATATCTCTTCCAATGAGTGATTTGTGTTAATTAATTTTTGATCTAATCGGTTCTGATACAATCTTTGAGTACTTTCGATTTCTAGACTTCTAAAGTTGTATTTTTGATTGTCTTTGATGCACTCTAGGTTTTCATTTTCTCTAATACTTTCGTCCTTATTTGTTTTTCTTAAAGGGAATAATATTTTTGCTTTTACCAGATGGTGGTCAGATCCACAGGTAACACCACGAAGTGCTCACACATCATACCACTTTAATTGCGAGTGTTGTCCACCTATAGCATAATCAATGATTGATTTAAGATTTCTTGTTGGCTGAATCCAGGTATATCGATGAATATCCTTATGTTTAAAATACTCTGCCAATCTATGGGCGCCTAAGCTCACAATAAATATATTTTATTCAACTCCAAACTCAATTACCTTTCGTTTGATACCACACAAGCCATGTTTTCACTTAAACTCTAATTTTTTAAATCTACCCCCACCCTTTTTAAAAAAAGTAAAATGTATTTTGTTTAACTCCAGACTCATTTACCTTTCGTTTGATATCAAACACGCCATATTTTCACTTAAACTCTAATTTTTGACATCTACCCCCACCTTTTTTTTAAATAACTTAAAATTCATTTTGTTAAACTCCAGACTTAATTACCTTTCGTTTGATATCACACACGCCATATTTTCACATAAACTCTAATTTTTTTAATCAACCCCCGACCCTTTTATTTGGCTTGCGTTCGGTGGATTTTGTTCATTTTGAAACGGGACCACCACGGCCCAAGACCCAGCCTAGATACCAAATTTCATTTAAATCGGAAAAGCGGTTTTTGAGTTATGCGGGTTGGTCGTTACAGACAGACATACAGACAGACAGACAGACGGCGAGACAAAAAAGTTTCAAAATCATCTGAAACGCAAAGATATATAAACAATTTTGAAATCGGAGCACCTTTTTTTTTTCTCGAAAAAATTAGGATCACCATAGCTCACACTACTATAGTATAGTAGTAGTGTGAGCTAAAAACCATTATTTATTTTTAGGTTGTGGGTTTCACACAATTGCATCAGTCTTAAGCCATTATCATTTGTTACTTCCTCTCCAAATGGTCCTATCACTTTGCTCTGGGTTTGTTTACCAGTTTGGCTTTTAAAATCGCCAAGCCTAATTATTTCTCTGGTATTACCGATTTTGGTGATAGTCTCATCCAGTTGGTCAAAGAACATTTGTTTTGTAGCTAGTCTTTCGTCATCTGATGGTGCGTAGACTGCTATTATGCTTATATTATGTCCAAGCATCTTCATGTTCACTCGAAGTATGTTTTCACTAATGCAATCGTAGTCTGTAATTTTATTCTTTAGATTTTTCTTTATTAACAAGGATACCCCTCTGGCTGCTCTGCTTTCTTTTGGGACTCCAGTGAATATATGGACAAAATTGCCGACACTATTTGTACCTGTTCCTTTCTTTTTTGTCTCTGTGAGTGCAATAATATCGATCTTACAATTCTGCACTTCAGTTGCAATAATGTCCAACTTTTGATTCACTCCCTGTACGTTCCATGTAGCTATATTCATAGTCCTTTGTCTTTGCTTTTTTCGTCTTCGAGAGTTTCCATCCATTGCTCCGAGGCTTTGTATAGGCTTTTTGGTAATTACTTTGTTTTACAAGTATTAGAGAACCAGTCTAATGCCTCAACCCCCTACTTGGAGGGCCAGGATTTTTAATCAAGGTTTTTCTCCTCTAGCCTTTGACGAGCCAACGCCATACTGTAAGGCAACAGCTGTGGTCTTTTATACTATCCCTAAAAGAAAAGGTTGCCACCTACGCTATGATCACCGTACCGAGGCCCATTCTCTCCGCCTTTCATATCGATGTGGTCTTCTCCCGTAACCCTGGGAAAGGGACCCTATACAGGTGCTAACTCTCCGGGTCGGAGAGTACCTGGAATCTACGGAGAGCAGGGGTCGATTCATTTCCCCTGATAGACATCTGACGAGGTCTAACCGTACCCCGAATTTGCTCCTCTAAAAAAAAAATTATAAACATAATCCAAAATATTCAAAAATTTACCGCGAACATGGAAAAGTCACTGGCTCAAAATATAGGTTTTTTAAGCAAAAATCACACGTTTGGAGATAAACGGCTGGGGATTTTTTAGTTTGCGTTTCATTTTGGGTCCCCCAAAAACATTGGTTCTACTATAGACAGGCTTCTAAGTGGTGTGATTTGTTTTTTAAATATACGTGGTAAGTGGTAGCAAAAAAGCGTTTAAAGTTGGATATTTTTCAGTTTTTTTTTTTAAACTATCCAAATCGTATACTTGTCGGTCAGTTAGCCGCCATTTTCGCCAATTTTTGGGGGATAATCATAAAAATTGATAAGTTTGTACATTGACCTTAGAGAAGTAAAAAATAACTCCACTCTAAGCTAACGTTTCAGTGCCCTTAACTATCATTTTTGCACCTTCTCACTTTTATCAAAATAACTCAAAATCAAAAAGAGACAAAAAAATTTTTGTTACGGTTTAGTTAGGTAAGACCTGTCTCTATCGGCCTGTCCAACAAAACTTTTATAAATATTGTTTTTTTATAAGAAAAATAATTTCAAATTAAAAAATTTGCCAAGGTAGTGATTTTTTCAAAACTAATTTTTTTAACTTTGTCAGAAAATGTTTAATGAGGATTTTATCTGACTTACTTTTTTCCCCTTCTAAGTCTGCCCCTAATTTTCTATCTAAGATTTTAAAAAATATTGCAGGAAAAATCTGTAGCAGAATCACAAATAACAAGCAGTTGCATTATTCGCAAAATTCAAAGATTTGAGACTATTTATACATAACCACTTGTTATACTTTATTTGACCATAATTTAATGGCGCATTTACCGTTTTTAATAAAAAAACTAAATATCAAATTCACCTGCATAAAAAAATATCCAAAATGTTCAAAAATTTACGGCAAACATGAAATAATGGCTGGGTCAAAATAACGGTTGTCTAAGTGAAAAGTACGCGTTTGGAGATAAACCGCTGGGGATTTTTTGTGTTTATTTTTGGGTTCCCAAAAATATTTATTTTACTACAAACAAGTTTTAAAACGATGTAATTTTAGTGGGAATAAGGACACTGTTGTTCTGGTAAATAAATAATAATAAATAATTAGCAAATTAATGTTGGGTTTCGTTTTTAATTTTGTGCCGTTTGTTTTCCTGATGTGCTTGAATTCTTGTTTTTTGTTGTTCCAATGTACGATGTAGTCTGAAGGTCTGATGAAGACAAAAACCATTGTCGAAACGTTACCGATGGATTAAAACGTATATTTACCAGAACAACAGTGTCCTTATTCCCACTAAATTTACGTGTAATTGTTGATAAGTTTACCAAAGATGTAATTTTTTTAAAAGTATACTTGGAAGTGAGAGCAAAAAAGCGTCTAAATTTGGATATTGTTTAGTTTTTATCACTAAAAAAAATACTCTGCCAATATATGAGCACCTAAGCTTTAGGTACTATAGTTATAGTATACGTGTGAGCTAATATAACTAAAAACTGAAATATATTTTATTCAACTCCAGACTCAATTACCTTTCGTTTGATACCACATCTTGACTTAAACTCTAATTTTTGAAATCTACCCCCACCCTTTTTCTAACAAAAACAAAAATGTATTTTGTTTAACTCCAGACTCAATCAAAGAAGATATATCAACAAGAAGCGAAATACTGTCACTCAAAGCATTGTTCATATGGGAAACAAATATGTGACGTCACGCTTGGACCAAATGACACTAATGCAGTTATATTACACTGAAAAAAATTTTCTGCAACTGTGGTTGGTGGTGCATTTTTATTACACGAAGAAAAAAATCAAATTAAGAGGGACATTACACCTATATAATCATATAACTGTGGTCATAGAAAATCAACCTTTTTTTTAATTTTATTGTTTGCAAAAACGGTTATATATTTTTATCGAGAAAAATCGGTTACGGAATTAAATAGAAAACATAATAACTAAAAAATAAATAATAATTATTGTAATATTTATAAAAATCTAAGTAATATTATACAGGGTGTACCAGACCACCCGTCCACCCCTTTTAAAATCTAGGGGAAAAGTTTATTTAATGATCCAAAAAATTACTTGAGTACGCTCTTTTGATTATTGGTGGATGTTTTTAACTTTGGGAGCCGACCGGAAGTGGCCTATGTTGGCCTGGAGTCCATTTTTCAAATAGGGATGGGCATATATTAAAAAAATAATGACGTTTAAGAAAAAAATGTTTCAAATAAAAGGTACGTATTTTCTTGCATAGAATCGAATTCGTTGCAAAAATAGGCCATTTCCGGTCGGCGCCGGAATCTAAAAATACCACGAATTGAAAGAGCGTACTCGATATGGCTACAATCATTTTTTAGATCATTGAAAAAATCCATCCCCTAGGTTTTAAAAGGGGTGAACGGGTGGTCGGGGACAGCCCGTATAAAGATTCTTTCCGGCCATTTTAAATTTTAAAAAAATGAGAAAAGGAAAAAAAGGGGATTGGAAATAAAACAAATTTTGTTAAAGTAGAGATTTTTATAAAACGTTTTGAATCTCCGTTATATGTTTTTATTGTTTTAGAAACAGGAACAAACCCAACCACAATTGGGAGAAAATACAATTAATAGCTATTTACGTTAGTAGACTAGTAAAGATAGTTTCCGGTCATGTATCGTACGTATTTTTTTTAAACCGGTATATAACAGCACAAACACAACCAACATGTAAATAATAGTTTTTTTAAAAGGAGATGAAACACTACAAACATGCTACTCTACATGTAGATATTAAAGTACTTACTCAAAAGCTATTATATTTATAAATATCAAAAAACCCATAGGTTACATTTATAATTGAATCTATTTCAATTAATTCATGATTAATTTTAAATGTCACTTTATATTTTAGATCATTTTTAAACAAAGGACTGTAAAAATAGATTTTCCGGTCTCTTTGTTCTTTTTCCGTGCCTTTTAAAAACGAAAACTTTATACGAAAAAATATATACGAAAAGTACTTGCAAACAAATTCTAACTAATATAGAAATAAATTAGGTGGTCTCAGGCGGGGGCAATCGCCATTTTTTTTTCCTGAGAACTTCAAAAATAAGAGGCACATTCTGGTGTATTACACACCTACATGCAATTCTTTTATGTCAACGTAAAGAAATTTTCCACTCGACACTAGAGAAATGGATTAGTCTGAAAATGTTTTGGAGTCAGCCGCGGTTCGTGCCGGTGGCGAGCTGAAAACGCACATTATAAATACCGGTACAAACCTTATGCTCTTTTAAAACTCGTTACATCCTAGAACTCATAGAACATGCTAGACCAGTTGAAAGGGATAACAAATATATTTATAGGCCAAAGTGAAACATATATCCCTGTATACAGGACGTGGTTCCATTATACAAATAAACTAATAAGGTTACCATTCAAACAAATCAAATGACAGGGATTCCTGACAATATTTTTGCTGGTAAAGTTTTGATTATTTTTTCGTGTAAAACAAAAATTGCACAATTTTTTCTTTGAGTGTAATAGTACTGCATTCCTGTTATTCAGGTTTTGTCGCTTCTTGTTGATATATTTTCTTTGACTCAATTACCTTTTGTTTGAAATAACACCCGCCATATTTTCACTTAAACTCTAATTTTTAAAATTTACCCCCAACCTTTTTTTAATATAATCTAAAATGTATTTTGTTTAACTCCAGACTCAATTACCTTTCGTTTGATATCACACACGCCATATTTTCACATAAACTCTAATTTTTGAAATCTCCCCCACCCTTTAATTTAGCTTGTGTTCGGTAGATTTTGTTCATTTTTAAATGGGATCATCTCGACCCAAGACCCAGCCTAGGTACCAAATTTCATTCAAATCGGGCAGGTGGTTTTTGCGTTATGCGGGTTGGTTGTTACTGACATACAGACAGACAGAAGGCGCGACAAAAAAGTTTCAAAATCATCTGAAACGCAAAGAAATATAAAAAAATTTGAAATTGGATCAACTGTTTTTTTCAAAAAAATTAGGATCACCATAGCTCACACTACTATTATAGTACAAAATTTTGGACTGCTTAAATACAAAACCATTTTTTGGCCAAAATTTAAAAGTGTATTGCTGATAGAGAACTAATATATGATATTGTTACGGGTTCACAACGACAAATTAAAACTCGCAATTGTTGAAAACGATACGTCAATTTATTTCGACAAATTATGTACAAAACACGCACTTAAACTTAGTAATAACTTGCTAATAATTCACTACTATAATCGGTCTATTAACTTCGTGTTAATCTCACGACCACTACAGCACGCTATCTGTGACTGACTGCCTGGTGCGCGACCCCGGCCCTATATATAGGATCGTCCATCTCTCTCGAACTTTCCGGCAGCCTTCGACGTCCGGAAAGTTCCCGCACTACCGCGACCGCAAGCCACAGACAACGCAACTAAAACCTAGACTAAGAATACAACCTTAAGATAAATCGACCTAATACTACACTAAACCTAAATAAATTCCAATTATAAAAGTTAAATAACTTAAATTTGTAACACTATCCTCCTCTTCAGGTTTGATCGTCTCGATCAACATTTCCCAGGTAAGGTTTTAGTCTGTCTAGATGAACAACTTTCATCTTGGACTTCGGGCTTCTCTGGATTCGGTAGACTACATCATTAATTCTCTTAACAACTTTATAAGGCCCTTCCCATGGTGGTGTCAACTTAGGTGATCTTCCTTTCTTGCGTTGAGGATTGTATAGCCAGACTTGATCATTCTCTTTGAACCCTGAAGAGTTTGCTTTCAGGTCATATCTCGCTTTCATGTGGTCACTGGCTATTTCTATTCGCTCTCTAACCACTTCATGGATATCGTGCAGCTTTAACCTCTAAGTGTGCTTCTTCAGGTGAACCAAACATGATATCACATGTTAAACGCAGTTCTCTACCAAACAGGATACTAGATGGAGTAGCTCCTGTCGTATTGTGAATGGCAGTTCTATAGGCCATCAAAAACAATGGAATATATTGGTCCCAATCTGTTTGGTGCTCATCAACAACTTTGTAAAGATGTTCCTCTATTGTTTTATTAAATCTTTCAACCATGCCATCTGACTGCGGATGCAAAGCAGTTGTCCGTGTTTTATGTATTCCTAAAAGGTCACAGAGATTCTGGAAGAGCTTTGATTCAAAGTTTCTTCCTTGATCTGAATGTAGTTCCAAAGGAATGCCAAATCGGCTGAAAACATCATTTACCAGAACTTCTGCAACTGTAGCGGCCTCTTGGTTAGGCAAAGCAAAAACTTCTGGCCATTTGCTAAAATAATCCATGACAACAAGGATGTATTTGTTGCCCTTTTTAGTTTCTGGAAATGGTCCGGCCACATCAATAGCAATGCGTTCGAATGGCAGACCTACGTTATATTGTTTCATTTGACCTCTGGACCTTGTTTTGGGACCTTGGCTGGCTGCACAAGTCGAACATCGGCGGCACCAGTTTTTCACATCTTGAAAGTAATTGACCCAATAAAATCGGTTTCGAATTTTGTCCATGGTTTTATTTATGCCTAGGTGCGCGCCTGATTTTCCACCATGGCATTCGGCCATTATATTGTCTACCATGCTCCTAGGAACCACTACTTGATTAATCACAGTAAGGCCATCGGCACTTTCCCAGGCACGTTTAAGGATGTTTTCTTCTACTATCAGTGAATCCCATTGTGCCCACAGTGATTTGAATATCACCCCTTGGTTTGCGATATCTTGCCATGATGGTCGTGGCTTGTTCTCTTCTTTCAATCGCAAGATAGGTCCTACATCTTTGTCGTTAAGTTGTGTGGTTCTAATCGAAGCCGACATCCATTCTTCATCTGGTTCTAACTTTATCTGGCGCACGTAGGTAATTCCTTCTTTCTGGTCAATTTTCCTGCAATGTTTACAATCCTCGGGGCAAGGTCTTCTGGACAATGCATCTGCATTATTATGCACCCTTCCTGCTCGGTGCTTAATTTGATAATGGTATTGTTGTAGCTTTTCTATCCATCTCGCGACTTGCCCCTCAGGTTGTTTCATTTTCATGAGCCACTGTAACGCAGCATGATCCGTTCTAATCAGAAACTCTTGTCCGTAGAGATATTTGTGAAAGTGATCTACGGATTTAACTATGGCTAGGAGCTCCTTTCTAGTAACACAATAATTTCTCTCTGGTTTGGATAGCTTCTTGCTGAAAAATTCGATGACCCGTTCTTCTCCATCTTGTACTTGGGAGAGTACTGCTCCTATGCCATCGTTGCTCGCATCAGTATCTAATATGAATTTTCCTTTTGGAATGGGATATGCAAGAATCGGACTAGAACATAATGCTGCTTTTAGTATTCTAAATGCTTTGTCACATTCGGTATTCCATTTGTAAGAAGCTTTATCTTCTGTAAGTCTATGTAACGGAGACGCTATTTTGGCGAATCCTTCTACAAATCGTCTGTAGTATGTACACAGACCCAAAAAGCTTCTCAATTCATGTTTGTCACGAGGTTGAGGCCATTCTTTTATTGCTTGTAGCTTCTTTTCGTCGGTATGGATGCCTTCTCGGGAAACGACGTGACCCAGGAACTCAACTTTTTCTTAGAACAGAAAACATTTCTTTGAGTTTAATTTAAGATTTGCGTTCCTGATTCTTGAGAATACTTCTCGTAAATTATCTAGATGTTCTTGAAATGATTTCCCCATTACTATGACATCATCCAAATAGACTAGGCAGGTTTTCCAAGTAAGGCCTCGTAGAACGACTTCCATTAGTCTTTCAAATGTAGCTGGGGTATTGCACAGGCCAAATGGCATCACATTAAACTGATAAAGTCCACTTCCAGCAGAGAATGCAGTCTTCTCTTTATCTCTTTCAAAGATTCCTACTTGCCAATACCCACTTTTCAGGTCAATAGTAGAAAACCAATATGATCCTGCCAACGTTGTTAATGTGTCGTCTATTTTTGGCAGTGGGTAACTATCTTTCTTGGTCACATCGTTAAGTTTCCTGTAGTCGACACAAAACCTAGTACTTCCATCCTTTTTAGTGACCAACACCACAGGAGATGACCAAGGACTTGATGACTCTTCAATAACACCGTCGCTGAGCATTTTATTAATGAGATTGTGAACTTCTTCTTGCTTGGCCATTGGTAGTCTTCTTGGGGGCTGTCTTATCGGTTGGGCATCGCCAGTGTTGATAGCATGTTGAATAAGGTTTGTGCGTCCCGAACTACTCCTAGTTTCAAAGATATTACTTTGTTCTTCTATAAACTCTCTCGCTTTACTAAATTCTTCTGGAGTGAGATGTTGCCAAGTTGACTCAAATTGCTGAAGTACCTCCGTTGGTAACTTACTTTTATCCTCCGAAGTTGGCTCTTCACATCTTGTTACTTTCTGGACTGGCTCAAATAATGCTACCACCTCCCCCTTATTAATTTTGACACTATTTGGGAAAATATTGGCGACTCTAATCGGGATGTCTTTATCGGTTTTAACTAGTGACTTTGCAACGAGGTAGGTGTTGGATAATTTCTGTTGGCTTATGAGTCCGACACAGCTTGATGATTTACTTTCTAGCCTCCCAAAAATTATGGTCTCACTATTACCGACCAGTCTTGTTGTACATACTGCCACGACCTTTATTGGTTTTTTATTGAAGTGACTATTTGACAAAATGAACTCTTCATTCCCAAATCTCAGGATATTAAGTTTATTATCAAACGCAAATCCATGTTTACTTATCAAGTCCATTCCCAAAATAAATTCGTCTTCTATTTCGGCAACCAATACAGTGTGGCGAATTCTCAATCTTCCCAGCTGTAGGTCTATGTCCGTCTGCCCCAACACGTCGGCGGATTCTCCAGTCACAGTCTTAAGTGTTATTTTCTTTTCTGTTGGTCGAATTTTATATCTCGTTGCAATTTTGGACCTAAGCAATGATATTGCAGCACCAGTGTCTACTGTTATATTAACTTTTCTTCCATTAATAAGTCCGTCGATGTTAAGACTGTCAGCAGTATGTTTTAAGCTCTTGATAGAGTAAATTTTGGGGGCTAAATTCCCATTAGCCAACACTCTTCTTCGGTACTCTGTCCCACTAGATGGTGAGCGAGACCTCATTTGGACACGACAATCGCGTTGAATATGCCCTGTACGTCCGCATCTGAAACACTTTACATTTGGAGGGGATCGTCTACTTTCTTTCAAAGAATCAATCTTCTCTATCAGTGATTGAAACAGTTGGTTTAGCGTTTTTAAGTTGACCTCATCTCCAGTGCTCATTTCTTCTCCCTCCTGAATTGAAACAGCTCTTACTTTTGGCCTGGACATATTATTTGATGATTCAATTTCAAGGGCTCGAAAATCAACACTTCACTGCTGTTATGGAAGCGTTCTCGACGAAGTAACTTTGCTAAGTCCGTGTCTCGTAATCCGTTAATAAAGCGATCTACCGTCAAGGGATCTCTGTAATTTTCTGGCATTTCTGGGTAAGCTACATACATCAGCCTCCTGATATCTGCTTCATACTCTTGCAATGATTCTCCTGGTCTTTGTTGACGAATATTTAATTCTGACCAATGTAAATTTCGCAAGTGTTCGTCTCCATACCTTCTTTCTACCACTAAAGCGTTATAATTCTGTTTTTGTTCGACTGGAATGGACCGTAAAAGTCCCAGAGCAGGTTCTCGTAGATCTACTAACAATCCTCTAGCTTTTTCCTCATCATCCCAACCATTTGCAGCAGCGGCAGCTTCAAACTGTTTATAAGTAGACCAGGAAGACGTACCATCGAAATTTGGAGGCTTAATGTTTCGGTTGGAATTCACAACACATCCCTGAGCTTTCATTTTGTTGTGTTCTTTTTGGAGCTGTATAAGCTGTTTTGACACGTCCTGGAATTTTTCTTCCATGGTTTGAAAAACTTCCTCCCTAACATTCTGTACCTTTTCTTCAACATTATGTACCTTTTCTTCTACATACTGCAATTTATTTTGTACCTTTTGTTCCACACTATTCATTCTTTGAGTTATTTCTTCCTTAAGATCTTCGGTTGCAGTCTTAAACTCTTCTCTCAGCTGTTCGGAGTTGCTCTTTATTTGGTCAAAGTTTTCCTGCATGTCGTTCTGGTTTTGTTCGATGGTCTGTCTCATATCATTCTGATTTTGTTCAATAATGTGTTTCATGTCGTCCATGGTGTGTTTCATATCGCCCTGGTTTTGAGCCATTTGAGCTGCTAGAGCCTGCATCATTTTAGTTAGATCTTCCATCTTTGCCGATCCTTGTCTAGTAAGCATCAACTTCCTGATAAATTACTTAAAACGTCTATTTTAGGGCTATAAAGCGAATGTCGAAGTCGGTTTTTCAATATCTCTTCCAATTCTTAAATAGAACCTAATGGAATGTTCTGGAATATACTGGTAAATGCTACTCTTTCTGCTACTAGGCAAATGTAGAAGTCACTTTTTGATTATCTCTTTTGGTTCTCGAATAAACCGTCGTAGAATGTTATGGAATATTCTAGAAATAATTTCTAATTCTTACTTTTAAAATAACTAAGCTACTGTCGAAGTCGGTATTTGTGTATCTCTTCTAGTTTTTGAATAGAACGTCGTAGAATGTTATGGAATCTTCTAGAAATTCTTTCTAATTCTTACTTTTGAAATAACTAAACTAATGTCGAAATCGGTATTTGTATATCTCTTCTAGTTTTTTAATAGAACGTCGTAGAATGTTATGGAATCTTCTAGAAATTCTTTTTAGTTCTTACTTTTGAAATTACTAAGCTAATGTCGAAGTCTCTTTTTGGATATTTCTTCTGGTTTTCGAATAGAGCGTCGTAGAAAGTGATGGAATGTTCTAGAAATTCTTTCTGATTCTTACTTTTAAAATTACTAATCTAATGTCGAAGTCGGTATTTGTATATCTCTTCTAGTTTTTGAATAGAACGTCGTAGAATGTTATAGAATATTCTAGAAA
This sequence comes from Aspidapion aeneum, assembly GCA_963576565.1. Classification (NCBI taxonomy): domain Eukaryota; kingdom Metazoa; phylum Arthropoda; class Insecta; order Coleoptera; family Brentidae; genus Aspidapion; species Aspidapion aeneum. Next base: position 48,002,232 of record OY755044.1, read on the forward strand.
ATCTCTCTAATTATCAATTTTTGGACTGTAAAGTTAATGTCGAAGTCGGTTCTTAAATATCTCTTTTAGTTTTTGAATAAAACAATATCGAACTTCTTCGAATATTCTGGAAAAATCACTTACTGTTTTTCTGTCCAATTGTCCTATCCGGTGGTAATATGTAAGGATAGTCTTTGCACTATTTATTTCTTTTAATCTCACTTCTGACACCAATTGTTACGGGTTCACAACGACAAATTAAAACTCGCAATTGTTGAAAACGATACGTCAATTTATTTCGACAAATTATGTACAAAAACACGCACTTAAACTTAGTAATAACTTGCTAATAATTCACTACTATAATCGGTCTATTAACTTCGTGTTAATCTCACGACCACTACAGCACGCTATCTGTGACTGACTGCCTGGTGCGCGACCCCGGCCCTATATATAGGATCGTCCATCTCTCTCGAACTTTCCGGCAGCCTTCGACGTCCGGAAAGTTCCCGCACTACCGCGACCGCAAGCCACAGACAACGCAACTAAAACCTAGACTAAGAATACAACCTTAAGATAAATCGACCTAATACTACACTAAACCTAAATAAATTCCAATTATAAAATTTAAATAACTTAAATTTGTAACAATATTAATTTTTTTTAGTTGAAAAATAAAAAATCTACCGCAAACTTGTAAAAAACATTGGTTTAAAACAACAGTTTTTAAAGCGAAACTGAAATGGTTGGTGATTTTTTATTTTGCAGTTAAATTTGGGTCTCCGGAATTTTTGTTTTAATATAGACTGGCTTTTAAGTCATATAAAAAAAATCAACATATAGCTGGTAACTGATAGTAATGAGATGTTTAAAGTTGTGTTTTTGATTTTTTCACAAAATTACTAAGTCATATACTAAAATAGTTCTTAATATAATTTAGAAGCCTGAAATAAATGGAATTAACGCGTTAGTAAGGGTGCTAACTCTATTTTATTTTATTTTTAACAAAACTCAAAAATATTTATAATTTTCGAAAAGGGTGATATTTTAAGCTCTTAATAAATACAAAAGAGAAAAAAAAAGAATTATTTGCCTGTAATGGTCAGCCATTCCCCTTAATCCGAACTAGGTACGGCCATAAGACAAACAAAAAAATCCTGCTAAATTTAACATTTATTAAAAAACTTCCTATTTTATTTATTTTGTTTTTAAAAATATAGAAACAATATCTTTCAAAACATTAAGCTTGTTTAGTACGTAGGTGTAATTATACCTTATACTACAGAAATTTATGATTATAAAATAATTACCTCCGTTTTAAAATCGCCCCGGTCTTTTTCGTAGGATAGAAAACGCAGTATCTACCTATAATTTTTCTTAATTTTGGCTTGTAAAAAATAAAAAGAGGGTAAGAACCAAATGCTTCTTTTCTTATAACTTTTAAGCATCAGTATTTTGATAGGCTTGCTTGTATTTGTAGGAGTATCTGTCATAATTGCAGTAAATTTGTTAAGTTAATTTTATGTATAATTTTATATTAAAACCGTTAGATTTTTAAATTGTGGTCAAATAAAGTTAAATAGTGGTTATGTATGAGTAGTTCAAAATCTTTGAATTTTGCGGATAACGTACCAGCTTTGTATTTTTGATCCTGGTACAGATTTTTCGTGCAATATTTTTTAATATTTTTAAAAGCAAACTATAGGCAGACTTAAAAGAAATAAAAAAAGTATGTCAGATGAAAACCTCAACAGAAATTTCTTGACGGAGTTAAGGTTTAGTTTTAAAAAAATCATTACTTTGTAAAATTAACTTTTTTTTTCTTGAAATAAAAAATATTTCTAAAAGTTGTGTTAGGCGGATCGAGAGAGACATGTCTCACATATTTAAAACCGTAATAAAAAATATTTTGAGTTATTTTGATAAAAGTAAGAAGGTGCAAACTGAAAAGTAAGGGCACTGAAACTCAGCTTAGATTGAACTACCAACCAACTTTTTTTACTTCTCCTATGTAGAAATTTGCCAATTTTTATGAAAGTCCCTCAAAAATTGACGAAAATGGCGAACTGACCGACAAGTATACAATTTGGATATTTAAAACAAAAACTGAAAAATATCCAAATATATACGCATTTTTGCAACCACTTCTCGAGTATATCTTTTAAAAAAATTTTACATTATTTGAAAACTTGTCTATATTAAAACAAAATATTTCAGGGGACCCAAAATTAAACCCAAAAGAAGAAATCCCCAGCCGTTTTCAATCTTCAATCTTCAAACATGTAATTTTTATTTAAAAAACCATTATTTTGAACCAGTGCTTTTTCCACGTTTGCGGTAATTTTTTTAATATTTTGAATCATATTTATCTTTTTTTTTAGAAAGTAAATTTATTTAGAACCACTAAATAGTCTTTTGAGTTTTGTTCAAATAATATTTAAAAAAAGTGATTTGTATAAATTGTCCAAGTCTCTAAATTTTGCGAAAAACGCGACAGCTTGGTATGTGATTCTGCTACAGATTTTTCCTGCAAAATTTTTTAATATTTAAAAAAATGAGGTATAGCCAGACTCAAAAGGAGAAAAAAAAGTATGTCAGATAAAATCCGCCTCAGAAATTTCTTGACAGGGTCCAAAAACTCAAGTTTTAAAAAAATCACTACTTTGGTAAATTTGTCAAAGTTTTGAATTTGACATTATTTTTCCTGAAATCGATAAATATTTCTAGAACTTGTGGTGCATGGGCCTATAGAGATAGGTCTTACCTTATCAAAACTGCAATAAAAACATTAATTGACTTTTTTTGATTTTGAGATATTTTGAAAAAAGTGGAAAGGTGCAAAACAAAAGTTAAGGGCACTGATACGCAACTTATAGTGGAGTGTCAACCACTTTTTTTTATAGTATTTACTTTACTTGAGTCGGTCTACAATCATGCCAATTGTTGTCAAAATCCCCCAAAAATTGACGAAAATGGTGGTTTAATGCCCGACCAGTATACGACTTGAATATCTATTAATAAAAACTGAAAAATATCAACTTTAAACGCTTTTTTGCTACCACTTACCAAGTATATATTTTTTTAAAAATTACACCGCTTAAAAGCTTGTCTATAGTAGAACAAAGGTTTTCGGGGGACCCAAAATTAAACGTAAAATAAAAAATCCCCAGCCGTTTAACTCCAAAAGTGTAATTTTTGCGTAAAAAACCGTTATTTTGAACCAATGATTTTTTCATGTTTGCGGTAAATTTTTAAATATTTTGGATTATATTTATAATTCGTTTTTTTAAAAAGTAAATCTAGAATTTAGTTGTCTATAAGAACCGGTAAAAAATATTTTAAGTTTTAGTCAAATAAGATTTAAAAAAATTGTTTTGTATGAGCAGTCTAAAATTTTTTAATTTTGCGAAAAACGCGACAGCTGGGTATTTGTCATTCTGCTACAGATTTTCTTTGCAATATTTTTTAAAATTTTAAAAGGTGTGATATAGCCAGACTCAAAAGGAAGAAAAAAAGTGTGAGATAAAATCCGCCTCAAAAAGTTTTTGACAGGGTTAAAAAATTCAAGTTTAAAAAAAAATCACAACTTTTGTAAATTTTCAAAGTTTTGATTTTAACATTATTTTTCTTAATATTAAAAAAATATTTTTTACAGTTGCGTTACATAGGCTTATAGAGACGGGTCTTGCCTAACAAATACTATCAGAAAAAATATTTTAGCTGTTTTGGATTTTGAGTTATTGGAAAAAAATGGGGTGGTGCCAATTTGAAATTTAATGACACTGATACGCAGTTACGAGTAGAGTACCGACCAAAAAAAATTTTTTTCCACTAACTTTGAGTCGATCTTCGAACGTACAAAGTTTTATCAAAATCACCAAAAATTGTGTTTTGCTGCCCGACCAACACACACGCACAGATTCTCTAACTTACTGGAGCTACAGTGAGACGCAAAATTACTTTAAAGTCTTTTCGCCAGTGAGATTTATTTTTATTTTTAATTCCAGTTTTGATATACGAGTATGTTTTAATTTATTTGATCTTATTAGTAATGTCACTAAAACCGCATGCAAACCTAATTTCTTAGTAATAGGGTGTTTTTGGTCAGTCACGTCAATTTCTTTGTAGTTACCTTTGCGGTTAATAACGCGCCAAACCTCATCTTAAAAGAACTGTCATTTGATGTTAAAATTTTTGTTGATTTGATGAAAATAGTTTTAAACTTGCCAAAACATTATTAAAATTAATCACAAGTAAGTAGTTGCAAATGTCAATTTCGATTAGGCACAACAGCTCAAATAAAGTAAGCGTTAAACTTCCTTAAATAACCACGTCCTTTATGTTTATTAAACATAACGGGATGATAATATATAATAGGTCGGTACTGCGTCGTCCCAGAATAACGATAACCACATCTGTAGTGAAAAATGTGCTATACAGAAACACCCTGAATGAATTCGCAATTTATGGGTGGGGAAACACGACAGGTTTGAGGTAATTTTTTACCCAATAAAATCTGTTGACTTATTTTTAAAACATTTCAAACTGACTTGAGAATTGTTAACATTTTTCGTTTGAATCAACTGAGACTTGGTTGGTTGGTTCTGCCTCTATTTTTTTTGGAGGGAAAAGAGTCACATCTGTCGTGTTCTGCTACTCATCCTCTGAAAACTTTTTACTGAAATAATTTTCTCTCACTAAGGTGATTCAGAAAGAATTGTAATCTCTTTTAAATTTAAATGGGAAAGATTTTACTTAGGCGACTATTTGTTTATTTTAAGAATTTATGTGTCTCTAAGGTTATATTTTGGTATCTCTGTGCTACATAACTTACTTAATGCTATGTTTTCAATCTTTTTTTATCTAATATTGCATTGCATTATTTCATCCATAACTTTTGGTCAAAAGTTTTTTGTTTCCAAGTTATAGCATTTGTTAAGTTTGAAGAATGGGGGAAAACTGAGAATTTCAAAAATGACAAAGTTAACGCCAAATAAATTTCACTTTGATCAAAAAATGTTCTACATATTGCGTTTTTCTAAAAAATATAGCTTAAACAGATAAAGTGTGACCAAATAACATTTGCAATAGGTACAAATTCGTCCGTTATTTAAGAATTTTATTTATTAGCAAATAAATTTATGAAAAAAAATCAAAATCTAAAGGCCTCTTAATAATTACAGGAAACAGTAATATTAGCACCACATTTAATTTAAAATATATTTATTTGTTATAAATAATTTTAAGACCTTTATTATAATGCATAATTTCACAAATTTTCGATTGTGTGTTGTACATGTTAAGAAAGTTTTAGCAAAAATCGTGTTTTTTTTTGTTTGACACCCTGGATCTAAAAAACAAAAAAGTTTGATGCAAAATGTAACAGGAAAAGATCTTCTTTTGACCTCTTTTACCATCCCTTAAAGTTTGGTGTATCATTTATATTACACCCTTCATATCTCCAGAGATATTTGTGTGTCGCTAATCGCTACAATATTAATTTTTATTTATTTTATTTTAATTATAATTAAACGATGCCTTGCGGTGGTGGTGTTGTTGAATTTAACAGAAGAAGTTGCACGTTAGAGTCAACATTAAATTCTAATTAAGACAAAATGCTTTCCTTTTTAGTGTACAGCCTAATAAACGAAAAAAACAGAAAGTATACACGCTTATGATATTTTAAATATTTTTTACGCCGCGTGTCGCACGGTGGTCAGCTTGTCTGTTCATTGACGATCGACATTATTTTTTTGTTGCAACTTTCACAAATTGTTACTGAAAATTAGGAAATGAAAACGATTAAAAAATAAGATTTTAAAACGCTCTACATTCTGATAATGTTAATGCCGCGTACAATTTTTTTCCTCTAAACAAAATAACTTAAAAAATGGATATTTTCACCACATTAAAAGGGTGTGCGTGCACATAAAAAATGGATATTTTCACCACATTAAAAGGGTGTGCGTGCACATTTATGGTAATGTTTGTGTGTAAAACCGGTCTATTATTCCACACGTCAAATAAAATACCCATGCGTCAACGCTGAAACAAAAAAGTATAACTAATATGGCTGCAAGTAAATGGATACACAAAATTCATCTCGTTTTTTTAAGCAAATGAAAACTTGGTAAATGGCTACAACATAAATGAAAACTTTGCAAATGGCTACATGATTAAAATTAAAGATACTACCCTACATGTATAATATACGTGAAGAAAAAAAAGTGCGCATTATTATACAGACTGTGAAGCGGCCTATAACCTGTGCTCGTGAGTCAGTTGTGGATTAGTAATAGGGTAATTGGGTTCATTTTTAACACGACAGAAAATAGTTGGATATTGAGATTTCGATCGTTAAGATCAAACAAGTTGACTACAGGGCGCCCGCGCGGCGCACAGTGGTGAGGCCATATGAGATCATGCGGCCAAAATATAAAAACTATCAATTTTATTTTTAAATCCAAAGATCCAATGTAAAATTGGTAAAATAAGTTTGCTAGAGAGCTTTTAAAGAAACAATAAGTAAAAATTTGCTAATTTATCAGAAACTAAGAAAAGATTGCACTTTTTACGTAAGCTACGAAAGACTTAATTTTCTACTTTATAACTGAAGATATGTTTAAAGTGTGTTTAACATTAAAAATTAATATTATTATTATATTACTGTTATTAAATTTTATTATTTTAGGTTGGCTGTACTAATTTGAAAAAACATATTTGTATATACAGGGTGTCCCACAACGAAAATCGATACGATCGATTTTTCAAAAAGTGGGCTATGGAAAATTTTGAAAATTTGGCTGTATACCAATGTCTACGGAGGCCACTCACCTAAAATATTTTCAAGATGGCGGAACTTCCGGTTATATCGGAAGTGGACAATAATGAGGCAATATATTATTTAACTTTTAGATTTCTGGACATATTTTAATATGCCTATACCTGCCTATCGACATTGGTATACTGCCAAGTTTTCAAAATTTTCTATTGTCCATTTTTTGAGAATCGATTGTGTCGATTCGTCGTGGGTCACCCTGTATATTTCACTGAAAATAATTCCTTGAATCAATTTAATAATAATAAAGTAACTAGATAAATACAAAAGAATAAATTGCATCAAAGGACTTAACATTTCTATAAAGCTAGCAGTTGGGTAGCTTCCACGTCCAGTTCGGGACTAACATTTTTCTTCCATAATTTTCTTAAACTAGTCAAATAACGATCAGAAGAAATCAGCAGTGAATAGAGAATATCTTCGTTAGTAGCAGATCTTGGAACATTTTCGTGAATATAGTTGTCGAAATCTTTTGAAGTCTTTATTTCTAGACTCAGATGCCTCTTCACTTAGTTGACCAATAGGGAGACAAGCTGATTTTATTATGTCTGAGCCGTGAAGTAACACCTTATGCACGGACGATGGCATATAGTACCAACCATATTTTTCCACAAAAAGCTCCGCTAAACTAATGGCAAAGGTTACAAACTTCTTTTCATCTATTGTTCGCCCACTTGTTAAAACTTGTAGTAAAATAGAACATTTTCTAATAACCATTTCATCGACTTTTGTAGCTTCGGCTACTAGCTGAGGATTTTTAAAGAATGTTCTGGCAGTATTGCCGTCGTTTGACGTTCCACTGCCTTGTCGTGGTACATCGACAATAATACCCAGCTTTTGTTTTAGTTTCGTTTGCACCTTTCTATTTTTAAGAAGTTCTTTTTCTTTAATAGATCTTGCACACCATTTTTTTTTTAAATCTTAGCGATAAGCTAAATTTAGAATATATTCCATGAACCGAATTAAGGCATGTAGACTGGAGAGTCCATATTTAAGAGCATGACTGTTGAGTCCTTTTCTTCTAATTTTGACCAAATCGTTTATTTCTGAAGGTTTTGCTTTACAAATCGGACAACAAGCTGCAGACGAAGTTTCTGTTAATATTTGACATATTTTGCCGTCGATCATTGTGAGCGACAAATTATGGGAAACAGAGAAGTCATGATTGTCTGCGATAGAGGCTGTAGTTTCCGTTAAATTTTTTATTTGAGCTTCGTAATCCTTCACGACTTTGGTTACATTTTCCGGTGTTTCTCTTAAAAATTCCAAAAACAAGGGTCTGCAGTGGTTAGAAGACGATAAATGTGGGTTCTTCCAAATTACTTCATTTTCTATAGAAATTAACTGAATAGGTACCAAAGACACGGAAAAAACGGACTCATCTGTTTTTTATGAATTTTGAAAATTTTGTTTGTAAATGCTATTTCCGGATGCTCCGTCGCAACCCCACTTACTACGCAGCAAAAATTTGTTCTGTTTAGTTTCTAAACTTTTCTGTTTTACGTCTTTGATCTGAAATAGCCGTTGTACAGTGTGATCCAAAAGTTGCTGGATTTTTATGAAAGCACCTTTCTCTGTAATTTCCAATAAAGAAGGATAATATTCAGATTTGGCTTGGAAATTTGGTTATAACTGGGAAAAATGTCCGCGTTTTTCAAACGGCACTGTTCTCTTAAGGAATTATATTGATATCTAGATAACTTAATATCCGTCATTAGAGCTAAAGATTCATCTTTCGAAAATTTTGTCACAGTATTTTGGCAATGAAGCCGCTATCTAAAGTCCTGTGCTACTAAAGAAAGCACTTCCCGGATCATCGCACCTTCATCTCGTTTTCCTTCTTTACACAATCTTCTTTCCAATTAGCTTTGCAGCTCAGCTCAGCTTTGCTTCCATCTTTTTAGACGGTCTACCTGCCGCAGTCACTACATCTTTAATTTTCCTGAATATCACAAAACCGATCTTTGATTATATTTGCTTGGTTCCACTTACTTTTAAACTGAGGCAAATATGTCTTTTGAATCGTTTGTTTAACTATTTTAAAGTCCTCGTCGGATAATTCATACTGCTGCTTCAAATTACGTAAGAATATATTCTCATCGCCTTTTAACTCGATAACACTATCAGAAAGACACTTTCTACTAATTCTTAACATTTTTAAACATCAACTTTTAGGTCGATAATACTATCAAAAAGACACTTTCAACTAAACTATTTTTAAATGCATCTAATAAGTTGACGTATACAAAAAACAAGTGAACATAATCTGACGCATCATCGAAATGCACGGCCTACTTTAAAAATGTATAACATTTGAATAGGCAAAGATGGGCAAATACAATTAACTAATTATGAAAGACGGTGAGTTATAGTTTCTTTCTAGTGCAAAATCTAATCTTCGGCAAACTTCGTAAACTATTTATTTCCTTGCAGAAACTGAAACATTTCATTTTTAGAAAAATAATGTGTATTATAGTAGCTAATTTACTTTCTTGAACTAAAAGAAAGATATTTTAGAAAACAAAATATTATCGACTAAATTCAAAGAACATTATATAATTAAAAAAAAAAGAACTTTAGGGATAAATTTCAAAACAGCCATTGGGGAAAATTACTTCAACTTCATGGATGTTTTTTCATTTTATTAAAATATTTACTTGCCTTGCAAAAACTTCTGATGTTGAAATGAATTTTTTGCAGTAGTAATTTTAGCTCACACATATACTATACTATAGTAGTGTGAGCTATGGTGATCCTAATTTTTTCTAGAAAAAAAAAGTTGCTCCGATTTCAAAAATGTTTATATATCTTTGCGTTTCAGATGATTTTGAAACTTTTTTGTTGCGCCGTCTGTCTGTCTGTATGTCTGTCTGTCTGTCTGTAACGACCAACGCGCATAACTCAAAAACCGCTTGGCCGATTTTAATAAAATTTGGTACCTAGGCTGGGTCTTGGGTCGAGATCGTCCCATTAAAAAATGAACAAAATCTACCGAACACAAACCAAATAAAAGGGTGGGGATAGATTTCAAAAATTAGAGTTTAAGTGAAAATATGGCGTGTGTGATATCAAACGAAAGGTAATTGAGTATGGAGTTTAACAAAATACATTTTAGCTTTTTGTTTTTCTTAAGGGTGGGGGTAGATTTCAAAAATTTGAATTTAAGTCAAAACATGGCTTGTGTGGTATCAAACAAAAGGTAATTTATTCTGGAGTTGAATAAAATATATTTCAGTTTTTAGTTATATTAGCTCAAACGTACAATATAACTATAGTACCTAGTGTGAGCTCAGGGGCCCATATATTGGCAGAGTATTTTTTATGGTATTAGTTATATGATATTTATTGTGTTGGATATGGTTACAAAATAATGGCATGAAATATTTTATATATTTTTTATTTTTATTTGAAGCAATATTGGCCGCACGATCTCATATGACCTCACCATTGTGCGGCGCGGCGGTAAAAGATACATATTTTTGATTTAAAATTATATTAATTATTGTATTGTAAAATATTATTAATTATAAATGTGCGATATTGAAATTTTATAAGCTGTGTTGGCTTTTTTGTTTGTTCTGCTACTTTATGTACTACCTCTTATGTTTTCTAACACTTTTTGTAACGCTTCCTTTCTCGCTTATTTTTCATAAGTTTTTTTTTCATTGGTAAGGCAAAATATCGTACTCTGCAAAATGGAAATCTAGTGCTATATCATACGTCAACAGAACTTTTTTCTATAAAAATTATTTTAACTTTATCCAATAAGTTATTTGTTTTTTTTTTGGCTAGATTTTCATTTGTTTGAGACCTTTTTGTTTTTTTTTTGTTGCTTTTGGTGTTAAGGCAACATACTGTACGGCAAATATATTTGCGACCGTATTTATCGCACCAAATTTTAGCCTACACAAAGATGTTTGCACATATGTGCACGTTTTAGGATACTTTTTTAAGTAGTGTATGTACGTAAAAGTGCATACTTCATAAATAAATTTAGCAAAGTGTGGTCAAAATGATCCAAAATTTACTAAGCGTGTTTTGTTTCTCTTGCGTTAATTCTATGCTAAACACTACAATTGGAAATTCTCAAAAGCAGAGTGTTAAACTAATGTTAAACCGACATTTCTATATATGTACATACATGCATAGTCCACAGTGTGTATTGGGTGATTACTAACAGGCTAAAATTATGTGACTAGCTTCGTTTTAGTACCACGAACGAAAGTATAAAAATGTTATGACTATGACCTTAATTAAATTATTGTCCATTAAAAAGCCAATAAAAATAGAATTGGGTTTTGGTAATATTTTCACTTCTGGATACCAGTTTAAGATTTTGTACCATGCTTCTCCTTACTCACCATAAAAACCTAGTGTGAAACTCGATCAGAGTAACTCCCCCCACACGAATTACGTCATCATAGAACAAAGGTTCAGACATGCATCAGTGTCATGTTAAACGGACAAACAAACACCTTGTTCTTGGGCATGTTTGCCCCCCCCCTTATCACGTCATCAGTATAAATATCGTTTTTTTTTTGTGTCTTAGTATATGGACAAGCGTGGTGCAAAATTTTAAATTGGTAGTCGGAAGTGAGATATTTTTAAGTTAAATCCGTGGACTATACTCCGAACAAAGCTGCGCATAGTGTCTGCTACAGACCACACCATTTATTTAAATATTTTGAAAACCATCGACTATACTATGTGTTGGACTTCAATCCGTCCCAGATAGAACGAAAAGATATCCTATGAGAGTTAAAATAACTCCTGTTAAGCTTTTTTAAATACAAGAGAAATAAAACACTTCTGCCACGAATGAATGTTTTCTCGAATTTATGTATTGCAACCCACCAATGTGCTGTTTTTTCGCCACAGGGACGCCCATGAATAAGGAAAAATTGGCGAAGCATCGAAATTTAAACGGGGAACACTTTCAGGAGACCCATTTCGGCAGAGTAAGGATTTTTTGTCTTAGCATTTATTTATAGCCAACAAAAACAGCAACAGATACAGTTCACATATTGTCAATACCAAAAATACTATGCTTAGAAATCACTTTTGTGATGGCCCTACGATCTAGAATAATATTTTTCTTTTTGTGATTTTTTAACTTTTATGGGTGAGTAAAGATAATAGCTGCAGAAACAGTATAAGTGTATATGGACAAGTAAGGTTATGGCAGGGAATCAGGGGACAATAAAAGACAAATTTCTTGCATTATAATAAAAAAATCGTTGTATAAGTCCTTGTGGCAACCCAAGTTTTGTTATTTTTTTAAAAGTTATTTAATCCTTGCCATACGCAGTTACACTTTTGTGACGCTGACATGAAATAAACATATTTCCTAACCAGAAATATATTAAAACTAAATATGTCATGTTGGTATAAAATTAGAGGTAAAATTGTCATTGGCTAAAAAGATGCTGACGTAGGTTGACAAAAAAAACGCACAGATAAAAACAACTCAGACATGCCATTTTTCAGATTTTTTTTTGTTGTTCTCAGTATGCATATGATAAATAAAGAGGTTGGAAATGTCACAAAAGTCTAACCGCCTATGGCAAGGAATATAGTCACTGAAAATAGCGTTTTACCCTGAACAAATTGAAACACAAGCAATAAATTCAGTATTTAACCGCACATCTCCGTTTTAACATATCCAAAATTGGAAAAAAAAATTTTGAGAATTATTCAAAATGGCCGCCAAAAACTAACATTTTCTAAGTGTAGGCTAATAAAGAAAAAATAGTTTAATATCGGTGTCATTTTGACAATATTTTTGAGGGGAAAGGGTCCCATGGGACCGTAATAATTTTATTTTAATTATTTTTTTTTCTATTTTTTTAGCGGCTATTAGATTTAACCTAAAAACCGCTTGTGTTTCTTTAGTTCTTCAGGGTAATGCTTATTTTTAATGTTCAGTGGTCTATTATTACCTTCCTAGCCCGCACAGCAATGGCCAAAGAAGGTATTGTTTTCGACGAAAATTTTTTTTTTGAGATAACGCCGAAAATGTGTTATTTGGGTGTATTTTGACCTACCTTAGCAGTATCGTCGTAATGTCTGTGTGTGTGTGTGTAACTCTGTCCGTAACACGATAGCTCCTAAACCGTCCAACCCATTGTCATGAAATTTTTTAGGTACAATAGAAATCGATAGTATAACGAGCTGATTAGATTTTGGTCGAAATCCATTAATGCTAATGACAGTTTTTTGACAGTTAAAAACTTAAAAAATTGCTAACTTTTTAACGAAGCATCGTATCAATACACTGTTCTCGGAATATAGTAGACTATATTTTGCTCAAAAACTTCGTAAGAGCTTTAGTTTCTGAGATATTTACAAAAAACTGTTTTCAAGGCTAATTAATATATGGTCAGATCCGTCATGGATCCATTAATTTTTCTATTATTATGAATTAAAACAGTTTATTACTGTTTCTCTGACTGGATCCTGTTTGTGTTTTTGCTGGCCTCAATATACCAAGCTTTAGCATCGTTATCAGGGTTAACTTTTACCAACTTGTCATTTTTGGGATTTGCTTCATTCAATAATTTTATGTGTATGACATATTAAGGGTACTAACTCAGCGAAGCTATAAAATTAGCAACGTTTTTGCCTTTTTTGCTTTTCTTCCATTACTAACTTTGTTCACGTACACAGGCATGATAAAACGTCATCCTCAAGAAAGCGCCATCTCCTCGGGCGACACGTTAACAACGGAAGCGCCAGACGCAACGTCGCCGTTACTGCTGCCCTCTACCTCGCGGCAACATAGCTATTACTTGCTAAGGCCCGAGCCCGAGTACACTTAATTCTGGTACGTCCTCCTGCCAGGTGAGTTATGATAATTATTCCGTTTGCTTCAGACCATGTAGAATAAGTTTAATAAAATTAAATTATAAGTCAGTGTAGAAGTTGCAGAGTACTAAACTATTGTTATCTAAAATTGTGTAACCAAACTTTGGTTTTAAAATTATAAACCGAATGTAAGGCAAAGCATCTTAGCAACAGTTGCTTATAAGTTTAAAAAGAACACAAAAAAAAGTCTGCCGAGCTTTTACAGGAAAATAAGAGAAAATTAGAAATACAATAGTGGCAAAAATAATAAGAGTGCCCTAAAACTGTATGATAATCTGATCCTGCTCCAGCTATAAAAAACCTAGAAGTATAATTGAAAACTTCAATTTATTTCGCAGTTCGAGCTATGTAGATTTTTCCCATAAAATATTCTAGTGCGTTTTTGACAGGTTTTAAAAAAGCTACAAAAGAAGTTTGTTTCTGTGCAGTTTTGGGTAAATGCGACTAGTATAATTTTTTTAAATTGTCCAAAATTATCAAAAATTGGCTGAAATCGTAAAAACTTCAATGGTTCAAGGGTGATGACATTTTAAGAAGTTATATAACTTTTACCCTTCTTTCGAATAGTACTAGTGGCCCTTGCCTAAAACTACGAAGCTTTTTTTATAGCTTTTTTAAACCTGCCAAAAACGCACAAGAAAATTTTATCGAAATAATCGCCATAGCCCGTGAACTGAAAAATAAATTGAAGTTTTTAAATTAACTTTTTGTATGTAGTTTTTTCATAGTTGGAGCAGGATCCGATATTGATACAATTTTAGAGCACTTTTATTATTTTGACCATCAGTGTATATACAGGGTGTTTCTAAATATCAAGTAGATACGAAAAAAGGCAAATATTTCGCTTATTACATAAGGAATGGGACCGAACCGAACCAAACAAATAATTTTGTAAATCATTTTGCAAAAAATAATTTCGATTTTGTGTATTTCAATATCTTAATAAAAATAAATAAACATTCTATATCATTTTAAATTTTGAAAACTCGTGCTCATAAAAATTCCGTTCATTAATAAATATTTTTATGCTCTATATTGTTGAAAACTGGCTTTATACAAGGGTGATACTTTTAACGAGTTAAATCGTATTTTAAGTTACTGACACAGTCACTTTAATTGTCAGCAGTGTTACAGACAAGCTGGATTAAAATATACATGGTGTGTCAAAAAACAAAAAAAATATTTTTGAGATTGACATTGACAACTTTTAAAATTTAAAGTGAGATATTATTTTTTTATTAGTTTTTAATAACACAAAAGTCAACTCCACCGAAGGTTGAAATACCCTGTACATGATACTTAGGAACACTCTGTATTGACGCCCAGTATATTACTTTCTGGTTTTCTGCTTTATAAACGGTATAAACAGTTTTTAGTGGTTTTCTACGGTCCTTTAATTTAATTTATTTAAAAAATGTAAAAGTTTCAACACACTACGCCCGGTTTCTCACTTCATTTATAGATATAGGATTTACACCTTATTTTTGTCTTCTGTTTCTTGTCTTCCAATTTTATTGTACCGTTGGAAAGGAAATTTATGGCTATTTAAACTAAATTAAAACTTTCAGGTCGCGTGCCGTGTGTTTAAAATCATACATTTTTGTTAGTTTATTTTTGCAGGCTAGTGATCCCAGTTTTATTTTTAACTGACCTACTCGTTTGATTTTGGAGAGTTTATTATCTTTAAAAAACTGTAACCTTGTCTTAATATAAAAACTTAAAATATTTTTCTTTAAGAATAGTACCAATTTTATTTATTTATTATATTATATTATATTTGAAAAGAAAAAAAAAAACAAAATCTAACGACTGTCCGAAAAACAAAATTTTGATCATTTACGTCGGTTAACTATACAGATAAGTTGTGCACAAATATCATGTAAGTACAAACGACTAGGACCTTTCTAATCGCTAATAGTTCAAATAAGCAAGAGTCGGAAACGCTTGGCTACCGATCTACAAATTGTTAAAAAAAGTTTCATTTATAAAAATCTAATAATTCTTTATACATAACTCCTGTAGTTTTTGAGACGTTTAACTGAAATTTAAAGTCTAGTTCAAACTGTAGATACTAACAAAATGTTGGTAAGAATCTAAAGTGATACTACATACAAAAACTTTAAATCATAAAAGCCAAAGAATAACTTTCTGTCATATTTACATGATATTTGAAAATAACCTATTTCTGGGAAGATTTTGTTCGTGTATAATAGTAATGTATATTTTTTAAATTATTTATTAAGTTTCATTCTCGAAGCAAATGGAATGAATCTCCTTCCTGGTATCGAATAGTTGAGAAGTATTAATTAGGTTTATAGGTAGGTGATTTTATACGTCATAATGCATTGTCTGTTTTTATATAACTCCAAAACCGTATCTTTGATAATTTTAATATTTATTTTAATGGCTTTGTTCTTATGGGTAATTCTTTGTCAACAGAAACAATCACAATTTTTTGGATTTTGTTCTTAAAATTTGTTCGCAGTTTCTGAGATATTTAAAATATATGTATATATTTTTATACGTTTATAAAAAACATTAAATTAATATTTAACTCGTTGCCGTATTATTTTTTTTTACAAAATGTCAAACGTTATTTTGATCTGTTTATAAAGAAATACCTCTATATGATTTTGATTGTCGGTGTACAGTACAGTTTTTGCCGTATATTTTTACACCATATCTAAAACGTTTATTTGAATAGATATCAAAATATGATAAATATATAAAAGTTTAATAATTTTTTACGAGGTTTAATAATATTTGGGTCAGAATGTTAAAAAAACTCTATGTATCAAAATTTGACAGGTCGATGGATTTTTTTAATGGAACACCATGTATATAATTTTAGATTTTTATAGATCTTTTCTTCGTGATTTATAAATAAATATATTATTGGGATTATTTCGTTTATTAGTTTTGGAGATATATGCATTTAAAAGTTTAAAAAACTTTAATTGCCATCCAAATCGCATTGACACAAAAAGTGATGCTGTTGATTTTGTAAGGTATATAATTTATTAATATTGACCACCCGCAGTGATTCTGCGCAGTAATGTGTGGCGCTGCAAGCTAGTAAAAAAATTATAATTTTTTTTAGAAAAAATAAATATCTAATACTTTATTGGTAATTTTCTACATAGCCTCCTTGATTATTAATACAATTTTGAATAATCCTTATAAATTTTCTGTGAATAGCTTGATAGATAGAGTGCGCAGAATTTCCATTAAGATCGACGATTGTCTGTTCTATTTTCTCTTGTAGAATTTGAAGTGTTTCCAGCCTGTTGTAAAACACCTTATTTTTTAGGTGTGTTTACTGTATTTCATATCGTTTGGCGGGTTGGTTGTTTTCTGCCGAGACTCTATATATATTGGTTGCGAGATATAGATGCGTCTTCATTTTTTGAGTAAAACAATGGATATAATTATATCCAGTTTTTCTTCCTAGGAAAAAACCAACTTTAACCGCTCTTTAACTAAATTTGACAAGTTGACAAAACAATAGAATCACTTTTTGTGTCAATGCGATTGTATTTTTCGACAAAACAATAGAATCACTTTTTGTGTCAATGCGATTGTATTTTTCATGGCTGCCTTGATGTTTTAAAGAGTACCAATTTATGTCTTTAAAACTTTTAAAAGCATATATCTCCATAACTGATAAAGGAAATAATCCCCACACATATAATTTTTTGAAAAAGATCTATAAAATTCCAAAATAATGTACAGGGTGTTCCATTTAAAAAAACCATCGGCCTGTCAAATTTTGAGATTTACATTTTTTTTTTTGACATTCATTCAAATATTCTTAAACTTCGTAAAAAATTATGAAACTTGTATTTATCATATTTTGATATCTATTCAAATAAACGTTTTAGATATGGTGTAAAAATATATGGGAAAACCCTGTACGTATTAAATGTCTGAAAGTATATTTTGTTTTCAAGCAAAAATACGGATCCAGTAGCGGAAACATAAATTAAAATTTACACATAACCATAAATGTTGCAACCTCTGTACTTTTTTAAAGAGTTTTATTTTTCTTATATTTTTATTTAGATAGGTCTAAAAATATCTGTACCAAAGTCACATAAGATTAAATAATAATGCAAATAAATTATAATAATAAGTTTAAGTTTTTGATGGGTATACGGATCAAAGACAATTTTTACTTTTCTTTTAAATTTATTAGGGACCTTTTGCATGTCCCATTTTTCTCTTATCTTTTATTTGAGGCATGAGCAGTTACCTGTTTTGAACCTTATCCTTTACCTGTTTTGAACCTTATCCTTTACTAAAGGATAGTGCGTGACCTTACTTTTTTTCTAATTACGTAGGCTACTAGTTTCTTTATTTAGAGACAGTGTTGCCGCGCATATAACGTTATGTCAAAATGTAATGCAAATTTAAAATATTTTTGATACCAGACAATTATTTTAAGAGCTTTTTAATGCTTGGTAATCCGCAGATTTAATTTTATCCCAGTTAAATTGAAAATTATTTTTTATAAAAACTGATAGGTATGTATTGTTTGGCAACAGTGTTCACCAACTGACCAAAAGTCATCAATGTTCTGTGAAGTGCGTAAAAAAATAATTACATAGTAAACACCCATATATTTTCCTGGCAGTTTTTCTCTGGTATTGCTCTTTCTGTTATTCCCTATTTGTTTTCGGAACTTTTTAATTAATTTTGCATACAGAACACAAAACAGGTTTGTGACAGATAAATAAAGGATAAAAAATTATGTCTGCAAAAGGTCAAAATTGGACTTCTAAATATCACGTGGCATCTGTCATTTAATGTCGTTTTTATAAATGATAAAGTTAGCTAAAGGAGAGAGTGTAAAAGGTCCCTAAGTTTCATTATCCTATGGTGGATTATACCGGATTCGGCCCCCTTGATGGTTCAAAAATTTAAACTTTGGAATTTATTTTGATAAATCAAAATGTTCCGACTGATTTGTTTAGTCAGATTTAAGAGCTTAACATAACGTTACTTTTGTACAAAAAAATTCTGCATCTTTGTAATGTAAGCTTTGGTATTTTCGAAATACGGATTTGTTATACCGAAGGCGCAAAAATATGAGTGCAAGGCCTAAAGTTTAAGCCGCGTTGACACGGTTCATTTAACAGGGTAAAACTAAAGGCCCTCGATATATTTTGACAGTTGTTTTACACCAGAGCTGGGCAACTCTCTTCGACAGTTACGATTTTTTTAAAATAAAAAACAATTTCTGCAGGTTGGCATTAGAGTCCCTGTATGTATGACCCATTTTAAAGAAATCGAGACGTGACAAACCTATTAACGTCACTGAAACCCACATGGTATTTTCTTGTCAAGTTTATTGGCGTATTTCTAAAATAATTTAAGTCGTCAGCGATGAATGACATCAATCATCATGCAACATATAAACAAATACGTTTGTCCACCACCCCCGGTACATTTTTTGTCAAAAATCGTGTATTTTTATTTCCCCACGCTTATGAATTAACAATGGCGGAAGGTGCGTTTTTTTCTAAACAATGCTAGAGTATAGACAACCGATATTTCCCTGCTTTGATTTTTACCTATATAACTTTATCTATTTCCTTAAAATATTTCATACATATAGGGTCTTTAGAGTTGGCATTACAAATAATTTATTTTCAACATATTAAGTTACTTTGTGGAAACTACCACATTAAACCGTTATTAGTAAAGGATAAATTGCATTTTAGAAATATATCTACTATATTTTTGACAAAGTTTTATTATGTTTGAAAAAGGTGTAAATAAACAAACAAAACGTCAAAAGTGTACTTATTGACCTGTCCATTTAAAAATTAAACAGAAACTAAGAGTATAAGACTATAAGAAACGCACAGACCGCCAAAAACACTTCAACTCGTGAGCTTCGCGATAGATGGCGCTGCGTAAATATCATGAATTGTTTGAAGAACTTGACTTGTACGTGTCCCATCTAGTACCTAGTACAGTCAAGGAAAATCGGTTTTACATTTAAAATTGGATTATACTAGAGAGAGAAGGAAAATATAACTTGCCCACCTCTGAAGAAACACATCCGTCACTATCCAGGGCCTCTAGATAAAACTATCTAATTCATATGATATGAATGTTTTTTGCACGTTTCCTGACATATTTAAGATTTATTACTTTAATATTTTTAATATACAAATTTATATAAACCTCTTCGACCATATTACCTCCAACCGACGAAACGCGTTATTCATCTATTGTTTTTCGGTGTGCAAAATAAATTAAAATTCCCAACAAACATACTGCATCTGCAAGGCACACGGAAGCGACTAAAGTATGTAGAGTGTGGGTGAAGGGCACGATTATTAATGGTTTTTATTTTGCTTGAATGACATTCGTAAACTTACCACAGATGTTTCAACGTTTATGCGTCATCTTTTCCATTTTAAGTGATTATGGCATTTTTTTTATAGATTTAAGTACATAGAAAGGTAATTTCAATGATGCTTTATGCTTATTGAAACTAGATCTCTCAAAAGGAGAAATTTCGTTTTTGCCCATTTAAACAAAATCCGTTATGTTTGTCGTTGATGCAAGCTGTCACATCATTTGTCCAAAAGACAGCGAGACTGGTTTTAAGGGTACTAAAACAGGAGAAGGTTTATTAAAGCCTATTAACCGGGGGCGTGGTCTGGAGGTTTTATGGTCAAAGATAAAACCAAGTTTGCCAGGGCTGACAGATAAATGCCATACAGTTTTGTAAACGCTGAATGTGTCAAAAATCGCCTTATCGATGGACCGCAGCAGACTATCTCTCACATTTAAGCCGGATTCTCACCAGTATCTCTGGTTGATTAATATATATTCATTCATCAGCTATTTACCAGGGCGGCTATCGGCCATAAAATCACAGAAAGTCATAAAATTTGCAGGCGAGTATAAAAAGCCATAAAATTTCAAGTCGGTCATTAAAATACAGGCCGATCGGTGTTGAACTGTCATAAAAAGTAATAAAATTTGAAGTTGGTCATCAAATTCCGTAAAAAAATCGTCAAATTTCACATTGGTTTAATTTAAAACAAAGGCAAAATGATGTAAACAATCATAATAATCAATCAGGTTGACTGATAAAAAAGCGCATTTACTTACTATGTTTATAGCCATGTCTCATAATTATAAATTTGCAGCCTTTACATATTAAGGGGCGTATGGCAAACATATTCGGCAAGTAAGCAAAGTCGTGCGCTAGCAAATGTTCGCATTCGCTACCGTTCGCTCACCACGCGGTACAATTTGTTCGGATAGTGTGTGCGTAATAAAGCCAAGCGGACGAATTCGCTCGCCTTCTTATGTTTGCCGAATGAATACGTACCTGCCTTTAAAGTAATATATCTAGTAAGAGATAGCGAGGTTGATTTTAAAAAAAATGTTTAAAATAACATAAATTATTTTATTAGGCTGGTGATAAATAAATTAGTATTATACATTATTATTTACAGCATAGAAACACTAGCTTACGCTATTATAAGCTAGTTTGTCTCTGTTAATCGTAAGATCCATTATATGTGCACACCCCATTTATTAATGCCCGGTTTATTTTTGACATTAAGTAATATACTTTTGGCTTTTAGAAATTTTAAGACAGTCTTTTAGGGTTTTCTTTGAAAGTTAAAAAAAAATCTGGATGGGCTGTCAACATATATTACTCCAGGCGGGGTGTCCACATATAATGGATCTTACTCTTCATCATATAGCGGGCTTCACTTTCTTATAGTCAAGCTTTTTCCAAAAATAAGCGGCCAATTCTGCACGTCGCGTCCGTCACCAGAACATTAAAACAGGTTTTATAGGTGCCCTTTGAAGTTTTTGTTGTAAAATGAAAAATGAATTTATATACGCACAAATTGTGCCTCGAGCAAACCACTTTACTTTTGGTGGATATTTTTAGCTATTAAAAATTTTTGGGCCAACATAGAATAATCTAGTTGGCCACGGTGATCGGTGCACTCTCCGTGCTTGCGCAATCGCGAGAGGGTATGTTTGACTTAAGAAACAACAGTAACTGAGCTGCCTTTGCGACAGACATAAGCGCAGTTGTGAAAGACGCAATCATGGGTTGCTCCATTTTATTTTTATGTTGGCCAATTTTCTAAAGCATATACTTTATGTAGGTAGGGCACCTACATACCCTCTTAGCTATATGGTGAGACCTGTATATACTACGCATGTAGTGTTGGGTTAAGGGAATATGTTTATTTTGTATAAAATAAGACCCTAAAACCACGTAAAGTTAGTGCAATACAACATGCGTCTTAAAAAAAATAAAATAAAACAATTTGAAATGAACCACAGTACACCAATTAAAAAGTTAGTAATCTGTGGTATAAACTGATGTTATTCATTTTTGATACACATTGGCGTAGCTAGCCTTGCTTTTCAGGGGGGGCCGTGGCCCCGGTCTATCTTGAACAAAAAGCAAACATAGGTTTTAAAGAGTCGTGCAAAGTGTGCAATAAAAAAATACGCGCATTAAATGTTCTAATATTTTAATATAACAAATTTAATTATACATTTATCAACTTATTTATATGTATACACAGGAAGTATGTGATTCAGCAATTATACAAACAAAGTATTCTACGTCGCTGACTGAAAGCGTCTACCACACTGTCTAAGTCGACCTCAACATCTTTTTCTATGAATAACAATGACAAACCTGAGTGTCTCTCTTGAGTCATAGTTGTTCTAAGCCAATTAAAAACTCTCCTCATGGCAGAGAAATACCTCTCGCAAGTTGCACTTGAAATTGGAAGAATACTCGCAACTTTAAAAAGTTGGTAGAGGTTTGGATAGGTGTTTTCTGCAATATGTTGTTTGATAGAATCATGACCAACAGTTTGATTTAACCAAAAAATACAATTCTTTAAAACGGTCATTTCTGCTCTTAGAGTAGAAGTATTAATATTAAAAATTTCCCGGTATTGCTCGACGACTTTATTCCATTTAACGACGTGGAAAAACTAAATATGAAAATGGTTATGAAATTGTCACCAAAATCGGAAAATTTTCATAAGATACTAAACGCTAACGTCAAAATAACTAAAAAGATAATTATATTTATTTTAGAAAAACAGTTTAAAAAGGTCTTTTATAACCTTACGACATGTACAACCCGATTTCGGAAACAGAGGGGCAAAGGTCGCTGTCTTTATTAAATGCGAAATTTAACTTACACTTCTATAATATTTTACAAGATGTCGCCAATATGTATGAAATATTCAATATGCATAATTATGTTTAAATTTAAAAAATATTTTCGGGAAATTGCATAAGTGCAGAAAAGTTACCGATAATTTAAAGAGAAAAAGCCTAATTCCGCAAGACAAGGGCTTTTTCCTGAAATGTAAACATTATCTGAATGATTTTAAATTTTAATGCACCTATTTTATTTGAATATTTCCCGAATAATAATAGAAAAGTATGTATTTTCAGCGTCATGTTTTTACTAGTAGTCGGTAGGGGAGGCCTAAAATATCTTAGGAGGGCCTGAGGGACTTCAGGGGGGGCCAGGCCCCCCCTGCCCCCCCCCCCCCTAGCTACGCCAATGTTGATACACCTACTTATTGACAACAACCTTGACAGCTCTCATGTGAAAATATGCTTGACGCGTGGCAGATGATTGGCCGGTCATGCTTAGTGACAGCCTGATAATCGAGTGTTCGTAG
The DNA here is from genome assembly GCA_963576565.1 of Aspidapion aeneum. NCBI lineage: Eukaryota > Metazoa > Arthropoda > Insecta > Coleoptera > Brentidae > Aspidapion > Aspidapion aeneum. Next base: position 48,025,620 of record OY755044.1, read on the forward strand.
GTTCAACTCCGGTGTTTATGTTATAGTTCCGTGACTCCGGTACTTGGTTTAAAATATTTATTTTAAATGATTAGTACAATAAATCTGGCTGGAAAAGTGGTTGATTTGGAACAAAATAGTAACACTAATTTTTTTCACAGATCAATTATAGGTCATAAGACTGGCTTGAAAAAAATTCTCTACTCCCCTCCCCCCCTGAAGTATTTTTGGATTTGATTTTACGGTACGTCGCATAGAAAAACTTTGTTAACAAAAAATGTTTAGGACACAATTCTCTGACCGAACCGAACCGAACCCATTGTGTAGACCATAAAGGGCGCCCAATTTGCAAAAAAATATTTTTTATTTTATCCTAGAAAAACACAAAAAAATCCCCCCTTTTCTGGATAAAATGTAAAAAGCACCCTTTGTGTTCTCCACATGTGTTGATGATTCTAGAGAATGATGCCCTGAACATTTTATGCTAATAAAGTTTCTATGACAGAAAAAATCTTCTAAAAATTTGGTTTTAGAGCTGTAATTTAAAAAGACAGATTTCTGTACTTACCGTTTTCGCTTAAAAGACCAAAACATCATATTTGGCAACTTTGACGCCCTCTGTTTTCTGCAAATTGTAGAGCTGTAACCTAGAAAGTTAAATTGTATAGAATTGTTGGCTAAACATTTTTTGTTAACAACTGTGGTTTAGAGCTGTAACCTGGAAATTTAAATTGTATAGAATTGTATACCAACCATTTTTTGTTAACAATTTTTTTTTCAACGTACCGTTTTTGCGTAAAATAAAATCCAAAGTTGCTCATGGAGGGGAAAGAAAACCAAACATTTTTAAGCTATTCTCATGTACGGGAATCGATCTGTGAGAAAAATTATCGTCAGATTTACAATACTAGATTACAGAACTTCTAAATAAAAATTAGACTAAGTGGAGGTCAACCCCGTAATTTGAATGGTCAGGCGGGCGGTCGATACTGTACTGTACGACACCTAACCCGTGCGTATCATGCAGCGAAGCGCAGCGACGTAGTCAACTGTCAAAAGAGAATCCTGACCAATAAGATTACAGCATTTTCCAGTTACACCAACGACTACGCATTACAAAATGCGTATCAACTTTAATGTCTATTGAAACATTCAATCGTGTTACCTAAAAGGCGTGAAAACAACAGTTAGGTGTAGCTATTCCTTAAAGTAGGGAGACGCAAAGTTTTAAAAACATTACCAAACTAGTAAGAATCTTTCATTTTAAAATTTGTATTGGAGAACTTGGTTTTACGCGTAGGTACTTGGCTTTTTTTACATGAAATGTTTTTGTTATGATATATTTATTTTGTATAAAATAAGACTCTAAAACCTCGTGAAGTTACTGCACTACGAGATGCGTCCTAAAAAAAAATAAATAAAACAAACTATTTATAAAATATTCATTATTAATCCACCTTTTTATTGACAACGATCTTGACTAAAATCTTACTTTATTTTAAACACCACCGCGGCGGCCATAAGGGGTTTATGCCATTAACGTTAACGTATTAACCGGAGGAGACCAGGAACCGCGGCAAAAATTCATTCATCAAAACAATTCGATTTGACCCCTAGATGCTTCAATAAGTTGGAAAAGAATAGAAATATTTTTTGGAAAGACGATGGCAACGCTGTGCGACACACAGCAGACGTATGTTTATTCTTTATGGTCGATCGATTTACCAGTGACGGCGACAAAATACTTATTTATTAAACGTAAATACCTAACTTTTTAAAACAAGCAATTTAATTTAGTTTACAGCTGAATAGATACCACAATAAAAATTTAGATTAAGAGCATTGTTGAGATTATGTTCTCAAAACAGAAGTCGAACATTAAAAATAGGAGTCAGGCTCTAATAAAAACTTGAGAGAGCCCACTTATTAATTTTCGAACCGGGGCACTCACCGAGAATTGTGAAGTCGTCTCCAGCAGCCGAAAACGTTATTAAAGGTTCTCTTTTTCCTAGCGACAATTAGATCACCCCCATTATTACAATTTTAAAGCTAGATACTATGTGTAGTGCCTACTTTTCTTTTGTATATAAAAAAGTAAATATAATTTTAGTTCCTTTTTTTATGAAAAATTGGTAGTAATATTGTAAAAAAGTAACAGAGCTCTATTTGGATAAGGATATTTTGGACTTTTGCTTACTTTGGGGATGTATTAAGATGCACCCCATTAGTGGGGTTACTTTTACCCATTTGTTTTAATTAGGATAGTAACCATGGCCAGAACTAAAATAGTTTTTTTGGTTATGCTACTCTACATTTTTCAATTTTCCCTGAATTTAAAATTTCTTGCAAATATATTTGTATTTACTGCCTCCTACGACGGTGGTTTTGTCCCTTTTAGTAAGATTAAAGGTGTGTCTACAAACACCTACAAAAAATATGTACCTAAAAAACAACTCTTTTTTAAAGCGAGTTATTTTGAGAAAAGTTAATGCGACACTTATTCCGTCGTACTACCATCTCGGTTCTCATCAGCAGTTTCATTAGAAAAGAAACTGGAAAAAAGTGCAACATATCAATTTCTGTTCTGTGGTAATTGCTTTATTATAGTTTTTTCAAAAACATCTTTTTCGAATGATGTTTTGTTTAATTGACATTTTTTTTAACAATTTGTTCAAAAACATCTTTTTTGAACGACATTTTGTTTGAATAACGTTTGGTTCAAAAACATTTTCTTCAAGCAAAAAACTCTTCGAAAAACTAGCTCCTGTGTGTCTGTTTTTGGGAGGTCGCAATCGGCGGTAGCTTTATCAATTGATCCTAACCTGTTAACCTAACCACACTGAACTCTCATCAATTGATCGCAAACGTATCCATTTCAAGAAATTAAAAATGTTTTCAAAAAAGAGATATCGATCACAATGTTTCCGAAAAAAATGCCAATCAATCACACTGCTTTTAAACAAAATTCAAAAAAGATATTTTTGAACAAAACAATTTGACAAAATGTCATATGAATTTAAGCAATTTTTGAACAAAAAGTTTTCTATCAGATTCTCAAACAAAATGTTTTCGAAAAAAATGCAACTCGAACAAAATGTCACTTAAAAAAAATGTTTTCGAACAAAATGGTTTCGGTCAGATTATCATTTGAACAAAATGTTTTAAAAACACAGTTGAACATGTTTTTGAACAGATTCTCTTTTAAAAATGTTGAACAAAATGTTTTTCAAAAAAATATAATATAAAAAAAAATCTTTGTTTGAAACTCGTAGACAATGATTGTGTAGAAATAAAATTTCGGACTTCCATTGTCTTTATTTATTTTAAAACACGACGTTTCGGTTAGTAAGTATCTCTAACCGTTATCAAGTGTGAACTAAACAATCTAGTCTCTAGGCTACTACTTATACTACTTGGTGTGCAGTCAGGTGTGACGGCCCGCCCCCTTTTTTAATCCTAAGACGCCTGTTTTCCTTAAGGAGTGGTTTCCATATGTTTGGTATGTCCGTGCTTGGTTGACTGAAAACTTCTTTATTCTGCATTATATACGCAGCTTCAATAAACTTTCGTTTTCGCCAATGCGACTCCTTATGTAAAACTTTAGCTTCTGACCACTGAATCCTGTGATCATTTGACCAAGCATGATCTGCTAAACCGGATTTTTCAATATCCCCTAATTGGGTACTTTTTAGATGTTCATTTACTCTAACCTGAAGAGGGCGTTTCGTTTCACCTACATATGATTTACCACACTCACACGGGATTTGGTAAATACATTCCTTATTATTTGAGGGATTGTCTGGTTTTGTTTTAGTTACAAAACTTCTTATCGTATTTCGCGAAGAAAATACTGTTTTTATATTATAGTGTTTAGCTATTCGTCTTATGTTTTCTGAAATCCCTTGAACATATGGAATGTTAATAACACCTAACGGATTATTATTTTGAGAATTTGGTACATTTAGTTTGTTTTTAATTTTAAATATCGTTGAGTTTATTAATTTCTCGGAATAACCATTCTGTTGTAAGTCCTTTTTAATGTTGTTAATTTCTGTGGTTAATTCTTCATTATTACTACAAATATTTACGGCTCTTAAATACAAACTTCTTATAACTCCTTGTTTTGTTGCAACAGAATGATTAGACTTAAAATTTAGGTACTGTCCCGTGTGTGTAGGTTTCCTATATACAGTGGTTTGAATGTTTCTGTCTAATCGTTTGACAAGAACATCCAAAAAAGGTAAGGCCGAATCTTTTTCAATTTCCATGGTGCACTTGATTGTTGGTCGAATACCGTTTAAATGGTGTAGAAAATTTTGTAGTTCGTCATCATTTTCCGGCCATATAATAAATGTGTCATCCATGTATCGTAGCCATAGTTTTGGTTTGACTCTTGCTGTGTTGATCGCATGGCCCTCGAACCACTCCATGTAGATGTTTGCTACCACTGGCGAAAGAGATGAACCCATTGGGAGTCCATCATTTTGCGCGTAAAACTTATCTTTCACTTGAAAGTAAGAGTTACGGAGACAGAGCTCCAAAAGATCCATCACCCCCTCCACCGATAGCGTTGTTCTCTCGTGAAGTGTATCATCAGTTTGTAATTTGTTTTTAATGATACTGAGTGACTCATTTATTGGCACGTTGGTGTAGAGACTTTCTACATCAAAACTTACAAATCTATCGCCGGGATCTAATTCGATACCTTTTAAAACCTCCACAAAATGTTCCGAGTTTTTGACAAAAGATTCGGACTTACCCTGTAGTGGTTGAATTATGTCCAACAAAAACCTCGACAAAGTGCTGGTCGGTGATTCCCTGGAGCTGGTAATTGGTCGCAGTGGTATATCCTTCTTATGGATCTTTGGTAATCCATAAAAATGTGGTGCCTTACTGTGGTGTGGAGTCAGGCGGGATCTAGCAGCGTCCGGGATATTTTCAGCATACTTCTTCAAAGTCCTGTAGATGCGTCCTTCTATGGTGGTGGTTGGGTCTTTGGGTAGTTGCTTGTAGTCTCCTTTCTCCAGAACTTCTTGGATCTTTTTGTCGTAAGTCTCGACATCCATGATCACCGTTGCGTTTCCTTTGTCGGACGGTAAAATCTTGATTGATTTGTCAGCCTGCAGGTTCTTGATTGCCCGTTGTTCTTGACTGGTGATGTTTGTCTTTTGTTGCTTCTTTCTGTCCAACGTTGTTCTTACTTTGTGGCGAAACTCATCAGCTTCGGGTTGAGGTAGACTAACGGTCTCTATTGCTGCAATAATTTCCAGTGTCGGTGTCTGTGCCGGTGCAATGGCGAACTTAAGTCCCTTACTGAGTACCAATTCTTCGTTGGTGCTCAGAGTCCTTTTGGAGATGTTCACTATAGTGCTTGGTGTTGTTGAGTCTGTTCTATCTTGAGTACGTGTCTGTAGTTTCTTGAGTTTTTCTCGGTGAGTTGATCGTATCTTCTGTCGTTCTCTGTTGCACGTACTGTCAATTTTACTCAGTATCGGTTCGTAGTCTTCCTCCCATGTGTGTCGTCTAATTTCTTCAAATCGCTCCTCCATGTCGGCGTTGAAGTTGGCTTTTCTCCATCGATGGTAACTGATTTGGGATCGGATTAGTGCTTGGCTTGTCCTCTCTAAGATCACAGGATTCAGTGGTCAGAAGCTAAAGTTTTACATAAGGAGTCGCATTGGCGAAAACGAAAGTTTATTGAAGCTGCGTATATAATGCAGAATAAAGAAGTTTTCAGTCAACCAAGCACGGACATACCAAACATATGGAAACCACTCCTTAAGGAAAACAGGCGTCTTAGGATTAAAAAAGGGGGCGGGCCGTCACACCTGACTGCACACCAAGTAGTATAAGTAGTAGCCTAGAGACTAGATTGTTTAGTTCACACTTGATAACGGTTAGAGATACTTACTAACCGAAACGTCGTGTTTTAAAATAAATAAAGACAATGGAAGTCCGAAATTTTATTTCTACACAATCATTGTCTACGAGTTTCAAACAAAGAGTTGAAGAACGGTACGGACCCGGAATCAACAATCTATTCAGAGGCTACGAGAAGACCAAACTTAAAGTGATAAAGGAAGAAGAACACATTTCATTCTTGTGCGAGGCGCGCGACAGTGGTGTCATTCCGGTTGGTTTTCGCCTAAAAGCCAACTTTCCGGGAGTGAGAACGAAGAAGATCTTAGAGAGGACAAGCCAAGCACTAATCCGATCCCAAATCAGTTACCATCGATGGAGAAAAGCCAACTTCAACGCCGACATGGAGGAGCGATTTGAAGAAATTAGACGACACACATGGGAGGAAGACTACGAACCGATACTGAGTAAAATTGACAGTACGTGCAACAGAGAACGACAGAAGATACGATTAACTCACCGAGAAAAACTCAAGAAACTACAGACACGTACTCAAGATAGAACAGACTCAACAACACCAAGCACTATAGTGAACATCTCCAAAAGGACTCTGAGCACCAACGAAGAATTGGTACTCAGTAAGGGACTTAAGTTCGCCATTGCACCGGCACAGACACCGACACTGGAAATTATTGCAGCAATAGAGACCGTTAGTCTACCTCAACCCGAAGCTGATGAGTTTCGCCACAAAGTAAGAACAACGTTGGACAGAAAGAAGCAACAAAAGACAAACATCACCAGTCAAGAACAACGGGCAATCAAGAACCTGCAGGCTGACAAATCAATCAAGATTCTACCGTCCGACAAAGGAAACGCAACGGTGATCATGGATGTCGAGACTTACGACAAAAAGATCCAAGAAGTTCTGGAGAAAGGAGACTACAAGCAACTACCCAAAGACCCAACCACCACCATAGAAGGACGCATCTACAGGACTTTGAAGAAGTATGCTGAAAATATCCCGGACGCTGCTAGATCCCGCCTGACTCCACACCACAGTAAGGCACCACATTTTTATGGATTACCAAAGATCCATAAGAAGGATATACCACTGCGACCAATTACCAGCTCCAGGGAATCACCGACCAGCACTTTGTCGAGGTTTTTGTTGGACATAATTCAACCACTACAGGGTAAGTCCGAATCTTTTGTCAAAAACTCGGAACATTTTGTGGAGGTTTTAAAAGGTATCGAATTAGATCCCGGCGATAGATTTGTAAGTTTTGATGTAGAAAGTCTCTACACCAACGTGCCAATAAATGAGTCACTCAGTATCATTAAAAACAAATTACAAACTGATGATACACTTCACGAGAGAACAACGCTATCGGTGGAGGGGGTGATGGATCTTTTGGAGCTCTGTCTCCGTAACTCTTACTTTCAAGTGAAAGATAAGTTTTACGCGCAAAATGATGGACTCCCAATGGGTTCATCTCTTTCGCCAGTGGTAGCAAACATCTACATGGAGTGGTTCGAGGGCCATGCGATCAACACAGCAAGAGTCAAACCAAAACTATGGCTACGATACATGGATGACACATTTATTATATGGCCGGAAAATGATGACGAACTACAAAAATTTTCTACACCATTTAAACGGTATTCGACCAACAATCAAGTGCACCATGGAAATTGAAAAAGATTCGGCCTTACCTTTTTTGGATGTTCTTGTCAAACGATTAGACAGAAACATTCAAACCACTGTATATAGGAAACCTACACACACGGGACAGTACCTAAATTTTAAGTCTAATCATTCTGTTGCAACAAAACAAGGAGTTATAAGAAGTTTGTATTTAAGAGCCGTAAATATTTGTAGTAATAATGAAGAATTAACCACAGAAATTAACAACATTAAAAAGGACTTACAACAGAATGGTTATTCCGAGAAATTAATAAACTCAACGATATTTAAAATTAAAAACAAACTAAATGTACCAAATTCTCAAAATAATAATCCGTTAGGTGTTATTAACATTCCATATGTTCAAGGGATTTCAGAAAACATAAGACGAATAGCTAAACACTATAATATAAAAACAGTATTTTCTTCGCGAAATACGATAAGAAGTTTTGTAACTAAAACAAAACCAGACAATCCCTCAAATAATAAGGAATGTATTTACCAAATCCCGTGTGAGTGTGGTAAATCATATGTAGGTGAAACGAAACGCCCTCTTCAGGTTAGAGTAAATGAACATCTAAAAAGTACCCAATTAGGGGATATTGAAAAATCCGGTTTAGCAGATCATGCTTGGTCAAATGATCACAGGATTCAGTGGTCAGAAGCTAAAGTTTTACATAAGGAGTCGCATTGGCGAAAACGAAAGTTTATTGAAGCTGCGTATATAATGCAGAATAAAGAAGTTTTCAGTCAACCAAGCACGGACATACCAAACATATGGAAACCACTCCTTAAGGAAAACAGGCGTCTTAGGATTAAAAAAGGGGGCGGGCCGTCACACCTGACTGCACACCAAGTAGTATAAGTAGTAGCCTAGAGACTAGATTGTTTAGTTCACACTTGATAACGGTTAGAGATACTTACTAACCGAAACGTCGTGTTTTAAAATAAATAAAGACAATGGAAGTCCGAAATTTTATTTCTATAAAAAAAAATATTTTCATAAAAAGTGTCGATCAGTCGCAGCAGATCGTCATTGGAACAAAATATTTTTGAAAATAAAAAATTTGAACATTATATTATTTAAACTCAATGCTTTCTGCCATTTGAACAAAATGTCATACAAATCCACTGCTTTCGAACAAAATGTCATGTAGAAAATATATTTCAGATTGACATTCAAACAAAATGTTTGAAAAAAAAGTCATTCGAAAATAATATGTTTTTAAAAAAATGTTTTTGAAAGAAAACCCCATTCGACAAAATGTCATTCGAAAAACTAATTTTTCAACAAACCAAAAATTTTTTTATCAGGTGGATGTTTGAACAAAATGTTTTTGAAAAAGATGTTTTCAACCAAAACGCCATTTGAACAAAATGTAATTTAAAAAAGTAATTTTTGAACAAAATGTCAAATCAAATTGTCTTTTAAACAGAATATTTTTGCAATGCAATTTGAACAAAATATCATTTTCGTTTAAAAATTAATTTTATTTGCCAGTTTTATTTTTTGACACATCACTTAATGCTGATAGTATTTTGAAAAATAACTTTTTTTATTTAACATTTAAAATGAGTTAAATAAAAAAATTATATTTATATCGTCTCGCTGATAATTAAAAATAATGCACAAAAAATATTTTATAAATGATTTAAAAAATAGGGTTATTTAGATACCAGGGCCGAAATTTACTTTTCGTTTTTAAATAAATTGCAATCAATTTTTGGGTTATAACAATCATCCTTAGAAATGGATTTTATTTAACAATGAAAAAAATAATAAGTAGGTAACTATAGTTAATTGTTTTTAAATTTTTTGAATATAAAATTTTGCTGACATTTTATAGGGTTAAAAACAAATCTGCATGTAGAGACCTCGTCTTTACACTTTTTAGATGTTTGATTAGGATTCTTTTAGCTTGGTGTATTTTATTTTAGGTTAGACAACCTTAAAAATTCAGAGTAGGTAAAAAGGACTAACCCAACCTAAAAAATTACCTCGATTCAAATCTAAAAAAACTGTTTACACAAAAAAAAGGTTAAATAAAAAAGGTATACGTAAAACAATTACCTTCCATATTAATAAGATACCTTTTTTACCTTATCTGTTGAAAATCAAGGCTCGTAGTTCAGTTAAAAGTATCAAAACCCCAAAACTTGGGACACCCTGTACATTTTTAACTAAACTTATGTTTAAACACTTTTAACAAATAAATAATTATTTATATAATAGCCTAATATTTTTTTTCTGATTTTATATTGATTTCTACGGCACTGGTCTTTGTTTTGTTTTGAAGGTCAAACGAAACTTCTGGATTAAGATGGTCGAGATTTTAGCACAAAATACACTCCCACACCATTTTAAAGTCTTTTAAGATTAATTTTGAGTCCAGATCGAAAATATATTTTAAGAAAAAACACGAAAACATTTCCGAACCGTAAAGAGACAGGACAAAAACACCGCATTTGACCCTTTAAAAAATACTAATGGGTCCAAAGGGACTGCCTTCTAATCAAGAATAGTTTTGTCTCTTTTTCTCGCAGCCGTTTAACAAAAGAGGAACAAAATAAGATACTTTACGCGGGCCTAGACGATTGCGGCATGTTTCTAACTCCTTTGTTTTAGTGAGGGACTGTAATCGAGAATAGTTTTGTTTTTTTCTCTCGCACTGGTTTAATAAAGGAAAACGAAGGAGTAGCAAAAGAAATACTGGAAGCACAAGTTAAAGTGATCAATATATCCATATTTGGAGGTGTATAATTTATCTGGTAAGGGTTTGTAAGAAGAACAGTTTCGTCTTTTTCCGTTGCATTGGTTTAAAAAAGAAATAAAAGTAAAGGAAAGATCGGATAATTTTGGTGATTCTTAAAGAGAAAGGAAATAGAGTTTTCTATGGACCAAACAAAAATAGTCGAGTTCTTTTCTGCAGAAGTACGTTTTTTAAAACAAATTGTTTATCTAGACGGCCGATTTTTTTGTTTATTTCCTAGTCTCCTCCGGTTAATACGTTAATGGTTTATGCCGTACGCACGGATTTAATTGGGACCACAGAACACCAAAAGGAATTGGGACGGCGCGGCGGTAGAGGCCTTTCGTGTGTTCTGTGGTTCGTTGAAATGTAATGCGGCTCGTTCGCGGCGCACTTTGGTGTATACGCGCTTTAATGTGGCCAGCCTATAGTGAGCAGTTTTGAAAATCATTACTGAACGTGAAATTCTAGTTTGCTTTAGTGTTCTGTGAGCACGTACGTCTTTAAAAAAAAACTAAAAACTTACATATTATGTGAGAAAACGTTTACATCCATAAGTGTTTTGGATTCTTAAACAAGGGAAGTCCCTTGTCTAAGTTTGGATCAGGGTCCCTAATTCTAGGGACCGTGAGTTTGGATTACTTGGTGCTCTTACTATTACATTAATTAAGAAAAAGAGGACAAGCACGTACGTCTTAAATATATCTGTACTGGGAAAGGGCTTCTAAAAATAACTGCTAACCCGAACAAATGTATGGTTTGGATAAATTCAGGCTACTGATAATGGAAGCCGCGCACTCAACGGCATCTCTTTTCTAAACTTAAAAACAGCCATTATCAGTACCTTAGACTAAATACCTTTTAATTTGTTTTAAAAAATGCCAATTAAGCGGCTACGTCAACTCAAGATATTAGAGAATTATTGAAATACAACCAGGCTATAATTGTCTCAGGCACTATTTTGACACATTCACATTGAAAACTGACAGTTAATCCTTCAAAATTGACATACCAAAGTCGAATTTAAAACTTTCGTCGTTTATTTTCAATTAATAAAAGAATGCACTAAATATTCCGGTTCATATAAAACAAAGCCAGTGTGTTGAAAGATCACAGCTGATATTACAATGTCAAGGTGTCAAAATTGTGCCTGGCACTATGATAGCCTGGCTTTATTTCAATAATTCTCTAACGGCTTTGTCTTGCAAAAGTTCCAGAATCCAAGGAATTCTTTTAAATTTAAATCATCATAAAAAGTAGGGACCTATTCCAATAAAACCAGGCACAAATTGTGCCGGGCACTATATTGACAGTTTTGCATTAAAAACTGACAGTTGATCTTTCAAAATTGACATACCAAAGTCGAATTTAGAAATCCAGTCGTTTATTTTCCATTAATTGTGGCGTCACTATTAATTCCGGCTCTTATAATACACAATGGCCATATTTTGAAAGAAGACAGCTGTTCTTATAATGTGAAACTGTCAATATAGTGCCCGGCACAATTTGTGCCTGGCTTTATTGCAATAGGTCCCTATTAGCCACAATTTTGACAACGTCAAACCAGCTCGTTCGTACGTTCGTTCCAGGAGTATTGGCTTTGTTCTTCTTGGACAGTAATACCCTGTTTCCACCAATGCATGCCCACCCCGATTCAAAAAACGCATCACATGATGGCCCATGGATTTGCACCGGTTTTCAATGGAGCGTCACCTGATGCGTTTTCTGAATCAGGGTGGGCATGCATTGGTGGGAACAGGATATGAGCCAGTTACAAAACGATTGGCCTTAAGGTTGTCTTGTTATGTATGTACCACTTAAGACGTTTTTTCTTTTCTTTTTCTCTGATGCTCTTCTGTCAGATTATTCTTCTTAAAATTGGATTCTCTCTTTGTCTATGTAGATTTTAAACCTATATCTTATACCCTGTAACAGGGTCCCTGTTTCCACCAATGCATGCCCACCCCGATTCAAAAAACGCATCAGGTGACGATGCATTTAAAACCGGTGCAAATCCATGGGCCATCACGTGATGCGTTTTTTGAATAGGGGTGGGCATGCATTGGTGGAAACAAGGTATTAGGTTTTAGAAAAAATTCTTTATTTATCTTTGTAGGTCAAACCATCTCATTGACAAATTGTCAACGTCATTTGAAAGCAGTCCCTTTCAAATTTTATTAACACTTTAAGCTCCATTTTTAACGCGGGGCTCACAAATTGCATTAATTCTTATGAATAGGATTGTTAAATGGTTAAATGTTTTTGTGGCTGGTCCGTTGTTTTGTGGAGAAATGGCACCACGAGGGCATTTTGAAATCCGAATTTATTTGTGCCGGCGAATAGCAATTTGTGAACGTGTGGTCCAAATCGAAAAAAATATAGTTTCTATGGGCGCAGCCCATGATACAAGACAAGATATGATTTCGCGCATGCAGTGCGCTTCGCGATCAGCTGGGGTGACGTCACACTGAGAGTGAACGCCCTTGATTTAGGTTGCAGTTTGCATTGTTGAATGCGTTTCTGTCGCTTGGTTTTATGTTTTGATTATTTAAACATGGTGAAAATGAGATGTGCAGTGTATGGTTGTGATTCGAACAATCAGGTGAAAGGCTTTGCACACGATGTGAGCTTTTTTACCTTTGCAAAAGACAAAAAAATGGCACAGGAGTGGATCCGTTTGTCTAGACGTGAAGATAAATTTAATGTGAATGCAGGGATTTGCTCAAAACATTATAAATTTTAATTTTGTATTTTGTTATTACCAATTTAAAAATAATTATAATAATAAATTATACTATTATTATTATAATTAACAAACGTGAAATTTAGTACCCGTGAATTAAAAAAATCAAACAAATTTCGTGGCTAATCGGGTAAAAAGGAGTTTTTGTTTCCCTCATATTGTTCAGTTCATTAACCTCACGGGGGTGGGGGGGGTCGAAGATCTAATAGACACCTTGTTTGATTTTTTAAATTCACGGGTACTAAATTTTACGTTTGTTAGTATTATTTGCATTAACGTATCCGGTTAATACGTTAATGATTATTTGGCTTAAAAATTCCGTTGACTGACGCTCACGTCTCTGATAGCGGGTAAAAACGCAATAAGCGTTGATCTGTCCTGACAGGCAGAAAGAGCTGTTGTAGGTCACGGATTAGTTTGTTTCTTTTGATTTCTTTTCGATCTTTTCATTGATCGATATGTATAGCAAGCAATTTATTTCGCCTGCTTTTGTTCTTGTTTCTCTCGTATCTCGGTACATCGAAATCTTGCGAAAGTTTTCTCACTATTACAAAGGATTAGAGACAAAACCGTTTAATTAACTTTGGAAGAGTGTCACATTGACCAAACAGTGTTCTGAGGAGTCCCATAAGGACGAAACAGTTAACTATCAACACTTATTAGGTGTCCATTACATCTTGGACCCCCATGAGGTTAAGCTTTCAAGCTACCCACGGAAAAATATGAGAGAAATAAAAACTCCTTTTTTCCCGATTACCCACGAAACTTGTTTGATTATTAAAATTATTTTAAAAACTGCTCCACAGAACCTGAGTTGTAACTGTAGTATACTTATTTTGAAAATAAACAACCTATTAAAAATTAGCTTTTTGTTTTATTTTTTATATTTAGTTAGAAACTAAAGTCATGGTAAAAAAAATCCAAAAGGTAAAATTATACATGATTTTTGTATCAATAGAGTAAATTATTACTTTACGGAGTGATCAAACAGATTTTAATCAGATTTTATAGAATCATTGTTTTGCTCTGGTCGGCTCTCCGACTCCAAATAAAACTTTTACATTATCTTATCTTTGGACTTATAATACTAATAATATCTTATTTATTCTGAACTACCCTCATTTTCATTGAAAACGCATTAGCGATGCAACATACCCAAGTTATATTACATCAAATGTATTAGCGCGCCCTCATGTTTTTAAATTTCACTCTCAGAATGACGTCATGCGCGCGGCAAACGCTATTTCGAACGGGTAGAGATCATATTTTGTCTTGTTGTATCATGGGCGCAGCCAACGATAAAAACCGGCCATGGCGCGTTATAAGCAAGTCGGCGGTCACGTGATCTTAGGAGTCCCAGGATTCTTATTGTATTGCTTAATATATTATATGTTTTTTTATACGACTGTCTTGTAAAAGGGGGTTTTGCGCACGGAGAACACGATCTGAAAATGGCATTTTGCGCACGCTGTGTGCAAAACGTTTTGCACACGCTTATGTCATTTTTGCGCACGCCTATGTCATTTTTGCATACGGGTCTCCCGTAATTGTGATTTTTGTTGTTGTCACCCATCACCCCCCTTCGGCTCGGTCTACCAAACTGTCTCGATCGTGTGCAAAGAGTCGTTTTCAAACCTTGTTGTTTAAATAACTATTACACAATTTAAATAAATTAACAAAACATTTTTGTTCTTTTATAGGCAAAAATTGAAAAAAATATTTTGCTGATATATGTGGGTGAATTTCTGAAAAAGTGTATATATAGAGCCACAAATTTTGGTTTGAATTTTATAAATTTTTTTAAAAGATATATTTTTTTGCAAATGCACTTGGGCCACTTATTAAAACACCGACATGAGCAGCGCGGTATCTCAGCCAGGGAATAAAAAATAAATAAAATAAAACTTGATCTCCAGGGAAATGTGAAATGCAGCAGGGGAATGTGAAATTAGTGGCTGTTTCTTTAATTTATTCTTTATTTATTCTTTATTTATGCTTGGACTTTGGTGAATATATTTGATATAAGCGGTTTCCTTTTATTTGATAAGTACATAAAGATTGTTAATACATACCTACGGAGAATGATGACAGCCGAGTTTTTAAAAAATATTTGGCTCGGAGTAAAACAGATTTAAATAGGCATACATAAATTAGCAAATATATATATATATATATATATATATATATATATATATATATATATATATATATATATATATATATATATATATACATGTTAAGTATTAAGGTCACTAATTATAAGGTCTTAGCCATATTCTGAAAGAAAGTATAAAAAAATCTTAACTTGACCCGATTTTTTTAATTAATTTTTAGACAGCCTGATGCGTTTGCCTACGCAACACTATTAAGCCTCCACCCCGTACTTTAGTAGTGACCCTAAACTATACCACCAGGGGGTCGATTTTTGTAGATTAGACCAAGGCCAACACAAAAATAGAGGCCACGACCCAGAAAAAATCAGCTGTTCTCCCAAGGCTGAATTTTACATTGGGTCTTATATCACGGATCACCTAACAAAGGTGATCCGTGCTTATATTTTCAAAATGGCACTACAGATTTCCGCAAAATTTCAGTGAAATATTCTCAGATACCATCCCGATATTCCACCAAAGGTTTGTAAGGAAGCAACATGATTATAAGGTTAAAATCTTCAAGATTTAGCATTCCTTATTTTGAATTCAAATTACCCGCCATGTACCACATGCCATTGTTATATTTGACATGTATTTGACTTTGTCATATGTGATTGTCACATTCGCTTCTGCTTTAAACTTAATTTTTGTGTGACCTAATGAAGCGGCTATGAAAAATTAGGGCTTACTATACATTAAAAAAAAAATTGTTCTGCCAGAATAAAGTAAAAACAATCTCAAAAACGGCTTTATTTAACAAAAAATCAAATATTCATGAACCGTCATTCCAACTTCAAAATTTTAAAGACAATCAGCTGTGTCGTAACGTGACCATCAAAAAAAAAATCAGCCCCGGATGTGACGTCAACAAAGTGGAGGATCGTGGCCCGTCCATTTTGATAGCCCTGATTAGACCTCCGATCGTTTTTAGCCAGCTAAAATTTTTAGCCATATAAAATTGGGCTGCATGGAGTTCAACTAGAACTGGCAAAATATCGTGGAAGGTTTCTGCTCAATATTTTGAACCAAAAAGGCAAAACAACCTTAGATATTAGTAAACACAACATTCTAGAGCTAATTTTCTTACGAATTTCATTCTATGAAGGAAACAAAAACCGTTTTCCGACACGAATTGTACGTCGAATTTATTTCTCAGTGTTCATACAAGTCAGTGATCGCGAGCCGCAGTGTTGTCAGTGCAGCTTGGTAGAATTCTTTCACTTATTTCAGAAAATCGAGTTCGCCGTGATTTTTATGACACTTTGACAGACAAGTATGAAAGAATTTCACAATAAACAAACAGAATTTTTTTTTAAATTTAGTTATAAAAAAATGATAAGTTGGTGTTCTGTGGGGCGGATTATTATCCCAGAGAGAGGCTCCATTTCTTTTAAATACGCCTCTCACAAAAGACAAGAAGATTTGGATAGCATGAATTGAATTGAATAAATTTTTATTAGCAAATTTATGCTATTTCATAATACAAACATTATTATAAAAAAATACATTTAAATGCTAATGTTAATAAAACATAATAATTCCAAACATGAGCTCTACTTGGATAACCTCTGTGTTTCTACACGAAGCCACTCCTATAAAATCTCCTGATGATATAAGAAGAGGAACATAGTATACAAAGTTTTCCATCCCAGAGGGTAGGGTTGCCAACCGTCCTCCAGCCGGGAGGATAGTCCTCCTTTGAGGCAAAATGTCCTCCGTCCTCCACAGACCCTGTGGAGGACGCCATTTGTCCTCCTTTATCAAAATTATGAGCTTAAATCAAAAATAACGTGATAAAAAGATATGAGAAATGACCCGAATTCATAGTTGTTCCCCATTTTTTTTTCTCTGTCATCCATATAAAATAACACATTTAAGAAATAAATAAACCAAGCCTGAGGAACGTCTGTAAAAACAGCCCTAAGCAACGGCGGCATCAATTTGACCGATATTTTTTGCTTGCAAATATTTGCAGCGCGTCATGCACCATGTCAAGCGGCCTTAAGTTTTCGTCAAGTCTCCCGCGGCAAAGCAAAGGTCAGTCAAGTGTTCTGTCCGGCACAGAAAGGGCACAGACGATCGCGCATAGAAGATCGCAGAATTTGTACCCTATGTTTGCCTCCAAGTTTTGGTTTGTTTTACTAAGTATTTAATATTTTTTCTCTTTACTCTTTTGACTCGGACCTTTTAAATGACTATAATATTGAAGGAGTTTTTGAGATGTCTGTGATAGTCAGCGAAGAAAGGAAATTAATAATAGGTTGTATTTATAGATCTTGCTTAGGGTTATTTAAACATTTCTATCAAATTTTTGAAATCATTATTAAACAAGGCTTTGAAAATTTTTAATCTTACAAAATTGTATGGGCAGAGGACTTCAACATAAACTTCCTCAAACAAAATAATAAATTAACTAGGGAAGAAATTGGGAACCGGGATGAGATGCTTGACTTGCTAGGAACCTTCAATTTCCAGCAAACAATTTTTGATCCTACAAGACCAAACAAATATAAAGAATCCTGTATTGACAACTTTTTTGTTAACTCAGACGATTTCTTTAAGAATAAATTAATAAAAAATGGCATTGGCGATCACCATGCTCAAATTATAACCATAAAAACAAACAAAAGCAGCAAAAAAACTACACCTTTACATTTTTCAGGTAGGATCTACTCTGAAAACAAAATCGCTCAATTTAAAGAGAAAATCTTTGACTGCACATGGGATGGTATTTATGGGGAACCTGATGTAGACTCTGCATACAGCATGCTTGCTGGCGTCTTTTCCTATTATCTTGATCTGATTTTTCCAGTCAAAACCAAAAAACACCAAAAAAGATCAAACAATGGTTGGATGACGGCAGGTCTCAGAACTTCCTTAAAAAATAAAAGAATTCTCTATGATTCTTATCTCTCTGGTATAGTAAGTAAACAACACTATAAAAAATTTGCAAAACTTTTAAAGAAAACTCACTAATGCAAAAAAATTAGCACATAAAACATCAATAAATAAGGCAGAAAATAAAACAAAAGCCACATGGAATGCAATAAATAAATTCACAAAAACAAGAACAAAAAACAAAAATATTTTTGAAAACTTTGGCCAAGAAGAATCCTCTCATTTTCTAAACCAAGTAAATGATTTTTTTTAAACACATGCCCCGATATTAACGGGAAGTCAAAGGTGGACATAACAAAAAGCGTTCAAACATGCGAGCATAACTTCTCATTTCAAGAAGTTACACCAGTAGAGATAGAGAAAGTAATAGGCAGTTTAACAAATAAAAACTCATTTGGACTAGATGAAATACCGATCAAGCTACTAAAATCAGTTGCCTCTTCTATTTCACACCCACTGTCATACATTATTAACCTCGCGTTTCAAACAGGGAAATTTCCTACAGCACTTAAATGTGCAATTGTTAAACCACTCTACAAAAATAAAGGAGGAAAAAGTGACCTGAATAACTACCGTCCAATTTCCTTACTTAACAATCTAAGCAAAATATTTGAAAAGGTGATTCACAAACAAGTAGTAGATTTCCTTGAAACACAAAGCATCCTTACAAATAATCAAAATGGCTTTCGAAAGGGTAAATCAACTATTAGAGCAGTTTATCAGATTCTTAAGGATGTTATTGACTCTCTTAACAATAAAAAGGTAACAGCAACACTAAGCATTGACTTGTCGAAAGCTTTTGATAGTGTTGACCATCAAACCTTGTTAAAAAAGTTGGAACTTTGTGGCATTAGAAATGTTGAGAATAAATTAATTCAATCATACCTAAATGAGAGACAGCAGTGTGTGGAAGAGGTGACTAGCGATGGTCGGAAACTTCGGTCAGTTTTTAAAACAATAAAAAAAGGTGTGCCTCAGGGATCGGTGCTTGCCCCACTTCTATATATTTTATACACAAATGACATCACTAACATACTTAATAACAACATAATACTTTTTGCTGATGACAAAACAGTTCTGTACAAAAATGAGAATGAGCAACAAATTAAAACTGACATAAAAAAGACCTATCAACTTTAGAAAATTGGTTTGAAGCAAATAATCTAATGTTAAATATAAATAAAACTCAAATAATACAATTTAAACCAAAAAAAAATCAGACAAACTGTGTATAGAGTATAGGGGAGAGCAGCTAGAGGCGGAGGAAGAGGTTCTGCTACTTGGTGTCACAATTGACAAAAACTTAAACTGGGAGAGTCACATTGAGGGAGTGGCGGCACAGATGAGTAAATATTGTTATGCATTAAGGCTGGTTACTGAAAATATTGGCCTTGGGGCAGCACTGACATCTTTCCATGCTTATGTGCAGTCAAGGGTTAGATATGGGGTGATTTTTTGGGGAAATTCAGTGGGTGCAGTTCGAATACTAAAAATACAGAAAAGATGTCTAAGAACTGTTCTAAAAATAAACATAAGACATAGTTGCAAAGAGCTCTTTATTAAACATAAAATACACACAATATACAACTTATATATTCTCGAATGTGTAAACTTTAAAATAAAAAATCCAGACCTGTTCCAACATCTAAAAAGAACTAATGAATATAATACCAGACTTAAAGAAAATCTAAACACTGATATACCTCATTTCTCGTACCTACAAAAAAACATTACTTTTAATATAGTAAAAATTTGGAACTGCTTGCCTTTAAATTTGAGAATACAGAACAACAGAACAATCGAACAAACATTGAATATTTTTTTGCAAAAAATTTTTTATTATAGTTTACAGGAATTCTTAAATGATGAAGAAATAGCCACATTATATCCCTAGCAGGTAAAGTAACTCAGCAACAAAATAAAACAATAAAAAATTCTGGGAGTTTTTAATGTAGAATTAAACAAATAAATAATTAAATATATATATTTTTTTAAGGGGAACTGAAACGCAAAATATTATTGTTTGTGAAAAAAATAAAAGTACTTCGTTTTATACTCGATTGTGATAAGATTTGTGTTAGAATTTAGGTTTTTTATACTTGACAAGTTCTACGCCCTGATGGGTATCTGTATTAGAATTAGATTTTAATTAATTTTGATACTGTAACAGAACTAGTAATATATACATTTACATTTACACTCTTGGGGTATAGTAGTAAGGTAAGTAAACAGTCACTTAAGGCCGCTTGACATGGTGCATGACAATAAAATTTGCAGGCAAATGTATGAAATTTTGGCCAGGAGCATGCACAATACAAATCTAGCTGATTGTTGCAGGCAATCCATTTTTATCGGTCCGGTGCCATTTTTTTGCATGCAAACTGGGGAATTTTTACCTAGATTCTGGGGAATCCATGCATGGCCATGCACAATGTCAAACGAAAAGAAGATTTTTTGCAGGCAACAATTTGACCGACATTTTTTGCTTGCCAATATTTGCAGCGCGTCATGTACCATGTCAAGCGGCCTTTAAGATGATTGCCCCAAATCTAGCACTTCTGCTTATGCTGCATTATTTTATGCTGAGTTTATACACTTTACATACAGATAAAAATAATAGTTGATTCTATAAAATAAAAAGTTGGACAACTTTTAACTTTTTTTTTATTTTTATCTGAAAACAGATGTGCAACATCACATCATATGATCTTTGTTGTTGTTTTGGTATAGAATTTGAGTATTTTTTTCAGTTTTTTTTTAACCATTTTAAGATTTTTAAGCAATCCAACTTTAAAAAGCCATTTATCTTTTAATTCAAAAAAACGTACAGATTGTGTTTTTTTACAAAAATATTGATGTTTGTTTATTATTTTGGCTGTCTAAATAGCAAAATAGGTATTTTAATTTTTATATACATAACCCCTGCATAAAAATAAAACAAAAGTACATATTAAAATAGAATTCATATTATTTTCTACAAAAACAGTGTTCAACATTTATTAAAAAACTACCTCCGATAATGAAGTTTTTCACTGAAAACGGCGTTTTTCACAGAGCAAGTGCAAAAGTTTTGCACACGCTGTATATTCCATGAAATTTTTTTTTCACAAATCGCTCGAATTATGGACCTCGCTAAGGCTCGGCCCACCAAACTGTCTCGCCCTGATAAATAAATTCATTTTTAAAACTTGTTGTTTCAACAACAAAATATTTTTATTTTAATTTTTCCTTTAAAATGAGTCTCATTCAGTGGCGGCTCGTGGTCATTTGCAAAGGTGAAGCAAAACAATGACATAAAGGTACTCGCCGCAGGCAAAAAAAATAGGCATCATGAGCAAAAACATTAATTTGAGTCTTAAAAAGTAGTTATTTTACCCATTATTGTAAAAAATAATATGATATTTAAGCTCCTGATTAATTTTTATCTGTATAAACCAAGCACACAATACTTTTTTGTTTTGAAACTACAGAATAAACCATTTGTATCTCCTTTTTTAAGTTTCACCTCCCAAGAAAATTTGTTTGGTGTTTGTGTTGATGTTTCGTATATATGTACCTGTTATTTAATAGATGTGTTTTGAAAAAGATTTTTTTTTAATTTAAAAAATACATATCAATATATATACGTACCTACCTAGTAAATTTTTATATTATGTTTATACGTATAGAGCTTTATTTTAAGGAACGTCCACTAGAATTTTTTTTTAATTGTGAGATCATATAAAAATATCCTCCATTCGCTCCAGTGGGAGTTGGCAACCCTACCAGAGGGGCTTCATTTCTTTTAAATATGCCCCTCACAAAAGACGAGAAGATATGAATAGTTCTACATAGTCTTGAAGCTTCACTCATAAAATCTCCTGATGAAATATGAAAAGAAACGTACCTACCTATAGTTAGTATACAAAGTTAAAATTATCATAAAAATTCAAAATAATGGATATGTATAGGGGAACATCCTTAAATTATGCAACACAAAAAGTCAGGATTTTTAACTCCCCCTCGTAACGCAATTTCAAGAAAAAACACATTAAAAAAACATTGCATGACGCAAAGCCAATCTCCCCCTCTTGAGTGTTTATATTCCTTATAAGGAATATAACTGGATCAATTTTGAGGGGCTTAAATCAAATTTGGTAATAAAACATTTAAATAATATTGGTGTTCCTTGGATGGTTATACACAATGGGCGTAGTCAGGGTGGGGCACTTGCCCCACCCTACGTTGTCACCTGCACCATCCTGGCTTTAGCTCATTTAGTAATACAAGAATTAAAGGGGAGCTATAAAATTTTTTGCTTTTTTGCCCCACCCTGAGTGAGACCCTGACTACGCTAATGTTATACATGGTTAGTTGACCAATTTTTAATAGGTGCTTATTTTATTAATTTAATTTGGCAGGGTTATAGTTACACTATCTGCTTATAGGTACTTACTATAGCTTTTTTAACTATAGACTATAGCAACCCCCACAACTAAAATCATTATTTATTACTACAAGCCTGTGACATAGGTATACCTATATATCCATTTTTTGTATTTTTTTAAATTTAACTTTGCATACCTATACTATCCATGAAGATGAGATGAGATGAGAAGAATCATTGTATCGACAGTGCTAGAATAAATTATTATTTACTTGTATAATATAATTCAATTTTTTTTTGTTAATAAATTATTTAGAAACCTTATGCAGTAGGTACTTTTTTTTCACTTTTATTGGGTCACTGAATAATGACTTTTCAGTCCTTTATTTTAAACCAAAAACTTTGAGTTTTTGGTTATTATAGAAAAAAAGTTATGTAAAAATTTTACATTTTTTGTAACAAATATGTTCTAATGAAAAATTATTTGAAATACATTTTCTTTGAACTAAAATTCATTCAAAAACATTTTCTTTAAATGGAAATTTGTTCGAACAAACTTCTAATCGAAGAAAATGTTTGTTCGAACAAACTTCTAATCGAAGAAAATGTTTTTGAACAATTTTCTGTATATAGAAAATTTTATTGAATGATTATCCTTTTGAAGAAAATGTTTTTTTAAATTTAATTATTGATTTAGAATCTTAATAAGGTACTTTATTTTTTTTATGTGTTTTTGGTGATTATAAAAATACTCTGCCAATACATGGGTATCTAAGCTCACACTAGGTACTATAGTTATAGTGTACGTGTGAGCTAATATACCTAAAAACTGAAATATATTTTATTCAACTCCATACTCAATTACCTTTCGTTTGATACCACACAAGCCATGTTTTGACTTAAACTCTAATTTTTGAAATCTACCCCCACCCTTTTTTAAAACTAAAATGTATTTTGTTTAACTCCAGACTCAATTACCTTTCGTTTGAGATCACACACGACATATTTTCACTTAAACTCTCAGAGAAACTTTTTTTTTTCTCAAAAAAATCAACATAGCTCACACAACTATGGTATAGTAGTAGTGTGAGCTAAAATAAATTTTAAAATTAAGATTTTACAGTTTTTGTAACATTTGAGTAAAAATATGTTCAAATGGAAAATTCTTCTAAATCATTTTCTCCTAAAACATTTTCCTTGGATGGAAATTTCTCGAAAAACATTTTCTTTAAATGGAAATTTGTGCAAACAAATTTCTATTTGAAGAAAATGTTTTTGAACAATTTTCTCTTTGAAGGAAATTTTATTGAATAATTATCCTTTTGAACAAAATGTTTTTTAAAATAAAAAGTGAATTAATTATTGAAGAAACTTCATAAGGTACTTTATTTTTTTAAATTAAAATAACAACTATACAGTGCTTACTTAAAATCAATAACTGTTTTTGGTGATTATAGAAAAATAGTTTTTAAAATTTAGATTTTACATTTTTTTAGAACATGGGAACAGAAATTTGTTCAAAAATATTTTCAAGAAAATTTTACTAAATAATTATCCTTTTGAAGAACTGAACAAAAAATGTTCTATAAAACATGTACTCAAAGTATGTAGCAGGCATGTAGATAGCTTTTCTTTCTGGGGAGATACTCCCATATAGAAAGTCCTGTGTTGTTTCTCAGTGACGGTGCATGATGTTTTGGACAGGGTAGGCAGAAATGCTTGCCGGAGGCAAGTCCACTGAATACAGAACATTTTAGTAGTGAAGTGCCCAACACTAAAATTTCATAATAAAAACTTGTTCAAGGAGGGGGGAAATGTCCCCCCAGTGCCCCCCCTCCTAATATATGTGCCTGGTATCTATTTCTCACAAACTATTATGAAACTGAACTTCACTTCATATTGCTCAACTGTTTTTGTTTGTGGAAATGTAATCACTTTACACACTTTTCTTATGAATTATATTATTTTTAATAATAATTAACAAATAATATTTGATAATACATTGTATTCTATTTCACATTCACATAGTTACATTACTATAATTGAATAAATCACAAAAGAGATTTGGGTGGCATCTACTGGTCTCGAAGGATGTTTATTTCTCTGCAACAAGTTTTTTATTTGGACCAACATAGCAGATGATAGGTATTGCTTGCAAGCTTGAGAAGTTTGTTGTTGTTGTAGACACATAAGTAACCTGTAACAAAAAAATCATATATTAAAAACTAATATTTTTCAAGAAGATGCAAATTTTCCAGCACTAATTATTTTTAAAAAGTACTACTTAGGTAAGCAAACAAAAGTTTTTTAAATTTTAAGGCCTGAGTCTCAAGACCAACTTAAGCTATAATTTTCTTGATTCCTACAGTTTTTATTTCCAAGTGAAAAAAAAATATTTTGTTATGGATCGTTCATACTCGTCTTTTGTCTAGTCTTTTGTCTTGGTTTAGTCATATGTCGTGTCATAAGAAAGTTAAAACCACTGTTTCTTATGGGAGTGTTCATACAATGCTTTTGCTTTTGTTTTTGATTAGTCTTTGTCTTAAGAGTTGCCAACTTTCAATCCTTAGGACAAGGACTAAGACGAGTGACAGACATCAGCTGATATTTGTTGTTTCTTTTTACAGGGCGTCCGAAGAGCGCAAGCGCGCGGCCGAAATTTTGAATTTACCGCCATTAATCATGTTTTTAACAGAAAATCTCAACATAACCTCAAAATTTTATTTGTTTTTATTTTCTTTTTCGCTTTTGTTCTTTCGTGTCTGTGTTTCGTGCACAGATTAGGTTAAATAAGATTGTTTTGTGTAGAAAATGACTTTTGAAAAGGGGCCTTTTTATTGAAATTGATTTTTTTTTTCAGTGGGTTATGACTAAGACTAATCAAAAACAAAAGACGAGTATGAACCGCCGATTTTGTTTAAGACAGCTAAGACTAAT
The DNA here is from genome assembly GCA_963576565.1 of Aspidapion aeneum. NCBI lineage: Eukaryota > Metazoa > Arthropoda > Insecta > Coleoptera > Brentidae > Aspidapion > Aspidapion aeneum. The sequence goes on from OY755044.1 coordinate 48,050,989, forward strand.
CAAAGGACAAAGACTAATCAAAAACAAAAGACTAAGACGAGTATGAACAATACTTTAGTTACTAGACAAAACTTAATACTTACGTTTGAACATATCGCACAACAGCTACAAAACCAAAACTATCGAACGTTGAACATAAATATAAATTAGTTCAATATAAATTATAAATTAAAATAAACATTTCCAGAAAAATGCAATCCTAACCCACTTTTGTCTTTATCAAGCTTATTTTTTGTTGTGAAATGCAGAACCAGTATTGCCAACTATTGGAAAGCGAAAATCCGTAGCGTAAACGCGAAAAATCTGTAGAAATCCGTAGGTTCAAAGAAGACTAAAAACAAAAAAGGTGCTTTTTTTACAATTAAAAAGTTTATATTGGTTTGATTTTTTCTTTTTTTGACAGTGACAGGAGTGCACAACGTTTTTGGTTCGGAATTGCACGAGAACGGTACGGTACCTATACTGCTCCGGTCCAACGGATCCAAATAAATATTTTTGCAATGCCGCCAATTTGAAATTAGAAAAAATAAAAAGTACGTACTTTTTTAACCTTTTTTATTTAGTTAAGGTACGTACAAACACTAATATTTTCTAGTGCAACATACATAACGTAAAACATAGTTTAACTTTCGTGGCGCGAAGCGTTGTTTGACTCCCCATCAAACAACGCGCGAAGTAATACAATTCGTTCTAAATAATGTTGCAACCACCGTCCGCTAGATGTCTAGAAAAATAAGGTTACTGATCCAAGCCAAACCTTTGTAAAAAATGATTAAAATGTAGGAAAAAAATTAAAGATAATAGGGACCTATTGCAATAGTGCCAGGCACTATATTAACAGTTTCGCATTACAAACTGACAGTTGATCTTTCAAGATTGACATACCAAAGTCGAATTTATAAATCCCGTCGTTTATTTTCCATTAATTGTGACGTCACTATTAAATCCGGCTCGTATAATACACAAAGGCCTAATTTGGACACAGCTGTTCTTATAATGAGAAACTGTCAATATAGTGCCCGGAACAATTTGTGCCTAGCACTATTGCAATAGGTCCTTACTGAGGACAGATAAGGAGGAATGAGGCGCGGCCGCCGTTGTGTTTCGATGTTTATCGTTTTTTAGTAAAATTGCCAAAAATCTGTAGATTTGGATCCAAAATCGGATGTCGCAGATCGAAATCCAAAATCCGTAGATCTACAGATAAATCCGTAGGGTTGGCAACACTGTGCAGAACTGACTGACGGTAGCGTTGCACAGTGGGCCAAATCAGATATCCAAATGCAATTTTTCTTGGTAATACTAAATATTAACAAAACCAACATTTTTTGAAAGAATGGAATAAATGTATGTTTATACGCCAAGGAAGTAGCTTGAGGAAGGGGGTAAGCCCTCTAAGATCAAAATTAGCCCCTTTCAAACGAAATGAACATAATCTATCAGGGGCGCCGACCAAGTCCACAAATAACATGCGGATTAGGTCTTCCTTCTCTGTTTTTTCTAGAATTTTAGTGACATAATTAAGTGATTCGTTATAAAAAAAATAAGCTCTCCTAGAAAAAGAAAACATCGTTTTACTTTAATTGCTGTTTTTGTAGTTTAATAATAATATACAAATAGATTCCTACATAAAAAGTATAACTGCCTGTATTTCTATGGGAAGGGGTAAAGTGAGATATTCCCCTCCCCCATAACCAGCCCCCTCACAACAAACCTACCACAATCTGCCCCCCGTCCGATATCATAAGGACTGAAGATTTTTGAAGTGTAAACTTCTTTAGGCGCGTTTAGCAGTTTTTGTGGGTACTGAATTAAACTGAGCCGTCAGGCTCGGCAATGTAACGCTCATTCGGGTGAAGTCGGCTCGAGTCGACTGTGAGAGGAACATTCAGCGAGCGACATGATGATGCAGATGAAGGCCAGTATTATTAATTTCGCCTTGTTGAAGTTTACACTTCTGCCGTGTGGTCTTAAGCACACACAATAATTTTTTATTTAATGATATGACATAACTTTGTAAAAGTCACTTTTGCATTTGGGTAGGGGAATGTGTCCACGATCAAACATAACAGGTATTTTCCTAAATAAACCAGATCACGTTTTTATTTTCCATAAGTAAAGGCTCAACGAAATCTTTATGGTTAAATATAAAAGATAGATCAGTGTCCTCTTCTAATACAAAAAATGTTTTTAAAAAGAAGAAACATTCTGTGCCGTTGTGGAACTTGTGTTCCAAAATAAGACAAGAGTTGCAACAATGTTTTAAGAAACTTGTAGGACTTAAATATGTGTTTCAAACTTATGTATGTTTTACTTAGTACACAGTTTTTTTTTTAACTGAATTTCTAATTCAAATCGGATCATATACAATTTTTTATTTATACAAGGTGTTTAAGTTATTGTCAAAAGTCAAAAAGTTTATATAAACATAGACACGCAAACGCTTAGTTTTCGAGATACAGGGTGTTAAAATTTCATATATTTTTTAGTTTTTTGTTTATAGCTCGTGCAGTTTTTGAGATATGCAGCTCAAATTTAACACATATATTTAGCTGGTGTCATTACACTATAAGACATATCAAACAATAGTAAAAATCTAGAAGGTTATACTTTTTCAGGGCTCATGTCACTTTTTTCCTGGGTTATTTTTTTGTTGTAAGCCACTGGTAGATTCTAAAACAAGAAATAAAATCCTTGTTTCGTTTGCAAATTTTTTTTTCTCTTGCAATTTTTTCGCATCTCTAACCGTTTATAAAAAAGCTTTTGCGCCAAAGACTGCTATCATCAAAATAAAAAATGCTTCGGTATGGCATGGCGGCTGTATCAAAATAAACAAAAAATATTATCTCGAAAACTAAGCGTTTATAGACCTATGTTTATATGAACTTTTTGTCTTAAAATCACTCAAGAAATTTAATACTAAAATTATGTTATTGAACACCATGTATATATGGGTCTGAGTGGAAGAGCGTGCTAAACAAACGACTTTTTTTCTAATAGTGCCTAATTTTTCTCAAATTTTTGTACGCGGCGACATTTTTTTCATTGAATATTTTCTGTCATGTGCACAATATATGGGAGGGTAGAAGAAAGAAAATTCTTATTATTTGTATTTTTTTGCAATACTTATTTTAGGTACTAGCAGGTGGAGCCCATCTTCAGTAAACTAATCTAGCCTACCTAAACTATATCACACTCGTCCCCCTTGTACGAGTTTCCTTATATCTTCCATTACTTAAATCTTTTTCCGATCTAAAAATTAAACCTATTAAATGAACGGACAAGTCGCTCCCCTCGCTGGTGCAATAGTCTAGGTACTAATTGTAGGCTAGGCTACAAATGTCCGCCCTTTTTTTGCATTGGTTCGGTTAGGTTTATGACTTTTGACCTAATTAGTCCATTAAACAAGTGTTTACTACTTTAGACATTATTTCATACATATGAAAAATGACCGATAGTTTTAAAAAGTAGACAAGTATTTGTAAACATAAATATTATTTTTCAAATTAAATCAAATCTTTATTATTTTTCCGTACAAATTGTACATAAACATTAATTAAAAGTGGTTTGGTTAGATATTATTTAAAAAAAACGTTAATTAAGTACATGTTTGCATTTTCACTAATATAACAATATAACCATCAAAATGGAGTTATTTTTATTTTATATTTGGATTGCCTTAAGAGTTTGACTTTAGAGCAATTAAATTTAAAATTAAACCGATTTTAAAGGAAAAAAAGAATTATACCCACATCCCAGCCAAAGCTATCAGGTAAAAACTATAAATAATCTAAAAATGCGGAATTATTTTTAAAAAGAGTATCGTTATATAAATCCAAGTATGTGACATTCTCTTTAATTTTGTTTTAATGACTGCCTTTTTAAATTAGTCGTTTTGTAACCGTGTAACCAAATTAAATATAAATGTTCCGTCAATTAAAACAAATAAGTTGTATAGTTTTAGCGTATAGTAGCCATCTTGAATTTTAAAAAAAGCCGTATTAATCTTTATTTGCATTTAAAGCCTTAAGGAAGGTATCGTAATCTTATTCCAATTGATTAATAACTAACCTAAAAAAATAACAATAGCCGGCTTCGCTGGTTCAGCCTGACTTGCACATGTCATAGCGTAAAAAAATCGCCTTAACAAGGGCTTATAAAACATGTATGCCAAATTTCATTAAAATTGATTAAGTAGTATCTGAAATAATCTTTATTTTATATTTGCGATCATTTTTGTTTAGTTGGATTGAAAAACTTATTTACTTTACATATATTTAAAAATTTTTTAAATCAGTACCTGGTCAAATATTTAGCTGCATTTTAAATATGAAATGTTTTTATAGGACACCCGGTACATCGGTAGCTAAAATTTTGAGGATTTACTACCCTTTAATCTTGTAATACAAAACTGCTAAATTATAACAATTGGTCCCACTGTGCGACGACCCTCCACGTTATTCATCGCCACTGCCAAGGGGTGCTGTGCAGTCTAGACAGGCGGCGTTGCCGGGCATCACGTTAAATCTTGAGGCTAAAATTTTTTAGTCGGTCAAAACGATCGGAAGGTTAATCAAGGCCAACACAAAAATAGAGGCCACGACCCTGAAAAAATCAGCTGTTCTCCCGGGGCTGAATTTTACATTGGGTCTTATGGGAGGTCAGAGGTTTTTTTATGGTATTTTCAAAATGGCACTACAGATTTCCGCAAAATTTCAGTGAAATATTCTCAGACACCATCCCGATATTCCACCAAAGGTTTGTAAGGAAGCAACATGATTAAAAGGTTAAAATCTTCAAGATTTAGCATTCCTTATTTTGAATTCAAATTACCCGCCATGTACCACATGCCAACTGTTATATTTGACATGTATTTGACTTTGTCATCTGTGATTGTCACATTTGCTTCTGCTTTAAATTTAATTTTTGTGTGAGCTAATGAAGCGGCTATGAAAAATTAAGGATTACTATACATTAAAAAAAATTGTTCTGCCAGAATAAAGTAAAAACAATCTCAAAAATGACTTTATTTAAAAAAAAATCAAATATTCATGAACCGTCATTCCAACTTCAATTTTTTAAAGACAATCAGCTGTGTCGTACCGTGACCATCAAAAAAAAATCAGCCCCGGATGTGACGTCAAGAAAGTGGAGGATCGTGGCCCGTCCGTTTTGATAGCCCTGGGTTAATTTACAAAAATCGTCCCCCAGCAATAAAAATATTCAAAAGTCAAAATTATGCCAAAATTTGTCAATGATATTTTCACAGTACGCCAAATATTTTTAGCGCTACACCCCGTATTTTTAGTTCAGGACGATAGCTCCGCGATGGCATGGCGCCCAGCAGAAAATGCACCGTTAAGCCCTGTATCCTGCGTGTCTTTAAATGTCTTTTGGAATTTGAATTTGTTAAGCACTTGATGTGCACATCGATAAAACTCATAAAACTTGTCAAATTTGTTTTTCGCGAAGATTTTTTTTATGTTCGCGTTGAAGTGGAATTTTGAGATAAAAATCCAAAGAAAATCACTGTGTTTGCGTTTTATCACGGGAAAGTGAAATTTTGCAGAGCAGAGCGATGACTTCTCTCAAAAAAGGTTTAGAATGAGAGGTGCTTGTTGTGTTATGGTTCGGTTCGGTGTAAGTGCAATAGTTACTGATTTGTAATGTATTCATACTAATATAAATTATGATTAAAATAAATTGTTATTCTATTATGCAAAATTTGGACAAGGCCAACACAAAAATAGAGGCCACGACCCTGAAAAAATCAGCTGTTCTCCCGGGGCTGAATTTTACATTGGGTCTTATGGGAGGTCAGATGTTTTTTCACGATATTTTCAAAATGGCACTACAGATTTCTGCAAAATTTCAGTGAAATATGCTCAGACACCATCCCGATAATCCACCAAAGGTTTGTAAGGAAGCAACATGATTAAAAGGTTAAAATCCACAAGATTTAGCATTCCTTATTTTGAATTCAAATTACCCGCCATGTACGACATGCCAACTGTTATATTTGACATGTATTTGACTTTGTCATATGTGATTGTCACATTCGCTTCTGCTTTAAACTTAATTTTTGTGTGAGCTTATGAAGCGGCTATGAAAAATTAGGGCTTACTATACATTTAAAAAAAATTGTTCTGCCAGAATAAAGTAAAAACAATCTCAAAAACGGTTTTATTTTTAAAAAAATCAAATATCCATGAACCGTCATTCCAACTTCAATATTTTAAAGACAATCAGCTGTGTCGTAACGTGACCATCAAAAAAAAAATCAGCCCCGGATGTGACGTCAACAAAGTGGAGGATCGTGGCCCGTCCATTTTGATAGCCCTGATTTGGACAAAGAATTTCAACAAAAAATAAAAACTAACTGACCTGTATAATAATATACAAGGCGCAGAGCGCAAAAATTAGTTCAAACAGACAGCTACGGGATGGCGCTGTTCAACTGCCATTAATAGGGTCACTGCATCACGAAGACGTAGTGTCTTCTTAGGGTAGCGACACGACAGCTAAATATTTTTGGTTATATGACGAATCTGACACTGTCAGGAGCGTAGCTTTTTTTGTGTTCAAAAAAATAAAATGGTTTACAAATGTTACGTAAAGACCTGTCCATCACACCCCTTATATATATTTAGACTGTCCAAAAAAACAAGCCATTAAAATAATGCTTTTTCAGATTATCGAATATAAAAACTAAATTTTTTATGATTTCATATTTATTAGGACTCACACAGCGCAAGAAACAAAAAATTAGTTGACATGTTTTATAAAATATAAAAAACTGTTGTTGGATTTTGTATCATTTAATAAATTTCTTTATGCACTCTAGGGCATAAACGTGTACGTTTATTCCCTTTTTTCATGGACTGAGGTAGTATTTTTCATCCCCTGTGATTAAAAGTAATTTCTTTAAAACTATAAAGGCAAAATATAGGTTTTTGGGATCATTTTAGTTTAAAAAAAAAAAACAAAAAGCTATCATGATACACGATACGGTTATTCTGTTGCTTCCAGCTTGGCGGCAGTTTACTGTACTTTGCTGATGACTTGGTTGGTTTCGATTGTTATTATTGTGTCCTTTGGCATAGCCTCTATATAAACGAAGCATTTAACTTTCTAGACTTCTCCAGGATGTAAAACAGGAATACCTTTTCGATGAAATTTTCGACATTCCTTTTATTGCATCATTTTCGGTAAAGCTGCTTTCTTTGGTGGCCTTTTCAATGTCCATCTCAAAGTAGGAATAGACTTTATTATTTGATCCCTCGTTTGTTCCATCTTTGAGAAATTTAATTCGAACATATTCTCGACTCAACCTATTTAGTTTGTTATAAAATAAATATTATTTTTTTGCCAATTTTTTCTCTGTTTGTTAGCGTCTGACTGACTTTTGTTTAATGTCTACCATAGCAACGCGCCCAAAGCTCACCAAATAAATGAAAACTATCACTGCCCACTGTATTATTATATACCGGGAGTTGACATGATAAAACTAGAGTACCGGAGTAAGTGGTTTAATATTTATTTATTTTATGATTATTATTATTTTTAGTATATAAGCATTGCCATGTAAGTCCTTTTTAATCACAGCAAATTATAGCCGTCCTTCCGGTCGGGCGCAAAAAATCTTGCCGTGGGATTAAAACTAAACACAGCAGTTCCGAGGTTTATAATATACCTACTATTATTTTATTACGGTGTCCAAACAAAAGCGGGCGGCGAATAAAACGGCGAAAGAACAAAATGTCGAAGACACAAAAGGTCGAAAACATAAGGTTGAAACTAAAAAAGGCCGAAAATACAAAAGGTCGAAAAACAAAAGGCCAAAACTTCAAAAGGTCAAAAATACAAAAGGTGAAAGTACAAAAGGTCGAAAATACAAAAGGTCGAAATTCCAAAAGGTCGAAAGTACAAAAAGTCAAAAATACAAAAGGTCGAAAAACAAAAGATTGAAAAACAAAAGGTCCAAACAAAGAATCGAAAGTAGCTACACTGTAATGATTGTAAAAAAAGGCGTTATTATAGACACAGAGGCATACGCACACACACACACACACCTAACGCATACATACACGAACACACACAGACGTCACGCCGATATTGCTAAGATAAGTCAAAATACACCCAAATAAAACATTTTCATCTCGTCGGCGTCATCTCAAAAACATTTTTTTTCCTCGAAAGCAACACCTTCTCTAGCCATTGTTGCACGGGCTAGGGAGGTAAAAAAAATTCAACAATTTAAAAATTCAAGGTCAAAATTTTTTTTTGTACCATCTCTAGGTATTTGTTTGGGTAGCAACACGAATGGTCGCAGACCTCTGTTCGCAAACATTTTCCTCGAACGGAAATTTGTCGAAAACAGTTTTTTCGAACGGAAATTTGTTCGAAAACATTTTTTTCGAACAGAAATTTGTTTGAAAATTTTTTCTACGAAAGAAAATTTGTTCGAAAACAGTTTCTTTGAATGGAAATTTGTTCGAAAACATATTTTTCAAACGAAAAATTGTTCGAAAACCATTTCTTTGAACGGAATTTTGTTCAAAAACATTTTCTTGAATCAAAAATTTATTCGACAACTTCGAATGGAAATTTGTTTAAAAACATTTTTTTCAAACGGAATTTTGTTCGAAAATCATTTTTTCGAATGGAGATTTGTTCGAAAAAAGTTTCTTCGAATATAAATTTGTTCCAAAACATTTTTTCGAACGGAAATTTATTCCAAAACCATTTCTTTGAACGGAAATTTGTTGGAAACCATTTCTTTGAACGAAAATTTGTTCGAAAACAGTTTCTTCAAATGGAAATTTGTTCGAAAACATTTTTTTTAACGAAAACAGTTATTTCGAATTAACATTTGTTCGACAACATTTTTTTTTGAACGGAAATTTTTTCCAAAACAATTTCTTCGAACAAAAATTTACGATCAATTGGTGTTTTCCTCACCTTTCTCAATTGATCGCAAACGTATTCTAACCGTTCCAGACACTCGCTGACCTTTTTCCATAAAAACACTGCCTCCAAATCACAGGTTTGCACTTCATTGATAAAGGTTCGAATAACACATTTTTCGAAAATATGTTTCGGTTGGTTCGGTTTGGTTTCACACTCTCTACCCAGACAGCACAAGTACGTACTTTGTACGTACATAGTACGTAACTCTGCGACGTACTATACGTACATTTTTGGACGTCCATTTTTATAATACGTCGTGGGGATGTAATTTTAGCCATGTACTATGTACGTAAAAAACTCGTACTAGGTACCTACATGGTACGTCCAATTAAACGTAAACCATGTATATGTAAGTACTCCAGACGTATATGGTACGTACATAGGACATCCAATTAAAATAACAAAAGTGTAGAATTAGGACTAGTTACCATTAAAAACTATTCTGGCTTCCTGAACATTCCTACTTTAAAAATCAAACAAGTTTCGTGGCCAATCGGGCAAAAAGGAGTTTTTTTGTTTCCCTTATATTTTTCCGTGGGTAGCCTGAAAGCTAAACCTCACGGGGGTCCAAGATCTAATGGACACCTAATAAGTGTTGACAGTTAACCGTTTCGTCCTTATGGGACTCCTCAGAACACTGCTGGTCGATGTGACAAATCTTGCGAAGTTAATCAGACGGTTTTGTCTCTAATTAAATGTAATTAGTGAGCGAACTATAGCAAGATACGAGAGAAACAAAAAACTCAAAAGCAGGCGAAAGAAAACACTGCTATACAATATCGATCAATGAAAAGATCGAATGCAAATAAAAGAAAACAACTATAGTCCGTGACCTACGACAGCTCTTTGTCTTTCAGGCCGGATCAACACAGATTGCATTTTTACCCGTCTTCAAGACAGTGAGCGTCAATCAACGGAATTTTTAAGCCAAATAATACTAACAAACGTGGAATTTCGTACCCGTGAATTTAAAAATCAAACAAGTTTCGTGGCCAATCGGGCAAAAAGGAGTTTTTTTTGTTTCCCTTATATTTTTCCGTGGGTAGCCTGAAAGCTAAACCTCACGGGGGTCCAAGATCTAATGGACACCTAATAAGTGTTGACAGTTAACCGTTTCGTCCTTATGGGACTCCTCAGAACACTGCTGGTCGATGTGACAAATCTTGCGAAGTTAATCAGACGGTTTTGTCTCTAATTAAATGTAATTAGTGAGCGAACTATAGCAAGATACGAGAGAAACAAAAAACTCAAAAGCAGGCGAAAGAAAACACTGCTATACAATATCGATCAATGAAAAGATCGAATGCAAATAAAAGAAAACAACTATAGTCCGTGACCTACGACAGCTCTTTGTATTTCAGGCCGGATCAACACAGATTGCATTTTTACCCGTCTTCAAAACAGTGAGCGTCAATCAACGGAATTTTTAAGCCAAATAATACTAACAAACGTGGAATTTCGTACCCGTGAATTTAAAAATCAAACAAGTTTCGTGGCCAATCGGGCAAAAAGGAGAGACAAAACCGTCTGATTAACTTCGCAAGATTTGTCACATCGACCAGCAGTGTTCTGAGGAGTCCCATAAGGACGAAACGGTTAACTGTCAACACTTATTAGGTGTCCATTAGATCTTGGACCCCCGTGAGGTTTAGCTTTCAGGCTACCCACGGAAAAATATAAGGGAAACAAAAAAAACTCCTTTTTGCCCGATTGGCCACGAAACTTGTTTGATTTTTAAATTCACGGGTACGAAATTCCACGTTTGTTAGTATTATTTGGCTTAAAAATTCCGTTAATTGACGCTCACTGTCTTGAAGACGGGTAAAAATGCAATCTGTGTTGATCCGGCCTGAATGACAAAGAGCTGTCGTAGGTCACGGACTATAGTTGTTTTCTTTTATTTGCATTCGATCTTTTCATTGATCGATATTGTATAGCAGTGTTTTCTTTCGCCTGCTTTTGAGTTTTTTGTTTCTCTCGTATCTTGCTATAGTTCGCTCACTAATTACATTTAATTAGATACAAAACCGTCTGATTAACTTCGCAAGGTTTGTCACATCGACCAGCAGTGTTCTGAGGAGTCCCATAAGGACGAAACGGTTAACTGTCAACACTTATTAGGTGTCCATTAGATCTTGGACCCCCGTGAGGTTTAGCTTTCAGGCTACCCACGGAAAAATATAAGGGAAACAAAAAAAAATCCTTTTTGCCCGATTGGCCACGAAACTTGTTTGATTTTTAAATTCATGGGTACGAAATTCCACGTTTGTTAGTATTATTTGGCTTAAAAATTCCGTTGATTGACGCTCACTGTCTTGAAGACGGGTAAAAATGCAATCTGTGTTGATCCGGCCTGAAAGACAAAGAGCTGTCGTAGGTCACGGACTATAGTTGTTTTCTTTTATTTGCATTCGATCTTTTCATTGATCGATATTGTATAGCAGTGTTTTCTTTCGCCTGCTTTTGAGTTTTTTGTTTCTCTCGTATCTTGCTATAGTTCGCTCACTAATTACATTTAATTAGAGACAAAACCGTCTGATTAACTTCGCAAGATTTGTCACATTGACCAGCAGTGTTCTGAGGAGTCCCATAAGGACGAAACGGTTAACTGTCAACACTTATTAGGTGTCCATTAGATCTTGGACCCCCGTGAGGTTTAGCTTTCAGGCTACCCACGGAAAAATATAAGGGAAACAAAAAAAACTCCTTTTTGCCCGATTCGCCACGAAACTTGTTTGATTTTTAAATTCACGGGTACGAAATTCCACGTTTGTTAGTATTATTTGGCTTAAAAATTCCGTTGATTGACGCTCACTGTCTTGAAGACGGGTAAAAATGCAATCTGTGTTGATCCGGCCTGAAAGACAAAGAGCTGTCGTAGGTCACGGACTATAGTTGTTTTCTTTTATTTGCATTCGATCTTTTCATTGATCGATATTGTATAGCAGTGTTTTCTTTCGCCTGCTTTTGAGTTTTTTGTTTCTCTCGTATCTTGCTATAGTTCGCTCACTAATTACATTTAATTAGAGACAAAACCGTCTGATTAACTTCGCAAGATTTGTCACATCGACCAGCAGTGTTCTGAAGAGTCCCATAAGGACGAAACGGTTAACTGTCAACACTTATTAGGTGTCCATTAGATCTTGGACCCCCGTGAGGTTTAGCTTTCAGGCTACCCACGGAAAAATATAAGGGAAACAAAAAAAACTCCTTTTTGCCCGATTGGCCACGTAACTTGTTTGATTTTTAAATTCACGGGTACGAAATTCCACGTTTGTTAGTATTATTTGGCTTAAAAATTCCGTTGATTGACGCTCACTGTCTTGAAGACGGGTAAAAATGCAATCTGTGTTGATCCGGCCTGAAAGACAAAGAGCTGTCGTAGGTCACGGACTATAGTTGTTTTCTTTTATTTGCATTCGATCTTTTCATTGATCGATATTGTATAGCAGTGTTTTCTTTCGCCTGCTTTTGAGTTTTTTGTTTCTCTCGTATCTTGCTATAGTTCGCTCACTAATTACATTTAATTAGATACAAAACCGTCTGATTAACTTCGCAAGGTTTGTCACATCGACCAGCAGTGTTCTGAGGAGTCCCATAAGGACGAAACGGTTAACTGTCAACACTTATTAGGTGTCCATTAGATCTTGGACCCCCGTGAGGTTTAGCTTTCAGGCTACCCACGGAAAAATATAAGGGAAACAAAAAAAAATCCTTTTTGCCCGATTGGCCACGAAACTTGTTTGATTTTTAAATTCACGGGTACGAAATTCCACGTTTGTTAGTATTATTTGGCTTAAAAATTCCGTTGATTGACGCTCACTATCTTGAAGATGGGTAAAAATGCACTCTGTATTGATCCGGCCTGAAAGACAAAGAGCTGTCGTAGGTCACGGACTATAGTTGTTTTCTTTTATTTGCATTCGATCTTTTCATTGATCGATATTGTATAGCAGTGTTTTCTTTCGCCTGCTTTTGAGTTTTTTGTTTCTCTCGTATCTTGCTATAGTTCGCTCACTAATTACATTTAATTAGAGACAAAACCGTCTGATTAACTTCGCAAGATTTGTCACATCGACCAGCAGTGTTCTGAGGAGTCCCATAAGGACGAAACGGTTAACTGTCAACACTTATTAGGTGTCCATTAGATCTTGGACCCCCGTGAGGTTTAGCTTTCAGGCTACCCACGGAAAAATATAAGGGAAACAAAAAAAACTCCTTTTTGCCCGATTGGCCACGAAACTTGTTTGATTTTTAAATTCACGGGTACGAAATTCCACGTTTGTTAGTATTATTTGGCTTAAAAATTCCGTTGATTGACGCTCACTGTCTTGAAGACGGGTAAAAATGCAATCTGTGTTGATCCGGCCTGAAAGACAAAGAGCTGTCGTAGGTCACGGACTATAGTTGTTTTCTTTTATTTGCATTCGATCTTTTCATTGATCGATATTGTATAGCAGTGTTTTCTTTCGCCTGCTTTTGAGTTTTTTGTTTCTCTCGTATCTTGCTATAGTTCGCTCACTAATTACATTTAATTAGAGACAAAACCGTCTGATTAACTTCGCAAGATTTGTCACATCGACCAGCAGTGTTCTGATGAGTCCCATAAGGACGAAACGGTTAACTGTCAACACTTATTAGGTGTCCATTAGATCTTGGACCCCCGTGAGGTTTAGCTTTCAGGCTACCCACGGAAAAATATAAGGGAAACAAAAAAAACTCCTTTTTGCCCGATTGGCCACGAAACTTGTTTGATTTTTAAATTCACGGGTACGAAATTCCACGTTTATTCCTACTTTAGGTGATCTTCCAGGTTTACGTCTCGATAGATCTCTAATAATGCCGTTAAATGTTATAATCCCAAATCTAAAGAACTTATGTTATTTTAAAAACAAAGACTTACTGATATCGATGTAATATACAAAAATAAAAGTTTGGAATATTTTTCAAAAAATTATTTTTTGCACAAAGTCTACCTGTTTGAAAGCACGGCAGAACCACAGGAATGACTTTTGAAACTATAACAAATTTACAAAAAAAGGCAAAATTTAGAGTAATCCCACAGAAATTATATTTTTTATCATTTCGAGGTAAGTACTATAACTAATATTATATCTAATGGTAAAAGTGTATACATTAAATTGTTTCGTAGTCTTTTTTGTATTAATTTATATTTCAAAAATAAAAAGTTGGTCAAAAACTTATAAGTATTATTTTTAATGTTTTTAAAAATATTTTACATACTGTAGGTACTCTGAAAATTTTGAGATCGCATTACAAACTTCTAGAGAAATTGTAGGTACTCTAAAAATTCCGAGGTTTATTAATAATATTGTATAAAAATTGCATGTAGGTACTCTAATTATTCCGAGGTAAGTTGACGAGTCGCCCATGGAAATTCCGAGGCAGGTCACGTGGGCTTGTCGCTACCCATGGAGACGCCAGGCTTCCAGGATGCAGTGACCCTAGCTATTAATTGTATTAAGAGTTTAACATGGGAGTGTCCAATCTATTTGTGTGGTTTGTAATCTGTGGATATTTTCTTCTTAGTCAGTTTGAGCAGTGTTGCCAACCCTACGGATTTATCTGTAGATCTACGGATTTTGAATTTCGATCTCCGATATCCGATTTTGGATCCAAATCTACAGATTTTTGGCAATTTTACTAAAAAACGATAAATATCGTAACACAACGGCGGCCGCGCCTCATTCCTCCTTATCAGTCCTCAGACTTTTTTCCTACATTTTAATCATTTTGTAAAAAGGTTTTGCTTGGATCAGTGACCTTATTTTTATAGACATCTAGCGAACGGTCGTTGCAACATTATTTAGAAAGAATTGTATTACTTCGCGCGTTGTTTGATGAGGAGTCAAACAACGCTTCGCGCCACGAAAGTTAAACTATGTTTTCCGTTATGTATGTTGCACTAGAAAATATTAGTGTTTGTAAGTACCTTAACTAAATAAAAAAGGTTAAAAAAGTACGTAGTTTTTATTTCTTCTAATTATAACGGTTTATCCGATTAAAAAATTGGCGGCACTGCAAAATAGTTTATTTGGATCCGTTGGAACGGAGCAGTAGGTACCGCACCGTTCTTGTGCAATTCCGAACCAAAAGAGTTGTGCACTCCTGTCGTCACTGTCAAAAAGAGAAAAAAATCAAACCAATATAAACTTTTTATTTCTAAAAAAAGTACCTTTTTTGTTTTCTTCTTTGAACCTACGGATTTCTACAGATTTTTCGCGTTCACGCTACGGATTTTCGCTTTCCAATAGTTGGCAACACTGAGTTTGAAATAGATACTTATTAAAATGAATTTGTATTCTGAACAAGAGAAAATAATGGTATTATATGGGCAATAATAGCTACAGAATAATTGCCGACCACTTTGCTGCTGCGTTCCCAGACCAATTCCATATGCATCAACAGTCATGCATGCGGATTGTTTACAAGTTCGAAGAAACTGGGAGCGTCGGAAACAGATTTCCATAATTTTAGAAGAACTAAAGAATGCCATCCCTATTGCTTGCGAAGCGATTTCTCAAGAGGTACTTACAAATAATGTATTGTAAGAGTTGTATGAAAGATTGAGATAACTACTGTTTGGCCGAGTTATTTAAACATTTACTTTACTACTATTTTACCTAATCTTTTTTACACCGGTTTTTTGTCAAATAGTTAAATATAAAAAATTATTTTATTTTTATGCATTTATTTTTTACACTCTTAAACACATTAGACTGCATATGTTTCAGTGGACTGAAATTTTTTCTGGTTTGACCGGTACATAATATTTACTAGAGTCCCTGAATGTTGACATATCTGGATAATCCAAATATGTCAACATACAGGGACTCTAATATTTACAACAGTACCTTCATACAGGGTCACAATATAATATTTCTTCTCTATGTTGCAAAGGCAAACGCATCAACCTGTATTAAGCTAAAAATTAGAAAAATTCGAAAGTTTGTGTTTATGTGTGTATGTTCCTCAATCATGCAAAAACAGCTGAACCTATTTAAATGACAGGTGTCAACTTACAATATTTTTTGAGCGAGCAAAGCCGCGAGTTGGCAGCTATAGCATAGGTAATCTAATCATTAATTATTAATTATATCTATCTATCTTCCTCTAAAATACTTTCTTCAACACACTAATAGCGATTTCGGCTTCACTGCTCTGAAATCACTCGCGGGTAGAGCGATAACGTCACGAATCTCTCTCCGAGCACCCCGGGATTGATCTGAGATCGAGCGGGATTGCTCGCCTTCGGAGCAAGGGCGAACATGATTTTTCAAACACTAGATCGAAATTTCGTGGGTTTTGTAACCTGAATAAATAAAACATATTAGCTTGTCTAACGAACTGTCACGATCAGCTGTTTTTCGATCCAAGATGGTCGCCATGGGACAAACAAAGCGTTTTCCCATAAGCCGCAATGTTAACAAAAACATAATTTTTAAAAAAAGTGAAACGATTTAACTTACAACAAAGATGCTGTTTTAAGTATTGAACCTTTGTACACATGGGAAAAATGCGTTTTTCTTAAAAAAAATCAATTGAAGCCAGTAAATCTCAAATAAAAGGGACCATGTTTTGTTCAAAAGTCAGGTTATGTTTTTATTTACTTTTGTTTTTTTTTACTTTTTTTCCAGTTTTTTACTCAGTTTGAATCATTATTATTAGTTTCTGTGCTGTTATGAATTGTGGCAGCTGGGGAGAGCTTGATAATGTTAGTTTTGATGGAATGCCAAGTATTTTGACCTTAAAAAATCATCTTGATTTAAATGAACTAGGTATCAGCTCAAAGAAGGGAAAATAAAGTGGATAAGTGCTCTATTACCTGACTTAACAGAGGATAAATTGAAATATTCGAAAGTTTTTTGTCAGGTTTGTTTTGGATAAATGTGCAACTGCCATTTTGGCAACATTTTCTATTGGGATCTGTTTTTGTGCTTGAGTGGACCTTTTGCAGAAGTGTAACATAGAATTGTGTTAAACTGTAAGAAATATTTCACTATGATTTTTTTACTATTCTAGGCAATACAATACAGCAATGATCATGACTGGGTCTCTCCTGAATATCCATTCATCCATTGTTTCAAAACGGTTGAAAATTTTTAAAAATGATGGTTGAAAAAAGGGTCCCGAGAAGAAAGAAAAGGAAAACAATATGAGGTTAAAGTGTGAATAATGAGCTGAACCAAATTTGTACACCATCCTACAGAACCTTAAATAAACTTTTGGTAGTGTAGCGTCCTGTATAGTGTCGAGTGAAGTCCTGTATCATCAAAGTTTCTTTTTCTTTAATAAATATTTATTTTACAGACCTCAAAACAGTTTAGAATAAACTGGTGAGTTTGACAGTCTCCCTAACTCAAACCTCTTTTTATCTTAAACTATTTTGGTGCAAATTTTCCTTTATTTCCATGCTTTTTGACACCTAAAACTTGTACACTGTAAAATTTGTATAGTATCTGACTGGACCTACTACAAGTCCTGTTGTGAAATTTCTCCGGTACTGTACTGAGCTTATTAGCAAAAAAAATTTTTTTGCCATCATTAATAATAGATGGATAAAAAAGTTGATCTTTGTTGACTTTGATGACCACAAGAAAAACAAATAAGTTCTCTCAGATATTTTTTTCAATTTCTCTCAAAAAAATTTGGGTTCTAATACTCCTAATGGGTCATATGCTGTTACGCCCAATTGTAGAGTAGAGTATATGTTTATTTGCATAAACTTTTAGATACATAATTGAGCAAATATTGTTACAAAAAAAACAGTAATAAAAGTAATAGTAACAGTAGTAATACAACAGCGAATATTGTACTGTTGTAAAATTTGAACAGTACTTACTGTTGTGAGCTGATGAATTTGACCGTACTTAAGCCCTATGTATTATAGTTCATGGAAAATCATATGGTGATGTATGGTGTGTGAGGCCAATGACAAGAAAAAACTGTATTTTAATTTTGCAAGTTTTTTTTTTATATAATGTTTACTTATATATTTTTAAATAAACATATTTTGTAAAGTACTTATTAGAACTTTGCTTGACCAACCTTGGTTGGAACTTATATGTGCATATTGATCTGTTGGACTGACCTACCTATAAGTTGTGCCTCTTTTTCATTTTACTACTGGAGGGTTAAAACAATTAAACCACGGATCACCTTTGTTAAGATGATCAGTGATTAAACTTTGTCTAAACCTAAAAATCATAGTGAAATATTTTTCACAGTTTAATGCTATAGAAGGCCTATTACTTAGCAAAAGGTTTAGTCAAGTACAACAAAAGATCCTAATAGAAAACCTGAATCTGATGAGAAAAGTTTAGTCTATTTCAATTTCGTCTCTGTTAAGTGAGCCTTGAAGTGTGCTCTTTGAATAGAACTACTTTCCCCTACCTTGGGCTGATAGTTCATTGATTCATTGGTCAAAAACCTTTGGGGGGCCCCAGAGGTCTCATGATGTACTTTATGCTATTTTTTCTGTTTACTCATGAAATATATGGAAAATATCTAAAAAAATGTGGTTTGGGGGGTCCGGCCCCCTAGCCCCCCGCCCCCTTGGTGCGCCCATGTAATAATTCAAAATAAGTGAAAAAACTAGAAAAAAAGTTAAAAAAAAAACAAAATAAACAAAAACATAACCTACTTTTTTGAAGAAAACATGGTCCCTTTTATTTCAGATTTTCTCGCTTTAGTTTAATATTTTTAAGAAAAACGCATTTTTCTCATATGCACAAAGGATCTATTCTTCAAACTGATTAATTTTTGAGACTAAAGCTCTTGTCGTTTTTGTAAAATTTACGTTTTTGTTAACATTACGGCTTATGGGAAATCGGTTTGTTTGTCCCATGGAAGACATCTTGGATTTGATCATATGTTTTGTTAGACAGCCCTATTCTTGGTTTATAATTAGCTTGTCTAACGAACTGTCACGATCAGCTGTTTTTCGATCCAAGATGGTCGCCATGGGACAAACAAAGCGTTTTCCCATAAGCCGCAATGTTAACAAAAACGTAATTTTTAAAAAAAGTGAAACGATTTAACTTACAACAAAGATGCTGTTTTAAGTATTGAACCTTTGTACACATGGGAAAAATGCGTTTTTCTTTAAAAAAATCAATTGAAGCCAGTAAATCTCAAATAAAAGGGACCATGTTTTGTTCAAAAGGCAGGTTATGTTTTTATTTACTTTTGTTTTTTTTTTACTTTTTTTCCAGTTTTTTACTCAGTTTGAATCATTATTATTAGTTTCTGTGCTGTTATGAATTGTGGCAGCTGGGGAGAGCTTGATAATGTTAGTTTTGATGGAATGCCAAGTATTTTGACCTTAAAAAATCATCTTGATTTAAATGAACTAGGTATCAGCTCAAAGAAGGGAAAAGAAAGTGGATAAGTGCTCTATTACCTGACTTAACAGAGGATAAATTGAAATATTCGAAAGTTTTTTGTCAGGTTTGTTTTGGATAAATGTGCAACTGCCATTTTGGCAACATTTTCTATTGGGATCTTTTTTTGTGCTTGAGTGGACCTTTTGCAGAAGTGTAACATAGAATTGTGTTAAACTGTAAGAAATATTTCACTATGATTTTTTTACTATTCTAGGCAATACAATACAGCAATGATCATGACTGGGTCTCTCCTGAATATCCATTCATCCATTGTTTCAAAACGGTTGAAAAATTTTAAAAATGATGGTTGAAAAAAGGGTCCCGAGAAGAAAGAAAAGGAAAACAATATGAGGTTAAAGTGTGAATAATGAGCTGAACCAAATTTGTACACCATCCTACAGAACCTTAAATAAACTTTTGGTAGTGTAGCGTCCTGTATAGTGTCGAGTGAAGTCCTGTATCATCAAAGTTTCTTTTTCTTTAATAAATATTTATTTTACAGACCTCAAAACAGTTTAGAATAAACTGGTGAGTTTGACAGTCTCCCTAACTCAAACCTCTTTTTATCTTAAACTGTTTTGGTGCAAATTTTCCTTTATTTCCATGCTTTTTGACACCTAAAACTTGTACACCATAAAATTTGTATAGTATCTGACTGGACCTACTACAAGTCCTGTTGTGAAATTTCTCCGGTACTGTACTGAGCTTATTAGCAAAAAAATTTTTTTTGCCATCATTAATAATAGATGGATAAAAAAGTAATCTTTGTTGACTTTGATGACCACAAGAAAAACAAATAAGTTCTCTCAGATATTTTTTTCAATTTCTCTCAAAAAAATTTGGGTTCTAATACTCCTAATGGGTCATATGCTGTTACGCCCAATTGTAGAGTAGAGTATATGTTTATTTGCATAAACTTTTAGATACATAATTGAGCAAATATTGTTACAAAAAAACAGTAATAAAAGTAATAGTAATACAACAGCGAATATTGTACTGTTGTAAAATTTGAACAGTACTTACTGTTGTGAGCTGATGAATTTGACCGTACTTAAGCCCTATGTATTATAGTTCATGGAAAATCATATGGTGATGTACGGTGTGTGAGGCCAATGACAAGAAAAAACTGTATTTTAATTTTGCAAGTTTTTTTTTATATAATGTTTACTTATATTTTTTTAAATAAACATATTTTGTAAAGTACTTATTAGAAGTTTGCTTGACCAACCTTGGTTGGAACTTATATGTGCATATTTATCTGTTGGACTGACCTACCTATAAGTTGTGCCTCTTTTTCATTTTACTACTGGAGGGTTAAAACAATTAAACCACGGATCACCTTTGTTATGATGATCCGTGATTAAACTTTGTCTAAACCTAAAAATCATAGTGAAATATTTTTCACAGTTTAATGCTATAGAAGGCCTATTACTTAGCAAAAGGTTTAGTCAAGTACAACAAAAGATCCTAATAGAAAACCTGAATCTGATGAGAAAAGTTTAGTCTATTTCAATTTCGTCTCTGTTAAGTGAGCCTTGAAGTGAGCTCTTTGAATAGAACTACTTTCCCCTACCTTGGGCTGATAGTTCATTGATTCATTGGTCAAAAACCTTTGGGGGGCCCCAGAGGTCTCATGATGTACTTTATGCTATTTTTTATGTTTACTCATGAAATATATGGAAAATATCTAAAAAAATATGTGGTTTGGGAGGTCCGGCCCCCTAGCCCCCCGCCCCCTTGGTGCGCCCATGTAATAATTCAAAATAAGTGAAAAAACTAGAAAAAAGTTAAAAAAAAAAACAAAATAAACAAAAACATAACCTACTTTTTTGAAGAAAACATGGTCCCTTTTATTTCAGATTTTCTCGCTTTAGTTTAATATTTTTAAGAAAAACGCATTTTTCTCATATGCACAAAGGATCTATTCTTAAAACTGATTAATTTTTGAGACTAAAGCTCTTTTCGTTTTTGTAAAATTTACGTTTTTGTTAACATTACGGCTTATGGGAAATCGGTTTGTTTGTCCCATGGAAGACATCTTGGATTTGATCATATGTTTTGTTAGACAGCCCTATTAGCTTGTCTAACGAACTGTCACGATCAGCTGTTTTTCGATCCAAGATGGTCGCCATGGGACAAACAAAGTGTTTTCCCATAAGCCGCAATGTTAACAAAAACGTAATTTTTAAAAAAAGTGAAACGATTTAACTTACAACAAAGATGCTGTTTTAAGTATTGAACCTTTGTACACATGGGAAAAATGCGTTTTTCTTAAAAAAAATCAATTGAAGCCAGTAAATCTCAAATAAAAGGGACCATGTTTTGTTCAAAAGTCAGGTTATGTTTTTATTTACTTTTGTTTTTTTTTACTTTTTTTCCAGTTTTTTACTCAGTTTGAATCATTATTATTAGTTTCTGTGCTGTTATGAATTGTGGCAGCTGGGGAGAGCTTGATAATGTTAGTTTTGATGGAATGCCAAGTATTTTGACCTTAAAAAATCATCTTGATTTAAATGAACTAGGTATCAGCTCAAAGAAAGTGGATAAGTCTCTTTACTCTATTACCTGACTTAACAGAGGATAAATTGAAATATTCGAAAGTTTTTTGTCAGGTTTGTTTTGGATAAATGTACAACTGCCATTTTGGTGCAAATTTTCCTTTATTTCCATGCTTTTTGACACCTAAAACTTGTACACCGTAAAATTTGTATAGTATCTGACTGGACCTACTACAAGTCCTGTTGTGAAATTTCTCCGGTACTGTTTGTTTGTTTGTTTGTTTAATCTTTATTGCCATCAAATCATTTTTACAAATGCAAGAGCAACGTCAAAAATTGTTAGATCTAAGATCCTTAAAATACATTTTCATAATGAGTTAAAGCTACATAAAACTTACAATACCTATTTACATACACACCCATCTATTTTTGTTTTAAAAAAGAAAATCAAAAGAGTAATATTGTTTTTCTAATAAATAGTTATTTACTGCCTTTTTGAAACCTACAATACTTAGTATGTCCCTGATTGTTTTGGGGAGCATCTGATATGTTTTCACAGCTCGATAATAGGGGCCTGTTTCAAAAAAACTGGAGCTGTGTGAAGGTATGGCAAGTTCATCTCTGGTTCTTGTGGTCATGGCTGTTACAGATGCATTGTCTCGATTTATTGTAAATAATGCAGGATGTTTTTTAACAAATGTGACTAGGCATTTGAAATAAAGTGAAGGAGCTGTGAGAAGATTAAGGGTTTTAAAATGTGATCTACATGAAGCTCTTGGGTGCAATTTTAACATGCAACGTATTACTCGTTTTTGTGCTTTGAAAACTTTCTCTGCATCCGACGCCGCTCCCCAGAAAAGCACTCCATAACATATGACAGATTGGACTGAAGCATAATAGAAGGTCTTAAGACTATCCAGAGATAAGATTTCTCTTAATCTCCGAATAGCAGCACAGTGGCTATTTATTCTACCTGCGGTGAACTGTATATGTGCACTCCAGCTTAAGGTCGAATCAACTATAAGTCCTAGGAATTTACTGTCATTGGTTTGTTCTATGGTTTTGCCATTCAAGGGAACATAGAGAGAGACATCAGAGACACCGATCTTTCTAAAGCTTATAAGTTTTGTTTTTAACACGTTGAGTTTTAAATGATTGCATTCACTCCAATATTTCATTCGTTCTGCTGCTATCGCGCAACCTGCCGATAGGGCCGACACCGATTCTGCAGTTACGATTGCGCCTGTGTCATCAGCAAATTGAGACACAAGATCTGCATCCACCACTGCCGACAGGCTGTCGACGTACAGCAGAAAGAGAACCGGACCCAATATCGAACCCTGTGGGACACCCTGCTTTATTTCGGTGGTCTTTGAGAAGCAATCGGAACCATTCTGCCTCACATTCACAGTCTGCTTCCGGTCGCTCAAATAAGACTGTAGAAGTTTTTTGCAATCACCTCCAATTCCAAAACTGTTTAGCTTATTTAACAGCAGCTCATGGTCTACGGTGTCAAAGGCCTTTGAGAGGTCAAAGAAAAGCCCTGACACAGCTTGTCTCTTATCTAGCTCCTCGACTATGAATGTAATGGTTTTGAAGATTGCCAATTGTGTCGATTTGTTAGGCAGAAATCCAAACTGTGTCTCAGATAGGAGCTTATTTGAGACTACATACTCCAGAATTCTTCTGTATATCACCCTCTCAAAAACCTTCGACACAGCAGGCAGAATGGAGATTGGCCGATAATTATTTATGTTTGTTTTTTCGCTGTTTTTATAAACGGGAGTAATCTTTGCAAGTTTGAGCTTATCCGGAAACATTCCTGAGATGAGACAGTGGTTTATGATATTGCATAGTGGGTTCATTATCTGCTTAGCTACATGCTTTAATAGAAATATCGGTACTTCATCAATTCCTGCTGATGTTTTTTGAGGTAGGGCTTTTAAAATGTCATCAATCTCTTTAGTATTGCATGGCCGCCATGCTAGAAGTGAATTTGTTTGTGTTTCGTTAGGAAAATTTGTTTCGTTCATAAGGTTTGTTTGGTAAGTGTTATTTTTGGGGCTTATGGGTACATCGAAGAATGCTCCGAACATATCAGCAATTGTTTGTGGGTCTTTTGTGACAACACTATTGTTTGTTTTAAGGTAAATTTCATTCTTACAATTTTTGTTTGTTTGTTGGTTTATTATACTCCAAACACTCTTAACCTTGTTCCTACTATTTGCAATTATGTTTTCGTTAATGGATTTTTTGTATTTAGAGAGAAACTTCTTGTATTGCTTTCTTTCATACTTATATTTTTTTAACATTTCTGCACTATTTGTTCTTTTTGCAAGTATATAGAGATCCTTTATTTTTTCGGAGCATTCTTTGATCTCCCTAGTTACCCAGCGTTTTTTTCGCTGTTTAATTCTACAGGGCGATAAAGGAAAGCAAGTGTCAAAATAATATTTAAATATAGAATCAAATTTTTCATATTTTGTATTAACCTGATTTTCTGAATACACTTCATCCCAGTGTTCATTAGATAGTTGATTTTTGAAGTTTTCTATGTTTGTGTTTGTGAAAAACCTTTTTTTACTTGTTTGACTTTTGTTTTTTTGGTTGATTTTTACGTCCAAGCACTGTCCATAGTGGTCAGATATTTTTGTCTTGTCAATCATACCATTCACAAGCTCACAGTTGAGGTTGCTTAGCATGTTGTCTAGTTGGTTTTGAGACGAGGGTCTTGTTATACCATTGATGTGCGCTGTAAGATCAAAGCTAGAAAATAGTTGAAGCATGTTAGTTGCATTTTCTGTTTTTTTATTAAAATGAAAGTTAAAGTCACCACATGCAATCAGTGGCCTTGCTGTATTGTAGGTTTCTTCAAGGAGATCTGTAACTATGTTGAAGAACTCATGTTCATTTCCATTGGGAGACCTATAAATACATAAAATTGTTAAAAACTTCTTATAAAGATATAAATTTATAGATGTAACTAACTGTACTGAGCTTATTAGCAAAAAAAATTTTTTTGCCATCATTAATAACAGATGGATAAAAAAGTAATCTTTGTTGACTTTGATGACCACAAGAAAAACAAATAAGTTCTCTCAGATATTTTTTTCAATTTCTCTCAAAAAAATTTGGGTTCTAATACTCCTAATGGGTCATATGCTGTTACGCCCAATTGTAGAGTAGAGTATATGTTTATTTGCATAAACATAAAAAAACAGTAATAAAAGTAATAGTAACAGTAGTAATACAACAGTGAATATCGTACTGTTGTAAAATTTGAACAGTACTTACTGTTGTGAGCTGATGAATTTGACCGTACTTAAGCTCTATGTATTATAGTTCATGGAAAATCATATGGTGATGTACGGTGTGTGAGGCCAATGACAAGAAAAAACTGTATTTTAATTTTGCAAGTTTTTTTTTTATATAATGTTTACTTATATTTTTTTAAATAAACATATTTTGTAAAGTACTTATTAGAAGTTTGCTTGACCAACCTTGGTTGGAACTTATATGTGCATATTGATCTGTTGGACTGACCTACCTATAAATTGTGCCTCTTTTTCATTTTACTACTGGAGGGTTAAAACAATTAAACCACGGATCACCTTTGTTAAGATGATCTGTGATTAAACTTTGTCTAAACCTAAAAATCATAGTGAAATATTTTTCACAGTTTAATGCTATAGAAGGCCTATTACTTAGCAAAAGGTTTAGTCAAGTACAACAAAAGATCCTAATAGAAAACCTGAATCTGATGAGAAAAGTTTAGTCTATTTCAATTTCGTCTCTGTTAAGTGAGCCTTGACGTGAGCTCTTTGAATAGAACTACTTTCCCCTACCTTGGGCTGATAGTTCATTGATTCATTGGTCAAAAAACTTCAAAAACCTTTGGGGGCCCCAGAGGTCTCATGATGTACTTTATGCTATTTTTTCTGTTTACTCATGAAATATATGGAAAATATCTAAAAAAATATGTGGTTTGGGGGGTCCGGCCCCCTAGCCCCCCGCCCCCTTGGTGCGCCCATGTAATAATTCAAAATAAGTGAAAAAAATAGAAAAAAAAGTTAAAAAAAAAAAACAAAATAAACAAAAACATAACCTACTTTTTTGAAGAAAACATGGTCCCTTTTATTTCAGATTTTCTCGCTTTAGTTTAATATTTTTAAGAAAAACGCATTTTTCTCATATGCACAAAGGATCTATTCTTAAAACTGATTCATTTTTGAGACTAAAGCTCTTGTCGTTTTTGTAAAATTTACGTTTTTGTTAACATTACGGCTTATGGGAAATCGGTTTGTTTGTCCCATGGAAGACATCTTGGATTTGATCATATGTTTTGTTAGACAGCCTTATTTTTTTAATTAAATTTTTTTGTTGCATTGTAGTATATGTATGTAAATTTTTTAAATGCAAAACACGGAAAACACCTATAAAACACACATATATCAAAGGTTGATATCTAAAAAGTGGGGTTATGTTTTTGTTTTGATCTGAAACGTTGCTCCGTCAAAAGAGATGGAGCAATTTAGAGCACCCGCTCGGAGATTTGCGGGCAATAGTCGAGCACGCAAATCTTTTTTAGGGCACTGCTCTTTTTTAAGTCGAACGCGTGCATCCGTTTCAGAGCAATTTTCGAGCACTCCAGGGCAGTTTTCGAGCAAAAGCCGAAATCGCTATTAAATATTTTAGTTTTACAAGGTGAAAACTTTGAAAAAGTTATTTTCTATCCTATTAATAAAAATTTTAGAAAGAAAACTATAAAATGTAAGTAAAACTATTTTATAGCTAGAAATGTGGAAAACCCACAAAAAATGCGATAAACACAAACGTTATCGCTTAAAATATGCTAAAATATTTTAACCCTTAAATTATCAGCGTGACAGTACCATAACTATCCTAAGCAATCTCTAATTACTGAAAATGAGCACTTCATAATTATATAACAATTTGTCTCCAGGGGAATGTGAATCAGGGGAATGTGATTTTTTTAAAGTAATTAAAATAATATCTTGATTTTCATTTTGTTTTTGTGTAATACAAACATTAATATAAACAAAAAAATAAATAAAACTTAGCTGGGAAAAAATAGGTAGTAATAATTGCTGCTAATAAAATACTTACATGCACTGGGACAGGCCAAATAGCTTAGTTTTAAGTGTTCTTTGGCCATGTAACTTTTAGCACAAAGGAGCTAATTTAAATTTTTCTTCGGGTCGTATAGGCAGGAGGTTAAAGTTGATCGATTTGTATTACTCATAGCAATAATGTTATACTACGGGCGATAGTAAATATTAGTATTAAAGGGACATACTTTTGCACTTTTTCAGAAATTTATCCATGTGTTTATTATGGACAAAAGAACTGAATCTATAAAATAAAAAATTATACAAAATTTGCACTCTAATATCTTCAGGTACATATTGTTACGGGTTCACTGCTTCAAATAAAACTCGTAAATGTCAAAAAAACGATATGTCAATTTATTTTGATAATTATGTACAAAAACACGCACTTACACTTACTAATAACTCGCTGATAATTCACTACTATAATCGGTCTATATTATAACTTCGTGTTAATATCTCACGACCACTACAGTACGTTATCTGTGACTGACTGCCTGGTGCGCGACCCCGGCCCTATATATAGGATCGTCCATCTCTCTCGAACTTTCCGGCAGCCTTCGACGTCCGGAAAGTTCTCGTATTATTGCGACCGCAAGTCACAGATAACGCAACTAAAACCTAGACTAAGAATACAACCTTAAGATAAATCAACCTAATACTACACTAAACCTAAATAAATTCCAATTATAAAATTTAAATAACTTAAATTTGTAACACTATCCTCCTCTTCAGGTTTGATCGTCTCGATCAACATTTCCCAGGTAAAGTTTTAATCTGTCTAGATGAACAACTTTCATCTTGGACTTCGGGCTTTTCTGGATTCGGTAGACTACATCATTAATTCTCTTAACAACTTTATAAGGCCCTTCCCATGGTGGTGTCAACTTAGGTGATCTTCCTTTCTTGCGTTGAGGATTGTATAGCCAGACTTGATCATTCTCTTTGAACCCTGAAGAGTTTGCTTTCAGGTCATACCTCGCTTTCATGCGGTCACTGGCTATTTCTATTCGCTCTCTAACCACTTCATGGATATCGTGCAGCTTTTGCCTTAAACGTTCGACATAGTCATTAACCTCTAAGTGTTCTTCTTCAGGTGAACCAAACATGATATCACATGGTAAACGCAGTTCTCTACCAAACAGGATACTAGATGGAGTAGCTCCTGTCGTATTGTGAAGGGCGGTTCTATAGGCCATCAAAAACAATGGAATATATTGGTCCCAATCTGTTTGGTGCCCATCAACAACTTTGCACAGATGTTCTTCTATTGTTTTATTAAATCTTTCAACCATGCCATCTGAGTGCGGATGTAAAGCCGTAGTCCGTGTTTTATGTATTCCTAAAAGGTCACAGAGATTCTGGAAGAGCTTTGATTCAAAGTTTCTTCCTTGATCTGAATGTAGTTCCAAAGGAATGCCAAATCGGCTGAAAACATCATTTACCAGAACTTCTGCAACTGTAGCGGCCTCTTGGTTAGGCAAAGCAAAAACTTCTGGCCATTTGCTAAAGTAATCCATGACAACAAGGATGTATTTGTTGCCCTTTTTAGTTTCTGGAAATGGTCCGGCCATATCAATAGCGATGCGTTCGAATGGCAGACCTACGTTATATTGTTTCATTTGACCTCTGGACCTTGTTTTGGGACCTTGACTGGCTGCACAAGTCGAACATCGGCGGCACCAGTTTTTCACATCTTGAAAGTAATTGACCCAATAAAATCGGTTTCGAATTTTGTCCATGGTTTTATTTATGCCTAGGTGCGCGCCTGATTTTCCACCATGGCATTCGGCCATTATATTGTCTACCATGCTCCTAGGAACCACTACTTGATTAACCACAGTAAGACCATCGGCACTTTCCCAGGCACGTTTAAGGATGTTTTCCTCTACTATCAGTGAATCCCATTGTGCCCACAGTGATTTGAATATCACCCCTTGGTTTGCGATATCTTGCCATGATGGTCGTGGCTTGTTCTCTTATTTCAATCGCAAGATAGGTCCTACATCTTTGTCGTTAAGTTGTGTGGTTCTAATCGAAGCCGACATCCATTCTTCTTCTGGTTCTAACTTTATCTGGCGCACGTAGGTAATTCCTTATTTCTGGTCAATTTTCCTGCAATGTTTACAATCCTCAGGGCAAGGTCTTCTGGACAATGTATCCGCATTATTATGCACCCTTCCCGCTCGGTGCTTAATTTGATAATGGTATTGTTGTATCTTTTCTATCCATCTCGCGACTTGCCCCTCAGGTTGTTTCATTTTCATGAGCCACTGTAACGCAGCATGATTCGTTCTAATCAGAAAATCTTGTCCATAGAGATATTTGTGAAAGTGATCTACGGATTTAATGATGGCTAGGAGCTCCTTTCTGGTAACACAATAATTTCTCTCTGGTTTGGATAGCTTTTTGCTGAAAAATTCGATGACCCGTTCTTCTCCATCTTGTACTTGGGAGAGTACTGCTCCTATGCCCTCGTTGCTCGCATCAGTATCTAATATGAATTTACCTTTGGGAATAGGATATGCAAGAATCGGACTAGAACATAATGCTGCTTTTAGTCTTCTAAATGCTTGGTCACATTCGGTCACATTTGTAAGAAGCTTTATCTCCTGTAAGTCTATGTAATGGAGACGCTATTTTGGCGAATCCTTCTACAAATCGTCTGTAGTATGTACACAGACCCAAAAAGCTTCTCAATTCATGTTTGTCACGAGGTTGAGACCATTCTTTTATTGCTTGTAACTTTTTTTCGTTGGTATGGATGCCTTCTCGGGAAACGACGTGACCCAAGAACTCAACTTTTTCTTGGAATAGAAAACACTTCTTTGAGTTTAGTTTAAGATTTGTGTTCCTGATTCTTGAAAATTCTTCTCGTAAATTGTCTAGATGATCTTCAAATGATTTTCCCATTACTATGACATCATCCAAATACACTAAGCAGGTTTTCCAAGTAAGGCCTCGTAGAACGACTTCCATTAGTCTTTCAAATGTAGCTGGGGCATTGCATAGGCCAAATGGCATCATATTAAACTGATAAAGTCCACTTCCAGCAGAGAATGCAGTCTTCTCTTTATGTCTTTCAAAGATTCCTTCTTGCCAATACCCACTTTTCAGGTCAAGAGTAGAAAACCAATATGATCCTGCCAATGTTGGTTGTCGTCTATTCTTGGCAGTGGGTAACTATCTTTCTTGGTCACATCGTTAAGTTTCCTGTAATCGATACAAAATCTAGTACTTCCATCCTTTTTAGTGACCAACACCACAGGAGATGACCAAGGACTTGATGACTCTTCAATAACACCGTCGCTGAGCATTTTATTAATGAGATTGTGAACTTCTTCTTGTTTGGCCAATGGTAGTCTTCTTGGGGGCTGTCTTATCGGTTGGGCATCGCCAGTGTTGATGAAATGTTGAATAAGGTTTGTGCGTCCCGAACTACTCTTAGTTTCAAAGATATTACTTTGTTCTTCTATAAACTCTCTCGCTTTACGAAATTCTTCTGGAGTGAGATGTTGCCAAGTTGACTGAAATTGCTGAAGTACCTCCGTTGGTAACTTACTTTTATCCTCCGAAGTTGGCTCTTCACATCTTGTTACTTTCTGGACTGGCTCAAATAATGCTACCACCTCCCCCTTATTAATTTTTACACTATTTGGAAAAATATTGGCGACTCTAATCGGGATGTCTTTATCGGTTTTAACTAGTGACTTTGCAACGAGGTAGCTGTTGGATAATTTCTGTTGGCTTATGAGTCCGACACAGCTTGATGTTTTACTTTCTAGCCTCCCAAAAATTATGGTCTCACTGTTACCGACCAGTCTTGTTGTACATACTGCCACGACCTTTATTGGTTCTTTATTGAAGTGACTATTTGACAAAATGAACTCTTCATTCCCAAATCTCAGGGTATTAAGTTTATTATCAAACGCAAATCCATGTTTACTTATCAAGTCCATTCCCAAAATAAATTCGTCTTCTATTTCGGTAACCAATACAGTGTGGCGAATCTTCAATCTTCCCAGCTGTAGGTCTATGTCTGTCTGCCCCAACACGTCGGCGGATTCTCCAGTCACAGTCTTAAGTGTTATTTTCTTTTCTGTTGGTTGAATTTTATATCTCGTTGCAATTTTGAACTTAAGCAATGGTATGGCAGAACCAGTGTCTACTTTATGTTAACTTGTCTTCCATTTAAAAGTCCGTCGATGTTAAGACTGTCAGCAGTATGTTTTAAGCTCTTAATTGAATAAATTTTGTTGGCTACATTCCCTTTAGCCAACACCCGCCCCTCTGCGTTGACTAGTTTTAGTTTTCCTGATCTCTTCTTCGGTACTCTGTCCCGCTAGATGGCGAGCGAGACCTTATTTGGACGCGACAATCGCGTTGAATATGCCCTGTACGTCCGCATCTGAAACACTTTACATTTGGAGGGGATCGTCTGCTTTCTTTCAAAGAGTCAATCTTCTCTATCAGTGATTAAAACATTTGGTTTAGCGTTTTTAAGTTGACCTCATGTCCATTGCTCATTTCTTCTCCCTCCTGAATTGAAACAGCTCTTACTTTTGGCCTGGACATATTATTTGATGATTCGATTTCAAGGGCTCGAATCAACACTTCACTGCTATTATGGAAGCGTTCTCGACGAAGTAACTTTGCTAAGTCCGAGTCTCGTAATCCGTTAATAAAGCGATCTACCGTGAAGGGATCTCTGTAATATTCTGGCATTTCTGGGTAAGCTAAATACATCAGCCTCCTAATATCTGCTTCATACTCTTGCAATGATTCTCCTGGTCTTTGTTGACGAATATTTAATTCTGACCAATGTAAATTTCGCAAGTGTTCGTCTCCATACCTTCTTTCTAGCGCTGCCATTAAAGCGTTATAATTCTGTTTTTGTTCGACTGGAATGGACCGTAAAAGTCCGAGTGCAGGTTCCCGTAGAGCTACTAACAACGCTCTAGCTTTTTCGTCCTCGTCCCAACCATTTGCAGCGGCGGCAGCTTCAAATTGTTGTTTGTAGGTGGACCAGGAGGACGTACCGTCAAAATTTGGAGGCTTAATGTTTTGGTTGGAATTCACAACACATCCCTGAGCTTTTATTTTGTTATGTTCTTTCTGAAGCTGTATAAGCTGTTTTGACACCTCCTGGAGCTTTTCTTCCACTGTTTGAAAAACTTCTTCTCTTACATTCTGTAGCTTGGTCTCCACTTTTTCTTCAACATTCTGCAATTTGTTCTGTAACGTTTCTTCTACATTCTGCAATTTGTTTTGTACCTTTTCTTCTACATTCTGCATTCTCTGAGTTATTTCTTCCATAAGATCTTCGGTTGCTGCCTTGAACTCTCCTCTAAGCTGCTCGGAGTTGCTCTTTATTTGATCGAAGTTTTCTTGAATGCCATCTAATCTTTGCTCAAATGTCTGTTTCATATCGTTTTGGTTTTGTTCAATGGTCTGTCTTATATCGTTCTGGTTTTGAGCCATTTGAGCTGCTAGAGCCTGCATCATTTTAGTTAGATCTTCCATCTTTGCCGATCCTTGTCTAGTAAGCATCAACTTCCTGATAAATCACTTAAAATGTTTATTTTTTTGGTCTATAAAGCTAATGTCGTAGTCGGTTTTGTTTTTTTTTTTCAATATCTCCTCTGATTCTTAAATAGGACCTAATGGAATGTTCTAGAATATACTAGTAAATGTCACTCTTTCTGCTACTAGGCAAATGTAGAAGCCAGTTTTTGATTATCTCTTTTGGTTCTAGATAGATAGATCGTCGTAGAATGTTATGGAATATTCTAGAAATTCTTTCTAATTCTCAGTATTTAAACATTTAAATAACTTAGCTAATGTCGAAGTCGGTTTTTGTATATCTCTTCTGGTTCTCGAATAGAACGTTGTAGAATGTTTTGGAATATTCTAGAAAATCTTGGTGATTCTTACTTTTGAAATAACTAAGCTACTGTCGAAGTCGGTATTTGTATATCTCTTCTAGTTTTTGAATAGAACGTCGTAGAATGTTATGGAATCTTCTAGAAATTCTTTCTAATTCTTACTTTTGAAATAACTAAACTAATGTCGAAATCGGTATTTGTATATCTCTTCTAGTTTTTGAATAGAACGTCGTAGAATGTTATGGAATCTTCTAGAAATTATTTTTAGTTCTTACTTTTGAAATTACTAAGCTAATGTCGAAGTCGCTTTTTGGATATTTCTTCTGGTTTTCGAATAGAGCGTCGTAGAAAGTGATGGAATATTCTAGAAAATCTTTCTAATTCTTACTTTTTAACTAACTAAGCTAATATCGAAGTCGATTCTTAAATATCTCTTTTGGTTTTTGAATAAATCAATATCGAACTTCTTCGAATATTCTGGAAAAATCACTTACTGTTTTTCTGTCCAATTGTCCTAGCCGGTGGTACTATGTAGGGATAGTCTTTGCACTATTTATTTCTTTTAATCTCACTTCTGACACCAATTGTTACGGGTTCACTGCTTCAAATAAAACTCGTAAATGTCAAAAAACGATATGTCAATTTATTTTGATAATTATGTACAAAAACACGCACTTACACTTACTAATAACTCGCTGATAATTCACTACTATAATCGGTCTATTAACTTCGTGTTAATATCTCACGACCACTACAGTACGTTATCTGTGACTGACTGCCTGGTGCGCGACCCCGGCCCTATATATAGGATCGTCCATCTCTCTCGAACTTTCCGGCAGCCTTCGACGTCCGGAAAGTTCTCGTATTATTGCGACCGCAAGTCACAGATAACGCAACTAAAATCTAGACTAAGAATACAACCTTAAGATAAATCAACCTAATACTACACTAAACCTAAATAAATTCCAATTATAAAATTTAAATAACTTAAATTTATAACAATATATTAGGTACTTAATATCGTTAGTAACTTCAAATCTATACAAGTCTTTCAAAATTGGACATATCAAACCGAAGCTTAGTGTTTTAATTTTTCTTTGACTCATCATCTTTGAGTTCTTATTCAAAGATTTATTAGCAGACACTAAATCATTGTGCTTTTTAATAAAATTATTTTAAAAAACTTTACATGCCCTTAAGCTAATTTTTTCAAGCTTTGACAATAGTTTTTCTCCACAAAAACACTCGCTAGAGTTATCTGAAGAAAAATTTTCAATATAAAACATTTCACAATAATTTATTAAAAAGAAACTAGTGATTTTGTGAATAAGTGAGATGGTTTTCCCATTCAATGAACTGAATGTAGTGGTCGTCAATAATTTTTTGAAAAATTACCCAGCACAAAGTTTAATATCTATTTCAATAAAGTGTAAGTTAACTACCAACTCATGTTCTTTTAAAAGCTGTATCTTACTTTTTAAATATTTCACACTACCAGAGAGATTACTATCTGTTAACAATATTTTACAAATCAGTTTTTTAATATTGCGAGGGTGCGGAAGACATATTACCTTAGAATTGTAAATTGACGTGTATGCACTGGATAACTGAATAAACAAAGATGAAACCAACATTAAAGTGTATCCACCATATCTTCGATTCTCAGGTTACCTTTTCAAGAGACCTAATTGTTCAATAAGAAATGACAACTGAACACATTTTTCACTCTCACTATCGAAAATGTCACTAAGGATGTCTATTACTTGATCAATCTTATCCATGCAAGATCTTATCTTTTACCACTTCTTTCCCGTTTGCAACATATTAGATTTCAGTTTTATAGTTGGACCGGAATGGACCGTAAAAGGAACAACACTAATTACACGTTCGCGGCATTGTTTATCTTATAGGTATTTTCTTTATAATTTACTCATTAGCCATTAATTATTTTAACGCAGCCCACTACAGTCTTTTTCGTGGGCTTTTGAAAAATCAACATCCAATAAAATAATATTTTTTTGGATAGCAACACGACATGTCGCAGAAGTTTGTTCGAAAACATTTTCTTTGAACGGAAATTTTTATGAAAACAATTTCTTCTAATGGAAATTTGTTCGAAAACATTTTTTTTTGAACGGAAAATTGTTCGAAAACCATTTCTTCGAACGGAAAATTGTTCAAAAAAATTTTCTTCCTTCGGAAATTTGTTCGAAAACATTTTTTTCAAACGGAAATTTGTTCGAAAACATTTTTAGCTCACACATATACTATACTATAGTAGTGTGAGCTATGGTGATCCTAATTTTTTCGAGAAAAAAAAAGTTGCTCCGATTTCAAAAATTTTTATATATCTTTGCGTTTCAGATGATTTTGAAACTTTTTTGTTGCGCTGTCTGTCTGTATGTCTGTCTGTCTGTCTGTAACGACCAACGCGCATAACTCAAAAACCGCTTGGCCGATTTTAATGAAATTTGGTACCTAGGCTGGGTCTTAGGTCGAGATGGTCCCATTTAAAAATGAACAAAATCCACCAAACACAAACCAAATAAAATGGTGGGGGTAGATTTCAAAAGTTAGAGTTAAAGTGAAAATATGGCGTGTGTGATATGAAACGAAAGGTAATTGAGTCCGGAGTTTAACAAAATACATTTTAGTTTTTTTTTAAGGGTGGGGGTAGATCAAATCAAAAATTTAAGATTGTCAAAACATGGCTTGTGTGGTGTCAAACAAAAGGTAATTTAGTCTGGAGTTATATATATTTCAGTTTTTAGTTATATTAGCTCACACGTACACTATAACTTTAGTACCTAGTATGAGCTTAGGGGCCCATATATTGGCAGAGTATTTTCAAACGGAAATTTGTTCGAACACCATTTCTTTGAACGGAAATTTGTTTTCGAACGGAAATTTGTTCGTAAGCAATAGTTGTTCACAAACATTTTCTTTGAATAGAATAAGAAAGTAAGTTTCGAAAAAAGACCCTTTAGACCTGGATTTCCAAACCTAACACAATTCATATAGTTTGACTAAGGCAAGGTCTTTCTAACAAATTTTTTCAAAAAAACCCTGACTTCTTTCCCGGGATCGTAAACTGTCTGAAAATTTGTCTACTTTCCTCCTTTTGGAAGGTCGAAATTGGTATTTTCCTAAACTTTGGCAATTGATCGCAAACGTATCCCAATCGGTCCAGATACCCCCTGATGTGCTCAATTAAGAAAGGTTAGAGTTACACCGATTTCAACCTTCCAAAATGAGGACCGGAAAGCTAATTTAGGGAAATCATTTTTCGAAAATAGGTTTCGGTTGGTTTGGTTTGGTTTCACACCCTCTAGGATCCCGGGAAAGAAGTCAGGAAAGTTTTTGTTTCCAAAATTGTTAGAAAAAGACCCCATTAGTCGAACTATATGAGTTGTGTTAAGTTTGGCAAGCCAAGTCTAAATTTTTTTTTTCGAAAAATTTGTTTTCAAAGAAATGTTTCTGAACAAATTTTCATTTTAGAATAATATTTTCGAACAAATTTTCGTTTAAAGAAAATGATTTCGAAAAATGTCTGTTCGAAGAAAACGTTTTCGAACAATTTTCCTTTCGAAGAAAACGTTTTCGAATAATCTTTTGTTCGAAGAAAATGTTTTCGAACAATTTTCGGTTTGAAGAAAATGATTTTTGAAGTTTGTGCCTTCGAACAATAATATTAAGATATTTATATGAAATGTACTATAAAACTATAAGTAATTAAAGCCTTACGTTACTAAAACTCGAACTGTTTTTGGTTTTTTTTGTCTTTTGATAAAATTATAAAATCGGGATAAAAAGTGACTAAAAAAGAACCACGAAACCTAAAAACACCGAAAAAATTGAAAAAAAAAACTTGAAAAATAAACTAAACAATGCAAAAAATAGCGTATAAACCTTGTTATTAAAGTTTCATTTTGTCCTTTGATATATTATATAGTATTAATAAACATGTAACATACAAATGTATTTCTGTCCTGTTTGTTTATTTATTACGTATTATTTTTATACAAAAACACAAATAATATTTAAAAGAAAATGATTTTTAACAATAAATATACCTACAATAATTATTCATAACCCAAAAACTCAAGGAACATATTTTTTATTTCTTAAGCTGTATAAAAACGAGTTCTTTTTAAGTTTTATCAAAACATTTTTTTTTTCTCTGACTGTATAAAAAGGAGTATTTTTTACGAACGTCTATGGAATTTTGAGTACGGTTTTGACACTCGTGTCGCTACCCCTGGGAGACGCCAGGCCTCCAGGATGCAGTGACCCTATGCGCCTAAACTATTTAGCGCCATTTATTGGCAGCACACCAAAGTAACAGATTTCATTGTTCTTGAAATCCCATACTTTTTTCCTAGCTTGCCTATTAGCACACTTCAAGTGAAGCCATGATATATCAGAATTTAAAACAGTTTTTTGTAAATATCTCAGAGACTAAAGCTCTCACGCAGTTTTTGATTACAACAGAAATTATTAAGCAAAATGTAGTCTACTTCCGAAAATCGCATATTCAAACGATGCTACGTTAAAAAGTTACCATTTAAAAAAAAAATTATTGGTCAAAAAACTGTCATTAGTATTAATGGATTTTGACCTTAGAGTAATAAAAATATTTTATTACTCTGAGATTTTGACCAAAATTTAATCAGCTCGACAGAGTGTGGAACATTATTTTATCTGAAAAGTTTATGAAAATCGGTTTAGCGGTTTAGGAGCTATCGTGTTACAAATAGAAATAATTTACACACTTATATTTTCGTCGAAAACGCGGGCTAGGAAGGTCAAAAGCTTAAAAGCCTGTGACTTAATTTGGGAAATTGTGAACGTCCCCTCATGCCACTAATTACAGAAAATTTTGATTTTGGTTGTGGCCGGAAATGCTTGATTCACGGTTTTGATAGGACTATCTTCTCACGATTGAACACGTCAAAACGTTGACAGCCACGTCATTGAGTTTTCCGAAAAACGGGTGTTTTTTTTTCTAAAATTTCACCAAAAATTAAACCTTTGAAAAATGAACATTTTTCGGTTGCTGGGCGACTTGTCTCACTTGGTGGCTATCATCATATTGCTTCAAAAAATATGGCACACTCGTTCTTGCGCAGGTAAATACAAAATTTTCATTAAAAAAATCCCCACACAAGTTTATGATCGACTATGAATGTAACCCATTTTCATGATAATAAAGCCACGTCTGTTCACCTATTCCTTTAGGAACATTCCTGGGGCACTCATACTCCACTGACACGGTACCCTGACAACCAGGATTACTTCTTGAAGTCCCATTTTTGACTATGATTCTATGCATCAATACAATTTTTGTTTGATGCATGTTCTCTATAAAAGTTGCATGCATTTTATTAAAAAGTTGCATAGTGGAAAACATGCTTTAGAAACAAAATTTGTTTTTCTTATGGTTATTATCTCTTCTTAGGTTGCCAGGTGTCTTAATTGTCCAGGACATATCCATATTTGAACCACTTTGACCTCCATTCCAGAAAAAACCCTCTGCAGGAACTCAAATATTCATATTTTTCCAAAATACTTTAGCAACTGAAATATAAACTATCTGTATTTGTATTGTATTTAAGTGATGGTAAGCTGTACTGGACCTCAATGCAACTAGACCCTTATGGGTCCATTCTACCCATGGACCTACTGAGTTTGACTAAGGTATATTTTTTTTCGTCACCCATTACCTAGCCCAGTACATGGGAAAAGTCTCTAGACTATAACAAAAAAGGATTTTGGCTCAACTATATACCACTAAAAGTGTAAATTACCAATACCCTTTTTATAGTAGAGAGTGCAATCAATAAGCAACCCCAATCCCTTTATGACATATCCACAGTTTCTGGATTAGAGCCACATGGATCTCAGCACTCTCTTTTATAAGCAGTGTCAGGTGTGTGGAAGCCACAAAGTACCTGTAAAAAGTGCTCACTATTTTTGCTTTTGTTAATAATAAATACTTTGTTTCTTTTAAAAATTGTCTAGTTTTCAAATAGGTCTTCATATTAAAATATCTTTTATTAAAAATCAAATTTTCTGGATTATGTATTTGAGCAGTTTATAATAGACAATAGGTCTTCTCTAGAGGCAGCGGTGGCTTGTGACTTAAAGTAGAGCCTTATGCATGAGTATGCCCCCCTTGTAGATAAGTGCCTAAATAAGTTAGTATTATATGTTTATTAATTAATTATCTAAGTGAGAGCTAATCTTTTAGTTATAAAGTTTTTATATATAAAGAGGAACTAATAATGCCAAAGTATGCAAATAAATTATTTGGCTGTTTAAAAAATTAAATTCCTCACATTGCAGGTAGGACTAGGCATCTGTACATTAACTTACTTAATTACTGACTCTATTGTTTGTAAAAAAAAAATTAATTTTTATAGCAAGAAGTGCTTTGGTATTTTCGTTTTTATCCCTGATAGTAAAAATAGAAAAAATAATAATCAGATAGGCATAGATTGCACACTAAACTAACACACAATAATTTACTGCTAGGAAACTGTTTATATAAAAAATAAAATAAAAATAAAACACTATTCATGTCTAAGAAAAGATCTAAGATGCAAGATATCAACTAACATCATACAGACATTGCTCAAACTTGAAGGGTTTTAAATTAGTGACAAGATATCATCCACACCATTCCAGTACATTCCCTTTAAAAAGTTAAAAGGGAAAAACTATGTTAGTACCTATTGGGAATAATGTTAATTTATCATATTCTTTGAAATTACATTTTTTATCTCGCTGCATAATTTCATTAAAATCTGACTGATGTAGAGGTTACGATTAGGCAGAACAATTAAAAATGTAAATGAGTTGTCTAGTATCAAAACCGGCCAAATCCCTGAATCAAAACTTGACATGAATTTAAAAAAAAACTATTCAGATTTTGTACTTTGTTGTGTATGTATACTAAACTTTACTATTGCTTTAGGATGGAAGATAGGCATGTTTAAAGCAAATCAAAGAGACCTATTAGGATTGACATCACACTGAGGGGCACACAAACCTAAACATGCTATAAACAATGGTGACACTTTCAAATTTACATAGAAAAAATTGTCAAAGTCATGCCAAGAGTAGAGTAGAGTAGAGTATTTCTTTATTTGCATAAAATTTTCAAACATATTTGAGCAAACAGTGTCAAAAATTAGCAAAAACAGCATAATGATCCTATGACTAATACTAATACTAAAAACAATACCTATTACAAAGCAAAATTTGACCTACTTAATATCGGCCATCATAAGACCAAGGATCCAATACAGATCCGTGGTTTGGTGGCCGGGGGCAATGAAAACCACTAAGCCAAAAAGCTCGAAAGCATGCAGAGGCTGGCGACCTTGAGCATCACCGGAGCTCTAAGGTCTACTCCTAACATAGCCCTGAACACCATCCTGGGTCTCCCATCGCTGTCCACCTGGATAAAGAAGGAAGCGATGGCAGCATACCTTAGGATAAGGGACGCGGGCGTGTGGAGAAGGAGCGGTGGACAAAAAGGACATTCGGAGATCGCGACTGTGACGGAAAAGGAGATTCCTTTATCGACGTACAGGCTAGCGATGCCAGAAAAGCGGTTAAGCGAGAAAAGGAGATACCGTGTAACCATACCACCAAGGGATGCATGGAAGGAGGACGGAGTTGAATTCCTTAGCGACGCCACGGTCTGCTATACTGACAGATCAAGGCTGAAAGCAAGAGCATTGGAAAAAGCTACCCGCTGGGATCCAATGCAACAGTCTTCCAGGCAGAGGTTTACGCTATACTGGCGTTAACATGGGAGGAAGAAATTAGGAACGAAACAGGAAAACGCCTCTGCATCTGTTCAGACAGTCAAGCTGCGCTGAAAGCACTGTGTAAACCAACCATGTCCGCAGGTTTGGTGCAGGAGTGTGCGGATGCACTTCAGGAATTGGCCGGCGTAAGAGAGGTAGAGCTCGTATGGGTCCCAGGTCACGTGGGAGTCCCCGGAAACGAGAAAGCGGACAGACTCGCCAGGGGAGGATCCCAGCAGAAATGCGTCGGGCTAGAACCGTTCCTGGGGCTCACAAGAGGGCAAATGAAGTCGGCCCTAACAGAGTGGACCCAGAAAGAGATACAAAGGGAGTGGACCAACACAGGAAACGCCAGACAGGCGAAGGAGTATGTGACAGGCTACAGCAAATCCCGTAGGGACTGGCTGCTCCGTAGAACACGAAGAGAGGTGGGAGCCATAGTGGGAGTCCTGACTGGACACTGCGTCCTACAAGGACACCTGGCAAAGATGAGAGTGAAGGAGGACGCGACGTGCGAGCGATGTTGGGCCGAGGACGAGACCTCGGCGCATTTTCTCTCATCATGTGAAGCATACAAGGAGGCAAGAAGAGAGGTATTCGAGGAGGAGGCCTTTGAGACGGAGCACCTTCTGAATCTGAGGTGGCCCGATACTCTGGCCTTTATACAGAAGACGGGCAGATTCCTTAGTGAGGGAAGGACGCAGTAGGGGGGATGCCCGGGGGTTGGCGAAAAGGGCGCTTCATGTGCCTAGTCGCCAGGCCTAGAGCCTACCCCACACTACTACTACTACTACTACTACTTAATGTCAATTAAAATGTAAGAAAAAAATATTATTCATTAAAATATAATAATGAATAAAAAGTACATTATATCACTTGTTAATTATTGGATAGATATGTACTAGAATTATTTTAAAAAACATTTAATTTTAAACAAAACAGGAGAAAAAACTGATAAAAAATAATTAAAACTCTAATTTTTGGAATCTACCCCCACTATACTGCTGAGCCAGGAGAGAAAGCCAGATATTCTTCTAGAGAATATGGCTCTATGTTTTTAATATAATCAAAAACAGACTTGTTAAATTTTTTACATTTGTTTCCCTCCTTATAGTGAAGGGTAATTTATTAAAAACTATTATACACAAATAAACAGGGCTCCGCTCTGTCATGCTCAGCCTGTGAAGTGGAACATTCATTTGCAAGGATCTAGTAGGATATGAATGTCTGGGAACAAGATGTTAGAATTTTTGAAAATTTTTAAATTTATTTATTTTATTATTTATTACTACACTGCTTAACAGGTATAACCCAATTACAAAGCGGGAAAAAACTTACTTCTAAAACTAAAAAAAATACTCTGCCAATCTATGGGCACCTAAGCTCACACTAGGTACTATAGTTATAGTGTGAGCTAATATAATCACAAACTGAAATATATTTTATTCAACTCCAGACTCAATTACCTTTCGTTTGATACCACACAAGCCATGTTTTGACTTAAACTCAAATTTTTTAAATCTACCCCCACCCTTTAAAAAAAACTAAAATGTATTTTGTTTAACTCCAGACTCAATTACCTTTCGTTTGATATCACACACGCCATATTTTCACTTAAACTCTAATTTTTGACATCTACCCCCACCATTTTTTTTAAATAAACTAAAATTCATTTTGTTTAACTCCAGACTTAATTACCTTTCGTTTGATATCACACACGCCATATTTTCACATAAACTCTAATTTTTGGAATCTACCCCCACCATTTTATTTGGGTTGCGTGCGGTGGATTTTGTTCATTTTTAAATGGGATCATCACGGCCCAAGACCCAACTTAGGTACCAAATTTCATTAACAACAGACAGACAGACAGATAGACATACAGACAGACAGCAAAACAAAATACTCTGCCAATCTATGGGCACCTAAGCTCACACTAGGTACTATAGTCATAGTGTACGTGTCAGCTAATATAACTAAAAACTGAAATATATTTTATTCAACTCCAGACTCAATTACCTTTCGTTTGACACCACACAAGCCATGTTTTGACTTAAACTCTAATTTTTAAAATCTACCCCCACCCTTTTAAAAAAAATTTAAATTCATTTTGTTTAACTCCAGACTTAATTACCTTTCGTTTGATATCACACACGCCATATTTTCACATAAACTCTAATTTTTGGAATCTACCCCCACCCTTTTATTTGGCTTGCGTTCAGTGGATTTTGTTCATTTTTAAATGGGACCATCACGGCCCAAGACCCAACTTAGGCACCAAATTTCATTAAAATCGGATAGGCCGTTTTTGAGTTATGCGGGTTGGTCGTTACAGACAGACATACAGACAGACAGACAGCAAAACAAAAAAGTTTCAAAATCATCTGAAACGCAAAGATATATAAAAATTTTTGAAATCGGAGCAACTTTTTTTTTCTCGAAAAATTTAGGATCACCATAGCTCACACTACTTATATAGTAGTAGTGTGAGCTAATACTCTGCCAATATATGGGCCCCTAAGCTCACACTAGGTACTATAGTTATAGTGTACGTGTGAGCTAATATAACTAAAAACTGAAATATAATTTATTCAACTCCACACTAAATTACCTTTTGTTTGATACCACACATGCCATGTTTTGACATAAACTCAAATTTTTAAAATCTACCCCCACCCTTAAAAAAAACAAAAGCTAAAATGTATTTTGTTAAACTTCGGACTCAATTACCTTTCGTTTGATATCACACACGTCATATTTTCACTTAAACTCTAATTTTTGAAATATACCCCCTCCCTTTTATTTGGTTTGTGTTTGGTGGATTTTGTTCATTTTTAAATGGGACCATCTCGACCAAAGATCCAGCCTAGGTACCAAATTTCATTAAAATCGGCCAAGCGGTTTTTGAGTTATGCGCGTTGGTCGTTACAGACAGACATACAGACAGACATACAGACAGACAGACAGACATACAGACAGACAGACGGCGCAACAAAAAAGTTTCAAAATCATCTGAAACGCAAAGATATATAAAAATTTTTGAAATCGGAGCAACTGTTTTATATGAATTTACCTTTTCTCGAAAAAATTAGATTCACACTACTATAGTATAGTATATGTGTGAGCTAAAATAATTAATTAACAAAAGCTAAAAAAAACTACAAAAATCACAAACAAATCAAATTCACAGGCAGACAGACAGACACACAACAAACACAAAAAATTAAAATAGGACAGAATAATTTATTGGGAGTGAGGGAACATACTTAATTAGAAGGATATTATATATCATTAGTGGATGTAGTACTAAAGAATCTTCGAATTGCAGAAATAGAGGTATCAAAGATGTCAAAATCTTTGTTGCAGATATTATAATGTTACGGGTTCTCCACAACAATTAAAACTCGCAATTGTTGAAAACGATACGTCAATTTATTCCGACAAATGATGTACAAAAACACGCACTTAAACTTACTAATGACTTGCTAATAATTCACTACTTTAATACGCCTATTAACTTCGCGTTAACATCTAGCGATCACTACCATTGGTTATCTCTGACTGCCTGATGCACGACGTCTGGCCCTATATATGAGGGTCTGCCTACAATTCGAGAATTTTCCATCTTTGTTCGATTCCGAATCATTCCGCCCTTTTCTGGAGCCAGACCGTTCACATACCAGTTCGTCACAGATAACGCAACTAAAACCTAGATTAAGAATACAACCATGAAATATGTCAACCTAATACTACACTAAACCTAAATAAATTCTAACTATAAAATTTAAATAACTTAAATTTGTAACACTATCCTCCTCTTCAGGTTTGATCGTCTCGATCAACATTTCCCAGGTAAGGTTTTAGTCTGTCTAGATGAACAACTTTCATCTTGGACTTCGGGCTTTTCTGGATTCGGTAGACTACATCATTAATTCTCTTAACAACTTTATAAGGCCCTTCCCATGGTGGTGTCAACTTAGGTGATCTTCCTTTCTTGTGTTGAGGATTGTATAGCCAGACTTGATCATTCTCTTTGAACCCTGAAGAGTTTGCTTTCAGGTCATACCTCGCTTTCATGCGGTCACTGGCTATTTCTATTCGCTCTCTAACCACTTCATGGATATCGTGCAGCTTTTGCCTTAAACGTTCGACATAGTCATTAACCTCTAAGTGTTCTTCTT
This sequence comes from Aspidapion aeneum, assembly GCA_963576565.1. Taxonomy (NCBI): domain Eukaryota; kingdom Metazoa; phylum Arthropoda; class Insecta; order Coleoptera; family Brentidae; genus Aspidapion; species Aspidapion aeneum. The sequence continues at coordinate 48,095,875 of OY755044.1, forward strand.
CAGGTGAACCAAACATGATATCACATGGTAAACGCAGTTCTCTACCAAACAGGATACTAGATGGAGTAGCTCCTGTCGTATTGTGAATGGCGGTTCTATAGGCCATCAAAAACAATGGAATATATTGGTCCCAATCTGTTTGGTGCTCATCAACTACTTTGCAAAGATGTTCTTCTATTGTTTTATTAAATCTTTCAACCATGCTATCTGACTGCGGATGTAAAGCATTAGTCCGTGTTTTATGTATTCCTAAAAGGTCACAGAGATTTTGGAAGAGCTTTGATTCAAAGTTTCTTCCTTGATCTGAATGTAGTTGCAAAGGAATGCCAAATCGGCTGAAAACATCATTTACCAGAACTTCTGCAACTGTAGCGGCCTCTTGGTTAGGCAAAGCAAAAACTTCTGGCCATTTGCTAAAGTAATCCATGACAACAAGGATGTATTTGTTGCCCCTTTTAGTTTCTGGAAATGGTCCGGCCACATCAATAGCAATGCGTTCGAATGGCAGACCTACGTTATATTGTTTCATTTGACCTCTGGACCTTGTTTTGGGACCTTGGCTGGCTGCACAAGTCGAACATCGGCGGCACCAGTTTTTCACATCTTGAAAGTAATTGACCCAATAAAATCGGTTTCGAATTTTGTCCATGGTTTTATTTATGCCACCATGGCATTCGGCCATTATATTGTCTACCATGCTCCTAGGAACCACTACTTGATTAATCACAGTAAGGCCATCGGCACTTTCCCAGGCACGTTTAAGGATGTTTTCTTCTACTATCAGTGAATCCCATTGTGCCCACAGTGATTTGAATATCACCCCTTGGTTTGCGATATCTTGCCATGATGGTCGTGGCTTGTTCTCTTCTTTCAATCGCAAGATAGGTCCTACATCTTTGTCGTCAAGTTGTGTGGTTCTAATTGAAGCCGACATCCATTCTTCATCTGGTTCTAATTTTATCTGACGCACGTAGTTAATTCCCTCTTTCTGGTCAATTTTCCTGCAATGTTTACAATCCTCAGGGCAAGGTCTTCTGGACAATGCATCCGCATTATTATGCACCCTTCCCGCTCGGTGCTTAATTTGATAATGGTATTGTTGTAGCTTTTCTATCCATCTCGCGACTTGCCCCTCAGGTTGTTTCATTTTCATGAGCCACTGTAACGCAGCATGATCCGTTCTAATCAGAAACTCTTGTCCATAGAGATATTTGTGAAAGTGATCTACGGATTTAATGATGGCTAGGAGCTCCTTTCTGGTAACACAATAATTTCTCTCTGGTTTGGATAGCTTTTTGCTGAAAAATTCGATGACCCGTTCTTCTCCATCTTGTACTTGGGAGAGTACTGCTCCTATGCCATCGTTGCTCGCATCAGTATCCAATATGAATTTACCTTTTGGAATAGGGTATGCGAGAATCGGACTAGAACATAATGCTGCCTTCAGTCTTCTAAATGCTTGGTCACATTCAGTATTCCATCTGTAAGAAGCTTTATCTTCTGTAAGTCTATGTAATGGAGTCGCTATTTTGGCGAATCCTTCTACAAATCGTCTGTAGTACGTACACAGACCCAAAAAGCTTCTCAATTCATGTTTGTCACGAGGTTGAGGCCATTCTTTTATTGCTTGTAACTTTTTTTCGTCGGTATGGATGCCTTCTCGGGAAACGACGTGACCCAAGAACTCAACTTTTTCTTGGAATAGAAAACACTTTTTTGAGTTTAGTTTAAGATTTGCGTTCCTGATTCTTGAAAATACTCGTAAATTGTCTAGATGATCTTCAAATGATTTTCCCATTACTATCACATCATCCAAATAGACTAAGCAGGTTTTCCAAGTAAGGCCTCGTAGAACGACTTCCATTAGTCTTTCAAATGTAGCTGGGGCATTGCACAGGCCAAATGGCATCACATTAAACTGATAAAGTCCACTTCCAGCAGAGAATGCAGTCTTCTCTTTATCTCTTTCAAAGATTCCTACTTGCCAATACCCACTTTTCAGGTCAAGAGTAGAAAACCAATATGATCCTGCCAACGTTGTTAATGTGTCGTCTATTCTTGGCAGTGGGTTACTATCTTTCTTGGTCACATCGTTAAGTTTCCTGTAGTCGACACAAAATCTAGTACTTCCATCCTTTTTAGTGACCAACACCACAGGAGATGACCAAGGACTTGATGACTCTTCAATAACACCGTCGCTGAGCATTTTATTAATGAGATTGTGAACTTCTTCTTGCTTGGCCATTGGTAGTCTTCTTGGGGGCTGTCTTATCGGTTGGGCATCGCCAGTGTTGATAGCATGTTGAATAAGGTTTGTGCGTCCCGAACTACTCCTAGTTTCGAAGATATTACTTTGTTCTTCTATAAACTCTCACGCTTTACTAAATTCTTCTGGAGTGAGATGTTGCCAAGTTGACTCAAATTGCTGAAGTACCTCCATTGGTAACTTGCTTGTATCCTCGGAAGTTGGCTCTTCACATCTTGTTACTTTCTGTACTGGTTCAAATAATGCTACCACCTCCCCCTTATTAATTTTGACACTATTTGGGAAAATATTGGCGACTCTAATCGGGATGTCTTTATCGGTTTTAACTAGTGATTTTGCAACGAAGTAGGTGTTGGGTGTGTTTTGTTGGCTTATGAGTCCGACGCAGCTTGATGTTTTACTTTCTAGCCTCCCAAAAATTATGGTCTCACTGTTACCGACTAGTCTTGTTGTGCATACTGCCACCACCTTTATTGGTTCTTTATTGATGTGACTATTTGACAAAATGAACTCTTCGTTCCCAAATCTTAGGGTATTAAGTTTATTATCAAACGCAAATCCATGTTTACTTATCAGGTCCATTCCCAAAATAAATTCGTCTTCTATGTCTGCAACTAATACCGAGTGGCGAATCTTCAACCTCCCCAGCTGTAGGTCTATGTCTGTCTGCCCCAACACGTCGGCGGATTCTCCAGTCACAGTGTTATTCTCCAGTCACAGTGTTATTCTCCAGTCACAGTGTTATTTTCTTTTCTGTTGGTCGAATTTTATATCTCGTTGCAATTTTGAACTTAAGCAATGATATGGCAGCACCAGTGTCTACTGTTATATTAACTTTTCTTCCATCATTAATAAGCTCTTGATAGAGTAAATTTTGGGGGCTAAATTCTCATTAGCCAACACCCGCCCCTCTGCGTTGACTAGTTTTAGTTTTCCTGATCTCTTCTTCGGTACTCTGTTCCCACTAGATGGTGAGCGAGACCTCATTTGGACACGACAATCACGTTGAATATGCCCTGTACGTCCGCATCTGAAACACTTTACATTTGGAGGGGATCGTCTGCTTTCTTTCAAAGAGTCAAGCTTCTCTATCAGTGATTGAAACATTTGGTTTAGCGTTTTTAAGTTGACCTCATGTCCATTGCTCATTTCTTCTCCCTCCTGAATTGAAACAGCTCTTACTTTTGCTCTGGACATATTATTTGATGATTCGATTTCAAGGGCTCGAATCAACACTTCACTGCTATTATGGAAGCGTTCTCGACGAAGTAACTTTGCTAAGTCCGAGTCTCGTAATCCGTTAATAAAGCGAACTACCGTAAAGGGATCTCTGTAATTTTCTGGCATTTCTGGGTAAGCCAAGTACATCAGCCTCCTGATATCCGCTTCATACTCTTGTAATGACTCCCCTGCTCTTTGTTGGCGAATATTTAATTCTGACCAATGCAAATTTCGTAAATGTTCATCTCCATATCTTCTTTCTAAAGCTGCCACTAAAGCATTGTAACTCTGTTTTTGTTCCGCTGGAATAGACCGTAAAAGTCCAAGAGCAGGTTCTCGTAGAGCTACTAACAAAGCTCTAGCTTTTTCGTCATCGTTCCAACTATTTGCAGCGGCGGCAGCTTCAAATTGTTGTTTGTAGCTAGACCAGGAAGACGTACCATCAAAATTTGGAGGCTTAATGTTTTGGTTGGAATTCACAACACATCCCTGAGCTTTCATTTTGTTGTGTTCTTTATGGAGCTGTATAAGCTGTTTTGACACGTCCTGGAATTTTTCTTCCATGGTTTGAAAAACTTCTTCCCTAACATTCTGTACCTTTTCTTCGACATTATTATACCTTTTCTTCTACATTCTGCTATTTATTTTGTACCTTTTGTTCCACACTATGCATTCTTTGAGTTATTTCTTCCTTAAGATCTTCGATTGCAGTCTTAAACTCTTCTCTCAGCTGTTCGGAGTTGCTCTTTATTTGGTCAAAGTTTTCCTGCATGTCGTTCTGGTTTTGTTCAATGGTCTGTTTCATGTCATCCATGGTGTGTTTCATATCGCCCTGGTTTTGAGTTATTTGAGCTGCTAGAGCCTGCATCATTTTAGTTAAATCTTCCATCTTGGCCGATCTTTGTCTAGTAAGCATCAACTTCGTGATAAATCACTTAAAACGTGTATTTTAGGGCTACAAAGCGAATGTCGAACGGTTTTTCAATATCTCTTCCAATTCTTAAATAGAACCTAATGGAATGTTCTGGAATATACTGGTAAATGCTACTCTTTCTGCTACTAGGCAAATGTAGAAGTCACTTTTTGATTATCTCTTTTGGTTCTCGAATAGACCGTCGTAGAATGTTATGGAATATTCTAGAAATAATTTCTAATTCTTACTTTTAAAATAACTAAGCTACTGTCGAAGTCGGTATTTGTATATCTCTTCTAGTTTTTGAATAGAACGTCGTAGAATGTTATGGAATCTTCTAGAAATTCTTTCTAATTCTTACTTTTGTAATAACTAAACTAATGTCGAAATTGGTATTTGTATATCTCTTCTAGTTTTTGAATAGAACGTCGTAGAATGTTATGGAATCTTCTAGAAATTCTTTCTAATTCTTACTTTTGAAATAACTAAACTAATGTCGAAATCTCTTTTTGGATATTTCTTCTGGTTTTCGAATAGAGCGTCGTAGAAAGTGATGGAATATTCTAGAAATTCTTTCTAATTCTTACTTTTTAACTAACTAAGCTAATATCGAAGTCGATTCTTAAATATCTCTTTTGGTTTTTGAATAAATCAATATCGAACTTCTTCGAATATTCTGAAAAAATCACTTACTGTTTTTCTGTCCAATTGTCCTAGCCGGTGGTACTATGTAAGGGTAGTCTTTGCACTATTCAGTTCTGAATATTCTGGCAAAATCACTTACTGTTCTTCTTTTCAATTGTCCTAGCCGGTGGTACTATGTAAGGATAGTCTTTGCACTTTTTATTTCTTTTAATCTCACTCTGACACCAATTGTTACGGGTTCTCCACAACAATTAAAACTCGCAATTGTTGAAAACGATACGTCAATTTATTCCGACAAATTATGTACAAAAACACGCACTTAAACTTATTAATAACTTGTTAATAATTCACTACTTTAATACGCCTATTAACTTCGCGTTAACATCTAGCGATCACTACCATTGGTTATCTCTGACTGCCTGATGCACGACGTCCGGCCCTATATATGAGGGTCTGCCTACAATTCGAGAATTTTCCATCTTTGTTCGATTCCGAATCATTCCGCCCTTTTCTGGAGCCGGACCGTTCACATACCAGTTCGTCACAGATAACGCAACTAAAACCTAGATTAAGAATACAACCATGAAATACGTCAACCTAATACTACACTAAACCTAAATAAATTCTAACTATAAAATTTAAATAACTTAAATTTGTAACAATAAGTTCTACATATAACATGGAGAGGAGAGAAGTGCAGTTTATTGGTTGGCGTCCTTGGCAAAAAAAAGGTTAAATTTTGTCTCGAAGATAAGCGGGGGACAAGAAAATTAATTTTGTTTAATAAGTCAGGGCGAATGTGTTATGAAGCAATTTAAAAAGAAACACTTGAGAGTAATAGCACCTCCTATCTGACAGGGACTGCATGTTGAACATCTCCAGTAGCCTTTCTTCAGGGTAACCCTGAGGAGGATAAGTACTATGGGTTTTAAAATATAATAATTTTAAAAATCTTCTCTTGATTCTTTCAAGATCTTCAATATGTGTGTTGTACTCCGGTGACCAAACCAAAGAGGCATATTCTAATTTTGACCTAACAAATGAAAAGAATAAAGTTTTAAGAGTTGTAATGTTTTGAAACTCACGACTTAGTCTAGTAATAAATCCAACAGTCTTGGATGTTTTAGAGATAATGGTGTCATAATGCTTTGTAAATTATATTTTGCTATCAAAAGTTACTCCTAGGTCATGAAAAGAGTCTGTTCTAGATAAGATTTTTTGATTTAGTGAGTTGTTAAATAAAATTGGATATGTTTTTAAAGAGAAGGATAGTACCTGACATTTGTCGATGTTCATCGAAAGTTTATTGGAGGTCCACCAAGCAATCACAGTGTCCAAGTCCTTTTGGAGCCTTAGACAGTCTTCAACAGAGTTTATGTGGAAAAGTAACTTGAGATCATCCGCATATAGTAAAGCCATTGACTCCCGTTTAAGACACACATCATTAATGAAAATAACAAATAGTAAGGGGCCAAGGACGGAGCCTTGGGAAACTCCAGAGGACGAGCTGTGGGAGTTAATTCCATTTACTGAAACAAATTGTTTTCGATCAGAGAGCCATGATTTTAAAAGGTTTAGAAGTTTGTCTGAAAAACCAAATAATGCAAGTTTATTTCGTGTTAAAAACATGACACATTCATAGATGTATATACCATAAAATGTAAGAATATTTAACAATTTAAACTTACCCCTACATGATTCTGTTGTTTTCTTCCCCAACATTAAGTAGATCACCCTTTTCTGAATTAAAAAAGGTTCTGCAACCAAGACAGCCGATGCGCCCCCCCAGAAAATCAAACCATATCTTAAAGTTGAATAGAAGTTGGCATAATACACTGATAAAAGAGTGTCTTCCCCGCGAGAGCAACCCGAAAGTCTCGGGGTATTCATCTTTTGATTGCATTGTTCTAAAACAGACGATCACAGAGTTATCACAATTTAACAGAAGACCGTTTCCAATTTTCAGCTCTCTCCAAACCAAATCTCGCTCGTTCAGAAAGAATCTCGAATGTCTCTGCCCAGAAAAGGATATTGGTATCATCAGCATAATTAACAATGCTTAGAAATGCACTCTTGATGTAGTTTGGCAGATCATTAATGTACATAAGGAACAAAAACGGCCCCAGGATGATACCCTGTGGCACGCCCAAGGTCACGTTTATCTCCTCCGAAAAATACCAAGACCCCTCCTTATTAAGTCCCACTCTTTGCCTTCGATCTGTTAGATATGAAGCTAACCATTTAAGTGCTGGACCCCTGATCCCATAGGATTCTAATTTTTCTAGGATATCTTTGTGTTTTAAACAGTCAAAAGCTTTTGACAGGTCTAGAAATGCTCCCAAGACTTTCTTTCTACCCTCAATCCCCTCCAGTATCTTTTCAAGAAAGTCATATGTTGCAGTTTCGATTGACCTTCCCTTTAAAAACCCGTGTTGAGTTGAACTAAGGAGATTGTGCATTGCAAAAAACTTTTTTAATCGGTTATTCATGGCAACTTCAAAGACTTTTGAAAAGGATGAAAGGAGGCTTATGGGCCTGTAGTTTTCAATTTTGGTAGGATCTCCCTTCTTGTCTAAAGGTTTTACTACTGCCAGCTTCAAGGATTCTGGAAAAGGACCCTCTTTAAATGAATTATTTATTATAAAACAAAGTGGCCGGCATAGTTCTTCAGAACAAAACTTTATCAGATTGGATAATATTTCGTCAAAGCCAGAGCTATGTTTGTTTTTTAAGCTATTTATTATTTCAAACATTTCTTTTTCAGTGACAGGAGACAAAAACATTGAATTTATATTTTGGGAGATTTCACTTTTCAAGTTGTTCTGTGGCCTATTAAAATGCGTTGGGCGCCATTTGGGGCAGCTTACAGACGTTGCCGCCATTTTGTGACACTGTAATTAGAATAATGACAATTTGCCAACTTGTGACACAACAAAACCCCTGAATAATTAAACAAATATCTGGAAGCAGAACTGTATTTTCCAGCTAGGTAAAACATTGATATGCCCGGTAACTTTTATACAGTGGAGAAGGGGGGGTTCAGAAATAAGAAAATTTTAAGTGCACCACATTATTTAATACCAATGTTTTACAAAGAATTATTTAACAAAATAAAATGATAACATAAAATAACAAAATAAAACAAATAATAATAAATTAATTAAAACAGACAATTCCAATAAAAATTATGTCATTAGTGTCAAGACAGAAAGACGATCGATGGAACAAATGTATTGTAAACTGGAGACCTTGGGAAAATAAAAGAAGTAGGGGAAGACCCCAAATGAGATAGGCGGATGATTTGAAGAAACATGCGGGGACTAGATGGATGAACACGGTGACAGACAGAGAAGAGTGGAAGATTTTAGGGGAGGCCTATGTCCAAAGATGGATCGAAAAAGGCTAAGTAGATAGATAGAGATAGTGTTAAAAGTGAGAAAAATGGCATGGGTGGACCAATTAGAGCATAAGAATAAAATTTCCCCGAAAATCAAGAATAGCACTACAGGAGTGACCATGCAAAGCTCGACAAATAATATGGACTATTGCATGGTATCTACTAAAATGTCTTAAAGAATTGGCAGCCATGGTCACGTGATAAAGCTCTACCTAACTGATTTTACCACTAGTCAAAAATAGTGAATGGTCAATTGACCATCCCTAACCCTACATTATATTACCGCTAAAAAATGTCTGGCCCCTCTTTTGCCATAGCTGTCGTAAAAATCTGGCGTCGCTAATAAGGGGTACGTTCAGATTGAAACGTCGGGCGGGTCTTGCCGAGCGAATGACGTCATGGGTAAATCGCCGGACGTCTTGCCTTTGTGAACGGTATGGGTGTAATAAACATAACCTTAAAATATATATATTTTTTAAATTATTGATAAATTTGATCAGATTTAAAAATTTGTTACAGTTTATTTAGTAGAGTTAGCATAAACACAAATAAGTGTTTTTTTTGTTTTGAAAAATGGAAATAGAGAGTCTTTTGGAGTACCCGACTTTTGGTGGCTGACAGAGTTTTATTAGACAAATAAAGTTTTGTTTTAGATTTAAAAGTTGTGTTTTCTGCAAATTTATTTTCTTTGTTGTACAAGCAATACAGGTTTTAAGTTCCTCTGCTCAACACTTTCAAAGGAAATAAATAAATTTGAAAATTAATAGTTATATGTACATACATGTGCAATATAATATAATAGCGTATGACAGTAATAATGCGAAAGAAGACTAATTCTCAAAGTGTTTGCTGGGGCGTTGAGAGATCTTCAAATACATTATATCAAACCTCTTTATATGGTTACATTATTTACTATTAAATAAAGAATACAAATATACATAGTTTAAATGTCTTTTATTTTAATTTGAAAGCACAAAGTAATATCTTGGTATAATATTATTTATATTCCTATAACAATTTGTCCAATTAAAAATCCATTCTCTACATTCTCCTAAGTAGAAACTAAACAGTCAAAATGAAATTCTGTAAAGGATCCATTTGCATCTGAAAGAGTGTTTTCCTAAAAGGAGTGCCGCTGCAAGAGGATTCTGCTTGATACTCTAAAAACAACTCACACTGCCAAGGGTTATTCCAAAGCCAATTGTCTCCATTGCATGGAGCGATGTGAAACCAGTAACCAATAGTTTTGAGGGTCGATTTACACAGCAACATAACAAAATACTCTGCCAATATATGGGCCCCTAAGCTCACACTAGGTACTATAGTTATAGTTTACGTGTGAGCTAATATAACTAAAAACTGAAATATATTTTATTCAACTCCAGACTAAATTACCTTTTGTTTGATACCACTCAAGCCATGTTTTGACTTAAACTCAAATTTTTAAAATCTACCCCCACCCTTAAAAAAAGCAAAAACTAAAATGTTATTTGTTAAACTCCAGACTCAATTACCTTTCGTTTGATATCACACACGCCATATTTTCACTTAAACTCTAATTTTTGAAATATACCCCCACCCTTTTTTTAAAATAAATTAAAATGTATTTTGTTTAACTGCAGACTCAATTACCTTTCGTTTGACATCACACACGCCATATTTTCACATAAACTCTAATTTTTGAAATCTACCCCCTCCCTTTTATTTGGTTTGTGTTTGGTGGATTTTGTTCATTTTTAAATGGGACCATCTCGACCAAAGATCCAGCCTAGGTACCAAATTTCATTAAAATCGGCCAAGCGGTTTTTGAGTTATGCGCGTTGGTCGTTACAGACAGACATACAGACAGACAGACGGCGCAACAAAAAAGTTTCAAAATCATCTGAAACGCAAAGATATATAAACATTTTTGAAATCGGAGCGAAAAAATTAGGATCACCATAGCTCACACTACTATAGTATAGTATATGTGTGAGCTAAAATTGAATTTTAGGGTTAATTTTGGTATTTTCGTTTTAGCTCACACATATACTATAGTAGTGTGAGCTATGGTGATGGAGACACACGGCGCGACAAAAAAGTTTCAAAATCATCTGAAACGCAAAGATATAAAAAATTTTTTAAAAACAGAGCAACTTTTTTTTCTCGAAAAAATTAGGATCACCATAGCTCACACTACTACAGTATAATAGTAGTAGTGTGAGCTAATAGGTAACTACAATTAATGTTTTCTATACGGGATATAAAACAAACCCAACCATAACAAATTGTCTTGTCAGAGTTAACCATGTTGAATGGTCTCGAGTTTATAAATGGGACTTAACCCTTCTAAAGAAACTTAGAACTCACCTGTCAAAAGTCAAACAAGTGTTTTTTGTCTTCAAGAAAAAGTAAAATTTGATTATTTATTTATGGGAAATGCCACTTTTATGTAATATGTTTTCGAAAATATACAACAAAAAATAAAAAAATTGGGGGGTTGATTTATATACCTACTGCGCAAGTCGAGCGTTTGTCACCCACGTCATAGAGAAGGGTTTAAAAGGCGATTCGCCCGACGTTATTTTCGGCCAATATGAACGAGAGTAACTTTCACCCAGTATGTAATCTGAACGGAATTGAGCGCGCCCGACTACATCCGACGTGCTATCTGAACGTACCCAAGCACAATACAGTTTTTTTCTACGACCGTGCATATATACCCACTTTCCCGCACGCATTTTAGTTTTGAAAGCATCACTTTCCCGCTCTAGTGCGGGAAAATCACTTTCCCGCACTAGTGCGGGAAAGTAAAACTATGCCAATTTTGGAGTTATTCTATAGGTTTATACCTCAAAAGTCGTAACTATCGACTTGGTACAGTGTAGGGAATTTAGCAGATAGGCAATCTGATGAATTATAGCTCATTTCAAGTTTTTTATTCAATTTAAAAAAAAAACAGAATAATGGATTTTTTAAAATATTTCTGCATACCCCCCGTATAGTCATGTCATACAACAACTATCAAGCCAAGCTGTGACAGGTGCTTGGTCCAGTTTGCTATGGCAACCAAGTTATGTTATTGTTACTCAAACGTCAAAGCTAGTCAAAGAGCGTCTCTGAAGTGACAGAACTGCCTTTTATTTTGAATAAAATGGATTTTTCAATGGACTGTTCCGAAGATGAACTTCCGGAGTGCATTTTGCAGGCTGCTGAAGATGTGAATGGTGAGCTGCTACCTGCCAAATCGAGACAAAGGTACGAAAAACAGTACAATCATTTCGTGACATGGTGTAAGGAGAAAGGGGTGAGAATCTACAAAGAAGAAGTCTTCTTGGCATACTTCCTAGACCTGAGCAAGGTCTTGAAATCGAATACCTTATGGTCACGCTATTCCATGGTGAAAAGCTTGGTTAAAATTAAGCAAAATCTGGACATAAGCAGATTCCACAAGCTAACATCGTTTCTTAAACAAAAAAATGTTGGTTTTCGAGCACAGAAGGCGCAAGTTTTCACCAAAGATGATATATCGCGGTTTATGTTAGCTCCTGATGAGATTTATTTGATGATTAAAGTGAGTACCATTTTTGCTTTGGCTGGTGCTCTCCGCAGGGCGGAGCTTTTGAATATCACTCTGGATGACATACAGGATAAAGGAAGTCTGATCGTTGTTAAGATCTCCGACACTAAAAATCATTCCTCAAGATCCTTCGTTTTATCCGAAGAAATAAATAATGGATCTTTTTTGATGCTGTATAGAAAGTACGCAAATTTGAGACCTCCTACTACTCCGCACCGCCGGTTTTTCATTTATTATAAAAAGGAAAATGTTCCAATCAGTGTGTAGGAGTGAACACTTTTGGAAAGATGCCATCAGAGATCGCTGCATATTGCGCCTACCTAACCCAGAACGTTATACCGGCCATAGCTTCAGACGTTCTTCAGCAACATTCCTAGCAGATTCAGGTGAAGGCATAACAAACATAAAACGCCTTGGTGGGTGGAAGTCCACTGCTGTCGCTGAGGGGTATTTGGAAGATTCCGAGAAACAGAAAGAGAACATCTCGAGTAAGATTCTTTCATCTACCTATGACCTGCAATCGTTGCCAGCACCGTCATCGTCAACTGTAAGTGACCTGCAACTGCTGCCGTCAACGTCCACTGGAAGAGTCCTGCAGACCCAGACGCCATCTTTGCGCACTTTCGATTCTACAAGCGGCCACCAGATGCGAGAATTACCACCATCGAACTCCACTACACCGGCAATTCTAAATAATCTTCAAACTGCAACAAATTGTGTTTTCAATATCACTATTACCAATAATAATAATTAGTATTTTATTTATGTTCAAATAAAATATTTTTTTTAAAGTAAATTTGTGGTATTGTAACATCGGTCGAAGAAAAAATAATGTTCCTAACTCATGCGGAAAGTGTCTTTCCCACCCTCGACTGCTTGCCCGAACTCCGCTCCGCGTCGTTCGGGTCAACTGCAGTCGCGTGCGGGAAAGTATCACTTTCCACACTTGTTAGGAAAATAACTATTGTTTTAAAAAATAACTTTTTTTCCTGTAGGTATCTCTGGAAAAAGTCAAATTCTCTTTGCCATAGTATACACCGCTAGATATGTAGATCTAGTTACCTCGTATGTTTCTCTCTACAATACAGTGATGAAAGTATTTTTCCTGGTCAGCTCCTTTGCCACAGTTTACATGATTTACATGAAATTCAGGGCGACTTATGACAAAAATCATGACACATTCAGAATCGAGTTTGTCATTGTGCCAGCTGTCATTTTCGCCTTGTTGATCAACCACGAATTTTCGTTAATGGAGGTAAGTTTAAAGTGTGACAGGATTTTGTTAGAAACATTTTTATTAGAATATACTTGAACTGCAGTTACTGCGTATTTTTGTAATCATAATACTCAAATTTATACTGGGTGGCGACTTTGAATGGAACACTGCTTCGAGTGGATTAATTTTTATTTTTTTTAAAAAGACAAGGGAACTGAATTTTTTACAGGCTTTCTTTCTGGGGCTAAAATTGTTGGTCAGACCCCCAGAAAGGGTCTACTCACACACAACCATTTTCTTTTTTAGTTTTTCAATTTTTCGCTTGCAATATCTGATTTGAAAGTTTTTGAAAAAAAACAACAGTATACTGTTTTCATATAGGGTAACTAAAATGAAAAAAATTAATTTTTTCACATTTTTGAATTTAATTTTTTTTACATTTTAGTTGTCAAAAAAAAATATTTTGTTGTGTTTTTTTTACAAGTTTTCGAATGAGGTAGCAGTTTTGTAGTTTTGTAACAAATGCTTTTCTGTCAAAAAATTTTTCTCAAATGTACTTGTATAAAATGTATTTTTTTGCTTTTTTTCCACCATAGTTACTTCCTAGCCCACGCAGCAATGGCTAGGTATTGTTTCGGACGAAAAAATGTTTTTTGAGATGACGCCGAAAATATCGGCGTGACGTCTGCCTGTTTGTGTGTGTGTGTGTGTCTGTCTGCCCCTCTGCTCCTAAACCGCTGAACCGATTTTCATTAAATTTTCAGGTAAAATAGTGTTCGACATTGTAACGAGATGATTAGATTTGGGTCAAAATCCATTCATGGTAATGACAGTTAAAAAATTTAAAATATGCTAATTTTTTAACCCACATCGCAGCAATATTCGCTTTTCAATATATAGTAAAACATATTTTTCTCAATAATTTGTGTAATAACCAAAAACTTCACAGGAGCTTTCGTTTCTGATATTTACAAGAAACTGTTTTCAAAAAAATAGATATGGCATGGAGTGTGCTACTATAAATCTTGTATAAACAATTACAATATTAAAAAAAAAAAACAATAAAAATGAGGAAAACTAATAAATAAACTCCTCCAGACCTCGCTTCTGTGGATTGAAAGACTAATCATCTTGGTGAAGAAGCACTTAAAATTAATTTTTGTACTTTAAAAATCAGTGAATTTTTTATTTGCTGATGTGATTTGGAATATTCTTTATTTATAATTTATTTTTTAGATTTTATGGACTTTTAGTATTTACTTGGAATCAGTGGCGATCTTGCCTCAGCTATTTTTGGTCAGTAAAACGGGAGAAGCTGAGAGCATTACATCACATTATTTGTTTGCTTTGGGTAAGATACCAACAACAATTTTTTTTGTAAAATATTTTAAATAAATATATATATATTTATCGGTTTCACAACGTTCTACGTCTTCCGATACCCAATCTCCACTCGTTTCTGTTTGCCCATAATTCATCATCTAGGCCTCTTATTCTTATTTCACTATCTATTCCTTCTCTCCAGCTTCTCCTTGGTCTTCCTCGTTTTCTTCGGCCAGTTGGTTTCCATTGTAATATTTGTTTAGGTAGTCTTCCATCATCCATTCTTTGTACATGTCCGTACCACACCAGTTGTTTTGTTCTTATATCATCCACTAGAGTACGTTCACCCACTGTCATAATTTCTCTTATTCTTTGATTGGTAACTCTTTCTCTTTTTGATTTCCCTGCTGCTCTTCTCCAATAGTCCATCTCCGTAGCGGAAAGCATTTTTTCTGTTCTATCTTGGATTGGCCACACCTCTGAGCCGTATGTAATAATACTCTTTACAATTGTGTTATATATAAGCTTTTTGTTATGTTTTGATATACTTTGGTCCCAAATTATTCCATTTAATAAAGTTATTGCTCTTCTTCTTTGTACGTTTCTATCTGTTATAGCTTTGTCTAGTGTTCCGTCAGCTGTAATTTTCAGACCCAAGTATTTATACTCATCACAGGACTGAATTCGCTGCCCAGTATTTAAGATTAGATCCTGTTTCGTTCCACCAATACACATATACTCTGTCTTATTGATATTAACCTCTAGTCCCCACTTATTGTACTCTTCTATTAGTTTTCGTGTCATATATTCGAGGTCGTCATAATCCTGAGCCACCACTATCTGATCATCGGCGAAACATAAAGTATACAAGGTGGTTTCATTCAACGGAATTCCCATGTTTTGGCATTTTCTCTTCCAGACTTTAAGGACCTGTTCCAAATATATCTTGAAGAGCGTAGGCAAGATACAGCAACCTTGTTTAAGACCTTTATTTACTTGAAAGCCTTTGGTTAGTTTTGCTTTTATTTTAACTTTTGCCTTACTATTGCGGTATAACTCTTTGATGACCTTAATTAGTTGTACGCTTATGTTTGTCTTTTCCAACGCTTTCCAAAGTAGATTTAGTGGTATACTATCATATGCCTTCTGCAAATCTACGTAAAGCAGATGGAGCTCTTGTCCGTATGCCATTTTCTTTTCAATAACTTGGGTTATACAAAAGAGATGATCTGAAGTCGATCTACCCGCCCTGAAACCAGCTTGTTCTTCTGCCTCCATATCTTTATATTCGCTCTCCACTTTATTTCTTATTATTTTGCCATATATTCTGCTTAGCGTACTAGTTACAGATATACCTCTATAATTGTCACATATATCTTTCCTTCCTTTTTTGTGTATTGTGGATATATATGACGTTTTCCACTCAGTTGGTACTACAGCTCCATTTAAATATCTTTGGAAAAGATTCCGTAATCTACAAAACAATTCTTCAGTGCCATATTTAATAAGTTCAGCTGGGATATTTCCGGGTCCGGCAGATTTACCGCTTTTTAAGGTTTTGCACACGTTTTTGACCTCAGATATTGTGAGGGGTACTGGAGATCCCATCGTTCTAATGATATTGTCTCTTTCGTCTTCCTTGAATTCTGCTCTATCTTCAGTTAAAAGTTTTTTAAAATGCTCATCCCATTCTTTGTCTGGTATTGGTGAAATAATATCTCTGCATGTTTCTTTTTTGATCGATCTTATAGTTTTCCAGCTTTAAGTACTTCTCCTACCTCCTAAGTAAGAATCTATTTTCTGGCACTTTTGCATCCATGATTGATTCTTCTTATCACTGATCATTCTTCTCACCTTTGATTGCGCGATTTTGTATTCTTCTCTGCTTCTATCTGTCTTTTGGGATAAGTAAGTGTGATATAATTTCCTTTTTTCCTCTATTTCACTTTCAATCTCAGCATCCCACCAGTATGGTTTTGTTCTTTTAGGAGTTTCTTCCACTAATCCTAGTGCTTCTTTTGCAGCTTGATGGATGCTTAATGTGATACATTCGTATTCCTCATCTGGGGTTTCACCTGAACTTGAATTAAGTTTTTCGTTCAGTCTCTTTTTGTATACGTTTTTTACGCTGTCATGTTCTAGGCTTAGTAGATTATATTGACAGTGATCAATTTCCTCATTCACTGTATCATCAAGATTTTGTTGATGGAGGCTTCGGCCTTGATAAGGAAAGAGAATTTTGGTCTCCAGAAAATAGTGATCACTTCCGCATGTTGATCCACGCTTTGTTCCGACATCTTGAATTTTTAGTTTTGTCTTTTGTTTAGTGATAAGATAATCAATGACGGATTTCAGGTTTTGTGAGGGTTTGGTCCAGGTATATTTGTGTATTTTCTTATGTTGGAAAAAACCGTTTTGGATTTTTAGGTCTAATTGCTCACATACTGTGATAAGCCGGTTTCCATTGTCATTAACAACATCTTCTCCATATTGGCCAACTGTCAGATCATTTACTCTGTTACCTGTTCTACTATTTAAATCTCCCAATATTACAATTTCTCTAGATGTACTTACTGCTGATATTTCATTGTGGATTTCTTCAAAAAAATTGTCTTTCACGGCTACATTTGCATCGTCATTATACGCATAGATTCCAAAAATCGTAAGTCTCATTCCTTTTATTGTTATATTCATTCTTATTAGCCGTTCATTTACTGCTTCCCAGTTGGTGATATATTTTCTAAATCTTTTGTTGACCAAAATAGATACTCCTTGTTGAGCATGTTTTTCTTTTGCCACTCCGCTATTTTAAATAAATAATAAATAAATTTTAAAATGCAAAATTATATAATATTCTTATATGTTCTGTGCTATAAGCATAGTAAATACAAGGCACTACACTAAAATTTCAAAAAGTTTTTAGAAACTGAAAAGATATATTAAATTAAAATTTTTATTTATATTTTTATAAAATGTTTTATTTTTTTTGTGTAAAATTGCAGTTTGCTAGTAATGCTGCTGATCAATTATTATAATATACAAGAAAACCAATATTTATGCATTTATTTAAGTTGTTTTCTTCAATACAAATATAAAAAAGTATAGCAAAAATCGGTGGGTAACCACTAGGTTTGCTTAACACATACATATTTTTTATTTTATTTAAAACTGAAAACTTAAGGAAATATATTTGTTTTTCGACAATTTCCTTAAATGGTCAACTACTGGGTAATTGATACTAACTAAGCTTACTTTTTATGAATCACTCTGTAAAAATTGTGTTATTTTTAGGTTCTTACCGAGGGCTCTATATTTTGAACTGGATCTACCGTTATTCGACTGAAGGTCATTATGACTTGATCGCCATCATTGCAGGGGTGGTGCAGACTGTGCTGTATTGTGATTTCTTCTATTTATATATAACCAAAGGTAAGTTAAGAAAAAAAGTGGAAAAAAATAATGCATCAACTAGAATTAAAATAAACTAGCAACCAACAAGTGTTACATATGAGTATTAGTGACTACATAGCTAATTAGTTCGGATTAATCAGTATTATCGTAATGGTGTTTGCACTGGATAACGGTTAGAGATACTTACTAACCGAAACGTCGTGTTTTAAAATAAATAAAGACAATGGAAGTCCAAAATTTTATTTCTACATAATCATTGTCTACGAGTTTCAAACAATGATGTTTTTTATTTCAGTAAAATCGGTTCAGTAATAATACATTTATAAAGAAATGAATGCAGACAGGATTGGCAATGCAATCGTATAATTTGTAAAACAATGTTGGTTAATCCGATTTTGTGAGAACCACTACACCGATTTTATTAATTTGTACCGAGAGACGTAGTGTTTTTCTATAAATATAAAAAAAGCTAAAACATTTTCGCAAAATAAGATTAAACACGCCATTTTGAAGAATCAAGTGTGATTCTGTCTGACATCTTAAATTCCAAGATGGTGGAAAATTTCGAGAACAACAACATTTTTTTATTTCATTAAAATCGGTTTAGTAATAACGAATTTATAAGGAAATGAATGCAGACAGGATTGGCAATGCAATCGTAGAATAATCTGTAAAACAATGGTTGAAAGAAAAATAGATTTTTTGAGAACCACCACACCGATTTTACTAATTTGTACATCGTTGTGTAAGGGAAAAGTAGTGATTTTCTTTAAATAAAAAAAAACTAAAACATTTTCGGAAAATAAGAATAAACACGCCATTTTGAAGAATCAAGTACGATTCTGTCAGTCATCTTAAAGTTTAAGATGGCGATAAATTTTGATCATGATCTTTAAAAAGCAATCAGTTCTCACCAGGATGTTTTTTATTTCATCAAAATCGGTTTAGTAGTAATGAATTTATAAGGAATAAAATGCAGACATGATTGGCAAGGCAATCATATCATATGCAAAACAATGGTTGAAACAAAAATATATTTTTTTAGAACCACCCAACCGATTTTGCTTTTGCTAATTGCTCCCAATTTGGAAACCTTCCATGTTAAATTTGATTGATAATGTGACTCAAAAAAAATCTTAAGTAATTTAGAAACTTTAAAACTCCAGCAGATAAATCAAACAAATGACAAAGTTTTGACAGATAATTACGTAGGTATGACAACAAACGCAACTACGGCCTTTGTTTCACAGCCAACCAAGTGAAAAACATTTTTTTAAATAAATTCACATTTTCCTTCATTCAAGAAAAGCTCTTTTAATGCTCTTGACATATAAATTCAATATGGCGGTCATAAGAAATAACAAAGTTGGCTATGGTTTCAAAAAAACTAGAAGCCCTAGAAAAAATTTGTTAACGTCATTCGATTGGCCGTAGTTGGTTATACAAAACTAACAAATTTCATTAAATTTGTTTGCAAGATGGCGGCGATATTTCAATTTTTCAAAAAACACAATTTTTAATTTTTGATCGATATTTTAGTAACCCCTGTAAATATCTTTAACATTGATAAATCACCTGATTGGGCTTAGAATAACTTTTTTCTCATTTAAAAAGCCTCGTATCTCTTACCGTTTCCGAAATCTCCATGTAGCTGCTTTTATCTGGGACACCCTGTATACAGCTGGAATAAAACAGTAAATAACTTTTCAAGACTTTCTCCACGAAATAGAATGTACTTTTCCATGCGCTCAAACCAGTTGTCAAAGCTTTAATTCCACTCGTTTGTTGGCCCTGTCAAAATTGCAAATCTTTGATCACGCAGTCCATTTTTGATTTTCGGAAACGTATAGAAATCGTTGGGACTTAGTTCCGGACTGTATGGAGGATGGTCCAACAATTCGACGTTAAAAATTCAATGGTTTTTTGTGCTTTGTGCGACCTTGCATTGTCTTGGCGGAGGATGATTCGTCGTTCGGGGTTCGATTTTTGAAGCTCAGCGATGACTTTTGGCAAACAAATGGTGATGTGCAACCAATCGGCAGTACATGACCTTCTTTTGAGACAAATCGTCGGAGAAAAGGCAAAACGGCTCTGTAACGAAAGCGCGAGTGACAAAATCTCGAGGAACAAAACCGCGATGTAACAAAAGCGCGAGTAACAAAAGTGCGGGTAACAAAAGCGCGACTTAATAAATGTTATGATAAATGAATTAAAATTTTTTATGATGAGAATGAAGCTATTGTACGATGGGCTCCGGAACGAAATAGCGGGTATTAAAATAGCGGTATCGAAACATCGACAATCAAAATAGCGATGCGTTATCTTTCCGGGGATCCTACAGGGTGTAAATCCAAACAGAACTGAACCAAACCAGCAAAATAAAAACATCCCTGAGTTTTTTCCCGGGATCCTAGAGGGTGTGAATCCGAACCGAACTGAACTGAACTAAACCGAACCGGTTCGGTTCGATTCAGTTTGGTTCGGTATAATCAAAATAATCCACAATTAATTGTAAAAAGTTGTTAAGTTGTTAAACCAACCTTCACTTTAAAACACACTGTATTTGGAAAATAAAGCTAAAAAATGTACAAGTACTGGTGTATATTATATTTGTGTTTTTTTATTTTTCAGTATTAAAAGGAAAGAAGCTTCAGTTACCGGCTTAATTTTAGAATACGCATAACTAGGTAAGCCACATGTTCGTAAAACTGATACATTTTGCCTGTTAGGTTCGAGTTTTTGAATGAGAAACCCCTGATTTTTATACAAAATGGAAAAACAATTATATTCCACATTAATGAGTTTGAATGTATAATATTATTAATTGTTTGTTTTCCTATTAATTTATCGCGTGAGTTTTTTTGTTTATTACCTACTTTAGTTTTTAGAAAAAGACTAACTTAATTCTATATTTTTTCAATAAATTTGTGAATTTATTATATTAAAAAAAAACATTGTCGAAAGAACTCTATATGGTAAGCTAGAGTCACTACGTTGCGAAATATAACAGGAATGACGTCACAAAATTTTTACAAAAGAAATTGACTTTTTTACCCTTGAAATTGATACGGGGTGTCTCATAAGTATCGGGACCCCGAAATATCTCGAAAAATACAAATAACCTACAAAGAATGTGCCAATGTTAAAGTCAAGGTGATACTTAGGTGCTTAAGTGACACTAAAAGTTGTCTAAAATCGTTATTTTTTGAGATATTACGGGTTCCAGGTTCTTCGGAATCCGGTACTTATGAGTGTATAATACATATATTATATTAATATTTCAAACTATGTCATATTCACACACAGCTTGAAAGATTTATATAGCGAGGCAAGGCTAATAAAAAAATTAAGTCTGTAAATCAGCTGATTTTTAGGGTCTAGTTTTACATGTGTTTTGGAGAATTGAAGTTTCTTTGCGATATTTTTAAAACCACTCCGACGCCATAACATTCCTCTAAATTTTTACTATCACGACGTTCAAGTTTAGGAAAATTATTTTTTAAGGTTTTATTTTGTAAATATGTACTTGTATTTTTTTTTGATTTTTGTACATAAATTACAGTCATACATTTAATAAAAAAATCAATACAACTGCGTGACGTCACGAAAGAGGTATAGGGCCTATATCTGACTTTGACAACTTCTTACTGTTTTATTTTTGGGTTAAAACGTTAACGTCATTCCTGTCATGTTTTATTACTAATGCAAAGCATTCATTTATCAGTGACTTTTTATATAGTAACTTTTGCTACACCTCTCTGTATATCGGAGTAGGATATACTCTATTTCTAATACAATCCTCCTGTTAAGGCTAGATCGGTCTTTAGTAGAAGATTCCCAGTCAAATCTATGGTGTAGTAGATAGAGACCCTGTATGAATGACCTTTGACCTTTTTCGATTCGTCTTGTTTATTTATTGGCTCTGTATACTGTGGACAATTGGCCAGCTCATAAAAATAATAATTGTGCGTGAAAGATATTTAAAGACAAAGAAAGAAAGAAAATTATTACAAAAAATTTTTTTTTTAAACAAAAAAGTTATTAATGTATGTAGTGCTAAAATTACTATTTTCTCTTATTGTTAAGGAGTCTTCTATATGTACAAAAATCTATTTTTTTCATTAAAAAGTTAATTTTTTAAAAAATTGCAAATTGGTACCTACTACAAAGGTTATTTGGCCACACTGTATCTCCTTAACCTATAATTTGTTTTTAAGAAATACAATACAATATTTTTTGATCCCTATGAATCACAAAATTATTTGACATCTTCAAACTTCACAAATGCTATCCCTTCGAAAAAAAAAACCTTTGAAGTTGAAGTTGTTTGAACTTTTTGTCTACTTCCGACCTTTCCCAACAATCCTTAAAGTTTGGTGCATCATATAAATTGCACCCTGTGTATGTTACTTGCGGCACTGAAGTGATAGTTACCACGTCTTCTGGTACCCCACTCAATGCAGTGTTTTAATTTTTATTTTAAAAATTGTACAAATAAATCAGTTAACTGCCGGGATTGTATGACATATTTTTAAATGATCATTCATACAGGGCCTCTAGTCGTAACCAGGTGGGAAATAAGGCCATATAGCAGCCACCGTCTTAGTTTGTGACATCATAATGGTTAGATTAGAGATGAAGTAGTCACCTTGGATGCTATGTTGCCTTGTTTTTTACAAAAAAAAATCATACTTTAAAAAAGTTTTTAAACCAAAAACCGTAACAAACGACAAGATAAGTTTTCCAAAAATCTTTTAGTATAAAGTTTCTGCTCAACTGAAATAGGAAATTAAAAATAGGTGCTCATGTGTTTTTTTGTGGTTTTAACAAGGCATAACATTACTGAAACCTTTTTTAAAACTTTTTCAATGTTAACATTAAAAAACGAATTTTAAATTGTTAAGTCATCTTTCGTTTTAAGAATAGTTTTTAATAAATTCCTATCAAATTTTTCAATTATTAGGCATTGTAGAAATATTATCAAAGTATATAATATACTTTTAGTAAATTCAATAATATATACTCTTAAAGGTTAAATTTGTAATTTTTTACAGATTTGATTTAATTAGGTGTATCCTATGAGGATACAAGAGTAATAGGTGTTATTCTATAAGAAACCTTGTCATAAAAAAAGAAGAAAATTATTAAAAACTGTAATAAATTTTAAATGTTCAGAGTTTAATTTTTTTATTTGGTCATAAGATAAATATATAAAAAATTAAGTTGCGGAATTTAGTAGCACATTTTCGCAAAGTTCAGTTTCACTTATTAATAAATATATAAAAAATTAAGTTGCAGAATTTAGTAACACATTTTCGCAAAGTTCAGATTTACTTATACTTTCCGTTGAATAACTTACAGCTGATTTAAGACTAAAACTACCTTCAGAAGAGATTTCCTCGTTTTTATTCGGTCTACTATTGTAACGTAACTGAAAATCGATGGTCCTTTTTGTCCTAAACTCTTTGTTTTTCTGATTCTTCAGGAAAGTTCCCATCTTTTCTTTTAATTCAATGGTATTGATTACTTCGGGTTTTACAAATCCTTTAGTCGTAAAAATTCCTATAGTTTTTAAAATGCTTTCATCTACGGTCTTTAAGTCTCTTTGTGTTGGTTGAAGGGGATGGCATCTTTTAAATTTGGAACTGCCAACTACAAAAAATCTTTGTCAATTTTGGCTTCTTCTTTGGAGAGAATAAGCGCTTTTTGGTAAGATACATAAAGCTAGGTGTTGACAACATGTTCTGGTTGAGAACTATAGCCAAAAATAAATATTTTTAGGGAAAATGATATAGAACCAGATAACTTGCGATAATTTTGATTGTCTTTTAATAGATTTTTTTCTTGTGACTGTTTTCATCCATCAATTTTTGCCATTCAATAGCATATTTTTTTACCGGTTTAAAATAAAACTAGAAAAACGCTCTTTTTAAAACACGATCTCATCGGTATACTGGCAAAATCCACTAATTCAAAAAAGTTAGTTTTGAGAAAATCGAATTTTAAAAATTGCGAACTTAGCAACAGAGTTTTGCGAGTTTGATTTAATTTGGAATCTGCTGAATTTTACATGATACATGAAGCACTGGATATTAAATAACGTAAGCATATAAAAAAAGTTCCTTTTTAAAAAATTTTCTTTAAATTTTTTACACATTTTTGTATACACTTAATGTATTTTGCTTGAAAAATATGACTTGCTTAGTTTTGCTTGTATACATGTTATTTTTGGCATACCTACTTGCAAAAAGCACTAAAAGTAGTTTTTGCCTTGTTTTCTGCAAGTACACCAAGCAAAAAACGGACAGCAAGTGACAGTCAAACTAATACATTTAGGCAAAATTAACAAAAAAATAGCTATTTGGTTCTTCTGGCGAAATAAATTAAGTCATTATTCGATTTTGCCAGTAACCGAATTCGCGAATTCGACTTAGTCCAAAACAAAAAAGTGTTATTTTCTATTTTTTAAATTTGATTTTATCATGGCTGGTTTTATGAATACGCATATAACTCAAAAACAAAAAAAAATACTTAGTGGATTTTTCCAATATACCGACTAATAGGATCTGCTAAAATTCGGCAACACTTTATAATAATAATTGCCTTGAGACCTCATACCAGATAGAGAAGGTGGCAGGTGCCCTCTACCTATATGAATTGTATGCTTGAGAAAATGGGCCAACATAAATATTAAATTAATTGAATTTTTCACAACTGCGCAGTGTCACAACTGTGTCAGACGACTAGACGAGTCTGTCGCCAAAGCAAATTAGCTGTTGTTTACCTCGCACTTGGCGCAGCCAACTAGATTAATGTCTGTTGGCCAGAAAAAATATGACTGGGCACCCTTCTATCTATTTGCTTCATACTTCTCTCATGGGCGTGAAAAATATAATAGAAGTACAGTGAAACTATTAAAGAAAAAAAAGAATCCCCTCAACAAAATAACAGTGTCAAACTAAGGATCTATAATCCAGCACGCCTCAAACACAGAGCAATCCAATCATACCTACTTTGTTAGCGGGAAACATATACGTAGACATAGGAGGCTGGGTGAAAATAACAGCTTGTACTTACCACTTTGTTCACTAACCATCGAGTCAGCACTGTTAAATGTATGAACGAGATGCTGTATCGTAGTTGACTTATTTTGTTTGTCAATATTTGTGTATTGATTTAAATATATCTCATCTGAATAAATACTATCGTTGTCACTGTCGTTAGCAGTATTTCTGTCAATTAATTTATGACAGATTATGGGACCATCGCAGTGTGGAATAAAATCGTAAACTACATCATTGTTATGATTGCAAATTGAGTTGTTTTGCTGGTAAACTACATCGGTTTGATCATATACTGAATTATTAAAACCATTTTTATTGTTCACTAAGTCGTTTTCATCGTTGAATAAAGCTTCTTTCTGAGAGTGCAGGCTTTCTTTGGATATTTTTTGAAACATTTGGTTGACCTTTTCAGTGCTGTTTGAGGGAGCTAAAAATACTTTGTTTTTCTATTACCTTCCTAACCCGCGTAGCAATGGCCAGAGAAGGTATTTTCGAAAAAAAATTTCAGATAACACCGAAAATGTGTTTCTTTGGCGTCTTTTAACCTCTTATTTCTATTTTTAGCAATATCGTAGTGACGTCTGTCCGTGTGTGTGTATGTCTGTTTGTAACATAGCTTCTAAACCGCTGAACGGAGTAAAATAGTGTGCAATACTGTAAAGAGCTGATTAGATTTTGCAAAAATCCATTCATGCTAATGACAGTTTGTTGAAAGTTTAAAAATTGAAAATATGTTAACTGCCTTAACGAAGCATTGCATCAATATGCGGTTTTCGGAATATAGTAGAACAGGTTACTAAAAAATATTAAAATATTTTCGTAGGAGCTTCCGTTTCTGAGATATTTACAAACATTGTTTTCAAGGCTGATATAACGTCGAGATCACTTGGAGTGTGCTAATGAGCTGGGAAGGTATCAGATCCATCGTGGATTCGTTTATTTAATATTTATACATATTTCTGTTTCATCTAGGAATAAGTTTTAGTGACCCGCTTTGAAATAAAAAGTTAATAATCAGATAAATAAATCCAAGACCCATTCTTAATGAGACATCCTGTATATAAACCTACCGGTTGTGATACAGCTACGTCTAACCTCATCCATTTCCAATTTTTCATTTGTTGCAGGGAGTTTACCTAAATTTTTAAAAACTGGTTCAGTACTTTCTTGCTGACTTAAAGTACAATCAGAGAACGTCACCTTGCATTTCAGACTATGTTGGGAATTATTTAAAGCGGCGTTCTTTAGTTTTCTTTGAGTATACTCCATTAGGTCCAAATTATCAGGAGATATAATATCTGAGATTATGCGTTTACAAAATGTTTCATCGTCTACATTTTTTGAATATTGTTCTTGCTTTTTGATATCTTCATTTATTTTGGAAAAATCCTTAACAAATATGTCTGCGTTTTGAATTGATTTTTGGATTGAAGTGTCACTTAGTTTATTTAAGGGTTCCAAGTTTGTTTGATCTATTACCGTTCCATATTTTTCAAATATAATTTTTGTTTCATTATTGAATATTTCCTGAACTTCTTTTTTAATTTCTTGTTTTATTAGTTCAGTTAATTTTTCGCCGGATGGTTTTTTGATTTTGACAGCTGGTATCTTGGTTGTAAAATCTGTTTTACAGCGTTTTGTATTCGAGGGGTTTATAATATTTGGTTTGGATTTAGAAGATATGATTTTAGTGTCTGGGCCGGATACGTTTTTGCAGTTTGACATTTTGGCAAAAGCTAAAAATAGAATTTCTGGTAAAAAAATGTTTTAACAAATAGTGCGCATACCGACAAAGGGAGTATAGAGGTATAAAAGTCAATATTGCCAACAAATTAAGGCGTTTTGTTAATTTTCATGGCAGTTTTTTCCTATTAAAAACAAATAAAATTTCTAAAGAAAACATGCATCTACGAATTGCATTTTCAAGAATACTTTTATATGTATATATATGTGGTATTACCTTGATCAGTTTTCTCAGAAATAACTGTGCCTTCTGAACTTTTTTTAGGTTGGTTATGAATTTCAGTGTTTTTATTTTGAATTATCGTTGATTCTGTAATATCGTTTATATTGACGGGAATTTGGTCGGATTTGCTTAGGAATAAATGTACAATTGTAAGGTAATTCGGAATATTAGGAATTTTGAATAAGTTTTTTGAGTTTGTTTCTGAGTCGCCGTTTTCATTGTAATTAGCTGTAAAGATCTTGCTCATTAATTCGTGACATTCGTTTACAAAACTTAAAGCTTTTATGTAGTTTCCTTGAAATCCTTCATTTAATTCAAACAAATTTCGAAAATCATACTGATTTTCAGTGGTTTCTGTCTGCGTATAGCATGATTTTTTCTTAACAGTAGGGTTTTTTAATAAATGAGAATAAGACGACTGCGTTTTTTTGAGAACACCGTAAGACTGTTTCCTAGAAGTTTGCATTCTTTGGTGTCTGTGAGGTTGGGCGTTTTTTTCAAGGCTGGTGAGCAGGGCAAATTGAGAATTTTGGAAAAAAACTTGTTTGTATACAAAAACATTTGATGTGACATAATAAATTATTTAAATGACAGTTTTTGTTGTATTTGACAGACCACCTTTTCGATGTCAGTGATTTTTGGCAAGGTATAATATGGCGGCAATTCACTTGGCTTAGCTAGGGTCACTGGATCACGAAAACTGCGTTTTTCAGCATTTGCTTTATTTGTCCAAACACGCCAAAGAGCGCTCACAACAAACACGCATTAGGGTCACTGCATCACGAAGACGGGAGACGCCAGGCTTCCAGGATGCAGTGACCCTAACACGCATTTCCGTCGACTTTTATTAATAACAAAGGAGTCAAATAAACCAAATATTTGCGTTTACCGTCTACACTTGCTTTTCTTATTTAGCAAATCTACCGTGCACCAAAATACATAAATTGATCATATAGTTGTACGTACCTAAAGCTCTGAAAATAAACTCTTTTTCTTGTGGAACTAGGAATTTAGGACTTTTGGTTCACATTGATTTTAATTAAAAAAATAGATTGTGAGCGTTTAAACGGCTTTTTATTAAGTTTGTTCATTCCGGGTTATTATTTATTTAAAAAATAATTTATTTTGTTTAATTTTATTTTTTAAGCATTTTTTTGTTTTTACTATATTTTTAAATACGGCCTTTTGAATTAATTAGGCCATAATTGGGCTTCCTATAAGTTACTCTAATCAATCATAATTAAATGGTTAATTAGTTGTTAAAATAATTATAATTAAGAATAAAATCTTAAATCCATTTTTCTACTTTTAAATTAAAATAAAAATACACCAGTGAAACTCATATAGCGCCCCTCTTAAAGTTAGACTGGACATATGTACGTCCTTGTGAATAAAAATAATGAAAAAGAGTTGCTTGTCGTACCTCCGGCGAATCTCACACGGGACAATCGAACGATCTAAAAAATAAAACAATGCATCTTGTCCGATAAGAAAACAATATTAATATATTTAATATTAAAACCAAAGACATAATAAAATTTTCACTTTTGTATTAGCGCGATTACGCGTGTGATCAATATTACTGGAATAGAAGCTGGACACATGGATTCAACCCTTTGAAAGGCCTTTCAGGGACTGGGATGAAGACAGCACAGCAGTAAGTGATCATATTTTTTAGTGTCGAAACTCGCTTATAAAATTATATTAACAATAATAATTTCTTAGTGCATAAATTTAGTGCTAAGCTTGAGCGGAACTGGTTTTAGTAATCATATATTTTTATTTAGGTAAATTTCTACCCTTTCAACTTGATATCATCGGCCAACTAAATGCTTGTAAAATTCAAATAAACATAATCCATAATAATTCTAAAAAAAATAAAATAAAATATAAAATTATAATTTAGATTTACAGTCCGCTATGCAAACCAACTTTGAACTGGGCTTGAAGTAGACATTTTTGGTCCCTCCGACCCCAGATGATTTAGTTTTTTTTTCCTTTTACAAAATAGAATTAAAAATTTGCGAAAAATAAAATAATAATTTTTGCAGTTTTTTAATTCGTGAAATCATTGACCTTGTTAAAATAAAATCCTTTAAAGCTGCATTAAAACGAATTTGTAGGTGTGTGAGTATTCTAAAAATATCTTTGCGATAAACGGAAAAAAAGACTGTGTACCGTACGAATTGGGTAGGTCAGTTTTTTCGCTAGTTAGTTATTCTTGATTAAAAATTAAAATAGCACAATATTTTGTTTTTTCTTAATCTTTTTTTTAATAATAAAAAATGGCAAACGCAGAAAAAATTAAAAAACGTAAAGTTCAGCGCGATATCGAATATGATAAGCTTGAAGATATTTTTAACACAGCTACAGAAGCAAAAACTGATGCTTCAAAAAAGGGAATTTTTGAGGTCGTAATTGAAGATATTGAGTTGATCCGTGAGGAGTTCGTAAAACATCACACTGCGTTAATAAATGACGTTTTCTCCGATGTGGAGGAGGTCAGGTCAGCTACTAAAAAAGTGCTTGATTTTAATAAAAAATACGCAGAAATTAAATCAATTTTTAATATAATTTTTTCAAATGGGGTTAACACAGCAACTCAGCAGAGGCTCTCTATAGGGGCGATTTCCCCTCAGCAACTGCCAGCGGGGGCAAGTAACTCTCATATAAGGTTAGAAGAAATTAAATTAATAACTTTTGAGGGTGACATAAGAAGCTTTCCGTCTTTTTACGAGTTGTTTGAAAACTTAGTGAATAAAAATCCAGCGTTGTCAAATATGGCTAAATTTACGCATTTGGTTAATCACTTAAAGGGTCCCCCATTTGAAATGGTAACAACGTTGCCACTTTGCGGAGCAAATTACGCAATCGCTTATGACAAATTGGTCAAGCGATATTTAAATAAACGCCTCTTGGCAAATGAATATTGGAGTTCCATAGAAAATTCACAAAAAATTGATTCTGAGGACCCCAATGCCTTAAGGAACTTGCTCGATACTTTTTCTAAAAATCTAGAAGCTTTGAGAGGGATGCAAATTGACGTAGATGGCTGGGATTACATTCTTATGCAAATGCTTTTAAAAAGGGTAAACACTGACTTAATAACGCGTTTTGAAATCTTTCATGGCAAGTCTAGCGAAATACCTCAATATCAGGTAGTTTATGATTTTTTTGATAAGCAGTGTGAAGCGCTTTTTTCCGCTCAATGCTCATTGCCTGGTTCAAGTAATCAAAACTCTCATAATTCATTTGAATATAAAAATAAGTCTCCTAGATTTAGAAAAAATCCAGCAAGCAATAACTCGCAAAAATCCATGCTTAGTAAAAATAATAATAGCGACAACAGCGCGGATTTATTTTGTTTTTGTTGCAATAGCAACCGTCATTTAATTATATCATGTCCTGATTTTAAAAGTAAAAATCCTAAGGAAAGATTTAATTTGGCGAAAAGTAAATCTTTATGCATTCTATGCCTAAGCAATTTACATAAGACATCTTTTTGTAAGTCACAAATTACATGTGAATGTCAAAAACGTCACCACAGTTTATTGCACTTTACAAATAATAATAATGGCAACACTGGCGAACAAAATGAGCACGCTAATTTGGCTTTCTCGCTTAATCAAAATCAAAATCAAAGTACTGCAAGTGAGCAGTGCTGCAATGCAACTTTAAATAAAAAATCGAATAGCGCGCCTACGATGCTCTCCACAATTTTGGTTAATATATTAGATGCAAAAGGAGAATACCAAACTGTACGTGGAATTTTGGACACCGGTAGCTCTATTAGTTTTTTGAGTCAAAGTTGCGCAAATATGTTAGGTTTACCGCGCACTCAAAACTCTACTATAATTGAGGGCATAGGGGAAACTTCTTTAAACTCTAAGTTAGGAAGTGTCTACTTAACACTGCGACCAGTGGACAAAGTCTGTCCGGTCTTAAATGTGCAAGCTGTTATTTTACCCCGTATTTGCTCAAATATTCCTAGTAATAATGTTTCTATACAGAACTGGAGCCATATTAAAAATATTAAATTGGCAGATCCTACTTTTCATAAGCCGGGGTCTATACAACTTTTAATAGGGGCAGATCTTTTTACTCACATTATTCAAGATGGACGTATTTGTGGGAACAATTCTAATGAGCCTACGCTTTTAAATACCATTTTTGGTTATATAGTCATGGGGAAAATTTACTCAGATTACAACCCCAAATTTAATTCATTTTTGAGCCATATTTCTTGCAAAACTTTAAATGAAAATATTGTTAAATTTTGGGAGTTAGAAAACATCCCTCAAAAGACATTTTTGTCGCCTGAAGAGGAGTTATGTGAACAAATTTTTCTTGACTCTGTCTCTCGAGATTCTAAAGGCCGCTACACTGTTTCTTTGCCTTTTAAGGAAAAAATTGAACCTACTTTTCCTGGCAGTAAGCAATTAGCATTAGACAGATTTTTATCATTGGAACGCAAGTTGTTAAGGAATCCAGATCTCTATAAAAAATACTCTGATTTTATAAGGGAGTTTTTGGAGTTGGATCACATGGAAATATTGCAAAATCCTGACAATAGCGATAAAAACTTTTATATTCCTCATTTATGCGTGGAAAAACCTGAAAGTGTAAGCACTAAGCTAAGGGTAGTTTTTAATGCGAGTGCTACCAGTCCAGGAAGCCCTTTGGCCCTTAACGAGACTTTGCTTGTAGGACCAAAGTTGCAAACTGACATTTGTGTCATTCTTTTAAACTTTCGCTTGCATAAAATAGCTTTTATAGCCGATATGTCTAAAATGTATAGACAAATTATCGTTGCGCAGGCGCATCAGTGTTATCAGCGCATATTGTGGAGATTTGATCCTAACGATGCCATTATGGAGTGTCAGCTTAAGCGTGTTACGTATGGTTTAGCACCATCTAGCTATTTGTCTATAAGGGTCTTGCAACATTTAGCTAAATCTGAAGAACATAAATACCCCCTTGCGAGTAAAGTTCTTTTAAATGACATTTTCGTCGATGATATCTCGAGTGGGGGGGATAATTTAAGGGATGCAATAAAACTTAGAGATCAACTTATTTTATTACTTAAAAGTGGGGGGTTTGAATTGCATAAATGGGCTTCCAATGACCCAAGATTTTTAAAGGGTTTGCCTGATGAGTCTATAAATCCGAATGCGCTACAGTTTGATTGCGATAATTTAACCAAAGTTTTGGGACTTCAGTGGCAGCCCAATTCTGACTATTTTACTTTTAATGTTACTCCTCAGGAACGAAATTGTACTAAACGTCAGATTCTTTCGGAACTAGCCACCTTTTTTGACCCATTAGGAATGGTTTCACCAATAACTTTTTTCACAAAATGCCTTATTCAAAAACTTTGGATAAAAGGGTTAAATTGGGATGACCACGCCCCCGCGGAAATAAGTCAAGTTTGGTCTCGCTATAAAGCCGAATTGCCGCTCTTAAAGGAATTTAAATTAATGCGCCACATAAATATTTTTTCTGGCAATGCTTCTTACGAAATTCACTCCTTTGCAGACGCAAGTACACTTGGCTACGCATCAGTTTGCTATTTAAGAGTTTGCTATAGGAATGAAATTTCGGTCTATTTTTTATGTAGCAAAACAAGAGTAGCTCCTACTAAAAATATTTTGAGCATAGCTCGCTTGGAATTATCAGCGGCTCTTTTAGCTGCGCAACTCGC
Source organism: Aspidapion aeneum (assembly GCA_963576565.1). NCBI lineage: Eukaryota > Metazoa > Arthropoda > Insecta > Coleoptera > Brentidae > Aspidapion > Aspidapion aeneum. Next base: position 48,128,557 of record OY755044.1, read on the forward strand.
CAATTTTGTTTACGAAGCTTTCAACAACCATATAAAAATAAATAAAATTTTTGGTTGGTCAGATTCAACAGTAACTTTGTGTTGGATTAAAGGACATCCTTCTCGTTGGAAGACCTTCGTTAGCAATCGGGTCTCTATGATTCAGGAAAAAATTCCGCCCGATTCGTGGAACTATGTTCCTACCTCTTTAAATCCAGCTGATGTGGCTAGCCGGGGCACCTTTCCCTCAGAATTATTAAACCATGATCTGTTTTACAGTGGCCCAGATTTTTTATGTAAAAAATCTGAGCAATGGCCTGCACAAAAAAGTTTATCTGAAAATAGCGAAACTAAAGCAGAAGGAAGGTCCGCCACTGTGCTTTTTACCATCAATAAAAATGCTGAAAATTATTATGAGATAATTTTGAATAAATTTTCGAACTTTGCCACAATGTGTCGAGTTTTAACATATATTTTTCGATTTTTATGGAATTATTTTAAACCAAAAAATGAACATATAACAGGTTTATTAACATTTTTGGAAATAAATAAAGCTCTGATAAAACTCATAAAGCATGTTCAAAAATTAGCTTTTTCAGAGGAATTGAAAAAATTAAAAAATAACGAATGCCTTCCAAAACCCTTACAAAAATTAAATCTTTTTTTGGATTCAGATGATGTAATAAGGGTGGGTGGTAGATTGCATTATTCGTCTTTGGCTTACGATAAAAAGCATCCTATTTTGCTACCCCGCGATAGTAAATTAACCTACATGATTATTGAAAACATTCATTTAAAATACTTTCACGCTGGACTGTTGACGGTAAATCATCTTTTAAACCAACGGTATTGGGTCCTCTCATCAAAACGTGCTATCACTCATGTTTTGTCCAAATGCGTAAGATGTTTTAAAGTCAAACCTCAACCTTTGCAGCCGTTAATGGGGTCACTTCCTACTGCTCGATTGGAGCAATGCCGAGCCTTTGCCAATGCTGGGGTGGATTTCGGCGGTCCTTTTCAAGTTTCACTAGGAAAAACAGTGGGAAAAACTAGGGCTGCAAAAACTGGCAAAGCTTATATTTGCGTATTCGTTTGTCTCGCAACTAAAGCTCTGCATTTAGAGCTTGTAAGTGATCTGACAGCGGAAGCTTTTATTGCTGCGCTGCGCAGGTTATTTGCGCGCAGAGGTAGAGTCCATCAGATGTGGAGTGATAATGCAACTAATTTTGTTTTAGCGAATAGAACGCTACTTAATTTAGACCCTTTAAATCCTACTGAGTGGCATTTTATTCCCCCCAGTAGTCCGAATTTTGGCGGTTTGTGGGAGGCCGGAATAAAGTCCGTCAAAAAACATTTGGTAAGGGTAATTGGGGAACAAATCCTCACTTATGAGGAATTTTACACCTTTTTATGTCAGATAGAGGCCATTTTAAACTCGCGGCCCTTAACGCCCTTGAGTTCGGATCCTAACGATTTGAGTGTATTGACACCCAATCATTTTCTTACGTTAGAATCACCGGCTTCACCGCCTGATCCTGACCTATCCCATTTGAAATTAAATAGATTGAGTCGTTGGCAGCTAGTACAGCGCCTTCAACAGGATTTTTGGCAGAGATATAAATTGGAATATTTACACACTCTTCAACAGAGGCATAAATGGTTGAAGGATAACACAATGCCATCTGTTGGAACGTTAGTTTTAATAAAGGAGGATTGTTTACCTCCTCTTCAGTGGAAGCTTGGCCGTATTGTCGCCTTGCATCCGGGTAAAGATGGAATATCTAGAGTGGCAACATTAAAGACAGCTACAAATGCAGCTTTAAAACGTCCTCTCTTAAAACTTTGTCCACTTCCCATTGAGAATGCTGAAAATGCGTAGGCATTTTCCAGGGGGTGTGATGTTCATTCCGGGTTATTATTTATTTAAAAAATAATTTATTTTGTTTAATTTTATTTTTTAAGCATTTTTTTGTTTTTACTATATTTTTAAATACGGCCTTTTGAATTAATTAGGCCATAATTGGGCTTCCTATAAGTTACTCTAATCAATCATAATTAAATGGTTAATTAGTTGTTAAAATAATTATAATTAAGAATAAAATCTTAAATCCATTTTTCTACTTTTAAATTAAAATAAAAATACACCAGTGAAACTCATATAGCGCCCCTCTTAAAGTTAGACTGGACATATGTACGTCCTTGTGAATAAAAATAATGAAAAAGAGTTGCTTGTCGTACCTCCGGCGAATCTCACACGGGACAATCGAACGATCTAAAAAATAAAACAATGCATCTTGTCCGATAAGAAAACAATATTAATATATTTAATATTAAAACCAAAGACATAATAAAATTTTCACTTTTGTATTAGCGCGATTACGCGTGTGATCAATATTACTGGAATAGAAGCTGGACACATGGATTCAACCCTTTGAAAGGCCTTTCAGGGACTGGGATGAAGACAGCACAGCAGTAAGTGATCATATTTTTTAGTGTCGAAACTCGCTTATAAAATTATATTAACAATAATAATTTCTTAGTGCATAAATTTAGTGCTAAGCTTGAGCGGAACTGGTTTTAGTAATCATATATTTTTATTTAGGTAAATTTCTACCCTTTCAACTTGATATCATCGGCCAACTAAATGCTTGTAAAATTCAAATAAACATAATCCATAATAATTCTAAAAAAAATAAAATAAAATATAAAATTATAATTTAGATTTACAGTCCGCTATGCAAACCAACTTTGAACTGGGCTTGAAGTAGACAAAGTTCTTCCCTCGATAATATTGTATACATACATAATATCAATAAAAAGGTACGCTATTTAAACACCATCTTAAAAAATATATTTGTAGTTCTTTTTATGGCTGACTGGTACCATTCAAACAATGATTAAATAAAAAAATTGATAAAAAATCAAACAAATATTGCGGTACATGCGGAGAAGAAAAGATACTTTGAGTTTTTAATAAACACCTGTCGAGAAAATTCGCGGCAGTTGTGGCAAAAATTAATGGAGTGTAGTGTACAACAAACTAAATAATCGTATCCCTGAGAATTTGAATTTTATCAATTATTAATCGTAGTTTTTTAAGATATACACAAAATAGTTCTCCTGTCAATATTGAGGTACTAAATTTTTACAAGCAAAGTTCAGTTTAACAAGTTGTTATATTTTTACACAGTTGAGGAAAATACCATAAAAAAACGCTTGCTTGAAATAAAGTTTTGTGCTACGTGTAATGACCATCTAAATTTGCATATGATAATACGAACAATAAACTACACTTTGCCGTATGTTACAAATCTTAATAATAATTTCGTATTGTCAAAGCTTTTCGAGAAGGTTATGCATATTCAAATAAACGAATATTTAGATACATATCAGCTGCTTCCAAAAACTCATTCAGGGTTTCGGAAAGGGTAAAGTTGCACAACAACGTTATTGGATGTTACTGATGAGATTTTGTGTACCGCACTGATTTTTTTAGACTTCTCCAAGGCCTTCGACAAGATGAACCACAATATTTTATTATCAGTGATTCACTATGTGGGCTTCTCAGACGGTGGAATAGATTTATCAAAAAATTATTTATCTGGTCGATACCAGTTTGTTGAGACAGAGAAAGGTAGGTCTACAGAACAACTGGTTTCTGGCGGCTTCCCACAGGGCTCAATATTGGGTCCCATTTTCTACAGTATGTGTACATCATCTTTGCCAGATTGCTTAACGTTTTGTTCGGCTCACTACTGTGCGGATGATACGCAACCATTGTATACTTTTAATGCAGAGGACCACAGGGAAGCATCTAGAAAATTTACCAAAGATCTGCAAAATATTGTTGAATTCTCAGATAAACATTACCTTGAGATAAATGTGAGCAAATCATGTCTTTTAATTTTTGGAAAAAGGGCGAAGGAATTAAAGAATAATTTAGAGTTATTAGTAAAACACGAACAACTGAAAGCAACTCCGAAAGCTAAGAACTTAGAGGTAATAATGAACATTTTGAGATTTAAATCCCATATCAGTGTACTGAGCACGATCATTAAACTAAAATTGTGTAAACCTTAGTATTAAGAACTTTTAACCATTTTGGCGCTGTTTATGGGCCGTGTTTAGATCAAGAAGATGTTAACAGAATTCAGAAAGTCTGATATTCGAAAATTTGAACCAGTTTATGAGCAAACTATCCACGGAAAAGAGACGGCAGCTTCATACAGTATGTCTCTACCACACACTACTTATTTCAACGAGTTTCCTACAGAACCGATGTGCATAAGTTAAATTTAATATTCATAGGCTTAATACTCGTACCCCCTTCTCGTCATAAGACAGATATTTTTGAAAGATCATCATACCTTTAACTTATATAAATATAACAATCCTGTACCTAATGACTTACAACGTGCTTTACCTTTAAAAACAAGTATAAATCACCACTCCTCCACAGCTGTAATCTGAGACCTTGTACTGAAAGGTGGCCCTGATAGTCTAATAGTTTCATTTATTTTTTAATTTCCCAATTCTAATACAGAAATATTCGTTTTTTTTGCTCTTCTAAAAACTTTCAAACTATTTTATTTTATAAAACAGAAGGTCAGAACCTTGATCTTTTTTAAATTGTTTTCTGACCCTTTGTACAAAAACTAGTTTTAGTTTTCTATTCCAGGGCATGCATATTATTTTGTTTGCAAATGAACTCTTTATTAATTTATTTATAATGCAAAAATATCAACAAATTCAGATCAGATTTAACGGCAAAAAAAAAGAAAATTATTAATGGGATTTTGACTATTGAGCATCGTAGAGCCTTAAAACAAAAAAATAAATGCATTAGCCGGGGAGTTGCGGGTTTTATTTGGGGGTGGAAGGACGAAAAATTAATTGTATTGCGATTCCCGGCGAAAGTTGATGTCGGAGAAAAAAGTGACACATAGAAAAGTCATAGATCATAGAAATATCTAAAACTTGTAAATCCCATTTTTTAATATAACCGCAAAATGACCGAGAAAAATTAAAAGAAATCTTATTTTTTTAAACTTTTTGTTTTTTATTTGTTATTGTTGCAAAAATTATATTATTTATATTTTACAAACAAAAAGTAGTTGCCAAGATATTTGCTTTTTACACTTAAAAACACATTTTTTTTAAATAAATTTTGGCCTTCAGTAAATTTTCGTATAGAATTCTCCTGGTACTCTGTTTTTCACATTAAGATATTGTTAGTGAAATAAAAAAAATAGTCTTTATTTAAAAACATGCCCAAAAATTTTAAAAAGTAAAAAAAAAATTGCCACAATACTTTTTTTTGTTAATGATAACTCGTTTTTCTAGCTTCGTTCAAAAAACAGCAAATTTTTGCATGCATTTTGTTTGAAGGGTGTCACTTTTCCTCCGTCGTTTTGAGTTTATGTGAAAAAATGCCATATACAAAAGTTTTAGATATTTTTGTGACCTATGACTTTAGTGTATGTCACTTTTCCCTCCGACGTCAAATTTCGCCGGAAATCCCAATAATAAAATTTCTTGCCCCTTTTTATCCTCCCCAACTCAAACTCGCTACGCCGCTGCTCATTGTTTTAAGTTTCTTTACAGTGTTCAATAGTCGAAATACTGTTAATATTTTTTTTGTCTGTGTGATTTGACTGGTCTACTATAACTTTTTTATTTATAAAAAAATTATTTTGGTGTACATTAATTATTTATAGTTCTTTTAATAATTAATCCAACTGTCAAATCGAATTTTATCTGTTACTTTTAGTTTTTGACATATCTTACATAAAGTTGGTATTTTTCTTATGGAATGACCCTGTTTTTTTTTATTTACCGTAAAATTTTATTACCTGTCCCACACGCAATATATTATTATTTAATATATTGCTATGTTTAAATAACTCCTTTATTTTTGAATAATGTCTTAATTTGATCATTTTAAAATATTTTAAACCCATTTAACAAATTGAAATTTAAAACAAAAACAAACAATATAAAAAAGGACAAATAATATAAATAAATAAAAGGGCGATTCCATAAAAATATAACAATTTTATGCAAAATCTCAAAAAAAATAACAGAAAAAATCCAATTTGACAGTTGTTTCTTTATAAAAAAATCTATAAAAATTAAATTTTGATAAATAAAAAAGTTATAGGGTGACTTTATCAAATTGCGGTTTTACCTTTAAGCTTTTCTTGGAAATCGTTATAGTGTGGTCAATTTTTTATCTCCCCTGAAACTTCTGAAAAACATAGAATTTAGGACACCCCATTCATAGTTAGCTAGGGTGAGTGTACATATTATCGACAGTGTAAATATTGACTTTCGTAGGCAATTAAAAATTATTCTGAACTACTAACGAGCTTATTGTTTTTTCTCGGATAAAATCAAGGGTCTATTTTACTAAAATTATGTTTTTTTATGTTTATTTTTAACTGTAATAAAAAGAAATAAAAAAATAAAATAAAGGCAAAATGTCCCTTATATCGACACTTTTTAAAATAAAGGGTCCATGTTATCGACACAAAATTAAACTTATTACCGACAATTTTTTTTACTGAATATTTTTATTTTATTTAATATAATCAACAAGTACCTATATGAAATAAAAAAATTTGTAGCCGAAAATATCGTATTATTATACATTTTTTAAGTTAACATCTTATTTAACAAAGTAGATACGAATCTGCCTAACAAAATTTAAAGTATCTAGATGTAATAAAAGAATGTCATTAGGTACCCATTTCCTCAAAACTAATTTTCAAAATACTTTTAGTAAGTTTATAAATATATAATATCAGACTGCTTTCCTAATTAACAATAACAAAAATAAACATTAGTTTTGAACTTTTTACATTAATTTTTAAAGAAAATAAAAGAAATCGGAAAAACCTACTTTATACAAACATTTAATATTTATTTTGTACCTTATTCTTATCAAAACAAAAGTCATTTCTGTAAGTAGGATAGAGGATTTACACAAAAACAGAAACTTCATCGACTATATATACACCTCTATTATTTTTAATTTGTGGTTGTTTATTTAAAAATAAAGAGATCCTTAATATCGACACAACAACAGAGGGTTATATCGACACTTTACTTTAATTTAACGTACTGTAAATGCTATAAAAATAAACACATTGTCGGTTACAACTAAAGACCTCAGAAATGATTTTGCTGAAAAAATATATTTTTAATATTTTTTTATTAAAAATTTAAAGCTTAAAAAATTAAATTTTTGTAACCACACCTTAGGATGTAATATCAACACAAATTTGCACAATCTATCGACATACGAATAAACCTTTTATCGACACACAAATTTTCTTTAATATAACACAAAAACTATGAAAAAAAGTATGTGTCGATATTATACCAGTAAATCAAAAAAGCTTTTCTTTTTTCTAACAAAATTAAAAAAAAAACACCCAACTTATGTAAATACAAAAATAAGTTTAAAAATATCTGTGTAAGAACCCTATTATCGACGGTAATGTCGATATTTTGTTCATAGGTAGGATAAGCTGTACATAAAACCGCCAGTCCTTTTTTTAGATAAAAAAATAGATTATATGATTTCATTTTCTTTTTTTTATAAAATTTTACCCTATCCTAACAACCAGAATCATCTCTTTTATACGTAAATATAAAATTATTTTACTTATATTAGTTCAAATCTTACCTGTTTCTTAACAACATTACCAAGCGAACCGGCCACATCAAGCACTTTTCGGCGACTGTCACAATTTTCCGCGTATTTTTCGATGTAGTGGGGATATGTTTTATGCAGTGCTGCCAACATGTGCACAAATAATGACTTTTTTTATAAAATAGACTTTATTCAGGTGCAAGGTACCCCCTTATTATTTAAAACAAACCGAAAAACTGACGATAGTATGTACACTGTCGATAATATGTACACCCACCCTACATAAAATGTTGGCACACCCGTAAATAATTCTTTATAGTTCTTTATTTTCAACAGTTAAAAAAACCACTTACAGGAAATATAAAGGTATAAAAAGTAAAACATCGTGATGAACAGTAATAACCGCATAAAATTTCGTAACATATAAACCGATAATAGTACATTATAAACCTAGGGACTAAAGTGATACTTTTAATCCCGAGGCGAAAAGTTTGTCGACCAACTGCAGGCTACAATTCGCCGAGGGAGTGACAGTTGGTCGCGTGGTTTCTAATGTATATACAGTTAGCAGAACAACTTTGGAAATGGAAAAAAATTATATGCTCATAATTTGCCGTTATCCGAAAAAAATTACCGAGCCCGTTTTTTTAAAAAAAATATGGTGTTTTGCTAACTTTATATAAAGTTAGCAGAACACCTATAGAAACAATGGATTTATCCAAGGTCTGTAGAGGATAGGTTGCCTGGTAACTCTATGGTCGAAGCGGCGTAAGAGGTGACAGCGTGTCATTTGGAGTGCCAAGATTTGATTAGAGCGCTATGTTTACATGTGTTTGAAGTATTTTTAATCTTTGATGGTTTATTTTTTACATTTGTGGTATTTTTTCGGACTATATTTATTTAAAAACTGTAAATACTTTTTCTAGTTTACTTAATTCTTTCTACTTGTAGTTATTGTAACGGATTTTAGAAGCTAAAAGCTTCCCAAGACATTCTACATTTGGGATATTTGGTATAAGGTAAGTTTTATATTTGATATAGTTGATGTATTTTATGAATATTGTTATTAAAGAGACTTTAAGAAAAATAAAACATATTTACATTTAAATCAATAAAGAAACACAAAAAACTTGAAGATTTCCTACTATATTAAATGCATTTTATTTAAATGGTCACTCCGTGTGACATAATTTCCCGCGTTCAACAACTGACTCTGATTGGTTAGAAAGTTACCAGGTAACCTATCCTCTACAGACCTTGGGATTTATCTAAAAAATTTTGTTCACAATTTGCCGTTAATTATCCGTAAATTAGTTGTGAAAACAAAAAATGTGCCGTGCCCGTTTTTTCTAAAAAAATATGGTGTTAGGAGAAGTTATGACAAATGTTTTGTTTGAGCGAAAACTTAACAGAGCCTTTTTGGAATTTTTCTTGGTGAAATCTGGAAAAACCCTTAAACACGTCGATTTTGTCTGCGAGGAGGACACCTTTTGGCTTGAAATTTTTTTAGCATGCACTTCTTTCAGGGGATAACATTACCTTTACATTTTGAATAGGGAAAGTGGTTCTAGTGATGCCTTGTTTGTGTCTGGAATATCTTTACAACAGGGTAAGAATTTCTAAAATCTATCGATTAGTTTTTACGATGCCTTTCAATTATCAAATTTAACATGGAATAATAAAATAAAATTCTGATTTAATTTTTATTTTATTAGTCCATTTTAAGTTTGAAAATTTGAAGTCATATCTCAAAAACTAATCGATAGATTTTTGAATTTTTTATAGATTTGTAAAGACATTCACCAGACCTTCGTGTCACTAGACCAACTTTCCCTCTCCAAAATACAGGGTGTTAATAAAGTATGTCGCCAAACTTCAGATGATTATTCTTTGAGTGATTCTAAGAAAAAAACTTTTGTAAACATGGGTTCGCAAATGCTTAGTTTTTGAGATACAGGTTGTTAAAGTTTTAATTTTTTGTTTGTTTTTTCTTTATAACTCATGCAGTTTTTGAGATGTTCATCTCAAATCTGGAACGTGTATTTAGCTACAAAGCATACATCATTAAGCATGCCAAATATTAGGAAATAACTACAGGGTGATGATTTTCCGCGGTCATGCCCCCTTTTTCCCCTAGAACTTTTTTGCAGTAAGTCACTAGCAGATTGAAAAATAAAAAATGAAGTCCTTGTTTTACTTAGAAACTTTTTGATCTCTTCCAATTTTTTGTACCTCTAACCGTTTTTGAGGAAAAAGACAAAAAAATATATATTGTATATTCGATTGCTATTCAAAAATTACATAAAACTCGCATAAAATTTAAAATAATAAAATGTACCTATTGACTATTTTAAATTTTAGTGTCATTGAGCAAGGCCAAATTTTCCTTTTTTGTGTTTTCTCTAAAACGGTTAGAGATATAAAAAATTGCGGAGATCATAAAGTTTCTGAATAAAACAAAGAAACCATTTTATATTTTTTAATCTGCCATTGGCTTCCTGCAAAAAAGTTCTGGTTGAAAAAGAAAGAATGACCCCGGAAAAAAATATCACCCTGTAGAGTTTTCCTAATGTTTGGCATGTTTAATGATGTATGCCTTGTAGCTAAATACACGTCCCAGATTTGAACTAAACATCTCAAAAGAAAAAACAAACAAAAAAATTAAAATTTTAACAAACTGTATCTCGAAAACCAAGCATTTGCGGAGCCATGTTTATACAAAGTTTTTTTCTTAGAATCACTTAAATAATAATTCTTTGAAGTTTGGCCACATACTTTATTAACACCCTATATATGCTAGAAATCACTGCCTTGTAGAGTATTTCAAATTCGATGTTTTCGAGAAAGTTTATCATTTTCTAGGGGCAATTGACCCCCATTGAAAACCGCATCTTGGCAAACCGTCTGTGAGTAAATTTTTTAAACTCTGCATTTTGGGAGCGTTCCTATAACTTTTTTAACGAAGATTTCGTTTTGGTGTAAATTGATTTTTATAGATTTTTTTAATAAAAATTCCAACTGTGATATTGCATTTTGTCTGTGACTTTTAGTTTTTGAGAGAGCTCTTTCTATTCGATTTTTGTAATCTGCGGAAAATTTCAATTTCACACGATATTTTAATTTTTTTTTGTTTTAATTATTTTTATTTTAAAAACAAACAATAGGTATAACCAAATACAAAGAATATGTATAAAGAAAAAACAAATATAATATGAAATATCTCAAAAACTAAAAGAGACCGATGAAATTCAATCTGACTGTTGGATTCTTTATAAAATGTTTAGTTTGAGAACTGAATGCTGATTTTTTAAAACTCTGTAGCTTAAAAACGGCAATATCAAATTGCTACTTGAACATCGATGTGTTTAGCGCGTCCGTCGGCAGTCGGTTCATTCCATAGAGAAAATAATAATAGAGTGCTTAATTCTATGGTTCAAAAGCGGCAATAAGTTTACACTAGCGCCACCCTTGGCTACTGGAAGAATTATAAATGCGCGGGCGGGCTCGGCGGGCTTTTTAAATATTAGCTAGTAGTGTGAGCTATGGTGATCCTAATTTTTTCGAGAAAAAAAAAGAGCTATGGTGATCCTAATTTTTTCGAGAAAAAAAAGTTGCTCCGATTTCAAAAAATTTTATATATCTTTGCGTTTCAGATGATTTTGAAACTTTTTTGTCGCGCCGTCTGTCTGTCTGTCTGTAACGACCAACGCGCATAACTCAAAAACCGCTTGCCCGATTTGAATGAAATTTGGTACCTAGGCTGGATCTTGGGTCGAGGTGGTCCCATTTAAAAATGAACAAAATCCACCGAACGCAAGCCCAATAAAAGAGTGGGGGTAATTTCAAAAATTAGAGTTTATGTGAAACTATGGCGTGTGTGATATCAAATGAAAGGTAATTGAGTATGGAGTTAAACAAAATACATTTTAGGTGATTTAAAAAAAAGGTGGGGGTAGATTTCAAAAATTAGAGTTTATGTGAAAATATGGCGTGTGTGATATCAAACGATAGGTAATTGAGTCTGGAGTTAAACAAAATACATTTTAGTTTTTTTTAAGGGTGGGGGTAGATTTCGAAAATTAGAGTTTAAGTCAAAACATGGCTTGTGTGGTATCAAACGAAAGGTAATTGAGTCTGGAGTTGAATAAAACATATTTCACATTTTAGTTATATTAGCTTACACGTACACTATAACTATAGTACCTAGTGTGAGCTTAGGTGCCCATAAATTGGCAGAGTATTTTCTTAGTAAAGCTGCTATTTTTGAGGTCATGCTAATTTCATGTATACGAAAAGAATTTGGATATCAAAAATATATTAATTTTAGTCATGTCAACCTGTAAGATATCCAAACTTTTTCCGCATACGTAAAAATTTGCATGACCTCGAAAATGTAATACTTAAATAAAAAACAATGTTTTATAGAAAACGTAATATTTATTTTTTTAAAAATGAGAATTGTTTTAGAAAAATCTAAAAATATTTAACAAATATAATGTTTTTTCTTAAATGTATAAACTAAGTATTTATATTACAAAAAACTGTGGATTTTTAGAAAACTTAAAAATAGTTAAACATGTACCACCTAATAATCCTTAATAAAACCAATATTTAAAAAAAATAAGAACACACTTTTACAGTCTTCAATTTTCTAATTTCTAGGTTCATGTGGAATTGCTCAAATGTTGTATGTAATTTTCATATATTCTTCACAAAATCCATTTTTTAGTTTTTTAATAATAAAGGTCACATAATGATGTTATCCCATTGTTGATTGTTGCATTGGATGACTAAAAACCAAAAAAAAAACTGCCAAGGGACTCATAATAGTAGGTATTTTATACAGGTGTTAATAAAGTATGCAGCCAAACTTCAGAAGATTATCTTGAGTGATTTTAAGAAAAAAAACTTTGTATAACCATGCTTAGTTTTTGAGATATGGGTTATTAAAATATTAGTTTTTTGTTTGCTTTTTATTTATAACTCGTGTAGTTTTTGAGATATTTAGCTCAAATCTGGAACATGTATGTTGTTACAAGGCATACATCATTAAGCATGTCAAATATTAGGAAAAAACTACATGGTGATAATTTTTCCGCGGTTATGCCCCCTTTTTTTCCCCAGAACTTTTTTGCAGTAAGTCACTGGCAGATTCAAAAATGTAAAATAAATTCCTTATTTTATTCAGAAATTTTTTTTGTATCTTCAATTGCTATTTAGAAATTACATAAAACTCGCATAAAACTAAAATAATGCAGGGTACAAATTTTCCTTTTTTGTCTTTTCTTGGAAACAGTGTTATAAAAAATTGCAGAAGATCAAAAAGGTTCTGAGTAAAACAAAGAATCTATTTGAATCTACCATTGGCTTACTGCAAAAAAGTTCTGGGGGAAAAGGGGGCATGACTCCTGAAAAAATATCACCCTGTAGTTTTTTCCTGATATTTGGCAAGCTTAATGATGTATGCCTTGCAGCTAAACACACGTTCCAAATTTGAGCAAAACATCGCAAAAGCATTTGCAGAACCATGTTTATTTAGTTTTTTTCTGAAAATCCCTAAAAAAATTAATTTTGCTTTCTAATTTCTTTTCTGAACAGGGGCGTCGCTAAGGGGGGATGGGAGGGAGTCCCTCCCCAAAATATTAAATTTTAGCAAAAGTAGAAAATCACAAATAAAATTTTAGGTAGAAAGATTTTTGGAGGCAAAATAAAAAAATATTGAGTGAGGACCCTTTTTTCTGTTATTAACTTTTTCTCTGTAAAACCAAAAAAAATTGAGTAAACAGTTTTTAGACAAAAACTAAAAAAAAATTGGGTGGTAACATTTCTTTTTGGTAATCTAAAATTTTTTGGATAGTTTAAAAAAAATATATTAGTTAGGAAAGGTGGCTGTTGCCTCCCCCACCCCAATAAGCCTTCGTGTCGACTCTGTCTGAAATATGTGTTTATATGTAATATAATTTCAGGGGCTAACCAAATTTTTAAGGAGGAGCTTAGCTCTTGAACTCTGCCCTAAGTACACTTTGGGCCTATTCTTAAATTATGTAGTTGACCCACCTCCCCCCTCTGTACAGAACTTTCAAGAAACAAAATACATTAAAAGAAAGTTATGTATAATACAAGGCCAAACCCTGCTCCCCCTTTGAGCATTACTTTTGAACATATAATTATATGTTAAATGGCATTATGTATTTTAAGAATATGCCCTAGTATGGGTGTGGAAAGAGACAGAACTTATTAACCAATATTTCTCTATTACTTACCTAAATGAAAAAACATTTGCAACCAAGCAGTGTGTACTCAATGTGATGTAATGATCCATACAAATCCATAATGTTTGTGTACCTAAAATGTAAAAGCAATAGCTAGAATTATGTTCAAACACTTAACTAATAGACAGAAGCCTAAGGATTTTTAGACATTTTCCATATATTTCATGAATAAAAAAATTAAATAGGTGAAGATATGACATAACTGAGTCTCGGGTCCCCCCAAGACCTATTCTTGGGTGCACTACTGAGTAAAATATCTACTAAAACTAAAAATGAAAAATGCTGAAAAGGCAATACATCAATAATAATAAAATTATATGGACAATGACCCATAAGAAGGTGCGGATCTACGGGAGGGGAAATTTCCCCTCCCCCCAAATCTCAAACTATATTAAGTTTTTACATACAGAGTACACATCCTGGTCACTATGCAAAACAGTTTTATGCAATATTCATTATGATATCTACCCCCCCTAACTAAAGTTGCTAGATCTACCCCTGCCATAACTGAGGGGTGAACAGCTGAACAAAATTTGTACACCATCCTACAGGACTCAAATAAATTCTTGGCCCTGTAGTGTATTTTAGTGTCCTGTGGAGTCCTATTCAGTCCTGTTAAAAAAATTTGTATACCTACTGTGGACAGATGATCACCCCTCCCTAACACACACAGCCTTTTTCCTCGAGGTTACTAGTCACTCCTATAAGTAACTCGAAATGACATCACAGTTACTTGGAGTGACCAGTTGTATGACATCACCGGTCAGTGACATAATTTTTCTCTAAATTCATTGTAAAATACACTTCAATCTTAAAGATTTTGGAATTACCAAGTTTGAAATATAAACGAACGCACTTAACCTTAAAATTTTGAAGCAACCACTTCTGCTAAGCTGGTGAGCCTGTGTGGTTACTTGTGATGTCATGTTTAGAGTTACTCAGCGAGGAAAAACCTAAAATGAGTAACCAGGTTACCTGGTTACTTAGAGGAAAAAGGCTTACAATGCACCAATACTAAGTTGACACATTTTATCTCAAACCAATGTATATGTTCAGTGTCAATCTGTATATATTTGCCTGGCCCCAAAGGAAAAAAGAATTAAAAAGCCTTAAAAACATCTGTTTTTTTATTAAGAAGCATTAAAGCAGAACTTATGACTATCAATAGCAAAGAAATCAGCCTTAAAAATGAGAAACAAAATGATTGAAGGGAATACCCGAAAATCTTCTTGAAAAACATGAATAAACTTTTAGAATAACAAGTATATAAATCGACCCTAACTTCAATAACATAAATTATCGTTCTTACCTTGTCTTAGTCACAAAACGAGAATAGTTTTGTCTAATAACACACGCTTTAACACAAAACAGATCTCCTTTGTAATGAAAAAGTTATTTCGTAGCAAAATTTTTGCATCCAGAAAAACAAACCAAGAATTTGAGGTTAGGTCTGACTCGACTGCGTTTACAATATACTTGTAACTTGCTTTTAAAAATGACTTGCAATTTGTAATATGGGTAGAATACTTGTATTATTTATTTATTTTTTTGGTTGCAACTTCTATTAACATTGATTGATGAATGTTACAGATGTTCATACCTATGCAACAAGTAATAACAGCAATTTTTATTTAAATAGTATAAATACTGAATTAGGATATAAGTCATTGTTTTATAAAGGAACCAGATTATATAACAAATTACCATTAGACATTAAAAATTAAGAAGTACTTGTTGCCTAGTCAGCCTGATTGTTTAAGTAAACCCTTGGTACCATATTATATTATATTTATTGATTTTCGCTTGTGGCGAAAATCAATTACTTGAGCCGCCTCGGCCGTAACATTATTTTTATTTTTTTTTTATTTTTTTTTATTATTCCGTTCCTAGCACCCCTAGTGTATCGCGCTCGAATTTTGACGCTTACTCGGGAACGCTTCGCCGTAGAAGGATGAAATTTGGCTCACTGATTAAAAACTTACGGGAGACCAAAAATTTCAATTTTGGGTCAAATCGGAAAATTTCAAGTAGGGGAAATAGGGGAAAAACCGTCAAAAAGTGACTTTTTTTGATGTACCTCCGTTGGCACACCATAAGTGTCCAGGGGATTATTCTAGAAACTTGAGATTTTGCACAAGTATACTCTTATGTGTGGTCAGGAAGCCTATTGTTTTTCAGACAGATCGGAAAAAGTCAAGTGCCCCATTTTGGGGCTCTTCTGAATCCCTGCAGTGACGCATTTTCACTGTCCAATAAAATTGGTCAGAATATCACTGTTTATTTGCCGTTTTTTAAAATATATCTGGTCATTACTCCATAACTGTTTAACCCATTTTAACCAAATTTTAAACATTTGCGGACCTAAGGGAGTGTTCGGTAACCGTATAGTTGGTTTTTTAAATTAGTTTTTGGTTTTTGAGTTTTGAGGATTTTTCAAAAACTATGCAAGGTTTTTGCAGTCAAAAATACTGAATCGAGAAATTTTTTTGCCCTTACACTTTTGACAGTTCTCGAACTGCTATCTTTTTAAGAAAATACCAAAATATTTTTTAAAAAAAGTTCGACTTTTTTAAGTTTTTGAGTTTGAAAAATAAATACTAAAAAACACGCAAAAATCACAACGGAAATAACACGCATTAAAACGCATTTTTACAAAAATCGCGATATCTTTAAAACAGTAGGTCCGAATTGGACAAAAATTACACTACTCACTTCGCCGAACCTTTCTACATAAAACTTTATTTATAGTTTTAACCTTAATGTAGAGGGCGCTGGTGTAGGGCACTTAACATTTATCAAAACGGTCCAAAATTACTAAAAATCTTATAAAATTAAAGGAATTTGCAAATATTTTTTGAAATATAATTCCAATAATAATAGGATTAATTTCATGTTAAAGAAGAGACAAAAATCTATAAATTGACATATGTCATTTTTAAGTTATGACAAAATTTTAGTTTCTAGGTTTATTTTTTGTTCAAATACCACGAAAAATATTTGTAAAACGTCAACGAAATAGAATCTTATACACAAATTGGTTGAAATTAAAACTTTTTTGATGCATTGAGTCTGTAGCATGAGAGGAGCCGGAGCTACAATTCGTTTCATTATAAAATAAATTATCTTGGACCGATAGTTTTTGATATTTATCCCAAAATATTTAAAAAGCTCAATAAATTTCATGTATTTTTATTAAAAAAATTACGATATCTTCAAAACCATACGTCAGATTTTGACGGAAGTTACACCATTCGCTTACTCGAACCTTTTTACATAGTAATCAGTCAACAGTTTTATCATTTTTATAGAGCGCGCTTAACAAAGTAACCAAAATTAAAAATTGTAGGTTCATAGATAAGAAATTCGCAAATGCCACATTTAACTATAGTATAGTATACTTTCATTTTAAAGAGCAGAATAAAATTTGCAAAATAGCAGATGTCATTTTTAAGTCAGTGTCTATTTAATTCTTCCTAGGTTAATTCTTTGTATTATATATTAGGCAGAATGTTTGGCAAAAACTAATATTAGTATTTTACACGCCAAAGGATAAAAGTGACATTAATATTTTTTTAAAGCAATAAGTTTTTAGCATGAGGGGAGCGAGAGCTACATACTTTGGCGATAAAAAGGCACTTTAATTAAATTAAATTATTATTAAAGTCCAGTGATAATAACATCAGTTTTAAGGGGTTGGCAAAGGCAAATAATGAGTAGTTATTAAATGAATTACACTTAGTTGACTAATTAACATTTTATTTTTGAATCAGTGTCCAATTCCAAGGCTAAATATTTAAAAAAAAATTTCGTGGCTAAACGTATATAAAAAGGTTTTGTTTCTCTTGTATTATTCCATGAGCATAGTTTCTTTTGTATTCGGTAGATGTCGCCACTTGTGCTTAAAGCATACCGTATTGCAGGCATTATTTTTCATTTCTCTTATCAATATCGTAAGATGAAATTTATATACCGTCTCTCCAACTTTACAAAGGTGTTACATTGACCATGCACGGTTCTGAAGGGTTCCTTAAGCACGAAACAGTTAACTGTCAACACTTAATGGGTGGCCATTAGATCTTGAACCCCCGTGGGTGTACAGCATTCGAGCTGCCCACGGAAAAACACAAGAGGAACAAAACCTTTCTACACCCGATTATCCACGAAAAAATTTTATTTTCTTTATTCACAGATGCCAAACTTTACGTTTTAAATATATTTCGCAAAACATTTAAAATACTCTGCCAATCTATGGGCACCTAAGCTCACACTGGATGCTATAGTTATAGTGTATCTACGTGAAAACTAATTTAACTAAAAACTGAAGTATATTTTATTGAACTCCAGACTCAATTACCTTTCGTTTGATACCACACAAGCCATGTTTTGACTTAAACTCTAATTTTTCAAATCTACCCCCACCCTCTTTTTAAAAACTAAAATGTATTTTGCTTAACTCCAGACTCAATTACTTTTCGTTTGATATCACACACGCCATATTTCCACTTAAACACTAATTTTTGAAATTTACCCCCACCCTTTTTTTTTTAAATAAACTAAAATGTATTTTGTTTAACTCCAGACTTAATTACCTTTCGTTTGATATAACACACGCTATATTTTTACATAAACTCTAATTTTTGAAATCTACCCCCACCGTTTTATTTGGCTTGTGTTCGGTGGATTTTGTTCATTTTTAAATGGGACCATCTCGACCCAAAACCCAGCCTGGGTACCAAATTTCATTAAAATCGGGCAAGCTGTTTTTGAGTTATGCGCGTTGGTCGTTACAGACAGACAGACAGACAGACGGCGCAACAAAAAAGTTTCAAAATCATCTGAAACGCAAAGATATATAAAAAATTTTGAAATCGGAGCAATTTTTTTTTCTCGAAAAATTTAGGATCACCATAGCTCACACTACTATAGTATAGTAGTAGTGTGAGCTAAAAACTTTTCGAAACTAGTAAAAACCTTTAATTTTAAAATGTATATTGGAGAACTTGGCTATACTTTTATCTCAATTATTATATAGATTTCTCTTAGTTTCTGTCAGTCTGTCAAATCACAGCTCTCTAGCGTTTCTGGAAGTTGGTAATGTTACATTTACATAACTTTACATGTATAGGGATGGGGAGTAAATTACAATTTCGGGTTTTTTATTTTTTCCTATAGTTTTGTCATAGTTCTTATCAGTCTGCAAGGCATCATTTTAGACTATATTGTGTATCCATTTGGATACGCAGTCCTTCAGATTGGATACCCAGTAAACAGGAAATGGATACCTACTTTTGGGCCTTGGCCTTTTATAAAATATAATTAAAATATGATACCTAAAATACAGGGTGTAATTTAAAAGATGAACCAATCTTTAAGAGATGGTGCGGAAGGTCCAAAGCAGACAAAAAGTTCAAATAAATTTTGGCCAAGTTATAGCATTTTTTAAGTTGGGAAAGTAGGGAAAAACGATGAACTTTTAAAATATTAAATTGAACAACGTTGCTTTTTTCCAAGAAAATATAGATAGGTTAAGGATATGTGTCCAAATAATCTTTGGAATAGGTATAAATTTCTCAATTCTTTTAAGAATTAATATTTTTATGAGCTATTAAATTTACACAAAAGAAATTGAAATAGATTTTTGTACATGTCTAAAGGACCCTTAAAACAAATATAAAATAATAATATTAGCACTATATTTTAACGATTTTTGGTAATAATTTTAAGTCTATCTATCTATCTATCTATTTAGCTTTCTTCGATCCATCTTTGGACATAGGGTTCCCCCAATATCTTCCACTCTTCTCTGTTCGTCGCCCTGTTCATCCATCTAGTCCCTGCATGTCTCATCAAATTGTCCGCTATCTCATTTGGGGTCTTCCCCTACTTCTTTTATTTTGCCAAGGTCTCCAGTCTACAATGCATTTGTTCCATCGATTGTCTTTCAGTTTGATATTTTGACCAGCAAATTTCCATTTTAATTTTGCTACCTCGACCCTGACATCCCTTACTTTTGTTTTATTTCTTATCCATTCATTCCTTTTTCTATCTGTTAGCTTTACATGTAACATTTGTCTTTCCATGGATCTTTGGGCTTTTTTTACCTTATCCATGTTTGATTTTGTAAGCGTCCAGGTCTGGGATCCATATGTGAGCACAGGAAGAATACATTGGTTATACACTTTCGTTTTAAGGTACTGAGGATATTTTTTATTTTTTATTGTGTAGCTTTATTTACCGAATGCTGCCCAGGCCAATCTTACTCGTCTCTTGATTTCAGCTGTTTGGTTTTCTTTTTTTAGTTTAATAATTTGTCTCAGATATATATTCATCTACTTGTTCTATTTTTTCTTGGTTTATTCTGGTGATATCTTCATCTGTGTTTGTTATGATTTTAGTTTTAGTGTAGTTCATACTCAAGCCTATATTTTTAGCTGCTGTATTCAGTTCTCCCAGCATTTTTATAAGTTCCTCTTTCTTATCTGTTATTAAGGCAATGTCGTCAGCATATCTTAGGTGGTTCAAGTATTGTCCGCTTACTTTGATGCCTATTTCTTCCCAGTCTAAGTTTTTAAAAACATCTTCTAGGGCCTGGTTAAATAGTTTAGGGGATATTGTGTCTGACACCTTTTCTTATGCGGATTGGCTTGGTCCCTTCGTGGATTTTGATTGATGTTGTTGCTTCGCTATATATATATTGGCTATTAAATCTGTGTATCTGTGATCTATTCGGCTACTAATTAAAGATGCTTTTACTGCCCAGTGCTCAATACTATCAAAAACTTTTTCAAAGTCTATAAACGCAATATAGAGTGGAATGTTGTATTCGTTGGTCATAGTTCTTATCAGCGTATCATTTATTTCATCTATATTTTCGTTCGTTAGCTGTTCATTTATCATTTCTTTGTATATGGCTTTATTTTCTGTAAGTTTACTCATGTCAAGTTGTTTATTTTTATTGTTAATTTTCCTTTCTGACCATCCTGTAGTCAGGCTAAGCCATGTCCACTTTCGTTGCGGTTTCTTCCTATAGAAATAATTAATTGCATACATGTGTCTTTCCTCTAGATAGTTCATTAAGGTTGTGCCCCTGTCATTCCTTTCGCCATATCCAAAATCCCCTATTTTGGATATTAATTTTGAGTATTTCTATTTATTTTCAAATAATTTTACCATTTAATTATTACCCTTATTGTCATGCATAATTTCAGAAAATGTCGATTTTCTGTTATGATTTTTAAGGAAGTTATAACAAAAAATAAAATAATAGCTGTTAAGTTTGGCACCCTTTATCTAAAAAACAAAGAAGTATAGTGCAAAATATAATAAGAAAAAGTCCTTTTTTTGATCTTTTTTAGTTTATTATTAAAGTTTTTATTATTACATCCTGATATTATGTTAAATGTTTGTATGTTATGGTAAGAATTTTAAGATATTTAAAAGTATCAATTTGGTCTGAAAAAAAACCATTTATAAAAGTGAGCGCTTTTCAAATATACCTGGTGGGCAAAAAATCCCGACAAAATGTTTTTCGTTATAACTCTCCAACTATAACACCAATTTTACCAAAGCAAAGAGTAGTTGGCAGGGATTGATTGATCGAACATTATGTCGGAAATGTTGGATATTTTTTTGTTTGTAAGAAAGCTCTATCTTTGTTAAGCACAACGAGATAGGAATCGTTAAAAACGATTTCGGTCCCTAAAAATTGATTTTTGCTTCAACTATATTGTTTTACAGGTTGTAACGATTGTCTTCTAAATCCTGTCTGTATTAATTTCCTTATAAATACATTTTTGCCGAACCGATATTAATAAAATATAAAGTGGAACAGATTGATTGCTTTTAAAAGATCACTATTAAAATTTGCCGTCATTGTAAAATCCAAAATGGCGGTCATAAAAACTTTAATTTTTAAAAAGGCTGTTTATTCTTATATTTTTTGAAAATTTTTTGATTTTTTTCGGAAAAGTTTTACAGATTATGCGATTGCCTTGCCATTTCTATGTGCATTAATTTCCTCATAAATTCATTATTACTAAACTGACAATCAAATAAACAGCATCATGGTGAAATTCTCCGCCAACTCTAAATATTGACCCTCCATAAAGGATAGTTGTTTCTTATGTTACGATAAATTTTTCGACCCTTTTTTGAATTTATTTATTAGATCCACCACTCACAACGAGGTACTAATCATAAAAAAATAAATCCTCGCAACATACAAAGAAGTGATCCTTTCAAGAAGGACAAATTTGACTTTTTTTCCAACATCTTGGTTTTAAAATTGTCGAAAAATTTCAATAGTTTTGTTCAAAGAGCAATACTTCTTTTTTTATTACTGAAATCGGTTCAGTGAATTTATAAGTAAATTATTGCAGACAGAAGCACTGGCGGATCCAGGGGGGGGGGCACTAGGGGCACTTGCCCACCCCCGAGAATTTTTTGACAATACAAAAAATAAGTAAAAAGTAAGGTTTTTGCTAATAAAAATGCAAAATTTTTCAAAAATTATATACCGTTTTTACCAACAGAGAATGTCACCTAAAGTGAGCCCCCCCGCCCCCGAGAAGCACTTCTGGATCCGCCCTTGGACAGAAGTTAAAGCAACAGTTGGAATAACAATTATTATTTAAAGAACCACTAAACGGATTTTATAGAATAAAATATTAATGCATTTATGAGAAAATGATACTTGATCAAGTATCAAGGAAAATATGTAATTTTTTGAGACCGTGAGTCTGTCGCATGAGCAAAGCGAGAGTTACACATTTTAGGGATAAAAAATTCCCTTTTTAATAACTGTGTATGAGTTCGATATTAACTTAAATTAATAGTAAATTAAATTTGCAAAGCGAATTATTGACAAAAGTAACTTTGTGAAGTAAATTTTATTAACACAAATTTATGAACCAATAATAATTCTCCAAATTCTTGGTTTGAAACTTGTAGACAATGATTTTGTTTCCAATCCCCCAAATGTTATTGTACGATATCAATAGAAATACTGTTAAACATATTTTTATAAATAATTAAACACAAAATCTCGCCGCAGCGAAAATCAATGCTGCAACAGTTTTAAAAGTGTTGGATGTAAAAAATTTGCGAAGCAAATGTGTTAATGAACTAATTTGCGAAGCAAATTTTTCTCAACACAAATTTGCAAAGCAAATTTCTTAATAAACTAATTTGCAAAGCAAATTTTTCTCAACACAAATTTGCGAAGCAAATTTGGTAATAAACTAATTTGCGAAGCAAATTTTTTTCAACACAAATTTGCGAAGCAAATTTGTGATACGGATGTTTTCGCGTAGCGAAAATCATCCGTATGTTTATTGATTTTCGCTTGTGGCGAAAATCAATTACTTGAGCCGCCTCGGCCGTAACATTATTTTTATTTTTATTCCGTCCCTAGCACCCCTAGTGTATCGCGCTCGAATTTTGACGCTTACTCGGGAACGCTTCGACGTAGAAGGATGAAATTTGGCGCACTGATTAAGAACTTACGGGAGACCAAAAATGTCAATTTTGGGTCAAATCGGAAAATTTCAAGTAGGGGAAATAGGGGAAAAACCGTCAAAAAGTGACTTTTTTTGATGTACCTCCGTTGGCACACCATAAGTGTCCAGGGAATTATTATAGAAACTTGAGATTTTGCACAAGTATACTCTTATGTGTGGTCAGGAAGCCTATTGTTTTTCAGCCAGATCGGAAAAAGTCAAGTGCCCCATTTTGGGGCTCTTCTGAATCCCTGCAGTGACGCATTTTCACTGTACAATAAAATTGGTCAGAATTTCACTGTTTATTTGCCGTTTTTTAAAATATATCTGGTCATTACTCCAAAACTGTTTAATGCATTTTAACCAAATTTTAAACATTTGCGGACCTAAGCGAGTGTTCGGTAACCGTTAAGTTGGTTTTTAAAATTAGTTTTTGGTTTTTGAGTTTTGAGGATTTTTCAAAAACTATGCAAGGTTTTTGCAGTCAAAAATTCTGAATCGAGAAATTTTTTTGCCCTTACACTTTTTGACAGTTCTCGAACTGCTATCTTTTTAAGAAAGTACCAAACTATTTTTTTTAAAAAGTTCGACTTTTCTAAGTTGTACCGTTTTTGAGTTTGAAAAATAAATACTAAAAAACACGCAAAAATCACAACGGAAATAACACGCATTTTTACAAAAATCGCGATATCTTTAAAAGAGTGGGTCCGAATTGGACAAAAATTACACTACTCACTTCGCCGAACCTTTCTACATAAAACTTTATTTATAGTTTTAACCTTGATGTAGAGGGCGCTGGTGTAGGGCACTTAACATTTATCAAAACGGTCCAAAATTAATAAAAATCTTATAAAATTAAAGGAATTTGCAAATATTTTTTGAAATATAATTCCAATAATAATAGGATTAATTTCATGTTAAAGAAGAGACAAAAATCTATAAAATGACATATGTCATTTTTAAGTTATGACAAATTTTTAGTTTGTAGGTTTATTTCTTGATCAAATACCGCGAAAAATATTTGTAAAACGTCAACGAAATAGAATATTATACACAAATTGGTTGAAATTAACACTTTTTTTGATGCATTGAGTCTGTAGCATGAGAGGAGCCGGAGCTACAATTAGTTTTATTATAAAATAAATTATCTTGGACCGATAGTTTTTGATATTTATCCCAAAATATTTAAAAAGCTCAATAAATTTCATGTATTTTTATTTAAAAAAATTACGATATCTTCAAAACCATACGTCAGATTTTGACGGAAGTTACACCATTCGCTTACTCGAACCTTTTTACATAGTAATCTGTCAACAGTTTTATCATTTTTATAGAGCGCGCTTAACAAAGTAACCAAAATTAAAAATTGTCGGTTCATAGATAAGAAATTCGCAAATGCCACATTTAACTATAGTATAGTATACTTTCATTTTAAAGAGCAGAATAAAATTTGCAAAATAGCAGATGTCATTTTTAAGTCAGTGTCTAGTTAATTCTTCCTAGGTTAATTCTTTGAATTATATATTAGGCAAAATGTTTGGCAAAAACTAATATTAGTATTTTACACGCCAAATTCAAAGGATAAAAGTGACATTAATATTTTTTTAAAGCAATAAGTTTTTAGCATGAGGGGAGCGAGAGCTACATACTTTAGCGATAAAAAGGCACTTTAATTAAATTACATTATTATTAAAGTCCAGTGATAATAACATCAGTGTTAAGGGGTTGGCAAAGGCAAATAATGAGTAGTTATTAAATGAATTACACTTAGTTGACTAATTAACATTTTATTTTTAAATCAGTGTCCAATTCCCAGGCTAAATATTTAAAAAAAAAAATTTCGTGCCTAAACGTATATAAAAAGGTTTTGTTTCTCTTGTATTATTCCATGAGCATAGTTTGTTTTGTATTCGGTAGATGTCGCCACTTGTGCTTAAAGCATACCGTATTGTAGGCATTATTTTTCATTTCTCTTATCAATATCGTAAGATGAAATTTATATACCGTCTCTCCAACTCTACAAAGGTGTTACATTGACCATGCACGGTTCTGAAGGGTTCCTTAAGCACGAAACAGTTAACTGTCAACACTTAATGGGTGGCCATTAGATCTTGAACCCCCGTGGGTGTACAGTATTCGAGCTGCCCACGGAAAAACACAAGAGGAACAAAACCTTTCTACACCCGATTATCCACGAAAAAATTTTGTATTCCTTATTCATGGGTGCCAAACTTTACGTTTTAAATATATTTCGCAAAACATTTAAAAAAACTTTTCGAAACTAGTAAAAACCTTTAATTTTAAAATGTATATTGGAGAACTTGGCTATACTTTTATCTCAATTATTATATAGATGTCTCTTAGTTTCTGTCAGTCTGTCAAATCACAGCTCTCTAGCGTTTCTGGAAGTTGGTAATGTTACTTTCACATAACTTTACATGTATAGGGAAGGGGAGTAAATTATAATTTCGGGTTTTTTATTTTTTCCAATAGTTTTGTCATAGTTCCTATCAGTCTGCAAGGCATCTTTTTAG
The DNA here is from genome assembly GCA_963576565.1 of Aspidapion aeneum. NCBI lineage: Eukaryota > Metazoa > Arthropoda > Insecta > Coleoptera > Brentidae > Aspidapion > Aspidapion aeneum. The sequence continues at coordinate 48,154,496 of OY755044.1, forward strand.
ACTATATTGTGTATCCATTTGGATACGCAGTCCTTCAGATTGGATACCCAGTAAACAGGAAATGGATACCTACTTTTGGGCCTTGGCCTTTTATAAAATATAATTAAAATATGATACCTAAAATACAGGGTGTAATTTAAATGATGAACCAATCTTTAAGAGATGGTGCGGATGTCCAAAGCAGACAAAAAGTTCAAATAACTTTTTGCCATAGCATTTTTTAAGTTTGGAAAGTAGGGAAAAACGATGAATTTTAAAATATCAAATTGAACAACGTTGCTTTTTTCCAAGAAAATATAGATAGGTTAAGGATACAGTGTGGCCAAATAATCTTTGGAATACGTATAAATTTCTCAATTCTTTTAAGAATTAATATTTTTATGAGCTATTAAATTTACACAAAAGAAATTGAAATAGATTTTGGTACATGTCTAAAGGACCCTTAAAACAAATATAAAATAATAATATTAGCACTATATTTTAACGATTTTTGGTAATAATTTTAAGTCTATCTATCTATCTATATATTTAGCTTTCTTCGATCCATCTTTGGACATAGGCCTCCCCCAATATCTTCCACTCTTCTCTGTCTGTCGCCCTGTTCATCAATCTAGTCCCTGCATGTCTCTTCAAATTGTCCGCTATCTCATTTGGGGTCTTCCCCTACTTCTTTTATTTTGCCAAGGTCACCAGTCTACAATGCATTTGTTCCATCGATTGTCTTTCAGTTTGATATTTTGACCAGCAAATTTCCATTTTAATTTTGCTACCTCTCCTCTGACATCCCTTACTTTTGTTTTATTTCTTATCCATTCATTCCTTTTTTTATCTGTTAGCTTTACATGTAACATTTGTCTTTCCATGGATCTTTGGGCTTTTGTTACCATATCCATGTTTGATTTTGTAAGCGTCCAGGTCTGGGATCCATATGTGAGCACAGGAAGAATACATTGGTTATACACTTTCTGTTTAAGGTACTGAGGATATTTTTTATTATGTAGCTTAATTTACTGAATGCTGCCCAGGCCAATCTTACTCGTCTCTTGATTTCAGCTGTTTGGTTTTCTTTTTTTAGTTTAATAATTTGTCTCAGATATATATTCATCTACTTGTTCTATTTTTTCTTGGTTTATTCTGGTGATATCTTCATCTGTGTTTGTTATGATTTTAAATAAAATCTATATGTTTGTGGCGGATTCATTTTACAAACACAACTTTTTCTGGGTATTACGCCACTAGTAAGGAAAAATTATTTTAAAAAATTATAAAAAACCACTGCGTTTCTCCTAGAAAAATAAAAATCACTAATTTGTCAGTGGCTTTCTATAAAAATAAATAGTTGCCTAGTAAAAAACTTAAACCACTTATCTTTTAATTGAATTTGAACACGCTACGTTTCGATTGCCAATCTGCAATCGTTTTCAAGCTTTTTATTTATATTTTGTCTCAAAATCTTAAATGTTTCTTGTTCATATATATTTTTTATTATAATGTCGTTGACAAATTGTCAACGACATTATAATAAAAAATATATATGAACAAGAAACATTTAAGATTTTGAGACAAAATATAAATAAAAAGCTTGAAAACGATTGCAGATTGGCAATCGAAACGTAGCGTGTTCAAATTCAATTAAAAGATAAGTGGTTTAAGTTTTTTACTAGGCAACTATTTATTTTTATAGAAAGCCACTGACAAATTAGTGATTTTTATTTTTCTAGGAGAAACGCAGTGGTTTTTTATAATTTTTTAAAATAATTTTTCCTTACTAGTGGCGTAATACCCAGAAAAAGTTGTGTTTGTTATGATTTTAGTTTTAGTGTAGTTCATACTCAAGCCTATATTTTTAGCTGCTGTATCCAGTTCTCCCAGCATTTTTATAAGTTCCTCTTTCTTATCTGTTATTAAGGCAATATCGTCAGCATATCTTAGGTTGTTCAAGTATTGTCCGCTTACTTTGATGCCTATTTCTTCCCAGTCTAAGTTTTTAAAAACATCTTCTAGGGCCTGGTTAAATAGTTTAGGGGATATTGTGTCATCCTGTCTGACACCTTTCTTATGCGGATTGGCTTGGTCCCTTCGTGGATTTTGATTGATGTTGTTGCTTCGCTATATATATTGGCTATTAAATCTGTGTATCTGTGATCTATTCGGCTACTAATTAAAGATGCTTTTACTGCCCAGTGCTCAATTCTATCAAAAGCTTTTTCAAAGTCTATAAACGCAATATAGAGTGGAATGTTGTATTCATTGGCTCGCTCTATTAGAATTTTCGTGGTTAGCAGGTGGTCAACTGTATTGAAATCCTTTCTGAAGCCTGCTTGTTCTTTTGATTGATATCCGTCAATTTTTGTTGTTAGTCTATCTTTTAATATTTTCGTGAAAAGCTTATAAATTACATTGGGGAGTGTTATAGGTCGATAGTTTTTTAGGTCTGCCCTATCGCCTTTCTTGTGTAGAATAATGGTTACTGATTCTTTCCAGTGTTTCCATTTTTTCTTTTAGAATTTTATTGAGGAGAATACGGAGGGTATTAACTACAGTTTTACCACCGTACTTTAGCATTTCTGCCGTTACTCCGTCTTTTCCAGGTGATTTGTTATTTTTTATTTTCTTTAATGCTCTCTTTATTTCCGTTTTGCTTATTTCGGGTTGTAATTCTGAGTTTATGTTCTTTATTTTTGTTTGGAGTTTCTTTATGGTTTCTCGCGATGGTTCCCTTTTTGTTTGGTATAATTTTGTATAGAATAGCTGTGTGATATTTATAATATAGACATGGGCGCACCCAGCTAGCCTAATATTCGACATCATGAGGCTTCGGGCCCCCCCAAGAGGCCTCCCCCCCCAAGACATATTCCTGGGTGCGCCACTGATATAGATAATATATAGAGTCGGACTTAGACATTTCATATTCCTGTTATTTTCTATAACTCTTTCAACTTTTATTTCTTGGCTCTTTCTTTTATTTTGTTTTATCATTTTTCTTATAGTTTTATTTATTTCTGTGTATTCTATCGATGTTCTCTTTCCTCCTTTCTCCAGGTTCCGCCTTTTTTCAATGAGTTTCTTTATCTCTTCTGATATAAAATTTTCTCTCTTTTCACCCTTTTGTGCCACATCTTTTCCGACTTGGGTCATAGTTCTTATCAGCGTATCATTTATTTCATCTATATTTTCGTTTTCGCATCTTAAGTTTTGGGTTAGCTGTTCATTTAGCATTTCTTTGTATATGGCTTTATTTTCTGTAAGTTTACTCATGTCAAGTTGTTTATTTTTATTGTTAATTTTCCTTTCTGACCATCCTGTGATCACTGCCTGTTGTAAAGCTATTTAGGACTGTTACATCTCTAACAATGCTTTTTCAGTAGTCAGGCTGAGCCATGTCCACTTTCGTTGCGGTTTCTTCCTATAGAACTAATTAATTGCATACATGTGTCTTTCCTCTAGATAGTTCATTAAGGTTGTGCCCCTGTCATTCCTTTCGCCATATCCAAAATCCCCTATTTTGGATATTAATTTTGAGTATTTCTATTTATTTTCAAATAATTTTACCATTTAATTATTACCCTTATTGTCATGCATTATTTCAGAAAATGTCGATTTTCTGTTATGATTTTTAAGGAAGTTATAACAAAAAATAAAATAATAGCTGTTAAGTTTGGCACCGTTTATCTAAAAAACAAAGAAGTATAATGCAAAATATAATAAGAAAAAGTCCTTCTTTTGATCTTTTCTACCACCTATTAAAGTTTGCTATTATTACATCCTGATATTATGTTAAATGTTTGTATGTTATGGTAAGAATTTTAAGATATTTGAAAGTATCAATTTGGTCTGAAAAAAAAATCATTTATAAAAGTGAGCGCTTTTCAAATATACCTGGTGGGCAAAAAATCCCGACAAAATGTTTTTCGTTATAACTCTCCAACTATAACACCAATTTTACCAAAGCAAAGAGTAGTTGGCAGGGATTGATTGATCGAACATTATGTCGGAAATGTTGGATATTTTTTTGTTTGTAAGAAAACTCTATCTTTGTTAAGCACAACGAGATAGGAAGCGTTAAAAACGATTTCGGTCCCTAAAAATTGATTTTTGCTTCAACTATATTGTTTTACAGGTTGTAACGATTGTCTTCTAAATCCTGTCTGTATTAATTTCCTTATAAATAAATTTTTGCCGAACCGATTTTAATAAAATATAAAGTGGAACAGATTGATTGCTTTTAAAAGATCACTATTAAAATTTGCCGTCATTGTAAAATCCAAAATGGCGGTCATAAAAACTTTTAAAAAGGCTGTTTATTCTTATATTTTTTGAAAATTTGTTGATTTTTTTCGGAAAGGTTTTACAGATTATGCGATTGCCTTGCCATTTCTATGTGCATTCATTTCCTCATAAATTCATTATTACTAAACTGACAATAAAATAAAAAGCATCATGGTGAAATTCTCCGCCAACTCTAAATATTGACCCTCCATAAAGGATAGTTGTTTCTTATGTTACGATAAATTTTTCGACCCTTTTTTGAATTTATTTATTAGATCCACCACTCACAACGAGGTACTAATCATAAAAAAATAAATCCTCGCAACATACAAAGAAGTGATCCTTTCAAGGAGGACAAATCATCCGTATGTTTATTGATTTTCGCTTGTGGCGAAAATCAATTACTTGAGCCGCCTCGGCCGTAAAATTATTTTTATTCCGTCCCTAGCACTCCTACGGTATCACGCTCGAATTTTGACGCGTACTTGGGAACGCTTTGACGTAGAAGGATGAAACTTGGCGTGCTGATTAAGAACTTATGGGAGACCAAAAATGTCGATTTTGAGACAAATCGGAAAATTTGAAGTAGGGGAAATAGGGGAAAACCGTCAAAAAGTGACTTTTTTTGATGTACCTCCGTTGGCACACCATAAGTGTCCAGGGGATTATTCTAGAAACTTGAGATTTTGCACAAGTATACGACTCTTATGTGTGGTCAGGAAGCCTATTGTTTTTCAGCCAGATCGGAAAAAGTCAAGTGCCCCATTTTGGGGCTCTTCTGAATCCCTGCAGTGACGCATTTTCACTATACAATAAAATTGGTCAGAATTTCAGTGTTTATTTGCCGTTTTTAAAATATATCTGGTGATTACTCCAAAACTGTTTAACCCATTATAACCAAATTTTAAACATTTGCGGACCTAAGGGAGTGTTCGGTAACTGTATAGTTGTTTTTTAAAATTAGTTTTTGGTTTTTGAGTTTTGAGGATTTTTCAAAAATTATGCAAGGTTTTTGCAGTCAAAAATACTGAATCGAGAAATTTTTTTGCCCTTACACTTTTTGACAGTTTTTGAACTGTCATTTCTTTAAGAAAATACCAAAATATATTTTTTTTTAAAGTTCGACTTTTCTAAGTTGTACCGTTTTTGAGTTTGAAAAATAAATATTAAAAAACACGCAAAAATCTCAACAGAAATAAGACGCATTTTTACAAAAATCGCGATATCTTTAAAACAGTGGGTCCGAATTGGACAAAAATTACACTACTCACTTCGCCGAACCTTTCTACATAAAACCTTATTAATAGTTTTAACCTTAATGTAGAGGGCGCTGGTGTAGGTCACTTAACATTTATCAAAACGGTCTAAAATTAATAAAAATCTTATAAAATTAAAGGAATTTGCAAATATTTTTTGAAATATAATTGCAATAATAATAGGATTAATTTCATGGTAAAGAGCAGAACAAAAACTATAAAATGACATATGTCATTTTTAAGTTATGGCAAATTTTATGTCCGTAGGTTTATTTTTAAATTATATACCGCGAGAAATATTGGTAGAGTTAACGAAATACAATATTATAGACAAATTGGTTAAAATTGAAACTCTTTTTGGTGCACTGTTTTTGTGGCATGAAAGGAGCAGGACAAAATTATCTGGGACCTATGGTTTTTGAAATTTAACGCAAAATGTTTAAAAAGCTCCATAAATTTCAAGTATTTTTATTTAAGAAAATTACAATATCTTCAAAACTATGCCTCTGATTTTGACGTAAGTTATACCATTCGCTTACTCGGACCTTTTTACATAATAATCAGTCAACAGTTTTATCATTTTCGTCGAGCGCGCTTAACAAAGTAACCAGAAATAAAAATTCTCTTGTAGATATTAAGAAATTCGCAAATGCCACATTAAACTATAGTATAACTTGAAGTTAATGTATAGTTTTTAGCATGACCGGAGTGAGAGCTACATATTTTAGTGGTAAGCAGGCACTTTTATTATATTATCTTAAAATTAAATTAAATTATTCGATAAATTATTATTAAAGTGCAGTGATAATCACAGTTAGCAGTTGTAAGGGGCTAACAAAGGCAAATAATGAGTTATTAAATAAATCAAACTTAGTCTTGACTAATTTATAACATACTTTAACTTCATATAAGGTAAAAATGTGTTAAATGGCACATGGTTTATTTTTAAATCAGTGTCCAATTTCAAGCTTCCAGGCTAATTTTTGGATAACTTTATTTAAAAAGAAACAAACATTTTTCGTGGTTATAGCATATACAAAAAGGTTTTGTTTCTCTTGTATTTATTCGTGGGCATAGTTTTTTTTGTATTTGGTAGATGTCGCTACATGTATTTAAAGAATAAGGTATCGCAGGCATTATTTTCCATTTCTGTTACCAATATCGTACGATGAGATTTATATACTGTCTCTCTAGCGAAACAGTTAATAGGTGTCCATTAGGTCTTGGGCCCCGTGAGTGTACAGCTTTCGAGCTGCCCACGGAAAAAATACAAGAGAAACAAAACCTTTTTATACCTGCTTATCCACGAATATTTTTGTTCTTTTTGGTCACGGATTCTTTTTTGTCACGGATCCTAAACTGTAACGTTTTAAATATATTTCGTAAAACAATAATAATGGGATATTACCTTCAAATGCAGTGGATAAAAGTGAATTTGAATTTTTTCTTAAAGAAATAGGTTTTTAGCATGAGCGAGGCCCAAAGGAATGTTAGGTAACTCTCCAATTGAATTTTTAAATTATGAGTTTTGACGATTTTTCAAAAACTATGTAGCTTTTTGCAGCCACAATACTAAATCGAAATTTTTGCCCTTTCACTTTCTTGCAGTTCCTAAGCCGCTATCTTTTTAAGAAAAGACCCCTGTTCAACGATGTATTGGTCCATGAGATTAGGAAAAGTAAGTTGCTCTTCAGTGGCGTCCGTAAATTGGGATTATTTCGAAAAAAACAGTTTTATTTTAGGTTTTATAAAATTTGCTCAAATTTTGCTCAAAAATGTAGAAAATATAATTTCCTTTTAAAAGCTTTAATATAATGTGGGGTTTATTTCACCGGTAAGCCTACAGGGGCGTACTTATAAAAATAAATTTTCAAAAATATCCAAAATAAGCAATTTTTATTACATATTTTGTCTATTTAAAATACTTTTCACCTTATTATATTCTATATCCCTGTTTTTAAAAAAAATTTTGTTTTTATAAAAAAAATTTTTGCTAATTTTTGAGAGTGACCCAAATATACGGACATCAAAATCCTCTACGTTTTAAATATATTTCGCAATATATTTCGCAAAATATTTAAGAAAACTCTTACAAACTAGTAAAAACTTTTCATTTTAAAATGTATATTGGAGAACTTATTAAATTATTTTTCTATGGGCATAGTGTATAAAGCATACAGTATTGCAGATATTATTGTTCATTTCTCTTACCAATATCGTAAGATGAGATTTATATACCGTCTCTCTAACTTTACAAAGGTGTTACATTGACCATGCAGTGTTCTGAAGGGACATTTAAGCACGAAACAGTTAACTGTCAACACTTAGGTGGCCATTAGATCTTGGCCCCCGTGGGTGTACAGCTTTCGAGCTGCCAACGGAAAACCACAAGAGGAACAAAACCTTTCTACACCCGATTATCCACGAAAAATGTTTGTTTTCTTTATTCACGGGTACCAAACTTTACGTTTTAAATATATTTCGCAAAACATTTAAAAAAACTTTTCGAAACTAGTAAAAACCTTTAATTTTAAAATGTATATTGGCGAACTTGGCTATACTTTGATCTCAATTATTATATAGATTTCTCTTAGTTTCTGTCAAATCTCAGCTCTCTAGCGTTTCTGGAAGTTGGTAATGTTACTTTTACATAATTTTACGTGTATAGGAAAGGGGAGTAAATTATTTTTTCGGGTTTTTTATTTTTTCCTATAGTTTTGTCATAGTTCCAATCAGTCTGCAAGGCATCTTTTTAGACTATATTGTGTATCAATTTAGATACGCAGGCCTTCAGATTGGATACCCAGTAAACAGGAAATGGATACCTACTTTTGGGCCTTGGCGTTTTATAAAATATAATTAAAGGTCCAAAGCAGACAAAAAGTTCAAATAACTTTTTGCCAAGTTATAGCATTTTTTAAGTTTGGAAAGTAGGAAAAAACGATGAATTTTAAAATATCAAATTGAACAACGTTGCTTTTTATTAGGTTAAGGATACAGTGTGTCCAACTAATCTTAGGAATACGTATAAATTTCTCAATTCTTTTAAGAATTAATATTTTTATGAGCTATTAAATTTACACAAAAGAAATTGAAATAGATTTTTGTACATGTCTAAAGGACCCTTAAAACAAATATAAAATAATAATATTAGCACTATATTTTAACGATTTTTATCTATCTATCTATTTAGCTTTCTTCGATCCATTTTTGGACATAGGCCTCCCCCAATATCTTCCACTCTTCTCTGTCTATCGCCCTGGTCATTCATCTAGTCCCTGCATGTCTCTTTAAATCGTCCTTCCATCTCATTTGGGGTCTTCCCCTACTTCTTTTATTTTTTCAAGGTCTCCAGTCTACAATGCATTTGTTCCATCGATTGTCTTTTAGTTTGATATTATGACCGGCAAATTTCCATTTAAATTTTGCTATCTCTCCTCTGACATCCCTTACTTTTGTATTATTTTTTATCCATTCATTCCTTTTTCTATCTGTTAGCTTTACATGTAACATTTGTCTTTCCATTGATCTTTGGGCTTTTGTTACCTTATCCATGTTTGATTTTGTAAGCGTCCAGGTCTGGGATCCATATGTGAGCACAGGAAGAATACATTGGTTATACACTTTCGTTTTAAGGTACTGAGGATATTTTTTATTTTTTATTATGTAGCTTAATTTACCGAATGCTGCCCAGGCCAATCTTACTCGTCTCTTGATTTCAGCTGTTTGGTTTTCGTTTTTTAGTTTAATAATTTGTCCCAGATATATATTCATCTACTTGTTCTATTAAAAAAAAAACTACTTTTTACCTTATTATATCCTACAGCCCTTTGTTTTCAAGAAAATTTTACAAAAATGTTTCCTGGTAATGTTTGACAGTGACCCAAGTATATGAACATCAAAATCCTTTACGTTTTGAATATATTTCGCAAAATATTTAAGAAAACTTTTCCAAACTAGTAAAAACTTTTCATTTTAAAATGTATATTGGAGAACTTATTAAATTATTTTTCCATGGGCATAGTTTCTTTTGTATTCGGAAGATGTCGCCACTTGTATATAAAGCATAAAGTATTGCAGGCATTATTTTTCATTTCTCTTACCAATATCGTAAGATGAGATTTATATACCGTCTGTCTAACTTTACAAAGGTGTTACATTGACCATGCAGTGTTCTGAAGAGTCCTTTAACTACGAACCCAACTAACATTTATAGTAGCGGCTACATGTTCTAAAGGCTTTGCTACTTTCTTATAGTAGAAATGTGGTGATCCCAACCAGAATTTGTTACTTTTTAGTTCTAACAACTATTTAGTATCAGGAAATAGTAGATGTTTCGTAAAAACGACCCTCTAAACTACTTCATAGGATTGTTTCTTGATCTCGTTCTTGATAGTCGATTCTGATAGTCTTCTCTACCACAATAGGACGTTGCTAAAGTTTTACTTTCTTTTTAGTCGTTATTTCGTAGTCGCCCTGACTTTTATATCCTACTTAATTACCACTAGAAAGTTAAGCTTCATTGGAGTCCCAAACAAGTGTATCCGACAACTACATTATAACTTTAATTTTTACCACAAAAGTTTGTGTCATCACAGTAACATCTGATGTAACAATGTAGACAAAATAACTTTTTGGATCAACTTTAAAGCCGCAACTACTTTCAAGTAACCTTTTCGACTATCAGGGAATATAGTTTGGGACGCCATGTTTTTATGTAAGAAAGAAAATTTAATATTTTTGTTGTCGTTTTATGAGCTCATATTAAAGAGCCATACTATTTTATAAACAAATTAGTTGAAGCTTACCAAAAATGCTCTTCTTAAGCACCATTTGTTGAAGTTAACTGTCGATTATGAAAACATAACCTCCAAAATCACAACACAAAAATTCCATCAGCTACCAGAAAACGGCTCAATTTTACGGGCGCACCGGTTTTTTGCAATATATATAATGCATGTTATACAAAAAACTTTCCGTCGCACTCGAATTTTGATCCTCTGCTCGTAAATTCTCACACTTTTGGATAACATAGTTCATATTATAACCATAACCAAACAAAAAAACTAAGCGAGTCTGTTTACTGTTGTGTCCACCATATTGTGTTACAATTCTACCAAAAAGAAACGATTATATTATTTGCAACTACATCGCAACTTTGATGCCATTACGGAAAAAATCAGCCTCTTTGACGTAGTAGATACCTGGCTACGACGTAGTAGTGTAGTTGTTACTACAGTGACTTTAAACACTTGGCCTAGTAGTTACAACCAGAAATTGGTTCCCCACTTAGGGAATTATAACGTCGCTGTATGGTATACTGAGACGTAGCGGGAGTACGTTGCGGTTACTTTTAAGAAATTCTTTCTAGTTGGCGTTTCGTCGTTACAACTTTAAATGTTTGTTGGGAAACAGTTAACTGTCAAAACTTAATAGGTGGCCATTAGATCTTAGACCCCCGTGGGTGTACAGCTTTCGAGCTGCCCACGGAAAACCACAAGAGGAACAAAACCTTTCTACACCCGATTATCTACGAATAATTATTGTTTTCTATATGCACAGGTACTAAACTTTACGTTTTAAATTTATTTCGCAAAACATTTAAGAAAACTTTTCCAAACTAGTAAAAACCTTTAATTTTAAAATGTATATTGAAGAACTTGGCTATACTTTTATCTCAATTATTATATAGATTTCTCTTAGTTTCTGTCAGTCTGTCAAATCTGAGCTCTCTAGCGTTTCTGGAAGTTGGCAATGTTACTTTTACATAACTTTACATGTATAGGGGAGGGGACTAAATTATACTTTCGGGTTTTTTATTTTTTCCTACAGTTTTGTCATAGTTCATATCAGTCTTATAGTCTGTCAAAACCTAGCCCTCTAGCGTTTCTAGAATTTGGCTATGTTACTTTTACATAACTTTACATGTATTACATAGATTTAAATGTATAGGGGACGGGAGTAAATAAAAAATTTGGGGTTTTTTTCCATGGAATTGGTCATAATTTCTATCAGTCTGCCAAATTTCAGCTTTGTTGCATGTCTGCAAGTACAGTAGAATTTTGATGATCTATATATGAGTAAGTGACTGGCAAATTCGACGAAAGTCCAATGAAACTTGGATGGAGTGTTAACCGTGTCAAAGTCTACGACAATGCAAAGCTTGAGTTTTGTTGATCACGTCAAATAAGAATTATAGATAGGTCAAATATGGGCTGAAATCTTTCAAGAAAAGATGGTTTGCCCGAACTGTGTGCCCCAGATATTGCAAAACATTATAGAATATACACAAATTGGTAAAATATGTAATTTTTTGAGACCGTGAGTCTGTCGCATGAGCAAAGCGAGAGTTACACATTTTAGGGATAAAAAATGCACTTTTTAATAACTGTGTATGTGTATTTTAAAATAATACTAGTAAATTAAATTTGCGAAGCAACTTATTGACAAAAGTAACTTTGCGAAGCAAATTTTATTAACACAAATTTATGAACCAATAATAATTCTCCAAATTCTTTGTTTGAAACTTGTAGACAATATTAATAATAAACATATTAATATAAATAATTAAACACAAAATCTCGCCGCTGCGGCGAGAGGGTTAGCGAAAATCAATGCTGCAACAGTTTTAAAAGTGTTGGATGTAATAAATTTGCGAAGCAAATTTACTAATAAACTAATTTGTGAAGCAAATTTTCCTCAACACAAATTTGCGAAGCAAATTTGTTAATAAAGTAATTTGCGAAGCAAATTTTTTTCAACACAAATTTGCGAAGCAAATTTGTGATAGGATGTTTTCGCGTAGCGAAAATCATCCGTATGTTTATTGATTTTCGCTTGTGGCGAAAATTAATTACTTGAGCCGCCTCGGCCGTAACATTATTTTTATTATTTTTATTTCGTCCCTAGCACCCCTAGTGTATCGCGCTCGAATTTTGACGCTTACTCGGGAACACTTCGACGTAGAAGGATGAAATGGCGCACTGATTAAGAACTTACGGCAGACCAAAAATGTCAATTTTGGGTCAAATCGGAAAATTTCAAGTAGGGGAAATAGGGGAAAAACCGTCAAAAAGTGACTTTTTTTGATGTACCTCCGTTGGCACACCATAAGTGTCCAGGGGATTATTCTAGAAACTTGAGATTTTGCACAAGTATACTCTTATGTGTGGTCAGGAAGCCTATTGTTTTTCAGCCATATCGGAAAAAGTCAAGTGCCCCATTTTGGGGCTCTTCTGAATCCCTGCAGTGACGCATTTTCACTGTACAATAAAATTGGTCAGAATTTCACTGTTTATTTGCCGTTTTTTAAAATATATCTGGTCATTACTCCAAAACTGTTTAATGGATTTTAACCAAATTTGAAACATTTGCGGACCTAAGGGAGTGTTCGGTAACCGTATAGTTGGTTTTTAAAATTAGTTTTTGGTTTTTGAGTTTTGAGGATTTTTCAAAAACTATGCAAGGCTTTTGCAGTCAAAAATACTGAATCGAGAAATTTTTTTGCCCTTACACTTTTTGACAGTTCTCGAACTGCTATATTTTTAAGAAAATACCAAAATATTTTTTTTAAAAAGTTCGACTTTTCTAAGTTGTACCGTTGTACTAAAAAACACGCATTAACACGCATTTTTACAAAAATCGCGATATCTTTAAAACAGTAGGTCCGAATAGGACAAAAATTACACTACTCACTTCGCCGAACCTTTCTACATAAAACTTAATTTATAGTTTTAACCTTAATGTAGAGGGCGCTGGTGTAGGGCACTTAACATTTATGAAAACGGTCCAAAATTAATAAAAATCTTATAAAATTAAAGGAATTTACATATAATTTATGAAATATAATTCCAATAATAATAGGATTAATTTCATGTTAAAGAAGAGACAAAAATCTATAAAATGACATATGTCATTTTTAAGTTATGACAAAATTTTAGTTTCTAGGTTTATTTTTTGATCAAATACCGCGAAAAATATTTGTAAAACGTCAACGAAATAGAATCTTATACACAAATTGGTTGAAATTAAAACTTTTTTTGATGCATTGAGTCTGTAGCATGAGAGGAGCCGGAGCTACAATTCGTTTCATTATAAAATAAATTATCTTGGACCGATAGTTTTTGATATTTATCCCAAAATATTTAAAAAGCTCAATAAATTTCATGTATTTTTATTTAAAAAATTACGATATCTTCAAAACCATACGTCAGATTTTGACGGAAGTTACACCATTCGCTTACTCGAACCGTTTTACATAGTAATCAGTCAATAGTTTTATCATTTTTATAGAGCGCGCTTAACAAAGTAACCAAAATTAAAAATTGTCGGTTCATAGATAAGAAATTCGCAAATGCCACATTTAACTATAGTATAGTATACTTTCATTTTAAAGAGCAGAATAAAATTTGCAAAATAGCAGATGTCATTTTTAAGTCAGTGTCTATTTAATTCTTCCTAGGTTCTTTGGATTATATATTAGGCAGAATGTTTGGCAAAAACTAATATTAGTATTTTACACGCCAAATTCAAAGGATAAAAGTGACATTAATATTTTTTTAAAGCAATAAGTTTTTAGCATGAGGGGAGCGAGAGCTACATACTTTAGCGATGAAAAGGCACTTTAATTAAATTACATTATTATTAAAGTCCAGTGATAATAACATCAGTTGTAAGGGGTTGGCAAAGGCAAATAATGAGTAGTTATTAAATGAATTACACTAAGTTGACTAATTAACATTTTATTTTTGAATCAGTGTCCAATTCCAAGGCTAAATATTTAAAAAAAAACAAAAATTTTTCGTGGCTAAACGTATATAAAAAGGTCTTGTTTCTCTGGTATTATTCCATGAGCATAGTTTGTTTTGTAATCGGTAGATGCCGCCACTTGTGCTTAAAGCATACCGTATTGTAGGCATTATTTTTCATTTCTCTTATCAATATCGTAAGATGAAATTTATATATCGTCTCTCCAATTAAAAGGTGTTACATTGACCATGCACGGTTCTGAAGGGTTCCTTAAGCACGAAACAGTTAACTGTCAACACTTAATGGGTGGCCATTAGATCTTGAACCCCCGTGGGTGTACAGCATTCGAGCTGCCCACGGAAAAACACAAGAGGAACAAAACCTTTCTACACCCGATTATCCACGAAAAAATTTTGTTTTCTTTATTCACGGGTACCAAACTTTACGTTTTAAATATATTTCGCAAAACATTTAAAAAAACTTTTCGAAACTAGTAAAAACCTTTAATTTTAAAATGTATATTGGAGAACTTGGCTATACTTTTATCTCAATTATTATATAGATTTCTCTTAGTTTCTGTCAGTCTGTCAAATCACAGCTCTCTAGCGTTTCTGGAAGTTGCTAATGTTACTTTTACATAACTTTACATGTATATGGAAGGGGAGTAAATTATAATTTCGGGTTTTTTATTTTTTCCTATAGTTTTGTCATAGTTCCTATCAGTCTGCAAGGCATCTTTTTAGACTATATTGTGTATCCATTTGGATACGCAGTCCTTCAGATTGGATACCCAGTAAACAGGAAATGGATACCTACTTTTGGGCCTTGGCCTTTTATAAAATATAATTTAAATATGATACCTAAAATACAGGGTGTAATTTAAATGATGAACCAATCTTTAAGAGATGGTGCGGAAGGTCCAAAGCAGACAAAAAGTTCAAATAACTTTTTGCCATAGCATTTTTTAAGTTTGGAAAGTAGGGAAAAACGATGAATTTTAAAATATCAAATTGAACAACGTTGCTTTCTTCCAAGAAAATATAGATAGGTTAAGGATACAATGTGGCCAAATAATCTTTGGAATACGTATAAATTTCTCAATTCTTTTAAGAATTAATATTTTTATGAGCTATTAAATTTACACAAAAGAAATTGAAATAGGTTTTTGTACATGTCTAAAGGACCCTTAAAACAAATATAAAATAATAATATTAGCACTATATTTTAACGATTTTTGGTAATAATTTTAAGTCTATCTATCTATCTATCTATTTAGCTTTCTTCGATCCATCTTTGGACATAGGCCTCCCCCAATATCTTCCACTCTTCTCTGTCTGTCGCCCTGTTCATCAATCTAGTCCCTGCATGTCTCTTCAAATCGTCCGCTATCTCATTTGGGGTCTTCCCCTACTTCTTTTATTTTGCCAAGGTCTCCAGTCTACAATGCATTTGTTCCATCGATTGTCTTTCAGTTTGATATTTTGACCAGCAAATTTCCATTTTAATTTTGCTACCTCTCCTCTGACATCCCTTACTTTTGTTTTATTTCTTATCCATTTATTCCTTTTTCTATCTGTTAGCTTTACATGTAACATTTGTCTTTCCATGGATCTTTGGGCTTTTGTTACCTTATCCATGTTTGATTTTGTAAGCGTCCAGGTCTGGGATCCATATGTGAGCACAGGAAGAATACATTGTTTATACACTTTCGTTTTAAGGTACTGAGGATATTTTTTATTTTTTATTGTGTAGCTTAATTTACCGAATGCTGCCCAGGCCAATCTTACTCGTCGCTTGATTTCAGCTGTTTGGTTTTCTTTTTTTAGTTTAATAATTTGTCTCAGATATATATTCATCTACTTGTTCTATTTTTTCTTGGTTTATTCTGGTGATATCTTCATCTGTGTTTGTTATGATTTTAGTTTTAGTGTAGTTCATACTCAAGCCTATATTTTTAGCTGCTGTATCCAGTTCTCCCAGCATTTTTATAAGTTCCTCTTTCTTATCTGTTATTAAGGCAATATCGTCAGCATATCTTAGGTGGTTCAAGTATTGTCCGCTTACTTTGATGCCTATTTCTTCCCAGTCTAAGTTTTTAAAAACATCTTCTAGGGCCTGGTTAAATAGTTTAGGGGATATTGTGTCATCCTGTCTGACACCTTTTCTTATGCGGATTGGCTTGGTCCCTTCGTGGATTTTGATTGATGTTGTTGCTTCGCTATATATATTAGCTATTAAATCTGTGTATCTGTGATCTATTCGGCTACTAATTAAAGATGCTTTTACTGCCCAGTGCTCAATACTATCAAAAGCTTTTTCAAAGTCTATAAACGCAATATAGAATGGAATGTTGTATTCGTTGGCTCGCTCTATTAGAATTTTCGTGGTTAGCAGGTGGTCAACTGTATTGAAACCCTTTCTGAAGCCTGCTTGTTCTTTTGATTGATATCCGTCAATTTTTGTTGTTAGTCTATCTTTTAATATTTTCGTGAAAAGCTTATAAATTACATTGTGGAGTGTTATAGGTCGATAGTTTTTTAGGTCTGCCATATCGCCTTTCTTGTGTAGAATAATGGTTACTGATTCTTTCCAGTTGTTTGGGATTATTTTTTCTTTTAGAATTTTATTGAGGAGAATATGGAGGGTATTAACTACAGTTTTAGCACCGTACTTTAGCATTTCTGCCGTTACTCCGTCTTTTCCAGGTGATTTGTTATTTTTCATTTCCTTTAATGCTCTCTTTATTTCCGTTTTGCTTATTTCGGGTTGTAATTCTGAGTTTATGTTCTTTATTTTTGTTTGGAGTTTCTTTATGGTTTCTCGCGATGGTTCCCTTTTTGTTTGGTATAATTTTGTATAGAATAGCTGTGTGATATTTATAATATAGACATGGGCGCACCCAGCTAGCTTAATATTCGACATCATGAGGCTTCGGGCCCCCTCTCCAAGAGGTCTCGGCCCCCCCCCAAGACATATTCCTGGGTGCGCCACTGATATAGATAATATATAGAGTCGGTTTTAGACATTTCATATTCCTGTTATTTTCTATAACTCTTTCAACTTTTATTTCTTGGCTCTTTCTTTTATCATTTTTTTTATAGTTTTATTTATTTCTGTGTATTCTATCGATGTTCTCTTTCCTCCTTTCTCCAGGTTCCGGCTCGATGAGTTTCTTTATCTCTTCTGATATAAAATTTTCTCTCTTTTCACCCTTTTGTGCCACATCTTTTCCGACTTGGGTCATAGTTCTTATCAGCGTATCATTTATTTCATCTATATTTTCGTTTTCGCATCTTAAGTTTTGGGTTAGCTGTTCATTTAGCATTTATGGCTTTATTTTCTGTAAGTTTACTCATGTCAAGTTGTTTATTTTTATTGTTAATTTTCCTTTCTGACCATCCTGTGATCACTGTCTGTTGTAAAGCTATTTAGGACTGTTACATCTCTAACGATGCTTTTTCAGTAGTCAGGCTGAGCCATGTCCACTTTCGTTGCGGTTTCTTCCTATAGAACTAATTCATTGCATACATGTGTCTTTCCTCTAGATAGTTCATTAAAGTTGTGCCCCTGTCATTCCTTTCGCCATATCCAAAATCCCCTATTTTGGATATTAATTTTGAGTATTTCTATTTATTTTCAAATAATTTTACCATTTAATTATTACCCTTATTGTCATGCATAATTTCAGAAAATGTCGATTTTCTGTTATGATTTTTAAGGAAGTTATAACAAAAAATAAAATAATAGCTGTTAAGTTTGGCACCCTTTATCTAAAACACAAAGAAGTATAATGCAAAATATAATAAGAAAAAGTCCTTCTTTTGATCTTTTCTACCACCTATTAAAGTTTGCTATTATTACATCCTGATATTATGTTAAATGTTTGTATGTTATGGTAAGAATTATAAGATATTTGAAAGTATCAATTTGGTCTGAAAATAAAAACCATTTATAAAAGTGAGCGCTTTTCAAATATACCTGGTGGGCAAAAAAACCCGACAAAATGTTTTTCGTTATAACTCTCCAACTATAACACCAATTTTACCAAAGCAAAGAGTAGTTGGCAGGGATTGATTGATCGAACATTATTTGCATTCGATCTTTTCATTGATCGATATTGTATAGCAGTGTTTTCGCCTGCTTTTAGTTTTTTGTTTCTCTCGTATCTCGGTAGATGGCGCCTCTTGCTATAGTTCGCTCACTAATTACATTTAATTAGAGACAAAACCGTCTGATTAACTTCGCAAGATTTGTCACATTGACCAGCAGTGTTCTGAGGAGTCCCATAAGGACGAAACGGTTAACTGTCAACACTTATTAGGTGTCTATTAGATCTTGGACCCCCGTGAGGTTAAGCTTTCAGGCTACCCACGGAAAAATATAAGGGAAACAAAAAAAACTCCTTTTTGCCCGATTAGCCACGAAACTTGTTTGATTTTTATGTCGGAAATGTTGGATATTTTTTTGTTTGTAAGAAAGCTCTATCTTTGTTAAGCACAACGAGATAGGAATCGTTAAAAACGATTTCGGTCCCTAAAAATTGATTTTTGCTTCAACTATATTGTTTTACAGGTTGTGACGATTGTCTTCTAAATCCTGTCTGTATTAATTTCCTTATAAATAAATTTTTGCCGAACCGATTTTAATAAAATATAAAGTGGAACAGATTGATTGCTTTTAAAAGATCACTATTAAAATTTGCCGTCATTGTAAAATCCAAAATGGCGGTTATAAAAACTTTAATTTTTAAAAAGGCTGTTTATTCTTATATTTTTTGAAAATTTTTTGATTTTTTTCGGAAAAGTTTTACAGATTATGCGATTGCCTTGCCATTTCTATGTGCATTCATTTCCTCATAAATTCCTTATTACTAAACTGACAATAAAATAAAAAGCATCATGGTGAAATTCTCCGCCAACTTGTTTCTTATGTTATGATTAATTTTTCGACCTTTTTTTGAATTTATTTATTAGATCCACCACTCACAACGAGGTACTAATCATAAAAAAATAAATCCTTGCAACATACAAAGAAGTGATCCTTTCAAGAAGGACAAATTTGACTTTTTTTCCAACATCTTGGACTTAAAATTGTCAAAAAATTTCAATAGTTTTGTTCAATCAAGAGCAATACTTCTTTTTTTATTATTGAAATCGGTTCAGTGAATATATAAGTAAATTATTGCAGACAGAAGTTAAAGCAACAGTTGGAATAACAATTATTATTTAAAGAACCACTAAACGGATTTTATAGAATAAAATATTAATGAATTTATGAGGAAATGATACTTGATCAAGTATCAAGGAAAATATGTAATTTTTTGAGACCGTGAGTTTGTCGCATGAGCAAAGCGAGAGTTACACATTTTAGGGATGAAAAATTCCCTTTTTAATAACTGTGTATGAGTTCGATATTAACTTAAATTAATACTGGTAAATTCGATTTGCAAAGAGAATTATTGAGAAAAGTAACTTTGTGAAGTAAATTTTATTAACACAAATTTATGAACCAATAATAATTCTCCAAATTCTTGGTTTGAAACTTGTAGACAATGATTTTGTTTCCAATCCCCCAAATGTTATTGTACGATATCAATAGAAATACTGTTAAACACAAAATCTCGCCGCAGCGAAAATCAATGCTGCAACAGTTTTAAAAGTGTTGGATGTAAAAAAATTGCGAAGCAAATGTGTTAATGAACTAATTTGCGAAGCAAATTTTTCTCAACACAAATTTGCAAAGCAAATTTATTAATAAACTAATTTGCAAAGCAAATTTTTCTCAACACAAATTTGCAAAGCAAATTTATTAATAAACTAATTTGCAAAGCAAATTTTTCTCAACACAAATTTGCGAACATACGGATGTTTTCGCGTAGCGAAAATCATCCGTATGTTTTATGATTCTCTCTACTCTGCCATCAATAAGTGGGTTCCTATGTATTCTCCGAAACCAAAAATCAAATATCCACCCTGGTACACTTATGAAATTAAAAAGGACATCCGTGATAAAAATAAGCTTCATATACAATATAAAAGGACCAAAGACCCTGTAACATACCAACAATTCTCTACTCTTCAGGCTAAAATAAAAAAAGATGTGACTGCTCAACATCAGCTAAACATCAATCGTACAGAGCAACAAACGAGGGGTCATCAGCTTTCAACAGTACTGTACAAATTTCACAACAGTACCCGACAGTACCACGACCACGACAGGATCCAACAGTACTCGACAGTACACGACAGTACTCAACAGTACTCGACAGTACCACGACAGGACCCAACAGTACACGACAGGACCCAACAGTACACGACAGTACTCAACAGTACTCGATAGTACCACGACAGGACCCAACAGTACACGACAGTACCCAACAGTACTCGACAGTACCCAACAGTACACGACAGTACCCAACAGTACTCGACAGGACTCAACAGTACTCGACAGTACACGACAGTACGTAACAGTACTCAACAGTACACGATAGAATCCAACAGCGCGACACAACCCTCTAACCCGAAACAGTGGCGTAGATGCAAAACGACAGGATGACCTTTTTTTTTTTTGGAGACGGCGCGGTTCAAATTTCTACGGCGCGGTTCGGTTCATTCATTCATATATGAAACGCGCGAAGGCCCTATCGGCCTTCCCCAGGATGACCTTTTTTTTTGGTCGCAAGATTTGTGAGCGCGGCGCGGTTCCCCAAAGATTTTTTTTTTGCTCGCATGTTTTTTGAGGGCGAGGCACGACGACAGTACTCAACAGGACCCAACAGTACACCGCCAGGACCCAACAGTACACCGCCAGGACCCAACAGTACTCAACAGTACACCGACAGGACCCAACAGTACTCGACAATACACGACAGTACCCAACAGTACTCGACAGTACACGACAGTACCCAACAGTACTCAACAGGACCCAACAGTACACGTCAGGACCCAAGTCCTGTTGGACACTGTACAAAATTTTAGGGTGCCGATGACCCCTCGGCAACAAATCAATGAGGACCCTAGTAGATTATGGACTTACATTAACTCCAAGCGATCATCTTTTACCCGAATGCCAGATACTATGGTTTACAATGACACGCAGTTATCTGACACGGCTCAGATTGTATCTGCCTTTGCAGATTTTTTTCATAAATCATTTAATGACCAAAATTTCATGGCGAATCTACCTATTGATATGTCAAAAGTTACATATCCTGTCATTGATATTCAATCATTCTCTGAAGAAGAAGTACCATGGCTCTCTGATTGAAAACAATTTGTTTCAGTAAATGGAATTAACTCCCTTGATTACAGCTCGTCCTCTGGAGTTCCCCAAAGCTCTGTCCTTGGCCCCTTACTATTTGTTATTTTCATTAATGATGTGTGTCTTAAACTGGAGTCAATGGTTTTACTCTATGTGGATGATCTCAAGTTACTTTTCCGCATAAACTCTGTTGAAGACTGTCTAAGGCTCCAAAAGGACTTGGACACTGTGATTGCTTGGTGCACCTCCAATAAACTTTCGATGAACATCGACAAATGTCAGGTACTATCCTTCTCTTTAAAAACATATCCAATTTTATTTAACTACTCACTAATTCAAAAAATCTTATCTAGAACAGACTCTTTTCATGACCTAGGAGTAACTTTTGATAGCAAATTTTCATTTACAAAGCATTATGACACCATTATCTCTAAAACATCCAAAACTGTTGGATTTATTACTAGACTAAGTCATGAGTTTCAAAACATTACAACTCTTAAAACTTTATTCTTTTCATTTGTTAGGTCAAAATTAGAATATGCCTCTTTGGTTTGGTCACCAGAGTACAGCACACATATTGAAGATCTTGAAAGAATCCAGAGATTTTTAAAATTATTTATTTTAAAACCCATAGTACTTATCCTCCTCAGGGTTACCCTGAAGAAAGGCTACTGGAGATGTTCAACATGCAGTCCCTGTCAGACAGGAGGTGCTATTACTCTCAAGTGTTTCTTTTTAAATTGCTTCATAACAAGATTGACTGCCCTGACTTATTAAACAAAATTAATTTTCTTGTCCCCTGCTTATCTTCGAGACAAAATTTTACCTTTTTTTTGCCAAGGACGCGAACAAATAAACTGCACTTCTCTCCTCTCCATATTATATGTAGAACTTATAATAGCTGCAAAAAAGATTTTGACATCTTTGATAGCTCTATTTCTGCAATTCGAAGATTCTTTAGTACTACATCCACTAATGGTACATAATATCCTTCTAATTAAGTATGTTCCCTCACTCCCAATAAATTATACTGTCCTATTTTAATTTTTGGTGTTTGTTGTGTGTCTGTCTGTCTGTGAATTTGATTTGTTTGTGATTTTTGTAGTTTTTTTAGCTTTTGTTAATTAATTATTTTTTTTTAGTTGTAGAAGTTTTTTCCTGCTTTGTAATTGGGTTATACCTGTTAAGCAGTGTAGTAATAAATAAATATTTTGGGACTTTTCGGATACCCTGCATGTTATTATTTAAATATCAAACATAATGAAGCATACAAACTGCTAATATGACATATTTATTATAACTTTTTACATTTTTTAAGCCAATTTTAATCGGTTTTTACATAATTTTTTTTTTAAATACTCTCTCTGTATATATTCTTAGATTATTATTACAATAAAGCATACATATGATATAACTTGTCGTTTCTTTTCAATAGTCTAAATTAAAATAATTTACAACTTTCCTGTCTTACGAGAAGTAAATATAATTTTTTTTTCATGTAGTTTCATGCTTCATCTCTTAGTGTGTTATGTTGGGTTACTGTCAAGTGACATCACAGATTCAATACCCATAAGAGCAATGCTTTATCTGTCATGTTGTCACTTCTGGGGTGACTCCTATGTGGCATGACTTTAATGTTGGTCTGAGTTAAGGTCTAAGCAGGGGTCTCAGAGTCTTAAATTATGTAACTCACAAAAAATCAGGATTTTCCCCCCTTCATAATGCATTTACAAGAAAGCACATTTTAAAAAAAATATTGATGAAAGGCTTAACCCTCCTGCCCCTTTGATTGTTACATAATTTATAAATGTCCTAAGTCTATCAGAATTATTGTTTTAAATTTAGGAGAGCTAGACTGCTGAAAACTAAATTAAGTCAAAAAGGAAACTCTTCTGTTGGTTACTGATACTACCAGAACTCTAATCTCAGCATATCAATTAAATAACAAAAATTAAACAAACCTAAAAAATACTTCTAATTACATTAAATAATAGTTATAAAAACCTAAAAAGCAAATTTGTTAAGCTGGCTAAGTAAATCCTAAGTTAATTTTTGCATTATGGCGGCATTTAGTAACCCAGCATCTTTTAATGTAAGTGATTCATCTAAAACTTTCGAGGGATATGTAGACAATAAATTAAATGATTGTGTTTGATATAGTGGCCTTGCTGTTGTAATATAGGTTCTTACTGTTTCTACAGTATGTTCATGGTTAAATTGGCCAACCAATCTTGTGCCATCAGCTAGACGAATTTGTAAAGTGGTAGTTGGTTTTGATGTATTTACTTTAGTAACTTCCTTGGCCTTTGCTTCATTGGCTGCCTTGTTTTCATCACTAGGTGCACCCACCACAACTGGTGCAGGACTACCCAATGTATATCCCTGACCTTGAAAAGGTTTTTCTGGCACTTTGGGGGCCCTGTAAGCTTCCATTCTATGATCTTCCATTGCCAAGTGGACTTCATTTGAGCCCTGTCTCAATTCATGGGGTATTTCTCCTTTCCTTATGCTATCCAGAAATTCTCTATTAGATGGGTCTGTGTATTGTCTTAAAGGACCATCATTTAGATTAAAGCCATTTTGCCAAAGTCTCAAGGTTACTTCCTGAGGTTGGAGAGGTTCTTGTTGGCCAGGGAGAACTTCAGATGTAGAATCATCTTGGCCAAGTTTATAACCAGTGCCTTTAAATATTCTGCTAGAGCTACTACCTGACCCTGGCTCTAAAATTTCAACCCCATGCTCTTGTACTGACTTAAACATATCAGCTACAATGTCACGTTTCTTGGGTGGACCCAACACTTGCTGTCCGCTGCGCTCAGAGCCACCAGCATAATATGCTTGCCCCTCTTCCTCTTCATCACTTGATGTGATAGTGTTAATAGTTGCTATTTTTGAAGACACTTTAGGCTTTGATTTGACAGTTGTGGGTTTTCGAGCTGATGGAGTGGTCTCTTCTACAAACTCGACATCACCATCATTTTCATAATAACTTGCCATAGCTACTTCAACATTCCAACCAGCATTTTCTAAGAAGAAACTCGCTCTGTCTGAAGTAGCCCCAGTTATGGCAATAAACTGTTGCATTTTTTCATCGTTGTCCGACATCTTAAATAATACAATCTGTCTTTTCTTCACAACCTAAAAATATTGCCTATATTTTTCAACCAGCCTGAAAAGAAAAATAAATATATACTAGGCGCGGTCCTAGTGATATCCATGCAATTTACCTTTTTTGAGCACAAATTCGACTCCGCAAAAGAAGAA
Source organism: Aspidapion aeneum (assembly GCA_963576565.1). Taxonomy (NCBI): domain Eukaryota; kingdom Metazoa; phylum Arthropoda; class Insecta; order Coleoptera; family Brentidae; genus Aspidapion; species Aspidapion aeneum. The sequence continues at coordinate 48,179,293 of OY755044.1, forward strand.
AGGGAACTCTTACGAAAAAAACAAATAGTTCCCACAGATTAGGTAAATAAGTATAAAAAATAGTTCCTTAAAAAATTCCAGCAAATGTCGCCACAGAAAAAAAAGCTGCGGTTCGGTCTGCGTGGCTACCAGAAGCCCAACTGCAATGCTAAAGTCTGGAACTAAGTTTTCTCGTTATATTGATCACGTCCGAAAAAATTTTAGTTGACAGTAGTTGCGCTCTGTGCGAAGAGATGGCGCTGGATGCGGAAATTTCGGTCGGGCGGGATTGATTCAAAAAGGATCAATGTGTAATACGTCCGAAAAATAAAAGAGTTCAAAAGGGCCAGTAAAAATTATTGCGATTTTTTGTCCTTTTGAAATCTTTTTATTTTTCAGTCCCATTGTGATCAAGACAATTAACCTTTTTTATGTTAAAATTATGTCTGAGTTCGTCCTTTTTTTACACAACCTTTTTTTTCTATATTATTATAAATGGTTGGGTAAAAAGACAAAGGAAATAATTAAATACATAATTTATTAAAAAAACAGAATAACTGAAAAGTGGAGAAGACAGTTTTAAAGTTATTAATTAAATTCAAATGTGTAAAAATACTTAGATCTAGATCTCTTTTGTTTTGCTTCCCATTTGTTAAAAGCTGATTCCTTAAGATAATCTCATTGGCATCACCTGCTTTATAGTCAAGGTTCATATCCTTTTCTGAAAATAAAAAAGTTGTAATTAGTAAAAATGCCCCTGTGAACAGTATTTAAATGTTATTATAGAAGATTTTTTTAGGAAAATTTGACCCGCTTATTATGTGTCTTACACAAAATATGAATAGTTCCATAAAAACTCCCATCAATTCTCATGTGCCAAAATCATGAGAATTTACAAGATTTAATAGAAATTTTATGTTTGTGAAACATATCTTTTAAATCTGTTACTTTTGTGAATTGTGAAGAATCATAAACCAAACATATAGTACGTACTAACAAGATAAGATTGTATTGTTTTTTCCCAAGGTTTTTCCAGAATTGTGAACATTAACGTATTAACCGGTAATATGTTAATGATTGTGAACCAGTTTTTAGGCAGGATAGTTTTAAATCTTAAACTTATTTTAGTCTTAACTGTTTCTCTTTATCTTATCAAAGTAACAGTAATAGGGATACTAGTAGTTATTAGTTAATTAAGTGGACTATATTTTTTATTACAAAAGGTACTTACAAAGTAGTTAAATATTTATAAAAAAGTAGCTAAAAATAATTGAATATAACTACTTGGAGAGAAAAAAAAGACTTTTGTAGGATGTCGCAGATTAGGTGTGCACTATATTGCGAACTTTACTTTTATTGGGGCTACAAGCTTAGACCAGTGGTGCATAGGAACCTTTCTGTTTACAAAATTATTTGCTATCATCTTGTGTAAAAATATACAGGGTTTTCCTTAAAAAACACCTATCTCCAATTAATCAAGGGCGCACCCAGGGGGGGGGGGGGCCCGGGGCCCGGGCCCCCCCAAGCCTTAGATTTTTAATATATTTTCTACATATTTGATGATAAAACATGAAAAATACCTTAAAATTTGACATCAGGAGGCTTCGGGCCCCCCCCAACCCCAAGCTGTGGCGTAGTTGCGAAAAGACATGATGACCTTTTTTTTTTGTTTTTTGTTGGTCACCAGTTTTTTGAGGGGGCGCTTTGTACTGGTCGGCCTCCGCCACACATGATGACCTTTTTGTTTTGTTTTTTTTTTTTTTGGTCGCAAGTTTTTTGAGGGCGCGCTTTGTAGCTGTCGGGCCCCCCCCAAGACACATTCCTGGGTGCGCCACTGAATTAATAGTGATGTTAGCAATAATGCTAACATAATCTAGTACACCCAGTATAAATTAAGAATAAATTTATGCAAAAAATTAGGACTTGGAAGATTGACAACAAGGACTAGGTAACCTTACAGCAAAATTTCAATAATTACTTATTTGTTTAATTGTATAATTCGATGCCATGTCATTTCAAAACCAAATTGCTACATACTAGGCTTACCTGCATTGTAAAGTACATCTTTTTTAGACCAAAAATCATCCATTATGAAGCCTTATGAATTTTTCTTTGTTTACCGATAAATAACAAACACGAACAACTTTTTTTTATGAAATTTCACAAAAATAACAACCAAAAGTAACAAAACACTCCTTTTAGGATGCCATTAAATTTTTTTGACTGTCACGTCACCTCAACAATCTGTGACGCAAGGCGATCAATAGTTTAAGCTATGCTGGTTGCCAGACCACTGCCAGATGTGTAGATTTCAACGTCAGCGCCATCTGTCTAATCACCGGTATATAAACTCCCGATTTAAACTTAGGTTTAAAAGCCTCCATTAGAGAAAAACAGCTGCTTAATGTCGCACAGATCACAGAACTTTATACGTCACACAGAACTTATGCCGTATTCCATTGGGGAAATGAGTGCAGCACTAGTGCACAAGTGGCTCGGTGTTTGCATTCCATTGACATGCACTTTTTCAGTTTTCGTATTCCATTGAGGAACTTATGAATTCAGTTTTGCACTGAGTGCGGCTTTTTTGACACCGGCTCTGAGGGCTCGTGCCGCACCGAAAACTTTTTCCCGCCATTAATTTTAAACGCTTATTATTGTCGTGGGACGTAAAAATGAGTGAAAATAAAGTTGTGAGCGATTTTTATTATTTTCTTCGCTGCAAAGTAGTAGCAGCGATGAAGATGAAGAAGAACAGTTCTGTGCAATAAAAACAATGAGAACGGAAACCCCATAAATAAAAAACTTGATTGAAAATGTGGTTTCCGATTTAACAACAAACAGGTAAGTAGATTTGTATGGATTTGGTTGACTGGGGCCCTGGGGCTAATTTTCCGACAGTTGGGTTTTTCTGGCAGCTATTATAAGTAAAAATAAATGTATTTTTTAGTTCAAGAAACACTTTCGGCTCGAGATGAGCACTGCAGAATTCCTCATAAATAAATTCAAGGAGTCTCAATTTTGTCCAAAAAAAGAACAAGGGGGACGAAACCCCATTACCGCTGAGGCACATGTCTTGTCATTTTTATGGTATGTTAAAACACCCTTACGTAGCTGTTAGGTTAGGTTATGTCCTTGTTGAATGGAAATTTGTTGAAAAATATTTTCTTCAAAAACTTTTTTGAACAATTTTCCTTATGAAAAAAATGACTTTCAAAGAAAATGTTTTTGAACAAAAAAATTTTAAGAAAATGTTTTCAAACAATTTTTTGTTTGAAGGAAATGTTTTTAATTAATTTTCCTTTTCAAGAAAATGTTATTGAAGTATTAATATTACTTTCGAACAAATGAATTTTGAACAGCATGTTTTTGACCAAATTCCGCAAGGCAGGAAAGTTAGGTTTAGTTGAAAGAAACTTGTGAAAGATTATATATGTATACAAGGTGTTTCGAATCCTTATGTTCAAATTTTGGGAGCATAAAGTACACTTCTGGTTAGGTTTTTTTGAAAAACAAGCGCGAAATACAGATAACTACTCTATCTGTTGGTATACGAGCACAAGCCTGCATTCAACAAGGAGGTGGGCATTTTTAAAATATTCTTATTAACTTTTTTTAAATAAAATCATTATTTATTTATTTGACAAATTTTTATTGTTATCTTAGGATAATATTTATCGGCGTGTAACTTTGAAACAAGTAAAAATGGATATCGTCGTTGGCCTGATAAAACTACAGGTTGTGTGACATTTTTTTCAAAAATCAGATTTTTGCATAATCAATTTGCCCTATTCATAATGGATATACTATAAAAAATTATTTGCAAAAAAATGTTATATTAACGTTGCTTAAAGCAAGAATAAAAAAGAATTTCTACAGCTCATAATGGCATACCACACGAGTGCAATTTTTCATTTTCCGCGTGTTCCATTGAAACTGCACTCGGTGCAAATTTTTGACAGCACCGTTTCAGTGTCAGTGCACCACCAGTGCTGCACTCATTTTCCCAATGGAATACGGCAATAGATAAAGGATTTACGAGTCGTTAAATACCGAGATGAATTCCATCAAAGGAGCATGCGCCAAAATTAACGTCAAAATGTCTAATTTAAATTATTGGCGCGAATACCGGGATTGGCGCGAGATCGAAGAGCTTAACGTATAATAAAAAATTCAAGGTATAAAATAATGGTCAATTCTAATTTTTAGGTATGATTTTATGTAGGTACCGGGTGGTTTTTTATAACCGGAGCACTCAGCAACTTTATCATTGAAAATAAAGGGCTATAATAAATTGTAGATTTTTTTTGGTTAATTATAATGATGATGAACTTTAAAAGCGAACATAATTTTTTTCTATCCGTCACCATGTACAGGGTGTCCCAAATTCGATGTTTTTGGAGAGTTTCGGGTATTTCTAGAGGGGCTAAAAAAACCTGATCAACCTTTGCGACACTCAAATTTCAAAAGAAGCTTAATGGTGAAAATCGCATTTTGATATAGCAAGCCGTTTTTAAACTACGGGGTGTTTTTAAAAAGTCTGCATTTTGAGAAGGGGTCTATAACTTGTTTATTTATTAATATTTTTATTTCTGTGAAAACATTCTTTAGACACTTTTTTAAGAGGAATTCAACTGTTAAATTAAATTTCATTTGTCACGTTTAGTTTTTGAGATATCACATAAAATTAATTTTTCTTTATGGGATTAGTGGGATTTCTTTATATTTTTTTTTTTTTTTTATTTTTTATTTTTACCACATATTATAGTTTGCTTAATGGGTTTAAAATATTTTAATATTATAAAATTATAAAAATAAAAAAATAATAAAGAGGCGATTAAAAAATAAGAATAAAGAAAACAATAAAAAAAATTAAAAATTAAAATATTGAATGTGATACATCATTTTAAAGGAAATTTTAGAGAGAGTTTTAGAGTTATTCTGTAAGAAAATTAACAACTTTATGCAATATTTTAAAAACCAAAAGAGATAAATAAAAACCGTTGACATCTGTCAATTCTTCAAGAAAAGATCTATAAGAAAGCTATTTACACAAAAGCAAAATGCAGACAAAAACACTCCGTAGCTTAAAAACGGCTTGCTATATCTAAATGTAGTTTTCACCTTTAGGCTTCTCTTAAAATTTGAGCGTCGCAAAGGGGGCTCAGTTTTTTTCTTTCTCCCCTAGAAATATCCGACACCACAAAAAAACAACGAATTTGGGACACCCTGTACAGGGTGTAAGATTCGTCTTTTCTTTTTGATTTTAAACATATACAATATCTATGTGTTGCGATTAATATTTTTTGAGGTATATGCAGTATTTCTTCTATATGCATTTCACGTTTATTTTGTTTTGCCATGGGAGTATTGACAAATTTAAATACGCTAAATCTTAAAAAAAAATGTTTATCGTAGCATAGACATACAGTAGAACCCTGATGACAGTGTTTATTCAAATTAAATTGGGCACTAAATAATTTGTCACACAACTTGCACGTCACCGGCATTTTCACAGAACAAAAACGACGAATTTTCATCAAAAAGAACTGGGAATTATTAAAGTTTTGCTGTATAAAACAATACTGAAATATCTCTCAGTTGATTGGTTGGCAAAAGTGACAGATCAACGCTTGCGCACGTCTTGGAATTCATCTCGGTATTTAACGACTCGTAAGGATTTGCGGCGCGGTTCAGTGAGTTTTTATACACTTGTGTTGGCCTTGATACACAGAACACCAAAATACGTCAACACAGAACCTCAGAAGAGTTACACCAGAAGCGACAACATGACAGATAAAGCATTGCTCTTATGGGTATCGAATTCGTGACGTCACTTGACACTAACCCAATGTTTTACACTGAGAGAAGAAGCACGAAACTTTACACGGAAAAAAAATTATATTAACCTTGTAAGACAAGAAAGTCGTAAATTATTTAATTTGAAAAGAAACGACTAGTTATATCATATGTATGCTTTATTATAATATTAATCTAAGAATATATACAGAGGACTTTAAAATTTTTGATACATAAAAACAAATTAAATTTGGCTTAAAAAAGTTAAAAAGCTATAATAATTACGTCATACTAGCAGTTTGTATGCTTTATTATAGTTGATACTTAAATAATTACATACAGGGTGTCCGAAAAGTCCTAATATACACAATAACTCTTATAAAATTATGTTGATTAAAAAAAATGCATTACAAAGTTATTATTTGTCACAACTAATTTATTTCAGTTATTAATATTAGAATATGTACAGGGCGTCCCCAAATTCTTATGTACACGCATATACAAATACAAAAAATGCATTTTTTTAAATAATACATACCTATTATATATAAAATTACATCTTTTTAAACTAATATAATATCTACTTATATAAAATGTCCAAGATTGAGTTCGGGTAAGGTATAAATGACCAAAAAATTTCGATTCAGATTCTGATTTTCTGGGAATTGCGCCTGCTTGGTCTCAATCTAAGATGTTAAAAAATGAGCCAAATCAATTAATATACAGGGTGGTTTAGTATGCTGATTTGATGATGTAAGTTATAAATGACAAAAATTGTTCGATTTAGATTCTGATTTTCTGGAAATTGCGCCTGCTTGGTCTGAAACTAAGATGTTAAAAAAATGGATCAAATTAATTAATGTACAGGGTGGTTTAGTAGGCTGATTTGATAAAAAGTGTTAAGAGTAAAATACCCTTGTTTTAAAAGATATCGGAAAATGTAATTAAGAAGAGTTGTTTAGATGCAAAAGTGTGAAAAATAAGAATCTGTCGTAACTTTTAATTATAAACAACTTTTCTTAATAAGCTTTTCTGATATCTGTTACTACTTTACTCTAGCAATTTATTTTCCTCGTATTTTTAGTAAATAGTATACACAAAAAATACTGAATTTTTATACATTTTTTAAAAAACCTGTACTTTTAAAGCATTGTATTTTATTAATTTTTAGTACAAAGAAACTACTTTTATTGTAAATATTGTAAGGACATTACTTCACTCACGTCTCATATTTACGGAATGAAATATTTGATCATTATATAAGGATCTTTTATTTTCCTTTTCATATCAGATGAGGATATTTCCAAGGATTATGAAACATTCCACATCAATTTAAAACTTGTAGTAGTAGTAGTGGTGGGGAGACCATTGTTTGGTCTAGCGACTAGGCACACGGCGCGCCCTTTTCGCAAACCCCGATTTGTCCGTACATCATATATCAAACTAATGCACGTGCCCCTTAGGATGCAAGTTTTCTTTCTCTAAGAGGACTTAATTTTGCCTGACACCTCTTTGTCGAGGGCAGGGATCTTTATACTGCGTAGCAAGTATACACAGTAGACCCACGCTTTTACACCCCTTCCAAAAGGTGGTCCTGCTACATGTTAGACCTGCATCTATCTAACATGGCTATCGTCCCAGCAGAACTTGGTTATAGACGATAGACTTCTTTCCTTTTCAGCGCAACAGCCGTGGTCGTCGTGGGTTGACTGTAGGAGATTTAGGTTAGGAATTTAAAACTAAATAAGATCATTCACATTCTTAAGCTTGACATTCCTCAGTGTACCTGTAAAATGTTGACTAGTGTCTGCCATCTAGTAGCAAGGACGGCAAACATCAACTTGTCAGTTTTTTTGTAAATATTTTATTTTCACAGTAAAACATTTAATAGTTTTGTACTAAAATAAAGTGCTAAAAGCAACTGTTTAAAAATACTTTTAAAATGTTTTTTTGCCATTAACGCTGGCTGCACTTGGCATTCTTCAAAAACAAAATAAAACTTTTCGTTGTATTAAAAATAAAGTACTAAAATGGTGCATTTTTTGCACTTTTAAATAATATGCAAATTAGACAATACAAAAATTATAAAAATAATGCAAATCGTTGCCGATGCCAGCAGTTGCCAGAAGTTAAAGTACAATATTAGTAAAGTACCAGCAGGTCGATGTTTGCTGGGATCGTACTAGACCACTTTTCCATATAAGAATAAAGTCGAAACTGACGATGACGGCCTGCCGCATGCAACTCGCGTTCGAATGAGAAAACCGCGGAATCGATTATTGCCAAATTCCCGATTTTTTCGGGGAATCACCGGTAATATTCCGGTTTTAACGTACACTCGTACGTTACAACCGGAATATTATAACGGAATTAGTAAAATATGGTACGTTATAACCGAAGTAGAAGGTAATTAGTCTCGTAATTGCTGGTAAAAAAAGAAGAGTATTTTGGTCAGACCAATGAAAAATGTACGTAATAACTGAAAGTGCGTTATAACCCAGGTCCGTTATAACCGGAGTACACTGTTACCTTAATTTTAGAAAATTTTTATCAAGAAAAATTTTATAAAAGGTTTCTCAGAAAATATCAAGTTTGCTTAAGAGTAAAGTACATACAGTTTCTCTTAAAAATAAAGCTATCATTGACTTCTATGCCCTACGTGTAGACCCGGCATGGGCCTAAATTGCCATTATATCAAGCTTTTATCGCAATTGGCCAAATACAAGTAAGAATTTAATGAACAAGATAGGGATAAAAATAAAATTTCGGTTTGGTGAGTCCGGACACATGCAACATCGCAAAAATATTCTATTTGCTTGTCTTGGATAAAAAAGGGCAGTGGCGGCGCAAAATAAAAATTTTGAATTCCACTAGAATTTTTTTATCAACAATTTTCTGTTTGAATAATAAATAATTCATGAATACTTACTTGTGTATACTGTGTTTACAAAATTCTCTTCAGTAAAAAAAAAGAGTAAAAAGAATTTCTAAGCATGCAGTGCGTGGATGTATTAAAATTATTGTTTTCATCTTAGAACTTTACAAATGTTGTACCTTCCAGGTAAAATATTTTCTTTTTTTGAACAAGGGTCTTCTTCAACTCTTCTCTTCTTGGGTGGACTACAAGTTATGCTCGAGTCAGAGGAAATTTCGGAACTAAAAATTTCAATTCGGAATGGGACAACTGGCGCCGGGCCAACTCGGCGCCGCCAACAGGGCGCCACGCCGGGCCTAATGGGCGCCGGACCAACTCAGCGCCGGACTATTTTTTTTTCGATAAAATGTGCAGATAAAAAACAAAATAAATATGTTATTTATACAAAAATTTCAATCTATTAAGTCGAGTGTTGAAATTTGGTAGGTGTAGTGTTCTGCGACTTGAAACACCGCCAAGTTCCATATTCGATACATATCGATGCATAAATAAAAAAGTCCGCCACTTTGGATCCGCCATTTTAATTTTTTTAAGTTTGTTTTTTATCTGCACATTTGGCTCGGCGTCCAGTTGGCCCGGCGCCCAGTTGGCCTGCCGCCCAGTTGGTGGCGCCGAGTTGGCGGCGCCCAGTTGTCCTAGACTGCAACACATTTCAGGGGTACGTTTTACCACCTTTCTTAAACGAAGTTTTTTGAAAAATGATAAGTTTAGACCATTTTATAGTGATTTCTTAAAAAAAAATTGCGGAAAATCGTTGATTTTGTTAAAAAATTTGAAATTGAAAAATTCTTAAAACCCCATTAAAACCCATACAAATTGCTACAAAAGAAGCATTTTCTCATTTCAAACTGAAACAAACCCTAACGTCTATCAGCTGCTAACAAAAACTTGAAATAACTAAGGTCACTGATCGAAATCGGGTCAGTTTTTTTGGTCCTTTTATGAAAATGAACAATTTTTAAAAAAGCATGAAATTCAAAACAAAATCAAGAAAATTATAATTCCTACATTTTTACAATTAAAAATTAGTTTAATTGAACATTATATCAATTTTTATTCCTTAAAACACTAAAAATTAATAATTATTTACTTTTTTCTAATTTATCGAAGGTCTAACCGAACAAAACCAACCTGAACCGATCCGTATCGAAATGAACCAAATCAAACCGAATCTAACGGTTCGGTTTGGTTTGGTTCGATTTGGTTAAACTAAACCGTACCTAACTGAATGTAGCTAAACCTAACCGAAACAAACTGAACCTAGCGGAACCTAACCAAACATAATCAAACTGAACCAAACCTAGCGAAAGAAAACTGAACCTAACCGAACCGATTCGAAACGAACCGAACCAAACCAGACCGAATCTGGCTGAACCTAACCAAAACAAATTAAACCTAGCCGAACCTAACCAGACATAATCAAACTGAACCAAACCGAACCGAACCAAGTCGAACCAACCAAACCAAACCAAACCGAACCGTTAGATTCGGTTTGGTTCGGTTCGATTTGGTTAAACTAAACCGAACCTAACCGAATATAGCTAAACCTAACCTAAACAATCCTAGCGGAACCTAACCGAACATAATCAAACTGAACCAACCTAACCCAACCTAACCCAACCTAACCCAACCTAACCCAACCTAACCCAACCTAACCCAACCTAACCCAACCTAACCCAACCTAACCCAACCTAACCCAACCTAACCCAACCTAACCCAACCTAACCCAACCTAACCCAACCTAACCCAACCTAACCCAACCTAACCCAACCTAACCCAACCTAACCAAACCTAACCCAACCTAACCCAACCTAACCCAACCTAACCCAACCTAACCCAACCTAACCCAACCTAACCCAACCTAACCCAACCTAACCCAACCTAACCCAACCTAACCCAACCTAACCCAACCTAACCCAACCTAACCCAACCTAACCCAACCTAACCCAACCTAACCCAACCTAACCCAACCTAACCCAACCTAACCCAACCTAACCCAACCTAACCCAACCTAACCCAACCTAACCCAACCCAACCTAACCCAACCTAACCCAACCTAACCCAACCTAACCCAACCTAACCCAACCTAACCCAACCTAACCCAACCTAACCCAACCTAACCCAACCTAACCCAACCTAACCCAACCTAACCCAACCTAACCCAACCTAACCCAACCTAACCCAACCTAACCCAACCTAACCCAACCTAACCCAACCTAACCCAACCTAACCCAACCTAACCCAACCTAACCCAACCTAACCCAACCTAACCCAACCTAACCCAACCTAACCCAACCTAACCCAACCTAACCCAACCTAACCCAACCTAACCCAACCTAACCCAACCTAACCCAACCTAACCCAACCCAACCTAACCCAACCTAACCCAACCTAACCCAACCTAACCCAACCTAACCCAACCTAACCCAACCTAACCCAACCTAAACCAACCTAACCCAACCTAACCCAACCTAACCCAACCTAACCCAACCTAACCCAACCTAACCCAACCTAACCCAACCTAACCCAACCTAACCCAACCTTACCCAACCTAACCCAACCTAACCCAACCTAACACAACCTAACCCAACTGGTCCGTACACCACTGTATATAAAAATTGTGTCGTCCCAAAATTTAAATAATAAATTAATACTTATAATTTCAATTCTAATTTCTTTGAATCAATCAATCATTTAGTTTCTTCGATTCTATTGGTTTCTAATTTCATTCGACCGCGCAAAAAACAAGCCTTTTTTTTGTCTCAAATGAGCGCGACGCAGCGATCCCGAAAAGTGCATATAAAAATACTTTATAAGTACAAATTTTTCTGCTCGACTGAAAACATTTTAAGAATACCTACGTCTTCTTATTTTTTAATTTTGTGCTCAAAATAACTCAAACCATTCAATTCAATTCAATATACTACAGAGTGATTCTTACGATTACGCCACGAGGTGATCCGTGATTACGCCATCAACCAAAGACGAGGAGGTAGGCCTACCCAGGGAAGAAAACATCAAGAAACCGGTAAGTTGGGATAAAAAAAGGCCGTAGTAATTTTTCTTACAAACCCTGAGCGAGTTCATTTTAAAGCTTGCTGTCTATCGAAGGAACTAACATCGCTGAAAAATTATTTAGGAAACGTTAATATAATTTATTGGCCCATACGAGCGGATTGAACTACTCATAGGGTTTTTTAAGTAAGAAAATATTAATCGATAGTTTTCGATATTTAATTTCTCGAAATTTTTTTGATCGAAGTAGTATCTTTCGATACTCTCAATATTTTCTTCTTCAATTTTTATCGATATTTTTTCGATATTTGGAAGTATTACCTACTCAAGTAAAAAAACATCAACTCAATTTACTTTAAAAAAGAAAAATAATAATTTTATTTGTTTTATTATTTTAATATAAAATTCCAAGTAGGTATTTTTCTAAAAGTGACGATATTATTTTGTCTCAGGCGAACACAATTTTTTGTTGATTTTAGTGCACAGTTTTTTAGCAAAGGTGTTTTTTATTGGATATGGGTATAACCATATACTTAGTATAGTAAATTGGTATACACTTTGAATTTTCAAAATAGTTGGTTTTTTTGGATTGCTACTCTAAGCGTCCATACTTGCAACATTTTTTTTTTGAAAATTCAATTTTCTAATTTTGCGATTTTCTCAATTTTTGTTTTTTTTTTAAATTCTCAATTTGTTTTGGATTGCTACTCGAAGCCGTCCATACTTGTAACTTTTTTAGAAAATAATTTTTTTTTTCTAATTTTGCAATTTTCTCAATTTCGATTTTTTCAAATTCTCAATTTGTCTTGGATCACTTCTCGAGATCGTCCATACTTGTAATTTTTTTAGAAATTCAATTTTCTAATTTTGCGATTTTCTCAATTTTGATTTTTTCAAATTCTCAATTCGTTTTGGATTACTACTCGAAGCCGTCCATACTTATAATTTTTTTTTTTTAATATTATTTTCTAATCTTGCGACTCTCAATTTTTAATTTTTTTAATTCTCAATTTGCAACGATTTCTTTAAAAACTCGATTTTGTAATTTTTTAATTTTCTCAAATTTTTAAATTTTTTCTCATATTCTTAATTGGTCTTGATTTTTACGAATAAGCCATGGCTGACGAACTTAAACAAATTCAAAATTTACGCCAAACGGAGTTTCAAAAACTTAAAGAAATTCACGTTACGGCAAGTAAAGTTAACCAGGGCGATGAAAGCCAGATTCCAGTTTTCAGATGCATGTATTTGAGCGTCCAATCTATTTATGAAAAATTTTATGAATATCACAACCAGGTTGTCATTTTGATCTCTGGAGATGATAAGGCCTTTAACACTGAAGATAATGTCCGCAAACTATTCGACTTAATGTATTATCAATGCAAAGCATACTTTTTTAAATTACCAACAGAAACATTGAATTTAAATCACAATTTTCAAGCTAATCCATCCTCTACTCAATCTCAACATTTTTTCCAACCAAAACTAGATTTTGAAATACCTATTTTCAAAGGAAATATTGAATCATTTCAATCCTTTATCGATATTTTTGATGCTTTAGTGCAATAAAAATATTCCAAAAATTTTTAAGTTTTCGACTTTAAAATCTCATGTTACTGGTTCTGCATTATCGGTAATCGACAATTTACTATTATCTGATGATAATTATGACATAGCCTATGCAACTCTGCGCAACCGATTTATCAATCCCCGTTCATTGGCAACGAATTTATGGAAAAATTTGGAAAATGCACCAAGTGTATCTACAGATAATCCCACAGCTGTGAGAAATTTATTGGATACTTTTTCAAAAAATATTGCTGCTTTAACTAATGTCGGCTTGCCTACTCAATATTGGGACTTTATTCTGGTACAAATGATTCTCAAACGCTTACCTGTTTCTATAGTCACTCGTTTTGAACTTTTTTATGAGGACTCAAATAATATTCCATCTTTAAAAGTTCTCATGGATTTTCTACATAAAAATTGTATGGCTTTAGATAACATTCAGGTCTCTCCTGCCTATAAACCAAAACCTCAATTTACAAAACCAACTCATTTTAAAAACCAAACTTTATCTAAACAAAGTCCGGTTTTAAATACTTATATGGCTCAGACGCAATCTCAAGGTCAAGAAGCCTTCACTTCAACCCCTCCTCAACAAAATAACTTAACTTGCTCAATTTGCAATTCAGGTTCGCATAATATTTTTAAATGTCAAGAGTTCTTATCAAAAACTCCTCACGATCGCTTTCAACTAGCTAAGGTAAAAAAGTTATGCATCAACTGTTTATCCAAAGCTCATAAAACTTCCTTGTGTCAATCTACCTCTAAATGTCACAAATGTGAATCCTTGCATCATACATATTTGTGCTTTTCTACGCGTCAAAACCGCAATGACGTTTCTGAATCGAATCAACATCCTAACAATCCATCTACTGACCCACTTTTTACTGGTTTTACCAATGTCAAAAAAAGTACGTTACTTTCTACCGCCCGTATCGAAGTTTTAGATAGCAAAGGGACCTATCAACCTCTGCGCTGCCTTTTAGATACTGGGAGTATGACGTCTATTATAACCTCAAAATGTCTCAATCGTTTAGGACTTAAACCCTCCTCTACTTCAGTTCAATTGTCTGGTCTAGGCACAATGCAAACTTTTGTGGATCAAGAAGTTACTTTGTCTCTCCGCCCTTTTCAAAGGACTAATCCAGTTTTTACAGTCGATGCTCTTGTCGTGTCCAAAGTCAGCGAAAGTTTGCCTCCCTATGAGCTCTCTACTGACACCTGGTGTCACTTAGCTTATATTCGATTGGCTGACAAAGAGTTTCACAGCCCTGGTCAGGTTGATATCTTATTAGGTGCTGATATTTATGGTAAACTTTTACTGGATGGACATATCCGAGGCGGTCCAGATCAACCTGATGCAATTAATACAGTATTTGGTTATGTTTTAATGGGCAAAGTCTCAACAAGAGCCCCTTAAGCAATTTCTGCTATGTTCTGCCATATCGAAGATTCTGTTTCTTTGGATGCTCAAATTGAACGATTTTGGCAGATAGAAGATGTTCCTAAAGTCACGTGTCTATCTCCAGATGATCAAAAATGTGAAAAGATATTTCAGGAAAGTTTTCAAAGGGACGAAACTGGGAGATTTATTATCAAATTGCCCTTTAGGGATGATTCTAATCCTTGCTTTCCCGGGATACGATCTTTAGCATTAAATCGATTTTATTCACTGGAACGTTCACTGCATAAACAGCCTCAACTTTTTTCTCAATATTATGATTTTATTCAAGAATTTCTCGATCTCGATCACATGGAGTTATCTAATGATGTAAAACTCAATTCATTTTATTTACCACATCACTGCGTTATGAGACCAGAAAGTTTAACAACTAAATTACGCGTAGTTTTTAATGGCTCTGCACATTTACCCAATCAACCCTCTCTAAATTCAAAATTGTATTCTGGTCCTAAACTTCAAAATGATATTTTCACAATTTTACTCAATTTTCGAACTTACACCTATACTCTTACAGCAGCTATCTCAAAAATGTTTAGACAATTAATTGTTCATTCCGACCACCAAAATTACCAAAAAATCTTATGGAGATTTTCTACCTCAGAACCAATTCAAGAATATCGAATAAAACGACTTGTTTATGGTCTAACTTCCTCTCCATACCTTGCTATTCGAGTTCTTCATCAACTAGCAGAAGAAGAGGGTCCTACATATCCTTTAGCTGCTGAAGCTTTACGCAATTCAACCTATGTTGATGATATAGTTACTGGAAGCTCTTCCTTTGAGTCTGCGCAGATGTTACAACAACAACTTGTTGATTTGCTAAGAAAAGGAGGCTTTGAACTCCAAAAATGGTCCAGTAACTGCCCACAGCTTCTAACTCAGCTTTCTCCATCGGAAGTATCGATTAATTCTCTCAATTTTGACTCCGATTCTACTACAGATTCCTCTCTAAAAGTACTAGGTTTGGAATGGAGTGCTTCTTCTGACTCTTTTCGATTTTTCGTCAAATTTCCTGATAAACCTTGTACTAAGCGGAATCTTTTATCAAGCCTTGCGCAAATTTTTGATCCGCTGGGAATTATTTCCCCTTCTACTTTTCTCATTAAACATTTAATTCAACAATTGTGGAAGCTAAAGTTATCTTGGGACTCTCCGCCTCCTCAAGAAATCGTCCAACTCTGGACGAAATATATTAAAGACGTATCGTGCTTTCAAGAATTTCAATTGCCTCGACTTATTGTTCCTAGCTCAACTAACCGTATTGAACTTCATTGCTTTGGAGATGCAAGTGAGAAAGGATATTGTTGTGTGTTATATTGTCGATGTTTTCTCAATTCTGGAGAAATTGCTGTAAAGTTTATTTGTTCTAAAGCCAAAGTAGCTCCACTAAAAACCGTATCTCTTCCTCGACTTGAACTTAATGCAGCAGTTCTCTGCGCTCGATTAGCTTCTTTTGTTTCAAACTGCTTTCTGAACAAACTTCCATTAGATAAAATATATTGTTATACTGACTCCATGGTGACTCTCAGGTGGATTAATTCTTCACCTTATGAGTGGCGCACTTATGTGAGCAATCGGGTTTCTTTAATACAGGACAAAATACCTGCCTCTTCCTGGTTTTATGTTCCATCTAAACAAAATCCTGCTGATGTAGGTTCGCGAGGAATGCTACCCTCCGATTTAGTAAACTGTTCCTTATGGTGGGCGGCACCAGTTTTTACTGATCCTAATTTTCCACCTTTAGAACCTATTTCATTTTGCGAAACCAGCGAAGTTTCTCTAGAACAGCGTCCCGTAGTTCAAGTGAATTCTGCTACCACCGTTCCTAACATTCTCGACTCTCTTATTCAAGATAAGTCTTCTTTAGACGAATCTACCCGCATTCTTGCTTACGTTCTACGATTTATCAATAATTGTCGTTCTCAAAAACTCAAAAAACATAAATTTTCTGGGAATTTATCTTCATTTGAATTATACAACTCAACTTTGCAATTTGTAAAACATACTCAATCCCTCTATTTTTCAAAAGAGATAGAACTTATTCAGCAAAATAAAATAGTTCCAAAAGCTTTACTCAAACTTTCCTTGTTTTTTGATCATCAAAAAATATTAAGAGTGGGAAGTCGACTCAAGAATGCTCCTATTTCCTTTTCAAGTAAATTTCCAGCTTTACTTCCGAGTCGTTGTATCTTGACTAATCGAATAATCGAAGCAACACATTTGAAGTACTTGCATGCTGGAGTACAAACCACTCATTTTCTAATTCTCCAACGTTACTGGATATACGATGCTAAACGTTCTATTCGAAGAGTTTTAGCTCAATGTGTGAGATGTTGGAAAACAAAACCTATCTCAACCGTTCCTGTCATGGGTAATTTACCATTAAACCGAGTTTCTGTTCACAAACCCTTTCTTCATGTTGGCGTAGATTATGCTGGCCCGTTCAATATCGTTATGTCCAGAGCTCGAGGTACTATCAAACTCAAATCCTATTTATGTCTATTTATCTGTCTTTCTGTCAAAGCAGTCCACTTAGAACTCGTTTCAGATCTTACTGCTAATGCTTTTCTGGCTGCTTTTAAACGGTTTATTAGTAGACGTGGTCGTGTGGAAGCTATTTACTCAGATAATGGTACAAATTTTGTCAAAGCCTATAAAATGTTAAATCAATATGCTTCTGAAGCCGCTGCCAAGGAAAGTATAACTTGGCATTTCAATCCTCCCTCAGCTCCACACTTTGGAGGACTTTGGGAATCTAATATCAAATCTGTAAAAACACATTTAGTACGTGTTCTCGGAGATCAAGTTCTGAGTTATGAAGAACTCTACACAGTTTTTACTCAAATCGAAGCAATTATCAACTCTCGACCTCTAACTCCAATTAGCAACGATCCAAATGATTTTGGAGCTCTCACACCGGGTCATTTTTTGACTATGGAGTCTCTAGCAGCTCCCATAGAGCCTAGTTACGAATCAATTCCCGTCAATCGACTTTCTCGTTGGCAAATTTTAACAAAAATTCACCAACATTTTTGGACTCGCTGGTCCAAAGAGTACCTTCATACTTTACATCAGAAAGTTAAATGGCACAAGTCTTCTCCAGGTCTTAAGCCTGGTACTCTGGTTGTGATCAAACAAGATAATGTGTCTCCTTTAAACTGGCCAATGGGACGCATTATTGAAACTTTTCCGGGTTCTGACGGAATTGTTCGGGTAGCAACGGTTAGAACAGGGGATGGTGTTTTTAAAAGACCAGCTGTTAAGTTATGCCCATTACCAATTGAACACAATCTCTAAAATGCAGTGCATTTTGGTGGGCGGCAAATGGTCCGTACACCACTGTATATAAAAATTGTGTCGTCCCAAAATTTAAATAATAAATTAATAATTATAATTTCAATTCTAATTTCTTTGAATCAATCAATCATTTAGTTTCTTCGATTCTATTGGTTTCTAATTTCATTCGACCGCGCAAAAAACAAGCCTTTTTTTTGTCTCAAATGAGCGCGACGCAGCGATCCCGAAAAGTGCATATAAAAATACTTTATAAGTACAAATTTTTCTGCTCGACTGAAAACATTTTAAGAATACCTACGTCTTCTTATTTTTTAATTTTGTGCTCAAAATAACTCAAACCATTCAATTCAATTCAATATACTACAGAGTGATTCTTACGATTACGCCACGAGGTGATCCGTGATTACGCCATCAACCAAAGACGAGGAGGTAGGCCTACCCAGGGAAGAAAACATCAAGAAACCGGTAAGTTGGGATAAAAAAAGGCCGTAGTAATTTTTCTTACAAACCCTGAGCGAGTTCATTTTAAAGCTTGCTGTCTATCGAAGGAACTAACATCGCTGAGAAATTATTTAGGAAACGTTAATATAATTTACCAACCTAACCCAACCTAACCCAACCTAACCCAACCTAACCCAACCTAACCCAACCTAACCCAACCTAACCCAACCTAACCCAACCTAACCCAACCTAACCCAACCTAACCCAACCTAACCCAACCTAACCCAACCTAACCCAACCTAACCCAACCTAACCCAACCTAACCCAACCTAACCCAACCTAACCCAACCTAACCCAACCTAACCCAACCTAACTCAACCTAACCCAACCTAACCCAACCTAACTCAACCTAACCCAACCTAACTCAACCTAACCCAACCTAATCTAACCCAACCTAACCCAACCTAACTCAACCTAACCCAACCTAATATAACCCAACCTAACCCAACCTAACCCATATATATAAATATAGTAAAAGTTGTTAGGTTTATGTCCAGGGGGTAACCATTGTCCATAATCGTCGGAAATCGAGTTAGGATTAGTGTATGCGACCATAAACATTGAGTGGCGCGTGAGTGTTTGGTCTTCAAATTTTTTTAGGGAAATTTTTCAAAATCTGTTTTTCCGCACTGGGCACCCTAATAAACCGTAATCTGGTCACCCTTATCCATCGCAATCAAAGAAAATCGGTAATCGAAGTGTTACAAATTTTTTGTTGGTTTCTATTCTTCTTTTATATTATGTAGGACACAATTATTAATTAAACTAAGTGACTAAGACAGCATGATGGTCAAATGACATTAGAAGGACATACACCAAGGCCAACACAAAAATATAGGCCACGACCCTGAAAAAATCAGCTGTTCTCCCGGGGCTGAATTTTACATTGGGTATTATGGGAGGTCAGAGGTTTTTTTATGATATTTTCAAAATGGCACTACAGATTTCCGCAAAATTTCAGTGAAATATTCTCAGACACCATCCCGATATTCCACCAAAGGTTCGTAAGGAAGCAACATGATTAAAAGGTTAAAATCTTCAAGATTTAGCATTCCTTATTTTGAATTCAAATTACCCGCCATGTACCACATGCCAACTGTTATATTTGACATGTATTTGAATTTGTCATATGTGATTGTCACATTCGCTTCTGCTTTAAACTTAATTTTTGTGTGAGCTAATGAAGCGGCTATGAAAAATTAGGGCTTACTATACATTTAAAAAAAATTGTTCTGCCAGAATAAAGTAAAAACAATCTCAAAAACGGCTTTATTTAAAATAAAATCAAATATCCATGAACCGTCATTCCAACTTCAATATTTGAAAGACAATCTGTGTCGTAACGTGACCATCAAAAAAAAAATCAGCCCCGGATGTGACGTCAACAAAGTGGAGGATCGTGGCCCGTCCATTTTGATAGCCCTGCATACACATATGATACCGGCCTGTAGACCGGTCGCGGTGGCGTCATATAATAATAAATATATACTTTCGCGATGAAATACCAAAATTTAACTTAAAATTACTGGAAAGTCCGCAAAAAACATTAAATTTATCGAAATTTATAAAAACATAGATCAGTGTGTGTAACAATTCATTAAGATGTATAAAACTCGACCGTGACATGTCAAAAGTTTGGTTCGAAAAAACAAAAACAACTGGATAAAAATCGATATGTAAGCATTTAAAAAAAATCATTTTTAAGAAAATCAAATACTTTTTGTTAATTTTCATGCAATGCAAAAAAAAGTGCGGGAAGTGACACTTTCTGAATCAAAATGTGTGAGAGTAAAATCGCACGGTCGCAGAAAAAACTATCTATCGTGACGCTACTGACCTTTCTCGTGTTTTAGCAAAAACTATCCGTCAAGACGACTTACCAGTTTTCCCTGTATAAACCGACTAGCAGGTAGAATCACTTAAAATACGGCAGGTGGATTAAAGGTAGCCAGCAGCTTTTCTGTCGCCCTTATGCCGTCAGTGTGAAAAAGATAAAAGGACTATATATCTAGGGTATTATTAGCATGCAAAATCACCCTATCTTTGTCCGTTTCAATAATGTCTATCTCTGTTTTTATTGTAAAAGAAATACCCGCCCATAGGAACCAAATTGGATAGGGTCAATAAAAAATTCCTTGTCTTTCCGTCTCTAACGCCCTTTCAGGGCGTTATAGAACTCAATGAAAGCTATACTTTACTGTAGCGAAAAATTAATATTTTTTGGCAAAAACCGTATATCCGAAGAAATAAAAAATATTATTTGATATATAATACAGGGTTTTAAACCACGGCGAGCTTTATTTGAAAAAAAAAGTAAAATAGTAATAAAAATCAAACAAGTTTCGTGGCTAATCGAGCAAAAATGAGTTTTTTTGTTTCCCTTATATTTTTCCGTGGGTACCCTGAAAGCTTAACCTCACGGGGGTCCAAGATCTAATGGACACCTAATAAGTGTTGACAGTTAACCGTTTCGTCCTTATGGGACTCCTCAGAACACTGCTGGTCAATGTGACAAATCTTGCTAAGTTAATCAGACGGTTTTGTCTCTAATTAAATGTAATTAGTGAGCGAACTATAGCAAGAGGCGCCATCCAAAAATATAAGGGAAACAAAAAAACTCCTTTTTGCCCGATTAGCCACGAAACTTGTTTGATTTTTAAATTCACGGGTACGAAATTCCTGGCTTAAAAATTCCGTTGATTGACGCTCACTGTCTTGAAGACGGGTAAAAATGCAATCTGTGTTGATCCGGCCTGAAAGACGAAGAGCTGTCGTAGGTCACGGACTATAGTTGTTTTCTTTTATTTGCATTCGATCTTTTCATTGATCGATATTGTATAGCAGTGTTTTCTTTCGCCTGCTTTTGGTTTGTTTTTTTGTTTCTCTCGTATCTCGGTGGATGGCGCCTCTTGCTATAGTTCGCTCACTAATTACATTTAATTAGAGACAAAACCGTCTGATTAACTTCGCAAGATTTGTCACATTGACCAGCAGTGTTCTGAGGAGTCCCATAAGGACGAAACGGTTAACTGTCAACACTTATTAGGGGTCCATTAGATCTTGGACCCCCGTGACGTTAAGCATTCAGGCTACCCACGGAAAAATATAAGGGAAACAAAAAAACTTCTTTTTGCCCGATTAGCCACGAAACTTGTTTGATTTTTAAATTCACGGGTACGAAATTCCTGGCTTAAAAATTCCGTTGATTGACGCTCACTGTCTTGAAGACGGGTAAAAATGCAATCTGTGTTGATCCGGCCTGAAAGACGAAGAGCTGTCGTAGGTCACGGACTATAGTTGTTTTCTTTTATTTGCATTCGATCTTTTCATTGATCGATATTGTATAGCAGTGTTTTCTTTCGCCTGCTTTTGTTTTTTTGTTTCTCTCGTATATCTTGCTATAGTTCGCTCACTAATTACATTTAATTAGAGACAAAACCGTCTGATTAACTTCGCAAGATTTGTCACATTGACCAGCAGTGTTCTGAGGAGTCCCATAAGGACGAGACGGTTAACTGTTAACACTTATTAGGTGTCTATTAGATCTTGGACCCCCGTGAGGTTAAGCTTTCAGGCTACCCACGGAAAAATATAAGGGAAACAAAAAAACTCCTTTTTGCCCGATTAGCCACGAAACTTGTTTGATTTTTAAATTCATGGGTACGAAATTCCACGTTTGTTAGTAATAAAAATGTTTGCTTAACCTTAAAAGTAGAGACACAGTCTATATAAAGGCTGTCTTATACATCAAGTGCGTCCATGTGTGTACTTACCGCTCAGCATCTTTAGGAAAAGAAAACAATGATAATCTTCACCGGATTTGGATGGACACTCAAGAAAAGCACAATGATATTCTTTCATTATCACTCTAATAAAGCACAAAGGTTACAAAAACTCACAAGCTTAAAACTGCCAAAATATGCGTTTAACAGACGTTAACGACTAGAACAACTCGTGGACGTCGCGGAGTTTTAAAAACGTCAATATATGATGGTCATGGTGCACTTTTCAAAATGGAGCGTTTTTATTGGCTCGAAACAATTTTGTCTCCAATAAAAATGCTTAAGTACAGCCCCGCCCTCTCCGAAAACTTTTATTGTTGCATTAATAATATTCTCTATGATTTAATCTGTCAAATGCAATAAAACATTTTGCTGCTTACATACAGGAATTTTGCACCTTAAAAGAACATTACTCTCTTTATATATGCGTGCAAAAGTTTACATTAGTACATCTATTTATTTGCCCATGTTCATCATTTAAATAAAAATGTAAAACACTTTTTCCCACATAAGCAGATTTACGCTGTTTTTTTTAGTGCACTTAACACCTCGCACGCACTTTCTCTCAGTGTGAAACGTTGTCCATCCCCACCACTCGATTTTGGAAGCAGGGGCTTTGTCGCTTCTGTGTGACTCTTCTGTGCACCGTGAGTGGATATTTGTTTTAACAAACACTAATGCCGTATTCCATTGGGGAAATGAGTGCAGCACTAGTGCACAACTGGCTCGGTGTTTGCATTCCATTGACATGCACTTTTTCCGAGACTTTTTCAGTTTTCGTATTCCATTGAGGATCTTATGAATTCAGTTTTGCACTGAGTGCGGCTTTTTTGACAACGGCTCTGAGGGCTCGTGCCGCACCGAAAACTTTTTCCCGCCATTAATTTTAAACGCTTATTATTGTCGTGGGATGTAAAAATAAGTGAAAATAAAGTTGTTAGCGATTTTTTATTATTTTCTTCGCTGCTAAGTAGTAGCAGCGATGAAGATGAAGAAGAACAGTTCTGTGCAATAAAAACAATGAAAACGGAAACCCCAAAAATAAAAAACTTTATTGAAAATGTGGTTTACCGATTTAACAACAAACAGGTAAGTAGCTAATTTTCCGACAGTTGGGGTTTTCTGGCAGCTATGATTATAAGTAAAAATAAATGTATTTTTTAGTTCAAGAAACACTTTCGGCTCGAGATGAGCACTGCAGAATTCCTCATAAATAAATTCAAGTAGCCTCAATTTTGTCCAAAAAAAGAACAAGGGGGACGAAACCCCATTAGCGCTGAGGCACATGTCTTGCCATTTTTATGGTATGTTAAAACACCCTTACGCTTAGCTGTTAGGTTAGGTTATGTTCTTGCTGAATGGAAATTTGTTCAAAAATTTTTTCTTCAAAAACTTTTTTGAACAATTTTCCTTATGAAAAAAAATGACTTTCAAAGAAAATGTTTTTCAACAAAAAAATTTTAATAAAATGTTTTCAAACAATTGCTTGTTTGAAGGAAATGTTTTTAAATAATTTTCCTTTTCAAGAAAATGTTATTGAAGTATTAATATTACTTTCGAACAAATGGATTTTGAACAACTTGTTTTTGACCAAATTCTGCAAGGCAGGAAAGTTAGGTTTAGTTGAAAGAAACTTGTGAAATATTATATATGTATACAGGGTGTTTCGAATACTTATGTTCAAATTTTGGGAGCATAAAGTACACTGGTTAGGGTTTTTTGAAAAACAAGCGCGAAATATAGATAACTACTCTATCTGTTGGTATACGAGCACAAGCCTGCATTTTTAAAATATTCTTATTAACTTTTTTTAAATAAAATCATTATTTATTTATTTGACGAATTTTATTTATCTTACGATAATATTTATCGGCGTG
Source organism: Aspidapion aeneum (assembly GCA_963576565.1). Lineage (NCBI taxonomy): Eukaryota > Metazoa > Arthropoda > Insecta > Coleoptera > Brentidae > Aspidapion > Aspidapion aeneum. The sequence goes on from OY755044.1 coordinate 48,203,506, forward strand.
TAACTTTGAAACAAATAAAAATGGATATCGTCGTTGGCCTGATAAAACTACAGGTTGTGTGACATTTTTTCCAAAAATGAGATTTTTGCATAATCAATTTGCCCTATTCATAATGGATATACTATAAAAAATTATTTGCAAGAAAATGTTATATTAACGTTGCTTAAAGCAAGAATAAAAAAGAAGTTCTACAGCTCATTATGGCATACCACACTAAGGTCACTATATCATGATGTTAGGAACTTCGTGATATAGTGACCTTATACCACACGAGTGCGATTTTTCATTTTCTGCGTGTTCCATTGAAACTGCACTTGGTGCAAATTTTTGACAGCACCGTTTCAGTGTCAGTGCACCACCAGTGCTGCACTCATTTTCCCAATGGAATACGGTATAAATTGCTTTATAGCGCTGTCTGATGGCGAATTCTTTTGGGATAAAAGTGCAGCACTGGTGCGCCACTAGTGCAGTTTTCGTATTCTTTTGGGAAAACTAATGCAATTTTTTGTATTCTTTTGACCCACTGACAAGCCCAGTGTTGCACTCAGTGCACATTTTTTGGCACGGGAGGTCTTTACTTTTCTCTTTTTGTTCTTCGAAAGCCGATTTATCGCAACGATTATAAACACACAGGATTGCTTATTTCCATTTAACTCTATGTTAGCGTCGCTCAGCGAGACGAACAGTGTCTGCTTACGTCACCAGCGGACCAGTTGCTTTGTTTGTATTGAGAGTTCGTGTGATTTTAAGGTGTTTTTGACGTTTTTACCTCCGTTTTTTTGCGTTTCTTCATTTATTTGACGGTGTGGTTGACTATTTAGGAGGTAAATCTGAGAGGACGGCGGTGCCTCGCCAAGTTCACGCACCGTACCATCCTTTCTTGAAACATTTCAGCCGATATTTGACCTATCTAAAACTCTACTTCGGAATGAGCTACGAATCTCAAATTTTGCACAGTCGTAGATCTCCATGGAGTTAACAATCCCTTCATGTTTAGTTTCATGGAATTCCCAAAAGTACTGAAGTAGTTACGAAATTTCAAAAAAAGTCGAAATTGTCACTCACGCATGCACGCATGTATAGATCATTAAAATTAATTCCATGGTCCAGACATGCAACAAAGCTGAAATTTGCCAGACTGATAGAAATTATGACCAAGCACCTGGAAAAAATCAAAAAACCACAAAATTCTAATTTACTTCCCTCCCCTATACATGTAAAATTATGTAAAAGTAACATTGCCCACTTCCAGATATGGCAGACTGATAGGAACTATGATTAAACTATAGAAAAATATTTAGAAACCCCAAAATTCTAATTTACTTCCCTCCCCTATAAATGTAAAGTTGTGTAAAAGTAACATTGTCCACTTCCAGAAACGCTCGAGAGCTGAGATTTGGAAGGCCGATAGGAACTATGATAAAACTATACAAGAAAATTAAAAAACCTAAAGTTTAATTAACTTCCCTCCCCTATAAATGTGAAGTTATGTAAATTTCCATTGTCCACTTCCAGAAACGCTAGAGAGCTGAGCTTTGAAAGACTGATAGAAACTATAATAAAACTATAGGAAAAAATTTAAAAACACTAAGATTTTAATTTACTTTCCTTCCCTATAAATGTAAAGTTATGTAAAATTACCATTGCCTACTTCCAGGAACACTAGAGAGCTGAGCTTTAGAAGGCTGATAAGAACTATGATAAAACCATAGGAAAATATAAAAAAACTCAACATTTTTAATAAGGCATTGCAAAAGTTTTGAACAATATCCCGTATATTTTACTACTTTAAAACTTAAATATTATCCAAATCCTTTAAAAAAGCAATGAAATCATAACAAAAACATTTCATGTAATATAAGCCAAGTACGCGAAAGTGGTATTCCGTAAAAAGAATTGAGATAAAAGTAAAGCCAAGTTCTACAATACAAATTTCAAAATGAATGGTTCTTACTAGTTTGGAAATGTTTTTCTAAACTTGGCTATTACGGCTGTAAATGACTCTTAGGAAATTGAACGTAAAGAAGTTTGGCTGGAATAGCAAAGTTTAGAAAAACATTTCCAAACTAGTAAGAACCATTCATTTTGAAATTGGTATTGTAGAACTTGGCTTTACTTTTATCTCAATTCTTTTTACGGAATACCACCTTCGCATACTTGGCTTTTTTTTACATGAAATATTTTTGTTATGATAAACCTTTAGAAATGTGAATTAAGTGAATTGATATAAAGAAAGTGCATTAATTTATTGTTGAAATAAAAGCTTTGGATTCCCTCTTTCAGTGTAGAAATATAAATATATATACTTTTATATTATTATATTTATATAAACTTTTAATTTTTTTGGATTTTAGGAATCTCCTTGCTCATTAAATTAATCACATTAAAGAAAATTGATAATTATGCCGCAAACGTACTTCTTTTATTAAACTGATTATTGGAAAGTTTATTTTGTAGACAGTTTCTCCAAGTTTAGTTTCAGTTTTTTTCTTAAGTTTTTTTAGTCTCTTTATAGAAGTTTTCAGAAACATGTTAGAGGAGAAGGAGTGAAAACGGGCGCTGGGTGGGATAAAAACAACTCATAACACAAACAATGTAAATCATTTGAAAAAAAAACTTATAAAAATCTATTGATTTAATGCATAAGAAGTTGAAAAACACATCTTATTTGGCTGTTTTGATATAATAATATAATAAATATTGCAATTTTAGATCTGAAATGTCAAATCAATATCTTTTGTTACTACATAATATAAGTGTATTTTATTATATCCGCAACAAAAACAATAAATTATACATCTAATGATTTAAATTGATTAAACTTTTAGAAAAAATCCTACTTCTATTCTAAAACTTTCAACTATTTAAAAAAGAAACTCCAACATATCGTCTGGTGGGAAAATTCAGCTCTCAGAGCAAACTCTTGATTTATCAAATCATTTGTTTTGAATGAATAAAATTATTAATTATATTTGTTTGCAAATAAGCAAGAAACAAGCGGGAAAAACTCACGATTTCAATGTGTATTAAATGAAGCGCACTGAGCAGAGGTCCACTAGTGACGTAAGCAAGGCGCCGCCTACCGCCGAAAGATTCGAGCTAATAAGCAATCCTGTGTGTTTATAATCGTTGGATTTATCGCTCCCTCGAAAAAACTGTTCCGAGAAAACGGAACAACTTGACAAACCTGTTCCGAGTAAAAACTTGTTCGGAAAAGAACAGGTACTGCTCCGAGAGCCCATCCCTAGTTCTGTTCACAGGGGTATGAAAAGTGAGGTTGGAGTGCGGTTTTTTTCATGTCTAACAAAACATATGATCAAATCCAAGATGTCTTCCATAGGACCTGTTCTGTGCATAGGACAAACAAACCGATTTCCCATAAGCCGTAATGTTAACAAAAACGTAAAATTTACAAAAACGATAAGAGCTTTAGTCTCAAAAATTAATCAGTTTTAAGAACAGATCCTTTGTGCATATGGGAAAAATGCGTTTTTCTTAAAAATATTAAACTAAAGCGAGAAAATTTGAAATAAAAGGGACCATGTTTTCTTTAAAAAAGTAGGTTATGTTTTTGTTTATTTTGTTTTTTTTTAAACTTTTTTTCTAGTTTTTTTTACTTATTTTGAATTATTACATGGGCGCACCAAGGGGGCGGGGGGCTAGGGGCTCGGACCCCCCCAAACCACATATTTTTTTAGATATTTTCCATATATTTCATGAATAAACAGAAAAATAGCATAAAGTACAACATCATGAGACATCTGGGGCCCCCCAAAGGTTTTTGAAGTTTTTTGACCAATGAATCAATGAACTATCAGCCCAAGGTAGGGGAAAGTAGTTCTATTCAAAGAGCTCACTTCAAGGCTCACTTAACAGAGACGAAATTGAAATAGACTAAACTTTTCTCATCAGATTCAGGTTTTCTATTAGGATCTTTTGTTGTACTTGACTAAACCTTTTGCTAAGTAATAGGCCTTCTATAGCGTTAAACTGTGAAAAATATTTCACTATGATTTTTAGGTTTAGACAAAGTTTAGTTTTAACTCAGTTTTAACCCTCCAGTAGTGACATGAAAAAGAGGCACAACTTATAGGTAGGTCAGTCCAACAGATCATTATGCACATATGAGTTCCAACCGAGGTTGGTCAAGCAAACTTCTAATAAGTACTTTACAAAATATGTTTATTTAAAAAAATATAAGTAACCATTATATAAAAAAAAACTTGCAAAATTAAAATACAGTTTTTCCTTGTCATTGGCCTCACACACTGTACATCACCATATGATTTTCCATGAACTATAATACATAGGGCTTAAGTACAGTCAAACCTAAGGTTCATCAGCTCACATCAGTAAGTACTGTTCAAATTTTACAACAGTACAATATTTGCTGTTGTATTACTACTGTTACTATTACTTTTATTACTGTTTTTTTGTAACAATATTTGCTCAATTATGTATCTAAAAGTTTATGCAAATATATACTCTACTCTACAATTGGGCGTAACAGCATATGACCCATTAGGAGTATTAGAGCCCAAGTTTTTTTGAGAGAAATTGAAAAAAATATCTGAGGGAACTTTTTTCTTGTGGTCATCAAAGTCAACAAAGATTACATTTTTTTCCATCTATTATTAATGATGCCATAAAAAATTTTTTTTGGTAATAAGCTCAGAACAGTACCGTAGAAATTTCACAACAGGACTTGTAGTAGGTCCAGTCAGATACTATACAAATTTTACGGTGTACAAGTTTTAGGTATCAAAAAGCATGGAAATAAAGGAAAATTTGCACCAAAATAGTTTAAGATAAAAAGAGGTTTGAGTTAGGGAGATTGTCAAATTCACCAGTTTATTCTAAACTGTTTTGAGGTCTGTAAAATAAATATTTATTAAAGAAAAAGAAACTTTAATGATACAGGACTTCACTCAACACTATACAGGATGCTACACTACCAAAAGTTTATTTAAGAGTTCTGTAGTATGGTGTACAAATTTGGTTCAGCTCATTATTCACACTTTAACCTCATATTGTTTTCCTTTTCTTTCTTCTCTGGACCCTTTTTTCAACCATCATTTTTAAAATTTTTCAACTGTTTTGAAACAATAATTCATTCAGGAGAGACCCAGTCATGATCATTGCTGTATTCTAGTTTTGAAAGTTGCTTGCCTAGAATAGTAAAAAAATCATAGTAAAATATTTCTTACAGTTTAACACAATTCTATGTTACACTTCTGCAAAAGGTCCACTCAAGCACAAAAAAAGATCCCAATAGAAAATGTTGCCAAAATGGCAGTTACACATTTATCCAAAACAAACCTGACAAAAAACTTTCGAATATTTCAATTTATCCTCTGTTAAGTCAGGTAATAGAGCACTTATCCACTTTCTTTTCCCTTCTTTGAGCTGATACCTAGTTCATTTAAATCAAGATGATTTTTTAAGGTCAAAATACTTGATATTCCATCAAAACTAACATTATCAAGCTCTCCCCAGCTGCCACAATTCATAACAGCACAGAAACTAATAATAATGATTCAAACTGAGTAAAAAACTGGAAAAAAAGTAAAAAAAAACAAAAGTAAATAAAAACATAACCTGACTTTTGAACAAAACATGGTCCCTTTTATTTGAGATTTACTGGCTTCAATTGATTTTTTTTAAGAAAAACGCATTTTTCCCATGTGTACAAAGGTTCAATACTTAAAACAGCATCTTTGTTGTAAATTAAATCGTTTCACATTTTTTAAAAATTACGTTTTTGTTAACATTGCGGCTTATGGGAAAACGCTTTGTTTGTCCTATGGCGACCATCTTGGATCGAAAAACAGCTGATCGTGACAGTTCGTTAGACAAGCCAATTAAAGGACTTTTTTAATGATTTTTAAGGTTTTTTTTTTATTTACTAAAAATACTGGATAATCCGATAATTTTTTTTTGAAAAACTCTAATTGGAAGGTCTATTTTAAGGTAATTATTTTTTTTTCAAAAAATCGTGTGTCTGGATAGTGCACCGGCTCTGAAAAGATGTAATCAACTTTATTGTAGAAAATTAAATTAACCTTTAAATGATTTATCACCTAAGTGGGCCAAGTCCATCCATTAATTGGGGTTATTTTTTAGGATCACGGAAAAAAAATCATGTTTTTTTAGGTTTTATTCAGTTTTCAAAAAAACCAACCATTTTAGGGAAAAATGTTAAAATACTTTTTTTAGAGAAAATAAAATGTTCTTTTAAACGGCTCTGGAACGAAATAGCGATGTACAAAATAGCGAGTATTAAAATAGCGGTATCGAAATAGCAACAATCAAAATAGTGATGTAATGAAAACGCGACTATCAAAATAATGCTTTAGGGTCTGGTACATTTTACCTTTCTTAAAAATATGAATTTTTTCTAAAAATGGTAACTTTAGACCATTTTATAGTGATTTCTAAAAAAAATTGGGGAAAATTGTATGTTTTGTTAAAAAAATTGAAATTGAAAAATTCTTAAAACCCAGAGTGAGAGTCAGAAAAAGCTTTATTGTCAAAGAAAAAAAAATCAAAGCATCAATCTTATAACTAAAGGCCGCTTGACATGGGTGCATGTTGCGCTTCAAATATTTGCAAGCAAAAAATTTCGGTCAAATTGTTGCCTGCAAAAAATTTTCTTTTCATAACAAATGTTTTCTAGGTAGACAATGTAAATTTTTTTGTAGAAAAGGCTCTGTAACCCCATTTTGATATGGGAATGAAAAAATTCGCCGCAGAGACAATACATATAGTAAACATATTTTTAAAAAATCTTTAATTTAATTTTTTGTAAAAACATTTTTTAACTTTTTTTTAAATTAGTTTTTGAAAAAGTATTTTTTAAAAAATTTTTTTTTATAAATTAGCCTATGGATATCTTCTCAGTTTTTAGAAAGTATTATTTTGAAAAATAATTTTTTGTAAAAATTTTTTTTTGTTTTTTTTTATAAACTAATTTTTTGAAAAACTACTCTTTGAAACAACATTTTTTTTTCGAAAAAATTTTTGTGGGAGATTTTTTTGCAAGATGGTGGTCCACACACCGGTTAGAAATTGACCACTGTTAGGTTTAACACAGATTTTGATCTCCCAACAAGAGGACAGGAAAGCTATGATTTAAGAAAAAACAAGTTAAATTAAAATAAAAATTAAACAAAAATTCTCGCAGCGTATCGGCCGCGGCGAATTGTCCCATACCCTTTAGAAATTATCAGAAAATTAAACCCTTAAACCTCCCGTGGTCTTAAGCCCTAGCCTCCCTTGGTCATAGGATATATACTCCATATCATAATTTTTGAGATAACTTTTTGACAGTTATCAGCGTTTACCATAACAAATTCCATAGGCCAACGAAAAAAAGTTGTAAAAAGTTGTCTCAAAAATAATGATATGAACTGTATGAGGGATTAAACATGCACTTGTTCCTGTATATCATAATTTTTGAGATAACTTTTTGACAGTTCTCAGCTGTTTACCCATAACAAATTCCATAGGCCAATGAAAAAAAGTTGTAAAAAGTTGTCTCAAAAATAATGATATGAACTGTATCTGATGGACGCCATTTGAAACATGCGGTAAAAATGCTGTTTGGATATGCGCTATCTCTAGGTCACAACGTCCCCCCATACCTAAAAAGTACGTTTTAAAACCGCTCAAAATGTAACGTTTCAGAAACGTCCAATTTGGTCCATTTTCAAAACTAAAAAACGTTTTAAAACATGTAAATCAAAACGTTTTTAAAATATCTATACCCTTTTGGTAACTTTCGCCTCAATTCACCCGTACCTACAAAAGCTCTAAATTTTGCATATTTAAAACTAAGTTTTTGTAACGTACTAAAAAGGACGTTATAAAAACGTACTAAAAAGGACGTTATAAAAACGTACAAAATAAGGACGTTTTTAAAACGTACTTTTAAGGTGCTTCAGGGTCCTAGCCTTTGCGTGTCTAAAATGTACGTTTTTAAACGTTCTAAAAACGCGCAAATCAGGTTTTTAAACCTTAATTTTAAGGAGCCTTAGGGCCCCAACCTTTGCGTACCTAAAAAGTACGTCCTTAAAACGTCCCAAAAAGAATTATTAAGTACCTCAAATATACGTAAATCAGGATGTTTTTAAAGGCAACCAATAGCGCCCAAAAAAACGCGCGCATAGCGCCCACATATTTTTATCAGAGTACTAACCAACCTATAACCAAGTCGAATTGCCCTGTCCAACCGAGGTGGACCAGGCCAAGGATAGTTGGAAAATTGACCCCATTAGCTTAGTATTCTAACCTGACCCGGTAAGCTTATTATACAAGCAAAAACTTTTTTTCATATACTAACCTAACCAGGCCAGGTTAGAATACTAACCTAACCGGGTTAGCTAATCAACTATCCTTGGCCTCTGGTCCTCCTCGGCTGGACAGGGCAATTCTCGACTTGTTAGCGCATTTGCAGGAGCGTTTGTATTCGAACCTGTTATAAAAATATACTATTAATTTTGCGTTGTTAGTTGCGTGTATTTGTCCGTGCGCAATTGTTTGCGCGCATTTGTCCGCGCTATGCGCGCATTGGTCCTCACGCAATTGCACTCGAATGTTTGCGCGCTATTGCTTTTTTAACTGTACATTTTGCGTACCTTACATTCTTAAAACGTCCTACAAAGGACTTTTGAAAAAGCGTCAATCAGGACGTTTATAAAACGTACTTTTAAGGTCTCTCACAGTTGTCTCATCTAAGGTCACTCATCGTCAAGCAAGTCTTGCTTGACGATGAGTGACCTTAGTCTCATCATCATCATTGTCTACAGGCCGGATCAGAGAAAAATAAATGTCAAACATTTCTATGATTGGAGTGGAGTAAAGTTTTAAGAGGTCCAATTTAATAGGGCCATCGAAAAAATAAAAGTTTTTTTTTCGATGATAGGGCCTAATAATGAACCTAAAGTTTTTGAGGGTTTCTAGAATGTTTTTAAAAACGACATCAGAACGTTTTTTGAACGTCTCCGAAATGTTTTTAAAACGTCCTCGGTACGTGTATTGAACGTTCGTAAATTTTTGTTTTAAAAATGTAAAAAAGACCCACAAAAACGTTAGAAAGACGTTCCAGTTACCTTTTTGGACACTGAGACTCGTTTCAAAAACGTTTTTGATACTATTGATTTTAGAACGCGCTGTTTTGTTAGAGAGCATTTAAGTTAAAAAAACGTTAGAAAGACGTTCCAGTTACTTTTTTGGACACTGAGACTCGTTTCAAAAACGTTTTTCATACTATTGATTTTAGAACGCGCTGTTTTGTTAGAGAGCATTTAAGTTTGTTTATATTTAAATAAGCCATCTTATACCTTATATTAAAAAAAAACTTTTTATCAAAAATATTAATTTTGGTGAAAATGAGCACCAAATCCTCGCAACAAGAAAGAGTGTGTTTGCTTTGCAGCGCCCTAGTATCATCAAAAGCTAAACCAAAGGATGATCGTAAATTTGGGGTCTCATGCGAATTTTGCAAATTCGTGTTTTGTAGAGACTGTGCAATGATAGGGGCATCAGAAGCGGACGAACTCGGCCCTACACAAAGAAAAATTTTCTACCTATGCTCAACCTGCAAAAAAACTTTTCTTGAAATGGGAGAGCAAAGAACTGAGGAAAAATTAATTGAGAACCAGCTAAAGATTATACAAAAACTAAACACAGTTAAGTTTAACCAAGAGTGAAATTAAAGGAAAGGAAGAAACGATAATTAGTTTATCGCAGAAAAATGAGGTGAAAGATCCTAATTTGGAAGATAAACAAAAAATCTAAAATTTAGAGGAAGAAATGAAAGAAATCAAGAAAAATAATAATCAGCTTCAAAAAGATCTGGATAAAAAAATTCAAAACTTAGATAAAGAGTTGGAAAATAAAAAGAATATTCTAAGAGAGTTAAACGATGCTAAAAGCACTATAAATAATAAAACGAAGCAGATAGATCTATTAGAACGGGAAAAATTGTCCATGTCGGAAAATCTAGAATCTGTCACAAAAGAGAAAGAGTAAATGGAAACCGATTTAAATCTGGCAAAGTTGACTGCGCTTAAAACAAAAGTTAAGGAACCAGATAGTTTGATTAGCACTATTTTGGACGAAATTGCAAAGGTAAATGCATCGAACCAGCTGATCTCTCACAAGCTGAATATGATGGATAAGGATAAGGATCAAAAACGTGGCAACAATGGGCGCATCAGATGATGAGAGGAATTGTGAGACAATAAAGTGTAATTATTGCATAAATCAATTCAGAAATCAGTTGCAAAGTGTGTATTATTTGAAGTGCAATACCATACGTCGTGCGCTTTAAAAATTCCCGGTTTAATAGCTGTTGGAAAGAACAATTTAGTGAAATGTTGTGTGACTACCGAAAGTGAGGTTATAAACAATGACAAGCCAAATTCTTTTGAACAAGAAAAAGTAGCCATTTTAATGGAGTTGAAGAAATGCAAAACTGCAATTTTGGATGAGCTTAAGCAAAAAGAGTTGAGTTTTTGCCAAAAAATTGATAATTTGGTAAAATCTATCAGTTCAAAGCCCCTAATTCTTCAGAATTATGGGTTAAATTTGACAACATCGACGAACATGGATCCAAAAACATCAAAATCAGCTGATTCTTAAGTTCCAGCTGGCAGTAGTTCTTCCGCACCTGGCCTCGTTACCAAAATTCAAACTGACCAGCTGATTGGCAGTATTAGTGAAGATGAGAATTCCACACCGACAAATTTTGTAAACAACAACAACAACAAATTTTTCAAAAAAAAGTTGTGAAGGTGAACAGGAATTTCTAGAAAAAACTGAAAATCTTAGAGACAATTATACTTTCATGTTCACAGATGCATCAAAAGTAGGTCAGACGGTGGGGTATGGAGTTCACATTCCCAAACTCAAATTTAACTACTCAAGCAGACTTCCTGATTATTTTAATATCTGCTCAGCCGAAATGGTTGCAATCAATGAAGGAATAAAATTTTGTTTAGAGAAAGACCTAGAAAACATCATAATATTTACAGATTTAAAAAGTGCAATAGAGAAACTCAAAAGAAACAAAATCGATCATAGACAGGACTTTATCACCATTTCAACAAAAACTAGAATAATACTAAAAAACAGAATAAACTCTCTTTATTTAGCCTGGATTCCAGGTCACTGTGGGATTAGGGGTAATGAAGAGGTGGACAAACTAGCAAACATAGGCAGAATCCTTACGGTCTCAAAAGAAATAAAATACACCTGGGAAGACATTTTCAACATAGGAAAAACTGATACAATTAAAACATTTAAAAACAATTGGAAAGAACAAATAAAACTAAAAGGAAGATGGTATGGACAAATCCAACAAGAATTTCCAGCAAAAACATGGCATGAACAACTAAAATACATAAACAGGCTTCATATAACTACAATAACACGCATGCGAACAGGACACTGTCTTACTGCTAGCCACTTAAACAGAATCAACATTAAAGACACCCCCTTCTGCGAATGTGGCCAGATTTGGACCACCTCTTTCTGGAATGTCCAATAAACCAACTCTCAGACCTTGATCTATATAAAGCCTTCGCGGGGAACGGAACGGTCCTACCGCTGTCAATAAAAACGGTTCTATCAAGCATCAATGTTAACAACATGAGAGTTTTACTATACTTCCTACACAAAAATCAAATTAAATTATAAAATGCAAATTCTCAAAAATTAAAAAAAAATAACCTTTTTTGGAAAGAGATCATTTACCCCCTTATATCTTTAAAAAAAACTAAACCTTTTAAAATGTAACTGTCCCTTGTTGAATGAATGTGTGTGTGAATGACTAACTTCCTGTCCTTAAATAAAGGAAAAAAAAAGTAAGAACCCCACGAAATAAACCACGACGGAAGATCAAAAAGAAGCTGAGAAAGAGGTACAAAAGAACATCAAGAACCAACAAACAGAGGGAAAAGAGCGGCTTACACTGGAGAGAAACAGTCACTATAAAGAACTTTTGGTACAAACCAAACATAAAACTCAAAACAGGATTCCAAGTGACCAAGTGTCAGATCATCTTGGAGTCCATCGTCCCTGTGACTGGCGTAGTGTCCCAGAAAGGGACTTAGCCATAGAAACCATCCAGATCCAGATCCAGACAAAAAAAAGATGTCTAATTTTACGCTGAGTCAAATAAATTCAGCCGTTAATAATGCAATGGTCCCCATTTTTAATCAAAATTCGCAAAATCAAAAAACTCAAGACCACTTTACTGTGCTTAAACGTAAAACCAAGACCTCTAGAGGCTCAGCTCAAAATTCTGATGGTTTTTCAGCTGCCACCGGAACTAAGATGTGGCTGTATGTAGGTAGAATTTTGCAAACTGTAACTACTGATATTATAAAGCAGTATATTAGGAGCAGAGTTAAGATTACTCAAGATGATCACCTCATTATTGAACAATTAAGAACTGTTGGAAATACACACTCTTTTAAAGTTGGTATCACTCCCGAGTTATACAATGACATAAATAAATGCGAATTTTGGCCATCAGGAGTAATTTTTAGACGGTTTAATTTTAAAAAACAGAACAACTTCAAATTAGCTGCAAATTTCCAGCCTCTGGACGACAATCAAGTAAGGTAAACTTTCTATCAAAATGTAAATGGCTTACAAACAAAACAAAGAATTCTCAAATTCTGTCAATATTGAAGATTATGATATAATTTTAATTACTGAAACATCTCTTAATTTAGATATACATAATAATGAACTAAATATATCAGACTATTATATTTATCGTACAGACAGAAGTAGAGAAACTAATACAGCAACAGTTAAAGGTTCACCCTAATAGCCGTTAAAAAATACTTACCATCATCAAAAATTGAATCTAACTTTAAGAATATTGAAAGTATTTTTGTACAAGTCACAGTGAATAAAAGAAAAATTTTATTTGGCTGTACATATCTTCCACCAAACTCGACTGAAGATCTGTACATAGATTATGTAACATCTGTTGAAGAATTATATCAGAATCAGAGTGATAGATCTTTGTGGAGATTTTAATTTACCAGATTTGCATTGGATCAATGATGAATTTGGAAGTAGACCAATTGGAAACATTACAAAGAAGGTAGAACACATTGCTGATTTGTATGCTTTATTGAATTTTTCACAGGTTAACTCAATCCCTAACTGTGTAGGTAACTAGACTTAATTTTTACTAATGCAACCGACTGTAATATAACCATTGCCGATGTTCCTATTGTCAACTGTGATAGATTTCACCCATCGTTAGTTTTTAATGTAAATTGTGATAATTGTCAATTTTTAGAATATAATTACTATTATAAGAATTTTAATAATGTAGACTATAGATTAGTTAATGAATTTTTAAGCAGCTTTAATTGGCAAAGAATTTTAAATATATCTGATCCTAACACGTCAGTTAAAACCATGTATGATATTTTGTATTTTACTTTAGATTTATATGTACCTGAATGTAGATGTAAGAATAGAGTATTTCCAAAATGGTATTCACAAGAATTAAAACAACTAATTTTTAATAAAAAACAAGCACATAAAAAATACAAATTAACAAAATCTGTGCAAGACTATAATATTTTTTCTCAGCTTCGTAGAGAATCAAAAATTTTACTTTCTTCTTGTCATATATATTACAAATTTAGAAAATACCATTAATAATAAAAAAGAATTATGTAAATAGTAAACGTAATAATCATGATATTCCCAATTTTATGCAATTTAATGAAAAATCTTCTGACAATATAAAAGAATCCCGAATTTTTTTAAAGAGTATTTTTCATCTGTATAGTACATCTAACTCCACACTTATTGAAGAACCTTTCTTTGAGAGAAAAGTTGATATAAGTCATTGTAACATTTCGTCAATTGAAATACTTGAGGCGATTGAAGCTTTAAATTTGAAACTTTCCTGTGGTCCCGATGAAAATAGATTTATTTTATCAAATTTTGTAACAAATTTTTACAATATCTCTTTTAACAGGGATTTTCCCCAGTAAATGGAAAGAATCTTTTGTTGAACCTATTTTTAAAAATGGTAACAGGTCAAATGTTAAAAACTATAGACCAATAAGTAAAATTAATATTTTTGCAAAACTTTTTGAATCTATTATAACAAATACAATAATCAATCAACAACATGGCTTTATTAATGGGATATCAACAGTTACAAACCTTACAATTTTCACAAACTTTGTGTTGGAAGCCTTTGAGAGGAAATGTCAGGTAGATGTAATCTACACTGACTTCTCCAAGGCTTTTGACAAAGTCAATATTAATATTCTGATACAAAAACTTTCAGGTCTAGGTATCCATGGAACACTACTATCTTGGTTAAAAAGCTTTTTGACTAATCGAAAGGAAATTGTAAAGGTTCATAACAATCTTTCTGACATAATAAATGTCACATCAGGTGTACCACAGGGAGGGCATCTATCCTCAATACTCTTTAATTGCTTTTTAAATGATATTCTACAATGTTTTTAAAAATTGTGAAGTGCTCGTTTACTGTGATGACCTAAAAGTTTTTAAAATAGTAAATAATATAAATGACTGTATTTTAATACAGCAAGATTTAGATAGATTTTATTGTTATGTTACCCAGAATTGTTTAGACTTAAATATTGACAAATGTAAAGTATTAAGATTTTATAGGATTTTAAAACCCACTGATTTTAACTATAGTTTTAATAATATTGAAATAGAAAGTGTAAATAATATAAAAGACCTTGGTGTTATAATGGATTTATCCTTTAAAGATCATATGGATTACATAAAAAATAAGGCTTTGAAAATGTTAGGTTTTCTTAAGCGCAGTGTTTCAGATTTTAGCAATTTGTGTAGTTTTAAAAATTTGTACTGTTCCCTTATTAGATCTGTCTTGGAGTATGCATCGACTGTTTGGTCACACCATTCTATGATGTTCACGTGGATAACTTAGAAAATGTCCAAAGAAAATTCTTTAGATTTATAGCATATAAACTTAAAATCCCAGTTCAAAATATAAACTATAATGACATCAGTAAATTACTAAATTTACCTAAACTAGAAAACAGGAGAGTCTTTTTAGACCTAATATTTTTTTTATAAAATTTTAATTGGAATGATTGATTCGCCAGATTTATTACAAAGAATCTCTTTCTCTATCCCACAGGCTAATCTAAGACACCATGAACTATTTTATGTAGAACACCATAGAACAAACTGGGCAAAATATTCCAATACAGCGATTGTGTAAAATTGCCAATACACTGTCAAGTGATATAGATTTTTTTAATGTTAATTTAAGAAAGTTTAGGGCTCAAATTCAACTTGAAATTTTTAAATTTATTTTAAGTATTACTTACAAGCAATTATTGTATCATTACTTGTATTTTAAAATGGTTAATCCGTAAATATAAACTAAACTAAACTAAACTAAGAATAATAGGGTAAATGACCATCAAGACCATATTTGTCCCAACACATGGAAAATTCAAAAACTGGAAGCGCAGTTAACAGAAGTACAAACAAGAATGCAGAAGCTCGAAGGCTCCTATTACGATTTAAAAAATCAAGTGCAGTCATGCGTAATGAAAAAACAAATAAAAACGCAACTCCATTGTTAAACCAACAAGAGGAAGGATACACTCTGTAACGCCGCGGTTAGGGGTGCTTTAGTCGAGCGGTATATTTATACAACTTGTCCCTTTCCACGATTACATTAAATTTATTTGGAGGTAGGCGTCCTAGTTGCACATAGCTATGATTAAAGCCAGTTGTTGTTATTGACTTTTGGTTGTTATTAAATTAGACACCAATTGTTATAAAGAATACGTTATGTTTAAAGTCAAAAATTATTAATACAAAATCGTAGATCCAAAGTCTAGCATGGTCCTAACATTCAAATTAATTACGAAAATGCGCTAAAATTAACATTAGCCAATACCTTAGAGTCTATCTACGAACAAAGCTGATTGGTTTTATTACAATTTTTCCGACACAAAATTGTCTTCGCAAATTAAAATAATAGAGTCTAAAACGTTGTAGGACATAATATTGTGAAAATACTCAATGGTAACACATACATAATAAGTCCGTAAACATATCAGTAAATGTATTCCAATAGTCTAAATCTCGTTAAATACTAAATGCACTATCAAAAGTTCAAAATCATTCTTCATCTTTTCATCTTTACTATAATTACTATTATTTACGCATAAAAGTCTAATAATTTAATTGTCTACAGCAATTAAATAAACGGTAATATTTTCTTTTTAAATCAATGTTCAACTAGTTTAAAACGTAATATTTTCCTTTTAAATCAATGTTCAAATACATTTAACTTACTTTCTGTAATCGAATTACTAAAATATATTTTTTATTCTAGAGTTCAAAACTCTAGATTTTCTTGAAGACTACATTTTTATATAAAATGGTTAACTCAACTTTTACTAATTCACTTTAATTTTAACTGTTTACTATTTTTCACTTTTGGCTGCAACTTTAACACTGGTACTTTAATAATGCCTGGATATAATTCAAGAAATCGAATTTATAGGAGATCCCCTCTTGTTGATCCCACAAATTTTTATGACGAAACAGGTCAATGTGTTTTTCAAGCTTTTGTGTATTAGATCGAGCCAGTGTTTCTAAATATAGCCCTAATTAATGAATACAATAGAGTCGTGTATTCATTGCCCCCTAATATAAACAATTTCGTAAGAGGCGGACAAAACAGGTAAAAATGGGAATTTTTGTCAACCTCTTTTCTGGCTCATTTAATTAATTTCATTTGTAATTTTGCGATCGATCGAATCAACAGTGCTCTCTAGTGAAAATAAGTGTTAGGGTTTTAGTTCAGCTGGTTTCATGTGAGTCTCAATGATTTTTATTTTAACTCTTGTTTTTTTATTTTTGGTTTAAATATTACTTGTTCATCGACTGGTCTCTCAATATTTGTTTTTATTATTTTTAATTTATTATTTTAAATTTTTGGTTTTTATTATTTTATTTTAAAAATAATATTTTTTTTATTGTTGTGATTTTTTTCACTTTCTTGCTTCGATAATACTTGTATATTTTCTGCCAGTTTTAGAATATGGTTTTAATATTTTCAATTTAGGTTTTAATGAATATTTTTCTTTTTCTTACAAAAAAAATTAATTATTATATATTTTTTTTTAATTAAATTTTTTTTTAATTTGAACTTTAATGAATATTATTTTTTTTTCTTAAAACAAATAATATCTAATTTATTTTTTTTACTTATTTAGTTTTCATCGTGTTAAATATTATTATCAACTAAACGGAAATCTTGAAACTTCTCATATTTTTGATAAAATATTTTTATATTTTACTAAATAAACCAACTCAACCTAACCTAGTTCAACCGAGCCGTTCCTACAGCGAAGTTCTCAATAGCCGACATGTGCCCATTTCGCAAAAAAATCAGCATACCACCAGTGTTAGCTATGCAAGATCGAGAATCGATACAAATATAAACGAACGGGGACAACAGCTGCAAAGGAATGAGTATGAGCGCAATAATATAATAGAGGTTGGACGAGACAGCCGGCGCCAAAGTGAAAACAGAAATTTTTCTCGATCAAGACCAATTTATGGGCAGGATAGAAATCGTACTGAGAGAGTAGTAGATAGATCAAAATCATTTTTTGTATCAGGATTCAGGTCAGAAGCAAACATTAGAGAATTAAATAATATAGTGAGACATTTGGATGAGACTGGCAATAGCATTGAATGCGAAAAATTAGCACTAAGAAATGCGATCAAGTTAGCTCATTTAAATTGACAGTACCTAACTTTTTACAGCACGAAATTCTAAATCCAAGACTGTGGCCACAGGGAGTGCTAATAAACCATTTTTTCTCGATGCGGAATACTCGCAACAGAAACTATTAAATAGGTTTTGCGACTTATTTTATGCAAACTGCCAGAGTCTAATTAAAAACTTAAATAATCTTCTTTTTGCAATTCACTGTTATGAACCATTAATAATATGTCTGTCAGAAACTCATGCAACAGATGATGTTCAACTAAACGAATTAGAAATCAATTTTTATAGTTTAATATTATGTAACTCATCATCTAGGCATACAGGAGGTGTAGCTTTGTACATAAAAAATGGAATAAAATACACAGAAGGAATAAATGCTACATTCCATCGAAATGCATGGTTGTTGGGCGTTAAAGTAAATCTTTTAAATGCGTCATATTTAATTTGTACATTATACCATTCACCAAGTTCATCTGATATACAATTTTTAGAATTTTTGCAAAATAAGCTTGAAAGCATACATTTTTCTGACTTTAACACTATTATAATTGGCGATTTCAATATTGATCTAAATAAAACTACTACATATTCTTGCAGAATCATGGAGATTTTTCAAGATCTTGGATTTTACCAGTTGGTAACAGAGAACACAAGGGAAACAGAAAGTTCAAAAACAAGGATTGATTATGTTGTAAGTAGTGATAAATATCTTAAGCACAAAGTTATAGATGTTCCAAAAATATCGGATCATAATAATATACTAATTTCACTAAATGATAAGTCAGAAAAAAATAATATGATTGTTGCAAAGCAAATAAAAAGAAATTTTAAAAACTTTGATGCACAAAATTTTAAATTATCATTAGGAGCGATGCATTGGGAAAATTCTTTGGACTTGAACAATTTGGCAGTTAGTTTTGTAAAAAATGTGGTTTTCTGTTTGGATTTGTATGCGCCGTATACAGAAATGAAAATTTTTAATAATTTTAAAATAAAAGTATGGTTTACTGACGAAGCCATGACACTATTAAAACAAGAGATGAACACTATAAAATTGCCAAGACAAGTAATAATTTAGACGCATGGACCTCTTACAAGAAATTAAGAAACTCAGTAACAAGTCTTATTCGGAAAGAAACGAAAGAATATTATGAAAGGGTCATTGATGAAAACAAAGGTGATAGTCAAAAAATGTGGAAACATCTAAAAGAACTAGTCACAGAAAAACAAGAAATAACAAAAGAAGCGATTACATTTAATGGTAAAACATTAAATAACAATATAAAAATAGCAAATAGCTTTAACTCATTTTTTCTCAATAGTGTCAAAGAAATAGTCTCAAAAATAACTCCTCTTCAAATTCATCAAGAAAGTGTTCAAACTATACCAGAGACTCCAGCAAAACTAACAAAATTCGATAAAATCATTATAGCTAAGCTAAGGCAAATTGTTTTTTCAATAAAAAAGAATACAGTAGATAAAAATTATAAGGACTTCTTTTGATGTGGTAGGAATTCCATTGCTAAAAATACTTCATTGGATACAGGTTGCTTTCCTGATAGTTGGAAGCTTCTGTTCTGAATTTAGACCAATTAATGTGCTGCCAATTTATGAAAAAATTCTTGAACTAGAAATTAAACACCAAACCCTTGAATTCATTGATGCAAATAACATTTTAGTTCCTCAACAGTCAGGATTTCGAACATCACATTCATGTGAAACCGCTCTTAAATGTGTTCTTTCCAACTGGAAAATAGAAATAAACCAGAAAAAACTTATAGGAGCGGTATTTCTGGATATGAAGCGAGCTTTTGAATGTGTATTATAGTGATTTGTTGCTTTTATAACTTAAAAAATATGGATTTGTTAACACATCTTTAAAATTATTTAAGGATTACCTTAAATCGAGAAGGCAACATGTTAAATTTAATAATGTTTTTTCTAAAGAACTCAAAACAGAGCATGGTGTGCCAAAGGGTTCTTATATATATATATATATATATATATATTAACGATGTAGTAAAGCATGTTAAATTTTGTAAAATTATTTTATTCGCTGATGATGCACTGTTATATTTTTGTGGTACAGCCAGTGAAATTCAAAAATTTATTAGATCTTAATAACATATTTAATTGACTGAGTAACAATGATCTATTACTAAATGTTGAGAAAACCAAGTTCATGCTTATTGGCTCAAAGCACCAGTTAGCAAATATAAGAGAGAGAGATAACATTAAGTTTACTATTAAGAATTCAACAAATTACCGGTTAGAATAGAAAATGCAGTATCATTAGGTTCATTTAAAAATCAATGCAGGAATTATGTTACCAGCTCAATAACAATTTAAACTACAGTACATTCATAACGAGGTAAAATAAGTAATAAGTGGTGAAAGTGGAAAATTAAAAACATGAAATTTTAGTTTTTTCTTGAGTTTTAGTTCTAATAATTTTTTTTGTTATAACCATTCTAAGAGGTAGGATTACCTAATAAAGTTTAATATATATATATATATATATATATATATATATATATATATATATATATATATATATATATATATATATATATATATATATATATATTATAAGCCTCAAAACTACTAGCAGGGAGCCACAAAAACGGATCTACATGAATTCACACACTGAACTAAACCTAGTCGAACCGAGCCCAACCCAACCCAACCCAACCCAACCCAACCCAACCCAACCCAACCCAACCCAACCCAACCCAACCCAACCCAACCCAACCCAACCCAACCCAACCCAACCCAACCCAACCCAACCCAACCCAACCCAACCCAACCCAACCCAACCCAACCCAACCCAACCCAACCCAACCCAACCCAACCCAACCCAACCCAACCCAACCCAACCCAACCCAACCCAACCCAACCCAACCCAACCCAACCCAACCCAACCCAACCCAACCCAACCCAACCCAACCCAACCCAACCCAACCCAACCCAACCCAACCCAACCCAACCCAACCCAACCCAACCCAACCCAACCCAACCCAACCCAACCCAACCCAACCCAACCCAACCCAACCCAACCCAACCCAACCCAACCCAACCCAACCCAACCCAACCCAACCCAACCCAACCCAACCCAACCCAACCCAACCCAACCCAACCCAACCCAACCCAACCCAACCCAACCCAACCCAACCCAACCCAACCCAACCCAACCCAACCCAACCCAACCCAACCCAAACCAACCCAACCCAACCCAACTCAACAAAAAATATGACTAACAAACAAAAAACTAAAAGAAAAAGAAAGTCAGTTAACATTACTAGGTATTTTATGCAAGAAACTTTTTAATTTGTTAATAGTAGAATTAAAAACATCAAGTTTAACTTTGTTAGAATTTGACATCATTCTGTCTATAGGAGATTGTTGGCCATACAAAGTATGATGAAAATTATTATAAAAAGTAAAAGTATTTCTAAGTGTCAAAACGAATCAAAACGAATTTTATACTTCACACAAAGGTATGTGTGCCTAACTCGCGAGTGTCAGAAGGAGAGGGAAGAGTTGATTTTGGTTGTTTTCCTACTTACACAAGGTTGCATCTCTAGACGTACGTTTCTGTGTGTTTCACGTCATCAGTAGAGAACAGCAAACCCAGGTAAGCCAATTTTAACCAAAATCAACTCCTATATATGAATTACTCGCGGCAGTGCAATGCGAGTGAATTACAAGTTGTTGCGCCATCTAGCGGACTGGCTGGAGCACTCGAAAGTTTAAACACATTGGCATGGCAGCAGGAATTTCATTATTTTGTTTTTTAGAGTTGACATATCTCCAGAAAGTTTTAGGATTCTTTGCTATATCTGATTCAATATTCTCTATGTATCTCCTATATAAGATGTCTGCTTGTGCTTCACAAAGCGCTTTTAAATGGCAAAAGTTTTGGTAATCTTCTATTAAGCCAGTTTGACGGTAGTTTTTATGCAATTTTTTTTTATTAGAAACATTTGTTTTGAGCTCAGTATTAAAATTAAATTATTGTTGGAACATAAAACTCAATGGCTTGTCTTAGTATAGAATTAAATGTTATTATGTCATGATTAATTTCATTAATTAACAAATTGTCCCAATTAGTTAAAAGTAAGTACTTATTCAAAACCCTATACTCGCACTTATGAAAATTATAAAATTGATCGACTTACCTGTAGGAAGGTCAATTTTGATTTTCCGAGCTTTTCTTCCGAATATAATTACACAATGTAGTTTCGTTTATCGCCACCCGTCGAGGTACAAAGTTAAAAGTCAGCTAAAAAAAATAGCCGTAATACGTGAAACACTATCCGTAAATGTTGAATCACTTCGTTTTTCGTTATATATATATATATATATATATATATATATATATATATATATATATATATATATATATATATATATATATATATATATGGCAAATCGCACTGGGTAGTTTAGGGAGGGAGGGTTGTAATTATATTCGGAAGAAAAGCTCGGAAAATCAAAATTGACCTTCCTACAGGTAAGTCGATCAATTTTATAATTTTCCAAGCTTTTCTTCCTTCCTTACACAATGTAGATGTTGAAAGCAGTACTGCGATTTGCAAAAAAAATATATAATATGTTTATATATATATATATATATATATATAGATATCCGCTGATCGTTGTGACATCCAGGCGTAAAAATTTTAGATATCTTGTGACATCCTTCGACGCCGTGACATCCAAATTCGGATGTCACAACGTTTTTCCATGTTTTTGGTACAGTCCTGATGAGGAGTGCCCGGGTGTACCTAAATTAAATGGATGTCATAGCATACCATGAGTCTGATGAAGAATACAGCAAAATTTTGAAAAAATTTTGACGCCAAAATTTCCTTGTATATTGGCGCGAGTATATTCAAGAATCGATCCAATTGATATTCATCACTCTGTGACATCCAATGTATATTTTCATCTTAATTGCACGCACTCGTAACATCCGTTAAAGCGACAACCTTGCATTATGCCTATTTTATTTATTAAATTTGGTTTATTTTTTATTTTGGGGCGGCTGTTGCTATGTGGTCCAGCGATTCACTTGACTTGCATCTTTGTAAAAATATTTAAAAATGTTGGCATAATAAATAATGTTAGCTAACTTATTGGGAACATAAATATAAAATATAAATAAATATTTCTTCATGTACCTCAGAGCAAAAGTGAATTAACTAACGGACTTGGATAGGGACTTGATACTATTTGTGAATTTCTATCTCCGTCCTCCTTTTTACCACGTAGTTAAAGTCAAATGAGTAAAAAGAGCGCTAAATTTTAATCTAGCTACGTCAAAACGTACTGATTTATAATAGTATATTTTTAACTCTATTCAGTGATTTTTTTACAAAAACAAATCTGCTGAAATAAATTAGAATTCTTATAAATCAATCAATACATATATACTGGGTGGGCCAAAAAAAAACGCACAATTTTTTTCATTATACCATCGATTTTAATGGGACAAACTGCGCTTGGCAGAGAATTAATCAGAGTTTTGACTAGCTATAATTATTTGTCAGCGATCTCAAAATCCAAGATGGCGGACAATATTAAAATTTACCCTTTAAAGATGCTGGTTTATTCTTATGTTGCAAACACGTTTGAATTATTTTTTTAAATTAGTAGAAAAGCTGCGTTCTTGCCACGCACAAGGTATGAATCAGCAAAATCGGTTTGATGGCATTTATTTCCTTCCATCCTGGTAAGAATTGATTGTTTCTTAAAGATCATGATCAAAATTTATCGCCATCTTAAAATTTAAGATGGCGGACAGAATCATACTTGATTCTTAAAAATGGTGGGTTTATTCTTATTTTCTGGAAATATTTTAGATTTTTTTTAATTTATAGAAAAGCACTACTTTTCCCACGCACAACAAGGTACAAATTAGCAAAATCGGTGTATTGGTTCTCAAAAAACCTATTTCTGTTTTCGTCATTGTGTTACAGATTATACGATTGCATTACCAATCCTGTCTGCATTCATTTCCTTATAAATTATTATTACCAAACCGATTTTAGTGAAATAAGAAAAATGATGGTGAGAATTGATTGTTCTTTCAAGGTTATAATCGAAATTTGCCGCCATTCTAAAAGTTAAGATGTTGGACAGAACCATACTTGATCCTTCAAAGAGGCACTTTTATTCTTATTTTTCGAAAATGTTTTAGTTTTTTTTTTATTAATTTGTTGGAAAGTACCACTTTTCTCTCGCTTAATAAAGTACAATTTAATAAAATCGGCGAAGTGGTTCTCACAAAATCTGATTTTGTACAATTGTTTTACAAGTTATGCGATTGCATTGGCAGTTTCTGTCCGACATCTTAAATTCTAAGATGGCGGCAAATTTCGATTATAATCTTTAAAGAGCAATTTTTTGTGTTTCACTAAAATTGGTAGAATTTATAAGAAAATTAATGTAATCTCTAAAACAATGGTTGAAACAAAAATAGATATTTTGAGAACCACCACACTGATTTTAATAATTTTTACCTCGTTGTGTGGGGAAAAAAGTAGTGCTTTTTCATAGATTAAAAAAAATCTAAAACATTTTCGGAAAATAAGAATAAACACGCCATTTTAAAGAATCAAGAATAATTCTATCCGCCATCTTAAAATATAGGATGGCGATAACTTTGATCATGATCTTAAAAAAGCAATCAATTCTCACCAGGATGTTGTTTATTTCCACTAACATCGGTTCAGTAGTAATGAATTTATAAGTAAATAAATGCAGACATGATTGGCAAGCAATCGTATAATATGCAAAACAATGGTTGAACAAAAATATTTTTTTATAGAACCACTGAACCAATTTTGCTGAATCGTACCTTGTCGTGCCAGGGAAGAACGCAGCTTTTTTACTATTTTAAAAAAATAATTAGAACATATTCACAACAACAGAATAAACGAGCATCTTTCAAAGGTACATTTTAATTTCGTCCGCCATCTTGGATTTTGAGATGGCAGACAAAAAATGATAAATTAGTCAAAACTCTGATTAATTCTTTGGCAAGTGTAGTTTGTCCCATTAATATCGATTGTATAGTTCAAAAGTTATAATAAAAAAAATGTCCAGGTTTTTTTGGCCCACCCTGTAAAAGAAACGAGTTCAGAAACTGCTTAACCGATTTTATAGGACCCCCCCCCCCTAATTGCGCCTCTAATATATTTATTTATTTATTTCCAAGGAGTAGCACATATAAGAAAAATTTAGAAGAATAATTTAGGTACCTAACAAAAAGTAACATATGGGTTAGCCGATTTGGAAAAAAAAATATAGATATAAAAGAAAAGAAAATGGGAATAAATTGCTAGACTGAATAATGAAAATCTTATATTTTTATTTTATATTATTTGCATAATAATTAAGGGCCTTAATTCTGCCAAAGTGGCGCCAGCGTCAGTAAATAAAACATATCCAGCTAGGTATAGAGCTACATAATTTATCAAAAATTCGCTGAACATAGGTAAGTACCTAGTCCAGATTATCTAGATTTTTTTTTTTAATCTGGGCCATTTTTTGTGTACCGAGCAAAGCCGATTAGTAATCAGTTTCTATGTGACTATGCTTGGGGGTGCTTCGCACCTCCCAGTTTACGTCTTGGAGGTGCCCTAGCTAAGGACACTCATCGTAAAGGCAAGCTTTATAGGAAGCAAAGCTAACGTCAAGCTTTATATTTTTTGGTTATTATTTTTGACATGTTTTCCTCGGTTTCGCATTGGCAGTTCTGTTTTATTTTGAAGATGTTGTTTTACACAGTATGAAGGTACCTAAACTATATATATTTATGTAATAAAAAAGTTATGCTGCAAACTATCTTAAAACTGTATCATTATTAAATAGATCTTTAGACTATGTTAAAACCACATTTTTAAAATAACAACGAGCCGCCAATATCAAATCAGAGTTAGGCTTCGCTACCTGTAAAGCTTGCGTGACGATGAGTGACCTTAGCCCTAGCCCCTTACTACCCCCGTAGTGGGCGCCTCTGTAGGTATTCTATTTTTGCAAATGGCCGGTCCGCAATCGGCCAGGCCTGGGCTGAGTTGAGTATGTATACTTCGATTTAAATTTGTCTCTCTGTGACATCCACACTTACATAATTATGTTTTCGTTTTATTTGTGACCCCGCGTAGAAATCGAGCAAAAGCTGTTCCGGCAAAGTGTTTTTTTGTTTTTAATCAAAGTTTATTGAATTTAAATGTAAGTAGATCTGAGGGCACGGCAGTGCCTCGCCAAGTTCGCGCGCCGTAACCATCTTTTAGATCTCCATGGAGTTAACAACCCCTCCAAGTTTCATGGAATTCCATAAAGTAGTAAAGTAGTTACGAAATTTCAAAAAACGTCGAAATTGCCATTCACTGACTCTCTCATGTATAGATCATCAATATTCTACTATACTTCCAGACATGCTACAAAGCTGAAATTTGGCAGACTGATAGAAATTATGACCAAACCCCTGGAAAAAATCATAAAACCCCAAAATTTTAATTTACTCCCCTCCCCTATACATTTAAAGTTATGTAAAAGTAGCATCATCGCCCACTTCCAGAAATGATAGAGAGTTGAGCTTTGGCAGACTGATAGGACCTATGATAAAACTATAGGAGAAAATCAAAAAACCCCAAAATTTTAATTTACTCCCCTCCCCTATACATTTAAAGTTATGTAAAAGTAGCATTGCCCACTTCCAGAAATGCTAGAGAGAAAAATTAAAACACCCCAAAATTCTAATTTACTTCCTTCCCCTATAAATGTAAAATTATGTAAAAGTAACACTGCCCACTTCCAGAAACGCTAGAGAGCTGAACTTTTTAAGACTGAAAGACAATATGATAAAACTATATGAAAAAATTTAAAACCTCCAACATTTTAATTTACTGCCCTCTCCTATAAATGTAAATTTATATTAAACTAACATTGCCCACTTCCAGAAACGCTAGAGAGCTGAGCATTGGAATGCTGATAGAAATTATGATAAAACCATAGGAAAAAATTCTCCTCTATAAATGTAAAGTTATGGAAAAGTAAGATTACCCACTTCCAGAAACGCTAGAGAGCTGAGCATTGGATGACTGATAAAACTATAGGACAAAATTTAAAAACACGACAATTTTAATTTATTTCCCTCCCCTATACATGTAAAAGTAACATTGTGCACTTTCAGAAACGCTAGAGAGCTGAGCTTTGGAAGGCTGATGGGAACTACGACAAAACCATGGACAAAAATTTAAAAAACCTCAAAAATTTTTACTACTTTAAAAATTAACTATTATTCAATTCCTTTTAAAAAAAGTGAAATCATAACAAAAACATTTCATGTAAAAAAAGCCAAATACGCGAAAATGGCATTCCGTAAAAAGAATTGAGATAAAAGTAAAGCCAAGTTCTCCAATACAAATTTCAAAATGAAAGGTTCAGACAGACAGACAGACGGCGCAACAAAAAAGTTTCAAAATCAGCTGAAACGCAAAGAAATATAAACTCACACTACTATAGTATAGTAGTCGTGTGAGCTAAAATCGTGGGGCGCTTTGTGCCATATTTTCTTTGTATATCGAGAGCCCGACGTTTTTTCACAATAATACTAGTATTTTTCGTTCATTATTGTGTTCAACTAATATTAAGAATTATTTTTAACTGTTTAGTTTGAAGCGTGTTTTTTAGTTTTTTTAACTATATTCATTTTTTACTTTTTAGTTTAATGTGCTGTGAAATCGTGTTTTTTAATTAACTAAGTACGTCGGTATACTGGCAAAATACACTCAAAGTCATTTTTGTTAGTTTTTGAGCCATGGTGAAACCTGGCCGTTACAACCAAATTTAAAAAATACATTAAATCACAGACTTCATAAAATCTATAAAATATTACTAAAATTTCAAAAAATAACTTTTTTTACATAGGTACTTACATACGTTCTCCAATATTCAATCCATAAATAATGTCAAATTCAGGAGTTTCTCAATGAAATCAAATGTCTCAAATGTTGTTCCTAATTTCAAAACTTCTTAAAATGCGATTTTCTCAAAACTAACTTTTTGACTTAGTGTATGTTGCCAGTATACCGATGATTTATTTTCACAATAATACTAGTAACAATAAAAATAAAATATCCTGATCAGGATAATGAGAAAAACTTAATAAGGAATATTTCTTGTGGGGAGGGGAGCGAGACCTCATTAAGCCATATGTTAACCTATTTTATTGTTTTATTCCTGAAATATATGAAAAATGTCTGCGAAATTATTAATTTTGGCGTTGTTACCGGTTCTTGATAAGTGTATACAAAGTCTAAATTAAATTTGTTCGTTTTTGCAAAATTCTTAGGCTTGGGGGGGGGGGGAGCGGATCTCCGAAGTACCCCCAAGGGTGTGCCTGGAAAATTATTGTATTGTCACCGGTTCTTAATCAGTGTACAAAGTTTAAATTAAATCTGTTTGTTTAAAGTAGGTCAAAATCTAGTCCAAAGGAGTCAGTTACAAACATACATACCTACCTACAAACATACAGGTGAAGCTAATAAAAGCGTGTCAAAAATAAGAAATTACAAAATTTTTATTTAAAACTTGTTATTTCCCCACAATTTTTATTCTGGTAACGGAGTTTTCAGAAATTGAGTAAAAATCTGATTTGAAAAAAAAATTAAGCGACCTAAACATCCAGAACTACTGCGTTTTTCAGATAGCTGTACGTAAGTTTTGGTACCTAGGCTGGGTCTTGGGTCGAGATGGTCCCATTTAAAAATGAACAAAATCCACCTAACCCAAGTCAAATAAAAGGGTGGGGATAGATTTTAAAAATTTGAGTTTATGTGAAAATATGGCGTGTGTGATATCGAACGAAAGGCAATTGAGTCTGCAGTTAAACAAAATACATTTTAGTTTATTTTAAAAAAGGGTAGGGGTAAATGTCAAAGATTAGAGTTTAAATGAAAATATGGCTTGTGTGGTATTAAACGAAAGGTAATTGTGTCTGGATTTAAACAAAATACATTTTAGTTTAAAAAAAAAGGTAGGGGTAAATTTAAAAAATTAGAGTTTAGGTCAAAACATGGCTTGTGTGGTATCAAACGAAAGGTATTTGAGTCTGGAGTTGAATAAAATATTTTACAGTTTTTAGTTATACTGTCATAAATAAGTTTAAATTCGGATCATTTTACTATAGTTCAATGAATAGAGCCAAAATAGGGGGGTTACCCTACAAAAGGTCCGGTAGTTCTGAATTTTGGATGTGTTGGTAAGAGAGCTTAGGGGTCAAACACCTCCTTAAACTAACCACCTCTTCCAAAACCCCCCCAGACCCCCCAAAATCTAACATATTTAGGTTTTCCCAAATTTTCTTAAAAAATACGCTTCTAAGAGAAAAATATGTAATATACTTTATTGTAGACAATGACATTTCCTTTTGAAAAAGGTACAACTCGATGGTGGTCAACTATTTATAAACTCTTTAGCGGCGTCCGTTAATTGAAGTAATTTAAAAAAGTAAAAAAATATCCATGTTTTTTCCATGATTTATTCGATTTTTTTTTAAACCAAGGTTTATAGAACAAAATGTGTTATACATTATTGTAGCAAATAAAATTTCCTTTAAAATGCTGTACAAGAAAGTCGGATTGGTTTCATGGTTATAAATTCAGAGGCGCCCGTAAATTTAATCAATTTTAAAAAATCACAATATAAAATATTTTTGTTACAAGTTTTATCTAATTTTTTCAAAAACTAAGCCTAATTTAAAAAAATGCTATATTTAAAAATACATTTAAAGAATGGATTTTGTAGCTGATAAAATTTTCTACAAGATATGTTCTTGGGACTTTTACCCTAGAACAAAGTATTTCGGAGCTTATGCCGTCTAAAGTAGAAAAAGTCTAAAAATTTGCCCAAGCACGTGATTTTGTCATTTTTGGAAATTACCTAGCTCCGTTACTACTACTCGCAGAACAACCATAGTACCACCCAATTGTAGATAATTATATCTTCTTCTAATTTCTTTTTGCGATTTAGTGTACTGTAACGAAGTTACAGGCCAAAAACTACAAAAAGTGCCAATTGTTGATGGTTTTTTCAAGATGGCGGAGGAAGGGGTGGGGGTGACGAAAACTCAGATTTTTAGCTACCCTTTCGACCTTAATAACATATCCAAAATTCAGAACTACCGGACCTTTTGTAGGGTAAAACTCCTCTATTCATTGTACTACTATAGCAATAACCAACATTGCTGCGCTTGCACTAATTTCGTCTATAAAAGCCGATGCTGGATAATAGACCGGCATCACTCTAGCAAGTGATCAACCCAGTATACCACTGAAATACGTGGTCCCTACTAAACACACCCAGTACACCACTGAAATACGTGGTCCCTACGAACCTAGTACACCACTGAAATAATGTGGTCCCTACTTAACATACCTAAGTAAAACCTCACTATGGTGGATACGCTTTATGGCCCATAAGGCCAACTCTCTACGGCCTATAAGGTCTATTTCTTATGGCCCCTAGGTCAACTCTCTCCAGCCAGCATCCCTCTTTTTACATTATTTAATTATTTATAGCAATAACCTCTATTCCTGTTAATCTGTTTTCTTATATAAAATACATGTATAAATGTGGATTGTTTATACTTAATTTTCATATTCCCCTAAATCCCTCAGTCACAAGGGCACTAAATAACCTTGTGACATATATGGTAGAGATACCACTTGTCACAAATATAGTCGTGGCAATATTAGCTTACACGTACACTATAATTAAAGTACCTGGTGTGAGCGTAGGTGCCCATATATTAGCAGAGTGTTTTTTTTAGTCCTTGCTGTATATTCATCTTGTAAGCCTATTATGACATCAATAACGTGCTTGTATATTTCATTTGTTATTTTCTTCCCCGTGACATCCAGTGTATATTTTTCTTATTTGCATAGATATACCTGTAACATATTTGCACACATTTGTGACATCCCTAACGTCTTTGTATATTTTATTTGTTATTTGTTTTCTAGTGACATCCAGTGTATATTTCTTATTTTTATGGAGGTACTTGTTACATCCGTTATTTTTATGAAACATTGGCAACATTGCTGGATGTCACAAGTTAACACAAATATTTAGGGATGTTACAACGTCAAAATTTTTTGTATATACAATGGACGCCACAAAGATATAAAAAAAATTATTTCTAAGTTTGTGAGTTTATACAAATATTTTTATGGAATTAAAAATAAAATATTTTTTATTACATTTCATATTTTTTATTTTTGGATAACACCAGGTTTTAAAGTGGATGTCACAAAAACCGACTTTTTGCTGGATGTCACAAGATACAACGGTCGAGTATATATATATATATATATATATATATATATATATATAACATAATAATTATATACGTGCTAATACAAAATATTTTGCACTTAAAATTAATGTGGACAATATTGGGTACCTTATAAAATCCACAGAAAAATAATAATGTATAACTAATAACTATATAAGTATTATATAAACCTTAATAATTAAAAATTAAAAATTTATAATTTTTAGAACATACGTTTTAAAACTATATATTGATTTACTCGCATATCCCTAATATAGTGTGGGCAAAATTGTCGGTTTGCTTAAGGGGTAAATTATAAAATGACGTAAAAACATTAGATGAGCTTGTCCACCCTGCTGAGTTTCTTATTGTGTCAATATTGACACCTAACCGAGATGCGGCCGAAGTTGAAGCATGTCGTGTACTATGACCCGAAAAAATACTTGTATCTATGCCACTTAACTTTAAAACTTTTTTCAGCCAGCGCCCAATAGTTTGTGATGTCTCTTTATGATAGGGCTTCTTAAATGTTAACAATAAAGGATTTTCATTTTTATCTCTGCAATTTTTTGTTTTTTCTAAATAAAAATTAATGGTAGACTTAGTACAGAGTTCAGGCATTTTCTCAAATTTACAGAAATTAAACCATGGTTGCAATTTATTTTTTCCCGAAGTTTTTATTTTATCGGATATTTTTATGCTAATGAATGTGTCAGTTATCTTTATATTTTCTAATTTAATTTTTGAAATAGTTTGGGCTCGATGCCCTGTCGTCAGGGCCAGTAACATTACCAACTTGAGAGTCAATTTTTCTAGGCTTAGTAACTCCAAAGGATATTGATTTTTTAAGTAGTTTAATACGATTTGAGGATCCCATGTTGTACTATATTTGGGTTTTGGTGGTTTTAAATTATAAATGCCTTTAAGAAACCTTTTGATAATGTTTTCGTCATTGATATTGGGTGGGTTTATTAGGTTTATTGCTGAGCGGCAAGTGTTAATTGACGAATAGGAAAGTGAATTTTTGAATTGTTCCTGTAGAAAGGTTATAAAGTTTGATAAATTATATTGGAAAATGTCAAACCCCTGTTTGTTGCAGTAACTCCACCATCTCTGATAAAAAGTATTATATTGCTTTAGTGTCCCTTCGCTTATAGAAGATAAGATTAAAAGTATTATATTGCTTTAGTGTCCCTTCGCTTATAGAAGATAAGATTATTGGAATTGCGTTTTCTGGAACGCCTCGTAGTAGCATGGATCTCCGGATAATTTGCCGGCAACCAATGTAAGGCTCCGATGGAGTGGGTGCGGGCTCCTAAAAGGAGAAAGTAACAAGAGTTCTTCAGGACCAAAGTAAGCCGGACTTTCAATCAGCAATTTTTTTAAAGTTGTGAACCAATTTTGGGAAGGCCAGTTGGGTACGAGTAAAATTCCGGTTGCTTTTTCTGTTATTATTTTATTATTATTATTATTTTTAAAACACGTGATATCAATGAAAATGGTGGAAAAGCATAAAAGAAAAAACAATTCCAAATTAAGGTAAAAGCGTCAACGTACGTAGACTCGGGATCTGGATGCCATGATACGTAAATTGGGCATTTTCTATTTAATTTTGAAGCAAATAAGTTTGTTTTAACTCGTATTCCGTTTCAATGGCTCTAGATCGTGACTCAGCATCTGCCGTAATATTTTCTTTGGTGTTTATGTAAGAAGCAAAAACAAAATTATTTTTGCTTTCGCACCAATTCGAGATAGCGTTATCTGGTTTAATTTGCTGAATTGCACGCTGCCTTTTTTATTGATACACGCTATTGCCGTCTTGTTATCGATCTTTAAAAGGATGTTTATATTTTTTAATTTTTTACCGAATGACTTGAGTGCGTAAAAACCATGAATGGAGTTACCTTCATAGGTCCCACCCCACCCTGATTTTGAGGCATCTGTATAAAAAGTGGCTGTAAAAGTTTTAGAAATTTCAATTTTTTGAACAGAATTTAGAATGTTTTTAATCCACCAATCAACATCGGACATTATTTGTTCCGGTAAAGTTATTAAGGAATGATAAGTTTTATATTTTTTAAGGAGCAAATATTTTGTTCTTTCAAAATTTTTCATATGTGCCCAGCCGTACTTTATGGCCGGACAGGCTGCTACTAATGTTCCTATGATACTAGAAAACTTTTGATTTGTGCAAGTTGGGTTATGTTTTAAAGAATTAAGACAATTAATTATTTTTCCCTTTTTCTCCTTGGAAATTGACATTAACATTGATTTTGTGTTAAAACCGAAGCCTAAAAAAATTAGTTCTTGGGTTGGCTCTAGTGTGCTTTTTTTTTCGTTAAGTATAAAGCCTAATTTGCACAATAATTGTGTAGCTCTTTTGTTGCTAATTTACACTGCAAATATGACGATTCCATAAAAAGTATATCGTCTAGATAAATTACACGTGTGCTATCCCTCTGTCTGAATAGTGTTACAATAGGTTTCATCAATTTCGTAAATAAATACGGCGCAATGTTTAAACCAAAAAGGGAGGCAGGTGAACTCATAAATTTGATTGTTAAATGAAAACCGAAGATATTTTTTATACTTTTTATGAATTGATATTAAATAATACGCATCCTTTAAATCAATTAGTGAGATATGAATTTTTTGAAGTAACCTAGTGACGTTGCGATAATCTTCCAATTTAAAGTGTGGTGCTTCGATGAATTCATTTAGGTTTTTTTAAATTTAAAATAAACCGATACTCTCCATTTGGTTTTTTCCTAAGAAAATATGTTGATAAAAACTGGCCTGGTTTCCTTTTGCCTTTAGATATTGCGCCTATTTTTAAAAGTTTATGTATCTGTTCAGTATAACGAAAATTTGTTCATTTGTCAACTCAAAATTTTAATATTTTTACTATTTTATTTTACCATTAACACTATATTTAAAATCCATGTAATTTTATAGTAACGATATTATTTTTTTTACCCCCACCACTGTTACTAAAAAATGGTCATTTTTTAACTCTTGACTTAATTACCTTTCATTTGATACCCCACAAGCCATATTTTGCCTACAGTGATCAGTTTTTTTTTAAAAAACTACCCCTTTTCACGGTTATTATTAAGTAGACTTTGACCATTTTTAAACACATGTAACCAAAGCTTTAACACAACATACACACCAAATTTGATCAAAATCAGCCAAGTACTTTTGGAGTTATATGGGTTTTCAACTGATTTTTAAAAAGTACCCCTTTTGTTAGCTTCTGTAGGGTTAATTTAATTTTTTTTTAATGTAGTTAACTAGAGCTTACCTATATAGTTTGTCCCAAATTTTATTGAAATTGGGCAATTAGATTTTAAGTTAAAGGCCTTTAATCATTTTTTAGAAACTACCCCTTTACTTAGCTTTCAGGGGGTTTACGTCAACTAGCTTTTGCAGGGTATCACCAGATGTCATACCCAGTGTATGTACAAATTTTTATTAAAATCACTTAAGTAGTTCTTCATTTATAGACGATTTAAGCATTTTAAAAACTACCCCTTTTACAGGCTTCTAGGGGGTTCGTGGTCACCATTTTTATACACAGCCAGTATGAGCCCAAATCCAGTTTACACAAAAATTTTCATGAAAATCGGTCCAGTAGTTAGGGAGTTATAAACAAAAAAACGGTAGTACAGTAAGGCAATTGGGGGGCTTTTTCCAGTGGCGTGCGTGTGAATGTTGGGGGGGTAGGGCTAGGGGGGATTGTACCCCTCCCCAAAAAAAATTAGATATCCTTCTAAAAGTGATCTAATTATAACATTTTAGGAAGAATTTAGCACCTAACCGTGTATCTAAACCCTCTTAAAAGCTGTTTAGGTACGCCACTGGCCCTAACTGCCTCTCAGTACTACCGTTTTTTTGTTTATAACTCCCTAACTACTGGACCGATTTTCATGAAAATTTTTGTGTAAACTGGATTTAAGCTCATACTGGCTGTGTGGTGACCACCAACCCCCTAGAAGCCTGTAAAGGGGGTAGTTTTTAAAATACTTGAATCGTCTATAAATGAATGCAGACAGGATTGGCAATGCATCGTAGAATCTGTAAAACAATGGTTGAAACAAAAATAAATTTTTTGAGAACCACTACATCGATTTTAATAATTTGTGCGTCGTTGTGTGAGGGAAAAGTGATTTTCTATAAATGAAAAAAAATTTCGGAAAATAAGAATAAACACGCCATTTTGAAGAATCAAGTATGATTCTGGTCGCTATCTTAAATTCCAAGATGACGGAAAATTTCAAACACATTCTTTAAAGGGCAATCAATTCTCACTACGATTTTTGATACTATGTACTAATGAATTTCTAAGGAAATAAATATACATACATAATTGGCAAGGCAATCATATAATATGCAAAACAATGGTTGAAACAAAAATATTTTTTTAGAACCACTAAACCGGTTTTTCGGATTTGTACCTTGTTGTGCAGCTTTTTCATTGATTTAAAAAAATAATTAAAACATGTTCGCAACACATGAATAAACGAGCATCTTTGAACATTTTAATTTCGTCCGCCATCAAGTGCAGTTTGTCCCATTAAAATCAATTGTATAGTTCAAAAGTTATAATGAAAAAAAAATTCAGTTTTTTTTTGGCGCACCCGGTATTCCTACATACCTAAAACGTGGGTAAAGTAACATTTCTGCACTTGATTGCAGGTTAAACAACTAACGCGTTGTTCGGCCATTTACAAATGTCTACGTATTTTTATTGATTTTCGCTTGTGGCGAAAATCAATTACTTGAGCCGCCTCGGTCGTAACATTATTTTTGCAATTCAGGGACTAAAAACGCATTTTAGTCCCTCATTTTAGGGACTAAAATAGTACTTTTTATCCCGGGGACTAAAATATTTTACTCCCGGGGACTAAAATATTTTAGTCCCTGGACCCGAATTCATGGTTTTTTCAAATTTTACATTTTTGTATTTGGGAGCATCTAAAAATAGGCCTATACACTATCAATATAAACTACTTAGCCTAATCTATACATTCCTACGTTATTTGACATTATTATTGTTTGTTATATTGATATTCAAAATAGCGCCGCTACAGCCAACTAAATGAATCAATGATCGTGGATCTGAATCGATTTCGCTTCGCTGTTGGTTGAGGTTGATGTTTTGCAGTGGAGATCCGAAAATTGCTGGTTCGGTGTGATCAGTGCTGCTGTCTTCGTTGATTGTGGGTTCTGGAAAATTGCATACTGTTACGGTACGTGATTGGCCTTGGCTTTTATGACTCTTGACATCTGTCCTCAAGTTTTGACTGAATATTTTATCCGCCACATTTTTTTTGTTTTCGATTGATTGCTCAACATACCCTTCAGCAACGGTAGCACTTTTCCAACCACCGTATCTTTTGAGCTGGTCAATATTCGCTCCAGAATCTGCTAAAAGGGAAGCAGAGGTACGCCTGAAGCAGTGTCCTGTGTATGAAACGGCCTCTGGCAGGTTCAGGAAGGCAGCTATTTTTCGCGGGAAAAGCCCAAAAGTATTCTTTCCAACAGGTTGTGATAAACATTTGCCGTCTTTATAGCCAATGAAATATCTCGATATTGTCAAATTTGTTGGTCTCAGAGCCATGTAGGATTTACAGATTTTCACTACGTCTGTAGCGTTGCTTTCTTTGGAGTTCTTCACTATGAAGCATCGGTCAGTTTGATTTTTCGTGTTTCGAACTGTGACAACAAGATGAAAATCTTGGACTTGAACATCTTCATTTTGTAGCTGGCACAGTTCAACACCCCTGCATGCACCGGCAACTCCCATTATCAACGCCACCTGGAAAAAAAAGATTTTTCAGTTACTAAGTAGCAATACAATTTTTTGTACAAACTACGTAACCTGATAGCAACAAATGATATTTCGAATCAGTGACGTTAACATGGTTCAAAATAATGTAAAAACAGTTCACTTTACCTTGATCATCAAATATTCTTGATTTGGTGCTTCCTGGAGGAACTGCTGGATATGATCCATGTCCAGTATTCGAGACTTCTTTGGGCGGTAGCCATCCCCATTTCTTTTCAAAAATGCCTTCAATTTTTAATATTTTCCAATGTCCAAACTTTTTTCAACGATCAGCTTTGATTTAATCATTGAATAATGTGACCAAACCGATGAAGCCTTCAAATTTTTCGCATGATGGAAGAAATATGCAAGAAGTACCTTCTCCTGTGTAACATCAGCAACATCCTTAGCTTGACACCAATCCAGGAAATGTTTGTATTGTTTTTCATATATTTTCTCCGATTTAGCGGGCAGCAGTGCCTTCACTGCCTCTGCGGCAGCTGTATCAATATCTATTTTTTTACTTTTGGGAACGTACTAGCAAATCGCAGAAATCTCCACGGCGTTGTTTGTATTTTAACAGTTATTTTATGGTACCTTGACAACACCCTGACAACCAAGTATTATCCAAGGCTATCTAAGAAATATCAACTGACTTAACGTCAGAGAATGAATGGTACTTTATTGGTTGTCACATTTTATAGGCCAATCAATAGTGCAGTGGAGATGACTTTCTTTTCGAAAAATTTAATTAAAAATTTGAATGAAACTATGCCCAGAATTGCTCCCTGCGGTCGGGCTACAAACATTTCGCCTCGGGATAAAAAGTATCACTTTAGTCCCTGGGTATATAATGTACTATTTTTTTTTTATTTTTTTTTTATTCCGTCCCTAGCACCCCTAGTGTATCGCGCTCGAATTTTGACGCTTACTCGGGAACGCTTCGACGTAGAAGGATGAAATTTGGCGCACTGATTAAGAACTTACGGGAGACCAAAAATGTCAATTTTGGGTCAAATCGGAAAATTTCAAGTAGGGGAAATAGGGGAAAAACCGTCAAAAAGTGACTTTTTTTGATGTACCTCCGTTGGCACACCATAAGTGTCCAGGGGATTATTGTAGAAACTTGAGAATTTGCACAAGTATACTCTTATGTGTGGTCAGGAAGCCTATTGTTTTTCAGCCATATCGGAAAGTCAAGTCAAGTGCCCCATTTTGGGGCTCTTTTGAATCCCTGCAGTGACGCATTTTCACTATACAATAAAATTGGTCAGAATTTCACTGTTTATTTGCCGTTTTTTAAAATATATCTGGTCATTACTCCAAAACTGTTTAACCCATTTTAACCAAATTTTAAACATTTGCGGACCTAAGGGAGTGTTCGGTAACCGTATAGTTGGTTTTTAAAATTAGTTTTTGGTTTTTGAGTTTTGAGGATTTTTCAAAAACTAAGGTTTTTGCAGTCAAAAATACTGAATCGAGAAATTTTTTTGCCCTTACACTTTTTGACAGTTCTCGAACTGCTATCTTTTTAAGAAAATACCAAAATATTTTCTAAAAAAAGTTTAATAAAAATCTTATAAAATTACAGGAATTTGCAAATATTTTTTAAAATATTATTGCAATAATAATAGGATTAATTTCATGTTAAAGAGCAGAACAAAATCTATAAAATGACATATGTCATTTTTAAGTTATGGCAAATTTTATGTCCGTAGGTTTATTTTTAAATTATATACCGCGAGAAATATTGGTAAAGAGTTAACGAAATACAATATTTTAGACAAATTGGTTAAAAATGAAACTCTTTTTGGTGCACTGTTTTTGTGGCATGAGAGGAGCAGGAGCTACAATTCGTTACATTATAAAAAATTATCTGGGACCTATGGTTTTTTAAATTTAACGCAAAATGTTTAAAAAGCTCCATAAATTTCAAGTATTTTTATTTAAAACAATTACAATATCTTCAAAACTATGCCTCAGATTTTGACGTAAGTTACACCATTCGCTTACTCAGACCTTTTTACATAATAATCAGTCAACAGTTTTTTCATTTTCATAGAGCGCGCTTAACAAAGTAACCAGAAATAAAAATTATCTTGTAGATATCAAGAAATTCGCAAATGCCACATTAAACTATAGTAAAGTAATACTTTCATTTTAAAGAGCAGAGTAAAATTTGCAAAATACCAGATGTAATTTTTAAGACAGTGTCTAATTTTAAGTTCCTAGGGTAATTCTTTGGACTATATATTATGCAAAATGTTTGGCAAAAACTAATATTAGGTAGTATTTTACATGACAAATGCAACGGATAAAAGTGACCTTAATATTTTTTAAAGCAATAAGTTTTTTGCTTGACCGAAGTGAGAGCTACATATTTACAAGACGCTAGCGCTACCAAGTCTACTTCCAATCCCTGGCTTCGCATGCGTAGGTCTAACAATATTATTTACCTCATGTATTAGAATCGATGTACAGGGTGATTTTCACTTGAATGATTCTAACCACATGAAAATAGAAAGTTTCAAAAACCTAACCTAACGAAACCTAATCAGATCTAACCGAACCGAACCAAAGCAAACTAAACCAATATTTTTTTCAAAAAAAAACTTTCCTGACTTCCTACCTGGGATGCTAGAGGATGTGAATCCGAACCGGACCGTACCGAACCGAACCTATCCAAACCTAACCCTACCCAACTAAACCTAATTAGCAGTACGTGTTGTAGTTTAGTTTGGTTAGGTTAGGTTAGGTTTGGTTCAGTTTAGTTAGGTTCGGTTTGGTTCGGTTCGGATTCACATCCTCTAGGATCCCGGGCAGGAAGTCAGGAAAGTTTTTTTTTTGAAAAAAATTATTGGTTTAGTTTCCTTCGGTTCGGTTAGATTTGATTAGGTTTTGTTAGGTTAGGTTTTTGAAACTTTCTATTTTCATGTGGTTAGAATCATTCAAGTGAAAATCACCCTGTATGCATCTATTCTAAGACATGAGGTAAATAATATTGGTAGATCTGCGCTTGCGAAGCCAGGGATTGAAAGTGGACTTGGTAGCGCTAGCGTCTTGTTACATATTTTAGCAATAAAAAGGCACTTTTATTATATTATCTTAAAATTAAATTAAATTATTCGATTAATTATTATTAAAGTACAGTGATAATAACAGTTAGCAGTTGTAAGGGGCTGACAAAGGCAAATAATAAGTTAATAAATAAATTAATCATAGTTTTGACTAATTTATAACGTACTTTAATTTAAAATAAGGTAAAAATTTATTAAATGGTACATGGTTTATTTTTAAATCAGTGTCCAATTTCAAGCTTCCAGGGTAATTTTTGGATAACTATATTTAAAAAGAAAAAAATTTTTCGTGGTTAAAGCATATACAAAAAGGTTTTGTTTCTCTTGTATTTTTTCGTGGGCAAAGTTTCATTTGGTAGATGTCGCTACATGTGTTTAAAGAATAAGGTGTCGCATGCATTATTTTTCATTTCTCTTACCAATATCGTAAGATGAGATTTATATCTGTCTCTCTAGCGAAAGAGTTAATAGGTGTCCATTAGGTCTTGAACCCCGTGAGTGTACAGCTTTCGAGCTGCCCACGGAAAAAATACAAGAGAAACAAAACCTTTTTTATACCTGCTTATCCACGAATATTTTTGTTCTTTTTGGTCACGGATTCTTTTTAGTCACGGATCCTAAACTGTAACGTTTTAAATATATTTCGCAAAACAATAATAATGGGATATTACCTTCAAATGCAGTGGATAAAAGTGAATTTGATTTTTTTCTTAAAGAAATAGGTTTTTAGCATGAGCGAGGCCCAAAGGAATGTTATGTATAGTTTTTGCAAAGTCAGTTGAACAAAGGTTAAAGCCGACCATCGGCATATCCTTTAAAGAAAGTTACATGGGCGGCGGTAGATATACTCATGAAAATTATTTCATTTAATTATGGCGTAAACTAAAGAAATAAAAATAGATAATAAAACTTTCTATTCCTACACCTACAGAAACGACACTGATTTATTTTATAACTCTGCATACTGCCGACTAAAGGGGTCCCGAAACAATGAAAGCAATTAAAAGCGGATCTCAAAAAAATCTGCCAATCAGGTGTCTTTTATCCACCTGTGCTGGGTCGATCAGAAAACACAAACTTTGTGCTCGGACCGCAAAGAGTCGCGCCTTTTCTCTGTCGGTAGGGTACCAGGAAGTTTTTATATGAATTTGCATAACTTTTGAAGGGCAGATTAAAGCAAAATTTCATGAAATCGATAGAACCCCGTATTAGGAGCATTTTAGGTGACTCTGCAAAAACTATAACTCTCCAATTGAATTTTTTAAATTATGCGATTTTTCAAAAACTATGTAGATTTTTGCAGCCACAATACTAAATCGAAATTTTTGCCCTTTCACTTTTTTGCAGTTCCTAAGCCGCTATCTTTTTAAGAAAAGACCCCTGTTCAACGATGTATTGGTCGATGACATTAGGACAAGCAAGTAGCTCTTCAGTGGCGTCCGTCAATTGGGATTATTTCGAAAAAACATGTTTATTTTAGGTTTTATAAAATTTACTCAAAAATTACACTTTTTTTATTGTAGAATATATAATTTCCTTATAAAAGCTTTAATATAATGTGGGGTTTATTTCACAGGTAAGCCTACAGGGGCGTACTTATAAATATAAATTTTCAACAATAACCAAAATAATCAATTTTTATTACATATTTTGTCTATTTAAAAAAAAAACTACTTTTTACCTTATTATATCCTACAGCCCTTTGTTTTCAAGAAAATTCTATAAAAAAATTTTTTTCGTAATTTTTGACGGTGACCCAAATATACGGACATCAAAATCCTTTACGTTTTAAATATATTTCGCAATATATTTCGCAAAGTATTTAAGAAAACTTTTCCAAACTAGTAAAAACTTTTCATTTTAAAATGTATATTGGAGAACTTATTAAATTATTTTTCCATGGTCATAGTGTATAAAGCAGACAGTATTGCAGGCATTATTTTTTATTTATCTTACCAATATCGTAAGATGAGATTTATATACCGTCTCTCTAACTTTACAAAGGTGTTACATTGACCATGCAGTGTTCTGAAGAGTCCTTGAAGCACGATACAGTTAACTGTCAACACTTTATAGGTAGCCATTGGATCTTGGACCCCCGTGGGTGTCCAGCTTTCGAGCTGCCTACGGAAAACTACAAGAGAAACAAAACCTTTCTACACCCGATTATCCACGAAAAATTTTTGTTTTTTTTATTCACGGGTACCAAACTTTACGTTTTAAATGTATTTCGCAAAACATTTAAGAAAACTTTTCCAAAGTAGTAAAAACCTTTAATTTTAAAATCTATATTGGAGAACTTGGCTATACTTTTATCTTAATTATTATATATATTTCTCTTAGTTTCTGTCAGTCTGTCAAATCTCAGCTCTCTAGCGTTTCTGGAAGTTGGTAATGTTACTTTTACATAACTTTACATGTATACGGAAGGGGAGTAAATTACAATTTCGGGTTTTTTGTTTTTTCCGATAGTTTTGTCATAGTTCCTATCAGTCTGCAAGGCATCTTTTTAAACTATATTGTGTATCCATTTGGATACGCAGGCCTTCAGATTGGATACCCAGTAAACAGGAAATGGATACGTACTTTTCGGCCTTGGCCTTTTATAAAATATAATTAAAATATGATACCTAAAATACAGGGTGTAATTTAAATGATGAACCAATCTTTAAGAGATGGTGCGGAAGGTCCAAAGCAGACAAAAAGTTCAAATAACTTTTGGCCATGTTGGGAAAGTAGGGAAAAACGATGAATTTTTAAAATATCAAATTGAACAACGTTGCTTTTTTCCAAGAAAATATAGATAGGTTAAGGATACAGTGTGGCCAAATAATCTTTGGAATAGGTATAAATTTCTCAATTCTTTTAAGAATTAATATTTTTATGAGCTATTAAATTTACACAAAAGAAATTGAAATAGATACATGTCTAAAGGCCCCTTAAAACAAATATAAAATAATAATATTAGCACTATATTTTAACGATTTTTGGTAATAATATTGAGTATTTCTATTTATTTTCAAATAATTTTATCATTTAATTATTATCCTTATTGTCATGCATAATTTCAGAAATTGTCGATTTTCCGTAATGATTTTTAAAGAAGTTATAACAAAAAAAAATACTCTGCCAATCTATGGGCACCTAAGCTCACACTAAGTACTGTAGTTATAGTGTACGTGTGAGCTAATATAACTAAAAACTGAAATAACTCCAGACTCAATTACCTTTCGTTTGATACCACACAAGCCATGTTTTGCCTTAAACTCTAATTTTTAAAATCTACCTCCACCCTTTTTTTTGAAAACTAAAATGTATTTTGTTTAACTCCAGACTCATTTACTTTTTGTTTGATATCATACACGCCATATTTTCACTTAAACTC
Source organism: Aspidapion aeneum (assembly GCA_963576565.1). Classification (NCBI taxonomy): domain Eukaryota; kingdom Metazoa; phylum Arthropoda; class Insecta; order Coleoptera; family Brentidae; genus Aspidapion; species Aspidapion aeneum. Next base: position 48,246,952 of record OY755044.1, read on the forward strand.
TAATTTTTGACATCTACCCCCACCCTTTTTTTTTAAATAACTTAAAATTCATTTTGTTTAACTCCAGACTTAATTACCTTTCGTTTGATATCACACACGCCATATTTTCACATAAACTCTCATTTTTGAAATCTACCCCCACCCTTTTATGTGACTTGCGTTCGGTGGATTTCGTTCATTTTTTAATGGGACCACCACGGCCCAAGACTCAGCCTAGGTACCAAATTTCATTTAAATCGGACAAGCGGTTTTTGAGTTATGCGGGTTGGTCGTTACAGACAGACATACAGACAGACAGACAGACAGACAGACAGCAAGACAAAAAAGTTTCAAAATCATCTGAAACGCAAAGATATATAAAATTTTTTGAAATCGGAGCAACTTTTTTTTCTCGAAAAAATTAGGATCACCATAGCTCACACTACTATAGTATATAGTATATGTGTGAGCTAAAATTTAACGTTTATGTCTGATCAGTCACTTTTCATCCCGATTTTAATTTTTTTTTCCTTTCAAGTCGCTTTTTATCCAGATTTTTTGTTTATTTGTCACTTTTCATCTCGGAAATAAAAAAATTATACCTTTATCCCGAAATATCCGGATGAAAAGTAAACCTTACATGCCAAAATTGCGAAAAGTATTACATGTCGACATCTGTTAACATACAAGCGTCCTACTATAACATCTTGACAACTTTTGTAAAAATGATGAATTAGGTCGTAATAACAAAAATTAATATTTAAAATAAAAAATCTAAAAGATTCTACTAAGTACATTTTAATTTTAAGATTATCAGTCGCATCTTTATAATATAAATAAAAATAAAACAGAGTAAATACTCTGCCAATATATGGGCCCCTAAGCTCACACTAGGTACTATAGTTATACTGTACATGTGAGCTAATATAACTAAAAACTGAAATATATTTTATTCAACTCCAGGCTAAATTACATTTCGTTTGATACCACACAAGCCATGTTTTGACTTAAACTCAAATTTTTAAAATCTACCCCCACCCTTAAAAAAAACAAAAATTAAAATGTATTTTGTTTAACTCCGAACTCAATTACCTTTCGTTTGATATCACACACGCCATATTTTTACGTAAACTCTAATTTTTGAAGTCTACCCCACCCTTGTATTTGGCTTGTGTTCGGTGGATTTTGTTCATTTTTAAATGGAACCATCTCGACCCGAGACCCAGCCTAGGTACCAAATTTCATTGAAATCGGGCAAGCGGTTTTTGAGTTATGCGCGTTGGTCGTTACAGACAGACAGACAGACAGACAGACAGACAGACAGACAGACAGACAGACAGACAGACAGACAGACAGACAGACAGACAGACAGACAGACAGACAGACAGACAGACAGACAGACAGACAGACAGACAGACAGACAGACAGACAGACAGACAGACAGACAGACAGACAGACAGACAGACAGACAGACAGACAGACAGACAGACAGACAGACAGACAGACAGACAGACAGACAGACAGACAGACAGACAGACAGACAGACAGACAGATGGCGCGACAAAAAATTAGGATCACTATAGCTCACACTACTATAGTATAGTATATGTGTGAGCTAATAATAGCTGTTAAGTTTGGCACCCTTTATCTAACAAATAAAGAAGTATGATGCAAAATATATTAAGAAAAAATCCTTCTTTTGATATTTTCTACCAGCTACTAAAGTTTGCTATTATTACACCCTGATATTATGTTAAATGTTTGTTTGTTATGGTAAGAAGAAACATATTTGAAAGTATCATTTTGGTCTGAAAAAAAAACAATTTATAAAAGTGAGCGCTTTTCAAATATACCTGTTGGGCAAAAAACCCGACAAAATGTTTTTCGGTATAACTTTCCAATTTTACCAAAGCAAAGAGTAGTTGGCAGGGATTGATTGATCGGACATTTGTGTAAAAGTATATTTTTGTCCACCATCCTGACCCTTGAAAGAGGCTTGTTTATTCTTAAGTTGGAAATGTGTGGAAATTTTGGATATTTTTTTTGTTTGTAGAAAAGCTTTATCCTTGTTAAGCACAACGAGATCTGAATCGTTAAAAACGATTTCAGTCCCTGGAAATTGATTTTTTTCTTCAACTATATTGTTTTACAGGTTGTAGCGATTGTCCTCTAAATCCTGTCTTCCTCATAAATAAATTTTTGCCGAACCGATTTTAATAAAATTTAAAGTGGAACAGATTAATTGCTTTTAAAAGATCACTATTAAAATTTGCCGTCATTGTAAAATCCAAAATGGCGGACATAAAAACTTTACTTTTTAAAAAGGCTGTTTATTCTTATATTTTTTGAAAGTTTTTTGATTTTTTTCGGAAAAGTTTTACAGATTATGCGATTGCCTTGCCATTTCTATGTGCATTCATTTCCTCATAAATTCATTATTACTAAACCGACAATAAAATAAAAAGCATCATGGCGAAATTCTCCGCCAACTCTAAATATAATACGGCTTATTAAATCGAATTTGACCCTCCATAAAGGATAGTTGTTTCTTATGTTACGAGAAATTTTTCGACCCTTTTTTGAATATATTTATATAATCCACCACTCACAACGAGGTACTAATCATAAGAAAATAAATCCTCGCAACATACAAAGAAGTGATCCTTCCAAGAAGGACAAACTTGACTTTCTTTCCAACATCTTGGATTTAAAAATGTAGGAAAATTTGAATAGTTTTGTTCAAAAAGCAATATTTCTTTTTTTATTATTGAAATCGGTTCAGTGAATTTATAAGGAAATTATTGCAGACAGAAGTTAAAGCAACAGTTGGAATAACAATTATTATTAAAAGAACCACTAAACGGATTTTATAGATTTTATAGAATAAAAGATTAATGAATTTATGAGGAAATGATACTTGATCAAGCATTAAGGAAAATATGTAATTTTTTTGAGACCGTGAGTCTGTCGCATGAGCAAAGCGAGAGTTACACATTTAAGGGATGAAAAATGCACTTGTTAATAACAGTGTATGAGTTCGATATTAACTTAAATTAATACTGGTAAATTAAATTTGCAAAGCAACTTATTGACATAAGTAACTTTGCGAAGCAAATTTTATTAAGACAAATTTATGAACCAATAATAATTTTCCAAATTCTTGGTTTGAAACTTGTAGACAATGATTTTGTTTCCAATCCCCCAAATGTTATTGTACGATATCAATGGAAACACTGTTAAACATATTTTTTATAAATAATTAAACACAAAATCTCGCCGCAGGCGAGAGGCTTAGCGCAAATCAATTCCGCAACAGTTTTAAAAGTGTTGGATGTAAAAAATTGTTAATAAACTAATTTGCGAAGCAAATTATTCTCAACACAAATTTGCGAAGCAAATTTGTTTATAAACTAATTTGCGAAGCAAATTTTTCTCAACACAAATTTGTTTGCGAAGCAAATTTGTTAATAAACTAATTTGCGAAGTTAATTTTTTTCAACACAAATTTGAGAGGCTTAGCCAAAATCAATGTTGCAACAGTTTTAAAAGTGTTGGATGTAAAAAATTTGCGAAGCAAAATTGTTAATAAATTAATTTGCGAAGCAAATTTTTCTCAAGACAAATTTACGAAGTAAATTTGCTAATAAACTAATTTGCGAAGCCAATTTTTTTCAAAACAAATTTGCGAAGCAAATTTGTGATACGGATGTTTTCGCGTAGCGAAAATCATCCGTATGTTATTATTTTCTCCTCGCATGCAAAAAATACCTACTTTGGGAACTGTTTTAAGATAAGTTTGGTGCGAAAGGTAGAATTTTTTACATTGTTATTAGGTTATATAGGATACTGTAAAATTAATTGTTTGAGTTGTAGCACTTCTAATGTAAACTAATACAGCACCATTTTGAAGACAATAGTGTATCTGTAGCGTAATATAAAATTTAGAATCTAATAATTACAATAAATTTAATTGTATAAACTTTTGTACATTCTTTATGGAATTTTTAAATCATTATAATTAAAAAACTATTCTTGAAATTTTGCGGCTCTAATTCGCAGAGGCGTATTGTTCCATTTTGGAAGGCAGGCCAAGGTCCGTGTAAAGGACACAATTATGCAATTTTCGTATTCTCATCCTTTATTGTGACAATCAAAAGCCACTTATTGCGTAAATAAGTAACCGGGAGTATTGGAATATTACGTAAACGGCCTACATTTGCTGGTCTTTGTTTCGTAGGTGGAACCAATTTTAACACAGTCTTCGATTATACGTAAGAGTGTCAATATATTCATTCACACGTTGAATAGCAAAGAAAATGCACGAAGCCTACGTTGAAATTAATGGAGTCCGCACAAGAGTTATAACCTATGGTAGATGGATAGAAGAATCGAGTGGACCAAAAAATAACAATGAGATTGCAGTTGTAGTTCCTGGTAAATATTAATTTTATGTATTACCAAACCGATTTAAAATGCTTGATTCTATTATAATACCCGCCCAGAAGAAAAAAAATGTCAAAATCACAGACTTTGATTCAAAAATTACATATAGCTTGTTTGAAAGGTCTTAATATTATTCGAATAAGGTATCACATGATAATTATTATAATGTAGTTATCGCAGAAAAAAAATTCAAAAATGTTTAAAAAAGGTACAAATACCTTTTTTCACTGTAGTTTTCCAATATAAATAGGTTTATGCGGAAAAAAAATATTTTTTTATATTAACCATATTAACCATATTATAAACAGCCAACTTGTTATATTTTATAATGAACTATATCTATATGGGGTTCATCTTGCCAAATAATGAAATAAAAAAAAAGGTTTTAACTTCAATAAATTTTATTTCACAGGAAGAATTTTCCGTGACAATATTCTTCTACAGTTTTATATTTTCACTAATTTTAAACCTCTTTTAAAAATATTCTTTTTATCCCTAATATGCGCCTATTTGGCTTTTAAACCACTTTTAAAAATATTCTTTATATTCCTAATATGCGCATATTTACTAGCTAAACCTAAACCTAGAGTCGAATAAGCCTTAATTAAAATGGATCTTACTTGAAAAATTAATAACCACAGTCCAGTCAAACTTTTTTTTATCTGTACATCCAAATTTTTCCAACTATTTGTCAAGTCTCTAACTCTGATTAGAATCCTTATTCGTCGAAATTCATACTTCTGAGCATAGTTCTAATTCGTCACAATTCTTAACTTGGGATTAATTCTAATTCGTCAGAATTCTTAATTCTGTTTATAATTCTGATACGTGAAGATTTCCTCCAGAATTCTTTTGGAGACCTAAAAGAAAAACAGGTTTTTGGAACACACCTTAAGGCAACTAGGCAGAGGACTAAATGATTGGGTAATTGATTACTTCTAATTAATAATAAAAAAAACAAAAATTAAATAATTCAACGGATAAATTACTAAAATTAATGAAAATTTACTATAGTTATGCTTTAGTAATTTAATGTTCAAATTTGTCAAATAAATGGCCATTAACTATGACAATCTGAACAGCCCAACTGTCAATTAGTTAATATCATTACCATTATTATTATTTTACCTACAAACGATTGATAAAGAAAAATAGAGATTTTGACTAGCGTGAACGCCCCTTAACATATAACGAAAATTAATCATCAAAAGTGACTACCATTTAATCCTATATATATATTTTTCCTAAAACAAGAAGCAATAAGCTGTTTAAAGAAAAATTGGCCCAACTGAGTCGTAATTAGCTTATAGAAAATCAAAATTTATGAAGTAAATTAGGAAATATGGACTTACCAATTTAGGTCGGGCTGCGAATCACAAAAAGAAAACTTCTTTTAAACACAAAACCCAGTTTTAAATATCCCTCAGGGATCGTTTTACTGACGTAAAAATAACTTAGCTTTTGGTTTAAAATATATAAAAAATCTTTTAGAGATTTGCTTCCTGCGCTTCTCACAGCATGGAAGTTTGTAAAAATGTCCCTCCTAAAGGGTTTCCATTCTCCTTTATAGGTTCGCATCCCCCCCCAAAAGTGATCCATAAATCCATAAAATTCGCGAATTTTCGAGATTTTTAAAGAAATGAAAAACAGAGACAACAAGATAAAATCTAATGAGAAATAAGGATCGGAACACTCTTCCAGAAAGTGTGTTTCCGGTTGCCATCTTTATTTCCAATCCAAGAATTAATCAAAATTCACACCTAAAGTTAACACTCTTAGAGCACACATGTGTAAGAAAAGGACAAAGAAACTAAAGCCGTACAAGTGGTCAATTTTGGAGCCTTCGAAATTGCGTACCATGTTTCAGAAAAATTACCATATTGCCATGTCTTAAACAAAGTGTTTCCATTTCAGGAAAAGTACTCTTGAAAATAAAAAAATGAAAGGGTCTTGACTAAAATCAGTTAATTGGGACTCTATTCAGTCCAAATAATTATTTAGACACTTAATTAGTATACTTGATTGTGCAAGAATAAATTAGGAGTTCCGAAAGGTGCTAGGAAATTCACGACGACCAGAGCGGCAACGCCGCATTTATCGCGATTGTTTTCACAGGCACAAAAGACGGTACGATTTTTAGTGTAATGTTTTGATTTTGAACTCGCGACAATAAGTTATTCGAAATAATTATTACTAAATAATACGTTAAATGTTTCCTGATCAAAGAAATGAATTAAGTGTTTTGTGGAACTAACCTAGGAATAAAAGAAGAATAAAACAATAGATGGAACAGAGCATTGAAAGTCAGGTAGGTAAACAATAGTAAAATAGATAAATCTAGGTACTATAACTATTCTATCTTTATGTTTTAGTCTATGAAATAGCCGTGGACTGACGTAATGCTTATAGATAAAATAGCTAACTCCTAGGAAATGTCGTAGATCACTGCGAAAAAGAGTAGACAAAATTATAGACAAATGGGCTAGGAAATAGATGAACTAGACTACTGAATATAAATATTGACGATGCAATACAAATAATATATGACGGATATGGCGTTTTGTAAAGAGAAATCAGGTAGGTCCAAATTTGTAAGTAGAAAATAGACAAATAGATAAATTACCTACTTTGGTCTATTTTAGACTAACCAAAGCTACCACAGACATGAAAATTTGTACGTCTATAAACGATGGGATGAAGAAGATAATACAACCACAACGAAGTTTGAGATGTTTACAGAAAGGCAATTATAACTTAATTTTGATGTGTCACTAGACAAATAGAAAAACTACACAACCAGAGAAGATTATGTATGGTTGAATAGAAAATGGTTAAGAAGCAAGAGATCTTATGAAGGTATCTCCAATGACATAAATAGAAAATAGGTAAATATATTAATTACTTGCTTTTATCTATTTTAGATAAGGAGAAAATAGTCAGAGGTACAAGCGTTAGATAATGGTTGAAAGATGACATGTAGAAGATAAAGCAATTAAAAACAAATCCAAAGCACCATCATGGAATCAGAAAGGCAATGAACTAATGCCAAATAGGTACTGAGTGTCAAACAACATGCTTAAGTGTTAAATTTAAGTATTTGATATTTTGTTTTTTTTAGTTTTTATTTTGAGTCTCAAAACAATAAATAAATATTTTATTTTGGCTAATTGATTACTTTAATTAAATACAAATAACAACTAAATAAATGTTGGCTCTAAACTTTTTAATATTTGGCGTACGTGCTAGTCAAATTTATTATGAATTGATGAATAAATTAATTATAGCATATACTTTAATTTTTACAGTTAACAACAAAGAAAAAGAATACCATTAGTCTCTGCAAACTAGTTTTACCTTAGTATTCCAAAAACATGTCTTTCAGTTCCAGCAGGACTCTCTCCCTGTTTCCGTTCTTCCTGCAGTTTGGCTTTACCAGTTATCAGGTAGTTTCTATTAACTTATTATAATTAGATGTACAAAACGCATACTGGTTAATGACTTCAGCCTAACTAATCTAATCTCTTCAGTAAGTTTAATTTTAGGGCAAAAGGGACGAAAGAGGTATACAAGGGGAGGTTTTTAAATATTTAACTGAAAGCATTAAATATTACTATTATTTTTCCCTTTTTGGTGAATAGGCTCTTTTCACAGCAACCTCATTGTTACGTGGCAAATCTTGCCCGTAACAACACCACCCCTTCTTAGGCAAAGTTTCGAAGAAACTTTTAAATCCCGATTTCCCAAGAACGCTAACAGAGAACCTGCTTTCAACTTAAGACAAATTGTATGAGAATCCTCAGCGAGGCATTTTACTTTTCCTGCTGATTTGAAGCTATCATAAGGCTTAGCCATCACGGGGACTAAGTCCTGAGCGATGAGACAGGCCTTTAGACAATTGTCACGTCAATCAAGTTTTCGGCCAAGATTGACAAAGCAACAATCCAACTCTGCTATCAACAACGCATGATAGGTAAACAATTTTAAAACTACAAGAATCCTCAGTAGACACCTTAATTTCTCCTACTGATTTGAAGCTATCATAAGGATTAGCCATCACGAGGACTAAGTCCTGAGCGATGAGCCAGGCCTTTAGACAAGTGTCACGTCAATCAAGTTTTCGGCCAAGATTGACAAAGCAACAATCCAACTCTGCTATCAACAACGCATGATAGGTAAACAATTTTAAAACTACAAGAATCCTCAGTAGACACCTTAATTTCTCCTACTGATTTGAAGCTATCATAAGGATTAGCCATCACGGGGACTAAGTCCTGAGCGATGAGACAGGCCTTTAGACAATTGTCACGTCAATCAAGTTTTCGGCCAAGATTGACAAAGCAACAATCCAACTCTGCTATCAACAACGCATGATAGGTAAACAATTTTAAAACTACAAGAATCCTCAGTAGACACCTTAATTTCTCCTACTGATTTGAAGCTATCATAAGGATTAGCCATCACGGGGACTAAGTCCTGAGCGATGAGACAGGCCTTTAGACAATTGTCACGTCAATCAAGTTTTCGGCCAAGATTGACAAAGCAACAATCCAACTCTGCTATCAACAACGCATGATAGGTAAACAATTTTAAAACTACAAGAATCCTCAGTAGACACCTTAATTTCTCCTACTGACTTGAAGCTATCATAAGGATTAGCCATCACGGGGACTAAGTCCTGAGCGATGAGACAGGCCTTTAGACAATTGTCACGTCAATCAAGTTTTCGGTCAAGATTGACAAAGCAACAATCCAACTCTGCTATCAACAACGCATGATAGGTAAACAATTTTAAAACTACAAGAATCCTCAGTAGACACCTTAATTTCTCCTACTGATTTGAAGCTATCATAAGGATTAGCCATCACGGGGACTAAGTCCTGAGCGATGAGACAGGCCTTTAGACAATTGTCACGTCAATCAAGTTTTCGGCCAAGATTGACAAAGCAACAATCCAACTCTGCTATCAACAACGCATGATAGGTAAACAATTTTAAAACTACAAGAATCCTCAGTAGACACCTTAATTTTCTTCTACTGATTTGAAATGGTTTGCACACACGACATGGAAAGAGATAGACAAGGTAGAACACAGAACAGGTAGCCTGGTTAACCCTGAATCTGTGGAGTGATAAGGTCACTGAGGGGTAGTAGGGACTTACTCCTACGCCCGACCATCATGAACAGATGTGTGGCCGTCCTTGGACTCCGGTCACAAGTTTCTCGCTAAAACCTGTCACTAGTCCACATCACCTGAGCTATCCGGCTCAAGTGTGACCTGAACAAAATACTCGTAAGGTTAACGGACATTGTAACCTTACGAGGACCTGTTAGAGGGACTTAGTTAACCCCCATCCTAGGAACCATGGAGCGGTGGTATTCTTTTACCTACTGAACGAGGTCAGCAGGGGCCCCCAGCTGCAGAGCCGACGCAACCGCGCTTAGACCAGGTTAAAGAACTAAGACAAAAGAAGCGACAACCGAGAAAAATAAATTAAGCAACAAAAGAAAATCGAGGAAAATGGATCGTTCGCCGCCGTTAGACGTCATCTTCGTCATCAGGAGGATGTGCTTTTAGGTCCTGCGCATGCCAAACTCCAACACTACGTCCAGACATATCAGACAGCTCAAAATTCCAAGGGTTGTGAACCTTAGAAATGACATAAGGACCCGTATACTTCGGCAAAAATTTGGACGTAATCTGTCGAGCGGCATCTGAGTGAGCAAAGTTTCTTTTCCATACCTGCTGATGAAGCTGAAAACGATCTGAACGTCTTCGAAGATTGTACCGAACTTTCGTTTTCTCATAGTTAAGCGTTAGTCGTTTTTGAACGTCCTCAAACAGCTTTTGTAATGCTTCCGCCTTTTCCGGAGGAGATGCAAGGGTAGAATCATTAGAAAAAGGAAATTCATGTTTGGCCAAATGAACCTCATGTCCAAACACAATAAAATTTGGAGAAAAACCTGTTACACTGTGCTTAGCGGACCGGATAGCGAAAGCTAATTTACCCAAGTACTTATCCCAGTGTTTATGATCCTTGGAAACATAACCGCTCAGCATGGTTTTAAGGACTCGATGAGATCGTTCGACCGGATTTGCCTGAGGATGATAATTAGAAATATACTTAATCTGAGTGCCATATTGGGTAACTGCGTTCTTAAAAATACTGCTTTTAAACTGCGTTCCATTATCGACTATGACCACATCCGGTGCACCGTACACGTGTATTACATAATCTTCCATCCAACGAGTTAGAGAAAGAGCTGTTGCATTACGAAGAGGAAAGAACAAAACGAACTTGGAAAAACAATCCTGTACCGAGAAGACATATTTATAACCTTGAGTAGAGCGAGGCAAAGGCCCAACCAAGTCCACACTCACCATTTGCCATGGTCTAGTAAGAGTAGGCATTATGCTCAGTATTTCTCCTATTGGCGGTTTTTGCTCAGGTTTGGTTTCTAGACATGTTCTACATTTCCTGATATACTTTGCAACATCATTTCGCATATTCGGCCAATAAAAGTGTTGAACAATACGGCTCAAAGTTTTAGCAACCCCTAGGTGGCCACAAGTTGGTGGATCGTGGTGTTCTCGTATAATTTGGGACCTACGCTCTCGAGGCACAACTTCTAACCAGTCAGAATCTGAGGATGAAAGAGTGGGATAGGGAATCTTAGCCCGTTTAAACACCTTACCATCGATAATTTGCCAAAGAGGATATTTTGAAGGAAAGGCTTGAATATCCGCCATTATTCTTTTATACCAAGGATCGGAAACAGGCTCCGGGTTCACAACAATCTCAGCAGCATCAATCTGAGGTACCGTTCTCGACAAACAGTCTGGTACAACATTGTCTTTACCTTTTCGGTGGACTACATCAAAATCATATTGCTGGAGACGAATGGCCCATCGCGCAATCCGACCCACAGGATCTTTAATCGAGTTTAGCCACTTTAAACAATAATGATCTGTTATTACGGTGAATCTAGCACCTTCAATATAAGGTCTGAGCTTCTCAATAGCAAATAATACGGCGAGACATTCCTTCTCAGTGGTGGAATATTTACGCTCCGCTTTTGACAAACTACGACTAAGGTAACAAATCACCTTTTCCTCACCATTTTGTTGCTGAGATAAAACGGCACCAAGACCATAGTCTGAAGCATCTGTTTGGACGACGAAAGGCAAGTCAAAATTCGGACATGACAAAATTGGGGCTCGAACGAGATGTTCTTTAATGGTGCGAAATGCACGTTCACACTCAGAAGACCAAGTGAATTTGGTATTTTTACGAGTCAGAGCCGTCAACGGCGAAACAATAGAACTAAAATCAGGAATAAACCTACGATACCAAGACGCTACGCCAACTAATCTTCGAATTTCCGTCACCGTCTTAGGGGTTGGAATCTGTACAATCGCTTGTACCTTATCTGGATCTACTAAAAGCCCTGAACAATTTATAACGTAACCAAGATATTTTAATTCGGGTTTGCAAAAGACACATTTTTCTTTATTTAAAGTAAGTCCAGCCCTTTGAATTCGTGAAATCACCTCCTCCAGAATCTCGAGATGCTTTCCAAATGGATCAATTTCAGAAGAATCAGTGCAAATAATTACATCATCAAGATATACGAACACGTATGGCTCCAGATCCACGCCGACAACTCTCTCAATCAATCTTTGCCACACCGCAGGCGCATTGGTAAGTCCAAATGGCATTCTTCGGAATTGGAAAAGACCACGACGAGGAACGGTAAAAGCAGTAATAGGCCTTGCTGCTTCTGACACAGGGATTTGCCAATAGGCCGACTTAATATCCAACGTACTCAAATATTTGGCATCTCGAAGTTTGTCAAGCGTATCGGTGACAAAAGGAATGGGATATGCGTCCTTGACAGTAACTTTATTAACCGCTCTGTAATCTACACAAAAACGCCAATTTCCAGACTTCTTTTTAATCATTACAATCGGTGAAGACCATGGTGAATTTGAAGGTTCGACAATATTGTCTTCTAACATCTGATCCAACTCAGCATTAACTTCTTTTTGTAGAGTAGGTGAAATTGGATAATAACGCTGCTTTATGGGATCAGAATTAACTTTAATCTCTAACTCAACAAGACTTGTGCAACCAATGCTACCAGAATCTGATGAAAATAAACGAGAAGTCAAAGAATCTAAGGTAGAACGTTGTTCGGACGACAAAGTGTCTAGGGATTCAATAGCCGCGACCGTATTTTTAACATCTAGGGAATTATGAAATCGCCATTCACCAGCACGCAGGTCAGGAATGATACCCATGCGACTCCAAAAGTCAACACCTAAAATTATGGTATGAGGCAGAGACGGAACCACCAAAACCTCCAGTACCACTACCTTACTTCTCAACACAATGGGTAATTCAACCGTACCTAGACACTGACATCGCTGGCCATTAGCCACTGTACACTCAAGGTTATCATTAGCATTTAATCTACAAAATTTCTGAAGGAGCTGCCAACCTACATTTCCTAAAATTGTTTTTGAACAGCCACTATCCAATAAACCTAAAACTTTTTTCCCATAGATACTTACCTCTAAGTAGGGACGTTCATCACCATGCGCATGACCCAAAATAAAATCTAGAACAACCTTGTGATCATTGGCCATTAGGGATGGGGAGGAACTCAGTTGGCCACCTGACCTCCCGACGACCCGTTTTTTTGAACAATCACAATTGAAAGTATAAAAACCAGGTTTCCCACATTTATAACAAAATACTCTAAGCGGTATTTGACAGCTTTTAAATCTGTGTCCGACCTTAAGACAATTCCAGCAAAGGGTTTCCGTGGACGAGATAGGAGTAGCGGATGACTGCGAAGAAGTATTTAAACTATTATTGGATGCAACATTATTTTCAGAAATACGAGCGTTAGATGAGTGAGACTGATTGGATGTAGAAGATTGCTCTCGGATTGTAGAAGTGCCTGAACTATTATTTGACCTATTGGATTGATTTGAATTATTTGACCTATTCGTAGTATTGGGGTTATGTGACCTACTCTGAGGATGAGCATTACTTGACCTAGCAGTAGAAGAGTTCGTGCGATATGAATTATTATTTGCCTCAGAATGTAAAGAATGCGAATTGTTGAAGGATCTAGCATTTGCAGAACTTGAAGATCGAAAATTATTAGAAGATGGTTGTCGATTTTGTGATCTACTAAAACCTGATTCACTATACTGTACTGCATAAATCGTTGTAGGACGTTGTCGATCTGATGGAGGTCGATGATAAGCCAATTCTGGTTCGACTAAATTCCTAGCATTGGTGGGAGGGGGAACAAAGCGTTGAAGGCGTTGTTCATTCGCTTCGATAGACCTAGCTTCCCTAAATAATTCGTCCACAGAATAAATGCTAGATGGTAAACGTCTTTGAATATCAGGTAAAAGTAGACGACGTATGATTCTAACACGCTGAAGCTCACCAGGCATAACCGGAAGCTTTCTAAAAAGACTTTGGATGCTAATGAAAAAGGTTGTTACTTTTTCTTGTGCGCCCTGCGTTCTTTGTTTGATTTCTGCCCACAAATCCTCGTCATATTCGTCACTTAGAAAAACATCTAACAACTGCCGAGTAAAATCGTCCCAAGAGCGAAATGATCCATTCCTGAAAAAGTGCAAAGCCTCATCGTCTAACAACAGAGGTGCAGAATCTAGTAAACACTCCTTCGATACATTATATGCTCGTCTCAGCTCTTCGATTCTTTCAAGAAAATTTGTGACACTAGTTCGTCCGGTGTATTTTAATTTCCATCGTGAAACATCAAACGATAAATCTCTAGAATCACGAAATGAAGTACCTCTGCCACGCAGAGAAGAAAACTCCAATTCATCTAATCGTCGAGCCAAATCGGGATAGTCCTCGTAGAAAGAATTACTAGGTCTAGGTACCCTAGAATAGTTACTCTCAGGAGGAACCCGTTCTCTATTAGGAGGATACGGACCAGATCTACTAACATCAGCATGAGATTGGTGATTGGTAGTGAAAGTTGGTTGACGCTGTGAAGGCCTCGAAGAAATATGGGGTACAAAATAAGGCAGATCGGTAGAAGATGAAGACCTCATATCTTTATTGGACAACTGCGGTTCGATGATACCTCGCACTGGATGATTGCCCGTCGATGGTCTGTTTTCAGGGTCTAGAATCGTGGAATTTAATTGCGTAAAGTGTTGTAAAGGTCTAGAAGATGTTTCGTTATCTAGATATGAATTATTAAAACGTTCAGGACCATGCCGATTTACCGAGGGATGATATTCAGGATTACCTGGTATCCACTGTTGAACAAGAGGCTCATCAAAGTGAACTCGCGAACCCCTTCGTTCAGAAATATGGAATTCAGAAGGCTCATTTACCGAACTAAAATGAATTTCTCGTTGAGGTGGTTGTCTACTTGATCTTTCTGGTTCATTCAGCAAACAGTACTGACCCCTAACAATTTGAGATAAAGCTGGTTGTGGAGTTTGATACTCGAGAGGGTCAAATGAAATTAAAGATTGGGGTACAACATTGGAAGCGTGAGCAGTGTGGGATGGTTGATGTAAGTTTGGTCCATCAGAAAAGGTGGATTGTGGAACTTGAGTAGGAATAGAAGGATGTGGTATTTCCGCTCTATTATGTTCAAGGTTATTAAAGAAATCCTCAAGAGGTCTTTCAGAGGTTGATTGAGGTGCTATAGAATGATGGAGTTGATGATCCTCAACCACCACCAAGCGAGGCGTAACTCTCGAACGATCAACTACCCCTATACCTTGACTTTCCCCCACTTCATTACCTACAACACGATCCTCGCTTCTATTCAACGCTTCCTGCCTACTTCTGGTATGATTCGAGTAAAGGGTTGGATTACTAGCCCGATGACCAGGTCCTAAAGACTCAAGAGTAGACTGAGCCGGGAATTGAACAACATTTAAAGGAGGAGGACTACTAGAAAGAAGATCACTCCTACCTGATGGTTCTTGGCTACTACCGATATTAACCAAATCGTAAGAAACTGGTGTACGTACAGGCATCGCTGGGCTGACTACCACTGGTTGCAACACATCAGTAGGTTCTGGCTCTAATGGTCGAGAAACCTCCTCTACCCTAACTTCAATCAAGGGACTAGCAGCAGGTAACTGTTCGTAAACCAAATTTAACTCACCAATCAATTGAGTGCACCTATTTGACAACTCTAAAAGCAACGCCTTGTCATGCTCATCAGTACAGCGGATGCGAGGAAGTCTCAAGTTCACATGAATCAAGCGAGAGTAAAATCGTTTAAATTCGTTTTCCCTATTGGCAGCGTTAAATGAAGCTAACTCCGTGCTCAAATACTGAAGCTTAGCTCGACATGTCAGCAGTTCTGTAACTGGATCTTTATTAGTACCTTCTGGCGCTAAACATCTACCACGACGTTCCTCTCGCAGTACTGCACGCAAATCTTCCCTACGACCGTTCATTGTTTGTTGTACCGGCAGACCACGTATCTCCAACTCATACTGAAGCTCATCATTATTTAGCCTATTTACCTCCATTGTTACGAATTAAACAAATAATGAGTAAACGCAAAATTAAAAAAAAATTCTTTTTAATTATAATAATCTGTCTTGTCACGACCAGGGACAAACCCCACCCTTGCCAAGCAACAAAAAAAAGAAAAGAAACCCCTCAAAAAGAAAACTTTTAATGTTTGGGGCACTCTGTATTTAGCCGTATAAATTTTTAAAAAAAATTTTTAGGGACACTCTATATACAGCGATGAGTATTCAAAAAAAAATTTTAGAGACACTCTATACACAGTGGTGAATACCAAAGAAAATTTTTAGGGACACTCTGTATATAGCAGTGAATAATAAAAAAAATTATTTCAGGGACACTCTGTACACAAAAAATTTTAGAGACACTCTATACACAGTGGTGAATACCAAAGAAAATTTCTAGGGACACTCTGTATATAGCAGTGAATAATAAAAAAAATTATTTCAGGGACACTCTATACACAGTAGTGAATAAAAAATTTTTTTTTTTGGGGCACTCTGTATTTAATAGTGAATATTAAAATTAATATTTCAGGGACACTCTGTAAACAGCGATGAGTATTAAAAAAAAAAGTTTAGGGACACTCTATATACAGTAGTGAGTATAAAAAAAAAATTTTTTAGGGACACTCTATATACAGCGATGAGTATTCAGAAAAATTTTAGGGACACTCTATATACAGTAGTGAGTATAAAAAATTTTTTTGGGACACTCTGTATACAGTAGTAAAAATTAAAAAAAAAAATTTGGGACACTCTGTATACAGCGATGAGTATCCAAAAAAAAAAAATTTTAGAGACACTATATACAGCAAGCCCAAAAACTCTGTTCTTTTTTTTTGAAAACGTAAAAAAATTAACTTTTCATTTTCTGGGCACCCTGTATACAGCAGCGCCTAAACAAAACTATTTTGGGGTACCTATATATGGACAAGCCTCGCCCAGTATACCTTGTAGATCAGTAACACTCTGTATACTGGGACAGAGTCGGGACCGGAGTTTTGAACACTCTGTCTAATAAAAAAAAACACCCTGTATACAGTGACAGGGTAAAAGAAAAGTGTCAAGGGTTTTTGTAACCACTTTGTATCAAGTGACAAAGGGGCAAGAGAAATGCCAAAATTTATTATTTAAAATAAATACCTAATACTAGTTATTATTACCTACTAGGTATCAGTAATTATCAGTATATATAAATTTTGTACATCTGTGTGGGTACCTACACCGCAAAACACAACGCAAAAAACTTAAAAGGACGCCAAAAGAAAACTACAAAATAGCTGCGCTATGTTGCCGCCGTTACTGCAACTAACACCGCGTAGTTAATCTTATTTATTTTTTTTTTTGACAGTAAGGAAAAAAACACCCCTTACTCTGCCCTGAACAAATCAGCTAAGCAGCTTACAGTAGTAAGGGTAAACTAACCCCTTACACTGCTGTAAAAAAAAAATAATAATAATGCAAAAGAAAACGACCTTTTAGCGCATTCTGAAGGGAATCCATACAAAAAAAATCGCCTAACCTAACCTAACCATTTTTTTTGAAAAACAAAACTGCAAAAGAATATTGTTAAAAAACAGCCAGGGGTACCAATTTGTTATATTTTATAATGAACTATATCTATATGGGGTTCATCTTGCCAAATAATGAAATAAAAAAAAAGGTTTTAACTTCAATAAATTTTATTTCACAGGAAGAATTTTCCGTGACAATATTCTTCTACAGTTTTATATTTTCACTAATTTTAAACCTCTTTTAAAAATATTCTTTTTATCCCTAATATGCGCCTATTTGGCTTTTAAACCACTTTTAAAAATATTCTTTATATTCCTAATATGCGCATATTTACTAGCTAAACCTAAACCTAGAGTCGAATAAGCCTTAATTAAAATGGATCTTACTTGAAAAATTAATAACCACAGTCCAGTCAAACTTTTTTTTATCTGTACATCCAAATTTTTCCAACTATTTGTCAAGTCTCTAACTCTGATTAGAATCCTTATTCGTCGAAATTCATACTTCTGAGCATAGTTCTAATTCGTCACAATTCTTAACTTGGGATTAATTCTAATTCGTCAGAATTCTTAATTCTGTTTATAATTCTGATACGTGAAGATTCCCTCCAGAATTCTTTTGGAGACCTAAAAGAAAAACAGGTTTTTGGAACACACCTTAAGGCAACTAGGCAGAGGACTAAATGATTGGGTAATTGATTACTTCTAATTAATAATAAAAAAAACAAAAATTAAATAATTCAACGGATAAATTACTAAAATTAATGAAAATTTACTATAGTTATGCTTTAGTAATTTAATGTTCAAATTTGTCAAATAAATGGCCATTAACTATGACAATCTGAACAGCCCAACTGTCAATTAGTTAATATCATTACCATTATTATTATTTTACCTACAAACGATTGATAAAGAAAAATAGAGATTTTGACTAGCGTGAACGCCCCTTAACATATAACGAAAATTAATCATCAAAAGTGACTACCATTTAATCCTATATATATATTTTTCCTAAAACAAGAAGCAATAAGCTGTTTAAAGAAAAATTGGCCCAACTGAGTCGTAATTAGCTTATAGAAAATCAAAATTTATGAAGTAAATTAGGAAATATGGACTTACCAATTTAGGTCGGGCTGCGAATCACAAAAAGAAAACTTCTTTTAAACACAAAACCCAGTTTTAAATATCCCTCAGGGATCGTTTTACTGACGTAAAAATAACTTAGCTTTTGGTTTAAAATATATAAAAAATCTTTTAGAGATTTGCTTCCTGCGCTTCTCACAGCATGGAAGTTTGTAAAAATGTCCCTCCTAAAGGGTTTCCATTCTCCTTTATAGGTTCGCATCCCCCCCCAAAAGTGATCCATAAATCCATAAAATTCGCGAATTTTCGAGATTTTTAAAGAAATGAAAAACAGAGACAACAAGATAAAATCTAATGAGAAATAAGGATCGGAACACTCTTCCAGAAAGTGTGTTTCCGGTTGCCATCTTTATTTCCAATCCAAGAATTAATCAAAATTCACACCTAAAGTTAACACTCTTAGAGCACACATGTGTAAGAAAAGGACAAAGAAACTAAAGCCGTACAAGTGGTCAATTTTGGAGCCTTCGAAATTGCGTACTATGTTTCGGAAAAATTACCATATTGCCATGTCTTAAACAAAGTGTTTCCATTTCAGGAAAAGTACTCTTGAAAATAAAAAAATGAAAGGGTCTTGACTAAAATCAGTTAATTGGGACTCTATTCAGTCCAAATAATTATTTAGACACTTAATTAGTATACTTGATTGTGCAAGAATAAATTAGGAGTTCCGAAAGGTGCTAGGAAATTCACGACGACCAGAGCGGCAACGCCGCATTTATCGCGATTGTTTTCACAGGCACAAAAGACGGTACGATTTTTAGTGTAATGTTTTGATTTTGAACTCGCGACAATAAGTTATTCGAAATAATTATTACTAAATAATACGTTAAATGTTTCCTGATCAAAGAAATGAATTAAGTGTTTTGTGGAACTAACCTAGGAATAAAAGAAGAATAAAACAATAGATGGAACAGAGCATTGAAAGTCAGGTAGGTAAACAATAGTAAAATAGATAAATCTAGGTACTATAACTATTCTATCTTTATGTTTTAGTCTATGAAATAGCCGTGGACTGACGTAATGCTTATAGATAAAATAGCTAACTCCTAGGAAATGTCGTAGATCACTGCGAAAAAGAGTAGACAAAATTATAGACAAATGGGCTAGGAAATAGATGAACTAGACTACTGAATATAAATATTGACGATGCAATACAAATAATATATGACGGATATGGCGTTTTGTAAAGAGAAATCAGGTAGGTCCAAATTTGTAAGTAGAAAATAGACAAATAGATAAATTACCTACTTTGGTCTATTTTAGACTAACCAAAGCTACCACAGACATGAAAATTTGTACGTCTATAAACGATGGGATGAAGAAGATAATACAACCACAACGAAGTTTGAGATGTTTACAGAAAGGCAATTATAACTTAATTTTGATGTGTCACTAGACAAATAGAAAAACTAGACAACCAGAGAAGATTATGTATGGTTGAATAGAAAATGGTTAAGAAGCAAGAGATCTTATGAAGGTATCTCCAATGACATAAATAGAAAATAGGTAAATATATTAATTACTTGCTTTTATCTATTTTAGATAAGGAGAAAATAGTCAGAGGTACAAGCGTTAGATAATGGTTGAAAGATGACATGTAGAAGATAAAGCAATTAAAAACAAATCCAAAGCACCATCATGGAATCAGAAAGGCAATGAACTAATGCCAAATAGGTACTGAGGGTCAAACAACATGCTTAAGTGTTAAATTTAAGTATTTGATATTTTGTTTTTTTTTAGTTTTTATTTTGAGTCTCAAAACAATAAATAAATATTTTATTTTGGCTAATTGATTACTTTAATTAAATACAAATAACAACTAAATAAATGTTGGCTCTAAACTTTTTAATATTTGGCGTACGTGCTAGTCAAATTTATTATGAATTGATGAATAAATTAATTATAGCATATACTTACAGTTAACAACAAAGAAAAAGAATACCATTAGTCTCTGCAAACTAGTTTTACCTTAGTATTCCAAAAACATGTCTTTCAGTTCCAGCAGGACTCTCTCCCTGTTTCCGTTCTTCCTGCAGTTTGGCTTTACCAGTTATCAGGTAGTTTCTATTAACTTATTATAATTAGATGTACAAAACGCATACTGGTTAATGACTTCAGCCTAACTAATCTAATCTCTTCAGTAAGTTTAATTTTAGGGCAAAAGAGACGAAAGAGGTATACAAGGGGAGGTTTTTAAATATTTAACTGAAAGCATTAAAGATTACTATTATTTTTCCCTTTTTGGTGAATAGGCTCTTTTCACAGCAACCTCATTGTTACGTGGCAAATCTTGCCCGTAACAACACCACCCCTTCTTAGGCAAAGTTTCGAAGAAACTTTTAAATCCCGATTTCCCAAGAACGCTAACACAGAACCTGCTTTCAACTTAAGACAAATTGTATGAGAATCCTCAGCGAGGCATTTTACTTTTCCTGCTGATTTGAAGCTATCATAAGGCTTAGCCATCACGGGGACTAAGTCCTGAGCGATGAGACAGGCCTTTAGACAATTGTCACGTCAATCAAGTTTTCGGCCAAGATTGACAAAGCAACAATCCAACTCTGCTATCAACAACGCATGATAGGTAAACAATTTTAAAACTACAAGAATCCTCAGTAGACACCTTAATTTCTCCTACTGATTTGAAGCTATCATAAGGATTAGCCATCACGGGGACTAAGTCCTGAGCGATGAGCCAGGCCTTTAGACAAGTGTCACGTCAATCAAGTTTTCGGCCAAGATTGACAAAGCAACAATCCAACTCTGCTATCAACAACGCATGATAGGTAAACAATTTTAAAACTACAAGAATCCTCAGTAGACACCTTAATTTCTCCTACTGATTTGAAGCTATCATAAGGATTAGCCATCACGGGGACTAAGTCCTGAGCGATGAGACAGGCCTTTAGACAATTGTCACGTCAATCAAGTTTTCGGCCAAGATTGACAAAGCAACAATCCAACTCTGCTATCAACAACGCATGATAGGTAAACAATTTTAAAACTACAAGAATCCTCAGTAGACACCTTAATTTCTCCTACTGATTTGAAGCTATCATAAGGATTAGCCATCACGGGGACTAAGTCCTGAGCGATGAGACAGGCCTTTAGACAATTGTCACGTCAATCAAGTTTTCGGCCAAGATTGACAAAGCAACAATCCAACTCTGCTATCAACAACGCATGATAGGTAAACAATTTTAAAACTACAAGAATCCTCAGTAGACACCTTAATTTCTCCTACTGATTTGAAGCTATCATAAGGATTAGCCATCACGGGGACTAAGTCCTGAGCGATGAGACAGGCCTTTAGACAATTGTCACGTCAATCAAGTTTTCGGCCAAGATTGACAAAGCAACAATCCAACTCTGCTATCAACAACGCATGATAGGTAAACAATTTTAAAACTACAAGAATCCTCAGTAGACACCTTAATTTCTCCTACTGATTTGAAGCTATCATAAGGATTAGCCATCACGGGGACTAAGTCCTGAGCGATGAGACAGGCCTTTAGACAATTGTCACGTCAATCAAGTTTTCGGCCAAGATTGACAAAGCAACAATCCAACTCTGCTATCAACAACGCATGATAGGTAAACAATTTTAAAACTACAAGAATCCTCAGTAGACACCTTAATATCTCCTACTGATTTGAAGCTATCATAAGGATTAGCCATCACGGGGACTAAGTCCTGAGCGATGAGACAGGCCTTTAGACAATTGTCACGTCAATCAAGTTTTCGGCCAAGATTGACAAAGCAACAATCCAACTCTGCTATCAACAACGCATGATAGGTAAACAATTTTAAAACTACAAGAATCCTCAGTAGACACCTTAATTTTCTTCTACTGATTTGAAATGGTTTGCACACACGACATGGAAAGAGATAGACAAGGTAGAACACAGAACAGGTAGCCTGGTAAACCCTGAATCTGTGGAGTGATAAGGTCACTGAGGGGTAGTAGGGACTTACTCCTACGCCCGACCATCATGAACAGATGTGTGGCCGTCCTTGGACTCCGGTCACAAGTTTCTCGCTAAAACCTGTCACTAGTCCACATCACCTGAGCTATCCGGCCCAAGTGTGACCTGAACAAAATACTCGTAAGGTTAACGGACATTGTAACCTTACGAGGGCCTGTTAGAGGGACTTAGTTAACCCCCATCCTAGGAACCATGGAGTGGTGGTATTCTTTTACCTACTGAACGAGGTCAGCAGGGGCCCCCAGCTGCAGAGCCGACGCAACCGCGCTTAGACCAGGTTAAAGAACTAAGACAAAAGAAGCGACAACCGAGAAAAATAAATTAAGCAACAAAAGAAAATCAAGGAAAATGGATCGTTCGCCGCCGTTAGACGTCATCTTCGTCATCAGGAGGATGTGCTTTTAGGTCCTGCGCATGCCAAACTCCAACACTACGTCCAGACATATCAGACAGCTCAAAATTCCAAGGGTTGTGAACCTTAGAAATGACATAAGGACCCGTATACTTCGGCAAAAATTTGGACGTAATCTGTCGAGCGGCATCTGAGTGAGCAAAGTTTCTTTTCCATACCTGCTGATGAAGCTGGAAACGATCTGAACGTCTTCGAAGATTGTACCGAACTTTCGTTTTCTCATAGTTAAGCGTTAGTCGTTTTTGAACGTCCTCAAACAGCTTTTGTAATGCTTCCGCCTTTTCCGGAGGAGATGCAAGGGTAGAATCATTAGAAAAAGGAAATTCATGTTTGGCCAAATGAACCTCATGTCCAAACACAATAAAATTTGGAGAAAAACCTGTTACACTGTGCTTAGCGGACCGGATAGCGAAAGCTAATTTACCCAAGTACTTATCCCAGTGTTTATGATCCTTGGAAACATAACCGCTCAGCATGGTTTTAAGGACTCGATGAGATCGTTCGACCGGATTTGCCTGAGGATGATAATTAGAAATATACTTAATCTGAGTGCCATATTGGGTAACTGCGTTCTTAAAAATACTGCTTTTAAACTGCGTTCCATTATCGACTATGACCACATCCGGTGCACCGTACACGTGTATTACATAATCTTCCATCCAACGAGTTAGAGAAAGAGCTGTTGCATTACGAAGAGGAAAGAACAAAACGAACTTGGAAAAACAATCCTGTACCGAGAAGACATATTTATAACCTTGAGTAGAGCGAGGCAAAGGCCCAACCAAGTCCACACTCACCATTTGCCATGGTCTAGTAAGAGTAGGCATTATGCTCAGCATTTCTCCTATTGGCGGTTTTTGCTCAGGTTTGGTTTCTAGACATGTTCTACATTTCCTGATATACTTTGCAACATCATTTCGCATATTCGGCCAATAAAAGTGTTGAACAATACGGCTCAAAGTTTTAGCAACCCCTAGGTGGCCACAAGTTGGTGGATCGTGGTGTTCTCGTATAATTTGGGACCTACGCTCTCGAGGCACAACTTCTAACCAGTCAGAATCTGAGGATGAAAGAGTGGGATAGGGAATCTTAGCCCGTTTAAACACCTTACCATCGATAATTTGCCAAAGGGGATATTTTGAAGGAAAGGCTTGAATATCCGCCATTATTCTTTTATACCAAGGATCGGAAACAGGCTCCGGGTTCACAACAATCTCAGCAGCATCAATCTGAGGTACCGTTCTCGACAAACAGTCTGGTACAACATTGTCTTTACCTTTTCGGTGGACTACATCAAAATCATATTGCTGGAGACGAATGGCCCATCGCGCAATCCGACCCACAGGATCTTTAATCGAGTTTAGCCACTTTAAACAATAATGATCTGTTATTACGGTGAATCTAGCACCTTCAATATAAGGTCTGAGCTTCTCAATAGCAAATAATACGGCGAGACATTCCTTCTCAGTGGTGGAATATTTACGCTCCGCTTTTGACAAACTACGACTAAGGTAACAAATCACCTTTTCCTCGCAATTTTGTTGCTGAGATAAAACGGCACCAAGACCATAGTCTGAAGCATCTGTTTGGACGACGAAAGGCAAGTCAAAATTCGGACATGACAAAATTGGGGCTCGAACGAGATGTTCTTTAATGGTGCGAAATGCACGTTCACACTCAGAAGACCAAGTGAATTTGGTATTTTTACGAGTCAGAGCCGTCAACGGCGAAACAATAGAACTAAAATCAGGAATAAACCTACGATACCAAGACGCTACGCCAACTAATCTTCGAATTTCCGTCACCGTCTTAGGGGTTGGAATCTGTACAATCGCTTGTACCTTATCTGGATCTACTAAAAGCCCTGAACAATTTATAACGTAACCAAGATATTTTAATTCGGGTTTGCAAAAGACACATTTTTCTTTATTTAAAGTAAGTCCAGCCCTTTGAATTCGTGAAATCACCTCCTCCAGAATCTCGAGATGCTTTCCAAATGGATCAATTTCAGAAGAATCAGTGCAAATAATTACATCATCAAGATATACGAACACGTATGGCTCCAGATCCACGCCGACAACTCTCTCAATCAATCTTTGCCACACCGCAGGCGCATTGGTAAGTCCAAATGGCATTCTTCGGAATTGGAAAAGACCACGACGAGGAACGGTAAAAGCAGTAATAGGCCTTGCTGCTTCTGACACAGGGATTTGCCAATAGGCCGACTTAATATCCAACGTACTCAAATATTTGGCATCTCGAAGTTTGTCAAGCGTATCGGTGACAAAAGGAATGGGATATGCGTCCTTGACAGTAACTTTATTAACCGCTCTGTAATCTACACAAAAACGCCAATTTCCAGACTTCTTTTTAATCATTACAATCGGTGAAGACCATGGTGAATTTGAAGGTTCGACAATATTGTCTTCTAACATCTGATCCAACTCAGCATTAACTTCTTTTTGTAGAGTAGGTGAAATTGGATAATAACGCTGCTTTATGGGATCAGAATTAACTTTAATCTCTAACTCAACAAGACTTGTGCAACCAATGCTACCAGAATCTGATGAAAATAAACGAGAAGTCAAAGAATCTAAGGTAGAACGTTGTTCGGACGACAAAGTGTCTAGGGATTCAATAGCCGCGACCGTATTTTTAACATCTAGGGAATTATGAAATCGCCATTCACCAGCACGCAGGTCAGGAATGATACCCATGCGACTCCAAAAGTCAACACCTAAAATTATGGTATGAGGCAGAGACGGAACCACCAAAACCTCCAGTACCACTACCTTACTTCTCAACACAATGGGTAATTCAACCGTACCTAGACACTGACATCGCTGGCCATTAGCCACTGTACACTCAAGGTTATCATTAGCATTTAATCTACAAAATTTCTGAAGGAGCTGCCAACCTACATTTCCTAAAATTGTTTTTGAACAGCCACTATCCAATAAACCTAAAACTTTTTTCCCATAGATACTTACCTCTAAGTAGGGACGTTCATCACCATGCGCATGACCCAAAATAAAATCTAGAACAACCTTGTGATCATTGGCCATTAGGGATGGGGAGGAACTCAGTTGGCCACCTGACCTCCCGACGACCCGTTTTTTTGAACAATCACAATTGAAAGTATAAAAACCAGGTTTCCCACATTTATAACAAAATACTCTAAGCGGTATTTGACAGCTTTTAAATCTGTGTCCGACCTTAAGACAATTCCAGCAAAGGGTTTCCGTGGACGAGATAGGAGTAGCGGATGACTGCGAAGAAGTATTTAAACTATTATTGGATGCAACATTATTTTCAGAAATACGAGCGTTAGATGAGTGAGACTGATTGGATGTAGAAGATTGCTCTCGGATTGTAGAAGTGCCTGAACTATTATTTGACCTATTGGATTGATTTGAATTATTTGACCTATTCGTAGTATTGGGGTTATGTGACCTACTCTGAGGATGAGCATTACTTGACCTAGCAGTAGAAGAGTTCGTGCGATATGAATTATTATTTGCCTCAGAATGTAAAGAATGCGAATTGTTGAAGGATCTAGCATTTGCAGAACTTGAAGATCGAAAATTATTAGAAGATGGTTGTCGATTTTGTGATCTACTATACTGTACTGCATAAATCGTTGTAGGACGTTGTCGATCTGATGGAGGTCGATGATAAGCCAATTCTGGTTCGACTAAATTCCTAGCATTGGTGGGAGGGGGAACAAAGCGTTGAAGGCGTTGTTCATTCGCTTCGATAGACCTAGCTTCCCTAAATAATTCGTCCACAGAATAAATGCTAGATGGTAAACGTCTTTGAATATCAGGTAAAAGTAGACGACGTATGATTCTAACACGCTGAAGCTCACCAGGCATAACCGGAAGCTTTCTAAAAAGACTTTGGATGCTAATGAAAAAGGTTGTTACTTTTTCTTGTGCGCCCTGCGTTCTTTGTTTGATTTCTGCCCACAAATCCTCGTCATATTCGTCACTTAGAAAAACATCTAACAACTGCCGAGTAAAATCGTCCCAAGAGCGAAATGATCCATTCCTGAAAAAGTGCAAAGCCTCATCGTCTAACAACAGAGGTGCAGAATCTAGTAAACACTTCTTCGATACATTATATGCTCGTCTCAGCTCTTCGATTCTTTCAAGAAAATTTGTGACACTAGTTCGTCCGGTGTATTTTAATTTCCATCGTGAAACATCAAACGATAAATCTCTAGAATCACGAAATGAAGTACCTCTGCCACGCAGAGAAGAAAACTCCAATTCATCTAATCGTCGAGCCAAATCGGGATAGTCCTCGTAGAAAGAATTACTAGGTCTAGGTACCCTAGAATAGTTACTCTCAGGAGGAACCCGTTCTCTATTAGGAGGATACGGACCAGATCTACTAACATCAGCATGAGATTGGTGATTGGTAGTGAAAGTTGGTTGACGCTGTGAAGGCCTCGAAGAAATATGGGGTACAAAATAAGGCAGATCGGTAGAAGATGAAGACCTCATATCTTTATTGGACAACTGCGGTTCAGGGATACCTCGCACTGGATGATTGCCCGTCGATGGTCTGTTTTCAGGGTCTAGAATCGTGGAATTTAATTGCGTAAAGTGTTGTAAAGGTCTAGAAGATGTTTCGTTATCTAGATATGAATTATTAAAACGTTCAGGACCATGCCGATTTACCGAGGGATGATATTCAGGATTACCTGGTATCCACTGTTGAACAAGAGGCTCATCAAAGTGAACTCGCGAACCCCTTCGTTCAGAAATATGGAATTCAGAAGGCTCATTTACCGAACTAAAATGAATTTCTCGTTGAGGTGGTGGTCTACTTGATCTTTCTGGTTCATTCAGCAAACAGTACTGACCCCTAACAATTTGAGATAAAGCTGGTTGTGGAGTTTGATACTCGAGAGGGTCAAATGAAATTAAAGATTGGGGTACAACATTGGAAGCGTGAGCAGTGTGGGATGGTTGATGTAAGTTTGGTCCATCAGAAAAGGTGGATTGTGGAACTTGAGTAGGAATAGAAGGATGTGGTATTTCCGCTCTATTATGTTCAAGGTTATTAAAGAAATCCTCAAGAGGTCTTTCAGAGGTTGATTGAGGTGCTATAGAATGATGGAGTTGATGATCCTCAACCACCACCAAGCGAGGCGTAACTCTCGAACGATCAACTACCCCTATACCTTGACTTTCCCCCACTTCATTACCTACAACACGATCCTCGCTTCTATTCAACGCTTCCTGCCTACTTCTGGTATGATTCGAGTAAAGGGTTGGATTACTAGCCCGATGACCAGGTCCTAAAGACTCAAGAGTAGACTGAGCCGGGAATTGAACAACATTTAAAGGAGGAGGACTACTAGAAAGAAGATCACTCCTACCTGATGGTTCTTGGCTACTACCGATATTAACCAAATCGTAAGAAACTGGTGTACGTACAGGCATCGCTGGGCTGACTACCACTGGTTGCAACACATCAGTAGGTTCTGGCTCTAATGGTCGAGAAACCTCCTCTACCCTAACTTCAATCAAGGGACTAGCAGCAGGTAACTGTTCGTAAACCAAATTTAACTCACCAATCAATTGAGTGCACCTATTTGACAACTCTAAAAGCAACGCCTTGTCATGCTCATCAGTACAGCGGATGCGAGGAAGTCTCAAGTTCACATGAATCAAGCGAGAGTAAAATCGTTTAAATTCGTTTTCCCTATTGGCAGCGTTAAATGAAGCTAACTCCGTGCTCAAATACTGAAGCTTAGCTCGACATGTCAGCAGTTCTGTAACTGGATCTTTATTAGTACCTTCTGGCGCTAAACATCTACCACGACGTTCCTCTCGCAGTACTGCACGCAAATCTTCCCTACGACCGTTCATTGTTTGTTGTACCGGCAGACCACGTATCTCCAACTCATACTGAAGCTCATCATTATTTAGCCTATTTACCTCCATTGTTACGAATTAAACAAATAATGAGTAAACGCAAAATTAAAAAAAAATTCTTTTTAATTATAATAATCTGTCTTGTCACGACCAGGGACAAACCCCACCCTTGCCAAGCAACAAAAAAAAGAAAAGAAACCCCTCAAAAAGAAAACTTTTAATGTTTGGGGCACTCTGTATTTAGCCGTATAAATTTTTAAAAAAAATTTTTAGGGACACTCTATATACAGCGATGAGTATTCAAAAAAAAATTTTAGAGACACTCTATACACAGTGGTGAATACCAAAGAAAATTTTTAGGGACACTCTGTATATAGCAGTGAATAATAAAAAAAATTATTTCAGGGACACTCTGTACACAAAAAATTTTTAGAGACACTCTATATACAGTGGTGAATACCAAAGAAAATTTCTAGGGACACTCTGTATATAGCAGTGAATAATAAAAAAAAATATTTCAGGGACACTCTATACACAGTAGTGAATAAAAAATTTTTTTTTTTTGGGGCACTCTGTATATAATAGTGAATATTAAAATTAATATTTCAGGGACACTCTGTAAACAGCGATGAGTATTAAAAAAAAAAGTTTAGGGACACTCTATATACAGTAGTGAGTATAAAAAAAAAATTTTTTAGGGACACTCTATATACAGCGATGAGTATTCAGAAAAATTTTAGGGACACTCTATATACAGTAGTGAGTATAAAAAATTTTTTTGGGACACTCTGTATACAGTAGTAAAAATTAAAAAAAAAATTTGGGACACTCTGTATACAGCGATGAGTATCCAAAAAAAAAAAATTTTAGAGACACTATATACAGCAAGCCCAAAAACTCTGTTCTTTTTTTTTGAAAACGTAAAAAAATTAACTTTTCATTTTCTGGGCACCCTGTATACAGCAGCGCCTAAACAAAACTATTTTGGGGTACCTATATATGGACAAGCCTCGCCCAGTATACCTTGTAGATCAGTAACACTCTGTATACTGGGACAGAGTCGGGACCGGAGTTTTGAACACTCTGTCTAATAAAAAAAAAACACCCTGTATACAGTGACAGGGTAAAAGAAAAGTGTCAAGGGTTTTTGTAACCACTTTGTATCAAGTGACAAAGGGGCAAAAGAAATGCCAAAATTTATTATTTAAAATAAATACCTAATACTAGTTATTATTACCTACTAGGTATCAGTAATTATCAGTATATATAAATTTTGTACATCTGTGTGGGTACCTACACCGCAAAACACAACGCAAAAAACTTAAAAGGACGCCAAAAGAAAACTACAAAATAGCTGCGCTATGTTGCCGCCGTTACTGCAACTAACACCGCGTAGTTAATCTTATTTATTTTTTTTTTTGACAGTAAGGAAAAAAACACCCCTTACTCTGCCCTGAACAAATCAGCTAAGCAGCTTACAGTAGTAAGGGTAAACTAACCCCTTACACTGCTGTAAAAAAAAAATAATAATAATGCAAAAGAAAACGACCTTTTAGCGCATTCTGAAGGGAATCCATACAAAAAAAATCGCCTAACCTAACCTAACCATTTTTTTTGAAAAACAAAACTGCAAAAGAATATTGTTAAAAAACAGCCAGGGGTACCAATTTGTTATATTTTATAATGAACTATATCTATATGGGGTTCATCTTGCCAAATAATGAAATAAAAAAAAAGGTTTTAACTTCAATAAATTTTATTTCACAGGAAGAATTTTCCGTGACAATATTCTTCTACAGTTTTATATTTTCACTAATTTTAAACCTCTTTTAAAAATATTCTTTTTATCCCTAATATGCGCCTATTTGGCTTTTAAACCACTTTTAAAAATATTCTTTATATTCCTAATATGCGCATATTTACTAGCTAAACCTAAACCTAGAGTCGAATAAGCCTTAATTAAAATGGATCTTACTTGAAAAATTAATAACCACAGTCCAGTCAAACTTTTTTTTATCTGTACATCCAAATTTTTCCAACTATTTGTCAAGTCTCTAACTCTGATTAGAATCCTTATTCGTCGAAATTCATACTTCTGAGCATAGTTCTAATTCGTCACAATTCTTAACTTGGGATTAATTCTAATTCGTCAGAATTCTTAATTCTGTTTATAATTCTGATACGTGAAGATTCCCTCCAGAATTCTTTTGGAGACCTAAAAGAAAAACAGGTTTTTGGAACACACCTTAAGGCAACTAGGCAGAGGACTAAATGATTGGGTAATTGATTACTTCTAATTAATAATAAAAAAAAACAAAAATTAAATAATTCAACGGATAAATTACTAAAATTAATGAAAATTTACTATAGTTATGCTTTAGTAATTTAATGTTCAAATTTGTCAAATAAATGGCCATTAACTATGACAATCTGAACAGCCCAACTGTCAATTAGTTAATATCATTACCATTATTATTATTTTACCTACAAACGATTGATAAAGAAAAATAGAGATTTTGACTAGCGTGAACGCCCCTTAACATATAACGAAAATTAATCATCAAAAGTGACTACCATTTAATCCTATATATATATTTTTCCTAAAACAAGAAGCAATAAGCTGTTTAAAGAAAAATTGGCCCAACTGAGTCGTAATTAGCTTATAGAAAATCAAAATTTATGAAGTAAATTAGGAAATATGGACTTACCAATTTAGGTCGGGCTGCGAATCACAAAAAGAAAACTTCTTTTAAACACAAAACCCAGTTTTAAATATCCCTCAGGGATCGTTTTACTGACGTAAAAATAACTTAGCTTTTGGTTTAAAATATATAAAAAATCTTTTAGAGATTTGCTTCCTGCGCTTCTCACAGCATGGAAGTTTGTAAAAATGTCCCTCCTAAAGGGTTTCCATTCTCCTTTATAGGTTCGCATCCCCCCCCCAAAAGTGATCCATAAATCCATAAAATTCGCGAATTTTCGAGATTTTTAAAGAAATGAAAAACAGAGACAACAAGATAAAATCTAATGAGAAATAAGGATCGGAACACTCTTCCAGAAAGTGTGTTTCCGGTTGCCATCTTTATTTCCAATCCAAGAATTAATCAAAATTCACACCTAAAGTTAACACTCTTAGAGCACACATGTGTAAGAAAAGGACAAAGAAACTAAAGCCGTACAAGTGGTCAATTTTGGAGCCTTCGAAATTGCGTACTATGTTTCGGAAAAATTACCATATTGCCATGTCTTAAACAAAGTGTTTCCATTTCAGGAAAAGTACTCTTGAAAATAAAAAAATGAAAGGGTCTTGACTAAAATCAGTTAATTGGGACTCTATTCAGTCCAAATAATTATTTAGACACTTAATTAGTATACTTGATTGTGCAAGAATAAATTAGGAGTTCCGAAAGGTGCTAGGAAATTCAC
This sequence comes from Aspidapion aeneum, assembly GCA_963576565.1. Taxonomy (NCBI): domain Eukaryota; kingdom Metazoa; phylum Arthropoda; class Insecta; order Coleoptera; family Brentidae; genus Aspidapion; species Aspidapion aeneum. Next base: position 48,279,303 of record OY755044.1, read on the forward strand.
GACGACCAGAGCGGCAACGCCGCATTTATCGCGATTGTTTTCACAGGCACAAAAGACGGTACGATTTTTAGTGTAATGTTTTGATTTTGAACTCGCGACAATAAGTTATTCGAAATAATTATTACTAAATAATACGTTAAATGTTTCCTGATCAAAGAAATGAATTAAGTGTTTTGTGGAACTAACCTAGGAATAAAAGAAGAATAAAACAATAGATGGAACAGAGCATTGAAAGTCAGGTAGGTAAACAATAGTAAAATAGATAAATCTAGGTACTATAACTATTCTATCTTTATGTTTTAGTCTATGAAATAGCCGTGGACTGACGTAATGCTTATAGATAAAATAGCTAACTCCTAGGAAATGTCGTAGATCACTGCGAAAAAGAGTAGACAAAATTATAGACAAATGGGCTAGGAAATAGATGAACTAGACTACTGAATATAAATATTGACGATGCAATACAAATAATATATGACGGATATGGCGTTTTGTAAAGAGAAATCAGGTAGGTCCAAATTTGTAAGTAGAAAATAGACAAATAGATAAATTACCTACTTTGGTCTATTTTAGACTAACCAAAGCTACCACAGACATGAAAATTTGTACGTCTATAAACGATGGGATGAAGAAGATAATACAACCACAACGAAGTTTGAGATGTTTACAGAAAGGCAATTATAACTTAATTTTGATGTGTCACTAGACAAATAGAAAAACTAGACAACCAGAGAAGATTATGTATGGTTGAATAGAAAATGGTTAAGAAGCAAGAGATCTTATGAAGGTATCTCCAATGACATAAATAGAAAATAGGTAAATATATTAATTACTTGCTTTTATCTATTTTAGATAAGGAGAAAATAGTCAGAGGTACAAGCGTTAGATAATGGTTGAAAGATGACATGTAGAAGATAAAGCAATTAAAAACAAATCCAAAGCACCATCATGGAATCAGAAAGGCAATGAACTAATGCCAAATAGGTACTGAGGGTCAAACAACATGCTTAAGTGTTAAATTTAAGTATTTGATATTTTGTTTTTTTTTAGTTTTTATTTTGAGTCTCAAAACAATAAATAAATATTTTATTTTGGCTAATTGATTACTTTAATTAAATACAAATAACAACTAAATAAATGTTGGCTCTAAACTTTTTAATATTTGGCGTACGTGCTAGTCAAATTTATTATGAATTGATGAATAAATTAATTATAGCATATACTTACAGTTAACAACAAAGAAAAAGAATACCATTAGTCTCTGCAAACTAGTTTTACCTTAGTATTCCAAAAACATGTCTTTCAGTTCCAGCAGGACTCTCTCCCTGTTTCCGTTCTTCCTGCAGTTTGGCTTTACCAGTTATCAGGTAGTTTCTATTAACTTATTATAATTAGATGTACAAAACGCATACTGGTTAATGACTTCAGCCTAACTAATCTAATCTCTTCAGTAAGTTTAATTTTAGGGCAAAAGAGACGAAAGAGGTATACAAGGGGAGGTTTTTAAATATTTAACTGAAAGCATTAAAGATTACTATTATTTTTCCCTTTTTGGTGAATAGGCTCTTTTCACAGCAACCTCATTGTTACGTGGCAAATCTTGCCCGTAACAACACCACCCCTTCTTAGGCAAAGTTTCGAAGAAACTTTTAAATCCCGATTTCCCAAGAACGCTAACACAGAACCTGCTTTCAACTTAAGACAAATTGTATGAGAATCCTCAGCGAGGCATTTTACTTTTCCTGCTGATTTGAAGCTATCATAAGGCTTAGCCATCACGGGGACTAAGTCCTGAGCGATGAGACAGGCCTTTAGACAATTGTCACGTCAATCAAGTTTTCGGCCAAGATTGACAAAGCAACAATCCAACTCTGCTATCAACAACGCATGATAGGTAAACAATTTTAAAACTACAAGAATCCTCAGTAGACACCTTAATTTCTCCTACTGATTTGAAGCTATCATAAGGATTAGCCATCACGGGGACTAAGTCCTGAGCGATGAGCCAGGCCTTTAGACAAGTGTCACGTCAATCAAGTTTTCGGCCAAGATTGACAAAGCAACAATCCAACTCTGCTATCAACAACGCATGATAGGTAAACAATTTTAAAACTACAAGAATCCTCAGTAGACACCTTAATTTCTCCTACTGATTTGAAGCTATCATAAGGATTAGCCATCACGGGGACTAAGTCCTGAGCGATGAGACAGGCCTTTAGACAATTGTCACGTCAATCAAGTTTTCGGCCAAGATTGACAAAGCAACAATCCAACTCTGCTATCAACAACGCATGATAGGTAAACAATTTTAAAACTACAAGAATCCTCAGTAGACACCTTAATTTCTCCTACTGATTTGAAGCTATCATAAGGATTAGCCATCACGGGGACTAAGTCCTGAGCGATGAGACAGGCCTTTAGACAATTGTCACGTCAATCAAGTTTTCGGCCAAGATTGACAAAGCAACAATCCAACTCTGCTATCAACAACGCATGATAGGTAAACAATTTTAAAACTACAAGAATCCTCAGTAGACACCTTAATTTCTCCTACTGATTTGAAGCTATCATAAGGATTAGCCATCACGGGGACTAAGTCCTGAGCGATGAGACAGGCCTTTAGACAATTGTCACGTCAATCAAGTTTTCGGCCAAGATTGACAAAGCAACAATCCAACTCTGCTATCAACAACGCATGATAGGTAAACAATTTTAAAACTACAAGAATCCTCAGTAGACACCTTAATTTTCTTCTACTGATTTGAAATGGTTTGCACACACGACATGGAAAGAGATAGACAAGGTAGAACACAGAACAGGTAGCCTGGTAAACCCTGAATCTGTGGAGTGATAAGGTCACTGAGGGGTAGTAGGGACTTACTCCTACGCCCGACCATCATGAACAGATGTGTGGCCGTCCTTGGACTCCGGTCACAAGTTTCTCGCTAAAACCTGTCACTAGTCCACATCACCTGAGCTATCCGGCCCAAGTGTGACCTGAACAAAATACTCGTAAGGTTAACGGACATTGTAACCTTACGAGGGCCTGTTAGAGGGACTTAGTTAACCCCCATCCTAGGAACCATGGAGTGGTGGTATTCTTTTACCTACTGAACGAGGTCAGCAGGGGCCCCCAGCTGCAGAGCCGACGCAACCGCGCTTAGACCAGGTTAAAGAACTAAGACAAAAGAAGCGACAACCGAGAAAAATAAATTAAGCAACAAAAGAAAATCAAGGAAAATGGATCGTTCGCCGCCGTTAGACGTCATCTTCGTCATCAGGAGGATGTGCTTTTAGGTCCTGCGCATGCCAAACTCCAACACTACGTCCAGACATATCAGACAGCTCAAAATTCCAAGGGTTGTGAACCTTAGAAATGACATAAGGACCCGTATACTTCGGCAAAAATTTGGACGTAATCTGTCGAGCGGCATCTGAGTGAGCAAAGTTTCTTTTCCATACCTGCTGATGAAGCTGGAAACGATCTGAACGTCTTCGAAGATTGTACCGAACTTTCGTTTTCTCATAGTTAAGCGTTAGTCGTTTTTGAACGTCCTCAAACAGCTTTTGTAATGCTTCCGCCTTTTCCGGAGGAGATGCAAGGGTAGAATCATTAGAAAAAGGAAATTCATGTTTGGCCAAATGAACCTCATGTCCAAACACAATAAAATTTGGAGAAAAACCTGTTACACTGTGCTTAGCGGACCGGATAGCGAAAGCTAATTTACCCAAGTACTTATCCCAGTGTTTATGATCCTTGGAAACATAACCGCTCAGCATGGTTTTAAGGACTCGATGAGATCGTTCGACCGGATTTGCCTGAGGATGATAATTAGAAATATACTTAATCTGAGTGCCATATTGGGTAACTGCGTTCTTAAAAATACTGCTTTTAAACTGCGTTCCATTATCGACTATGACCACATCCGGTGCACCGTACACGTGTATTACATAATCTTCCATCCAACGAGTTAGAGAAAGAGCTGTTGCATTACGAAGAGGAAAGAACAAAACGAACTTGGAAAAACAATCCTGTACCGAGAAGACATATTTATAACCTTGAGTAGAGCGAGGCAAAGGCCCAACCAAGTCCACACTCACCATTTGCCATGGTCTAGTAAGAGTAGGCATTATGCTCAGCATTTCTCCTATTGGCGGTTTTTGCTCAGGTTTGGTTTCTAGACATGTTCTACATTTCCTGATATACTTTGCAACATCATTTCGCATATTCGGCCAATAAAAGTGTTGAACAATACGGCTCAAAGTTTTAGCAACCCCTAGGTGGCCACAAGTTGGTGGATCGTGGTGTTCTCGTATAATTTGGGACCTACGCTCTCGAGGCACAACTTCTAACCAGTCAGAATCTGAGGATGAAAGAGTGGGATAGGGAATCTTAGCCCGTTTAAACACCTTACCATCGATAATTTGCCAAAGGGGATATTTTGAAGGAAAGGCTTGAATATCCGCCATTATTCTTTTATACCAAGGATCGGAAACAGGCTCCGGGTTCACAACAATCTCAGCAGCATCAATCTGAGGTACCGTTCTCGACAAACAGTCTGGTACAACATTGTCTTTACCTTTTCGGTGGACTACATCAAAATCATATTGCTGGAGACGAATGGCCCATCGCGCAATCCGACCCACAGGATCTTTAATCGAGTTTAGCCACTTTAAACAATAATGATCTGTTATTACGGTGAATCTAGCACCTTCAATATAAGGTCTGAGCTTCTCAATAGCAAATAATACGGCGAGACATTCCTTCTCAGTGGTGGAATATTTACGCTCCGCTTTTGACAAACTACGACTAAGGTAACAAATCACCTTTTCCTCGCAATTTTGTTGCTGAGATAAAACGGCACCAAGACCATAGTCTGAAGCATCTGTTTGGACGACGAAAGGCAAGTCAAAATTCGGACATGACAAAATTGGGGCTCGAACGAGATGTTCTTTAATGGTGCGAAATGCACGTTCACACTCAGAAGACCAAGTGAATTTGGTATTTTTACGAGTCAGAGCCGTCAACGGCGAAACAATAGAACTAAAATCAGGAATAAACCTACGATACCAAGACGCTACGCCAACTAATCTTCGAATTTCCGTCACCGTCTTAGGGGTTGGAATCTGTACAATCGCTTGTACCTTATCTGGATCTACTAAAAGCCCTGAACAATTTATAACGTAACCAAGATATTTTAATTCGGGTTTGCAAAAGACACATTTTTCTTTATTTAAAGTAAGTCCAGCCCTTTGAATTCGTGAAATCACCTCCTCCAGAATCTCGAGATGCTTTCCAAATGGATCAATTTCAGAAGAATCAGTGCAAATAATTACATCATCAAGATATACGAACACGTATGGCTCCAGATCCACGCCGACAACTCTCTCAATCAATCTTTGCCACACCGCAGGCGCATTGGTAAGTCCAAATGGCATTCTTCGGAATTGGAAAAGACCACGACGAGGAACGGTAAAAGCAGTAATAGGCCTTGCTGCTTCTGACACAGGGATTTGCCAATAGGCCGACTTAATATCCAACGTACTCAAATATTTGGCATCTCGAAGTTTGTCAAGCGTATCGGTGACAAAAGGAATGGGATATGCGTCCTTGACAGTAACTTTATTAACCGCTCTGTAATCTACACAAAAACGCCAATTTCCAGACTTCTTTTTAATCATTACAATCGGTGAAGACCATGGTGAATTTGAAGGTTCGACAATATTGTCTTCTAACATCTGATCCAACTCAGCATTAACTTCTTTTTGTAGAGTAGGTGAAATTGGATAATAACGCTGCTTTATGGGATCAGAATTAACTTTAATCTCTAACTCAACAAGACTTGTGCAACCAATGCTACCAGAATCTGATGAAAATAAACGAGAAGTCAAAGAATCTAAGGTAGAACGTTGTTCGGACGACAAAGTGTCTAGGGATTCAATAGCCGCGACCGTATTTTTAACATCTAGGGAATTATGAAATCGCCATTCACCAGCACGCAGGTCAGGAATGATACCCATGCGACTCCAAAAGTCAACACCTAAAATTATGGTATGAGGCAGAGACGGAACCACCAAAACCTCCAGTACCACTACCTTACTTCTCAACACAATGGGTAATTCAACCGTACCTAGACACTGACATCGCTGGCCATTAGCCACTGTACACTCAAGGTTATCATTAGCATTTAATCTACAAAATTTCTGAAGGAGCTGCCAACCTACATTTCCTAAAATTGTTTTTGAACAGCCACTATCCAATAAACCTAAAACTTTTTTCCCATAGATACTTACCTCTAAGTAGGGACGTTCATCACCATGCGCATGACCCAAAATAAAATCTAGAACAACCTTGTGATCATTGGCCATTAGGGATGGGGAGGAACTCAGTTGGCCACCTGACCTCCCGACGACCCATTTTTTTGAACAATCACAATTGAAAGTATAAAAACCAGGTTTCCCACATTTATAACAAAATACTCTAAGCGGTATTTGACAGCTTTTAAATCTGTGTCCGACCTTAAGACAATTCCAGCAAAGGGTTTCCGTGGACGAGATAGGAGTAGCGGATGACTGCGAAGAAGTATTTAAACTATTATTGGATGCAACATTATTTTCAGAAATACGAGCGTTAGATGAGTGAGACTGATTGGATGTAGAAGATTGCTCTCGGATTGTAGAAGTGCCTGAATTATTATTTGACCTATTGGATTGATTTGAATTATTTGACCTATTCGTAGTATTGGGGTTATGTGACCTACTCTGAGGATGAGCATTATTTGACCTAGCAGTAGAAGAGTTCGTGCGATATGAATTATTATTTGCCTCAGAATGTAAAGAATGCGAATTGTTGAAGGATCTAGCATTTGCAGAACTTGAAGATCGAAAATTATTAGAAGATGGTTGTCGATTTTGTGATCTACTAAAACCTGATTCACTATGCTGTACTGCATAAATCGTTGTAGGACGTTGTCGATCTGATGGAGGTCGACGATAAGCCAATTCTGGTTCGACTAAATTCCTAGCATTGGTGGGAGGGGGAACAAAGCGTTGAAGGCGTTGTTCATTCGCTTCGATAGACCTAGCTTCCCTAAATAATTCGGCCACAGAATAAATGCTAGATGGTAAACGTCTTTGAATATCAGGTAAAAGTAGACGACGTATGATTCTAACACGCTGAAGCTCACCAGGCATAACCGGAAGCTTTCTAAAAAGACTTTGGATGCTAATGAAAAAGGTTGTTACTTTTTCTTGTGCGCCCTGCGTTCTTTGTTTGATTTCTGCCCACAAATCCTCGTCATATTCGTCACTTAGAAAAACATCTAACAACTGCCGAGTAAAATCGTCCCAAGAGCGAAATGATCCATTCCTGAAAAAGTGCAAAGCCTCATCGTCTAACAACAGAGGTGCAGAATCTAGTAAACACTCCTTCGATACATTATATGCTCGTCTCAGCTCTTCGATTCTTTCAAGAAAATTTGTGACACTAGTTCGTCCGGTGTATTTTAATTTCCATCGTGAAACATCAAACGATAAATCTCTAGAATCACGAAATGAAGTACCTCTGCCACGCAGAGAAGAAAACTCCAATTCATCTAATCGTCGAGCCAAATCGGGATAGTCCTCGTAGAAAGAATTACTAGGTCTAGGTACCCTAGAATAGTTACTCTCAGGAGGAACCCGTTCTCTATTAGGAGGATACGGACCAGATCTACTAACATCAGCATGAGATTGGTGATTGGTAGTGAAAGTTGGTTGACGCTGTGAAGGCCTCGAAGAAATATGGGGTACAAAATAAGGCAGATCGGTAGAAGATGAAGACCTCATATCTTTATTGGACAACTGCGGTTCAGGGATACCTCGCACTGGATGATTGCCCGTCGATGGTCTGTTTTCAGGGTCTAGAATCGTGGAATTTAATTGCGTAAAGTGTTGTAAAGGTCTAGAAGATGTTTCGTTATCTAGATATGAATTATTAAAACGTTCAGGACCATGCCGATTTACCGAGGGATGATATTCAGGATTACCTGGTATCCACTGTTGAACAAGAGGCTCATCAAAGTGAACTCGCGAACCCCTTCGTTCAGAAATATGGAATTCAGAAGGCTCATTTACCGAACTAAAATGGATTTCTCGTTGAGGTGGTGGTCTACTTGATCTTTCTGGTTCATTCAGCAAACAGTACTGACCCCTAACAATTTGAGATAAAGCTGGTTGTGGAGTTTGATACTCGAGAGGGTCAAATGAAATTAAAGATTGGGGTACAACATTGGAAGCATGAGCAGTGTGGGATGGTTGATGTAAGTTTGGTCCATCAGAAAAGGTGGATTGTGGAACTTGAGTAGGAATAGAAGGATGTGGTATTTCCGCTCTATTATGTTCAAGTTTATTAAAGAAATCCTCAAGAGGTCTCTCAGAGGTTGATTGAGGTGCTATAGAATGATGGAGTTGATGATCCTCAACCACCAAGCGAGGCGTAACTCTCGAACGATCAACTACCCCTATACCTTGACTTTCCCCCACTTCATTACCTACAACACGATCCTCGCTTCTATTCAACGCTTCCTGCCTACTTCTGGTATGATTCGAGTAAAGGGTTGGATTACTAGCCCGATGACCAGGTCCTAAAGACTCAAGAGTAGACTGAGCCGGGAATTGAACAACATTTAAAGGAGGAGGACTACTAGAAAGAAGATCACTCCTACCTGATGGTTCTTGGCTACTACCGATATTAACCAAATCGTAAGAAACTGGTGTACGTACAGGCATCGCTGGGCTGACTACCACTGGTTGCAACACATCAGTAGGTTCTGGCTCTAATGGTCGAGAAACCTCCTCTACCCTAACTTCAATCAAGGGACTAGCAGCAGGTAACTGTTCGTAAACCAAATTTAACTCACCAATCAATTGAGTGCACCTATTTGACAACTCTAAAAGCAACGCCTTGTCATGCTCATCAGTACAGCGGATGCGAGTAAGTCTCAAGTTCACATGAATCAAGCGAGAGTAAAATCGTTTAAATTCGTTTTCCCTATTGGCAGCGTTAAATGAAGCTAACTCCGTGCTCAAATACTGAAGCTTAGCTCGACATGTCAGCAGTTCTGTAACTGGATCTTTATTAGTACCTTCTGGCGTTAAACATCTACCACGACGTTCCTCTCGCAGTACTGCACGCAAATCTTCCCTACGACCGTTCATTGTTTGTTGTACCGGCAGACCACGTATCTCCAACTCATACTGAAGCTCATCATTATTTAGCCTATTTACCTCCATTGTTACGAATTAAACAAATAATGAGTAAACGCAAAATTAAAAAAAAATTCTTTTTAATTATAATAATCTGTCTTGTCACGACCAGGGACAAACCCCACCCGTGCCAAGCAACAAAAAAAAGAAAAGAAACCCCTCAAAAAGAAAACTTTTAATGTTTGGGGCACTCTGTATTTAGCCGTATAAATTTTTTTTAAAAATTTTTAGGGACACTCTATATACAGCGATGAGTATTCAAAAAAACATTTTAGAGACACTCTATACACAGTGGTGAATACCAAAGAAAATTTTTAGGGACACTCTGTATATAGCAGTGAATAATAAAAAAAATTATTTCAGGGACACTCTGTACACAAAAAATTTTTAGAGACACTCTATATACAGTGGTGAATACCAAAGAAAATTTCTAGGGACACTCTGTATATAGCAGTGAATAATAAAAAAAATTATTTCAGGGACACTCTATACACAGTAGTGAATAAAAAATTTTTTTTTTTTTGGGGCACTCTGTATATAATAGTGAATATTAAAATTAATATTTCAGGGACACTCTGTAAACAGCGATGAGTATTAAAAAAAAAAAAAGTTTAGGGACACTCTATATACAGTAGTGAGTATAAAAAAAAATTTTTTTAGGGACACTCTATATACAGCGATGAGTATTCAGAAAAATTTTAGGGACACTCTATATACAGTAGTGAGTATAAAAAAAATTTTTGGGACACTTTGTATACAGTAGTAAAAATTAAAAAAAAAATTTGGGACACTCTGTATACAGCGATGAGTATCCAAAAAAAAAAATTTTAGAGACACTCTATATACAGCAAGCCCAAAAACTCTGTTCTTTTTTTTTGAAAACGTAAAAAAATTAACTTTTCATTTTCTGGGCACCCTGTATACAGCAGCGCCTAAACAAAACTATTTTGGGGTACCTATATATGGACAAGCCTCGCCCAGTATACCTTGTAGATCAGTAACACTCTGTATACTGGGACAGAGTTGGGACCGGAGTTTTGAACACTCTGTCTAATAAAAAAAAAACACCCTGTATACAGTGACAGGGTAAAAGAAAAGTGTCAAGGGTTTTTCTAACCACTTTGTATCAAGTGACAAAGGGGCAAAAGAAATGCCAAAATTTATTATTTAAAATAAATACCTAATACTAGTTATTATTACCTACTAGGTATCAGTAATTATCAGTATATATAAATTTTGTACATCTGTGTGGGTACCTACACCGCAAAACACAACGCAAAAAACTTAAAAGGACGCCAAAAGAAAACTACAAAATAGCTGCGCTATGTTGCCGCCGTTACTGCAACTAACACCGCGTAGTTAATCTTATTTATTTTTTTTTTTTGACAGTAAGGAAAAAAACACCCCTTACTCTGCCCTGAACAAATCAGCTAAGCAGCTTACAGTAGTAAGGGTAAACTAACCCCTTACACTGCTGTAAAAAAAAAATAATAATAACGCAAAACAAAACGACCTTTTAGCGCATTCTGAAGGGAATCCATACAAAAAAAATCGCCTAACCTAACCTAACCATTTTTTTTGAAAAACAAAACTGCAAAAGAATATTGTTAAAAAACAGCCAGGGGTACCAATTTGTTATATTTTATAATGAACTATATCTATATGGGGTTCATCTTGCCAAATAATGAAATAAAAAAAAAAGGTTTTAACTTCAATAAATTTTATTTCACAGGAAGAATTTTCCGTGACAATATTCTTCTACAGTTTTATATTTTCACTAATTTTAAACCTCTTTTAAAAATATTCTTTTTATCCCTAATATGCGCCTATTTGGCTTTTAAACCACTTTTAAAAATATTCTTTATATTCCTAATATGCGCATATTTACTAGCTAAACCTAAACCTAGAGTCGAATAAGCCTTAATTAAAATGGATCTTACTTGAAAAATTAATAACCACAGTCCAGTCAAACTTTTTTTTATCTGTACATCCAAATTTTTCCAACTATTTGTCAAGTCTCTAACTCTGATTAGAATCCTTATTCGTCGAAATTCATACTTCTGAGCATAGTTCTAATTCGTCACAATTCTTAACTTGGGATTAATTCTAATTCGTCAGAATTCTTAATTCTGTTTATAATTCTGATACGTGAAGATTCCCTCCAGAATTCTTTTGGAGACCTAAAAGAAAAACAGGTTTTTGGAACACACCTTAAGGCAACTAGGCAGAGGACTAAATGATTGGGTAATTGATTACTTCTAATTAATAATAAAAAAAACAAAAATTAAATAATTCAACGGATAAATTACTAAAATTAATGAAAATTTACTATAGTTATGCTTTAGTAATTTAATGTTCAAATTTGTCAAATAAATGGCCATTAACTATGACAATCTGAACAGCCCAACTGTCAATTAGTTAATATCATTACCATTATTATTATTTTACCTACAAACGATTGATAAAGAAAAATAGAGATTTTGACTAGCGTGAACGCCCCTTAACATATAACGAAAATTAATCATCAAAAGTGACTACCATTTAATCCTATATATATATTTTTCCCTAAAACAAGAAGCAATAAGCTGTTTAAAGAAAAATTGGCCCAACTGAGTCGTAATTAGCTTATAGAAAATCAAAATTTATGAAGTAAATTAGGAAATATGGACTTACCAATTTAGGTCGGGCTGCGAATCACAAAAAGAAAACTTCTTTTAAACACAAAACCCAGTTTTAAATATCCCTCAGGGATCGTTTTACTGACGTAAAAATAACTTAGCTTTTGGTTTAAAATATATAAAAAATCTTTTAGAGATTTGCTTCCTGCGCTTCTCACAGCATGGAAGTTTGTAAAAATGTCCCTCCTAAAGGGTTTCCATTCTCCTTTATAGGTTCGCATCCCCCCCCAAAAGTGATCCATAAATCCATAAAATTCGCGAATTTTCGAGATTTTTAAAGAAATGAAAAACAGAGACAACAAGATAAAATCTAATGAGAAATAAGGATCGGAACACTCTTCCAGAAAGTGTGTTTCCGGTTGCCATCTTTATTTCCAATCCAAGAATTAATCAAAATTCACACCTAAAGTTAACACTCTTAGAGCACACATGTGTAAGAAAAGGACAAAGAAACTAAAGCCGTACAAGTGGTCAATTTTGGAGCCTTCGAAATTGCGTACCATGTTTCAGAAAAATTACCATATTGCCATGTCTTAAACAAAGTGTTTCCATTTCAGGAAAAGTACTCTTGAAAATAAAAAAATTAAAGGGTCTTGACTAAAATCAGTTAATTGGGACTCTAATTCAGTCCAAATAATTATTTAGACACTTAATTAGTATACTTGATTGTGCAAGAATAAATTAGGAGTTCCGAAAGGTGCTAGGAAATTCACGACGACCAGAGCGGCAACGCCGCATTTATCGCGATTGTTTTCACAGGCACAAAAGACGGTACGATTTTTAGTGTAATGTTTTGATTTTGAACTCGCGACAATAAGTTATTCGAAATAATTATTACTAAATAATACGTTAAATGTTTCCTGATCAAAGAAATGAATTAAGTGTTTTGTGGAACTAACCTAGGAATAAAAGAAGAATAAAACAATAGATGGAACAGAGCATTGAAAGTCAGGTAGGTAAACAATAGTAAAATAGATAAATCTAGGTACTATAACTATTCTATCTTTATGTTTTAGTCTATGAAATAGCCGTGGACTGACGTAATGCTTATAGATAAAATAGCTAACTCCTAGGAAATGTCGTAGATCACTGCGAAAAAGAGTAGACAAAATTATAGACAAATGGGCTAGGAAATAGATGAACTAGACTACTGAATATAAATATTGACGATGCAATACAAATAATATATGACGGATATGGCGTTTTGTAAAGAGAAATCAGGTAGGTCCAAATTTGTAAGTAGAAAATAGACAAATAGATAAATTACCTACTTTGGTCTATTTTAGACTAACCAAAGCTACCACAGACATGAAAATTTGTACGTCTATAAACGATGGGATGAAGAAGATAATACAACCACAACGAAGTTTGAGATGTTTACAGAAAGGCAATTATAACTTAATTTTGATGTGTCACTAGACAAATAGAAAAACTAGACAACCAGAGAAGATTATGTATGGTTGAATAGAAAATGGTTAAGAAGCAAGAGATCTTATGAAGGTATCTCCAATGACATAAATAGAAAATAGGTAAATATATTAATTACTTGCTTTTATCTATTTTAGATAAGGAGAAAATAGTCAGAGGTACAAGCGTTAGATAATGGTTGAAAGATGACATGTAGAAGATAAAGCAATTAAAAACAAATCCAAAGCACCATCATGGAATCAGAAAGGCAATGAACTAATGCCAAATAGGTACTGAGGGTCAAACAACATGCTTAAGTGTTAAATTTAAGTATTTGATATTTTGTTTTTTTTTAGTTTTTATTTTGAGTCTCAAAACAATAAATAAATATTTTATTTTGGCTAATTGATTACTTTAATTAAATACAAATAACAACTAAATAAATGTTGGCTCTAAACTTTTTAATATTTGGCGTACGTGCTAGTCAAATTTATTATGAATTGATGAATAAATTAATTATAGCATATACTTACAGTTAACAACAAAGAAAAAGAATACCATTAGTCTCTGCAAACTAGTTTTACCTTAGTATTCCAAAAACATGTCTTTCAGTTCCAGCAGGACTCTCTCCCTGTTTCCGTTCTTCCTGCAGTTTGGCTTTACCAGTTATCAGGTAGTTTCTATTAACTTATTATAATTAGATGTACAAAACGCATACTGGTTAATGACTTCAGCCTAACTAATCTAATCTCTTCAGTAAGTTTAATTTTAGGGCAAAAGGGACGAATGAGGTATACAAGGGGAGGTTTTTAAATATTTAACTGAAAGCATTAAAGATTACTATTATTTTTCCCTTTTTGGTGAATAGGCTCTTTTCACAGCAACCTCATTGTTACGTGGCAAATCTTGCCCGTAACAACACTTAGGCAAAGTTTCGAAGAAACTTTTAAATCCCGATTTCCCAAGAACGCTAACAGAGAACCTGCTTTCAACTTAAGACAAATTGTATGAGAATCCTCAGCGAGGCATTTTACTTTTCCTGCTGATTTGAAGCTATCATAAGGCTTAGCCATCACGGGGACTAAGTCCTGAGCGATGAGACAGGCCTTTAGACAATTGTCACGTCAATCAAGTTTTCGGCCAAGATTGACAAAGCAACAATCCAACTCTGCTATCAACAACGCATGATAGGTAAACAATTTTAAAACTACAAGAATCCTCAGTAGACACCTTAATTTCTCCTACTGATTTGAAGCTATCATAAGGATTAGCCATCACGGGGACTAAGTCCTGAGCGATGAGCCAGGCCTTTAGACAAGTGTCACGTCAATCAAGTTTTCGGCCAAGATTGACAAAGCAACAATCCAACTCTGCTATCAACAACGCATGATAGGTAAACAATTTTAAAACTACAAGAATCCTCAGTAGACACCTTAATTTCTCCTACTGATTTGAAGCTATCATAAGGATTAGCCATCACGGGGACTAAGTCCTGAGCGATGAGACAGGCCTTTAGACAATTGTCACGTCAATCAAGTTTTCGGCCAAGATTGACAAAGCAACAATCCAACTCTGCTATCAACAACGCATGATAGGTAAACAATTTTAAAACTACAAGAATCCTCAGTAGACACCTTAATTTCTCCTACTGATTTGAAGCTATCATAAGGATTAGCCATCACGGGGACTAAGTCCTGAGCGATGAGACAGGCCTTTAGACAATTGTCACGTCAATCAAGTTTTCGGCCAAGATTGACAAAGCAACAATCCAACTCTGCTATCAACAACGCATGATAGGTAAACAATTTTAAAACTACAAGAATCCTCAGTAGACACCTTAATTTCTCCTACTGATTTGAAGCTATCATAAGGATTAGCCATCACGGGGACTAAGTCCTGAGCGATGAGACAGGCCTTTAGACAATTGTCACGTCAATCAAGTTTTCGGCCAAGATTGACAAAGCAACAATCCAACTCTGCTATCAACAACGCATGATAGGTAAACAATTTTAAAACTACAAGAATCCTCAGTAGACACCTTAATTTTCTTCTACTGATTTAAAATGGTTTGCACACACGACATGGAAAGAGATAGACAAGGTAGAACACAGAACAGGTAGCCTGGTAAACCCTGAATCTGTGGAGTGATAAGGTCACTGAGGGGTAGTAGGGACTTACTCCTACGCCCGACCATCATGAACAGATGTGTGGCCGTCCTTGGACTCCGGTCACAAGTTTCTCGCTAAAACCTGTCACTAGTCCACATCACCTGAGCTATCCGGCCCAAGTGTGACCTGAACAAAATACTCGTAAGGTTAACGGACATTGTAACCTTACGAGGGCCTGTTAGAGGGACTTAGTTAACCCCCATCCTAGGAACCATGGAGCGGTGGTATTCTTTTACCTACTGAACGAGGTCAGCAGGGGCCCCCAGCTGCAGAGCCGACGCAACCGCGCTTAGACCAGGTTAAAGAACTAAGACAAAAGAAGCGACAACCGAGAAAAATAAATTAAGCAACAAAAGAAAATCGAGGAAAATGGATCGTTCGCCGCCGTTAGACGTCATCTTCGTCATCAGGAGGATGTGCTTTTAGGTCCTGCGCATGCCAAACTCCAACACTACGTCCAGACATATCAGACAGCTCAAAATTCCAAGGGTTGTGAACCTTAGAAATGACATAAGGACCCGTATACTTCGGCAAAAATTTGGACGTAATCTGTCGAGCGGCATCTGAGTGAGCAAAGTTTCTTTTCCATACCTGCTGATGAAGCTGGAAACGATCTGAACGTCTTCGAAGATTGTACCGAACTTTCGTTTTCTCATAGTTAAGCGTTAGTCGTTTTTGAACGTCCTCAAACAGCTTTTGTAATGCTTCCGCCTTTTCCGGAGGAGATGCAAGGGTAGAATCATTAGAAAAAGGAAATTCATGTTTGGCCAAATGAACCTCATGTCCAAACACAATAAAATTTGGAGAAAAACCTGTTACACTGTGCTTAGCGGACCGGATAGCGAAAGCTAATTTACCCACTTACTTATCCCAGTGTTTATGATCCTTGGAAACATAACCGCTCAGCATGGTTTTAAGGACTCGATGAGATCGTTCGACCGGATTTGCCTGAGGATGATAATTAGAAATATACTTAATCTGAGTGCCATATTGGGTAACTGCGTTCTTAAAAATACTGCTTTTAAACTGCGTTCCATTATCGACTATGACCACATCCGGTGCACCGTACACGTGTATTACATAATCTTCCATCCAACGAGTTAGAGAAAGAGCTGTTGCATTACGAAGAGGAAAGAACAAAACGAACTTGGAAAAACAATCCTGTACCGAGAAGACATATTTATAACCTTGAGTAGAGCGAGGCAAAGGCCCAACCAAGTCCACACTCACCATTTGCCATGGTCTAGTAAGAGTAGGCATTATGCTCAGCATTTCTCCTATTGGCGGTTTTTGCTCAGGTTTGGTTTCTAGACATGTTCTACATTTCCTGATATACTTTGCAACATCATTTCGCATATTCGGCCAATAAAAGTGTTGAACAATACGGCTCAAAGTTTTAGCAACCCCTAGGTGGCCACAAGTTGGTGGATCGTGGTGTTCTCGTATAATTTGGGACCTACGCTCTCGAGGCACAACTTCTAACCAGTCAGAATCTGAGGATGAAAGAGTGGGATAGGGAATCTTAGCCCGTTTAAACACCTTACCATCGATAATTTGCCAAAGAGGATATTTTGAAGGAAAGGCTTGAATATCCGCCATTATTCTTTTATACCAAGGATCGGAAACAGGCTCCGGGTTCACAACAATCTCAGCAGCATCAATCTGAGGTACCGTTCTCGACAAACAGTCTGGTACAACATTGTCTTTACCTTTTCGGTGGACTACATCAAAATCATATTGCTGGAGACGAATGGCCCATCGCGCAATCCGACCCACAGGATCTTTAATCGAGTTTAGCCACTTTAAACAATAATGATCTGTTATTACGGTGAATCTAGCACCTTCAATATAAGGTCTGAGCTTCTCAATAGCAAATAATACGGCGAGACATTCCTTCTCAGTGGTGGAATATTTACGCTCCGCTTTTGACAAACTACGACTAAGGTAACAAATCACCTTTTCCTCGCCATTTTGTTGCTGAGATAAAACGGCACCAAGACCATAGTCTGAAGCATCTGTTTGGACGACGAAAGGCAAGTCAAAATTCGGACATGACAAAATTGGGGCTCGAACGAGATGTTCTTTAATGGTGCGAAATGCACGTTCACACTCAGAAGACCAAGTGAATTTGGTATTTTTACGAGTCAGAGCCGTCAACGGCGAAACAATAGAACTAAAATCAGGAATAAACCTACGATACCAAGACGCTACGCCAACTAATCTTCGAATTTCCGTCACCGTCTTAGGGGTTGGAATCTGTACAATCGCTTGTACCTTATCTGGATCTACTAAAAGCCCTGAACAATTTATAACGTAACCAAGATATTTTAATTCGGGTTTGCAAAAGACACATTTTTCTTTATTTAAAGTAAGTCCAGCCCTTTGAATTCGTGAAATCACCTCCTCCAGAATCTCGAGATGCTTTCCAAATGGATCAATTTCAGAAGAATCAGTGCAAATAATTACATCATCAAGATATACGAACACGTATGGCTCCAGATCCACGCCGACAACTCTCTCAATCAATCTTTGCCACACCGCAGGCGCATTGGTAAGTCCAAATGGCATTCTTCGGAATTGGAAAAGACCACGACGAGGAACGGTAAAAGCAGTAATAGGCCTTGCTGCTTCTGACACAGGGATTTGCCAATAGGCCGACTTAATATCCAACGTACTCAAATATTTGGCATCTCGAAGTTTGTCAAGCGTATCGGTGACAAAAGGAATGGGATATGCGTCCTTGACAGTAACTTTATTAACCGCTCTGTAATCTACACAAAAACGCCAATTTCAACACCTAAAATTATGGTATGAGGCAGAGACGGAACCACCAAAACCTCCAGTACCACTACCTTACTTCTCAACACAATGGGTAATTCAACCGTACCTAGACACTGACATCGCTGGCCATTAGCCACTGTACACTCAAGGTTATCATTAGCATTTAATCTACAAAATTTCTGAAGGAGCTGCCAACCTACATTTCCTAAAATTGTTTTTGAACAGCCACTATCCAATAAACCTAAAACTTTTTTCCCATAGATACTTACCTCTAAGTAGGGACGTTCATCACCATGCGCATGACCCAAAATAAAATCTAGAACAACCTTGTGATCATTGGCCATTAGGGATGGGGAGGAACTCAGTTGGCCACCTGACCTCCCGACGACCCGTTTTTTTGAACAATCACAATTGAAAGTATAAAAACCAGGTTTCCCACATTTATAACAAAATACTCTAAGCGGTATTTGACAGCTTTTAAATCTGTGTCCGACCTTAAGACAATTCCAGCAAAGGGTTTCCGTGGACGAGATAGGAGTAGCGGATGACTGCGAAGAAGTATTTAAACTATTATTGGATGCAACATTATTTTCAGAAATACGAGCGTTAGATGAGTGAGACTGATTGGATGTAGAAGATTGCTCTCGGATTGTAGAAGTGCCTGAATTATTATTTGACCTATTGGATTGATTTGAATTATTTGACCTATTCGTAGTATTGGGGTTATGTGACCTACTCTGAGGATGAGCATTACTTGACCTAGCAGTAGAAGAGTTCGTGCGATATGAATTATTATTTGCCTCAGAATGTAAAGAATGCGAATTGTTGAAGGATCTAGCATTTGCAGAACTTGAAGATCGAAAATTATTAGAAGATGGTTGTCGATTTTGTGATCTACTAAAACCTGATTCACTATGCTGTACTGCATAAATCGTTGTAGGACGTTGTCGATCTGATGGAGGTCGACGATAAGCCAATTCTGGTTCGACTGAATTCCTAGCATTGGTGGGAGGGGGAACAAAGCGTTGAAGGCGTTGTTCATTCGCTTCGATAGACCTAGCTTCCCTAAATAATTCGTCCACAGAATAAATGCTAGATGGTAAACGTCTTTGAATATCAGGTAAAAGTAGACGACGTATGATTCTAACACGCTGAAGCTCACCAGGCATAACCGGAAGCTTTCTAAAAAGACTTTGGATGCTAATGAAAAAGGTTGTTACTTTTTCTTGTGCGCCCTGCGTTCTTTGTTTGATTTCTGCCCACAAATCCTCGTCATATTCGTCACTTAGAAAAACATCTAACAACTGCCGAGTAAAATCGTCCCAAGAGCGAAATGATCCATTCCTGAAAAAGTGCAAAGCCTCATCGTCTAACAACAGAGGTGCAGAATCTAGTAAACACTCCTTCGATACATTATATGCTCGTCTCAGCTCTTCGATTCTTTCAAGAAAATTTGTGACACTAGTTCGTCCGGTGTATTTTAATTTCCATCGTGAAACATCAAACGATAAATCTCTAGAATCACGAAATGAAGTACCTCTGCCACGCAGAGAAGAAAACTCCAATTCATCTAATCGTCGAGCCAAATCGGGATAGTCCTCGTAGAAAGAATTACTAGGTCTAGGTACCCTAGAATAGTTACTCTCAGGAGGAACCCGTTCTCTATTAGGAGGATACGGACCAGATCTATTAACATCAGCATGAGATTGGTGATTGGTAGTGAAAGTTGGTTGACGCTGTGAAGGCCTCGAAGAAATATGGGGTACAAAATAAGGCAGATCGGTAGAAGATGAAGACCTCATATCTTTATTGGACAACTGCGGTTCAGGGATACCTCGCACTGGATGATTGCCCGTCGATGGTCTGTTTTCAGGGTCTAGAATCGTGGAATTTAATTGCGTAAAGTGTTGTAAAGGTCTAGAAGATGTTTCGTTATCTAGATATGAATTATTAAAACGTTCAGGACCATGCCGATTTACCGAGGGATGATATTCAGGATTACCTGGTATCCACTGTTGAACAAGAGGCTCATCAAAGTGAACTCGCGAACCCCTTCGTTCAGAAATATGGAATTCAGAAGGCTCATTTACCGAACTAAAATGAATTTCTCGTTGAGGTGGTGGTCTACTTGATCTTTCTGGTTCATTCAGCAAACAGTACTGACCCCTAACAATTTGAGATAAAGCTGGTTGTGGAGTTTGATACTCGAGAGGGTCAAATGAAATTAAAGATTGGGGTACAACATTGGAAGCATGAGCAGTGTGGGATGGTTGATGTAAGTTTGGTCCATCAGAAAAGGTGGATTGTGGAACTTGAGTAGGAATAGAAGGATGTGGTATTTCCGCTCTATTATGTTCAAGTTTATTAAAGAAATCCTCAAGAGGTCTCTCAGAGGTTGATTGAGGTGCTATAGAATGATGGAGTTGATGATCCTCAACCACCAAGCGAGGCGTAACTCTCGAACGATCAACTACCCCTATACCTTGACTTTCCCCCACTTCATTACCTACAACACGATCCTCGCTTCTATTCAACGCTTCCTGCCTACTTCTGGTATGATTCGAGTAAAGGGTTGGATTACTAGCCCGATGACCAGGTCCTAAAGACTCAAGAGTAGACTGAGCCGGGAATTGAACAACATTTAAAGGAGGAGGACTACTAGAAAGAAGATCACTCCTACCTGATGGTTCTTGGCTACTACCGATATTAACCAAATCGTAAGAAACTGGTGTACGTACAGGCATCGCTGGGCTGACTACCACTGGTTGCAACACATCAGTAGGTTCTGGCTCTAATGGTCGAGAAACCTCCTCTACCCTAACTTCAATCAAGGGACTAGCAGCAGGTAACTGTTCGTAAACCAAATTTAACTCACCAATCAATTGAGTGCACCTATTTGACAACTCTAAAAGCAACGCCTTGTCATGCTCATCAGTACAGCGGATGCGAGTAAGTCTCAAGTTCACATGAATCAAGCGAGAGTAAAATCGTTTAAATTCGTTTTCCCTATTGGCAGCGTTAAATGAAGCTAACTCCGTGCTCAAATACTGAAGCTTAGCTCGACATGTCAGCAGTTCTGTAACTGGATCTTTATTAGTACCTTCTGGCGTTAAACATCTACCACGACGTTCCTCTCGCAGTACTGCACGCAAATCTTCCCTACGACCGTTCATTGTTTGTTGTACCGGCAGACCACGTATCTCCAACTCATACTGAAGCTCATCATTATTTAGCCTATTTACCTCCATTGTTACGAATTAAACAAATAATGAGTAAACGCAAAATTAAAAAAAAATTCTTTTTAATTATAATAATCTGTCTTGTCACGACCAGGGACAAACCCCACCCTTGCCAAGCAACAAAAAAAAGAAAAGAAACCCCTCAAAAAGAAAACTTTTAATGTTTGGGGCACTCTGTATTTAGCCGTATAAATTTTTTTAAAAAATTTTTAGGGACACCCTATACAGCGATGAGTATTCAAAAAAAAAATTTTAGAGACACTCTATACACAGTGGTGAATACCAAAGAAAATTTTTAGGGACACTCTGTATATAGCAGTGAATAATAAAAAAAATTATTTCAGGGACACTCTGTACACAAAAAATTTTTAGAGACACTCTATATACAGTGGTGAATACCAAAGAAAATTTCTAGGGACACTCTGTATATAGCAGTGAATAATAAAAAAAATTATTTCAGGGACACTCTATACACAGTAGTGAATAAAAAAATTTTTTTTTTTGGGGCACTCTGTATATAATAGTGAATATTAAAATTAATATTTTAGGGACACTCTGTAAACAGCGATGAGTATTAAAAAAAAAAAAGTTTAGGGACACTCTATATACAGTAGTGAGTATAAAAAAAAATTTTTTTAGGGACACTCTATATACAGCGATGAGTATTCAGAAAAATTTTAGGGACACTCTATATACAGTAGTGAGTATAAAAAAAAATTTTGGGACACTCTGTATACAGTAGTAAAAATTAAAAAAAAAATTTGGGACACTCTGTATACAGCGATGAGTATCCAAAAAAAAAAATTTTAGAGACACTCTATATACAGCAAGCCCAAAAACTCTGTTCTTTTTTTTTGAAAACGTAAAAAAATTAACTTTTCATTTTCTGGGCACCCTGTATACAGCAGCGCCTAAACAAAACTATTTTGGGGTACCTATATATGGACAAGCCTCGCCCAGTATACCTTGTAGATCAGTAACACTCTGTATACTGGGACAGAGTCGGGACCGGAGTTTTGAACACTCTGTCTAATAAAAAAAAAACACCCTGTATACAGTGACAGGGTAAAAGAAAAGTGTCAAGGGTTTTTCTAACCACTTTGTATCAAGTGACAAAGGGGCAAAAGAAATGCCAAAATTTATTATTTAAAATAAATACCTAATACTAGTTATTATTACCTACTAGGTATCAGTAATTATCAGTATATATAAATTTTGTACATCTGTGTGGGTACCTACACCGCAAAACACAACGCAAAAAACTTAAAAGGACGCCAAGAGAAAACTACAAAATAGCTGCGCTATGTTGCCGCCGTTACTGCAACTAACACCGCGTAGTTAATCTTATTTATTTTTTTTTTTTGACAGTAAGGAAAAAAACACCCCTTACTCTGCCCTGAACAAATCAGCTAAGCAGCTTACAGTAGTAAGGGTAAACTAACCCCTTACACTGCTGTAAAAAAAAAATAATAATAACGCAAAACAAAACGACCTTTTAGCGCATTCTGAAGGGAATCCATACAAAAAAAATCGCCTAACCTAACCTAACCATTTTTTTTGAAATACAAAACTGCAAAAGAATATTGTTAAAAAACCGCCAGGGGTACCAATTTGTTATATTTTATAATGAACTATATCTATATGGGGTTCATCTTGCCAAATAATGAAATAAAAATAAAAGGTTTTAACTTCAATAAATTTTATTTCACAGGAAGAATTTTCCGTGACAATATTCTTCTACAGTTTTATATTTTCACTAATTTTAAACCTCTTTTAAAAATATTCTTTTTATCCCTAATATGCGCCTATTTGGCTTTTAAACCACTTTTAAAAATATTCTTTATATTCCTAATATGCGCATATTTACTAGCTAAACCTAAACCTAGAGTCGAATAAGCCTTAATTAAAATGGATCTTACTTGAAAAATTAATAACCACAGTCCAGTCAAACTTTTTTTTATCTGTACATCCAAATTTTTCCAACTATTTGTCAAGTCTCTAACTCTGATTAGAATCCTTATTCGTCGAAATTCATACTTCTGAGCATAGTTCTAATTCGTCACAATTCTTAACTTGGGATTAATTCTAATTCGTCAGAATTCTTAATTCTGTTTATAATTCTGATACGTGAAGATTCCCTCCAGAATTCTTTTGGAGACCTAAAAGAAAAACAGGTTTTTGGAACACACCTTAAGGCAACTAGGCAGAGGACTAAATGATTGGGTAATTGATTACTTCTAATTAATAATAAAAAAACAAAAATTAAATAATTCAACGGATAAATTACTAAAATTAATGAAAATTTACTATAGTTATGCTTTAGTAATTTAATGTTCAAATTTGTCAAATAAATGGCCATTAACTATGACAATCTGAACAGCCCAACTGTCAATTAGTTAATATCATTACCATTATTATTATTTTACCTACAAACGATTGATAAAGAAAAATAGAGATTTTGACTAGCGTGAACGCCCCTTAACATATAACGAAAATTAATCATCAAAAGTGACTACCATTTAATCCTATATATATATTTTTCCTAAAACAAGAAGCAATAAGCTGTTTAAAGAAAAATTGGCCCAACTGAGTCGTAATTAGCTTATAGAAAATCAAAATTTATGAAGTAAATTAGGAAATATGGACTTACCAATTTAGGTCGGGCTGCGAATCACAAAAAGAAAACTTCTTTTAAACACAAAACCCAGTTTTAAATATCCCTCAGGGATCGTTTTACTGACGTAAAAATAACTTAGCTTTTGGTTTAAAATATATAAAAAATCTTTTAGAGATTTGCTTCCTGCGCTTCTCACAGCATGGAAGTTTGTAAAAATGTCCCTCCTAAAGGGTTTCCATTCTCCTTTATAGGTTCGCATCCCCCCCCAAAAGTGATCCATAAATCCATAAAATTCGCGAATTTTCGAGATTTTTAAAGAAATGAAAAACAGAGACAACAAGATAAAATCTAATGAGAAATAAGGATCGGAACACTCTTCCAGAAAGTGTGTTTCCGGTTGCCATCTTTATTTCCAATCCAAGAATTAATCAAAATTCACACCTAAAGTTAACACTCTTAGAGCACACATGTGTAAGAAAAGGACAAAGAAACTAAAGCCGTACAAGTGGTCAATTTTGGAGCCTTCGAAATATGCGCATATTTACTAGCTAAACCTAAACCTAGAGTCGAATAAGCCTTAATTAAAATGGATCTTACTTGAAAAATTAATAACCACAGTCCAGTCAAACTTTTTTTTATCTGTACATCCAAATTTTTCCAACTATTTGTCAAGTCTCTAACTCTGATTAGAATCCTTATTCGTCGAAATTCATACTTCTGAGCATAGTTCTAATTCGTCACAATTCTTAACTTGGGATTAATTCTAATTCGTCAGAATTCTTAATTCTGTTTATAATTCTGATACGTGAAGATTCCCTCCAGAATTCTTTTGGAGACCTAAAAGAAAAACAGGTTTTTGGAACACACCTTAAGGCAACTAGGCAGAGGACTAAATGATTGGGTAATTGATTACTTCTAATTAATAATAAAAAAAACAAAAATTAAATAATTCAACGGATAAATTACTAAAATTAATGAAAATTTACTATAGTTATGCTTTAGTAATTTAATGTTCAAATTTGTCAAATAAATGGCCATTAACTATGACAATCTGAACAGCCCAACTGTCAATTAGTTAATATCATTACCATTATTATTATTTTACCTACAAACGATTGATAAAGAAAAATAGAGATTTTGACTAGCGTGAACGCCCCTTAACATATAACGAAAATTAATCATCAAAAGTGACTACCATTTAATCCTATATATATATTTTTCCTAAAACAAGAAGCAATAAGCTGTTTAAAGAAAAATTGGCCCAACTGAGTCGTAATTAGCTTATAGAAAATCAAAATTTATGAAGTAAATTAGGAAATGTGGACTTACCAATTTAGGTCGGGCTGCGAATCACAAAAAGAAAACTTCTTTTAAACACAAAACCCAGTTTTAAATATCCCTCAGGGATCGTTTTACTGACGTAAAAATAACTTAGCTTTTGGTTTAAAATATATAAAAAATCTTTTAGAGATTTGCTTCCTGCGCTTCTCACAGCATGGAAGTTTGTAAAAATGTCCCTCCTAAAGGGTTTCCATTCTCCTTTATAGGTTCGCATCCCCCCCCCAAAAGTGATCCATAAATCCATAAAATTCGCGAATTTTCGAGATTTTTAAAGAAATGAAAAACAGAGACAACAAGATAAAATCTAATGAGAAATAAGGATCGGAACACTCTTCCAGAAAGTGTGTTTCCGGTTGCCATCTTTATTTCCAATCCAAGAATTAATCAAAATTCACACCTAAAGTTAACACTCTTAGAGCACACATGTGTAAGAAAAGGACAAAGAAACTAAAGCCGTACAAGTGGTCAATTTTGGAGCCTTCGAAATTGCGTACCATGTTTCAGAAAAATTACCATATTGCCATGTCTTAAACAAAGTGTTTCCATTTCAGGAAAAGTACTCTTGAAAATAAAAAAATGAAAGGGTCTTGACTAAAATCAGTTAATTGGGACTCTAATTCAGTCCAAATAATTATTTAGACACTTAATTAGTATACTTGATTGTGCAAGAATAAATTAGGAGTTCCGAAAGGTGCTAGGAAATTCACGACGACCAGAGCGGCAACGCCGCATTTATCGCGATTGTTTTCACAGGCACAAAAGACGGTACGATTTTTAGTGTAATGTTTTGATTTTGAACTCGCGACAATAAGTTATTCGAAATAATTATTACTAAATAATACGTTAAATGTTTCCTGATCAAAGAAATGAATTAAGTGTTTTGTGGAACTAACCTAGGAATAAAAGAAGAATAAAACAATAGATGGAACAGAGCATTGAAAGTCAGGTAGGTAAACAATAGTAAAATAGATAAATCTAGGTACTATAACTATTCTATCTTTATGTTTTAGTCTATGAAATAGCCGTGGACTGACGTAATGCTTATAGATAAAATAGCTAACTCCTAGGAAATGTCGTAGATCACTGCGAAAAAGAGTAGACAAAATTATAGACAAATGGGCTAGGAAATAGATGAACTAGACTACTGAATATAAATATTGACGATGCAATACAAATAATATATGACGGATATGGCGTTTTGTAAAGAGAAATCAGGTAGGTCCAAATTTGTAAGTAGAAAAAGACAAAATAGACAAATAGATAAATTACCTACTTTGGTCTATGTACTAAAAGCTACCACAGACATGAAAATTTGTACGTCTATAAACGATGGGATGAAGAAGATAATACAACCACAACGAAGTTTGAGATGTTTACAGAAAGGCAATTATAACTTAATTTTGATGTGTCACTAGACAAATAGAAAAACTAGACAACCAGAGAAGATTATGTATGGTTGAATAGAAAATGGTTAAGAAGCAAGAGATCTTATGAAGGTATCTCCAATGACATAAATAGAAAATAGGTAAATATATTAATTACTTGCTTTTATCTATTTTAGATAAGGAGAAAATAGTCAGAGGTACAAGCGTTAGATAATGGTTGAAAGATGACATGTAGAAGATAAAGCAATTAAAAACAAATCCAAAGCACCATCATGGAATCAGAAAGGCAATGAACTAATGCCAAATAGGTACTGAGGGTCAAACAACATGCTTAAGTGTTAAATTTAAGTATTTGATATTTTGTTTTTTTTAGTTTTTATTTTGAGTCTCAAAACAATAAATAAATATTTTATTTTGGCTAATTGATTACTTTAATTAAATACAAATAACAACTAAATAAATGTTGGCTCTAAACTTTTTAATATTTGGCGTACGTGCTAGTCAAATTTATTATGAATTGATGAATAAATTAATTATAGCATATACTTTAATTTTTACAGTTAACAACAAAGAAAAAGAATACCATTAGTCTCTGCAAACTAGTTTTACCTTAGTATTCCAAAAACATGTCTTTCAGTTCCAGCAGGACTCTCTCCCTGTTTCCGTTCTTCCTGCAGTTTGGCTTTACCAGTTATCAGGTAGTTTCTATTAACTTATTATAATTAGATGTACAAAACGCATACTGGTTAATGACTTCAGCCTAACTAATCTAATCTCTTCAGTAAGTTTAATTTTAGGGCAAAAGGGACGAAAGAGGTATACAAGGGGAGGTTTTTAAATATTTAACTGAAAGCATTAAAGATTACTATTATTTTTCCCTTTTTGGGGAATAGGCTCTTTTCACAGCAACCTCATTGTTACGTGGCAAATCTTGCCCGTAACAAACTGCGTGATAGTCCAGTCAACGAGAGGGTTGTAGAGTGCATGAAGGCGGGGAGAATTTTTCTCTCCGGGGATAGTTTTAGGGTAGTTAGGACATTAACATATCAAAAGTCCCCACCTCTAGCCCCCCCCGCTTCAGTGGCAGAGGGGGGTAAGAAGGTGCAATTTTTCGGTTTTTTGCCTATAACTCGATTACGGCTCGGTGTACAAAAAAAAATGTAATATTAAAAATTAAAGAGCATTAAATTCCCTACAAAATTTGTATGCTAACCTGAACTTTAACCGTAACAAATTTTGAGATAGTGGCAAGCAAAAACCGTTAATTTTTGCAAACACACATTTTTGCCCCATATTTTTATCAGACTTCTTCATCTAAAACATTTGTTTTTAATTTTCGAAAAAATCGTAAATAACGACAATGTAGTGCATTCAATTTTGAAAAATAAATTTATTTATCTTTAAATATGTGATCATAAATAAAAAGTTACAGGTGTTTTAGTTTTAAGTTGATATTGCTGATTTTCTACAAAAAACTGTATAATTACTTTTACTATCACCTTCTTAATCATCATCATCATGAGTCTTCGGTCAAGCTATCGACCTTAAGGGCACTAGGACCGGGGTAAATAAGAGGAATAAGTATTATTTAAAAGGAAACTTAAGGAAAAACGTTCCCACTCCAGTTGGAATCACAATTGAAGTATTATTATTATTTTTAAGGGTTATAAATTTATTGAGCCAGCTAAATTGGATTGGATACCTAGTCATTGATCGTTTAGGTTTTACACGTATAATAAGAATAATTTTTAGATTGATCTATATCAGTTAGCCTTCTATAAAGCATTCTTAACATATTGTATTTTCTATGCCTACAAATTTTAAATTCATATTGCATATGGAATAAAACGAAAACTTATACATCGGTAGATACAAAAATGGATTCAAGTCTGTACGAACGTGGTAATATTTAGATAGAGGTAGTGTGAAAATCTTTATAATTAATATTATTATAATTATTTTGTTTGTCTTCCTTTTTTGAATTTCTGGCTCGAATCCTTCATCTTCATTATGATTGATTAAAACGAAGCAGCTACATTTGGTGCTGTTGTAGTCAGTTACGCATCTACAAAAAAGCATGTTTAACATTTTTCTTGATGCCACTGAATATTTGGTGAAGGCTGGAACTATACAGTTTGCTTTAGATTCTCAACCACATAGTTCTGGAGCTAGCTAATTTGATAACCAAAGGTGTATATAGTTACTTGATATTATGTTTTAAGTTTATGTTGTTTTGGTGTTAACACACTTGGGAAATGTGATAATAAGTCGGAGTAATATTTGG
Source organism: Aspidapion aeneum (assembly GCA_963576565.1). Lineage (NCBI taxonomy): Eukaryota > Metazoa > Arthropoda > Insecta > Coleoptera > Brentidae > Aspidapion > Aspidapion aeneum. The sequence continues at coordinate 48,308,449 of OY755044.1, forward strand.
ATAAGGGTGATGTGAAAATGTTTGCAACTAATGTAATTATAATTATTTTGTTTGTCGTGCTTTCTTAGGTTTCTGCTGCACGTCAATAGTTCCATATTTGCCTCTGATTTTATAAATAAAGGACATCTGTCGGCATTAGGGAACTTTCAGAAGAGACACCATTTTAGCAGGTATAACCGTTAAGCAAGTTCTACTTCAGCATGCAAAGAGCAGGGATTGTAAAACACTTTAGCTGGTTTTTGGATTTTAGGGTATTTTTGGTAAAGCTTTATAAATCCTAGCTGACCCCTCCAAAATGCGTCTGATGTTCAATCGTAAGCAGTAACAGCATGCAGGGACAAATTAATCCTAGCTGCTGCATTTCGTAGATGGAATATGCAATTTCTACTTATCCCTGAAAGGATTTATAAGTGGAGTATTTACGACCTGGATTACGAAAAAATCTTTGTTCTACATTGACGACTGTATGGAGTTTGAAATTGTAGAGCTCACAATATCCTGTGATGCTTGCAGCGTTGTGATTATCTGTACTTTATTAAAGTTTTTCTTTAAGTAATTTTATAAGACAATATCTGCTTTTAGGATTGGAAAGAAATTCCTGACTTACACTAATTAGATTATCAAAAGTTAAATAAACTGATTTTTTAACACAATAGTGTCTTTTTTTGCAGCCATTGCACTCACAATCTTAGAAGATTGAATTTATTTAATTCAATGCTCTAAGAAAACAACAGAGCAAAACTTGCCTAAGTAATGGGTCTTGAAGAATTTGACTTAGGTATTCACTACAAAGGTTGGTTGGTTGGGTCGGTTTATTAGGTTGGTTAATAAGGTTGTTTTAATAATTGAGGATCTTTTTTGCCTCCAAATCGTATGCAATAAAAAGACCACATCATAGTTTGATTATTTTGAACACAAGATTTACAAAAATTGGTCCAATTTTGGATCCGCCACTGCCTTTAATTATATTTTTTGTATATTAAAATATGTTTATTCAGTTTATTTTATCAAATGTATCACTCGTGAATAATACAAAAAAATAATAAAAAAGAAATGTATTTGTGAAAATTAATAAATTTGGTTAAAAATTTTAATTTGCTGTATCTTTTGATATGTTATAGATAAGGTAGTAAATGCTACACATTTTTAAAGTAAATGGATTGGTTTACAGCTTTCATATTAAGAAATTTCTTTTAAAACTAAAAACAAAAATGTTAGATGAACAAGTTTGACAAAAAATAAGGGGCAAAAATGTGTTTTTCAAAAATTAATGGTTTTTGGTGGCCACTATCTCATAATCTATTACACTTAAAGGTAAGGTATGCATAACCGTTTTGTAGGGAATTTGATACTCTTTAATTTTTATTAAACATTTTTTTGTACAACGCGCCGTAATCGAGTTATAGACTTAAATCCGAAAAACGACACCTTATCACCCCCCTCCGCCACTGAAGCGGGAGGGCTAGGGGTGGGGACTTTTGATATGTTAACGTCCTAACTACTCTAAACATATTCCCGGAGAGAAAAATTCTCTCCCCCTCCATGCACTCTACAAGCCCTTAATGGCCATTCATTGACTGAACTTTGAATGACATCTTCAATAACGTGTACGATATGACATCTTAGTTTACCGATTATTTGTGACATCCACCGGCCCTCAGAGTCAAGTCAAACCAAGGCCAACAAAAAAAAATAGAGGTCACGACCCAAGGTCTGTAGATGATAGGTTGCCTGGTAACTCTATGGTTGAAGCGGGGTGAGAGGTGACAGCGCGTCATTTGGAGTGCCACAATTTGATTAGAGCGCATTGTTTACATGTATTTTTAAGTATTTTTAATCTACGATGGTTTATTTTTTACATTTGTGGTGTTTTTTCGGACTATATTTATTTAAAAACTGTAAATACTTATTTTATTTTACTTATACTTTCTACTTGTAGTTATTTTAACGGACTTAAGAAGCTAAAAGCTTCCCAAGACATTGCTCCTTTGGGAATATTTGTTATAAGATACGTTTTATATTGGAGTTAGAACTTTTTATTTATTTTAATGAATTCGTTGCTTTAAGTGTTAAATACGCCAGGAGCGGTCTAGGCCAACTGGGCGCCGGGCCAACTTGGCGCCGGACCTAAATATTTTTTTTCGATAAAATATGCAGATGAAAAACAAAATAGATATTATATTATTATTTATGCTAAAACATCTTTAAAATATCCTTTACGTAATTTTCTAGAAATTTTGTTTTGTAAATTAGGGTTAAATCCATTAAGTCGAGTGTGGAAATTTGGTAGGTGTAGAGTTCTGGTAACCTGGTAACATAAAATTTACGTTTGTGATTACAAGAATGGCGGATACAAAATGACGGATTTCTTTATTTTTGAACCGATTTGTCTTATACTTGAAAGTTGGCAGTGCTTGAGATCACTTATTACAGGTTTATCCTCTAAACTTAAAAAAATTAAAATGGCGCTCCAAAATGTCGGACTTTCTTTTTTGTGCATCGATATGTATCAAATATGGAACTTGGCGGTGTTTCTAGTCGCTAATTATTATTTTTGCCTCAAGCTCATAAAAAATTCAAAATGACGGATCCAAACAAAACGGCGGATTTCTTATTTATGATTTGTCTAAAACTTGAAAGATTATATTGTTTAAGGTCACTTAATACAATTTATGACTCAAGCCTAAAAAAATCAATGTACTATTTTAAGCTTGAGAGAAATTGGTTAGTAAATAAGAAAGTTCGTCAATTTGGATTCGCCATTTAAAATTTTTTTATGAGTTTAAGTCAAAAATGATAATCAGCGACTTGAAACATCGCCAATTTCTATATTTGATACACATCGGTTCATTAATAAGAAAATCCGCCATTTTGGATCCACCGTGTTTGTGTGTGATTTTTAAGTTTGAGGATAAAACTTTATTAAGTGATCTCAAGCATTGCAAACTTCAAGTTTGAGACAAATCGGTTTAAAAATAAAGAAATCCGCCATTTTCGATCCGTCGTTCTTAATAAAAAACGTAAATTGTATTGTTACCAGGTTACCAGTTAAACTCTACTTATCAAAACCAAATTTCGAGAAAAATGAGTTTTTACAGGTTTATTTTTGTATTTTATCTGCAGATTTTTTGGAAAAAATAATTTGTCCGGTGCCGAGTTGGCCCGGCGCCGGTGCCCAGTTGGCCGCGGCCATTCCGCTCTGGAGGAACTGTGTGCAGTGTGGCCACCTGCAAAAACCATTTAAAAAAGTTACTAAATAAAGTTCTAGCATTTTTCATTATGGTTTATGCAAATTTAGTTGACGTATTAGAGACACTTTAAGAAAAACAACAAAACATATTTACATTTAAATCAATAAAGGAACACAAGAAACTTGAAGATTTCCTACTATATTAAATGCTTTTTATTTAAATGGGCACTCCGGGTGACGTCTTTCCCGCGCCTCAACAACTAGGTAGAGGTTTGTTTGTGATATTTCAAAATGGCACTACAGATTTTCGCGAAATTTCAGTGAAATATTCTCAGAAACTATCCGATATTCCACTAAACTTTTGTAAGGAAAGATGATTAAAAAAGTTAAAATCTTCCAGATTTAGCATTTTTATTTTCAATTCAAACTTCCCGCCATGCACCGCATGTCAACTCTTAGATTTGACATAAATTTGACTTTGTCATGGCATTCGTTAATTTGTTTGTATTGTAAAACTTTTTCGTTTTTTATGGGTTTTTTACAATAAAGTTCATTTGCCAGAGAACACATTCGCTTCTGTTTTAAATTTAATTTTTGTGTGAGCTAATGAAGCGGTTCTTAAAAATTAAGTATTTAAAAAAAGTTGTTTTCCAACAATATAGTAAAAACAATCTCAAAACCGGCTTTATGTAAAAAAAAATCAAATATTCATGGACCGTCATTCCAACTTATTTCAATCAGCTGTGACGAGACGTGACCATCAAAAAGAAATTGAGCCTTCGCTGTGCCGTCAACAAAGTAGTAGATCGTGGCCCATCTGTTTTGATAGGCTCGGTCAAACTTTATTTATATATTGGTAACTGGTTTTAAAATTGTTCCAAATGTTGTGTAGTTCTGCAATATTATCTTTCGGCACCTTTGAAATGTTATTCTGTTCTCTATTTATGTTTTCATTTTCTGTTTTATGCATGTTTTTAATTTGACTTTTTTCTTTGTTTTCGAAGTAACGTCGACAGGGTCTAAAAGATTCAACCGTTGTACTGGGCGAATCAATGTACCATTTTTCGTTTTTAGTTTTGCAACTCTTCAGTACCGTCTTTTTCTGTGTAGATCGCAATAATCTTTTCCATGGGCCAAGTTATTATTTTACTATACTATCTGAATCAATCAAACTACGACATCACCAACCTTGACTGAATTCATATTTCTTCATTGACCACAGTTTATTAGTTCCGCAAGGTATTCCTTTGTAAAACGTTCCGTTAATGACCCTTTTAAATTTTAATGAACCTTTGCTATCATGCCATTTAGCACGTTGGTGAAGCGTATGTAAGGACTCTTTAGACCACTGAGACCAAAAATCCTAATGCAACTTCTGGAGAAATTGCCAGCGATCTAATCTATTCAGGGGGGTGTCACTAAAATTGGGTTCGGGAAGTGCACTAAGAGACTCTAAGGGTAAAAAGTGACCTGGGGTGAACCGAAATGTCATTCGGATCACTACTAAGGGGGGTAAAAGGCCTATTATTTAATAAGGTTCTATCTGTATGAGCAGAGTGTACATCTCCTAGTATGTTAAGATTTGAAATCCAACTATACGTAACAAATGAGTTTAACGGATTTTACCGAAGATTCCCAAAGACAGCCGAAATGGTATGCAGAGGGGGGCTTAAAATGCCACGAAAGGGTTTCTACTTTCGCAGCATCACGCATTAGATTACATAAAGTTCTATAAGCTCCAGTAAAATTGGTTCCACAGTCACTGTGGAGTGAAACAAGTCTGCCTCTACGGACTACAAAGCGGCGTAAGGCTGCCAGAAAAGCATCGGAAGGCAAGCTTGAAACTAGCTCTAAATGCAAAGCTTTGGTAGCATAACAAACGAAAAGACAAAGGTATGCTTTCGTCGTGCGAGCTCCTCTGTATCGAGTCATTAACAGATTAAAGGGACCTGCAAAGTCAACACCTGTGTGAAGAAAAAGATCACCCATGGGAGCTTGAACAGGGGTTGGATGTGTCTTATAGTAAGTAATACACTTAAACACACTACCTTTCTAATTAAACTTTTGCAGGAAATTATCCAAAATTGTTGTGCAATTATATACTGAATTGATTGAATTCCTGCATGTTTTAGCTCCCGCTAAATTTCGCGGTTGTTTATATATTTTTAAAACCACACAATTGGATGAAGGACAGAGCGCATTTCGCGTATTTGGACATGCGCACCAACAACCAGTGAGATCCTTTGTCAAGCGCCTCGAGAAATGGCGTGTTAATTTCGTTCTCCAACTATTTCAAATATCTACACCTGAAAGTGCTCGATTTTGGTGTACTGAAGCATAGAAAAGAAACTTCAGCCCTTCAGCTACGTGGTGACATCATTAGATCAATCAGGGGCCCCTTGGAACGTGAAGAAATTGGCTGCAAACTGGTGAGTGCCTTTGTTTCTGATTGCCGTTGTGTGGCACAACAATTAACCTATGGACGTTTGACTATTTCGTAATTTCATATCAATATATTTATGTTTGTTCGCGCTTCATTTAATTAAAATATTTACAGTCCATTGCAGTTATCGTTTTTCTAACCGCGGGCTAACATGCATGAAAATATTTCATTTTCATTCATAACTAACTAAAAGTTCCGTAAATCGGTGATTATTGGACAATAGAGCAGGAGATTTTTGTTGATAGGACAACGAAGTAGAATTTCTTAATCTGCCACCAAGGCGAAGTATGTTGTCATCATCTAAAAAGGGGCTTAGTCTTCTAAATGATTTTGAGGGCAAAAGATCCTGTTGGATTCTATCTATTTCATGAGAAAAAGCTAAAGTTTGGACATGCTTTACTAAGATTATGACGGACTGATATAACTCTAAACTAGTAAGAGGTTGAGTTACTTTGATTTTGTTCCTGCAATTCGACAAAAATCTTAAAATATATGCTAAAACTCTACTTAATCTATCAAAACTAGAAATATTTTCTATTAGTTTAGCTAACAAATGGGTTTCTGATACTACAAGAAGATATGTTTTTCTATGTTCAGGAATGTCTTCATCAGACAATGGAAGATTTATTTCTGTCCATGTGTTAGTGAAAAAACTAGGGCCATACCACCACGTTGAGCTTTCTGACAACTCAGATGGGAGGAGACCACGACTACCTAAATCTGCAGGATTGTTCTCCGATGTAGCATGATGTCAATGCGAGGAAGGGATTTTTCTTGGATGAAAGTTGATCTATTACTAACAAAAGTGGTAAATCTATGTGGGGAGGACTTTATCCAAGAAAGGACTATAGTTGAATCACACCAAGCGTATATTTCACTAATTTTTAGCCTTAGCTGATAAATTGCTAGAACATAATGTAACAATTTTGATAACAGAACTGCTCCACACAGTTCAAGACGAGGTATACTAATTGTTTTTAAATGGGCTACTTTGGATTTCGCAGTCACAAATTTGACACAAAATTAATTATTTTTTAATAAAAATCTTAAATAAACAACAGCACAATAGCCTTTTTCAGACGCATCTGAAAAGCCAGGAATCTGAATTGATTGTTCACTATCAGGCACTACTTTGTGAGTTATTTCACATAAGGATATCAAACTAACTTCACTAGTGAATTTCTCCCATATTCTACTTATTTCTATCGAGTGTGGATCATCCCAATTGAGCTTTAAGTCCCAAAGCTTTTGTACTAAATGTTTTTGGAAAAAAGTATGTAAAAAGGTTAAGATACCTAGAGGGTCGAAAATCTTAGCTAAACTGCTAAGTAAATTACGTTTTGTACACGGCGACAAGATTGAGTTTAACGAAAATTAATAGCAATCTGATTATGAACTCCAATCAAGTCCTAAAACTTTAAGAGTATTGTTGGGATTAGCATCAAAGGATAAACTTTCATTGCACAGATGAGAAGAAGGAAAGTCTGCTAAGAGTCTTGGGTCATTGCTGCACCACTTGCGCAATTGAAACCCACCCTTGACAAGAAGAGAAATAAGTTTCCTTCTGAAGCCTTTTGGCACCTTTAAGGTCACAATGCATGCTAGTTATGTCATCTACATATGAGTGCGAGATAATTAGTTCTGAAGCTTAAGAGTAATTAATTTTCTCCTGCTCAGCTAAAGTAAGCAATGATTTGATAGCTAAGTAAGGGCTGGGCTGTATGTTAATCCATAAGTAACAGTACAGAGCGCTATGTCTTCGATTGGAGCAGCAGGCTGAAAACGCCAAAGTACACGTTGATAATCCTGATGAGGAGGAGTAACTAGAATTTGTCTAAACATTTACGGATATCCGCTGTAAATACGAATTTTTCCAATCTAAATAACAGAAGTACATAATTGACATATGTCAGCTTGAAGTTTGGGACCAGGAAGCAGGCACCTTAGCAGAGCTATTCCAGCCAGCCAACTTCCTTGACAAGCCAAAACCTTTGAATGGTACCTTCGAGGGTGTCCATTGCCAAAAATGTTTGAGAAATGAATTGACTAATTACTTTAGATATTAAACAGGTTTTTTCCATAAGCAAATGACCAAAAATACTAATAATTGCGACTGGATCATTAGGACCAGCAACAATCTTTCCATCTTTAAGAATTCTTGCAGGTCCTACTAACATATCAACCGGTCTAGACTTGTAAAAATAGGAATCGGCTAGCTGACAATTTTTTAATAAAGGCCAATTAGTAGTGAAAAGTGTTGAAAGTGGAAGATTTCCATATATTTTAGGGATAACTACGGCACTAAATTCTAAAAGGGGACTAGATTTTCCTGAAGGACGAATAGTAGAAGAAATGCTCTCACAACTTTTAAGCATAGGAGCTTCATCAATGCCAACGTTTAACACAAGCTTTCGTTATGAAATTTGAGGTTGAACCTGAATCTACGATTATTCTAAGAGGTTGATGATCGCCTTTGCTATCTAAAATTTCTACTATTGCGGTGGATAATAATACACCAGAAGAATCTATGCTACTACTTAAACATAAGGGGTTGTCTACAGTTAATCCGACAACTGGGGTTGTTGCTTTGTGAATTTTGACTATCAATCTGAGGTAATTGGACTACAAAGTTAGCATTATTGGAAACTATACCACTTTGGTTGGCATGATGGTTGGCACCCGAACTAGTAGGGTGGCCAGTCGAACTCGAGAGGCTAAAACTAGAATGCGCTACTGGACTACAATGACACTGATAATTTGGAGTGGCACTAAAGCTACTAAAATGGTAGTTAGGACCCTGACTATGATTGGGTACAGGATTGTACTTAGGTCCCTGACTATTATGGTGTGTAACAGTACTGCATCATTAAACTATCAGGAATTAGTGGAGGGGCACTTCTTTATACTATGCGTTCTAAAAAGGCAATTTAAACATAAATTGCCTTAGCAAGTTTATAACTTTCATTGGGAGTTTTTGAGGGAAAGAACTGACATTTAGAAAGAGTGTGATAAGGTCCATGTTAGCAAACTACACAAGTGTTTTTATTATTATTTTGATTGGGTTGAGTTAGAAAAACATTGGCAGCGGTATTTACTAAGATGGTTTAAGGTTTAGGTTTAAGTTTAACTTTTAGTTTATCTTTTGTGAAACGTTTTAACTGAATTTCTTTTCAACTTAATAAAAGTTAAAGGAATTTTGGACTAATTATAACTACATAGGTTATATCGCAATGGAAAAAACCGGTTTAAATAAGAATCTACAAGGATTTCGTAAAAAAATTGAAAAAACGGAAAAGAAATGGTTTAAACTAAAGTTTGTAGGGAACGAGGTAAGTGGAAATGCAGCGATATTTAAGTGAATTACACACATTTTTTAATTTACACTTACTTCCCAAACTTGACATTGTCGGAAAATGTGTTCATATTTTGTAATTTTTATTATATAACTTGCACAAACAAAACTAAACTGAAAAATAAATTTTTAAATTTATTAAAATGACGTAAAAGTGACTTGACTGACACTTGCTGGACTAAGTACTGAGATTGTCATCTGCTGCCATCTTGGTGCACGTGCATCTTAAATATATCTGTATTGCTAGAGCGTATTAAAACCATTAATGGAAAATGACTGCTACAAGCGTTCCGCCATATTGGATTCAATTGAACACAAAATGGATTAAAAAAGCCAATGACGTATATAAGGGGGGAACCTCCCTCCTTAAGCTAATAGTTTTTTAGAAATTTTTTACATATTTCATGAATACAAATATAAAGGAACATAAAATACGGCCTTATGGGGTCTCCCCCCACCCTCAAAACTTTATCGGCCCCCTAAAACCTTTTTCCAAATACGCCACTAAAAAAAGCAAACGCTTTCAATAAAATTTATAATTGTATTGAGTTGATTGAACCGAACCGAACCGAACCGAGCCTTAAGGTCGGACGTTTGCGTTTGCGTCCTCAGAGATTTCTCAGCGTTTTCATTTTATAAAGCTTTCCTTAAGGAAGGTTGAGTCAAGGAAACGAATGAGCTGGCTACATTGACATTTATATTAATTTTTGATATTTATGACATCTTTTAACAATTTCAGCTAATTTATCAAGATTGGTTTGAATAACAGTTTTTAGCTGTGATAAAAGTTTCACTAGAACGAAAAAGTATGTATTGAAAGCGTTTTCTTACCTGAAAATACTATAATAAATATCTGGCGAAAAAGGCGATTCCAAGTAAAAATAAGCTTCAATAAAAATTTAGATTGTGTCTTGAAAATGAAATTTATTGACAATAATTAGCTCACACATATACTATACTATAGTAGTGTGAGCTATGGTGATCCTAATTTTTTCGAGAAAAAAAAAGTTGCTCCGATTTCAAAAATTTTTATATATCTTTGCGTTTCAGATGATTTTGAAACTTTTTTGTTGCGCCGTCTGTCTGTCTGTCTGTCTGTCTGTCTGTATGTCTGTCTGTATGTCTGTAACGACCAACGCGCATAACTCAAAAACCGCTTGGCCGATTTTAATGAAATTTGGTACCTAGGCTGGGTCTTGGGTCGAGATGGTCCCATTTAAAAATGAACAAAATCCACCGAACAGAAACCAAATAAAAGGGTGGGGGTAGATTTCAAAAATTAGAGTTTATGTGAAAATATGGCGTGTGTGATATCAAACGAAAGGTAATTGAGTCTGCAGTTAAACAAAATACATTTTAATTTATTTAAAAAAAAAGGGTGGGGGTATATTTTAAAAATTAGAGTTTAAGTGAAAATATGGCGTGTGTGATATCAAACGAAAGGTAATTGAGTCCGGAGTCTAACAAAATACATTTTAGTTTTTTGTTTTTTTTAAGGGTGGGGGTAGATTTCAAAAATTTGAGTTTAAGTCAAAACATGGCTTGTGTGGTATCAAACAAAAGGTAATTTAGTCTGGAGTTAAATAAAATATATTTCAGTTTTTAGTTATATTAGCTCACACGTACACTATAACTATAGTACCTAGTGTGAGCTTAGGGGCCCATATATTGGCAGAGTATTTTTGTATCAAAGTCAGAAGATAACATTTTGTTTAACAATAAATAAAACTAAAACACTACTGGTATGTACAAATTACAACATTCTTTCCCCAGTAATTGTTACCAATAAAACAATTACTCTTCATCTTCACTTCTTCGAATGTCAAGTTTACAAATTTTGGTTACTGGTCGTCTTAAAACATGACCATTTGCTAACTTAACATCTACGACTCTTATTCTTTGGTCTCTTCCAGGATATAATTTAACAATTCGTCCTTCGGGCCATAAGTTTCTAGGTCCGTCAGGGTCTACAATTATAACAATATCGTCTTCGTTAAGAGATTTATAATCTTTGTGCCATTTCGATCGTTGAATAAGGAAAGGCATGTATTCTGTTAACCATCGCTTCCAAAAAAAATCTGACAATTTATGAGCAGCTTTCCATTTTGAAAGCAAATATAGGTCATTATTTGTGGTCGCAGAACATGAAAGAGCACAATAAGATGGCCCAATTAAGAAATGGTTGGGGGGGGTTAACGGCTCCAAGTCAGTAGGATCAACAGATATATGAGTTAGAGGTCGTGAGTTTACCATGTTTTCAGCTTCGGCAAATAACGTACGAAGTACATATTCTTGTAAGTCTCTTGTCTCTAACAGTCCATTTAAAATCTGTTTAACACATTGAATAAGTCTTTCCCATGTTCCACCCATATGGGGTGCCAGTGGTGGGTTCCAGTTCCATTTAATGCCATTTAAGCTACAGAATTCTTGTATTTCACTTTGATTTAAATTTTGAAGTTCTGTTGCTAACTCTTTTTCTGCCAACTTAAAATTTCCACCATTATCACTAAAAATTTCAACTCTCTTCTGCATCCAAATTTCCGCAAAACATGTATGAAACTATTCGCTGATAAATCATGAGAAATTTCCAAATGGATAGCTCTAGTGACCATACACGTAAAGATCACCGCGTACCTGTTTTCGGTGCTCCTTTTAACGGCAACTTATATTGGTCCGAAATAATCAACTCCCATTTTAATAAAACATCTGATAGTTGGCTCTAGTCGGCACATAGGTAGTTGTCCCATTGATGAATTGTCAGGTAGAACTTTCCTTATTTTACATCTAAGACAATTTTTAAAAGCTTGCTTAGCCGCTTGACGTACTCTAATTATCCAAAATTTTTCTCTAAGTTTGGTTATGACAACTTCTTGTTCTTGATGAAAACATTTTTCATGGTAATGCTTTATTAATAATTTAGTTACCTGATGTTTAGGGTCCAAAATTATAGGATTAACAAATTCTTTATTCATTCATTATTTAGTCTTCCGTCTAATCTAATAATTTCATTTTCGTCTAAATTAGGTGATAATGAATAAAGTCTGCTACATCTCTCTATTGAACTTCTACTCTTGAGTAGGTCGAAGTCTTTTGAAAAACAATCTGTTGAGCGTTGTAACCTATTCCAATTTGAAAATCTATTAGTGTCTGGTATTGGTAAATCTAATTTTTCATTTACTATCAAGCAAATATTTTCTTTTATTTCCAGGGAATTTTTATTAACGTAGTTCATATCTTTTTCTTGCGGCCAATTTTCAAAACGTTCCTTTAAAAATGAAGGTCCATATAGCCAAGTACTAGGTTTAGTAAAATCAATATCTATGTATCGTTTTGTAGCCTGATCTGCTGGGTTAAGTTTGGACGGAATATACCTCCATTGACTGGTATTTGTTAAGTCTTGGATTTCTCCTAATCTGTGCGCTACAAAAACTTTAAATCGTCCCACTTCTGATCTTATCCAATAAAGTACTGTCTTAGAGTCTCTCCAAAAGAAAATATTTATTAGGTGAAGTCTTAAATTTTCTTTTAGGTAATTTCCTAATCTTACTCCCATTAAAACTCCTTGTAATTCGAGTCTTGGTATACTAAGAGGTTTCAATGGAGCAACTCGAGCTTTAGATAGTACCAAAGACACTTGTATCGACTCATTTTCGGTTTCTATTTTTAAATAAGCAACTGAACTGTATGCCTTATCTGAAGCATCTGTGAAAATTGTATGGTGCCGTTTTGCGTGAGTAAGTTAAAATACTGTCGTGGTACTTTAAATTCAAAAATTGTTTGTAAGTCGCCTAGCCACACAACCCATTTTTCAAATAAATCATCGGTAACTACATCATCCCAGCCCAAATTGTGTCTAAAAACGTCTTGTAATAAAATCTTGCCTTGAATAACTATATTAGTTACAAAACCTATAGGATCAAAAACTGACATTACCACTTTCAGAATTTCTCTCTTTGTTGGATATCTTTTATTTTTTAATAATTCTGCATCAGTTTTATTAAACTTGGTTTGAAAACTGAAATTGTCCAGTTTTGGGTTCCACCAAACTCCCAAAATTCTTTCAAAAGTCGGTTTATCATCAATTTTATTTTGTTCTCCAGTAGAAGCTCTAAGGTTCTCGTCTATTGAATTTAGAATAACTTCACTGTTAGAAATCCAATTACAAATTTCAAAGCCTCCTTTCTGGCGGACATAAATAATATCTTGCACTAATTTAATGCCGTCTTCCTCACTGTCTGCGCAACCTAAGTAATCATCCATATAATGATCTCCAATGATTGCCCTTGTTGCTTGTGGGTAAATGTCCTTAAAATCCATGGCATTCTTATTTTTTGCTTCTTGAGCAAGACATGGCCCGCAAGTGGAACCAAAAAACACAACATTAATTTCATAAGTATCAGGTTCTCTATCTCTATCTAGTCCTCGGAAAAGAATTCGTTGTGCACATCTGTCTTCATGCTGTACTTGAACTTGCAAAAACATTTCCTTTATATCTGCAGGAAATGCAAATCGTTCAATTCGAAAATTTAATAGAATTGTAAGAAGAGAATTATATAAGTCTGGTCCAATCAATAAACAATCATTAAGGCTTACACCGTGGGATTTAGCAGCGGCATCAAACACAATTCTTATCTTATTTGGTTTGTTTGGAATAATAACCCCAAAATACGGTAAATACCAAGTTTTTGGCATAAAACTTCTTCATCTGATAATTTTTTGATGTATTATTTTTTTCCATATCTTTAAATTTATCACAATATGCCTGACCAAATTCTTTGTCTTTATCTATTTTTCGCTGCGAACAGTACAATCTCTTAAGCACATTTGACTTACTTTCGGGCAAAATAATATTTCCATCCTTCCAGAGTAAACCCGTTACCATTATTTCTTGTGTTTCATTTCTATGCATGGTTCTGTCAAGTATTTTCTGAGCTTTTATGTCTTTCTTTGATAGTGACCTGGTGATCTTATCTATTCCAGACATGTCCAACTGCCACTGTTGTTTTATCATATTGTCACGAGGGGGTTGTCGTGACTATTTGTGTACGTGTTGCGCACAAATAAAGAGGATCGTGAGATAGTTTAAGGGTTTATTAATACTAAGTACAAAGATACTTACTCACTAATCACCACTGTCTGGCACAGTTTTCTGATACGAATATTATTTACGTGTAGGTCGGGTTCAGCTCTCGATCAGAATCTCTTGACTGTTTCTATAGTTGACTATTAAGAACTTAGGTACTTAGCGTACTCACTGAACTGAACCCCGACTATCCGTTCTTGATGGGTTTTATAGAAGCATGTGATTACAAACGTGTTTTAATCTTAAACACAAATAGTTCGCACCACATACTTCCTAGGTTGGCACCAACAAAGTTCCGGATAGCATGCCCAAATTACATACATGACAATATCATGAATAATATCCAGGTCATCCTTTTTCTCCTGCGTAACGTGATTTACTTGGTGATTTCCTTCTCTTCGACCAACTTTTGTGTCCACATTTCCATGTATTGTCCATCCAAGTAGAGTTTTACTGAGAGCTGGGCAATTCCAAGGCCCTGTAATAATTTTTCTATTAACAATAAGTGGCCAATTATCTTGTCCAATAAGTAAAAGTGGTTTGGCATTATTAAAAGATGGTATATTTAAATTTTTGTTTATATATGGATAGTTCACATACATTTTATCTATATCTAGTGTCTGTGTTGGAAGTGACATACCTTTTAGTGTCCTTACTCTTCGTATCTGAAAGGTTTTTGTGCTGTCTTGTGCAGAAATCGTGCAACTTACTATTCATGAATCATCTTGTACCTTGGTTTGACTATTTGTCCATTGAATGCATAGGCTGTGTCGAGGTCCGTCCAGCTCCAGTCTGTGTGCTAGATCTTGATCCATTAATGTAACAGTCGATGCATCATCCAACAAGGCAAATGTATTCACAACTTTGTCACATCTGCTAAGAACTACTGGTAATATTTTTAATAAAACCGTATTATCCGAGGCTTTTAAACCTGTAACTTCCGCATTAGTACCGGGTTCAACCTTGACAATATTTGATGACTTGTCGTCAGTATGCAACAGTTAATTGTGAGGCCTTTCACAACTATTTAAACCACACTTTTTCATCTGTTTGCAAGTCTTAAGATTATGATTAAATAACAAGCAACAAAAACAAGCTTTCTTAGCAGTTATAAACTCCCATCTTTGGTTAACAGTCATATCTAGAAATTTAGGACACTTAGATAAATGATGTAAGTGACCTGAACAACAAAAACATTTTCTGTTGCCCTGTATTTGACGCTCATTAGTTGACAAAGTTGAGTTGTGTTTGTTGCTCATTGACAACTTCGAAATTGGGTTATTTTTATGTCTATCATCACTTTTAATGTCAGGTTTTTCAACTTGACAAGCAAAATTTGCTTTTTTACTCAACCAAGAAGAAAACAATAATAATTTTAGTGTCTGATCGGTCTTGCTAGAAGAAATATATTCTATCCAACCCAATTGTAAATTATTCGGTAATTTCTCTAGTATATCATCTAACAATATCGGATTTCGCAAGTAATCGTCACCTTCTAAAGTTTCTATAGTGCCAACCACATTTTGAATTTCATCGGAAATCCGTATTAGTTGTTCAAGTTGATCAGATTTAAATGTAGGGAATTGTTTTATTTTTTTAAAAAGCATTTTAATAATTAGTCTCGGAACTAAAGTGGTATGATGTGCGCACACTTCGAGGTGTTACCTGAGGATCTGACCACCATCTGGTAAAAGCAAAAATATTATTCCCTGTAAGAAAAACAAATAAGGACGAATCAAAAATACAACTTTAGAAGTCTAGAAATCGAAAGTACTCAAAGATTGTATCAGAACCGATTAGATGAAAAATTAATAAACACAGATCACTCATTTGAAGAGATATATAGAAACATAGTAAAAAGCTTGAAGGAAGCAAGCAAAGAAGCTGTTGGATAACAAGATAATAGAAATAACAATAAGATGTGATGGACGGAAGAAATACAGGAAACGGTCAAGGAGAAAAAACGCACATACTTGAAATGGCTCAGTACTAAAGAGCAAAGAGACCTAGAAATCTACCGGCATACCAGAAGACAGCTAAGAAATTTGATACGCACAGAAAAGAATGAAATGTTCGAGCGCAAATGCCACGATATAAATACACACGTAGGAAGTAGGCAGAGTTCTGAAGTATAGAAATTCATTTCTACAGTTAAAAACCCAACAAAAGAAAAAGTAAACATCCAGATCATCAAACGAAAACAATGGACAGAACACTATAAGGGACTGCTGCAGGAGAGGAGACCCGATTATCTGGCAGCCTTTCCGAGGAGAGACATAGTAGAAGTATATGGAGAGGAAGTAATCATCGAAAAAGAAATGATAAGGAATAGTATTAAAAAGCTTAAATCCGGAAAAGCTAGTAGACCTGGGGGAATATATGCTGAAATGCTCAAATATGGATCAGAGAAACTACTCGAAAATCTCACATATATTATCAATCAATGCATAAACGGACATCCAGTACCTGATGATTGGAAAATTGCATTCATATCCTCAATACATAAAAAAGGAAACAAGCTGGATAGCAAAAATTACAGAGGAATTTCAGTAACCAGTACTCTAAGTAGATTGTAGATTCTTAGAGATCTAATAGAGATTGACTTTCATGAACAAGAAGAAGAAGAAGAAGAGGAAAGTGGGTTTCGTGCTGGCAGATGTAATTGAGAAAAGGAGCGCCAGAAATATAGAGACTCATGTTGCCTTTGTGGACCTACAAAAAGCATATTATACCGTTCCAGTAGAAAAATTATGGACAGTGTTAGAGCAGACTAATATCAATCATACATACATAAAAGCGATAAAAGAACTATACAAAGGGTCAAACTCTAAAATTAAAATTGGAAATCGACTTTCAAAAGAATTCCTGGTAACGAAAGGCTTAAGACAGGGATGTTGTATCTCTCCAACACTTTTTAAAATATATAACGCAGTAGCTCTAAAAAAACTGGAAACGCAAAGTACACGATGGGAATACAACTTAACGACCGATTTACCATATACACACTACAGTTTGCTGACGACCAAGTAATTGTAGCTAATGATAAAGAAGACATGGAGTATATGATGAGAAAGTTAACGGAAGAATACCAAAAGTGGGGGTTAACAGTGAACGTGGACAAGACACAGTACTTATGTATTGGAAACGAATCAAGTGAATTTGAACTAGAAAACGGACAAACAATATCTCCATGTAATGAGTATGTATACTTGGGTGTCACATTTGATAAGACGGGAACAGACTGTAAAGAACTGGAAAAAAGAATAGTAAAAGCAAAAAAGGTTATTGGTTGTCTTAACAGTATTTTATGGAGCAGAGAGATAAAAAAGAATGTAAAATTTAACATATATTAAACAATGGTGAAAAGCACGCTGTTGTATGGAAAAGAGACTTGTCGCGTAACAGAAAAATACAAAGCAAAAATGGAAAGTGTCGAAATGGATGCAATAAGAAGATCAATGAGAATATCTAGAACAGATAATATAAGAAATGAGATCATAAAAGAAAGAATGGGAATCGAGGGAAGCATAACACATGACATCACTAAAAGGCAACTGATATGGTACGGCCATGTACAACGGATGAGCGACGAAAGATTACCAAAGAGGTCCTAGAATGGCAACCAAGAGGGCGCAGAAAAAGAGGGCGTCCTAAACTGGAATGGCAACAGTCAATCCAATTTAGTCAATGAGTCAAAAAAACGTGACGGAAGATGGCTGTCAGGATCGAAGGAGGTGGGGAATAGGCGTCGAACAACGTAGAAAAACGTTCTAAACCGACATAGTAGTAGTAATAATTAGTTCTGACCGCCCGTATCTTTGTTCTAAAATGGAAATAATTTTGTCAACATTTGAGGGTAAGATGACTAAACTATCTACTATTTTTCTAGCAGAATCTTTGAGAGCCTTTTGTAGCCGACATAAATTTTCTTCTGGCTGATATCCACACATATTTGTGGTATGACGATAACTAAAGATAAAATTTGGCCATCAAACTATTTCCGCTAAATTCTGGCAAATCTTGTGGAATAGACTGGCGAGTCGAAATTTTATTTAAATGAAAATATAGATATTCGGGTCTCGTCTCCTGCAGCAGTCCCTTGTAGTGTTCTGTACATTGTTCTGGTTTGATTATCTGGATGTTTACTTTTTCTTTTGTTGGGTTTTTTACTGTGGACATGAATTTCTATACTTCAGAACTCTGCCTACCTCCTACGTGTGTGTTTATGTCGTGGCACTTGCGCTCGAACATTTAATTTTTTTCTGTGCGTATCAAATTTCTTAGCTGTCTTCTGGTTTCCCTGTAGATTTCTAGGTCTCTTTGCTTTTTAGCACTGAGCCATTTCAAGTATGTGCGTTTTTTCTCTTTGATCATTTCCTGTATTTTGTCCGTCCACCACATCTGCCTGTTATTTCTATTATCTTGGTACCCAACAGCTTCGTTGCTTGCTTCCTCTAAGCTTTTTATTATGTTTGTATATATCTCTTCAAATGAGTGATTTGTGTTTATTAATTTTTCATCTAATTGGTTCTCAATCTTTGAGTACTTTCGATTTCTAGACTTCTAAAGTTGTATTTTTAATTGTCTTCGATGCATTCTAGGTTTTCATTTTCTCTAATACTTTCGTCCTTCTTTGTTTTTCTTAAAGGGAATAATATTTTTGCTTTTACCAGATGGTGGTCAGATCCACAGGTAACACCACGAAGTGCTCGCACATCATACCACTTTAATTGCGAGTGTTGTTGGGTCTACTACGTTATACCTCGATGCTTGAAAATGGGTGTTTCTTTTTTTAATGATAAGTTGAGGTCGTTTTATACTGTTTTCAAGAAAAAAAAATGCGGATTTTTCGCATTTTTTTTAGAAATTTCAAAATTAAAAAATTAGTAAAAACTCATACAAATTGCTATAGAAAGAATTTATTTGACGTATTTCGAGAAAGAGAGGGACGGCTCACAATCGACTGAGCTTTAAATAAATGGTAATTTAGCCAAAAATAAGGTGACCAACTGTCTGGCAAGAGGCGATAAAAAGTTATGGTTTTTTAGAAATGGATTTACGCATAGAAAAATGGTTACACCATATTTTTGAAATCTAACGTTCGACCTTACATTTTGCTCCAACATTTTAATTTGTCGCGCATTTTTGACTCCGTAAAATCGTCCAAAATCGACTATTGAGCATTTATAATGAAAAAAATGCAGAAACAATTATGATAATGATGTTTTACAGAAATTCAGCAGTTCGGTTTGGGTCGATCTTAGATTAGGTTGGTTGTGTTTTAAAGTAATTCAGCAGGAGTCGGCTGTGCTGACTCCTGCTGAATTACTTTAAGACTTAACAAACCTAACCTAAAACCAACTTAACTGAACCAAAACGAACCAAACTAAACCAAACCGAACGGAACCGAACCGAAACGAACCGAACCGAACCAAACCGAACCGAACCGAACCGAACCGAACCGAACCGAACCGAACCGAACCGAACAGAACCGAACCGAACCGAACCGAACCGAACCGAACCGAACCGAACCGAACCGAACCGAACCGAACCGAACCGAACCGAACCGAACCGAACCGAATCGAACCGAACCCAACCGAACCGAACCGAACCAAACCGAACCGAACCGAACCGAACCGAACCGAACCGAACCGAACCGAACCGAACCGAACCGAACCGAACCGAATCGAACCGAACCGAACTGAACGGAACCGAACCGAACCGTACCGCACAAACAATAAGCAAGAATCGGCTGCTCCGATTCTTGGTGAATAGTTCTAAATAAATAATTTCCTATAATTTAGGCCTTTAACCCTCAGATGCCCCGTAACAAGGCTTTGCTAATCCATTTTCAATCTTTGTTGTTTTGTATGTGAGCAACAAGGACTTAATCGCGATTAAACCCATGATCGCGCTTAAGTGCTTACGGTGCATCTGAGGGTAAGTCAGCGTAAGCAAATCGAATTGGGAAATTTGATATGGCCGAATGACCCGGAAACAGTTGGCCCAGCAAAAAATTTCTATCAATGTGTCAAAACATCTGTGGGAAGGTCAAGTGTACAAATTTTCAAATTATGTGAAAAAACCGCGAAAAAACACGAAAATCTAGGTATGTAATTAATTTAAAATTGTTAAATTATTAGTCCTAAGCTAATTTACAAATTTATGTCGAAAATTTGACGATGCAGTGATAGAAATTGATTTTTTTCAACCAAAAAAGTCAGAGAAAATCACTATGTAACGTTTTTTAAAAAATTATTTAAAAAAAAACATACTTTTTTTTTAATTTCCCGTATCTAAATCGACTAAAAATAGTCCAAAGAATCATTTCCATACAAAAAAATCCTTATATAGGGCGTTTTGACGAGCGAGGTATAACGTAGTAGAACCGTGTTGTTCACCTATAGCATAATCAATAATTGATCTAAGATTTCTTGTTGGCTGAATCCAGGTATATCGAAGAATATCCTTATGTTTAAAAAAACCATTATTTATTTTTAGGTTGTGGGTTTCACATTGCATTCCTCCCCAAATGGTCCTATCACTTTGCTCTGGGTTTGCCTACCAGTTCGGCTATTAAAATCGCCAAGCATAATTATTTCTCTGGTATTACCGATTTTTGTGATAGTCTCATCAAGTTGATCAAAGAACATTTGTTTTGTAGCTACTCTTTCGTCATCTGATGGTGCGTAGACTGCTACTATGCTTATATTATGTCCAGGTATCTTCATGTTCACTCGAAGTATGTTTTCACTAATGCAATCGTAGTCTGTAATTTTATTCTTTAGATTTTTCTTTATCAACAAGGATACCCCTCTGGCTGCTCTTCTTTCTTTTGGGCCTCCAGTGAATATATGGACAAAATTACCGACACTATTCGTACCTGTTCCTTTCTTTTTTGTCTCAGTGAGTGCAATAATATCGATCTTACAATTCTGCACTTCGGTTGCAATAATGTCCAACTTTTGATTCAGTCCCTGTACGTTCCATGTAGCTATATTCATAGTCCTTTGTCTTTGCTTTTTTCTTCTTCGAGAGTTTCCATCCATTGCTCCGAGGCTTTGTTTAGGCTTTTTGGTAACTGCTTTGTTTTACAAGTATTAGAGAACCAGTCTAATGCCTCAACCCCCTACTTGGAGGGCCAGGATTTTTAATCAAGGTTTTACTCCTCTAGCCTTTCACGAGCCAACGCCATACTGTAAGGCAACAGCTGTAGTCTTTTATACTATCCCTAAAAGAAAGGGTTGCCACCTACGCTATGATCACCGTAGGTCCATTCTCTCCGCCTTTCATATCGATGTGGTCTTCTTCCGTAACCCTGGGAAAGGGACCCTATACAGGTGCTAACTCTCCGGGTCGGAGAGTACCTGGAATCTACGGAGGGCAGGGGTCGATTCATTTCCCCTGATAGACATCTGACGAGGCTTACCCATACCCGTGTCTGGGGCTACCTAATTTAAAACTACCACTACTATTATTTATAGATTTTTTAAAGAATTCTTGGGTTTCATTCTTCTTTTAATCAGGCATTTTATTGGAATCAGAAAGCTGTAACTCAAATTTTGTTGCTAAACAAATATCTATTTTTCTATTAATCATTTGAACTAAATTATCGTTAAAGGTATCTAACCTCAGAGTAATAAAATATAAAGAGAATTAGTAGCCCCGTTTTCGGCGGTCATTCATTCATTTGTTGGTAAACAATGTAGCTTTTCCGCTGTTGCCGCCTCCTCTGCCTCTGTAAAATTTTATAAATAATAAGTAATTTTCAACTTCTTACCTTCTACCAAAATATATAGTGCTTTGAGTTAATAAGGCTATTCAAACCGTGCGGTAATTTGTCATGTGCTTATTAGCCCGCGTCGCGTCGTTTTATGCTGTGTATTTCTTATTACATCCTGCGATAAAAACTCATTTAGACAGCATAATTTATGAACGGCCCCTTTTCCTACAATTTTTTCAGGACGTGTCAACAGGTGTATGATATCATATTACGGATTTCGTGTTAGCAGGGCCGTGTTTCGTTTTGAGCTACTTGGACTATATCCCCAGGTAAAAAGGGAATGCTTTTTCCTATTGTAGAGGACGATTAACTATTAGTCATTGTTCCAACAGTTTTAACCGGTATTAAGGATATTCTATTTTATTATTTTAAAATGCGGCTTTTCTGTTTGGAGAGTTGAAGCACTATTAACCATGCAAACGAAAATTTCACAGGATTGTTTTAATTTTCTTTAAGTATTTAGTAGTTTTCTAGTTTTTCTGTGTGAAGCCACACCTTAAGGAAAACAAGCGTCTTGGAATTAAATAAATTGATCCATGACGGATCTGATACCTTCCTAGCCCATTAGCACACTCCACGTTATATCAACCTTGAAAACAGTTTTTTGTAAATATCTCCGAAATGAAACCTCCTACGAACTTTTTGGTTATAACATAATTTTTTCCAAAAAACGCGCGCTACTATATTCCGAAAACCGCATATTGATGCGACGCTCCGTTAAAAAGCATTTTTTAAACTTTTTAACTGTCAAAAAACTGTCATTAGCATTGATGAATTTTGACTAAAATCTAATCACCTCGTTGCAGTATCGAGTGCTATCAACAGAAAAACATTTCACGTAAAAAAGAGCAAAGTACGCGAAAATGACCTTCCGTAAAAAGAATTGAGATAAAAGTAAGCCCAAGTTCTCCAATACAAATTTCATAATGAAAGATTTTTACTAGTTGGAAATGTTTTCCTAAACTTTGCTATTACAACTTCTTTATGTTCAATTTAGCACTGTGCCTAAGAGTCATTTACAGCCGTAATAGCCACGTTTAGAAAAACATTTCCAAACTAGTTACTTTTATTTTAAAATTTGTATTGGAGAACTTGACTTTACTTTTATCTCAATTCTTTTTACGGAATGCCGCGTACTTGGCTTTTTTTTACATGAAATGTTTTTGTTATGATTTCACTTCTTTTTTTAAAGGAATTGGATAATATTTAATTTTTAAAATAGTAAACTATGCGGAATATTGTTCAAAACTTTTGCAATGCCTTACTTACAATTTTGAGGTATTTTTTCCCATGGTTTTATCATAGTTGCTATCAGCCTTCCTTCCAAAGCTCAGCTCTCTAGCGTTTCTGAAATTGGACAATGTCACTTTTACATAACTTTACATGTATAGGGGCGGGAAGTAAATGAAAATTTTCGTGTTTTTAATTTTTTTCCTATAGTTTTATCATAGTTCCTATCAGGCTGCCAAAGCTCAGCTCTCTAGCATTTCTAGAAGTGGGTAATGTTACTTTTAAATAATTTTACATGTATAGGGGAGGGGAGTAAATTAGAATTTTGGGGCTTTTTGATATTTTCCAGGGTTTGGTCATAATTTCTATCAGTCTGTCAAATTTCAGCTCTGTAGCATGTCTGGAAGTACAGTAGAATTTTGATGACATTTTTTTAAATTTCGTAACTACTTTACTACTTTATAGAAGTTCATGACACTTGGAGGGGTTGTTAACTCTATGAAGGTCTACGACTGTGCAAAGTATGAGATGATTCGTAGCTCTTTCCGAAGTAGAGTTTTAGATAGGTCAAATATGGGCTGAAATGTTTCAAGAAAAGATAGTACGGCAGCGTGAACTTGGCGAGGCACTGTCGTGCCCTCAGATAAAGACAATGGAAGTCTAAAGTTTTATTTCTACTATATACTACTATCATTGTCTACGAGTTTTAAACAAAAACTTATTTTTTCACTTATATAATGGCAACAAGTTTAATTAGGTGGGTCCTCAAGTCGTGAACGGTTAGCCCAGATATTCCTAAGCTCTAAGGTCGACACTGACAGTAACATGTGTTTGTATTAAATGCAGTGTTGTCTTGGCCGTCGGACCCGGTGTATTGAATTTTTGGTGTTTTTTTACTGTGTGTTGAGTTTTATTTTTGTAAAAAAGAACTTAGTTGGACGTAAAAATAATCAAGAAGTGCTATGTTTATGAAAATATTGTGAAAATTTAGCCCACTTTGGTTTAGCGAGATGATTTCAGTGACGCAGCTATGTTGCCATCGCCGGGGATTCTGTAAATTCTAAGTTTTCAGGAATGACCGCCACGAATAGGGAAAATTTACATGGGGCCGTGGTTGATTACTTCTCTTTATATTGTTATTACTCTAAGTATCTAACAGGGTACGTAAATGTTAAGGATTTCACAAGATACTTTTGTAGCATTTTCAATAGCTGACCAGTTAGCTGCTATGATTCGTTTTCTATAATATCTTTTCCATCATAAGCAATAGAATAATTAGCATGAGTTAGTGGCAAATGCTGAACTAGGACTTTTGGCTGTTCCTCAAGCTTTCAGTAAAAATTCGAATTTAGTTACAACCGAAAAGTGAGGATTGTTGTGAACTGGGGCTTCAAAAATATCTTTGAAACTAGGAAATGAAGTTACATCTCTTCTAAAAATAGGTAAATCTAAGGGTTTAAGGTTTTTAGTAAACTGAGGTGCCTTTGATAAGGAAACAGAAGATTGCGTTTCACTATTTGTACGAGAAAATAAGCTAATATGCCAGAACATATTTTCAAAATCAGCTCGAACGTTATCTTCAGCTTGAAAATCATCCTCTTCATCTAATAAACCTATAAAAGTTTACTGAAATCATCTCTAATTTGTTTAAGGTATTGATAGCGAACCTTGAGTGAGGCGTGATACTTGCTATCAGTCACAGCTTTAATAGCAAAATCGTATATTTCAGTCATGCGACTAATTAATAATTAATAAGCTTTAAAAAAAAACAACGTTTATTTTTAAAAAAATTAATTTATTTACTAAGTTAAACGAACGAACGAGTGCTACTATTTGTTAAAAACAACATTTTTCTACTATTTTTTCTCAACTATTAAATTGAGAAATTAATAAAAATTTTAGAAAAAATGCTCCTACTTCTAAATGCGCAATTAATTGTATCAGTTATTTATCTAATTAGCATCTCTAATTAATTATTTTATGGTTTCAGGAAAATGCTACTACAATTTTTAATTTGTACGTGTCACTGAGTATGACTATGGGGTGGACACAGTGGACGAAATACTACTACTAAAAGGCTTGACTACTGTGTCAGCGTGCAAAGGCAATGCATACAGCGAACGATGCTAAATTCTAATATAGAGTGTGGCTAAATTCTAATTGCGAGTGTGAAACCAACGGCGAAGCGCGAGTTAAATGAGACGACTATACGCTCTATACTATATGAGAATCCATTATCGTTTATAAAAGCGATCGACTGCTAAAAACTGCTTGGCTCGAAAAGACGATACGGAAGAAATTGATTTCTATTCAAATTGAATAAATGCACGACTTATATTTGGAAATTTGTGTGAATGTTTTACAGCAAGAACTTTAAAAATTTATATTAATTAAAATATGCCGATTAGTTTACTCCTAACTTTGAGTTTTATGAAGGGCGGATCACTATATATTATTATCAAAAAAGTCTACCTACTATATAAAAAAACGACATTAGGGCAGTAAAGTAGGAGTAAGGCTAAAAAGGATCCGGCTTGAAGGACCAAAATGTTGATGCTTGTGGGTCGAGGGCGGCCGCCTTCCTTCTTTGCTTCAGCAGTATGTTTGAGGGGTTTCCATTCCAGAGTTTTAAGGAAGGGAGACGAGGGAAAACACTTACGAGAATCGCGAGTTGAACATTCTTAATTCAAATTTTCTTAAAATTATTTAAACTAAAAGTGCTTCTCTGGCTTGCACACCGTGTGATGAATAGGGATTTAAAAACGATATGCCTTGTTAAAATACTAATTCACACTGATTTTTCATTTGATTTTTTAAAAGCTACAGGTTAATGCTAACAAATCCTAATTCTACACACACGGTGACCCAAAAAATATGTTAACCAAAAAAAAAAGTTAAAAATAAAAAAACTAAATTCTAACATCCACACAAAATGGATGTACTGAGGACCGAACAAATATGCTTGTTCGATTCCGTTCGGCTTGGTTCGTATTGTTTAGCTCCCGCTAAATTCTCTATTTTAATTAATTCATTAATTTTTAGTAATTATAAAGTATTACTTTTTTACTTGCACTGCCCTCTTTTGGGACATTCACAATTCTAAAGGATTAAAATAAATAAAACAAATTCTCCTTTTTTTGTATTGATTCTGTTAATATAGCAGGAAGTTTTTTCTTTTTATCGCCTTTTATTGATTCATTTCATTCATTTCATACAAAAAACGCGGGTGCCGCTACGCGGTCCATAAATATATTTTTCCCTTCTTTCCTATAACCTAAAAAGTGGACAGTGCGCAGTGTCGTATAAGAAACGAACTCAATCACGCGGTCCCTCGTGTGAATTTACCCTTAAATTCTCTTTGCCCTTTGGCACCCTTAAAAAGCCTTTAAAATTAAAGCTGTGCGTTATCATCTGTGGAAGCTGTGTAGCTGTGAATCATGGAACTGGAGAACAGGGCCCTGTAAGCGACTACTCTGCAAATATCGGTGAGCGACATAGTTTTTTATTACACTTTATCCTCTCTCTCTCTCTCTCTCTCTCTACACTCTACCTACCCTTTACACCCTCTCCCAATACAGTCCCTTCTGCCTCAACTTATGGGCTACATAAGTTTGGTCCTTCAATCCAAATACTGAACTACCCCTATAACCACCCCCTACCCTTACGTTGGCACTTGTTGTTTTAAGCCTTCTTTTGTTTAAAAAAAAATATATATATATATATTTCAAAATTAAAAAATTAAATTTTCTCTTTAGAAAAGGCGATTTAGATTTTTATTAAAGCAGATGATCTGTTTTCATGGTGTTAAAAATACCGGTAAACCGTTGTAGGTATCTGATTTTTTGCCTTTTTCTAATAAATTAAAACTCAGTTTCCTAAACGATTTTTTTTATATAAATCGATTTAAAAATTAAAATTTTTATTTTTTTAGGGCTAATAAACATCTTGTGCAGTTTAAAGGGATATATAATTGTTTGAAAGTATTATGCATTGCATACTTAGATTTGGCGCTTTTCATATTACACTTTAATTTACCTAGTAGGTACAGTAGGTATTTTGAACTCGGTCAATAAGAAATAAATTTCAGGTTTTTTATTGCATTCTCGGTCTTCGCGAATAAAAGTTTTTTTTCCTTTTTATTCGAATTTAGCGCGCATAGTAAAATTAAATACATATAATTTTTTTTTCTCGTAGTTATTTTTAAATATTAGGTATTTAAAATGACGAGTAGTGAAAAACAGTGTCGCGCCTTTAGGGGCATAGCAATAGATCGCATTAAAGAAATATTTAGTATTTCCACTCAAGCTATGTCTGATACCTTAAAAAAAGTTGATTTTGAGATGCGGTATGATCACTTGGACATTTTTTATGAGGAATTTAATAAATTTCACGACGCTGTAATCGCGTATTTAGCTGATAAAGAGCAACCCGATTTTACTGAGGAGAATGTCATTCGTCAAGGCACTGATTACCAATATTTTAGCATAAAAGCAACTTATAAAAGGTTATTTCCTCCTAAAGATGACTTCAACTCCTCTCACTCAAACTCTAGCTCCGGTCATAATGACATGAGCTTCAACATTCCAAAGGTGGATATTCCGAAGTTCACCGGCGATTTGTTTTCTTGGCAAACTTTTATTAGCTTATATGACTCTGTCATTCATAATAATACTATGTTCTCTAATAGTAGAAAGTTTCAGCTACTTTTAACGTATCTAGAAAAGGAACCCCTAACATTGGTAAAAAACTTGCCAATTACTGATGCAAACTACATTATAGCTTATAATGCGCTTTATAATAGATACCAAAATAACCGCCTCCTTGCGACTCATTATTGGGACAAAATTACCGATTTGCCCAAACTAAATACAAACAACTCCGCTCTTTTACGCAATTTAATAGATACATTTACTGATAATGTTTACGCTCTTACCAATTTAAATTACCCAACTGAGCACTGGGATTTCCCACTCTTTCGAATTCTTATTCGAAAATTAGACTCTGAGACGGTCACGCGCTATGAACTTCAGCATGACTCCTCATCTGAACCCTCTTTTGAGGACCTCAAAGATTTTGTTTCTAAGCAATGTTTTGCGTTAGAATCGGCCAACATTTTAAATAAAACTAAAACTTCTGGTTACGCCACTGCTAAACCTCCCTCAAAACCTCAATATAGAGGTAATAATTTTTCTACTCTTGCAGCTGGCGTCGCTCCATATCAGAACGCTTGTCCCGTCTGTAAGATTTCAGGACATAGTATATATAAATGCCCCGTTTTTGAAAGTAAAACCCCTCAAGAAAGACTAAATTTAGTCAGAAAAAACCATTGGTGTTCCAATTGCCTCGGTACAAGGCACTCACTAAAAGCCTGCAACTCTACTTATTCGTGTAGAATTTGCCATTCCATGCACCACTATTTACTCCATATTCCTCGATCCCCTCCTAGTGGCTCTCCGCCACTGGAAAATCAGAATCAGAGCGCTCCTCTTCCGACTCATTCTACGCAAGTTTTGGCAGTACCTACTCTCTCTAACTCACAAGAAAATAATAATTTACCAAGTAGCCCCTCAACTCACGCTTGCAGTTTAACAAGCAACATTTCAGTGACATCTTCTTTACTCGCAACGGCCCAAGTCGAAGTTTTAAACTGTAGAGGACATTATGATAAAGCGCGGGTTCTAATTGACACTGGGAGCCAGGTGCATTTAATTTCTGAAAAGTTTGCAAATAAAATTGGTCTCTCTCGCTACAAAACTCATTTAACCCTAAATGGCTTAGGTCACACTGGCTGCACCCCCTCTGGTGGCATTAGTTGCTCCATAAGACCGGTAGGCCAACTCTCTCCTTCTTTTGACATTGATTTATTAATATTGTCAAAAGTTTGCAATGAGCAACCCCTCACCCCTCTCTCGCAGGGTGACTACCCCGATATCTCAAATTTAAAGCTCGCAGACCCCTCTTTTAATCAATGCAAACCAGTAGATATTTTAATTGGAGTTCAACTTTTTCCTTTTATTTTGACAGAAGGTAAAATTTCATGTGGTGTCGACAAGGCCGCAGCTCTAAACTCTATTTTTGGTTGGCTCATCATGGGCGGAAAAATTCGCCCCTCTACCCCCTCTATTAGCTCATATTTTATTTCAAATAATGAGTGTCTCGACTCTACTAGTCCCTCAAAAAACTCATATAGACCCGGAAGATGAGCTTTGTGAAAAAATTTACAAAGATACTCTCCAGAGAACAGAAACTGGTCGATTTGTCGTCTCTCTCCCCTTTAAAGGACCAGAGCCCTCTTTCTCTAACTCCCGCTCTATTGCTCTAAAACGATTTTATAGCTTAGAAAATCGTTTATTAAAAAACCCCTCTCTTCACAAAGAATACTCTGATTGTTTACAAGATTACCTTGACTCTAATCATATGGAGTTAGTTTCAAAAAATATCCCCCCTTCGAATAAAATTTATTACATACCCCACCACTGTGTTATAAAATCAGAGAGTAGCACAACAAAGCTCCGCGTCGTTTTTGACGCGTCATGTAGCTGTCCCGAGAGCTGTCCCAGCTCTCTAAATGAATCTATGTTGACAGGTCCCAAATTACAACAAGAAATATTTGATATTTTGATGTCTTTTCGCCTGCATAAGTACTGCTTTACTAGTGATTTAAAACAAATGTTTAGGCAAGTCTTAATAAATCCCGCCCATCAAAACTATCAAAGAATACTTTGGAGGTTTTCTCCTGACCAACCTGTCAATGATTATTTCTTAAAAACTGTCACATTTGGCGTTAAAGCCGCCCCATACTTAGCTATAAGGTCTGTCATTGAACTAGCTAACATTTATGAGACTGAATATCCCTTAGCAGCTCACATTTTAAGGAGCTACGTGTATGTAGATGACTGTTGTTTTTCCTGTGAGTCACTCGAAAAAGCTCTCGAAGCAAAAGCTCAATTAGTCGCAGTTCTAGGTCACGGAGGCTTTCAGCTCAGAAAGTGGTCTAGCAATAGCTCTGAGTTTTTAAAGACTATTTCCCCTGAAAAATGCGAAACAAGCTATCTCTCCTTTGATGACCAAGACAATACTCTAAAAATATTAGGGTTAAAATGGCACCCCTCTACAGATGCATTTTCTTATAAGGTTTCCCCTCTTGATAGACCCTGTACAAGAAGATCCGTTTTGTCAGAAATATCAAAAATCTATGACCCTTTAGGTTTTTTAATTCCTCTCTCGTTTTTGGCAAAACACTTAATACAACATTTTTGGGCCTTAGGAGTCGGCTGGGACGACCCAGTCCCAGAAGATATTCAAAAACTTTGGTTTCAGTATAAAATTCAACTCCCTAAAATATCCGAGATCTCGATTTCACGCTTTGTGAATTCGGACGCCACTTCTCTTGAGCTACATGGATTCTGTGATAGTAGCGAAAAAGGATACGCTTGTTGTGTCTATTTAAGATGCATTTCTAATGACTCAATTAATGTTAATCTATTATGCGGAAAATCCAAAGTTGCCTCGTTAAAACGCATATCCTTAGCTCGGTTGGAGCTATGTGGCGCCGTGCTCTTGTCGAATTTATTACGACACGTTGTCAACTTAATCTCTAGCTCTCTTCAAATATCTCGAATATTCGCTTGGTCTGACTCCATGGTGACCCTAAACTGGATAAAATCCTCTCCGCACAGATTTAAAACGTTTGTTGCGAACAGGGTCAGCCATATTCAAGAAAAAATAGCACCCGATTTATGGCGTCATGTTCCTTCTAAAGAAAATCCTAGCGATTGCGCTTCACGCGGTTTACTCCCTGATGATCTGATTCACCATGACTTATGGTGGACTGGGCCAAGTTTCCTAAAATTACCCCCTGAAGAGTGGCCACAATCCACTATAAAACTTACCCCAGAAGTTTCTGAGGAAGAACGCAGATTAGCTCTCCTCGGAGTTTTTACCCCAACTCACCCCTTCGATAGTTGGCTAGACAACTATTCCTCTCTAGGACCCATAAAACGCATTGTTGCCTATTTATCTCGATTTATACACAATATTAAGCAGCACACTCCTGAAGCACGCATTCAAGGTCACTTGACCAACTTAGAGCTTTACAAAGCTTTGTTACTCCTTGTCAAGCATGTACAGTATGTTGAGTTTTCCGAAGAAATCGAAAAGCTCAAAAAAGGTCAACTTTTACCTAAACTGTTTCGAAAGCTACACCCTTTCTTGGACAAGAATGGATTGCTCAGGGTAGGCGGTCGCCTCCTGCTATCAGGTCTCTCTTATGATCGAAAGCATCCTGTGCTTTTACTCACTAAACATCGCTTAACGCAGCTCATTATTGAAGAATTTCATCATATTTTTCTTCATCCAGGACTGCAAACTCTTCAATTTTTAATTACACAACAGTTCTGGATTCTTTCCCCTAAACGAGCCATCGCGGGTGTGCTAGCAAAATGCATGACTTGTTTTAAAGTCAAACCAACCTCAACCTCTCAAACACCCCTTATGGGTACGCTCCCTGCTAGTCTCATAAACCAAGTTAAAGCATTTAAATATGCTGGCGTGGACTATGCAGGTCCCTTTAATATTACGCTTAGCAAAGCACGTGGCATAAAATCTCAAAAGGCATATATTTGCCTCTTTATTTGTTTTACGACCAAAGCTTTACATCTTGAGCTTGCGTCTGACTTAACCTCAGACTGCTTTATAGCTTGCCTTCGACGATTTGTCGGCAGAAGAGGTCTAATTTCTAGGCTTTTCAGCGATTGTGGTTCAAATTTCGTGGGAGCTCAAAAGGAGCTAAATGGTTACATGAAAAATGCCTCAGAAGCTCAAAATATTGAGTGGTCATTTAACCCGCCTTCGAGCCCTCACTTTGGAGGACTTTGGGAGGCTGGGGTTAAATCAGTCAAAACTCATTTGCAAAAGGTCATAGGCCTTCAGGTACTCACCTATGAGGAGCTTTACACTGTGCTAGTGCAGGTAGAAGCTATGCTTAACTCTCGCCCTATTTTACCCCTTAGCTCAGATGCCTCTGATTTGTCTGCTCTGACCCCTGGTCATTTTTTGACCATGGAACCACTCTCGTCCGCTCCTGATGAAGATCTGACTGAGCTTAATGTTTCTAGGTTATCTAGATGGCAACTTGTGCAGCGTATACACCAAGATATTTGGCGACGATGGCACAACGAATATTTACAAACTCTACAACAGCGTCAAAAATGGAACAAATCTTGTAAAACCATTGAATTAGGCACTCTCGTGCTTATCAAAAATGAACTCGCTCCTCCTCTAAAATGGCGTTTAGGTAGGGTCATGAAGTGCCACCCGGGTCCAGATGGAGTAGTTAGGGCTGTAACCTTAAAAACTGCACAAGGTGTTATGCAAAGGCCAGTAGTCAAGCTGTGTCCTTTGCCGGTTGAATAAACCCCCTTTCTTTTTTTTTAGTATTAAAATTAGTCATTACTTTTGGTAATAGAATTATTTTGTTTTATTTTATTTTTTATTATTATTTTTGTTCTTTTTTTTTTATGGAAAAAGGCAAGAATAAGTGCCTTTTTGGCGCCCGGTATGTTTAGCTCCCGCTAAATTCTCTATTTTAATTAATTCATTAATTTTTAGTAATTATAAAATATTACTTTTTTACTTGCACTGCCCTCTTTTGGGACATTCACAATTCTAAAGGATTAAAATAAATAAAACAAATTCTCCTTTTTTTGTATTGATTCTGTTAATATAGCCGGAAGTTTTTTCTTTTTATCGCCTTTTATTGATATATTTTTATCATGCTTTCATACAAAAAACGCGGGTGCCGCTACGCGGTCCATAAATATATTTTTCCCTTCTTTCCTATAACCTAAAAAGTGGACAGTGCGCAGTGTCGTATAAGAAACGAACTCAATCACGCGGTCCCTCGTGTGAATTTACCCTTAAATTCTCTTTGCCCTTTGGCACCCTTAAAAACCCTTTAAAATTAAAGCTGTGCGTTATCATCTGTGGAAGCTGTGTAGCTGTGAATCATGGAACTGGAGAACAGGGCCCTGTAAGCGACTACTCTGCAAATATCGGTGAGCGACATAGTTTTTTATTACACTTTATCCTCTCTCTCTCTCTCTCTCTACACTCTACCTACCCTTTACACCCTCTCCCAATACAGTCCCTTCTGCCTCAACTTATGGGCTACACGTATTCACAACCTCTAAAATCCCGGCAAAAATTTTCATATTTTTTTTCAATCTTTTGTACTTTTGATATTTTGTACTTTCGAACTTTTCTACTTTCGATCTTTTGTTTTTCGACCTTTTGTTTTGACCTTGTAGCATTAAAAGTTGGGGGGGTTGAGAGTGAGAAAATTATATTTTCTACTCTCTCGCAACCTTGCCTTTTTTTCTACTTCCCACCCGTTAACTCTTTTGGTTTGTAGGAGAGCATAGAGCGTGGGTTCACTAGAACACTGAATCTAATTCTCTTTATAATAACCAGCTAAGGAAGGCGCCACCAATGCAAAGCATTGGAAAAATTTTAAAAATTTTAAAAAAATATTTAAGACAAATTTTTGCAAGTAAACTTTTGCAATTCTATCTACAATAAAATGTTGAAATGTTTAAAGGAATTTAAGAAAAAAATTGAGAAAACATTTTGATGTTATCAAAAAGAAATTAATTAAAATATTTTTGAGGAAGGTGAGTGACCTCAACACTTGGCAGATGTCAATATCAGAGTATCTCCCACTTTAACCCCTTAGGATAAAAACCTAATATTTATTTAAATAAAAAAATGATTGAACCCTCAAATTCAAAATTTATAAAAAAATAAATAAAAAATGACAGAAACCAAGAACACCAATTTATACTGAAATACAACTTTTTATTAGTAATAAATAAATAATATAAATCTGTGATCCTTTTTTTTTAGACCTACAAGTAACTGTGAATATGCCTTGTACCAACTTCTGGCAAAATAAAAAGTAAATCTTAATAAAATACTGATTTGGCTTAACTAAATTTGTTTTGCTTTCTTTTATACTAGATTTATAGGAACTTTTATTACACAAGCTTTTGCCATCAAATCCTCATTTCAGGCCAAAAAAAATTATAACTACTACGCTTAGCGCTTTAACTATATAAGTTAAAATTAAAAAATAACAAAATCACAAAATACATATGATCATATTATACACACGGTACAAAAATTTTCTTTGGTTACGTTCCGTACCACACTGTCCGCTACAAGGCAAATAAAATAGGCTCTCTAGCCCAATAAAATTTAATCAAAATTAGATACCATGACCTATTGTAACTTGCTTCGCTGTACAGTAAAAAACATAAAAAATAAGTACTACTGGAACCCAACCCAATCCACTGAGGCAAAAATTATACACTTTTAGATAACTCGTAATTCATCTATATCGGTGTTTTGATCAGAAAAACTGGCTTTTGTCTTTTCATAACCCCAAAAATTGGTTTACAACAAACACGTACTTATCATAAGTTCGTGGAGGAGCTTCAAATCCAGCTAAGCTGCATGTCGCTTCCAACATTTTTATGGCCCCCTTATGATACCAGTGGTGTCTTGTTGTATCAAAAGTTCAGTTCCAACTTGTTAGCAGACAATAGGTGAATTATGAGTGGTAGTTCATAGTCTTATAGAAAGGATGGTAGTGGCGTATTAAAGTTTGCAGAGGTCTCAATTTGGCATTGCTATAGTAATGCAGTAATCTTGCCCTGCGGTAAGTGCCCTAAGATGTGATTTGGGCACTTTTTAACGATGTGTTTGCCACCAGATCAGAAGTAAAAAGAATGTTCCCTTAACATTTTGTAGACAGCGCGGCGAAGTTGCCCCCCCCCCCCCCTTGGCGTTTTGTGTATTCCTAAAAGGTCACAGAGATTCTGGAAGAGCTTTGATTCAATCTGACTGTAGTTCCAAAGGAATGCCAAATCTGCTGAAAACATCATTTACCAGAACTTCTGCAACTGTAGCGGCCTCTTGGTTAGGCAAAGCAAAAACTTCTGGCCATTTGCTAAAGTAATCCATGACAAATAATAATAATAATAATAATAATAATACATTTATTTCCAATTCAATTCAACAATTCTGTACAAAAAAAACAAGTATATTAAATTTAAAGTAATTGAAATAGAAATAAATCAATAATCCACAAAAGTCTTCACTTGTCCGTGGTATTTTTATAGAATTTATTTCTATGTCAACCATGGCAACCTTCAGAAAATTGGCAAAAACTAGTAAATTCTATTACCCCATTTCGAATATCAAATATAAACATATGCCGCTTGTTTATGTTTGGTGTTACAAATTACAATCTTAACCAAAACTACGTTACACTTTTATTTCATATACTAAACTAAAACTAAAAACTATAAATGGATCAATTAATACTTAATTTGATTGATGTCAATTAGAGAACGTATTGTTACGGGTTTACTGCTTTAAATAAAACTTGCAAATGTCAAAAACGATATGTCAATTTATTTCGACAATTATGTACAAAAACACGCACTTAAACTTACTAATAACTTGCTAATAATTCACTACTTTAATCGCCTATTAACTTCGTGTTAATATCTCGCGATCACTACCTTTGGTTATCTTTGACTAACTCGATGCGCGACGTCCGGCCCTATAGGGTCTGCCTACTATTCGAGAACCATTCATCCTTCTTCGATTCACGAGCATTCTTGTCTCTTCCAGAAGGTGCTCGACCGAGCATGAGTGTGTCATAGATAACGCAACTAAACCTAGACTAAGAATACAACCATAAGATAAATCAACCTAATACTGCACTAAACCTAAATAAATTCTAACTATAAATAACTTAAATTTGTAACACTATCCTCCTCTTCAGGTTTGATCGGCTCGATCAACATTTGCCAGGTAAGGTTTTAGTCTGTCCAGATGAACAACTTTCATCTTGGATTTCGGGCTTTTTGGATTCGGTAGACTACATCATTAATTCTCTTACAACTTTATAAGGTCCTCCCCATGGTGGTGTCAACTTAGGTGATCTTCCTTTCTTTCGTTGAGGATTGTATAGCCAGACTTGATCATTCTCTTTGAACCCTGAAGAGTTTACTTTCAGGTCATATCTTGCTGTCATGCGGTCACTGGCTATTTCTATTCGCTCACCTCATGGAGATCGTGCAACTTTTGTCGTAAACGTTCTACATAGTCATTAAGTGTTCTTCTTCAGGAGACCCAAATACGATATCACATGGTAAACGCAGTTCTCTATCAAACAGGATACTAGATGGAGTAGCTCCTGTCGTATTGTGAATGGCGGCTCTGTCATGAAAAATAATGGAATATATTGGTCCCAATCTGTTTGGTGCTCATCAACAACTTTGCAAAGATGTTCTTCTATTGTTTTATTAAATATTTCAACCATACCATCTGACTGCGGATGTAAAGCAGTAGTTCGTGTTTTATGTATTCCTAAAAGGTCACGGAGATTCTGATAGAGCTTTGATTCAAAGTTTCTCCCTTGATCTGAATGTAGTTCCAAAGGAATGCCAAATCTGCTAAAAACATCATTTACCAGAACTTCTGCAACCGTAGCGGCCTCTCTCCTCTTTCATTTGACCTCAGGACCTTGTTTTTGGGACCTTGGCTGGCTGCACAAGTCGAACATCGGCGGCACCAGTTTTTCACATCTTGAAAGTAATAAAATCGGTTTCGAATTTTGTCTATTGTTTTATTTATGCCTAGGTGCGCGCCTGATTTTCCACCATGGCATTCGGCCATTATATTGTCTACAATGCGCCTAGGAACTACTACTTGAATAATCACAGTAAGGCCATCGGCACTTTCCCAGGCACGATTAAGAATGTTTTCTTCTACTATCAGTGAATCCCATTGTGCCCACAGTAATTTGAATATCATCCCTTGGTTTGCGATATCTTGCCATGATGGTCGTGGCTTGTTCTCTTCGTTTAATCGCAAAATAGATCCTACATCTTTGTCGTCAAGTTGTGTGGTTCTAATTGAAGCCGACATCCATTCTTCATCTGGTTCTAATTTTATCTGACGCACGTAGGTAATTCCTTCTTTCTGGTCAATTCTCCTGCAATGTTTACAATCTTCAGGGCAAGGTCTTCTGGACAATGCATCTGCATTATTATGCACACTTCCCGCTCGGTGCTTAATTTGATAAAGGTATTGTTGTAGCTTTTCTATCCGTCTCGCGACTTGCCCCTCAGGTTGTTTCATTTTCATGAGCCACTGTAACGCAGCATGATCCGTTCTAATCAGAAACTCTTGTCCGTAGAGATATTTGTGAAAATGTTCTACGGATTTAATGATGGCTAGGAGCTCCTTTCTGGTAACACAATAATTTCTCTCTGGTTTGGATAGCTTCTTGCTGAAAAATTCGATGACCCGTTCTTCTCCATTATTCGGTATTCCATTTGTAAGAAGCTTTATCTTCTGTAAGTCTATGTAATGGAGACGCTATTTTGGCGAATCCTTCTACAAATCGTCTGTAGTATGTGCACATACCCAAAAAGCTTCTAAATTCATTGGATAAGTTTTAAATAAAAAACTAAATTGAGTTTATTTTTATAAGTCTTCCGACGCGTTTCGAAGTTTTTTAAATTACTTCATCATCAAGGCTGATTCTTTTTAAACGCCTACAATTGAACAATAAAATCTTTTAAAACTACGTCAAGTCAAAAAAACACACATTAAAACCAACAAATTGTTAACACAAATTTTTTAACATTAAAGTGGTACTTACTTGAAGACTTGATTTTTCAACTATTCAAGAAGAAATTTTAGTTATTGTTTCTGCTGAATACAGAAACAAAACCAGAAAATTGACAAATTTTCGCGAAAATTGCGGAAAAACCACCCTGCAAACACAGAAACATTGAGGGTCTGAAAAAGCAATGTTAAAACTATTGAAAGTCCGACGTCAACATTTTAGTGAAAGTCCAGAGAATTTGCTTTCTTGAAAAACGCTAGAATCATGAGTTGAAAGGGAATGTTCAAAATTTTTTTCGTAAAATGAATTAATTGTTACTAATAAAAAATGTTTATTTAGTGAAAATGTGAGTTATGGAAAATTGTATGTCACCATTATTAATTTTAAAATAAATCTAGCAGTTTCACTGATTCAATAAGGCCAATGTTTTCAATGGGTTTGTTCAAATTATTAGCCATAGGATTCAATTTTGATTTTATTATTTCGATATCTTCAAGAAAATTAAGTTTTTTACCTTTAGATTGTTGGTGGAGAATTGAAAAGTTTTCATCAAGCACAAAAGTGTGGTTTTCATCTCTCAGATGAGAACCACAACTCTCAAGTGCTCATTAACTCTGACTGAGAATTTTCTACCTGTTTGTCCTACATATTCAGATTCACATGAGTTACATTTTAATTTATATACCCCATTTTTATCTAAAGGTTTAATTTTATACTTTTGATGTGAAAATATGGATCGAAGGTTAGATGAGGATTTGTAAGTCAAGAATATGTTTTTGTCATATGACTTAAAGAGATTGCCTATATTAGTAGAGAGTTCACCCATATATGGTAAAGAAATGAATTTCTTTAATTGTAGGTTTTCTCTTTTTATAAATTGAGAGTAAGCATTCATAAAGAAAAATGATTTTGAGTTTTTCTCAAACAATTTGGAAATGATATGTAAAGGAAAACTATTTTTTTGGGCAATTTGCAAAATTATATTTTTTTCCAGATTGAAAAATTCAGGAGATAGGGGGATCGAAAGTAATCTGTGGAAAAATGCATTAAAAGCCGCTAATTTATGTGATATATGATGGTAAGAGTACCAGGGAATTACGTGGTCTGTTTGAGTTTCTTTACGAAATATTTTATACTTTATTTTGTTAGCCTCCCTGGAAAGTGTCAGATCTAGGAAGTTTAATGATTTCTCCTTCTCCAACTCCATTGTAAATTTGATTTTATTATTCAATGAATTTAAAAAACTAAGGAAAATGTCAAGTTCTTGTAAACTTCCTGTCCAAATTACTAAAATATCATCTACATCATCATGGAGACGTTACGTACTAGTACTTCCATCCTTTTTAGTGACCAACACCACAGGAGATGACCAAGGACTTGATGACTCTTCAATAACCCCGTCACTGAGCATTTTATTAATGAGATTGTGCACTTCTTCTTGTTTGGCCATTGGTAGTCTTCTTGGGGGCTGTCTTATCGGTTGGCCATCGCCAGTGTTGATGGAATGTTGAATAAGGTTTGTGCGTCCCGAACTACTCTTAGTTTCGAAGATATTACTTTGTTCTTCTATAAATTCTCTCGCTTTACTAAATTCTTCTGGAGTGAGATGTTCCCAAGTTGACTGAAATTGCTGAAGTACCTCCATTGGTAACTTGCTTTTATCCTCGGAAGTTGGCTCTTCACATCTTGTTACTTTCTGGACTGGTTCAAATAATGCTACCACCTACCCCTTATTAATTTTGACACTATTTGGGAAAATATAGGCGACTCTAATCGGGATGTCTTTATCGGTTTTAACTAGTGACTTTGCGACGAGGTAGGTGTTGGGTGTATTCTGTTGGCTTATGAGTCCGACGCAGCTTGTTTTACTTTCTAGCCTCCCAAAAATTATGGTCTTACTGTTACCAAACCAGTCGTGTTGTGCATACTGCCACCACCTTTATTAATTCTTTACTGAGGTGACTATTTGACAAAATGAACTCTTTCCCAAATCTTAGGGTATTAAGTTTATTATCAAACGCAAATCCATGTTTACTTATCAAGTCCATTTCCAAAATAAATTCGTCTTCTATTTCTGC
This sequence comes from Aspidapion aeneum, assembly GCA_963576565.1. Classification (NCBI taxonomy): domain Eukaryota; kingdom Metazoa; phylum Arthropoda; class Insecta; order Coleoptera; family Brentidae; genus Aspidapion; species Aspidapion aeneum. Next base: position 48,348,312 of record OY755044.1, read on the forward strand.
AACTAATACAGTATGGCAAATCTTTAATCTTTCCAGCTGTAGGTCAATCTCTGGCTGCCAGTGCCTTTTGTAATATTTACTTTTCTTCCATTAATAAGTCCATCGATGTTCAGACTGTCAGTAGTAGGTTTAAGCCTCTTTAAGGAGTAAATTTTGGGGGCTACATTCCCATTGGCCAACACACGCTCCTCTGCGTTGACTAGTTTTAGTTTTTCTGATTTCTTCTTCGATACTCCGTCCCGCTAGATGGTGAGCGAGACCTCATTTGGACGCGACAATCGCGTTGAAAATGCCTTGTACGTCCGCATCTATAACACTTTCCATTTGGAGGGGGACGTCTGCTGTCTTTTAAAGAATCCATCTTCTCTATCAGTGATTGAAACATTTGTTTTAACGTCTTTAAGTTGCCCTCTTGCTCATTTCTCATTTCTTCTCCCTTCTGAATTGAAACAGCCCTTATTTTTGGCCTGGACATATTATTTGATGATTCTATTTCAAGCAAGAATCAGCACTTCACTGCTGTTATGGAAGCATTCTCGACGAAGTAACTTTGCTAAGTCCGTGTCGCGCAAGCCGTTAATAAATCGATCTACCGTAAGGGTTCTCTGTAATTTTCTGGCATGTCTGGGTAAGCCAAATACATCAGTCTTCTGATAACTGCTTCATACTCTTGTAATGATTCTCCTGCTCTTTGCTGACGAATATTTAATTCTGAACAATGTAAATTTCGCAAATGTTCGTATCCATACCTTCTTTCTAACGCTGTCACTAAAGCATTGTAACTCTGTTTTTGTTCAGCTGGAATGGACCGCAAAAGTCCCAGAGCCGGTTCTCGTAGAGCTACTCACAAAGCTTTTTCGTCATCATTCCAGCCGTTTGCAGCAGCGGCAGCTTCAAACTGTTGTTTGTAGGTGGACCAAGAAGACGTACCGTCAAAATTTGGAGGTTTGATGTTTTGGTTGGGATTCACAACATATCCCTGAACTTTTATTTTGTTGTGTTCTTTCTGAAGCTGCATAAGCTGCTTTGACACGTCCTGGAATTTCTCTACCATGGTTTGAAAAACTTCTCTAACATTCTGTAGGTTGGTCTCCACCTTTTTCTCAACATAATTTATTTTGTACCTTTTGTTCCACACTATGCATTCTTTGAGTTATTTCTACCTTAAGATCTTCAGTTGCAGTCTTGAACTTTTCTCTCAGCTGTTCGGAGTTGCTCTTTATTTGGACAAAGTTTTCCTGCATGTCGTTCTGGTTTTGTTCCATAGTCGGTTTCATGTCGTTCATGGTCCGTTTCATACCGCCATGGTTTTGTTCAGTGGTCTGTCTCATATTGTTTTGGTTTCGTTCCATTGCCTGTTTCATGTCGTCCTGATTTTTTTCAATGGTCTGTCTTATATCGTTCTGGTTTTGAGCCATTTGAGCTGCTAGAGCCTGCATCATTTTTGTTAGATCTTCCATCTTTGCCGATCCTTGTCTAGTAAGCATCAACTTCCTGATAAATCACTTAAAATGCCTATGTTAGGGCTATAAAGCGAATGTCGAAGTCGGTTTTTCAATATCTTTTCGGATTCTTAAATAGAACCTAATGGAATGTTCTGGAGTTTTCTAGTAAATGCAGTAATTTAACACTCTATCGATTACTAGGCAAATGTAGAAGTCGCTTTTTTTATTATCTCTTTTAGTTCTCGAATAGAACGTCGTAGAATGGAATATTCTAGAAAATATTTCTAATTTTTGCTTTTTAAATAACTAAGGTAATGACGAAGTCGGTTTTTGTATATCTCTTCTGGTTCTCGAATAGAACGTCGTAGAATGTTGTGGAATATTCTGGAAATTCTTCCTAATTGTCCATTTTCAGACTATAAACGTAATGTCGAAGTCGGTTCTTGAATATCTTTCCTTGGTTATAAATAGAACACTATCGAACTTCTCCGAATATTCTGCAAAAATCACTTACTGTTCTTCTGTTTAATTGTTCTAGCCGGTGGTACTATGTAAGGATAGTCTTTACACTATTTCGATCTTTTAGTCTCACTTCTGACACCAATTGTTACGGGTTCCCAACGACAAATAAAACTCGCAAATGTCAAAAACGATATATCAATTTATTTAGACAATTATGTACAGTCGGGGACTTTTTAAATGGCCGCCCATGAAAATAAAAAATATTCTTATTTGAAATTCGGAAAATTAATTTAAACCAAAATAAAAAAATTGTGAACTTTACCTCTGTATGTATACATAAAAATTTAAAAATTTATATTTTTTCATTTCTTTCAGTGATTAATTTTGACAGAAAAAAAATACACCGGCAATTTAAAAAGTCCCCGACTGTACAAAACACGCACTCAAACTCACTAATAACTTGCTAATAACTCACTACTGAAATTGGCCTATTAACTTCGTGTTAATATCTAGCTATCACTACAGTTCGTTATCTCTGACTGACTCGATGCGCGATCCGTCCGTCCTTCTTCGATTCACGAGCATGTTAGTGTCTTCCAGAAGGTCCGCGACCGAGCACGAATGCGAGTCATAGATAACGCAACTGAAACTTCGACTAAGAATACAACCATAAGATAAGTCAACCTAATACTACACTAAACCTAAATAAATTCTAACTATAAAATTTAAATAACTTAAATTTGTAACAATAATAATAACCTGACGTTCTACGTCAAACAAACTGACAGTGGGTCTATTTAAAGATTTCGACCACAGTGCAACCTACTAAATTTAATTTCAGCATGATAATTTAAACCAATGTTCGAGTATATAATTTTAGGTATTGACCTTCTACTTAGGAATCGTCGAAGAGCGTAAAAAAGGACATTAGATAAAGATTTTACCAACTCGAAATGTACTGCCTTGTACACAGCACATCTAAACAAACGTACCCGCGCTTTAAACATAAGTTTTGGTGGGCGTCTTCGCGACAGTGAAGATTTGTCTAACGAATCTAAACACCCGATGTTGATTCCTAGAGAACATCGGTTGACAACATTGATTATTGAGCAAGTGCATCGAGAAAACGGTCATCCCGATCCTCGTATGATGCACTATCTGGTTATGCAAAGATTCTGGATTGTATCGGCGAAGCGTGCAATTCATAGTGTGTTGTCGAAATGTTTTAGGTGTGTTCGCACTCGGCCTGTGCCCTTTTCCTTCCTTTGGGAGACTTACCGAAGGCTCGTATATCACAGGTGAAGCCCTTCTCTCATGTGGCTGTGGATTATATGGGACCCTTTTCCATAACGATGAGTAAGGCTAGAGGTATTCGTAGCTAAAATCTTATGGTTGTATTTTTGTGTGTTTACCTACGAAGGCAATTCATTTGGAATTGGTGTCGGACTTAACGCCAGAAGCGTTCATCGCTGCTCTGAGGCGATTTGTAGCCCGTAGAGGTCGCTGTGCCTCGCTTTACAGTGATTAGGGTTCGAATTTTTTGGGAGCGAGGAACATCTTGGATAATTATTGCAAACAAGCGGCAGAATCCTTGTCCCTAAAGTGGACTTTTAACCCTCCTGGGGCGCCCCACTTTGGCGGCGTCCACGAGGCAGGTGTCAAATCAACAAAAAGCATTTTATGCGTATTATTGGTGAACAAATTCTCACGTTTGAGGAATTATACACAGTGTTTGTGCGGATTGAGGCTATTTTGAATTCTCGACCTTTGTGTAGTGTCAGCCCTTCGCCCAATGATCTTTCTTGTTTCACCCCTGGGCATTTTTTGACCCTTGAACCTCTGACGGTTCCTCCTGATGAGGATCTAAATGGTATCAATATTGGAAGATTAAATTGGTGGAAATTGGTGCAACAGTTGCACCAAAGCTTTTGGCGTGACATACGGAGTATTTAAATCAATTACAACAAAGAGAAAGGTGAAATACTCCAAATAACCCTCCTAAGTTAGACTCACTCGTAGTGATAAGAGATGAAAACCCTGTATATAATGTCTATATTTTTTAAAAGCTGTTAAAATTTACAATAAAATGGTGTATTACATTATAACATTTTTTTTAATTAAAGAAAAATATGAGATGAAAGTATTTAGTTTTTCCAAAAAATTTGAGATTTTTTAAAAAAGATCATTATGGTTTTTTAACTCTGAAAAGCAGAAAACAAAATACAAATAATACGGTTTACCATAAAAAGTTTTTGAGATTTCTCTACTACTAACAAATCATAAAAACAAGTAAAATATGTGTCTGATTTCAATAAGACATAAACCTGGAGATTTACCCCAAATAATAAAATCATCTTAACAGCAAGCCATTAAATTAAATTATCATTAATAATGCACACCGCAATTAGTAACACATAATATAGAACGCAGAAGTCAACAGTTCCACACAACAACGAGGCACTGTATTCATTAACGTATTTTGTATATAGTTAGATGCATATATAAACCTGTACCTTATATCAATAAAATCAGTATTAAACTTGCTATAGTTATACTTACCATACCTAAAACCCTTTAACCAAATAAGGGCAATATCAAACGCACCTATATCCACTAGAAGTCACATACAAGGGCTTCACTATTTAAAGGGATTGTTATTAAATATTTAAAAAAATATAATCATAACAAAAACATTTCACGGGTACGGGTAGACCTCGTCAGATGTCTATCAGGGGAAATGAATCGACCCCTGCCCTCCGACCCGGAGAGTTAGCACCTGTCTAGAGTCCCTTTCCCAGGGTTACGGGAGAAGACCACATCGATATGAAAGGCGGAGAGAATGGACCTCGGTACGGTGATCATAGCGTAGGTGGCAACCCTTTCTTTTAGGGATAGTATAAAAGACAGCTGTTGCCTTACAGTATGGCGTTGGCTCGTCAAAGGCTAGAGGAGAAAAACCTTGATTAAAAATCCTAGCCCTTCAAGTAGGGGGTTGAGGCGTTATCAGTAAATCGCCTCTAACCCCCAGAAAAGAAAACAAAAAACTTAACGAAGGAGATTCTTGTGTATAAATAAAATGTCGGACTTCCATTGCCTTTATTTATTTTAAACACGACGTTTCTTTTGGGAATATTGTTCAATCAAAACCTACGCTATGATCACCGTACCCAGGTCCATTCTCTCCGCCTTTCATATCGATGTGGTCTTCTCCCGTAACCCTCGAAAAGGGACCCTAGACATGCTAACTCTCAGGGTCCGAGAGTACCTGGAATCTACGGAGGTCAGGGGTCGATTCATTTCCCCTGATAGACATCTGACGAGGTCTGCCCGTACCCGTGGAATGGTTTTGTTATGATTATATTTTTTAATATATTTAATACAAATCCCTTGAAATAGTGAAGCCCTTGTATGTGACTTCTAGTAGATATAGGTGCGTTTGATATTGCCCTTTTTTTGGTTAAAGGATTTTGAACGCAACTGTTCACTAAACACATTTATTTATTGCTAAAATTCACAAAAAAATCCCGAACCCTTATAATTCCATTTTCCCTATTTTATGCCCTACAAAAAGTGCTCAACTTACCCATTATCCAACAAATCTCGGCACATGAGACGAGTTCGAGGGCGTCGGAGCTCCGGGGCCACGTGTGGTCTTTCAGCTGGTCAAAGATGGAAGGGGCGAAATCTCGCCTTTTTAGTGTTTTAACACAATGACACTGGGCATAGAATCAAAAATAGGTAAAGTTTCTTGACAATAATTTCAATTAAAATATATCCTAGTCCCGATGGGATTCCTAGGGTGGTGCAGGTTAGAACCACAAAAGATGTGCTTGATAGGCCTCTGGTGAAAATTTGTGCCCTTCCCAGTCAGTAACTGCCAACCTTTTTGGTTTCACTTTTGTGTGTGTGATTGTGTTCTAGGAATTATTATTATTTTTTTTCTTACCTCATCGAAAGGACGCGATTTAGAATTGCTACAACAATCGTGCTCTTTAGGGGATAACATTAATTTTTTTGGGGCACTACTATTTTTTTTTGTGATTAAAATTATTATATATTTTTATGTGGGCGGAAAATGTTGGATCTTAATTTTAAGAATGTGTGTTCAAACAAAGTGTGGGTCATAGATTTTTCAGGAATAGGGGTCCAAATTGAAATTGTTGTCAAGAAACTTTACCTATTTTTGATTCTATGCCCAGTGTCATTGTGTTAAAACACTAAAAAGGCGAGATTTCGCCCCTTCCATCTTTGACCAGCTGAGAGACCACACGTGGCCCCGGAGCTCCGACGCCCTCGAACTCGTCTCATGTGCCGAGATTTGTTGGATAATGGGTAAGTTGAGCACTTTTTGTAGGGCATAGAATAGGGAAAATGGAATTATAAGGGTTCGGGATTTTTTTGTGAATTTTAGCAATAAATAAATGTGTTTAGTGAACAGTTGCGTTCAAAATCCTTTAACCAAAAAAAGGGCAATATCAAACGCACCTATATCTACTAGAAGTCACATACAAGGGCTTCACTATTTCAAGGGATTTGTATTAAATATATTAAAAAATATAATCATAACAAAACCATTCCACGGGTACGGGCAGACCTCGTCAGATGTCTATCAGGGGAAATGAATCGACCCCTGCCCTCCGTAGATTCCAGGTACTCTCGGACCCTGAGAGTTAGCATGTCTAGGGTCCCTTTTCGAGGGTTACGGGAGAAGACCACATCGATATGAAAGGCGGAGAGAATGGACCTGGGTACGGTGATCATAGCGTAGGTTTTGATTGAACAATATTCCCAAATGAAACGTCGTGTTTAAAATAAATAAAGACAATGGAAGTCCGAAATTTTATTTATACACAAGAATCTACTTCGTTAAGTTTTTTGTTTTCTTTTCTGTGGGTTAGACGCGATTTACTGATAACGCCTCAACCCCCTACTTGAAGGGCTAGGATTTTTAATCAAGGTTTTTCTCCTCTAGCCTTTGACGAGCCAACGCCATAGATGCAACAGCTGTCTTTTATACTATCCCTAAAAGAAAGGGTTGCCACCTACGCTATGATCACCGTACCGAGGTCCATTCTCTCCGCCTTTCATATCGATGTGGTCTTCTCCCGTAACCCTGGGAAAGGGACTCTAGACAGGTGCTAACTCTCCGGGTCGGAGGGCAGGGGTCGATTCATTTCCCCTGATAGACATCTGACGAGGTCTACCCGTACCCGTGAAATGTTTTTGTTATGATTATATATTTTTTTTTTAATTTAATAAAAATCCCTTTAAATAGTGAAGCCCTTGTATGTGACTTCTAGTGGATATAGGTGCGTTTGATATTGCCCTTTTTTGGTTAAAGGGTTTTAGGTATGGTAAGTACAACTATAGCAAGTTTAATACTGATTTTATTGATATAAGGTACAGGTTTAATGCATCTAACTATATACAAAATACGTTAATGAATACAGTGCCTCGTTGTTGTGTGAAACCGTTGACTTCTGCGTTCTATATTATTAATGCATGCGGTGTGCATTATTAATGATAATTTAATTTAATGGCTTGCTGTTAAGATTATTTTATTATTTGGGGTAAATCTCCAGGTTTATGTCTTATTGAAATCAGACACATATTTTACTTGTTTTTATGATTTGTTAGTAGTAGAGAAATCTCAAAAACTTTTTATGGTAAACCGTATTATTTGTATTTTGTTTTCTGCTTTTCAGAGTTAAAAAACCATAATGATCTTTTTTAAAAAATCTCAAATTTTTTGGAAAAACTAAATACTTGCTCATATTTTTCTTTAATTAAAAAAAAAATGTTATTGTAAATTTTAACAGCTTTTAAAAAATATAGACATTATATACAGGGTAGTCTCAGTTGTGAAGAAACATCATATATAAGAAACTTATATTTGTACGAATCTCGTTATCAGTAAATCGCCTCTAACCCACAGAAAAGAAAACGAAAAACTTAACGAAGTAGGTTCTTGGAACCGCGGAAGGGTACTGTATAGGTGTATAAATAAAATTTCAGACTTCCATTGTCTTTATTTATTTTAAACACGACGTTTCATTTGGGAATATTGTTCAATCAAAACCTACGCTATGATCACCGTACCCAGGTCCATTCTCTCCGCCTTTCATATCGATGTCTGGCGTTAAGTCCGACACCAATTCCAAATGAATTGCCTTCGTAGGCAAACACACAAAAATACAACCATAAGATTTTTGGCTACGAATACCTCTAGCCTTACTCATCGTTATGGAAAAGGGTCCCATATAATCAACAGCCACATGAGAGAAGGGCTTCACCTGTGATATACGAGCCTTCGGTAAGTCTCCCATATAAGGGGAAAAGGGCACAGGCCCAGTGCGAACACACCTAAAACATTTCGACAACACACTATGAATTGCACGCTTCGCCGATACAATCCAGAATCTTTGCATAACCAGATAGTGCATCATACGAGGACCGGGATGACCGTTTTCTCGATGCACTTGCTCAATAATCAATGTTGTCAACCGATGTTCTCTAGGAATCAACATCGGGTGTTGAGATTCATAAGACAAATCTTCACTGTGGCGAAGACGCCCACCAACTCTCATGACACCATATTGGTCGACAAAAGGAGCTAATTTTCTGAGGGACTTTGAGCAAGACTCTTTATTCAAAATTTTCTGAATATCTTCACCAAAACAGGTCTGTTGGACATGCTTCACAATAGTCACCAAAGCTCTATGTAACTCTTCAAAATTTTCTTTAAGACGAATGATCCTCAAAGATCTCAACATGTAAGCCACAATATTTTGTATTTTTCGCAATAACGAAAAACTTTTTAACAAAACCGTTAAAAAATGAGGAGATAAATCAGTCACAAACACCTGAGCTTGAATCTCATCACAACTAATATCAAGTCCCTCAGAGGCAGGCCATGAAGCCGAAGGCAAAAACAGCCAAGAGGAGCCTTTAAACCACAAGGGGTGATTAACAAAATCACAGTGAAGCAAACCTCGAGATAAACAATCTGCTGGGTTTGACTTACCATCCACATGATTCCACACACTAAGAGGTAAAAAGGTAAAAGGATGATCTTTGATCCAGGATAGAGCAACAGTCGAATCTGATCATGCAAATAGATTATCAATTTTAATATCACGTAGACTCTCCATCACAAAACACATCAATTTACTTAATAAATGAGCAGAGCAAAGTTCAAGCCGAGGCACTGAGATCACTTTAAGCGGAGCCACCTTACTTTTTGCACACAGAAGATAACCAGTCACTTTTCCACATGTATCCACTTGTCTTAAATATACTACACCACCATAACCTGATAATGAGGCATCACAAAAGCCATGTAGTTCCCTCAAAACTACATTATCTACACTCACACACCGTGGAATGGTTATAGTTGAAAGAATGGGTAACTGAGACAAATATGTAGACCACTGATCCACAATTTTCTGGGATGGGCAATCATCAAATTCCAAAAGCCACAACTTCTGGATTAAAGATTTAGTCACAAAAACTACTGGTGAGAGAAAACCCAAAGGATCATATAATCTGGCTATTTGAGACAAAATATTTATTTTGGTACATGGCTTGTTGTCTGGCACTACTAAATATGAGAACCCATCATTCACAGGGTTCCACTGCAGACCCAAACTTAAAGGGTACTCTTGACCATGATCCGCTGCCAATTGCAATAATGTACGGATGGCCAGGTCCGGACTACAACTTAATCCGTAGGTCACAGTATTTAAAACATACTCACAAATGGGTTGATCAATATCAAATCTCCAAAAAATTGTTTGGTAGGCCACATCTTCAGAATGCACTAAAATGTTACAATACATTTGTCTTATATCTGTAGTGAAAACCACTTTCTTCACACGAAAGTTCAACAAAATAGAAACAATATTTATTTGTAGTTTACTTCCAACCAACAACACATCATTTAAGCTCTGTTTATTACTAGTTTGTGCTGATCCATCAAAGACAGCTCTAAATTTTTTTGATGAGGAATATAATATTTTCCATAAGAATCACTAGAGTCACGACTATTCACCACCCTCATATGGTTCTGATCAAGATAATCCGCCATAAAATTACAATAATCTTCACGAAAAGAAGGATTTTTAAGCAAGCGAGCCTCTAGCAAGTGAAATCTTTTCAAGGCTTGGGACTTCGACTCACCTAAGGTAGCCTGTTCACGAAATAGCAATCTCACAATATATCTACCATTTTTATCACGTTTATGACCAGAACTAAAAATGTTATCACATCTCTGGTCATCTTTAGTCAATGGAATATCCACAGAAAGTCTCAAGTTTCCAAAATTGTAGTGATTTCTCAAACCCTGTTGAGTATAAAAAGGTATACAAACTAAGTTGACTTGTTGAAGGTTTGTCACACACACTACCCATGAGCACATACCCAAAGATGGTATTCATAGCACAGCCCCTGTTTAAACCCAGGAAGTAAAACTTGGGAGAAGACATCAGCTCCTAATAATAACTCCACTCTCGGGGAGTACCATACTGGGGATCAGCTAATGTCACACCAGATAAGTATTTCAATTTATTACTTATCTCACTAGAAGGAGTCAGACCACAGATGAAGGGGACTACCACCGCTTTCACTTCAATAGACCATGTTTCCTAGCGAAACAGAAGATGTCATGTTATTGATACCTACAATGGGCGTTGATCCGCCCACACGTGGCAAACCTAGCCGCTTGGCAAAGGAAGCTGTTGTAAATGAGTTTGGCTTGCTGAATCCAATAATGCTCGACAAGTTACAACACTACCTTGACAATCACGCACACACACTTGCGCAGTGGCAAAAAGAACTGTCTGAAAATTGGGAACTGAATTCCTACACACATTCACTGCAACAGAGTTTTCACATATTTTTAAATTTTCACTGTATGACAACAAATTGTTACCTGAGACATTCTCTGACCTCTGACGGGACTTACTCCTCACTGTTGAGGCACCTTTCGAATTAGGAAAGTGTAACAATGTGGAATGTCTTCGGGAACAAATTCTACAGTTTGAGTTGATAGGGCAGTCAAGAACCCTATGCTTAGTAAGGCAATTGAGGCACAGTTGCTCACTTTTGGCAAAGTCATGTCGCTAAAATGCATCTAGCTCACGAAATTTATGACATTTAATTATCACATGTTGACTTTGGTTACCAAGAGATTTACAATATAAACACTCACTATTACCACCTGACTCCCTAGCTTTAGTTAAAAAATTATGTTTATGACTAGAGTGACTGACCTTTTTTGACACTTCATATTTTCTTTGACTTGACACACTCGACACATTCACAGGACTTAAAGTAGATTTGGATAGAAGTGCACTATTCTCCAAAGCATGAAAATTTGTTTCCAAAAAACTAATAAGATTTTGATATAAAGGGATTTTATCTTTACTGTACTCTATTTCAAATCGCGTTTTCAAAAAAGGATCTATTTTAGTAAATTTAACTTTGTAAAGTTCCTCAAATCCAAATCTTGATAATTATTTAAGCTTCCAAGTTTTGTTTAAAAGTAGAGATCAATTTACGCAGCTCCACTGAACTATTGTTTTTACCTGGAGAAGCATTCACAATTACCAACCAATAATCTGTCAAAAAGAATCATTTTGGTACCTATCCACTGTGGCCTATTAAAATGCGTTGTGTGACATTTGTGGCAGCTTGAAGACGTTGCCGCCATTTTGTGACACAACAAAACCATTGAATAATTAAACAAATATCTGGAAGCAGAACTGTATTTTCCAGCTAGGTAAAACATTGATATGCCCGGTAACTTTTATACAGTGGAGAAGGGGGGGTTCAGAAATAAGAAAATTTTAAGTGCGCCACATTATTTAATGCCAATGTTTTACAAAGAAGATCTTAAATAAAATACAGTTCAACCCAAACGTTGTAGCCAAACAATGAAATTCTATACTTCCGAGGCTTCCAGAATATTTGTGTAATTAAAAAGCCAAAAAAAAATAAACAGAATAAAACTCTAAAAGATTGAATTAAGATGACAAAACTAGAAGCACTTTACAGGTAGATGGAGTCCTTTAACAGGCCATAGTGTACCTACATCTGAGTCAGTAGTGTGAGACTCAGTTGTATAAATGATTGAAAAAAAATAAATATACTTCCAAAATTATTCTGTCATAGGGGAGATCTAGACCAAATATCTGCTGTCATCATTCTACATTGGGTAGAATGAGACAGACAGCAACCCAGTCCGAGATCCACCCCATGAAGTAGAACAATGTAACGAAACCGCTAAAAAAAAAATATAATCTCATCTCTCTTTTGACTCTGCAAAGTTGGTCACTGGGTTGCACAAATAATACAGAAATTTAGTTCATCTTGTATATTTTGATTGTAAAACCTGAGAAAAATACTTTCACAAACAAGTCAGGGCCAAAATAGCAAGGCACTTTAAATAGGGCCAAAATAGCCAGGCATTTTAAATTTGATAGTAAAATTATCTTAAATAAATGAAATGAAGGGAACAAAGTAAATATGCCGCAAAACTAGGGTTATGACGTCATACCTTATCTTGCGTTTACAAGAAATGTTGGAATTATACTGTGAAAAATTATATATGAAACGATTACGTCTAAATTATATTAAAAATTTATATGAAAAGATTATGTCTAAATTATATTGAAGATTTATGTGAAAGACTGTATCTGAAGCTTGCTCCTACCTTGGTCCTTGATGATTTTATGTGTGTTTTATTTTGTAAACCTGGAATTCTGTTGTCCTGTTGTCTCACCACTGCTCCCGGGTCTCCTGCTCTGCTCGCGCCTTCCCTCGTGCCCGCTTAGCACATGATGTTAGGCCAGCACTTTGGTCTTAAAGGTTGTGGGATTCTTGCCCGAGCATAAAACCCTTTCCCAGGGTTAGAACTGGCTCGTCCGGCTTCCCACCAGCGTCCAGCCCAACTGTCCCGTCGCTGGAATTGACAGGGCAATGCTCTTTCCGTACAAATGGCGTAGGCCGACTTAAATTCCCCTCAAAAGGGTGCGAGCGTCACTTCAGATTACGCCTAAAACACGACGGCTCACTCCTCACAGTCTCTGGGATATCTCCTACAATTCGCTGCAGTGCCAAAACCAAAAACAATGGCGATCCCAGAGCCTGTTGTCGACCCAACCAAATTTGTTAGCAAAGAGAGACAAAGCACTTAGTCGAGAATACCAGAATAATGAATTGGCCGGAAACCGTTTTGTAAATTTGGTGGGGAGTGGGGACGGTAAAACGCAATAGTACCAACCAACCAGAAAAACCCGCGATTTTCAAACTAACCAATGTGGTACAGCAATAGTTGTATACAGGTCTATAGGGGGCAGCACCGACCAAGTGGACATTGCAATTAGGTAAAATGTACATTGAGGTGTTGTCGGATCTATTTCCACGGTTGGAATTTTTATAACAAGGACGTCGAGACACCCTCCATACACATTATTAATATTCGAACACTCAACCAATTCCCATATGAGTAAAGCTATACTGAGCGCAGAATTTAGTTGCACTCCAGTTACAGTCTTCGTCAAAAGTTTCCTTCGCTCTTTATAAATGTTTTCTCTAATATTCATATGGTTTAACGCCATTTTTGTAAAACATTTCTACAGTAATAAAGTTGTTTCTGAACCTGAACCCAAAAATACACACTGAACTATTGCTTAAAGGCACAAGAGTGTTCAGATGTTAACTCACACGATTTCGTTTATTCTTTTAGTCTTGGTTTTTATCCCTCGTTTATCTCCCCTTTACCAAAGTGCATAACTCGTATTTATTTTATCCTTTCCCTATCAAATTAATAAAGATATCAAAGTGGCGGAGCCTCGGTTGTTCCTGGTCGACCCAAATATGTTTTCGTATTATCAAAACTAGTTAATCCGTGAAGGATATGAGGTTCGGATTGTCCCAATATCCTCGAAATAAACGTAAGGGAATGAAATGTTCATCTAAATGTTTCCTTCCTGTTACTGAAACCATTTGTGATGCGGCAACGCCGCCATTCCCCAGCATAACAGCTGTTTAACTTTATGTACGTCAAGTAAACGACGAAACTGCAGAAATAAACAAAACAACCAAAAGTTTTATGTGATTTTCCCGAAGCCTGTGATCTTAAATTCCAATTACGATGTCCAGATAATGCGATGTGCGTAGTGTCCACAGTAATTCGATGGAATGCCTCCTTTTAAGGTAACTTCCTAGACACTATATAACCTCCAAACCTATCTCTATAAAATACCCTTACTTTGTGTACAGAAAGACGAGTCAAAGATCCTTGATTATTTACCTAAATAAACAAATATGTAACGCTGCTTTAAACGAAAAAATGACACGTTACACCACTAAAGCCCTATAAGCTGTTTTGTAATTCCTGCCCTGAATAGGGATATTCTTAATCACATCTGCCGCTTCACCCTCTAAAACCGAAACTAAAAATTGAAATTTGGCAATATCTGAGTACTCGGGATCCTCATCTACCAATGTCCTAAAGATGTCATAAAAGGTCGGCTACTTTTGCCTATCACCACAGTAGGTCGGTATATCTAACCTCGGTTTTGCAAAAGTTTTCATTCTACCACTCACAGACAAGTTTGAATCATTTTTGTTCCTATCACTCACACTAACCTCAACCGACAACAAGTCCTTACAAATTTGTTTGATTGAAAATTGCATTGAGTCAAACTCATCTATAACCTCCTGCTCCGTATCACACTCACTATCCTCTATTAACCCTACAATATCTAAATGCAGGTCTTCGAACCGACTTACCCATTCCGCTAAGTTTTCTTCACGCGTTTGTAACTGACCCTTTTTCGTTAAGTCGATAAGGGCTTCATTTGCTAAGTTATAGAGCACTCGGGTTCGATTGAAGATTGTTAATCTTTTCTTTTTTAATGATTTTATTTCCGACGTCATTTTTTTAGTTTTCTTGGTCATCAACGCACGAAATTCCTACTAAACCCCGGAAAATAAACACAAAACACGTTGTTTTCGAAATAAAAACAAAAAAAATTTTTCAAAGTTAAACTGAGGTTAGAACCGCTAGCTAAATCAGCTGCTTGTCTATACCGAAAGCCACACACACTTTTGTTTACTATGTCTACACGGAAAGCCCAACCACACAAGCACCGGGAACTCGCTTTCACTTTAGTCGGTCACAGGTGTCCTTCACCAGTTGCCAACTTCTCTTTGTTTTGAATTCAATTTTTGAAGGCCAATCTTTGGTCACGTGACCCACAAAAAAACGGTCGCGACGATCGCAAAAAATGAAAACCACGAGGCTGAAAGGGAAAAAGATTAGGGAAATTGCTACCAAAATCGTATATTCACACTGCTAATTTAGGATTTGGCTCGATGGATCATTTAGTGAACGGAATGTTCACTAAACACATTTATTTATTGCTAAAATTCACAAGAAAATCCCGAACCCTTATAATCCCATTTTCCCTGTTCTATGCCTTACAAAAAGTGCTCAACTCACCCATTATCCAACAAATCTTGGCACATAAGACGAGTTCGAGGACGTCGGAGCTCCGGGGCCACGTGCGGTCTCTCTGCTGGTCAAAGATGGAAGGGGCGAAATCTCGCCTTTTTAGTGTTTTTTACGCATGTCACGTCAACACATGACACTAGATCTCATAGAATAAAAAATAGGTAAAGTTTCTTGACAACAATTTCAATTTGGACCCCTATTCTTGAGAAATCCATGACCCACACTTTCTTTGAACGCATATTCTGAAAATTAAGATTCAACAGATTTTAGTTATGGTAAGTACAACTATAGCAAGTTTAATACAGATTTTATCGATATAAGGTACAGGTTTATATATGCTTCTAACTATATACAAAATACGTTAATGAATACAGTGCCTCGTTGTTGTGTGAAACTGCTGACTTCTGCGTTCTATATTATGTGTTACTAATTGCAGTGTGCATTATTAATGATAATTTAATTTAATGGCTTGCTGTTATGATTATTTTATTATTTGGGATGAATTTCCAGGTTTATGTCTTATTGAAATCAGACACATATTTTACTTGTTTTTTATGATTTTATAGTAGTAGAGAAATCTCAAAAACTTTTTATGGTAAACCGTATTATTTGTATTTTGTTTTCTGCTTTTCAGAGTTAAAAAACAAAAATGATCTTTTTTAAAAAATCTCAAATTTTTTGGAAAAACTAAATACTTGCTCATATTTTTCCTTAATTTAAAAAAAAATGTTATAATGTAATACATCATTTTATTATAAATCTTAACAGCTTTTGAAAAATATAGGCAGTATATACAGGGTAGTCTCAGTTGTGAGAAACATCATATACAGTGCTCGACATCGAACGTTTAGCCTTTATAAAACGCGTATAAAAAAGCATGAACTTAGGGAAAGCAAGAAGTCAGTAAGGGACCAAAGACGCGCGTATTCAGGACCGTTTGCCGCTGTGACTCAAAATTCATTAATAGTTTTTTATTACTAAACAGGAGCAAACGCAGCAAGATTTCCACTTTTAAACGACGAAGAAATAGTCATTATTATTTATTTCGTTATTTTAGCTTTAATCGGGAAACATTAAATCGAGAAAAATTTAATTTTTTTATAATTTTTAATTACACAATAACTTTACTCTTATATTAAAGTCGCGCTTAAGTGCCGCCGAAGTGTAGGGTCACTGCATCCTGGAAGCCTGGCGTCTCACACGCAATGTTTGGACAATTTTGTAAATTAATTAATTTAGACTACCTATCTCCTGTTTTTTGACCTTTTGTATTTTCGGGCTTTTGTGTTTTCGTCATTTTGAACTTTCGAGCTTTTGTGTTTTCGCCCTCTTGTAGTTTCTGCTTTTTGTTTTTCGACCTTTTGTACTTTCGATCTTTTGTATTTTCGACCTTTTGTACCTTTTACACCGTAATAAAATAATTGTAGGCATATTAAAGTATATTAACGTTTCCTAAATAATTTTTCAGCGATGTTAGTTCCTTCGATAGACAGCAAGCTTTAAAATGAACTCGCTCAGGGTTTGTAAGAAAAAATTACTACGGCCTTTTTTTATCCCAACTTACCGGTTTCTTGATGTTTTCTTCCCTGGGTAGGCCTACCTCCTCGTCTTTGGTTGATGGCGTAATCACGGATCACCTCGTGGCGTAATCGTAAGAATCCCTCCAGATGAATCACTCTTTAGTATATTGAATTGAATGGTTTGAGTTATTTTGAGCACAAAGTTAAAAATAAGAAGTTTTCAGTCGAGCAGAAAAATTTGTACTAATAAAGTATTTTTATATGCACTTTTTCGGGATCGCTGCGTCGCGCTCAGTTAAGGCAAAAAAAAGGCTTGTTTTTTTGCGCGGTCGAATGAAATTAGAAAGCAATAGAATCGAAGAAACTAAATGATTGATTGATTCAAAGAAATTAGAATTAAAAATTATAACAAATTATAATTATTAATTTATTATTTAAATTTTGGGACGACACAATTTTTATATACAGTGGTGTACGGACCATTTGCCGCCCACCAAAATGCACTGCATTTTAGAAATTGTGTTCAATTGGTAATGGGCATAACTTAACAGCTGGTCTTTTAAAAACACCATCCCCTGTTCTAACCGTTGCTACCCGAACAATTCCGTCAGAACCTGGAAAAGTTTCAATAATGCGTCCCATGGGCCAGTTTAAAGGAGACACATTATCTTGTTTGATCACAACCAGAGTACCAGGCTTAAGACCTGGAGAAGACTTGTGCTATTTAACTTTCTAATGTAAAGTATGAAGGTACTCTTTGGACCAGCGAGTCCAAAAATGTTGGTGAATTTTTGTTAAAATTTGCCAACGAGAAAGTCGATTGATGGGAATTGATTCGTAACTAGGCTCTATAGGAGCTGCTAGAGACTCCATAGTCAAAAAATGACTCGGTGTGAGAGCACCAAAATCATTTGGATCGTTGCTAATTGGAGTTAGAGGTCGAGAGTTGATAATTGCTTCGATTTTAGTAAAAACTGTGTAGAGTTCTTCATAGCTCAGAACTTGATCTCCTAGAACACGGACTAAATGTGTTTTTACAGATTTGATATTAGATTCCCAAGTCCTCCAAAGTGTGGAGCTGAGGGAGGATTGAAATGCCAAGTTATACTTTCCTTGGCAGCGGCTTCAGAAGCATATTTATTTAACATTTTATAGGCTTTTAAAAAATTTGTACCATTATCTGAGTAAATAGCTTCCACACGGCCACGTCTACTAATAAACCGTTTAAAAGCAGCCAGAAAAGCATTAGCAGTAAGATCTGAAACGAGTTCTAAGTGGACTTCCTTGACAGAGAGACAGATAAATAGACATAAATAGGATTTGAGTTTGATAGTACCTCGAGCTCTGGACATAACGATATCGAACGGGCCAGCATAATCTACGCCAACATGTGAACAGAAACTCGGTTTAATGGTAAATTACACATGACAGGAACGGTTGAGATAGGTTTTGTTTTCCAACATCTCACACATTGAGCTAAAACTCTTTGAATAGAACGTTTAGCATCGTATATCCAGTAACGTTGGAGAATTAGAAAATGAGTGGTTTGTACTCCAGCATGCAAGTACTTCAAATGTCTTGCTTCGATGATTCGATTAGTCAAGTTACAACGACTCGGAAGTAAAGCTGGAAATTTACTTGAAAACGAAATAGGAGCATTCTTGAGTCGACTTCCCACTCTTAATATTTTTTGATGATCAAAAAACAAGGAAAGTTTGAGTAAAGCTTTTGGAACTATTTTATTTTGCTGAACAAGTTCTATCTGATTTGAAAAATAGAGGGATTGAGTATGTTTTACAAATTGCAAAGTTTAGTTGTATAATTCAAATAAAGATAAATTACCAGAAAATTTATGTTTTTTGAGTTTTTGAGAACGACAATTATTGACAAATCGTAGAACGTTAGCAAGAATCGAGAATGTTAGGAGCGGTGGTAGCAGCATTCACTTGAACTACAGGACGCTGTTCTAGAGAAACTTCGCTGGTTTCGCAAAATGAAATAGGTTCTAAAGGTGGAAAATTAGGATCAGTAAAACTGGTGCCGCCCACCATAAGGAACAGTTTACTAAATCGGAGAGTAGCATTCCTCGCGAACCTACATCAGCAGGATTTTGTTTAGATGGAACATAAAACCAGGAAGAGGCAGGTATTTTGTCCTGTATTAAAGAAACCCGATTGCTCACATAAGTGCGCCACTTATGAGGTGAAGAATTAATCCACCTGAGAGTCACCATCGAGTCAGTATAACAATATATTTTATCTAATGGAAGGTTGTTCAGAAAGCAGTTTGAAACAAAAGAAGCTAATCGAGCGCAGAGAACTGTGGTTTTTAGTGGAGCTACTTTGGCTTTAGAACAAATAAACTTAACAGCAATTTCTCCAGAATTGAGAGAACATCGACAATATAAAACACTACAATATCCTTTCTCACTTGCATCTCCAAAGCAATGAAGTTCAATACGGTTAGTTGAGCTAGGAACAATAAGTCGAGGGAATTGAAATTCTTGAAAGCACGATACGTCTTTACAATATTTCGTCCAGAGATGGACGATTTCTTGAGGAGGCGGGGAGTCCCAAGATAATTTTAGCTTCCACAATTGTTGAATTAAATGTTTAATGAGAAAAGTAGAAGGGGAAATAATTCCCAGCGGATCAAAAATTTGCGCAAGGCTTGATAAAAGATTCCGCTTAGTACAAGGTTTATCAGGAAATTTGACGAAAAATCGAAAAGAGTCAGAAGAAGCACTCCATTCCAAACCTAGTACTTTTAGAGAGGAATCTGTAGTAGAATCGGAGTCAAAATTGAGAGAATTAATCGATACTTCCGATGGAGAAAGCTGAGTTAGAAGCTGTGGGCAGTTACTGGACCATTTTTGAAGTTCAAAGCCTCCTTTTCTTAGCAAATCAACAAGTTGTTGTTGTAACATCTGCGCAGACTCAAAGGAAGAGCTTCCAGTAACTATATCATCAACATAGGTTGAATTGCGTAAAGCCTCAGCAGCTAAAGGATATGTAGGACCCTCTTCTTCTGCTAGTTGATGAAGAACTCGAATAGCAAGGCATGGAGAGGAAGTTAGACCATAAACAAGTCGTTTTATTCGATATTCTTGAATTGGTTCTGAGGTAGAAAATCTCCATAAGATTTTTTGGTAATTTTGGTGGTCGGAATGAACAATTAATTGTCTAATATCTGCTGTAAGTTCGAAAATTGAGTAAAATTGTGAAAATATCATTTTGAAGTTTAGGACCAGAATACCACTTTGAATTTAGAGAGAGTTGATTGGGTAAATGTGCAGAGCCATTAAAAACTACGCGTAATTTAGTTGTTAAACTTTCTGGTCTCATAACGCAGTGATGTGGTAAATAAAATGAATTGAGTTTTACATCATTAGATAACTCCATGTGATCGAGAAATTCTTGAATGAAATCACAATATTGAGAAAAAAGTTGAGGCTGTTTATGCAGTGAACGTTCCAGTGAGTAAAATCGATTTAATGCTAGAGATCGTATCCCGGGAAAGCAAGGATTAGAATCATCCCTAAAGGGCAATTTGATAATAAATCTCCCAGTTTCGTCCCTTTGAAAACTTTCCTGAAATATCTTTTCACATTTTTGATCATCTGGAGATAGACACGTGACTTTAGGAACATCTCCTATCTGTCAAAATCGTTCAATTTGAGCATCCAAAGAAAGAGAATCTTCGATATGACAGAACATAGCAGAAATTGCTTGAGGGGCTCTTGTTGAGACTTTGCCCATTAAAACATAACCAAATACTGTATTAATTGCATCAGGTTGATCTGGACCACCTCGGATATGTCCATCCAGTAAAAGTTTACCATAAATATCAGCACCTAATAAGATATCAACCTGACCAGAGCTGTGAAACTCTTCGTCAGCTAATCGAATATTAGCTAAGTGACACCAGGTGTCAGTAGAGAGCTCATAGGGAGGCAAATTTTCGCTGACTTTGGACACGATAGGAGCATCGACTGTAAAAACTGGATTAGTCCTTTGAAAAGGGCGGAGAGACAAAGTAACTTCGTCCTCAAAAGTTTGCATTGTGCCTAGACCAGACAATTGAACTGAAGTAGAGGAGGGTTTAAGTCCTAAACGATTGAGACATTTTGAGGTTATAATAGACGTCATACTCCCAGTATCTAAAAGGCAGCGCAGAGGTTGATAGATCCCTTTGCTATCTAAAACTTCGATACGGGCGGTAGAAAGTAACGTACTTTTTTTGACATTGGTAAAACCAGTAAAAAGTGGGTCAGTAGATGGATTGTTAGGATGTTGATTCGATTCAGAAACGGCATTGCGGTTTTGACGCGTAGAAAAGCACAAATATGTATGATGCAAGGATTCACATTTGTGACATTTAGAGGTAGATTGACACAAGGAAGTTTTATGAGCTTTGGATAAACAGTTGATGCATAACTTTTTTACCTTAGCTAGTTGAAAGCGATCGTGAGGAGTTTTTGATAAGAACTCTTGACATTTAAAAATATTATGCGAACCTGAGTTGCAAATTGAGCAAGTTAAGTTATTTTGTTGAGGAGGGGTTGAAGTGAAGGCTTCTTGACCTTGAGATTGCGTCTGAGCCATATAAGTATTTAAAACCGGACTTTGTTTAGATAAAGTTTGGTTTTTAAAATGAGTTGGTTTTGAAAATTGAGGTTTTGGTTTATAGGCAGGAGAGACCTGAATGTTATCTAAAGCCATATAATTTTTATGTAGAAAATCCGTGAGAACTTTTAAAGATGGAATATTATTTGAGTCCTCATAAAAAAGTTCAAAACGAGTGACTATAGAAACAGGTAAGCGTTTGAGAATCATTTGTACCAGAATAAAGTCCCAATATTGAGTAGGCAAGCCGACATTTGTTAAAGCAGCAATATTTTTTGAAAAAGTATCCAATAAGTTTCTCACAGCTGTGGGATTATCTGTAGATACACTTGGTGTATTTTCCAAATTTTTCCATAAATTTGTTGCCAATGAACGGGGATTGATAAATCGGTTGCGCAGAGTTGCATAGGCTATGTCATAATTATCATCAGATAATGGTAAATTGTCGATTACCGATAATGCAGAACCAGTAACATGAGATTTTAAAGTCGAAAACTTCAAAATTTTTAGAATATTTTTATTTGTGTGCACTAATGCATCAAAAATATCGATAAAGGATTGAAATGATTCAATATTTCCTTTGAAAATAGGTATTTCAAAATCTAGTTTTGGTTGAAAAAAATGTTGAGATTGAGTAGAGGATGGATTAGCTTGAAAATTGTGATTTAAATTCAATGTTTCTGTTGGTAATTTAAAAAAGTATGCTTTGCATTGATAATACATTAAGTCGAATAGTTTGCGGGCATTATCTTCAGTGTTAAAGGCCTTATCATCTTCAGAGATCAAAATGACAACCTGGTTGTGATATTTATAACATTTTTCATAAATAGGTTGGACGCTCAAATACATGCATCTGAAAACTGGAATCTGGCTTTCATCGCCCTGGTTAACTTTACTTGCTGTAACGTGAATTTCTTTAAGTTTTTGAAACTTCGTTTGGCGTAAATTTTGAAATTGTTTAAGTTCGTCAGCCATGGTTTATTCGTAAAAATCAAGACCAATTAAGAATTTGAGAAAAAATTTAAAAATTTGAGGAAATTACAAAATTTTTAAAAAAATCGTTGCAAATTGGGAATTAAAAAAAAAATTAAAAATTGAGAAAGTCGCAAGATTAGAAAATAATATTTCAAAAAAAATATAAGTAAAACGAATTGAGAATTTGAAAAAATCAAAATTGAAAAAATCGCAAAATTAGAAAATTGAATTTCTAAAAAAAAAGTTACAAGTATGGACGGCTTCGAGTAGCAATCCAAAACAAATGGAGAATTTTGGAAAAATCGAAATTGAGAAAATTGCAAAATTATAAAATTAAATTTCTAAAAAGAAAGGTACAAGTATGGACGGCTTCGATTAGCAATCCAAAACAAATTGAGAATTTAAAAAAACAAAAATTGAGAAAATCGCAAAATTAGAAAATTGAATTTTCAAAAAAAAATGTTGCAAGTATGGACGGCTTCGAGTAGCAATCCAAAAATATGCAAATTAGAAAATTTAGTTTTCAAAAAAAAAATTGTTGCATGTATGGATGCTTAGAGTAGCAATCCAAAAAACCAATTGAGAAAAAAACTATTTTGAAAATTCAAAGTGTATTCGAATTTACTATACTAAGTATATGGTTATAACCATATCCAATAAAAAACACCTTTGCTAAAAAACTGTGCACTAAAATCAACAAAAAATTGTGTTCGCCTGAGACAAAATAATATTATTTTTCTTTTTTAAAGTAAATTGAGTTGAGGTTTTTTACTTGAGTAGGTAATACTCCCAAATATCGAAAAAATATCGATATATCGATATTGATGTCGATCTAAAATATCGATAAAAATTGAAGAAGAAAATATTGAGAGTATCGAAAGATACTACTTCGATCAAAAAAATATCGAGAAATTAAATATCGAAAACTATCGATTAATATTTTCTTACTTAAAAAACCCTATGAGTAGTCCAATCCGGCTCGAAGGACCAATAAATTATATTAGCGTTTCCTAAATAATTTTTCAGCGATGTAAGTTCCTTCGATAGACAGCAAGCTTTAAAATGAACTCGCTCAGGGTTTGTAAGAAAAAATTACTACGGCCTTTTTTTATCCCAACTTACCGGTTTCTTGATGTTTTCTTCCCTGGGTAGGCCTACCTCCTCGTCTTTGGTTGATGGCGTAATCACGGATCACCTCGTGGCGTAATCGTAAGAATCCCTCCAGATGAATCACTCTTTAGTATTATATAGGTAGCAGCAATGGGATAAAATACAAAACTATAATGCGAAGGACCGGTAAAAACACTATGAATGTAACTTTGGAATTTTGGCACAAAAGTTATCAAATTAAATTAATTGGTAAAAATCAACAAATTTCAAATGCGTCACAAATGACTTACCATCGTTTGTTGGTCGTTTTGTCACTCTTGAAGATCGTTTTCTTGCGGCGGCCGCCCTGGAAACTCCTATTTTTTCAGGAGCTCTCACACATGTGCACGTTATCTTGCACGGATTCTAAGCGAGTGTCCCCCACTCTCTCGGGGGAGCGGAAATTGCGCCCAATGTCATTTGTCATGTCAAAATAAATCACATGTGAGCGCCTCAATGCCAAATTTAGCAAAAAAAACAAAATGAATAAAACAGGCCGGGAACGTTCAAAATTTCATTCATAAACATTACCGCCTATCAAAAAATATACTTATTTTTTCCCGAAAACTGAATAAAATAAAAAATTAATTGTCACGTAATACTTGAAACCGTGTAGTTCCTTGGGTTTCTTTCGCGACAATTATGACCGGAAAAAAAAAATCTATATAAATCAAAAAAGAAAAAAAAACAAAAAATTCTATCACATCTGTGATTGGGTAAATAACACTTATTCTAGGCTAACACACACACGAAAGGTACGGTTGTTGGTTATTGTTGGGAAGGCAAAGGGCAAATTTTCACTAGAGGGCGTTCTAGTAAACCTTTGGAAGTCCTAACTTGCACCTCCCGGGGAATATTATCTGGACTGGGGTAAATTTTCTCCACTCGGGCCAAGAGCCACTTAAGTGGAGGTAGGTTGTTGTCCTTGATAACTACCAACGAACCGACTTTTGGAGACGCATTTGGGATATTTCACTTTTGGCGCTGTTGGAATGCTGACAAGTACTCCAACGACCAACGTTTCCAAAAACTTTGGTGAATTTGTTGGATCAATTGCCATCTTTTCAGGCGATTAGTAGGGATATCAGACAGATCCTCGTCTGGAGGGGCTGTCAAAGCCTCAAGTGTGAGGAAATGACCAGGGGTAAGACTTTCCAGGTCATTGGGATTGAGACTCATCTCGCATAAAGGACGCGAGTTGACAGTAGACTCACATTGCGCTAGCACTGTAGATATCTCCTCGAAAGACAAAATTTGGTGCCCAATTACATGATTTAATTGGGTTTTCACTGATTTCACTCCGGATTCCCACAATCCTCCGAAATGGGGAGCTGCGGGGGGATTAAAATTCCAGCGAATTGACAGTTTCTCTGCCGAAGCCTTTAGATACGACAATAACAAACCCTCTGCACCCTTAAAATTCGTCCCTCGGTCGCTGTAAACGTCGTTGCAACGCCCACGACGTGCTACAAATCTTCGAAAACAACCCAAGAATGCCTCCGAGGACAAGTCTGACACAGCTTCGAGGTGTATAGCTTTGGTGGACATACACACGAATATACAAACATATCCCTTTTGGCTTTGGATACCTCTACGTCTAGACCACACCATAATGAGAGAAGGGTTTTACTTGGGAAACTCTAATTTTTGGCAAATCACCCATAAAAGGTGTATATGGGCTAGGTTTTACTCTAGCACACCTAAAACACTTGGAAAGCACACTATAAATGGCTCGACCAATAGATAAAATCCAAAATTGTTGCCTTAACAAATATTGGAGATGGCGAGGGCCAGAATGACCATGTTCCTCATGGACAGAAGCAATAATCAAAGGTGTAAGTCTATGATCTTTAGGCAGAAGCATTGGGTGTTTGGTATCAAATGACAAATCCGCATAATGCAGCCTGCCGCCTACCCTGATAACTCCCTCGGAATCGACAAAAGGAGCTAGCTTCCTAAGTTGTTTGGAAGAAGGTTTTCCAGCTAGCAAGTTCTTTAATTCATCAGAAAGACTCTCCTGCTGGACCAATCTCACCATTACACACATGGACTTGTAAAGCTCGTCAGAACTTAAAGCTTGTGATTCTGGAGCATTTCGAAGTTTAACTACAACCTCCAAAAATCGGATGCAATATGCAAATATATTTTGAATCTTTTTTAACGATGAAAATCGTTGTAACAATGACAATAGAATCGGATTTTGTGGACAGGTCACAGTTAGAACCATTTTGCGTTCCTGTTTGGACACACTGAGATTAACAGTTGAATCAACTGGTCCACAATTCTTTAGACACCTTCAACCACGGAGGTCCCGTAAACCACAAAGGATGTTCAACGAATTGACTGGGAAGAAGACCTCTGGAGAGGCAATCAGCTAGGTTTTCTGAACCACTTATGTGGAACCATCGGTTGGGCGGTACTTGTCCTGTATTTGGCACACTCGATTTGCCACAAATGGTTTCCATCGAGATGGACGGTTTTTTATCCAGTATAAGGCCACACTAGAATCTGACCAGGCGTAAATCTGATCAAATTTAATTGGAGAAGTATCCAACACATATTGAATGAGATTGGAACAGTAACAAGGCAGCACAAATTTCCAACCTTGGAACAGAAACAATTTTTAGAGGACATACCTTGCTTTTGGCACACAGAAGCGAGATATGCACATTACCACTGGTACTAATTTGTCTTACATAGACAACACCGCCATAAGCTACTAACGACGCATCGCTGGAGCCATGCAGCTCGGTTAAAATCACATCATTTATTGTCACACATTGTGGAATGGCAACTGAGGACAATATTGGAAGCTGAGACACATACAATTGCCACTGATTAACAACATCTAAGGATGGTGTTTCATCCCACCCGAGACCCTGTAACCACAACTTTTGGATTAGACTCTTTGCCACCAACACAACAGGGGCAATAAGGCCTAACGGATCATATATTTTGGCAATCTCAGAGAGAATCACTCTTTTGGTACAATCTCTAGCAATTGGTTTTACGGAGTAGCTAAAAACATCTGAAACTGGGTTCCATTGTAAACCTAGGATTTTAAGCACAGAACTATCTTTATCAGAAAAAGAAATGTTTTGTTGGTGACTTTCTGGGACCGTACTTAACAACTTTTCACAATTGGAGGTCCACTTACGTAATTCGAACCCACCACAATTGAGTAATGCTAGTAACTGTCTCTGGAGTTCCAGAGCATGCTCAATGGAGTCAGAATACCCTATTGCATCATCGACATATGTTGACTGCATAAGAATGGTTGCAGTTAAAGGATATTTGTCACCATGGTCCAAAACAAGCTGATGTAAGGTTCGTATGGCCAAGTAAGAACTACAATTCAGGCCATATGTCACAGTAAGCAATTGATATTCCTGGATTGGATCGGCTGTATCAAATCTCCACAGTATTTTTTGATATCTCACATCTCGTTGATCCACAAGTATATTTCGGTACATCTGACGAATGTCAGAGCTAAACACAATCGGAAAATTCGAAAATTCATCAAAATTTTGACAATATCATTCTGAAGCTTTGGCCCTACTAGCAAAGCGTCATTTAGACTGACACTACCCCCCTTGGCATTTCCATCAAACACTACCCTAATTTTTAAGGCTCCTTTGTCATTTTTTACAACACAATGGTGTGGGAGATAATAGGAGGGTGCTTCAGATGATGTACAAACCTCCATATGATCTTGATCCAAATAATCCTTCATGAATTCAACATATAAAGCACGTAATGCAGGATTTTTAGTCAATCTAGACTCCAATAAATTAAAACGACGAAGGGCTTGCCCCTTGGCTATCTCGGGAAAGCCATTACGAAATGGAAGGCGAACTATATATCGCCCACTAGAATCCCTAGAATGTGAAGAAGCAAAGAAATCTTCATACTGTTGCTCTTCCGGGAGCAATGGGATTTTTTGTGGGACACTTTCTAACTCCCAAAACTTTTGCAAGTTAGAATCCATATTGTCGGGACTTGGAGAAGAAACTGAGGTACACAACGACACAAACTCACCCTTCGAACTGTTTCTTCCACCAACTAAAACCCAACCAAACACTGTCTTTATGGCGCATGGGCCATTATTGGAACCCTTTATTAACCCAGGGACTATAATTTCAGGGAATAAATCAACTCCTAACAATAAGTCAATGCTACTTGGATTGAAGAAATTGAAATCTGCCAACCTGAGATTCTTAACATACTTCCACTTGGAATGATTCACATTGGAAGACGGAGTTAACTCACAAATAGAGTGTACCACCGCCGCACTAAATTGGAAACTTGGAACAACACTATCTTTGGGATACAATTTAATGTCAACCAAACCTAGGCTGGATGATGTTGACATATTGTTTATTCCTTGTATAGGAATATCACTTGGTATAATTTGCAGACCTAAACGCTGCACACAGGATAGCGACACAAAACTTATTTGGCTAGCACAATCGAGCATGGCTCGACAGGTCATCAATTGGGAATTGGAATTACAAACAGACACCTCTGCTGTAGCAAACAATGGAGGATTATCCCCTGTACACAAGCTAGTATAACATTGTGTTCCAGTGGAAGATTGATCAATAGGAGACTCCCCACTTTGGGAGTTTTCACTAAAATTTGTTTTCTCCACTCTTCCATTTTTGGTTGGAAAATGGAGAAGGGTATTATGCTTTTGTCCACAATTAGGAGCTTTGCAAAACTTAGGTACTTTACATGAGGCCATCCCATGTTTATAAAAACAATTGAAACAAAGATGATTCCTTTTAATATACTCATGTCTGGCTGAAACATCAGAATCAAGGAATTTTTTACACTTGATCAGTAAGTGAGGACTATCAGATAGGCAAAAACCACAATTTGGAAATGACTCACGATGTCATAAACACTGGACTAGATTTGACTTTTTTGTTTGTGATCAAATTGTTTGGAAATAGTAAAATTTGGTTTCGGTTCATTAAAAAGTACACTATTTTCTAATGCACGACAAGTTCTATTCAAAAAATGCATTAAATCTACATACCTGGGAATGTTTCTACTACTATGTTCGATCTCAAAACTCCTTTTCAAAGCAGGATCAATTTTTTGAAGCATCAAATTCAATTTGGTGAAATCCCACAAATCAATTTCGGTAATGCAATTCAATGCATCTAGGTTTTGGGTGAAGCTGGTTATTAATCCTCTCAAATCAGAAGCTGAACCATTTTTTACTGGTGCAGCATTGTATATAGCTAACCAATAATCTGTTGCAAGGGCTCGTTTGTTCTCATATCTTTGAGTTAGTGCATCATATGCCACTGAATAGTTGTCACCCGTCAATGGAATGTTACGTACAACTTCTTCAGCTTCTCCCTTCAGGGCCATTCGCAAATACTGGAACCTCTGTATGTCAGTCAAACTATCTCTGTCATGAACCAGAGTTCGGAATAAATCATGGAAAGCAAACCAGTCACGGCGATTTCCAGAAAAGGTAGGGACGCTGATTCGTGGAAGCTCCAACACCTCATTGATACCATGTCTAAGTAACACCATATTTTCATCCAGGTTCTCCACCTTGGTAGGAGCTGGTGGATTCACCTCTCTAGCAACAGATCGGACAGTATATCTCATACTATCAAATCGAGTACCAACGGCATGCTGTGTGTCCAGATCTTCATCCTTGGCAAGGCCAATAATGTCAAGATGAAGGGATTCAAAAGACGCAATACAATTTGTAAGGTCATCAAGACCCGACCGGAAATCACTTACTTTATTTGGGTCCCCTGCTTGGGCTTCTAACGATAAATCATATAAGGCTTTCATCCTTTTGTAATAAACTTCTCTCTTTTTTATTAATTTAGCGCATAAAGGTCCCTCCGACATTGTAATAAATTTTAAAAAATTAAACTTGGAACTTAAAAAATGTTAAGTGGAAAAAAAGGGGCTCAATTTACCAATTTTTTCGCCACACAACGCGAAAAAATAACCCTTTTCACTCAAATTGGTCTGTCTACAAACGACACCGAAGCCGGCCGAGAACCGCAAAAAAAACTAATTTTTTGGAGAAATCCTCACAAGGTATTTTTGTGAAAAGTATCACGAACCAATCACAATTACGTAGGTACAATAATGCATCACAAAGCATACATCGTTAAACAATTTTTGTAAAACATAAACCGCAAGAAAACACTAAAAATTTTCTAAGAAGACACTACACTACGTCTTCGTGATGTGACCCTAGCTCAAGTGTTTTTTGTGGTGCCACCTGCCTGCATGTTAGAAAGTTCTACTTGTACTCTTAATTACGGATTCGCAGTATTGATTATTAGTCATACAGTTCAAATTATATCTAAGAGATAGCGCTACAGCAATTAAAATCGAGAGGTTTTAAGAATTTTATAATTTTTTTTTTCTTAAATTAATAATCTTCCGAGTATTACTCTTCCAGTTCGGTAACAAAATCAACTTTTTATTTATTAGATGCTCAAATCGTCTTCCATGTTAAGCCTCGCAATAACCTAGGCGATCATAAAATTCCTGGCGGGTGTTTGCTAACATTTAAGGGGTAGTTGAGTTAGCTGCATTCCGGATTTTGTCACTTAACTCACCAAGATTTAAGGCTCAAATCCGAAAAGGTAAAAATCACACCTTCCCATCTACCACACAAAAAAAGTCATTGTGCGCTAAGTCAGGAGACCTCGCTGGCTAAGGGATATTTCCATTAGTGGATATAACCCGAAGGTAATTTGTCACTAACTGGGAATTGCGTGAAGGACAACCATCTTGCTGAAACCAAGTTGCTTCCAAATTTATGTTGAGCTCCTGCAGCCTAGGTATAACCTGGAGAACAAGATATTTTTGGGCGTTCAAATTACCATCGATAAAAAAAAAGTCCAATTATGTGGTCACCAATAATCCCAGTCCACACATTTAATTTTTGAGGGTGTTGTGTCCTCACAGTTGCCTCAAGGTGTTTGTTTTCTCGTGACCAGTATTGAACCTTGTATTTTGAGAATTGTGTCTTTCATGAAGGAAAAAAGTTTTTTTGTCGCTAAAAAGGACATTTTGCAGGAAATTTTCATCCCTGTCCATTTTTTCCCTCATAGTTTCAAAAAACTGCATACGACGAAAACAATCACCTTCATGCAACTCCTGCGAGCACTTCACCTTGTAGGATTTGTAACCGTACCTTCTCAAAATTCTTTGGCAGGTACGATTTTCACCGCTCATCTCCTCGGATATTTCCCTAGTTGAGCACGGTTCATGAGCCTCAACGTAAGCACATACCATCTCATCCCGTTCTACCATCTCAGGAGGAACAGGACGGGGTGGTACGTCGCCTTCGTTATAACATTGTCTACAACCATTTATGCACCCATGTGTTCTAAAATTATGAAAAATGTTGTAGATTGTTTGACGAACAGGAACCGGTCGATTAGGAAACTCATGCACAAAACGCCCAATGACTTCATGAGCATTACGGCCTACCGTGTACCATAACACAATAGAAATTTTCTCTTCCTTAGTATACGGTGTATTAATTTTTGAAACGCACCAAATTTTTAACCGCACTGGAAAAAACTCGAAAGGCAAATGACAATCTAACCTAAAATGCATCGCCGTCTTTGGCCTACTCAGCCGGTAAGGGTAACGTCATTAGATCGCGAAAATAAAACCATTTTCTTGAATTCCTAACTTGACAACAGCGCTAAACTATTTATCTCTCTTAGTGACAATTATTTTAATAGCGATCTTACTTTAATTCACATATTTTTCTAATAAACTATGTTTGTACGAATCTTATTATCAGTAAATCGCCTCTAAGCCACAGAAAAGGAAACAAAAAACGTAACTAAGTAGGTTCTTGGAACCGCGGAAGAGTACTGTATATGTGTATAAATAAAGTTTTGGACTTCCATTGTCTTTATTTATTTTAAACACGACGTTTCATTTGGGAATATTGTTCAATCAAAACAAAATTTTTTTCTATAGTTTTATTATAGTTCCTATCAGCTTTTCAAAGCTCAGCTCTCTAGCGTTTCTGGAGGTGGGCAATGTCAATAAACGTCAACCAAAACGTCAGCACGTTTTTCTTAAATTGCTCTAATAAAAATCGAAAAAACAGTGGTTTAAACTCAAAAATAATAAATATTTGTATACATTAGTGAATCTAGACATTCTACACTCTAACAAAAAGTTTTTTTGTGGCGAAAATTAAAAATTAACTATTATTTTGCCAATTACTGTGATAATATGAACACAACCGTTTTTTGTGGTACTTAGAATAATAACGGAATATAGACTATTATAATGCAGTGTGACATCTGCAAAAACCAATGTGTTCTTAAACGGCGGCCGACAACTGGAGAAATCTTTGGGGCCAAATGCGACAGATGCAAAAAATCCTATTGCAAGAGCTGTGCTGCTCTCTCTACAACAGAAGTGGACTCCCTTGTATTAACCCAGAGAGTGCTACTTTTTCATTGTGCCGAGTGCAAAAAAAAGAAGCTTAGAGATAAAGATATCCTAGCGGAAATAAACATTTTTAATTCGAACATGAGCTCCATAAACAAAAAATTTGAAATTATCAGTAAATCCATCAAAACTGAATCAGCACAAGTAGAAAGCTCACTGTTAGATAAACTGATGGAAATAACAAGTGCCATAAACACGAAATTTGAGACCATAGGAGAATCTATACAAAATGAAACCACACGTATAGAAAAATCAATACTAGATAAGATGATTCCACGTATTGATCAACTTTGCAGTGAAATCACAAATTTAAATGAAAAAAGTGAAAATCTTTCAACTGTTTCTTATTCTGAGGCGATCCAAACCCAACAAGGTCTTCAAACCAGTCTGCCCAAACTCAATCAGCTGTTCAAATTCAATCAGCTATTCAAACAAAACGGAGCCAAATAACGCAAAACAATACTTGACCAAATGGCCAAGATAGATTTGAAAAAAAATTAAAAGATGCATAACCTCAATTTTCAAAACCAAAATATAAACAAAAATGATAAAAATGACGAAACTGAATTTCAAATCCCTCGCTTTCACCGAAAACGTAGATTTTCTACTGGTCAACAGAATGCTAGATCGGAAAACATTTCACAAAACGCACAGCCTAAAAGAAGTGATAGAAATCAAAGAAAAATGCTTACGGGAAATCGTCAGGAATGTGAAGAATTTGAAGGCCTCCTAGGACCAAATAAAAACAAAAAAATATGGCTATTTTTACGACTAAGACATGATAAAAATGGTGAATGTACAGAGGATATGGTTAAAAACTTTATAACAAAGCATACACAAACTAAAGAAGAAATTTGTGTCAAAAAATGTGTCCCTAGAAACGCACTATCAGACAAAAGAACTTACTTCATGGTAGGAGTAGACCCAAATCTTAAAGAAAAGGTCTATGACTCAAATTTTTGGCCTAATGGAATATCATACAGTCGTTTCAACTTTGGGCTCGGTAGAAATTTTTTTAGACTGAACATAGAATTTCAGACTCAGCATGAAGTTAACATAACAAGTAAAGATAGGTTTGCTGAGAATTTCAAGCCAAAAGAACTCACAATTTACTATCAAAATGTTAGAGGCCTTAAAACCAAACTAATAGAACTGGAGCAGGCTGTGTCCCTTGAACAATATGATATTATCTTATTTACAGAAACTTTTTTGGATAGCTCAATCAATACACAAGAACTAGGTCTAAATAACTATACTGTCTATCGCTGCGATAGAAACAGTGAAAATAGTGCGCTTAAAACACAGGGTGGTGTTTTAATAGGCGTCCATCAATCAATATCATCAAACATTATCCCACTTACCACAAGTGATGTAGAACAACTTTTAATTATGGTTAAACCCAAAGATTCCGCTTCAATATTAATTGGAAATGTGTACATACCGCCGAACTCACCAATTCAAAAGTATGAAAGCTATTCTATGTCGATTGTTGCTGCTTTAACCCAATACAATCTGGAAACTCTAATTGTTCTCCTTTGTGGTGATCTGAATTTGCCAAAGGTGTTTTGGATTAATGATAATAAGGGAACACAACTGCTGCCAATAGAAGGCAGAACTGTATCTGAAGAAGCTAAATGTGTCGCTGATTGTATGATGTTTCATAATTTTTTTCAACTAAATCAAATTGCAAACATTTACGGAAATTACCTAGAACTGTGATTTTCCTCTGTTGAAAATTGATAGACCGCATCCTGCATTAGTTGTCGAACTAGCTATAAATAATATCTGTGATTTTATTGACTGTGATTGTTTATTTTTTAATTTTAAACGAGCTGATTACAATGAGATAAATCTATATTTGTCGTTAATAAACTGGGAGGAAGTTTTTAAAACTAATGACATAAATTCAATCTTGAAAAATTTTTATGATATTCTCTAACAAGCAATTGAAAACTTTGTACCGAAAAGCAATTCTAATAAACCTAGATTTCCAAAATGGATGAATAATAATTTGAAACAACTAATTCTTGCCAAAAAAGCAGCACACAAAAAATACAACGAAACTTTTTCTGTCACTGACTACCAACATTTTTCATTTTTAAGACAACAATGCAAAGAATACTCAAAGATTTCACGCTCTGAGTATGTAGCATATCCAGAGAATACACTTGTAAATAAAAATGAGTACTGGAAATATGTTAACTCTAAAAAATGTAGCCTAGAATACCCTTCTGAAATGCATTTTCAAGATAAAATCCCAAAAAATCCTAATGAAACTGCTGAATTATTTCGTGACTACTTTTCAACAGTCTATACCAACACTGGACCAGCTACTGGTAAGTACTTTCCTGAACTTACTACAAGCTTGGGAAATATTACTATTACTCAGACTGAAGCGTTTGAGTATATCTCAAAGTTAAGAAATAATCTAGGCAGTGGGCCAGATGAAATACCAGTATGTTTTTTAAAAAACACCATCTGTATTGTTTCTCCATTACTATGTAGAATTTACAATTTTTCTTTAACTCAAGGAATTTGCCCTCATAAATGGAAAACTAGCCATATTTAAAAATGGGGATCGAGCTCAGGTAGAAAATTACAGGGGTATCTCAAAAATCTCCCTTATTTCAAAAATATTTGAATCTATAGTGACTGACAAAATCACTCCATTATTTAAAGGTATTATTTCACCCAATCAGCATGGTTTTACAAAGGGTCGTTCTACTGTAACAAACTTATTAGTCTATAAGAAGCATCTGGCGGAAGCCTTGGAGGGTCGTGCTCAGATGGATGTAGTCTACACTGATTTTTCCAAGGCTTTCGACAGGGTGTATCATGGTATTCTTATACAAAAGTTAAAATCCTTTGGTTTACACTCAAACTTCTTGAATTGGTGTCAAAGTTACCTCTTTGAAAGAAGACAGGCTGTTAAAATTAAAAGTTTTATATCACCAGAGATTTTAATAAATTCGGGGTGCCCCAAGGGGGTCATTTATCACCTTTATTTTTCAATCTTTATATAAATGACAGCTCAGAATCCCTTAAGATTTCACTTTGCCCAAACTACGCTGATGATAGCAAGTTTTACAAAAAAATTCATAATCAACAAGATTGCATTGAGTTTCAGAGGGATCTTGATAGTTTTGCAAATTGGTGTCAACTAAATAAATTAAACCTTAACGTAGAACAATGTAAAGTAATCACTTTTTCCAAAATTAAAAATCCCATTTATATGAATAACTGCCAATTAACTCGTGAAGCAATAATAAAGGATCTGGGAGTTTGGTTTGACCAAGATCTATCTTTCTCTCATCATATTAACGTAACAGCTAACAAGGCTATAAAGCTTTTAGGTTTCATGTATAGGACACTAAAGGATTTTGACAACATAAATATATTGAAAAATGTATATTGCTTAGTAGTTCGCTCGACTTTGGAATATGCCTGTACCGTTTGGGCCCCTTACTATCAAATCCATGAGTATGAGCTGGAAAGAGTACAGAGAAAGTTTCTTCGTATAATTGCATTTAAACTTAATATACCAAAAGAAGATATAGATTATGAAGAATTGCAAAATATTTTTTTTCTGTATGGTAATACTAATTTGAGTATTACAATTATTTGGAAATAAATAATAAATTAGGATTCTATTTAACCGTGTATTATTAACTTGATAATATTATAAACTGCTGTTTATTACATACATAGAAGCGCGAGAGCGAACGACATAGGTATCTAAAAAACAATAACACCTTTTTTGCTGTGCGCGTGGAAACTGGGGTTCCGGCACAAAAGTAAATAACTCACTCTTTTCAAAACTTCCAATAATAATATATAACACCTCTCTCCTAAGAGGAAATAAAAAACAAAATAGTTAAACCGAAACCACACTTTTTTATTTTTTATTTAAGCCTTAATTATACTCAAGTCTGTCAGGCTTTTTAATTTGACTACGTCGCCGCAGTGATCTAGAATTTTCACTTGTTTTTTTTTTTATTTTTTATTTGTCAAACACACTGTGTTTATTGTATTACAATCTAGTCAGTAAGACTAATAAGCAATTTTCTCTTAACTTAATTTACTAGAAAAGTCAGATTTAAACTTAGGGTTCACTCAACAGTTCTCCCCGCCCATATGTCCATACTGGTTTCAGTATTTCAGTAACTTATTATGAATTGTTAAATTGGACTTCCTTCCAATTAGCCAGTTCATTTTTCTATACCTTATCTCAAGTTCTTCCTTTTTTTCTTAACATGTGCTTTCCAGCGCAATTTGGCATCAAGTGTCATACCTAGATATTTTGCCTGATTCGAATATGGTACTGGAATGTTGTTAATTGTTATTTGTATGTGATTTATATTTTTGTTTGTAAAATCAACATGAATTGATTTGGTTTCATTTAATTTTATTCGCCACTTTGTGGTCCAACTGTGAACTTGGGTGACTGCATCCTGAAGTTTTTCTATGCATTTTTCAATAGATTTTTCTACCGTCAATAAACCAGTATCATCGGCAAATGTTGCTAAGTGACAATTTTCTGGCTTTGGGATGTCACAAGTGAATAATAAGTATAGGTAAGGGCCTAGTACGCTACCCTGGGGTACGCCTGCTTGAATTTCTCTTACATTTGAGTATGAGTCTTCCTGTTTTACTCTAAAATGTCTATCAGATATGTATGATTCCAAAATATCCGAATATTGTTTTGGCAGAAACCGTTTTAGTTTAAAATTAAGGCCTTCATGCCACATTTTATCAAATGCTTGTGCTACATCTAGAAAAACTGCAGAACAAACTTTTCCCTCTTCTAGTGCTTTTTCTATTATATTAGTAACTCTGTGTACTTGATCTATCGTGGAATGCTTGTCTCGAAAACCAAATTGATGAGATGGAATAATTTCTTGTCTTTCTATGATGGGTTTTATTCGTTTAAGCAATAATTTTTCATAGAGCTTGGGTATAATTGGCAGCAAAGATATTGGCCTGTAAGATGACACGTCATGGAGTGGTTTTCCCGGTTTTGGAATCATGATAACTTCTGCAACTTTCCACAGTTTAGGTACATACCTAAGCCTAACAGACGCATTAATTAGGTTGCATAGTTTTACGATAGCTTTTCTGGGGAGTTGTTTTATGACTACTCCGTTAATAAGATCATACCCTGGGGCTATTTTCGAATTAATATTTTTGATTTCTGTTAATATTTCTTTTGGTGATGTAAGCTTAATATGGTCCTCGATTTGATGGGGTTCTTTTAAATGAAAGTGTTCTTCTGGTGCTTCGTGGGGCTGAAATGTTTTTTCTAAATGACTTGCAAAAATATCTGCTTTTTCTTCGTTACTCCTTGCCCACTGGTTGTTAAGATTTTCGTATGGGTGGAATTTGGATAATTTGTCTTTTAAATCCTTTGGTTGCTTTCTAAAGGGAATAGTCGGTATTTTTATCATCTGTAAGTTCATTAAGAAAATGGTTAATAGATTCATTTTTTATTACTAGAATTTCTTGCCTAATGCGCTGCGTCATGTTGTTGAGACTTGTTTTGTCCCGAGGATCACGGCTTTCCTGCCACTTTCTTCTTAGTTTCCTTTTTTCCAATATAAGGTCTCTAATTTCCTTTGGATAGTTTTTTCCCTTAAAAATTCTCTTTGGTTTTGGACTGTTTTTCCAATCTGCTTGTTGAATATTTGTAACAAAATATTCAACTTCTTTATCGATTTGTTCTGGCGTTTGCAATGGTACTGATAGGTTTATTTTTTCTGACAGACTTTGTTTAAAACTAATCCAGTCAGTCAGTTTATTAACTAGTGAGATATTTGCTTTTTTCTTTATTATGTTTTTACTAAGAGTTAGAATAATAGGTGAATGATCTGAGTGTAAATCAAAACTTTCTTCTATATCTACAAAACTTAAAGATATATTTTTTACTATAAAAAAATCAATTAGATCTGGAATTTTTCCTGGATCTGTTGGATAGTATGTGGGCTTACCAGTTGATATCGGCTCACATTGATATTCACTAATAGCTTGCAAAAGTTCTTTTCCTTTAGAATTCGTCAGTCTAGATCCCCAGTAGGTATTTCTTGCATTAAAGTCAGTTATAAAACGGTTTCCTAATTTTCTGAGAAAATTAAGAGATTTTTCTACCGCTTATAGCAGGGTGATATGGCGCACCGGTTAAATGTTTTAGACCGCTGGCAGTTAAAAAATCTTGAAATTCCGATGAACAAAATGTTTTTGCATTATACGTAGTTACTTTTAACGGTAAACCATAGCGTGCAAAAAGGTCTCTGAAAATCTTAATTGTAGCTGTAGCTGTTAATTTATTAACCTCAAAGCACTCCAACCATTTTGAAGTAGCATCCTGAATAATCAAAAATTCGCTATTTGACAATGGTCCGAAAAAATCATGTAATCTACTCCAAACTTTTTTAGGCCACTTCCACAACGCTAAAGACGTTTTTGGAGGATTACTTGCATATATTGCACAAGAATTGCAATTTTTACAAACATTTTCTATTTGCAAGTCCATTTTAGGCCACCATACATAAGAACGCACAAAATTTTTTGTTTTAACGCGTCCCATGTGTGTACCGTGCAATCCTTTTAAAATGTAATTATGAAATTTCTTAGGTATAATTACTCTGTAACCCCATAACAAACAATTTTGTTCAATACTTATTTCATTTTTTCGAACAAAAAATGGTTTTTTTTTCTGGTCAACCATGTTCACAAAAAGCAAAAT
Organism: Aspidapion aeneum; assembly: GCA_963576565.1. Classification (NCBI taxonomy): domain Eukaryota; kingdom Metazoa; phylum Arthropoda; class Insecta; order Coleoptera; family Brentidae; genus Aspidapion; species Aspidapion aeneum. The sequence goes on from OY755044.1 coordinate 48,387,218, forward strand.
TTTGCTTAAAATCGGATCAACCGCTGTTTCTCGTTTAATTTGCTGAAAGTTAACAGGTAATTGTGATTCCTGATAAAAAATCATTTAAATATGAAAAATCATTTAAATATGAAAAATTCGTAATTGGATCTTTAGAGGTTTTCAATGGCAATCTAGATAAAAAATCTGCAACATTTTTCTCTGATGCAACATATTTAATATCGTAGCTAAAAGCAGATAAAATATGTCTGTTTGCCACAAAAACTGGTAAACTTTTGTGACTACCAAAAATCGTTAAAAGTGGTTTATGATCACTAAATAAGAGAAAATGTTGATTGTGCAGGTATTGGTAAAAATTTTTTACCCCAAAAATTATTGCCAATGCCTCTTTTTCTATCTGTGAATAAGATAATTCTGCATTATTTAACAAACGTGAGGCAAATGCAATTGGTTTTTCTGACTTTTCGTCATCAAAAATATGACTTAAAGTTGCACCAATCGCAAACTGTGAAGCATCTACATCTAATTTAATTTTTTTAGACGGGTCAAAGTGCGTTAAAACCGAAGATGACAAAAGCATATTTTTAGCCTTTTCGAAACTCTCACTACATTGAGAATTCCAATGCCATTCTACATTCTTTTTGAGTAAACTATACAAAGGTTTTAATATTTCAGAGGCATTTTTAATGAACTTGCAATAAAAATTTACAGCCCCCAAAAACGACTTTAGCTCTGTAACATTTTTGGGAATAGGGACTTGCCTTATCGCAGCTACCCTTTCGTTTGAAGTATGCAATCCCTCTTACCCAATTCGATGTCCCAAATAGTCAACTGAAGATTTGAGTAAAAAACATTTTTCCACCAAAATCTGATAATCCCTTGAAAACTGCTTCTAAACGACTTAAATGTTCAAGGTCATCCTTTCCCGTGACCAAAATGTCGCCCAAAAAACAAACTATCCCCTCCATTTTACTTAGCATTTGTTCCATAATATTTCGGAAAATAGCTGGACAGCTAGTAATGCCGTAAGGTAACCTGGAATAAGAAAATAGACCTTTATGCGTGCTGATGGTTACTAATTTTATAGATTCATCCGTAAGTAAAATTTGCTGATATGCCTCAGAAAGATCTATCTTGGAAAATTTTTCGCCACCTTGCAGTTGAGAAAAAAGGTACTCTATACGCGGTAAAGGAAAATGTTGAACTTGCAACACCGGATTTAATGTAATTTTAAAATCATCGCATATTCTTACAGCTCCTGATTGTTTCAATACAGGCACAATAGGAGTGGTCCACTCCGAAAACTCAACTGGCACCAACACTTTATTTTTAACTAGACGCTCCAATTCATCCTCAATTTTAGGTTTTAAAGCAAAAGGTACAGGCCTTGGTTTAAAAAATTTCGGAGTAGTCCCCTCTTTTATACTTAAATCTATTTTAACTTTGTTAAAAGTGCCCATTTGCCCATCAAAAATATCTTTATATTTTTATTAGGTTTGACACTTGCAGAGGTTCCACTTTATTTTTATCTGTGCCACTAGAGGCGTATTGAATTTTAGATATGCCCAAATTTAACATATTTAATCCATTTCGACCTATAAGAGGTGGTCCTCCATTTTTTATTACGTAAATTTTTAAAATATAAGATTTTTTTTCAAAAATTACATTTAATTTAACGTAACCCAATGGTTCAAAACTATGACCTATGTAATCCCTTAATTCTAAATAATTTTTTTGTAAATAAACATTTTCAAAATGTTTTAAATATAATTTTTCAGATATTGCTGAATGTGCGAACCCTGAATCTGCCTCAAACCCAATGGGAATATTTTCTACTAATAAATTTATAAAAGTAGGTTTAATATTACCACTTTGATCAAAAATATCACCTAAAGAGCAATCTCTTAGGTTAAAAATAGAGCCTTCTGATAAATTTCCTTTAATAGCCTTTTACTCAAAAAGTACTTACTTTTAAGAAAATCTGGAAAACTGAAGTATAAAGCTCATTGAAAGACCTATCGAACGAGGTACCTGCGAGCTATCTAGGTACTACAGTTGCAAAGATACGTAGTAGTATTCTGAATTCTTGCACATTTTATTCAAAAGAAATACACCAAAATTTTTAACTTAACAATTTTCTTAGAAACCATGGTTTTTGTGAAAAAAAGGATAATATACTTTTTTGTAGACAATAAAATTTACATTTTAACTGTGTATCACTTAGTAGGAATAGCTTTATTTCTAGCGGCCCAGTGGCATCCATATATGTGGGTGATTTACATAAATCGTCGAAAATTTACTGAGTTTTTAGGTTTTTATCCCATTTGTTTAAAAATAAAGTTCTTTAGGAAAAAAGTTTTACACGCCTTAATTAGACGATAATGTATAACAAGATTTGCTAAAAATTATGTCTAACATTTAAATGCTGTCCCTTAAATGCGATCAGTTTCAAAAATCACAAAAAAAATTATTTATTTTTTGCAATTATTGCAAAAACTATGCTTTCTAGAAAATTACTTTTAGAATACTTTATTAAGAAAACTAAATTTCCTTTTCAACAATGTATAATTTAGTAGAATCAAATTTATAACTAAAGGCACAGTGACGTCCTTAAATGGGGGTTATATATAGAAATCAACAAAAATCTATTTTAATGAAAAGTTTTTCTGAATTTTTAAAAACATGAAGCTTCTTGAGAAAAAAACAGTTTATGCTATGTTATAGATAATAAAGTTTTGTTTTAAATGATGTATAACAACCTTATGTCATCGTTACAAATAACATTTCAGTGGCTTTTTTATAGAAAAAGTGACTTTTAAAAATTACGAAAAAATATTTTTTATTAAAGGTTTTTTTAAATTTTCTGAAAACCCAAGATCTTTATGAAAAACTTAAATGACAGTTTTTTAAGAGAATAAAATTTGCTTTCCAACGATGTATAACTTCCTAGAATTTAGTTTACTCCTAACGCTACAGTGCCGTCCATAAATAGGGGTGATTTACAGAAATCGTTAAAAATCTGTTTTATTCATAAGTTCTCAATCAATTTTCTTTAAAATAAAGTAATTTGTGCAAAAACGGTTTATGCTAGGTAATAGGCAATCAAATTTTCTTTTCAACGATGTACAACATAATTAAGTAAAGTTAATTTGTTAAATAAAAACTTATAATTAAACTAGGTTTTTTAAGATTTCGGCAAATAACCTCCATTTAAGGAAGTCACTGTATCGTTTGCTGTAAGTTCAAGCTTACTATATTGTACATCGTTGCAATTAAAATTTTATTCTCTTGATAATATTTTTAATAATTTTTTCTCCTAAAATGCTTAGTTTTTACGAAAATTGCAAAAAACATTTAATAAAAATGATTTTTTAAGAAGATTCCCAGTTTTGCGGACGCGACTGGAGCTTGACCCACAATACATACCGCGCTGAATATTATATGGTTTAATTGGGAAATTTTATTTTCTACAAAAAAGTAAATTACTCTTTTTTTTCAAAAAGGTTTTTTTTTAATTGGTTGAACTTAAAAATTTATTTTAAATTAGACCTGCTAGAAATTAGCATAATGTGAATTCCTAAGGGTCCGTATCTTTGCAAGGGCAGTACTTAGTATATATTAATTAATATCTTTTATAATATCAGGTCAAATGTAACGAATCAAGCATCAGTTTACTTAGAAAACCTTACTCTTATAGAAAAAAATCATACCAGAATTGTTTGGTTGCCATATTTGTATTAATCCGCGATTAAACTCTGATTTTGTTCAAATTTGCAAACTACCTCCCAACTTTGGCGTGACGCCGTAAAGCAAAAACTATTGGTCGGAGCGAAAAAATGCATAAAACCAAAGTTGTGCGCAATTTTGTTCTCTACATATTTTATTTGAACTTTTTTCTATATCACCTACTCCAACGGTGTTATTTTTCTCCAAGCGCCGCTATGCAGGGTTTAAATCCCCCCTCCCCTCAAGCGGCAACCTCCCGAGGCCGCAAACTTAAATGTACTATCAGGGGACCTATGTCTACCATCCCACCAAATTTCATTTATGTTCGACCTTTTGCAGACAGAACCTCATATTTTGTACCCAACGCTTGGCCTACTTGTCCGATTTTGTGTCGAGAGGAAGTTCTGCTTTTTATGCCTTTTGCTTTTGCTCGTCATTATACAAGAGTCTTATGCTTCCTTTATAAACGCATCTCGCGTCCGCACTTGGAAGTTCGCGAGTGCTACAAATACTGTTTTGTTTATATCTGAACTGCCGAGTCGAACTGCGTTTATAAATCCCCATTGTTTAAAACCACAAAAAATCGGCTTTGTAGCCAAACTTTTCAAAAATAGCTTACAGTCGCACAAGAAAAAACTACTTTTTTGTTTTAGGAAATCCTGGAGTAGTTTCATTTTACAGCACTTTTAGTAAGAAACTTCACGATGAACTAGGTATTTCGGTTTGGATAGTGGGCCACGCTGGACACAATATGCCTGAAGATACCATTTATAAGTTTCCCCGATTAAAAGATAACCCGCATTTGTATAATTTGAGAGGACAATGCGAACATAAGGTAAGACTGGACTAATATATATGTTATACTTTAAAGGGTACTTTTAACTTTTTTAAAAACTTTATTTTAATTAAATACAATATAGGACTTAAACGTTATAATTGAACGTGTACTTAAGAATGATTCTAAAGAGAATGACTTAACATTACAATAATTTTAGTTGATATAAAGAAACAGTGCTGATTAAGCAATGGAATAATTCCTTAATATTCTAGATTTAAACTTCTTAGAACTAAAGTGCAATAGGGTGTTTGACAGTAGTAAAAAATAAATATATATTTATTTTTAGATATCTCTTTAGGTCTGGGTAATGCTAAAAACAAACTTTTTTGTTTAATTTTTTCTCAAATTCATAGTTCTTTTAATTAAATAAATTCATCGAATTAAAACAATTAGCCACGTGATTCAAAACAGGTGGTCTACCAATCAGCTGCGAGTGACGTCACAAAACAGTAAACGCCTCGAACGAACCTATTTTCTGTGTTGTTTTCTTATGGACGGTAATGTTTGCTTTGGTTTAAAGTGCGAATTATCGTCCTAAATTAGATTTTATTTTGTGTTTTGCTTATAAAAAATATTTTCAATGGAAAACGGATTCTCCAAAGCCGATAGCTCCAACTTGCCAATGCTTTATTTCTTTATGGTGGCAGGCTTCTTTGCCAACAACAGTGATTTTTCTTCTGCGGAATTTAGAAACGTTAAAATGTTGATGTAAGTATTCGATAAGTTGTTTTGTATATAACTGAAAGTTCTTTTATGATATTCTTCGCCTACTTTTACTCATTTAGATTTTGTGGTTAGGTTATATGTTTTGCTTTTTTGTTTAATATACCACTTACAATAGGGCTGTCTAACAAAACATATGATCAAATCCAAGATGTCTTCCATAGGACAAACAAACCGATTTCCCATAAGCCGTAATGTTAACAAAAACGTAAATTTTACAAAAACGACAAGAGCTTTAGTCTAAAAAATTAATCAGTTTTAAGAACGGATCCTTTGTGCATATGACAAAAATGCGTTTTTCTTAAAAATATTAAACTAAACTGAGAAAATCTGAAATAAAAGGGACCATGTTTTCTTCAAAAAAGTAGGTTATGTTTTTGTTTATTTTGTTTTTTTTTAAACTTTTTTTCTAGTTTTTTCACTTATTTTGAATTATTACATGGGCGCACCAAGGGGGCGGGGGGGCTAGGGGCCCGGACCCCCCCAAACCACATAGTTTTTTAGATATTTTCCATATATTTCATGAATAAACAGAAAAAATAGCATAAAGTACATCATAAGACCTCTGGGGGCCCCCCAAAGGTTTTTGAAGTTTTTTGACCAATGAATCAATGAACTATCAGCCCAAGGTAGGGGAAAGTAGTTCTATTCAAAGAGCTCACTTCAAGGCTTACTTAACAAAGACGAAATTGAAATAGACTAAACTTTTCTCACCAGATTCAGGTTTTCTATTAGGATCTTTTGTTGTACTTGACTAAACCTTTTGCTAAGTAATAGGCCTTCTATAGCGTTAAACTGTGAAAAATATTTCACTATGATTTTTAGGTTTAGACAAAGTTTAATTGTTTTAACCCTCCAGTAGTGACATGAAAAAGAGGCACAACTTATAGGTAGGTCAGTCCAACAGATCAATATGCACATATGAGTTCCAACCGAGGTTGGTCAAGCAAACTTCTAATAAGTACTTTACAAAATATGTTTATTTAAAAAAATATAAGTAACCATTATATAAAAAAAAACTTGCAAAATTAAAATACAGTTTTTCCTTGTCATTGGCCGCACACACCATACATCACCATATGATTTTCCATGAACTATAATACATAGGGCTTAAGTACGGTCAAACCTAAGGTTCATCAGCTCACAACAGTAAGTACTGTTCAAATTTTACAACAGTACAATATTCGCTGTTGTATTACTACTGTTACTATTACTTTTAGTACTGTTTTTTTGTAACAATATTTGCTCAATTATGTATCTAAAAGTTGATGCAAATAAATATATACTCTACTCTACAATTGGGCGTAACAGCATATGACCCATTAGGAGTATTAGAACCCAAGTTTTTTTGAGAGAAATTGAAAAAAATATCTGAGAGAACTTATTTTTTTTCTTGTGGTCATCAAAGTCAACAAAGATTACTTTTTTTCCATCTACTATTAATGATGCCATAAAAAATTTTTTTTGGTAATAAGCTCAGAACAGTACCGTAGAAATTTCACAACAGGACTTGTAGTAGGTCCAGTCAGATACTATACAAATTTTACGGTGTACAAGTTTTAGGTGTCAAAAAGCATGGAAATAAAGGAAAATTTGCACCAAAATAGTTTAAGATAAAAAGAGGTTTGAGTTAGGGAGATTGTCAAATTCACCAGTTTATTCTAAACTGTTTTGAGGCCTGTAAAATAAATATTTATTAAAGAAAAAGAAACTTTGATGATACAGGACTTCACTCGACACTATACAGGATGCTACACTACCAAAAGTTTATTTAAGAGTTCTGTAGGATGGTGTACAAATTTGGTTCAGCTCATTATTCACACTTTAACCTCATATTGTTTTCCTTTTCTTTCTTCTCTGGACCCTTTTTTCAACCATCATTTTTAAAATTTTTCAACCGTTTTGAAACAATAATCCATTCAGGAGAGACCCAGTCATGATCATTCCAGTTTTGAAAGTTGCTTGCCTAGAATAGTAAAAAAATCATAGTAAAATATTTCTTACAGTTTAACACAATTCTATGTTACACTTCTGCAAAAGGTCCACTCAAGCACAAAAAAAGATCCCAATAGAAAATGTTGCCAAAATGGCAGTTACACATTTATCCAAAACAAACCTGACAAAAAACTTTCGAATATTTCAATTTATCCTCTGTTAAGTCAGGTAATAGAGCACTTATCCACTTTTTTTTCCCTTCTTTGAGCTGATACCTAGTTCATTTAAATCAAGATGATTTTTTAAGGTCAAAATACTTGGCATTCCATCAAAACTAACATTATCAGCTCTCCCCAGCTGCCACAATTCATAACAGCACAGAAACTAATAATAATGATTCAAACTGAGTAAAAAACTGGAAAAAAAGTAAAAAAAAACAAAAGTAAATAAAAACATAACCTGACTTTTGAACAAAACATGGTCCCTTTTATTTGAGATTTACTGGCTTCAATTGATTTTTTTTTAAGAAAAACGCATTTTTCCCATGTGTACAAAGGTTCAGTACTTAAAACAGCATCTTTTTTGTAAGTTAGATCGTTTCACTTTTTTTAAAAATTACGTTTTTGTTAACATTGCGGCTTATGGGAAAACGCTTTGTTTGTCCTATGGCGACCATTTTGGATCGAAAAACAGCTGATCGTGACAGTTCGTTAGACAAGCTAATAGATTCAATTAAATACCCAATCATTATTATTTTAAGCATTAAGAAACAATCAAAAATTGCAGGACAGGGAGGCAAAAAGTATACAACGACCAGCAATACTTAAAGTACTGCATAGGTTACACTGTATAGTCCTGCGTAGGTACTGCCTAGTCCTGCCTATGCACTGTCTAATCTTGCATATGCACTGCTCAGTCCTACATTTAGCCTGCATGTGCACTGCCTAGTCCTGCATTTAGAGGTTCTCCCTAGTCCTGCCTAATAACTGCCTAGCACCGCCTAAAAATTTGTACACCTTTCTGCCTATTATAGTTGTTCACTCCTTGTAATAAACATAACCTCAAAAATTTCATCGTCATTTACGAAATAGTTATATATATATATATATATATATATATATATATATATATATATATTATAGACAACGTGAGAAAAATTAGAAACAATTTAGTTATACTCACATCAATGTGATCTTCACAAATGTAAAGTAAAGATGTATTAGATAAGGCCCTTGGGTCTCTTCGAGCAAGTTCTAGCCACTTTTTCTGTTCTTTTACTGCTGTAGGCACATGAATAAATAGTTTTTCAGGTGTTGTTATTATTCGAACACTGAGGCACTACACACCATTTATAGGACATTTTTTTACATAAAAAACAGTAAAAACACAGACCAAAAACAAATAAGCACTTGAATGCCGTGTTTCTGTCCGCGAGTTTACTGCGCTGTGATGTCATTGCAACGCCATGCTAGAAATGAGCGTTTTAGCGGCAAATTCAAATCGGAAATTTGAAAACTTGACTTTAAATGTAGTCATGATAAAATATACTATTTTAATAATTTTGCGTAGCAAATTAGGGACCTATGTATCATTCTAAACACTTTTCTAAAATTTGTCAAATACCCTATTCGACAGGAATGCACGTGTTGTTTATTCCATGAGAGACGCAAGTCAGCAGAATAAGCTTCTTATCTGGAAGGTTCTCGGGTTTCATAGAAGGTGAAACGGGCCGAGTGTGTAATAGCTTCTTCGCTAAGGAGCTATGGAGCTATCACTCAATCGGACACCTACTGTAAACAATAGGGAGCGCGAGAACAACAGAGCGTAATTTCAGCTGATGCAGTGAGGTGGGGGAACGACCCTTAATGGGTATGAAAAGGAGAGAAAAGGAGCTAAAAGAGTTATTTTTAAAAAAAATGACTTACCTCGATGGTGTTTTCTTCAAAAGGAAGGGTACCATGGAAACGGAGTAATCCGATGATGATGTCTTCTTTCGGCGTTGTTAACTCTTTTTTAGTTTTTATAGGGTTTATGACACTAATATATCTTGAATGCACTGTTATGTGAATTTGAATTTTTGTTTAATTATGTTTAGTTTAACACTAATTAATTCGGCAAGGGCCGTAGATTGATGCCACAGGGCGGCTATGATCAACCCTTTTTCAGTATGCGTTTGGCAGGGACAAGCGATTAAAGCACACTATCTTATAATTTTTCGTTGTTTTCCTTTCTCGCTTCTTGACTCCACGTATAGGTACACTCGTATTTTTAAATGGGTCAGTTTAAAGGAAATAGGAAAACGGAATATCAGGTGTGATAAACAATTACACATCGAGATTGGTGTGTATTGGAATGGCTCCAGTTTCAATTTTAATATTTTAAAATCAAATAAGCAAAAAACATATCTGGTTTTCTTATCCCAAGGTACCGAGTGTTATTTATTTTTAACACCGGGTTGAAATCAAATTTCAAAAAATAAATAAATTTAAAAAAAAATGTTTTGTAGTTCAAAAACTTAACTAAGCGCGTGGAAACGAACCAGAAGGTTCTGGTTTCTTCTAAGTGTAGGCAGGATATTTTCATATAACATATATTTCGTAGTTTTCAATAAACTTTAACAATGTTCATTTCGAGAGGTTGCGCCTGATTACTATCATCTCTTAAAAGAGCGTTGTCAATACGAATTTAAGTTGTACGTTACGGCTGCTAAATACCGATGACATCATCAGCAGCGCTAGAACTCGGGAGCTGGGAGTCGATTTTTCGCTTAGAGGCACAAAAGTGTCTATTTTTTTGTCTCCAACTTTGGTCTCGAATTCTGACTAGGTTCGCTCATGAGTTGAACCTGATTTTGTCGATAGGACGGATAATTTTTCTGAACAATTTCATATGTTTTTTTCCATTTCTCAAATTTGTAATCTTAAAACATTTAAAATTATTTACTTCAACCAAGACCTAAGAGAGATTGTTGTTGACCTAAAAGTTTTTTTTTTCGGAAATTTTTGATATTAATCATAAAATTAAAATACAGAGTCGTAACCGATGCTCCAAACATAAGGGGTGGTGGGAAAGTCAAAATATAAATCTTTTTACAACCCTTTTATTTTGAAGTAACCTGATGTCAAAATTTAAAAACAAATCGTTTTTATTTCAAATGTTCTAATGAAGTTAAAATTATTTTTATAAAAAAAACTGAAGTTTTGGTCCTAAAATCTATTTTTTTGTAAACAAATAAAAAATGTTATTAAATCAACTTTAATGCAAATCAAAAATGTTAGCAGGAATTATCAAACATTTTGAAAAAAAAAAATCATTTTTTATTTATATATATACAGTGCTCGACGTCGAACGTTTAGCCTTTCTAAAACGCGTATAAAAAAGGATGAACTTATGGAAAGCAAGAAGTCAGTAAGGGACCAAAGACGCGCGTATTCAGGAGCGTTTGCCGCTGTGACTCAAAATTCATTAATAGTTTTTTAATTCTAAACAGTGTAATGATTTTTTGAAACCTTTCAAAAAAACCTTACCGGGCTTCCGTAAAGTTGTTTCAAGTACGTCCACCGGGGTCGGAAATCTGTGAGTAAACCCACTGTCAGTTTGTTTGACGTAGAACGTAGGGTTTTTTAAAATGGCCATGATGTGACAAAAAATCATTATCTAGAACGGAAATTTCCATAAATCTAATTTCAACCAATAATAAATTGTGAAGAAGTACTCCATAACTTTCTGTAGAGGTTCCAAGGAATGAAAAAGAAAATCTCTGTCTTCCTCTACTAATTTTATTTAATTAAATTAGTAGAGGAAGACAGAGATTTTCTTTTTCATTTTTTCAAGAGTAGGGTAACGTCGCCGCGATGTCTGTCTAAAATTTTGAGGGAACGTTCTTTTACATTCTGATTTCGTGACAAACACATCGTGCCCAAATTACATCTAAGGGTGAGTGATTTTGATTTATGTATATTAGGACATCTTTCTGATTAATCCATGTTAATAGTGAATCAGGCGGGCGAGCAAAAAAAAAAATAAAATTATAGTCAACATTTTCTAAATTTTTATCCAAACCTTGAGTTTTTTTGGAGATGGGAAGAGAGTCAGGGGGGAATCTCTCTGGGGTTGTCTTATTAAATTTAGGGGTATCTTACGGGTTATTTTTTTGCGAAATTCTTAGTAAAGGCATAAGAAAGGGGACCAACTAACCATAAAAATCGAGAAAGGTTAGTTTTTTGTCTTTTACCGCTATTAATATTGGGTCAATTATGAAAGAAAAATTAATTAGGAGGGGTTTAAGAATTTTCAAGCAGAAAAAAACTGATTTTAAATGAATAAGCGTCTGGAGGATCGCTGGGTTTTGAAGGCAGGAAGAAAGACTATAATTTTTGAGCTTGCTAGCCAGTTTTCCTTGTCACTATTTTTAATATAACAACCGGTTTGTACTAATCTAGGGAAATATTAATTTTGGCCTGAATTTTTATGATAATAACCTATAAAATTCGATCTTAGGTTATGTTCCATAAATTAGAACTCATTTTTTTGGAAGGGATCTTGCTTATCACAATGAATTTTTATTGATTTAGAGAAATAATAATTTTGGCCTGAATTTTTATGATAATAACCTATAAAAATCGATCTTAGGTTATGTTACAGAAATTAAAACTCATTTTTTTTGGAAGGGATCTTGCTTATCACAATGAGTTTTTATTGATTTAGAGAAATATTGGTTTTGGCCTGAATTTTTATGATAATAACCTATAAAAATCGATCTTAGGTTATGTTACATACATTAGAACTCATTTTTTTGGAAGGGATCTTGCTTATCACAATGAATTTTTATTGATTTAGAGAAATATTGGTTTTGGCCTGAATTTTTATGATAATAACCTATAAAAAATCGATCTTAGGTTATGTTACATAAATTAGAACTCATTTTTTTGGAAGGGATCTTGCTTATCACAATGAGTTTTTATTGATTTAGAGAAATATTGGTTTTGGCCTGAATTTTTATGATAATAACCTATAAAAATCGATCTTAGGTTATGTTACATAAATTAGAACTCATTTTTTTGGAAGGGATCTTGCTTGTCACAATGAGTTTTTATTGATTTAGAGAAATATTGGTTTTGGCCTGAATTTTTATGATAATAACCTATAAAAATCGATCTTAGGTTATGTTACATAAATTATAACTCATTTTTGGGAAGGGATCTGACTTATCACAGTGAATTTTTATCGATTTAGAGAAATATTGATTTTGGCCTGAATTTTTATGATCGTAATCTCTAAAAACTTGATATTGGGTTATGTTGCATTAATTTTAACTTAAATTTCTAAAGAATGTTGTTTTTTAAAGGTATGGTATTAAATTTTATCTCACCTAGAAACTTAGTACTAGGGAAGTATACATAAAAGCATTAAAAAAAAGTAGCGGAGAGTACTTTGAGTGCACATAGGGTAGGTTATTTGATCTCGCTTTGTTCTTGAGGATTGGGATAATGAAAATTATTTTATTGTAAATTCTTGATTTTGGGAAAATTTATCTTAATAAAGGGGGGGGGGGTAATATTTTCTCGAGACGAGGGTTGATATGTGAATTTTTTCTATGCATCACCATATCTGAGGGCCTTTTTCTTTCTGAAAACTTAGGCACTCACTGCAGGGCAAGAATACTTCTATACTATAACAATGCCAAATTGAGACCTCTGCAAAACTTTCATACCTTACCACTACCATCATTTCCACAAGAGTATGAACTACTGCTCATCATCATTTTCCTATTCTCTGCGAACAAGCTGGGACTGAATCTTTGATACAACAAGACATCACCGGTACCACAAGGGGAACACAAAAATGTTGGATACGACATGCAACTTAGCTGGATTTGAAGCTCCTCAACGAACTTAAGATAAGTACCTAGTTGTTGAAACCGATTTTTGGGGTTATGAAAAGATTTTAGCCAGTTTTTCTGATCAAAACACCGATGTAGAGGAATTAGGAGTTATCTAAGAGTGTATAATTTTTTTGCCACAGTGGATTGGGTTAGGTTCCAGTAGTACCTATTTTTGTATGTTTTTTTACTGTCAAGTGAGGCGATTTACGGTAGGCCATGGTTTTTATATTTTTGAGTAAATTTTGTTGGGCTAGAGAGCCTCTTATATTTTATTTGCCTTATAGCGGACAGTCTGGTACGGAACACAACCAAAGGAAATTTTTGTACCGTATGTATAATATGATCATATGTATTTTGTGATTTTGTTATTTATTAATTTTAGCATATTTAGTTAAAGCGCTAAGCGTTGTATATATATTTTATTGCCTGAAATTTGAATTTGATGGCAAAAGCTTGTGTAACAAAAGTTCCTATAAATCTAGTATAAAAGAAAGTAAAACAAATTTAGTTAAGCCAAATCAGTATTTATTAAGATAAACTCTTATTTTGCCATAAGTTGGTACAAGGCAAACTCACATTTGGTTATAGGTCTATAAAAAAAAAGGATCACAGATTTATATTATTTATTTATTACTAATAAAAAGTTGTATTTCAGTATAAATTGGTGCTCTTGGTTTCTATCATTTTTTATCAATTTGGAACTTGAGGGTTGAGCGAGGGACCTTGGACTAGGTTGAGTGTCCCAAAATATCTCCTATTTATCATATTAATTTATTCATTTTTTTCTTTAAGTAAATATTAGGTTTTTACCCTAAGAAGTTAAAGTGGGATACTCTGACATTGACACCTGCCAAGGGTTGAGGTCACTCACCTTCCTCAAAAATTTTTTAAATTAATTTCTTTTTGATAGTATCAAAATGTTTCCTCACATTTTTTCTTAAATTTTCTTTTACTTCACTTCAACATTTTATTTTGGAAAGAATTAAGAAACATTTTTTCTCTTAAATAGTTTTTTAATAATTTTTAAAAAGAACTTTAATTTAAAAAAAAAAAATCCAATGCTTTGCATTGGTGGCGCCCTCCTTAGCTGGTTATTACGAAGAGAAAATATTTAGTGTTCAAGTGAACCTACGCTCTATGCTCTCCTACGAACCAAAAGAGTTAACGGGCGGGAAGTAGTAAAACAGAGAGGAATATTACGAGAGAGTAGAAAAGATAATTTTCTCACTCTCAACCCACTTAACTATCTTTTTATACTACAAATTTGACGTCGTAACGTGGGAGCCAGTTTTTTTGGCTAAATAAACATATTTTGGTTTTATAAATATTTTTTAATTTTATAGTTGTTGTAACTTCAAATGTTGCGAGGTTCAACACCCGTAGTTGAATAGTAGTTCTCGTTGGGCATAACCAGCAATTTTTTAAAATTTTTAAATTTAATGTTTTGATAAAGATAACAAATCTATTTTAATAATACCACACCAAGAACACCAAACCTTAGATTACCAATACCGATATTTTAATTTTTAAAACCCATTTTAGCTTTTCAGCGTAAAGAATGGAAGCCACAGAATCCTCATTCAGCGTCCTCTACCTCGACGAAGAGGAAGTCAATCATGACCTCCGCGTCAGATCTGTTCCAGTGGAAGGCAGCTTAGAAAAACGTCGGTCAGACCTTCGCTCCTACCTCTACTCCGAAAGCGAGAGATCTATAGTCTACCCACCTGTACAATTAGATTGGCAGGAAGAATATAATATATGTAAGGGTAAGATTTCAAAAGTTGAGACCACTATTTCCTGTTGATCTTTTGTAATATTTGGACCAATTTTTAAACAAATTAAGTCAAAATTAGGTCATGTCAGAAACAGAGTTTCTCTTTTTCCTTCAGAATTATCAGAACAAAAGAGCGAACTTGAAATGCAAATACTTCGCATTAATAATTTAATTTCTCAAAAAACACAGGCCTGTCCTATCGTAGTGTCCTTTGATGAATTTAGAGCGAAACAAAACGGACATAGTAGTAGCTCAAAGAGGGTATCTTTTGCGGATTCGGCCAATAATATTATAGACGTAGACCAGTCATTTGAATCTCAAAATAGTCACACCTCAGTTCAGAATATTTCACCAAACCTTGACACAAGCCATCCACCTTCGGAAGTGCCAACTAATCAAATTATCTCCTTAAATAGCAATCAATGTGACCAAATTGGTACTGTCACAAATCAAAATATAAGTTTAAATCAGGCTAGCAGATCAGTTCATGGGTCCAATCAGCCAAACTTGTTGTCAGAACTCTCAACCACTAACATCGCCAATTTACCTAGGAATATACTGAACTCTGGTCAGAACTTGCAAAATTCCCAGTCAAATTTTTGCCTGAGTCAAAATCAGACACCTGTGCAAAACTCTGTTCTTCAAACCACAAATTTTAACCAAAGAAATTTAAATTTTCAAACCGCGAACACGGAGTTAAATAGTTCTATTCTGGGACAAAACGGTCGAGGTCAAATCAGTTCAGGTGCTTGTCATAATTCAAATCAAGTTTTTGTGACCCCAACTTTTGGAAATAATAGTCATGATATCGATCAGTGGGTACCGTGGACGTCCTTAACAAATATTGCCTTTAATAGTCAAAACAACAGAGAACAATCCCTACCAAATAATATCTTAAACTATCAAAACTTAAATCAACCTCTTCTAGCCAAAATTTCGGTAATAATTTACCAAATTCTCAAAATATAAATCCACATCTTCAAACCGTTACTGCTGTAAATGGCCAAAATCTAAACCAAACTTTTACTGTGCCGCCATTAATAAATAATAATATACAATACCCAAATAATAATTAATTTATGCCTCCACAATCCCAAACTATAAATAGCCAAAGTTTTCAGACCCAAAATCAACCATTGGTAGCACAACCTTATTTAAACAATAATGTAAATGTGCAGAACTCAAGTCAGCAACCCTTAATTAATATGGTCCCAAATAATCAATTTTCACAGGGTCATCACCTAAGGGATAGTATTGGAAGTTGTCAGAATTTAAATCAACCCCATTCCTTTGGGCCCTCGCAAAGTTTAATTCAGCAACACTATATAAATAATGTTTCAACCAATCCAAATATTGTTCAACCATTGACCAGACCACTTGTTTTTGGTGATTATTCTAATTCTCAAAATTCTGGCTGCTCCTTGATACAACCACAACCCCTAACTAACAGCACCCTTGACGGTCAGCATTTAAATCAGCCCTTGCAAATGCAACTCAATACCAATGGTAATTTTGCCTTAGGTTCAGGTCAACCAGTTCCACCCCCAATTAATTCAAACCAGTTCTTGTCATCAGGTTTTGGAAATTTTAACCCCTGTGGTCAGTCTTCTAACCTAAATAATTTTCAGCAACTCTATAGGTAACTTCGGAATTCAAAATCAAATACCTTCAGCTAGATAAAATTTTTCTCAGCAAAAATCCCAAACATTTAACAACTTCTCTAATGGGTAAAGAACTTTTGATATGTCACTCTTAACAAAGTAAAATCATATTCAGAGATCAAAATTAAAATTTGATGGGAGTCCAGAAAATCTATTGGATTTCCTAGAAAAAATAGATGATTTTGCTTTGTCTTATAACTTAGATAAAAATCACTTACTTAATTTTGCTCATGAATTTTTTGAAGAAAGTATTATTCGTTGGTTTAAAGAAGAAAGAGGAAATATTCACACTTGGGAGGACTTAGTTTTTCACTTAAAAATGACCTTTTTACCTTTTTATCATGAGATTGAGCACATGAATTCGATTAAAGCTAAAAAGCAAGGTCCAAACGAACGACCCTCCCTTTATATTGCAGACATGTTGAGCCGTTGACCTAACTCTATTGCGGAATTAAAGTACGCATGTAGAGTTCTTGAAGATACAGAATACCGTACAAATTGTTTTCAGAATATGAGTACGAGCTCAGCTTCCCATAACGGACATAACTCCTTTAGGAAGCAAGTAAACGAAATCTCTGAAATTTTTTCAACGTGTAGCTCACCAAGCCTATCAAGTGCACTACCTCAATCAACGAAACTTTTATTGAAACTTCTCAAAGCAGTTGTCAAAATAATATGACACCTTTGCTAAATCCTAGTCAATCTTGTCAAAACCCTTGTTGTCTTAAAACCAGTGAACAACAAAACAACAATCCAACCACCTCTCAAAATCAACCAGAGATAAAGCAAACTGTTGAAAACTGTGCAGGGGGGTCAAATGCAGAAAATAGTGAGGTCTGCATTCTTAATGAAAAAAAAATGTTATAATTGTGGGACAAGTGGCAACTTTTTTCCCCAATGTCCTAAACCGAAGACTTTTTTTTGTTATGGCTATGGCCAAAAAGAAGTAAGGAAACCACAATGTGAAAATTGTAAAAAATTTATAAGAGAGCCAAAAAACTGAATCCTTACATTTCTGGGGCTGGTAGGAATGTGAGTAAACCGTTTAAATCCAACCATCAATTTTCAAGACGTTTTTCTTTGGGATTTTTTTGTCAAAATGATTTGAAAGCTTGTCAATTGGTAGGAAATTTTTTATATGAACAAAATAAATGGCATGAGTGGTTAAACATTGTTAAAAACTTTTATAATAAAGGGCAAGAGGTCTCACCGATTTTTGTGTTGAATCGGAATGACAACCGACCTTATGTTTCTGTCAAAATAGGGAACCATAGTGTTGCCGCTCTTTTAGATACAGGGTGTGTCAAAAGTGTCCTCGGTAGAGGAAAACTTCGCAAAATTTGACACATCGTGTTTCTCAGACAACAAAAACTGAACAATTTTTAGATTTCGAAACTAACTTTCGCTGGGCAAATAACTTAACCTGTCAATCGTTAAATAAGACACCTGTCAAAACGAATGACATTTGTCAGACTTCTAGTTTCAAAGCATCCAAAGCTATTCAAACCAAGGACTTTGAGGATCCTTTCCTAAGTTTATTTTTGACGAGTAACTCAACAAAAGGTAGTGTTGATGCATTGACACCTGTCAATGCCAATCAAACCTGTCAAAGTTCTGACAATAATTGTCAAAAATTGACTTACTCTAAAAATCAGCTCTTATCCTTCATGCCAAAGTTAAATAAAGATGATTTTAATAAAAACGCAAGCTTGAGAAAACTTTTTTAAAATTTTGACACCTGTCAAATTTTAAGGAATAATTTTTTAGAATGCAACTTCAGACCTCATGTTAGTTGTCAAGATGCAAATCACTTTTTAAATGGGAAACCTCGCGAGAACTTAGAATATTTTTCAGATGGTGATGAATTTTTTGATTGCTTGTAGTTAAACGAAATCATGGTAAAGGAACAGCACTGCCCTGCTTCTATTGTATCTGAAATCGAATTATCCGAAATTCAACGAGAACAATTGGATGATGTGGTTGAAAATTTTAATACCTTGTCATCGGATAAATTGGGCTGCACTGACTTGGTGGAACTTAAAATTGAACTCACTACTACTGAACCTTTTAGGAAGCGGCTATACCTTTTATCTCCTTATATGCAAAAACATTTATACGCCGAAATTGATAAATTACTTGAGTTAGGAGTCATTAGGGAATCGAGGAGTCCTTACTGCTCGAGCGTGCTTTTAGTTAAAAAGTCTTCGGGAGATCTGAGACTATGTTTAGATGCTCGCGATTTGAACCGGATTACAGTTAAGGATAGATACAGTCTGCCTAATTTAAATCGAATATTGGACAAGTTACGAAACGGTCATTATTAACTTCAATCGATCTTAAGCAAGCCTTCTGGCAGATTAAACGTAGTGAGAAGTCTTGTAAATATACCAGCTTTGCAGTTATCGGTAAAAGTACCTACGAATTTTGTAGGATGCCTTTTGGACTTTGCAATAGTGCACAAACTATGCAAAGACTAATGGATAACTTGTTCGACCCTTCGATTGAGGACAATATCTTCGTATATTTGGATGATTTGGTGGCCGTAAATGACAATTTTTCTTCCCATTTTCATTCTTATAAAAACCCTCCAACGAATTTTCGAAACTTTGAAAAGTGCAAATCTGACAGTTAATATTAAAAAATGTAACTTTTGTCGCCCCTGTATTGAGTTTTTGGGCTATATAGTCGATAAAAACGGGCTCCATTCAAACCCTGACAAAATCGCGGCCATAGTAATCCTAAACCAAAAACTGTCAAAGAAATAAAAAGATTTTTGAGCATGACAGGCTGGTATCGCCATTTTATCAAATGTTTTTCTGACTTGACAGCACCTTTGACAAATCTAACTAAAGGTAAACAAAAACGTCAGACGATTGTTTGGAGTCCTCAGGCTGACGAGGCGTTTGAAAAATTAAACAATGTCTAATTTCCACACCGGTCTTGACAAACCCAGATTTTATCGTACGCGTCACGCACTTTGAATAACGCAGAAAGAAATTATACCGTAACTGAAAGGGAGGCTATCGCTATTCTGTTCGCGGTACAGAAATTTCGTTGCTATATTGAAGGAACTAAATTTAAAATTATTTGTGACCATTACTCTTTGCTCTGGTTAAATCGCCTCCAAAATCCTGTTGGTAGGCTCGCCTAGGTCAATTTATTTGTCGCAATTTGATTATGAGATATTTTATCGTAAGGGCAAAGAAAATGTAGTCCCTGATGCACTCAGTAGGGCAATCAAGGTTTCAGTATTGGACGAAACTGGCGGTCAGAAAGATCAGTGGTATCAAAGAATGATGGATAATGTAGAAAACCAACCAGAAAATTATTCAGATTGGTTCGTAAAAGATAAGGTCCTTTACAAATATATCGAACCACCACATGACATTAATACTTATATTAAACCGTGGAAAATTGTAATCCCTAAATCTTAGAGGTACAGAATCTTGTCTGAAAATCAAGAGCACCCCTTGTCTTCTCATTTTTCAGTTAAACGAACTACTCTTAAAGTTCTGGAACAGTATTATTGGCCAGGAATGCGCGGTGAAATTAGAAAGTACGTTAGAAATTGTCAAACTTGTAATAAGCAAAAAGTCTCTAACTTAGCACGAATGGGTCTCACGGGTAAACCGCGTAAAGTTGAAAATGCTTTTCAAATGATAAGTGTAGACTTGATGGGTCCTTAACTAGAAAAAGAAATATGTATCTTTTGGTTGTAGTGGACTGGTTTACGAAGTTCACTTTGCTTTAATCGTTAAAACGAGCTACTGCTAAAGAGGTTTGTGACTTCATGGAAAATAGGGTGTTTTTGACTTTTGGAGTACCCCAAACAGTCGTTTGTGATAATGGCTCTATTTTTATCAGCAAAGATTGCAAAAGGTTAATAGCTCAATATAAAGTCCAATCTATTTTTTATAATGCCAAATATCATCCTCAGATTAACTTTTGTGAAAGGGCTAACCGAGTAGTTCAAACGTCAATAAAATGTTATATTAAAGACCAAGACCACAGGTCCTGGGGCGATCACGTTTTTGAAGTTCAAAGTGCCATAAACACGGCTACCCATTCTGTTACCGGATTTTCACCCGGATTTTTAACGTTTGCTCGGAACGATTATGATGGCAGTTTGGATAATAAATTTTGCTCTCCCTATAAATTTTTGGATCGGTCTCATATTGTTAAAGAATTTGTGAAATTACCAAATATTTATAAACAAGTAGTCAAAAACATCTCAAAGTCCTATGAAAGTAATAAAAATAATCTAATATATCGACTCGCAGATTCGGAAGGTAGAGATATTGGCGAATGGCAAATTAAAGACTGAAAAGCCTCCACTGCGGACTCTGATGTCGACTCAGACGCTGAGTGTTAAGGTGCTCCAATCGGTGCGTTAACAGTAGAATTAGTTAGCTATAAGAAAATAAACAAATCAATTTTTGTATTTAGTGTCTAGGTATTGGTAGTCTTAAGTTTTTTTAGTTAAATCGGTTTTGTGAGTTACTGATCAGAAATTCTGAAATTGGCTTTTTCCGCATGTAATTAAGAGGAAGGGGGCTTTCAATGTGTAAAGTTAGTGGATTTTTTTTTAATTTTTCGCGTGTATATAGGTATTACACAACACTTACTCACTTCATTACACCGCATCTCTTCTTCTTGCTTGTCTTTCTTTTTTTAATTGCTTAGGTAGCGTCATTGTCTATATTTTTAGATGTTCTTACCTACCGCCACACAGGGCCGGCGTAGTCGTAGGGTCCAATAGGTCTTTTTTTTCTTTGATCTCTGCGGTTTGGGAAAAATGTCTCTGTCTAGGGTCCACTAGAGGGGTGTAAGTCCACTAAGTGCCGTGTTGTGAGAATTCCCTTCAGGTAATTCAACACTGTTGTAATTCCGTCGTTTTTTTAAATTTTCCACCCCAGGTTTTGTTTTCCTTTGGAAATCTGCGTTGCAGGATATGATTAGATACCAAAACGTGCGTAGTGGACCGGAACAACGATACCTGTTTCTTTTATACAGGACGTTGACCTTCAGTCAGCTATCCTAAAGCGACGTTTAACTTTCCTTTTACAGTTCATGAAATTAATTTTGGAGCGTTTAAATTGCTATTGCATTAGGCTACCCCGTTTTACTTTATAGTTAGGGTATTTTATTTTTAAAGCTTTTTAGTTAAATTGGTGGTATTGGTTAAACAATTATTTGTAAAGCTTTTAAGTTAATGAGGGGTAAAATGGTAGACGGTCTTTGAATTTTTTTTCTTTTTTTGCCAAATTTTTTGCAGGAATGTATTTGTAATGATTTTTTAAAACCTTTCAAAAAACCTTACCGGGCTTCCGTAAAGTTGTTTCAAGTACGTCCACCGGGGTTGGAAATCTGTGAGTAAACCCACTGTCAGTTTGTTTGACGTAGACAAAAATTCATTATCTAGAACGGAAATTTCCATAAATCTAATTTCAACCAATAATAAATTGCCATGTAAAAGTGACGCCAAGGTGGGGTTAACGTCGCCGCGATGTCTGTCTAAAAATTTTGAGGGAACGTTCTTTTACATTCTGATTTCGTGACAAACACATCGTGCCCAAATTACATCTAAGAGTGGGTGATTTTGATTTATGTATATTAGGACATCTAGTTTCTTTCTGATTAATGCTCATGCTAATAGTGAATCAGGCGGGCGAGCAAAAAAAATAAATAAAATTATAGTCAAAATTTTCTAAATTTTTATCCAAACCTTGAGTTTTTTTTGGAGATGGGAAGAGAGTCAGGGGGAAATCTCTTTGGGGTTGTCTTATTAAATTCAGGGCCATCTACAAGTAATTTGTTTGCGGAATTCTTATTAAAGGCATAAGAACGGGGACCAACTAACTATAAAAATCGAGAAAGGTTAGTTTTTTTGTCTTTTACCGCTATTAATATTGGGTCAATTATGAAACAAAAATTAATTAGGAGGGGTTTAAGAATTTTCAAGCAGAAAAAAACTGACTTCAAATGAATAAGCGTCTGGAGGATTGCTGGGTTTTGAAGGCAGGAAGAAAGACTATAATTTTTGAGCTTGCTAGCCAGTTTTCCTTGTCACTATTTTTAATATAACATTCGGTTTGTACTAATCTAGGGAAATTTTTATGATAATAACCTATAAAAATCGATCTTAGGTTATGTTACATAAATTAGAACTCATTTTTTTGGAAGGGATCTTGCTTATCACAATGAATTTTTATTGATTTAGAGAAATAATAATTTTGCCCCGAATTTTTATGATAATAACCTATAAAAATCGATCTTAGGTTATGTTACAGAAATTAGAACTCATTTTTTTTGGAAGGGATCTTGCTTATCACAGTGAGTTTTTATTGGTTTAGAGAAATATTAGTTTTGGCCTGAATATTTATGGTAATAACCTATAAAAATCGATCTTAGGTTATGTTACATAAATTAGAACTCATTTTTTTGGAAGGGATCTTGCTTATCACAATGAATTTTTATTGATTTAGAGAAATATTAAATTTGGCCTGAATTTTTATGATAACCTATAAAAAATCGATCTTAGGTTATGGGACATAAATTAGAACTCATTTTTTTGGAAGGGATCTTGCTTATCACAATAAGTTTTTATTGATTTAGAGAAATATTGGTTTTGGCCTAAATTTTTATGATAATAACCTATAAAAATCGATCTTAGGTTATGTTACATAAATTAGAACTAATTTTTTTGGAAGGGATCTTGCTTGTCACAATGAGTTTTTATTGATTTAGAGAAATATTGGTTTTGGCCTGAATTTTTATGATAATAACCTATAAAAATCGATCTTAGGTTATGTTACATAAATTAGAACTAATTTTTTGGAAGGGATCTTACTTATCACAGTGAATTTTTATCGATTTAGAGAAATATTGATTTTGGCCTGAATTTTTATGATCGTAATCTTTAGAAACTTGATATTGGGTTATGTTGCATTAATTTTAACTTAAATTTCTAAAGAATGTTGTGTTATGCCCGCAGTAAGAAAAACGATAAATGCAATGGACTGTAAATATTTAATTAATGAAAGCGCGAGCAAACATAAATATATTGATATGAATTACGAAATAATTAATAAGGTCCATAGGGTAACTGTTGGAACCATACAACGGTAATCAGATACAAATGCACTCACCAGTTTGCAGCCACTTTCTCCACGTTCTAAGGGGCCCCTGAATGGATCTAATGATGTCACCACGTAGCTGAAGGGCTGAAGTTTCTAGTTCTATGATTCAGTACACAAAAATCGAGCACTTTCAGGTGTAGATATTTGAAATAGTTGGAGAACGAAATTAACACGCCATTTTCTCGAGGCGGTCGACAAGGATCTCACTGGTTGTTGGTGCGCATGTCCAAATACGCGAAATGCGCTTTGTCCTTCATACAATTGTGTGGTTTTAAAAATATATATAAACAACCGCGAAATTTAGCGGGAGCTAACATGTTGTTTTTTAAAGGTATGGTATTAAATTTTATCTTACCTAGAAACTTAGTACTAGGGAAGTATACATAAAAGCATTAAAAATACTCTGCCAATATATGGGCCCCTAAGCCTAGGTACTATAGTTCTAGTATACGTGCGAGCTAATAAAACTAAAACTTGAAAGATATCTTATTCAACTCCAGACTAAATTATCTTTTGTTTAATACCACACAAGCCATGTTTTGACTTAAACTCAAATTTCTGAAATCTACCGCCACCCTTAGAAAAACAAAAACTAAAATGTATTTTGTTTAACTCCGGACTCAATTATCTTTCGTTTGATATCACACATGCCATATTTTCACTTAAACTATAATTTTTTAAATCTACCCCCACCCTTTTTGAAGAAAAAAAGAACTAAAATGTATTTTGTTTAACTCCATACTCAATTACCTTTCGTTTGATATCACACACGCCATATTTTCACATAAACTCTAATTTTTGAAATCTTCCCCCACCCTTTTATTTGGCTCGTGTTCGATGGATTTTGTTCATTTTTAAATGGGACCATCTCGACCCAAGGCCCAGCCTAGTTACATTTCATTTAAATCGGCCAAGCGGTTTTTGAGTTATGCGCGTTGGTCGTTACAGACAGACATACAGACAGACAGACAGACAGACGGCGCGACAAAGAAGTTTCAAAATCATCTGAAGCGCAAAGATATATAAAAATTTTTGAAATCGGAGCAAATTTTTTTGTCTCGAAAAAACTACTATAGAATAGTATATGTGTGAGCTAAAAAAGTAGAGGAGAGTACTTTGTGTGCGGATAGGGTAGGTTATTTGATCTCGCTTTGTTCTTGAGGATTGGGATAATGAAAATTATTTTATTGTAAATTCTTGATTTTGGGGAAATTTATCTTAATAAAGGGGGGGGGGTAATATTTTCTCGAGACGAGGGTTGATATGTGAATTTTTTCTATGCATCACCATATCTGAGGGTCTTTTTTCTTTCTGAAACCTTAGGCACTCACTGCAGGGCAAGAATACTTCTATACTATAACAATGCCAAATTGAGACCTCTTCAAAACTTTCATACCTTACCACTACCATCATTTCCACAAGAGTATGAACTACCGCTCATAATTTTCCTATTCTCTGCGAACAAGCTGGGACTGAATCTTTAATACAACAAGACATCACCGGTACCACAAAAGGAACACACAAATGTTGGAGACGACATGCAGCTTAGCTGGATTTGAAGCTCCTCAACGAACTTAAGATAAGTGCCTACTTGTTGTAACCGATTTTTGGGGTATGAAAAGATTTTAGGCAGTCTTTCTGATCAAAACACCGATATAGAGGAATTAGGAGTTATCTAAGAGTGTATCATTTTTTTGCCACAGTGGATTGGGTTGGGTTCCAGTAGTACCTATTTTTTTATGTTTTTTTACTGTCAAGCGAGGCGATTTACGTTAGGCCATGGTGTCTATATTTTTGAGTAATTTTTGTTGGGCTAGAGAGCCACTTATATTTTATTTGCCTTATAGCGGACAGTCTGGTACGGAACACAACCAAAGGAAATTTTTGTACCGTGTGTATAATATGATCATATGTATTTTGTGATTTTGTTATTTATTAATTTTAGCATATTTAGTTAAAGCGCTAAGCGTGGTATATATATTTTATTGCCTAAAATTTGAATTTGATGGCAAAAGCTTGTGTAACAAAAGTTCCTATAAATCTAGTATAAAAGAAAGTAAAACAAGTTTAGTTAAGCCAAATCAGTATTTATTAAGATAAACTCTTATTTTGCCACAAGTTGGTACAAGGCAAACTCACATTTGGTTATAGGTCTATAAAAAAAAGGATCACAGATTTATATTATTTATTTGAGTGTCCAAAAATATCTCCTATTTATCTTATTAATTTATTCATTTTTTTCTTAAGGTAAATATTAGATTTTTACGCTAAGAAGTTAAATTGGGAGATACTCTGACATTGCGGGTTGAGGTCACACACCTTCCTCAAAATTTTTTTAAATTAATTTCTTTTTGATAGTATCAAAATGTTTTCTCACATTTTTTCTTAAATTTTCTTTTACTTCAACATTTTATTTTGGAAAGAATTAAATAACATTTTTTTCTCTGAAATAGTTTTTTTTAATAATTTTTAAAAAGAACTTTAATTTTTAAAAAATTTTCCAATGCTTTGCATTGGTGGCGCCCTCCTTAGCTGGTTATTACAAAGAGAATAATATTTAGTGTTCAAGTGAACCCACGCTCTATGCTCTCCTACGAACCAAAAGAGTTAACGGGCGGGAAGTAGTAAAACAGAGAGGAAGGTTGCGTGAGAGTAGAAAAGATAATTTTCTCACTCTCAACCCACCTAACTATCTTTTTATACTACAACAGGAGCAAACGCACCAAGATTTCCACTTTTAAAAAACGAAGAAATAGTAATTATTATTTATTTCGTTATTTTAGCTTTAATCGGGAAACATTAAACCGAGAAAAATTTTATTTTTTAATAATTTTTAATTACACAATAACCTTACTCTATTATTAAAGTCGCTCTTAAATGCCGCCCAAGTGTAGGGTCACTGCATCCTGGCAACCTGGCGTCTCCATGGGTAGCGATAGCCCACGTGACCTGCCTCGGAATTTCCATGGACGGCTCTTCAACTTACCTCGGAATAATTAGAGTACCCACACGCAATGTTTGGACAATTTTGTAAATTAACCTCGGAATTTTTAGAGTACCTATCTCTTGTTTTTTGAATAGAATAGAATA
The DNA here is from genome assembly GCA_963576565.1 of Aspidapion aeneum. Lineage (NCBI taxonomy): Eukaryota > Metazoa > Arthropoda > Insecta > Coleoptera > Brentidae > Aspidapion > Aspidapion aeneum. The sequence goes on from OY755044.1 coordinate 48,413,967, forward strand.
GAAATAGTCTTTATTTTCATATGCAATAATATACATAGAAATTGAGTCAGGTTCTTACAAAAATAAAAAAACTTAAGCTACCTACATATATAAAGAGTGGCTAACCAACGACTAGTAACAAATAAAAGTCAGTAAAATCAACTAAAAATCTAACTAGCTAGAAGTAATAAATAGATATTGAGTTTAAAAAGTTTAAAATAATTTCACAAACATTTGTGACTACTACCCAAACGTGATAACAGAATCAACACTCCACTCAATCAGGTGCAATTTTGAAAAGTTTAAAAAACAATTTAAAAAATAATACTTTTATTTAAACTGCTTTTTTTTTTAATTTAAAAATTCGTTAACATCGTACTGAGTTATTTCAATTAAAAGCTTTTTGGTTTTAGCTTTAAAACTGTTAAGATTAGTTGTCATTTTTATTTCGTCTGGAAGCATATTGAAAAATAAACAACAATTGAAATAGGCTCCTTTCTGATATAGTGTAGTTGAGTGTTGATCACTACATAATGTATTTTTATTCCTTGTGTCATATGGACCATTTAAAGAGTTTTTTTGAAATATACTAATATTATTTTTAACAAAACAAACTAATTCGTAAATATATAAGCCAGTAACCGTTAGAAAATTCAATTCTTTAAAAACACTGCGACAAGTTTCCCCCCTCTTTAAACCCTTAATAATGCGAACAGCATATTTTTGCAAAACAAAAACTCGATTAATATTTGCTGCTTTTCCCCAGTGCATTATGCCGTATTTTAAATGCGAGTAGAAGTTTGAAAATATAGTGTTTTAAGAATATTTTCGCAACATTGATTTGACCTCGTTCTGAGACAAAAGCAGGTGGATGCTAGTTTTTTACATAGGTTGTCTATTTGACAGTTATAGCTTAAGCAGCTATCCACATAAAAACCCAATAACTTAACGTCGCTTACAAAGCTTAAGTGCTCTCCATCCAGCATTACGCCATCAGCCCCCAAATTGGACCTAGCTGATTTAAACAACATACAGGCAGTTTTATCGTTATTAATCACTAACTTATTTCTCTTCATCCAGTCTTTGACTATCTGAAACACATCGTTGACAACCGCTTTAATTTGATCGCGGTTTTGAACTTTAATTATAAGATTGAAGAACCTTAATTATAAGGTTTGTATCATCAGCATATGAAATAATATAGAACCCTCAAAAACATGGTGCAAATTGTTAATATAAATAATAAACAATAGAGGCCCTAATACTGATCCTTGGGGCACCCCTAGAGTTATATTCGTAGAATTTGAATATAAAAGGCCACCATTCTCAGATAATAATTTAACTCTTTGAGTGCGATCACTTAGGTAAGACTTGAACCATTCCAGAGGAATGCCTCTAACTCCATCGCGTTCTAGTTTTTGGAATAATATGTCGTAGCTGAAAGAGTCAAAAGCTTTACTAAGATCAACGTACCGTGCTACCCCTATTTCTTTTTTGTCTATTATTTTATTAATTTCATAAAGAAATGAAAATAAAGCCGTCTCAAGACTCTTTCCCCTTACGAAACCGTTCTGAGAAGAGTGAATAATATTGAACTTATTTAAATAGTCGCAAAGTTTATTATACATCGTCTTTTCATATATTTTAGAAAAGGTACTTAAAAGGCTAATGGGTCGAAAGTTTTTTACAATTTTATCGCCTTTTTTAAACAAAGGCTTGACTATCGCAATTTTAAGTGATTTAGGAAAGACTCCCATGCCCAGCGAAAGGTTTATCAAATGAGAAAGGGGTAAAGTTATAAAGTGTTTAATTTGTTTTACTAGTTTGCTAGAAATATTGTCGTGGCCACAAGAAGTAGTTGACCTCAGATCCCTGATAAATTTTAAAATATCGCTATCGGTGACTGGTGAAGCAAAAAAGCTGTGATCTCGGTAAGGAATACATTTTTCTTTGTATCTTCTTCAATACCTCGGTCAAAGGATTCATATAATTTTTTCCCGATAGAACTGAAATATGAATTAAAATGGCAAACAGTTTCGGATGTCGTTAAAAAAGTTTCATTATGTTTGAGTATAGTTGGAAAATCCGAGTCATTTATCTTCTTTGCCTTTTTAGTATTTATTATTTGCCTCATTTTTTTAGATTTATTTTCTGAGTTTAAGATTTCTTGATCGTAGTAACTTTTTTTGGCATTTGATAATAAAGTTTGATAAAAATTGTCAAGAGTTGTGTATGACTTTTTGAATCTGGGGTATCTTTGTATTAGAGTAGAAAGAGTAACTAAAGTTTCTTTTACTCTTGTGATCTCTGGGGTAATCCATTGACGATTTATTCTTTTTCTGTCCATTTTCCTTCTTACGCGTTTTAGAGGAAAGCACAAATTAAAATAAAATGAAAATATATCATAAAACGAGCTAAAAGCTTCTTCAGCATCCGACGAAGAAACAGTGTCAGTCCAACTTTCCTGTACTAACTTGGACTGAAAAAGACGAATGTTATCTTCACTAAAATAACGTCGATAAATAAATATGGACTTTGATGTTTTTTCTTGATATTTAGCCCTTAGAATTTGTCCTAGATGATCCGAAAAACCTGAATTAATAACCTCCGCAGACATATTTTCTGAACTACTAACTAAAAAATTGTCAAGACATTTAGAGGTTGTTGGCGTAATACGAGTGGCGGAATTTACCATAAAAACTAGATTATGCAACATAATAAGATCTTTAAATTTACATGACTCCCTTGACTAAATCAGGGTATCAATATTAAAATCGCCGCCCAGAATAACCCTATACTGATTTAACAATAAAAACTCCAACAGGTTATTAAAACTATATAAAAAGTTATCTAAATTTGCACTAGGGGGTCTATAAACTACAACTAAGATCAATTTTCTATCATTAAGTTTTACAGCACAACATTCCATAGTCCTTGGCTCATAATAGTTTGATATATCCAAGTTTTGAAAATTTATAAAGTTCTTAGCATAGATGGCAAGTCCGCCGTGTTCACCCTTATTACGACATTAAAAGGCACATAACTTATAGCTATCTAGGTTACGACATAACAACTGATCACTTGTTTGCCAGTGTTCGTAAAAAAAAGTACATCAGGTTCAACTTCCGACAGAACAACTTCAAGTTTTTCAATCTTATTTCCAATGCTTTGTAAATTTTGGTGATATATAATAAAGTCGTTGTTACTTATGGAAAATCCTTACTGTTGGTAGAATTTGATGTTTTTGGCTTCTTGGTGGGCTTTCTTTTCGTCGTTGGTCCAGCTGGAGTATGCATGATATGTTCAAAATTTTCTGATAATGAATTTAAGTCTGAAAGCGGTGATCTTAAACGTAGTGGAGAGTGCTGGTTTTCGAGATTTTGACTTGAAACAACCATAAAAGAGGTATTGAGTTCAATGCAATTATCTGATGTTTCATTTTGATTGTTGTTTAAAATATTATTGTAGCCTTGAAATGGGACAACATACGTTAAATTGCCAACTTACTGATAGGAACACGATTTCCTCTTAAGCACAATATTATTAATCACAGAAGCAATCTTCAACTTTGCAAAAAACTTAAATTTTCTTTGCCTGTCATTAATCCAAAAGTCAGATGGTTCAATTATACCATCAGTATTTAGCACATAAAGGGAGCTGGTATTTGGCAAGTCATAAAACAAATTATTAATTTTTAAAATAAAATTACTTAGAATTTTTCTCTCTTCCCAATTGGGAACCGTAAGCAAAATAATATTTGTCTTTTTTTGCAAATCTTCAATAAGACGAAAAGCAGATTCTGCACTGCCGACGCCTTTTAATGCATTACTATAGCCTCCAGATATAACTACGTAATCTTTATGAGAAAAGTCACGGCATAAGTTCTCTAAGTCACAAATAATATCTTCGAATTTTGCGTTTGGTTTACAAATCGTTGAGACCGAAAAATTACTATCAATTTCTTTTTATATGCTTCTCCCAAGTCATAAACGCTAGATTTGCCAATAAATAGGAGACGATTTTGTTTTTGATAAGTTAGTATTGTCGGCGATATTGGGGGTGGACGAAAAGGCGACACTTGAGGCGAAGAGGAAACCGAGACGATGTCTTGCAGAAATTGTTCGTTGGATTTTTTACTATTCTTCAGTAATTTTACATCCCTTGAACTATCTTCTATGTTGCAAACTGGATTTCTTTTTAATTTTTGTCGTAATTTTGTGTTTTGAACTTGAAGAAATTTTATTTTGTTTTCCAATTGCGTTAGTTTATTCAGGATTCCAAAAAAAGTTTTTTTGCCTTTACGGCGTTCACCGGAAATAAAAAATGGATCACTTTTAGATACATTTCGTTTGGAAGAGTCCTCTATGCAAATTACATCACTCTGGGTACAATCAGGACTATTTATTGACTTGCTAGAATAGCTGGTATTTATATTGTTACAAATTTAAGTTATTTAAATTTTATAATTGGAATTTATTTAGGTTTAGTGTAGTATTAGGTTGATTTATCTTAAGGTTGTATTCTTAGTCTAGGTTTTAGTTGCGTTATCTGTGACTTGCGGTCCAAATAATACGAGAACTTTCCGGACGTCGAAGGCTGCCGGAAAGTTCGAGAGAGATGGACGATCCTATATATAGGGCCGGGGTCGTGCACCAGTCAGTCAGTCACAGATAACATACTGTAGTGGTCGTGAGATATTAACACGAAGTTAATAGACCGATTATAGTAGTGAATTATCAGCGAGTTATTAGTCAGTTTAAGTGCGTGTTTTTGTACATAATTTGTCGAAATAAATTGACGTATCGTTTTCAACAATTGCTAGTTTTAATTTGTCGTTGTGAACCCGTAACAATTGGTGTCAGAAGTGAGATTAAAAGAAATAAATAGTGCAAAGACTATCCTTACACAGTACCACCGGCTAGGACAATTAAAAAGAAGAACAGTAAGTGACTTACATATTACCACCGGATAGGACAATTGGACAGAAAAACAGTAAGTGATTTTTTCCAGAATATTCGAAGAAGTTCGATATTGTTTTATTCAAAAACTAAAAGAGATATTTAAGAACCGACTTCGACATTAACTTTACAGTCCAAAAATTGATAATAGAGAGATTTTCTAGAATACTTTATACATTCTACGACGTTCTATTCAAAAACTAGAAGAGATATACAAATACCGACTTCGACATTAGATTAGTAATTTTAAAAGTAAGAATCAGAAAGAATTTCTAGATCATTCCATCACTTTCTACGACGCTCTATTCGAAAACCAGAAGAAATATCCAAAAAGAGACTTCGACATTAGCTTAGTAATTTCAAAAGTAAGAACTAAAAAGAATTTCTAGAAGATTCCATAATATTCTAAGACGTTCTATTCAAAAACTAGAAGAGATATACAAATACCGATTTCGACATTAGTTTAGTTATTTCAAAAGTAAGAATTAGAAAGAATTTCTAGAAGATTCCATAACATTCTACGACGTTCTATTCGAGAACTAGAAGAGATATACAAAAACCGACTGCGACATTAGCTTTATAGCCTAAAAATAGACATTTTAAGTGATTTATCAGGAAGTTGATGCTTACTAGACAAGGATCGCAAAGATGGAAGATCTAACTAAAATGATGCAGGCTCTAGCAGCTCAAATGGCTCAAAACCAAAACGATATAAAACACACCATGGACGACGTGAGACAGACCATGGAACAAAACCAGAACGATATGAAACAGATATTTGAGCAAAGATTAGATGGCATTCAAGAAAACTTCGATCAAATAAAGAGCAACTCCAAACAGCTGAGAGAAGAGTTTAAGACTGCAACCGAAGACCTTAAGGAAGAAATAACTCAAAGAGTGCATAGCGTGGAACAAAAGGTACAAAATAAATTACAGAATGTAGAAGATAAGGTACAAAATGTTGAGGAGAAGGTACAAAATGTTGAAGAAAAAGTGGAGAAAAAATTACAGAATGTTAGGGAAGCAGTTTTTCAAACTATGGAAGAAAGATTCCAGGACGTCTCAAAACAGCTTATACAGCTTCAAAAAGAACACAACAAAATAAAAGCTCATGGATGTGCCGTGAATTCCAACCAAAACATTAAGCCTCCAAATTTTGAAGGTACGTCTTCCTGGTCTACTTATAAACAACAGTTTGAAGCTGCCGCTGCTGCAAATGGTTGGGATGATGACGAAAAAGCTAGAAATTTGTTAGTAGCTCTGCGAGAACCTGCTCTGGGACTTTTACGGTCCATTCCAGTCGAACAAAAACAGAATTATAACGCTTTAGTGGCAGCGTTAGAAAGAAGGTATGGAGACGAACACTTGCGAAATTTACATTGGTCAGAATTAAATATTCGTCAGCAAAGACCAGGAGAGTCATTACAAGAGTATGAAGCGGATATCAGGAGGCTGATGTACTTGGCTTACCCAGAAATGCCAGAAAATTACAGAGATCCCTTCACGGTAGATCGCTTTATTAACGGCTTGCGAGACACGGACTTAGCAAAATTACTTCGTCGAGAACGCTTCCATAACAGCAGTGAAGTGTTGATTCGAGCCCTTGAAATTGAATCATCAAATAATATGTCCAGGCCAAAAGTAAGAGCTGTTTCAATTCAGGAGGGAGAAGAAATGAGCACTGGAGATGAGGTCAACTTAAAAACGCTAAACCAACTGTTTCAATCACTGATAGAGAAGATTGATTCTTTGAAAGAAAGTAGACGATCCCCTCCAAATGTAAAGTGTTTCAGATTCGGACGTACAGGGCATATTCAACGCGATTGTCGTGTCCAAATGAGGTCTCGCTCACCATCTAGTGGGACAGAATACCGAAGAAGAGATCAGGAAAACTAAAACTAGTCAACGCAGAGGGGCGGGTGTTGGCTAATGGGAATTTAGCCCCCAAAATTTACTCTATCAAGAGCTTAAAACATACTGCTGACAGTCTTAACATCGACGGACTTATTAATGGAAGAAAAGTTAATATAACAGTAGACACTGGTGCTGCCATATCATTGCTTAAGTTCAAAATTGCAACGAGATATAAAATTCGACCAACAGAAAAAAAAATAACACTTAAGAGTGTGACTGGAGAATCCGCCGATGTGTTGGGGCAGACAGACATAGACCTACAGCTGGGGAGGTTGAAGATTCGCCACTCGGTATTAGTTGCAGACATAGAAGACGAATTTATTTTGGGAATGGACCTGATAAGTAAACATGGATTTGCGTTTGATAATAAACTTAATACCCTAAGATTTGGGAACGAAGAGTTCATTTTGTCAAATAGTCACATCAATAAAGAACCAATTAAGGTGGTGGCAGTATGCACAACAACACTAGTCGGTAACAGTGAGACCATAATTTTTGGGAGGCTGGAAAGTAAAACATCAAGCTGCGTCGGACTCATAAGCCAACAAAACACACCCAACACCTACCTCGTTGCAAAATCACTAGTTAAAACCGATAAAGACATCCCGATTAGAGTCGCCAATATTTTCCCAAATAGTGTCAAAATTAATAAGGGGGAGGTGGTAGCATTATTTGAACCAGTACAGAAAGTAACAAGATGTGAAGAGCCAACTTCCGAGGATACAAGCAAGTTACTAATTCAGCAATTTGAGTCAACTTGGCAACATCTCACTCCAGAAGAATTTAGTAAAGCGAGAGAGTTTATAGAAGAACAAAGTAATATCTTCGAAACTAGGAGTAGTTCGGGACGCACAAACCTTATTCAACATGCTATCAACACTGGCGATGCCCAACCGATAAGACAACCCCCAAGAAGACTACCAATGGCCAAGCAAGAAGAAGTTCACAATCTCATTAATAAAATGCTCAGCGACGGTGTTATTGAAGAGTCATCAAGTCCTTGGTCATCTCCTGTGGTGTTGGTCACTAAAAAGGATGGAAGTACTAGATTTTGTGTCGACTACAGGAAACTTAACGATGTGACCAAGAAAGATAGTTACCCACTGCCAAGAATACACGACACATTAACAACGTTGGCAGGATCATATTGGTTTTCTACTCTTGACCTGAAAAGTGGGTATTGGCAAGTAGGACTCTTTGAAAGAGATAAAGAGAAGACTGCATTCTCTGCTGGAAGTGGACTTTATCAGTTTAATGTGATGCCATTTGGCCTGTGCAATGCCCCAGCTACATTTGAAAGACTAATGGAAGTCGTTCTACGAGGCCTTACTTGGAAAACCTGCCTAGTCTATTTAGATGATGTCGTAGTAATGGGGAGATCATTTCAAGATCATCTAGATAATTTACGAGAAGTATTCTCAAGAATCAGGAACGCAAATCTTAAATTGAACTCAAAGAAATGTTTTCTGTTCCAAGAAAAAGTTGAGTTCCTGGGTCACGTCGTTTCCCGAGAAGGCATCCATACCGACGAAAAGAAGTTACAAGCAATAAAAGAATGGCCTCAACCTCGGGACAAACATGAATTAAGAAGTTTTTTGGGTCTGTGTACATACTACAGACGATTTGTAGAAGGATTCGCCAAAATAGCGTCTCCATTACATAGACTTACAGAAGATAAAGCTTCTTACAAATGGAATACCGAATGTGACCAAGCATTTAGAAGACTAAAAGCAGCATTATGTTCTAGTCCGATTCTTGCATATCCCATTCCAAAAGGAAAATTCATATTAGATACTGATGCGAGCAACGATGGCATAGGAGCAGTACTCTCCCAAGTACAAGATGAAGAAGAACGGGTCATCGAATCTTTCAGCAAGAAGCTATCCAAACCAGAGAGAAATTATTGTGTTACTAGAAAGGAGCTCCTAGCCATAGTTAAATCCGTAGATCACTTTCACAAATATCTCTACGGACAAGAGTTTCTGATTAGAACGGATCATGCTGCGTTACAGTGGCTCATGAAAATGAAACAACCTGAGGGGCAAGTCGCGAGATGGAAAGAAAAGCTACAACAATACCATTATCAAATTAAGCACCGAGCGGGAAGGGTGCATAATAATGCGGATGCATTGTCCAGAAGACCTTGCCCTGAGGATTGTAAACATTGCAGGAAAATTGACCAGAAAGAAGGAATTACCTACGTGCGCCAGATAAAGTTAGAACCAGATGAAGAATGGATGTCGGCTTCGATTAGAACCACACAACTTAACGACAAAGATGTAGGACCTATCTTGCGATTGAAAGAAAATAACAAGCCACGACCATCATGGCAAGATATCGCAAACCAAGGGGTGATATTCAAATCACTGTGGGCACAATGGGATTCACTGATAGTAGAGGAAAACATCCTTAAACGTGCCTGGGAAAGTGCCGATGGCCTTACTGTGGTTAATCAAGTAGTGGTTCCTAGGAGCATGGTAGACAATATAATGGCCGAATGCCATGGTGGAAAATCAGGCGCGCACCTAGGCATAAATAAAACCATGGACAAAATTCGAAACCGATTTTATTGGGTCAATTACTTTCAAGATGTGAAAAACTGGTGCCGCCGATGTTCGACTTGTGCAGCCAGCCAAGGTCCCAAAACAAAGTCCAGAGGTCAAATGAAACAATATAACGTAGGTCTGCCATTCGAACGCATTGCTATTGATGTGGCCGGACCATTTCTAGAAACTAAAAGGGGCAACAAATACATCCTTGTTGTCATAGATTACTTTAGCAAATGGCCAGAAGTTTTTGCTTTGCCTAACCAAGAGGCCGCTACAGTTGCAGAAGTTCTGGTAAATGATGTTTTCAGCCGATTTGGTATTCCTACTACATTCAGATCAAGGAAGAAACTTTGAATCAAAGCTCTTCCAGAATCTCTGTGACCTTTTAGGAATACATAAAACACGGACTACTGCTTTACATCCGCAGTCAGATGGCATAGTTGAAAGATTTAATAAAACAATAGAAGAACATCTTTGCAAAGTTGTTGATGAGCACCAAACAGATTGGGACCAATATATTCCATTGTTTTTGATGGCCTATAGAACCGCCATTCACAATACGACAGGAGCTACTCCATCTAGTATCCTGTTTGGTAGAGAACTGCGTTTACCATGTGATATCATGTTTGGTTCACCTGAAGAAGCCCACTTAGAGGTTAATGACTATGTCGAACGTTTAAGGCAAAAGCTGCACGATATCCATGAAGTGGTTAGAGAGCGAATAGAAATAGCCAGTGACCGCATGAAAGCGAGATATGACCTGAAAGCAAACTCCTCAGGGTTCAAAGAGAATGATCAAGTCTGGCTATACAATCCTCAACGCAAGAAAGGAAGATCACCTAAGTTGACACCACCATGGGAAGGGCCTTATAAAGTTGTTAAGAGAATTAATGATGTAGTCTACCGAATCCAGAGAAGCCCGAAGTCCAAGATGAAAGTTGTTCATCTAGACAGACTAAAACCTTACCTGGGAAATGTTGATCGAGACGATCAAACCTGAAGAGGAGGATAGTGTTACAAATTTAAGTTATTTAAATTTTATAATTGGAATTTATTTAGGTTTAGTGTAGTATTAGGTTGATTTATCTTAAGGTTGTATTCTTAGTCTAGGTTTTAGTTGCGTTATCTGTGACTTGCGGTCCAAATAATACGAGAACTTTCCGGACGTCGAAGGCTGCCGGAAAGTTCGAGAGAGATGGACGATCCTATATATAGGGCCGGGGTCGTGCACCAGTCAGTCAGTCACAGATAACATACTGTAGTGGTCGTGAGATATTAACACGAAGTTAATAGACCGATTATAGTAGTGAATTATCAGCGAGTTATTAGTCAGTTTAAGTGCGTGTTTTTGTACATAATTTGTCGAAATAAATTGACGTATCGTTTTCAACAATTGCTAGTTTTAATTTGTCGTTGTGAACCCGTAACAATATTTTTATTATCGTCGCATATTACACTCGTAGTTTCGGCTTTTCGTTTTTCGACCTTTTGTACTTTCGATCTTTTGTATTTTCGGCTTTTTGTGCCCTGATGTTTTCGACCTTTTGTACTTTTGACCTTTTATCCGCCGCTCTTTATTATCCACCGAAAAGCTAATAAGACACAAAATTAATTAGTTTGGATTGATCTTAAATAATTTCTTTAAATAAGAACACCACTGGAGCGGTAAATATAAAATAAATTCCACTTTGTTCTACATCGTTTGAAAGGAAATTTTATTGGCTATGATAAAGTATCGAACACATTTTTTGATAAAGAGCTTGGTTTTTAAGAAAATTGAATAAAACTTATGAAAAACATGTTTTTTTTAATGATTTGTTGAAATCACCCCTATTGACGCACGTCGCTGGAGAGTTTGCTATAAGTCAAACCCCACCGAGTTTCACATTTTTATAAAGGGAATTTCCCTGTATACAAAAAAGTGTAGAACAAGTTTTTTCATGTTAAGCTTAGTTTTTGAGAAAATTCGATAAAATGTAACAAAAATGGTTTATTTTCTGTTTTTTCAAAATTAATTTAATTTACGGATGCCCCTGAAGTTTTATTTATAAAACCGATTTAATCATGTCATACGTCATTTTGAAGGAAATTTTATTGAGTATACCAAAATGTAATACATAGTTTTCTGTAGATATTAGTTTTTAAAAAAATTAAATAAATCTTGGAAAAAACATAGGTATTTTGGAAACTTTTTTTAATTACTTCAATTAACGGACGCTGCTGGAGAGCTTGTTATTAGTCTAACTTTATTAAGTTATACCATGTTGAAAAGGGAATTTTATTGTCTACAATAAAGTATATTATAGATTTTTCTCTTAGCTTAGTTTTTAAGAAAATTTGAAAAGCCTCAAACTTTCAGATTTTGGGGGGTCTGGGGGGGTTTTTGAAGGTTTTAGCAGCCCTTTAAAAAAATAATATGTTATTATTTTTTAATTATACAAATATATATTTTGAATGTACACCTGTGACAATTTGGGCTTTCCAGCGGCAATTTAAAATTCCGCCGCCGTTTTGGCCGCCATCTTGAATATCTCAGCCCCTGTCAATATTTCGAGTTGGCAACAGGGATATTCGGATTCAGTGGGGTCAAAATAGGGGGAATTGCCCATTTGCCAAAAAGTAATATAAAATGCTTCTAGAAAGTGGATTTTCCCGAATCTTGCCTGAACTACATAGGCCATGTTCCACTAGACTGGGCCAACCAGGATGGTCCAGTAAACCAAAGAGGATGGTCTATCAATTGACTAGTGAGTAAGCTCCGGGATAAGCAATCAGCTGGGTTCTCCTTATCATTTACATGGTACCAACAGCTGGAGAGAACTTTCTCTTGAATAGTCGTTACACGATTGGCTACAAAAACCTTTCGTTGTGATGGACACGATTTTATCCAAGCAAGGGTAATGCTGGAGTCAGACCAAGCAAAAATCTTATCAATCGGGATGCAATCAAGGTGATTGCCAACAAACTCCAATAGTTCTGCTAACAATGCAGCAGCACACAAGTCTAAGCGTGGAATAGAAATAGTTTTTAAAGGGCACACCCTACTTTTCCCACACAAAAGGAAAATATTTCCATTGGACTCAATTTGTCGAATATATACTGCACCATCATATGCACACATTGAGGCGTCACAAAAGCCATGCAATTCAGTGGTGACACCATTTTGCTTCACAACATAACGAGGTATTGATATCAAAGATAACAATGGTAGTTACGACACATAGAGTTGCCACTGTGCAACAATATCACTGGAGGGGGTTCATCCCATGAAAGACTCTGGACCCACAAACGTTGCATTAAACATTTAGCAACCAAAACAACTGGGGCTAGGAACCTGAGTGGATCATATATCCTTGCAATCTCAGAGAGAATGTACAAGAGTTGGTACAAGGTCTTTCCATGGGCATCACATCATAACAAAACGAATCAGATTTTGGACACCATTTTACCACCTTCACAACTGGGTGGTGTGGAATAAAATATGAATGGAAGTCAGGGCTAGAATTGTCCAATTTCATATGCCCCTGGTCTAGGTAATCCTGAACAAAGTCTGTACATACTGTACAAAGCAGGATTCCTCAATAATCGGTTTTCCATCATATTGAATCTAAGCAATGCTTGACCTTTAGAGTCACCAAGTTCTTGTCGAGGCTCTCTGAAAGGTAAACCAACAACATATCTGCGCAAACCTTTTTCCACACAAGTCCTCATCAGAGGGAAGAGGGATTCCCTGAGGGGTCGGTACTATCGAATCGAGATTCTATAGGGGAAGACACTGAGGTCAACAAACTAATGGGTTTTTGAGTTTTACGAGGACCATCAATACCACCAAGGAGTATCCAACGAAATATTGAATTAATGGCACAAGGTCCTCCATTTTCTCCTTTTTTACTCCTTACTTACAAGCATCTGACCAAACAAATCAACACCAATTAAAAGGTCTACACTACTAGGTTGTCCAAAACTAGGATCAGCGAAATCTAAATCTTTTAAGTATGGCCACTGAATAGAATCATATTCTACAACACTCACAGGTATGGTTCCACAAATTTTAGGAATAAGAACGGCATCACAGGAAAACAAACTATCAGGAAACTTGGAGGAGCCAATTTGCAATGACACTTCACTAGCGGAATCTAAAATTGCCCGACAAGACACAAACTTGTTGTGGGCATCTAACACTAAAACTTGAGCAGTTGCAAAAAGCTCAGGTCTCCTCTTACAAGGTTCAAAATGGTTGCTACTGGGTGTAGCGGTACACAATGCCTGTTTGGCACCTTCACTACTAGGTATACGGGGGGTCTCCCCTGGACAATCAACTTGGGGGCTCGGAGAGCTTTTCACAAAGTGCAACAGGGAATGGTGAAGACTCTGGCATTTGTAGGGCATTGAGATACACCATGTTTGCCAAAGCAGTTAAAACACAATCGTTCACGCTTAACAAAGTGATGGCGTTGACCTACTTCTAATTCCAGAAATCTGGCACACTTCACAAGGGGGTGGTAGGGCTGCTGCTGGCAATAAGCACAACCTTTATTACCAGACTGGCCTGTTCCAGTCAATAACACAGGATAGGGTGGTTTGCCACCCTTCCGAGGGGGTAATGGAGGTGAGACCTCCTTCGGCTTATTCAAAAGAGAACTTTTCCAAAGTCCGACAATTTTTCTCTAAGAATTTAAACAAATCTTTATAGGACGGGATTTCCTTATCACTATACTCAATCTCAAACTGAGTTTTCAATGGGGTCTCAACTTTTTGCAAAAGAAGAATCATTTTAGCAAAATCTAAAAGGTCTACATCATCATAGTTTGACAATGCTTCCAAATTTTCTCGAAAAGTGGACAACAACAATCTCAAATCGTTTGGGTTGCTCGATTTTGCAGAAGGGGCTTGACATATGGACGTCCAATAATTTGTTACCAAAAGTCTTTTATTATTAAAGCGCCTAATAATCGCGTCAAACGCTACTATATAATTATCCGAGGTTAGTGGTATGTTCCTAATTACAGATGCGGCTTCTCCCACCAGAGCGGTATTTAAGGCTTGAAATTTAGCTATTTCACTCATGTCAGCTTTATCATAAACAACTGACTTAAACATACCAAAAAAGGTGGGCCATTTTTTAAGATTACCGTCAAAATGGGGTACCTCTATTCTTTTAATTTCAAGACCCTTGTCCACATTTACCAGGGAATGGTTTAAAATTGCCTGGGAGGCATCTTGGTAATTCTCAGGATAGAGCTCACGACAAATCGATCTAATTGTGTATTTCATTTCATCAAATTCCTTCTAAGGTTTCCTGACTTTCCTGTATCTGATCACTACTATCTAAGCTTATAATTTAAAAATGCAAGGCATCAAATTGACTTACCAGAGAAGGCACATCTTCCCATCTGGGTTTTAATTTTTTTGCCTTATCTGCATTGCCCTTGGCATCCACGGCTCTATCGTAAGTTGTTTTTAATTTATTAAAAACACTTTTTTGTTTTTGTTTTGAACTTTTTGGGTCAGACATGACAAAGCGGTTTTTATCAGATACAAAAAACTAGGTTTTTTCGCGACAAATTCGCTATCAACACACGGGTACGGTTCGCTAACAATGCGGCAACAATCTCGCGCTTAACGAAAGCAAAAAGAAGGTAAATTTCGACGGATTTCACACAAACAAATTCGAAACCCGACGAAAATCAACAAAAAATTTCTAACCTCGGAGGTAAACAAAACAACACGTAAAATTGTGAGGTTAGAACACATAAACGTCAATCAAACAACGGCCAACAAGAAAAAACAACGGGCCGCTCCCAAATTTCGAACGGGGGTTTTTTATCGCCGCACGAGGTCATATACCAAACTCAGGGCAACCAACCTTCAAAATCATGCGGAACAAAAAAAAACCGGTACAAAAAACAACAATGTTCGAATCTGGCAAAAAACGATTAAATGTGGCTGCTGCAAAAAACCTATAAAATTACCAATTTTTTAACAAATAAAACTGTAAAATCCAAAGGGCTTTTTCATATATCCGGCTCGATGGAAAATAGACATCTGAGCGCGAAGGGCCAAATAGACGCGGGACCAAGACGGCTTTGCCCGAAGGGGAGAAAACTAGAGATATCCCAAAAAAATTACCCCAAAGTTAAATTTGCCCCGTCTGGGAAAACAGACGTCTATTGAACTAAAAACAAAGGAAAAAAATCGGCAACACGCTAAAAGCTTACCTTCTTTCATTCAGCAGCAGTTCCAAAATATCACTCGCGGCCACGGCCTTTTCTTGTGGCTGGAATTTCGGTCTTAAACTTAAACCACGTGTGACTTCTTTCCGTGTCTTGTCGGAAGTGATTTCTTCATTCCCCTGTTAAACACAGGGTGATAACTTATTGGTCAGACTCTGTTATTGTTTTGAGTTGGCCCAGAAAAAAAGACCCTAGGAAATGTACCAAATACGTAACATACCGAGTAGCGGAAATACAGGAAAATTTAATGACTTCAAATTGGAGATATGTTCCTACTAAACTTAATGTTGCAGATGATGCAACAAAATGGACAAACCAATTCACTCTAAAAAATTTGGATCGATGGTTCCTTGGCCCAGAATTTTTATATCAAGAGGAAGCATTTTGGCCCCGAGACACCATTCTAGATAATGAAATAATTGAAAATGCGGAATGTTTGTTAATAAAGTAGTCAAAAATCATTGCTTTATTAAAATTGAAAGATTTTCGTCGTACATATCACTTTTAAAACCTGGTGGCGCCTCAAACTCCCAACGTGTGAAAAAGCGCGCATGGTTTTTGCTGAAAGCCCAAAAATATCAAAACAAACTTTAAGGTTAGGTTTTCCCAAAAGTTCTAAATAAAACAAAAACAAAAATAACTGGCGCCATCTTCCATCGATGAGTTACTGAACAATATCAGTGTGCTAGAGGTTCGAATAGCTGAACTGTCAAGAGAGGTTGTCTGTTGGCAGGATAAGTATGAGGCTCTGCAAGAAGAACTCAACCTGTACCGTCGCCAACGCTTCGGGCGCAGCGCCGAGCCGCCTCCGCCGCAGGGTGAGGTGTCCAATGAAGCCGAGGTTGAGGCTGAGTCCCCCGTTCATGGCGATTCCAACTGCGACTTGAGACGTTGATGTGGCCACTTTAGCGGATAATGAAGCCGAAAACAGCGAACCTCGTAAAGCGAAAAAACGCCGCCCATGCCTGCCACCGGCCCTGCTGGGCAATGTCATCACCATTACCCTGCCGCCCCACCACACTCAGGGGCATGGATGGTTTCAATGTCCTATACGTGTACCGCATCCACGCCCACCCGTGCTTTGCCGTTAGCCTCGAAACGGGCGATATAGCGCAGCACCAGCCCCATTTCTTGCGCCGCTTTCAGACGCTGTAGCATGTGTTCGTTCAGCGCCTCGCCGCCTTCTTCAAAAAAGTGATCCACCGACACCACCTCATGCCCGGGCGCCACCAGCTATTCGACCCGTACCTGATTGGGCTCGATGGCATACCCCGCTTCGCGGGCCAGGATCACGAGTTTACGCATGACATCCTGGCCGGGGCAATGGCAATGGTCAAAGCGCTTAACCGGATCACGCTGTAGTTCTTCTCTAAATTATCGCATAGTTTATTAGTCAATTAGTTATATTTGTAAATATACCTTGTTTTGCAATAATTTATAATTCTTTATAGATTAATAAATATCTAAGATTCTGAACAAATTAAAATTTTATATTTATGCCAAAAATTTTCCAGTTTTCTAAAATCCGAGTAAAATCAAAAACTTAAATAAATATTCCAAAAAAAATATTTTCTTTTTTAATTTATTATTTTGTTTTATCAAAAAAAATTGATTTCCCTTTAATTTTGAATCAATATGTTTAATTTATGCCATAAAAATAAAAGTGTAGTAGTAAAAATGTAGTGCCCGAAAAAAGGGTTATTTTGATAGAAAAATTAAAATAGAATAATACTACTACTATGTCGGTTTAGAACATTTTTCTACATTGTCCGACGCCTATTCTCCACCTCCTTCGATCCTGACAATCATCTTCCGTCAGGTTTTTTTGACTCATTGATCTTTGGATTAACTGTTGCCATTCCATTTTAGGACACCCTCTTTTTCTGCGCCCTATTGGTTGCCATTCTAGGACCTGCTTTGGTAATCTTTTGTCGCTCATCAGTTGTAGAGTCGGGGACTTTTTAAATTGCCGCCCTCGAAAATAAAAAATATTCCTATTTGAAATTCGGAAAAGTAGTTTGAACCAAAACAAAAAAACTGTGAACGTTACCGCTGCCTGTATACATACATATTTAAACATTTTTTTTTGATGTCTCTAAAAGATTAATTTTGAGAGAAAAAAAATACAACGGCAATTTAAAAAGTCCCCGACTGTACATGGCCGTACCATATCAGTTGTCTTTTAGTGATGTCATCCGTTATGCTTCCCTCGATTCCCATTTTTTCCTTTTATGATCCCATTTCTTATATGATCTGTTCTAGATATTCTCATTAATCTTCTTATTGCATCAATTTCAACACTTTCCATTTTTGCTTTGTATTTTTCTGTTACGCGAGAAGTCTATTCTAATTCACTTGATTCGTTTCCAATACATAAATACTGTGTCTTGTCCACGTTCACTGTTAACCCCCATTTTTGGTATTCTTCCATGAACTTTCTCATCATATACTCCATGTCTTCTTTATCATTAGCTACAATTACTTGGTCGTCAGCAAACTGTACTGTGTATATGGTAAATCGGTCGTTAAGTTGTATTCCCATGCCGTGTACTTTCCGTTTCCAGTTTTTTAGAGCTACTGCGATATATATTTTAAAAAGAGTTGAAGAGATACAACATCCCTGTCTTAAGCCTTTCGTGACCAGGAATTCTTTTGAAAGTTGGCTAGAAACCGTTTGTTTTTATTGTTAATTTAAAATTGTTTTTGTTTATTAAAAATGCGGGGTTGTAAAGTTCTATTTTGAGAAAAGCGATTTTTAGCACCTTTTTGGGACCTTTTTTGATCATATGACTTTTGTCAGCTTTTGTTAAAATCGCGATAAAACCACGTTTTGACTTTTTGGAAAGCGCCGACCTGCGCCAGAAAGAGAAAGCAAAACACTTCCGTCGAAACTTTTGCCGAGAACGCATCGCAACAAAAAACCTTAAAACTATTTTCGGGAGTGAAAACCCGGATCGGCCCTACCATTACTGATAAAGACGAGCGAAGCTGCAGAAAACAAACTGGTAAGTCTTAACGTGGGCGAAACTAATTTAAAACATCACAAAATTCACCTTTTTAATAGAAATCCCAAAGGGGTGTTTTTCAGGGTATTTTTTCGTTTTTTTGGGGAAAATACCAAGGACCACTCTTTCGGGACTCCATCCATTTGGTCCTTCGGTAGCCTAATTTTTTGAAAAAGCAGTTTGGGGATGCAGTTTGTCTGAATTTGCCTGTTACCAAGTGGGTTTTTCTTGCAGTAAACACGTTTTTATTTCAGTTTTTTTTGTGAAACCGTTTTTTGCGTTCCTTGATGTGCGCTGCTGTATGTGCGCGCGGAACATCACACCTTTGAATAGGAAACTGGTGAAAATTGGTTCATTGTAGTTTTTTTTTGTTGGCCTTGTTTTGGTTTTCGACCATAGAAAAAGAAAATTTTATTGTTTTCGACGGTTGGCACCATTGAAATCATATGTTCCATGACATATGACGCCTACCTAATTTTTGATGACAAAACGACCGTTTTGTTTATTAATTTTTTGATTTTGAACCTTGTTTTTTGTCGGTCTTGAGTTTTTTGAACGACCGCGAAACATCGTACCTGTGTTTTAGTGCGTTTACCCAATTTTTAGAGCATTTAACCTTTTTCTTTGTTGTGGCTTAAGGATGAGTGAGTTAAAATCTCTTAAGAAACAACAAAATTCGAGCTTTTAAAATGCGTTTAGTTGACTTTGAGACTCAGTGTAGTCAATTTGACCAATTTCACTTTGATATAGTTAAGCTAGACCTTACAGAGGAACAGGAAAATAATCAGGGTGAGTTAGTAGAATCTAGGGACCTTTTCCCGGATTCAAGCCAACAAAGCCTGCCTTCACCTGTCTCGGTTTCTGCTCCTACCCGAGGATTAGAAATTCAAAAAATAAGTTTGCCTGCCTTCAATGGCACAGATTTAAGGGCGTGGCCTACCTTTCTTGATTTATTTAATAGTTTAGTTCATGATAAGGTTGAACTTTCAGATATAGCTAAATTTCAAGCTCTTTCTACAGCCCTTGTAGGTGAAGCACAATCAGTTATTCGTAATATTCCAATGGTAGCATCTAATTATAGGCTCGCTTATGATGCAGTTGTTCGTCTTTACAATAATAAGAGACGCCTTGTAACCCACTATTGGTCTTCAGTTTATTCTGCTCCTACTGCTAAGAGTAATAGCTCTCGGGATTTAAGAAAACTTTTGTCTACATTTCGTGAAAATCTTGAAGCCCTTTCAAATTTTAATGATTTAGACCTTATGATTGAGATTTTATTAAAATGAACCTTCTTCTACAGAAGATTGATCCCACTCTTAAGCAGAAATTTGAAGTTGAGAATAGCACCAAAGAGATCCCAACCTATAAAAGTTTGTTTACCCTTCTAGAGCAGAATTGTCGTGCTCTTGAAAATTGTTGTCTTTTGGACAATTCTTTTGATGCTGTGTCTGTTTCCCCCTCTCATCGCCAGGGTGGAGGGAGAAGGACAAGTAAACCACCCTGTTTAATGCTGCCAGTTATTTTTTCTTTATTGTTTTATTTTGAATTTTTTGGAAAACCTAACCTCTATTTTTGGGCTTTCTACAAAAACCTTCAAAAAAGGAAAGTCCTGTTTGGGAAAAATTCCGATCAGGTGATAATTTCTCTCTTTGTTGAAAGTTATTTTCTTTTTGATCACCTGATCATTTTGTTAAAATCATGCGCGTTTTTTGCTCACGCTGGGAGTTTGAAGCGCCACCCTGTGTGTGACAGGGGAATGAAGAAATCACTTCCGCCAAAAAACTAAAAGAAGTCACACGTGTTTTCGGGTTGAAGACCGAAATTCCAGTCGCAAGAAGGGGCCGCGGTCGCCAGTGAAATTTTGAGACTGCTACAGAATTACAGAAGGTAAGCTTCTAGCGTGTTGCCGATTTTTTCCTTTGATTTTTAGTTTAATAGACTCTGTTTTCCCAGGCGGGGCGAATTTAATTTTGGGGTTAATTTTTTGGGATATCTCTAGTTTTTCTCCCCTTCAGGGCTCAGATCTCTATTTGGTCCTTCAAACCGGATGTTTTGAAAAAGCCCTTTGGATTTTACAGTTTTTTTTGTTAAAAAATTGGTAATTTTATAGTTTTTTTGCAGCAACCACATTTTATCGTTTTTTTTTGCCAGATTCGGACATTGTCGTTTTTGTACCGGTTTTTTTTAGAGTCCGCATGGTTTTGAAGGTTGGTTGCCCTGAGTTTGGTTTATGACCTCGTGCGGCGATAAAAAAACTCCCGTTCGACATTTGGCAGCGGCCCGGGCCCCCGTTCTTTTTTCTTGCTGACTGACGTTTCATGGACGTTTGTGTGCTCTACCTCACAACTTCACGTGTTGTTTTGTTTACCTCCAAGGTTAGAAAATTGTTGATTATTCGTCGGGTTTCGAATTTGTTTGTGTGAAATCCGTCGAAATTTACCTTTGTTTTTTGCTTTCGTTAAGCGGCGTTCTTAGCGAACCGTACCCGTGTGTTGATAGCGGATTTGTCGCGAAAAAACCTACTTTTTATATCTGATAAAAACCGCTTTGTCATGTCTGACATAAAAGTTTTGAAAAAACAACAAAATAGCGTTTTTAATAAATTAAAAACAACTTACAATAGAGCCGTCGAAGCCCAGGGCAATGCAGAGAAGGCAAAAAAGTTAAAACCAGATGGGAAGATGTGCCTTCTCTGGTAAGTCAATTCGATGCATTGCATTTTGAAATTATAAGCTTGGATAGTAGTGATCAGACACAAGAAAGTCAGGAAACTTTAGTGCTGGAATTTGATGAAATGAAATACACAATTAGATCGATTTGTCGTGAGCTCTATCCGGAGGATTACCAAGATGCCTCACAGACAATTTTGAACCATTCCCTGGTAAATGTGGACAGGGGTCTTGAAATTAAAAGAATAGAGGTAAACCATTTTGACGGTAATCTTAAAAAATGGCCCACCTTTTTTGATATGTTTAAGTCACTTGTTCATGATAGAGCTGACATGAGTGAAATAGCTAAATTTCAAGCCTTAAATACCGCTCTGGTGGGAGAGGCCGCATCTGTAATTAGGAACATACCGCTAACCTCTGATAATTATCGAGTAGCCTTCGATGCGATGATTAGACGCTTTAATAATAAAAGACTTTTGGTAACAAATTATTGGACGTCTATTTGTCAAGCCCCTTCTGCAAAATCGAGCAACCCACATGATTTGAGGTTATTGTTGTCCACTTTCCGAGAAAATTTGGAATCATTGTCAAACTATGATGATGTAGACCTTTTAGATTTGCTAAAATTTGATACCCCATTGAAAACTCAGTTTGAGATTGAGTATAATGATAAGGAAATCCCGTCCTATAAAGATTTGTTTAAATTCTTAGAGAAAAATTGTCGGGCTTTGGAAAATAGTTCTCTTTTGAATAAGCCGAAGGAGGTCTCACCTTCTCTACCCCCTAGGAAGGAAGGCAAACCACCCTATCCTGTGTTATTGACTGGAACAGCCCTACCATCCCCTTGTGAAGTGTACCAGATTTCTGGAATTAGAAGTAGGTCAGCGCCATCAATTTGTTAAGCGTGAACGATTGTGTTTTAACTGCTTTGGCAAACATGGTGTATCTCAATGCCCTACAAATGCCACGTGTCGTCAGTGCCAGGGTCTTCACCATTCCCTGTTGCACTTTGTGAAAAGCTCTCCGAGCCACCAAGTTGATTGTCCGGGGGAGACCCCCCCGTATACCTGATAGTGAGGGTGTCAAACAGGCATTGTGTACCGCTACACCCAGTAGCAACCATTTTGAACCTCGTAAGAGGAGACCTGTGTTTTTAGATGATTGTCCAGGGGAGAGCCCCCACATACCTAATAGTGAAGGTGCCAAACAGGCATTGTGTACCGCTACACCCAGTAGCAACCATTTTGAACCTCGTAAGAGGAGACCTGTGCTTTTTGCAACTGCCCAAGTTTTAGTGTTAGATGCCCACAACAAGTTTGTGTCTTGTCGGGCAATTTTAGATTCCGCTAGTGAATGTCCTTTGTAACTGTCTCTTTGGTTGAGAGGTTAGGACTTAAAGTAGCTCCGAATAGAACTCCTATTGAGGGAATAAATGGCATGATTTCTAGTACTTCATATGGCAATGTTACATTGAAAATAGGCTCCGCCAAGTTTCCTGATAGTTTGTTTTCCTGTGATGCCATTCTTATTCCTAAAATTTGTGGAACCATACCTGTGACTGTTGTAGAATATGATTTTATTCAGTGGCCATACCTAAAAGATTTAGATTTTGCAGATCCTAATTTTGGACAACCTAGTAGTGTAGACCTTTTGATTGGTGTTGATTTGTTTGGTCAGATGCTTGTGCCTGGCTTTAAAAAAGGAGATAATGGAGGACCTTGTGCCATTAATTCAATATTTGGTTGGATACTCCTTGGTGGTATTGATGGTCCTCGTAAAACTCAAAAACCCATTGTTTGTTGACCTTAGTGTCTTCCCCAATAGAATCTGGATTGGATAGTACCTTACAAAAGTTTTGGGAACTAGAATCGACCCCTCCAAAAATTCCTCTTCCCTCTGATGAGGACTTGTGTGGAAAATTGTTTGCTGCCGCTCAATCTGGAACTGAGTTTGGCAGATATGTTGTTCGTTTACCTTTCAGAGAGCCTCGACAAGAACTTGGTGACTCTAAAGGTCAAGCATTGCGTAGATTCAATATGATGGAAAACCGATTATTGAGGAATCCTGCTTTGTATAGTGTGTACAAAGAATTTGTACAGGATTACCTAGACCAGGGGCTTCTGAAATTGGACAATTCTAACCCTGACTTCCATTCATATTTTGTTCCACACCACCCAGTTGTGAAGGTGGTAAAATGGTGTCCAAAATCTGATTCGTTTTGTTATGATGTGATGCCCATGGAAAGACCTTGTACCAAGAGAAACATTCTCTCTGAGATTGCAAGGATATATGATCCACTCGGGTTCCTAGCCCCAGTTGTTTTGGTTGCTAAGTGTTTAATGCAACGTTTGGGGGTCCAGGGTCTTTCATGGGATGATAACCCCTCCAGTGATATTGTTGCACAGTGGCAACTCAATGTGTCGCAACTACCATTATCTTCGACATCAATACCTCGTTATGTCGTGAAGCAAAATGCTGTCACCACTGAATTGCATGACTTTTGTGACGCCTCAATGTGTGCATATGGTGGTGCAGTATATATTCGACAAATTGAGTTGGATAGAAATATTTCTATCTCCCTTTTGTGTGGGAAAAGTAGAGTGTGCCCTTTGAAAAGTATTTCTATTCCACGCTTAGAATTGTGTGCTGCTGTATTGTTGGCAGAGCTATTGGAGTTTGTTGGCAATCATCTTGATTGCGTCCCGATTGATAAGATTTTTGCTTGGTCTGACTCCAGCGTTACCCTTGCTTGGATAAAATCGTGTCCATCAAAACGAAAGGTTTTTGTAGCCAATCGTGTAACGACTATTCAAGAGAAAGTTCCCCCCAGCTGTTGGTACCATGTAAATGGTAAGGAGAACCCAGCTGATTGCTTATCCCAGAGCTTACTTCCTGGTCAATTGATAGACCATGCTCTTTGGTTTACTGGACCATCCTGGTTGGCCCAGTCTAGTGAAACATGGCCTATGAACCACAAAATTGATGCGTTTGATGCTGATCTACCCCCTGAGGAAAATCGTTTTGTTTTTGTTACAGAAATACCCCTTGATGAAGTACAGCTACTAAGTACTTATCTTTACGTAAAATCTTGGGCATTGCTGCCTTTTGTTTGAGACCTTTCCGAGTGTAAAAAGTTCCTTCTTTATCTTTTCCTACTAAAGCCCTCAATGAGGCAGATCTTTATTATGCCACTTTAGTTGTTGTGCGAGTTGTACAACAAGAAGTTTTTTTTGAAGATTAGAAAAGGATATGTAAGGGTGAGAGTTGTGCTAAGCCTCTTCGAAAGTTGGCTCATTTTCTTGATTCCCATGGTGTTCTCAGGGTGGGCGGTAGATTACGTCACACTGATTTAGCATATGAGGTGAAACACCCCATGTTGTTGCCTCGTAGTCATAGGCTTACCACTTTGATTATTGAAAAATTCCATAATGAGCATGGACATCCAGGTCCTCGCTTATTGGAGTACCTCCTAAATCAACAGTTTTGGATTTTGTCGGTGAAAAGTGCCATTCACAGTGTTATTTCCAAGTGTTTTTGTTGTGCCAGGGTAAATCCCAAACCATTGCACCCATTCATGGGTGACCTTCCTAAATTTAGAGTGTCCCAGGTGAAGCCCTTTTCCTATGTTAGTGTAGATTTTTTGGGTCCATTCTCCATCACGTTAACCAAACGTCGTGGTGTAAAAAGTCAAAAGGCTTATGGGTGTATTTTTGTTTGTTTCCCAACAAAGGCCATTCACCTGGAGGCTGTTTCTGATTTGTCCACTGATGCATTTTTGGCTGCCCTCCGCCGATTTGTTGGTAGACGTGGCAGATGTGCTGCCCTCTACAGTGACCAGGGCACTAATTTTGTCCACGAAAACTCATCTGAAGAGAATTGTGGGGGATCAAATCCTAACCTTTGAAGAGTTGATGACTGTATTGGTTCAGATTGAGGCTATTTTAAATAGTCGACCATTGTGTAGTATGAGCCCTGATCCTCATGACTTTTAAAGTCTTACTCCTGAACATTTCCTCACTTTGGAACCCTTGACAGCCCCTCCCGATGAAAACCTACCCCCATTGAAGTGGTCACTCGGTAGAATTGAAAAAATTTACTCGAGTCCAGATAGAATCCCCCGTGTCGTGCAAGTAAAAACCGCGAAAGGATTACTTGACCGTAGTTTGGTGAAGGTATGTCCGTTACCCAGCCAGTAACCAACCTTCAAAGCCTTGTGTAGCGTGAATCATGCTTATTTGAATTAACTTAAGTGTAGTGGTCAGCTAGCAGCTTAATTTTAACAATCTACATTGGCAACTTAAATAATAATTTTACTTAGAGGTTGAACCGTAAATAAATTTCAATTATTTTTAACACTCACTATTGTACGATATTATATTAAAGTAACTCACGTTATTGTATTCAACCCATCACATCACTTAAACTTTGACTATAATCACTGACTAACACTTGACAACACCTTACTTGTAGAGACTGTGAGCTTAAATTAAATAAAAAAAGAATAGATCCTAGCCTTTTTATCAACTCGGTTCGATGATGAAATATCCGCCAAATCAAGGTTCTAAAGCCTCGAGACAAAATCGGCGCCAACGCTACCTAATTTTAATTAGGACAGCCAAACAAGGCAATGTTTGCATGGCTTTGCGCATTGCTAAAAATAAAAGCGGGCAGACCTCGAGGTTAATCCCACTAGGCCAAACTTTGATACTTTGTATGACCTTAAATGGTGTTAGAAACAGAAAATCACGAGCAGGAAATCTTGATGTTATTCCCCACTTTAAGACTTGTTATAAAAGCGCGATCTGGATAGCAAAGGAGATCAATCGGAGTAGTAATTTTAATCGGAGTAGTTCAATCGAAGTAGATCTATCGGAATAGATTAATCGGAGTAGATCAGTTGTAATATTTAAATCAATCGGAGTAGATCAGTCGGAGTATTAATTTTAATCGGAGTCATGATCTCTGTTAAGATTCAGTTCAAATCAGTCAAAAACTTAATATCATTCGTAATAAGTTATGATTTTTGAATCCAAACCTAAAAGTGAAAATAAGTAAATAAATAATAAAAGTGACTAAATGTGCCAAAGGTAACTGTAATGCCACAAAACAAAAAAACTAAGTAGTGTTAAATATTAGTGGTGGCATTCTGGCTGTAATTATGGTGAGAGATTTATTTTGAACTTTAATCTATCGGTTGTTCCTTAAAATTCGTGGACTATGAAAATTGACTTTGAATCATTTTGTTTTACCATACAAACTTTTGCTCACAAGAGCGTTTTGCTAATATGTTAACTGATAGACTATGGTCAAAAAGAGTTTATTGAAAAATAGGAATTTAATGTTATAGTTTTAACTTTTGTGTGACTTGAATCAAAATAACGACATGCAATACTTTGGGATATGTACTATATTTTATTTATCAATATATAATAACTTGCTTTAATGGAAGTGTTTAATTTATATCAGTAAAACGGTTGTAAGCAAAGCAATATACGCTAAAACGCTTACGCTAAAAAGATGGTAAAGATTTTGTAACTGCACCCGGGGTAACTTAGAAAAATATTCGCTCGGTTTTCACGAAACCCTGGGGCAGCTTCACAATTGGCGCAGTCGGTAGGATGATTTTCTGAGAGAAAGAGAGAGAGAGAAGTCCTAGAATAAGAAGAAAAAAAATAACAAACTCAGAAAAGTTTTAGGTCCCCTTTGGACAGTAAATAGCTTTTAATATGGCAACCGAATACCCTTCAGCGACACCCATAGTATTCCAAGTCCCGCAACAGGTTCAAGTAGGCAACGACTCGATCTCGACCTACGATAGACAAACCAGCGTTGATAAATTTTTAGCGCTCATCGAAGAAACTGCTTTGCTAGACACTAGTCATATGGTTCGCTTCTGGCAGACAACCTTAGAAGAAAATAGAAATAGAGTAAACTGTAGTGCAGTTGACCAGAAACCCAGGGGCTCTGCTGAGGAGGAAAAAAGATGGGAGTAAAGATCGAAAGGGTAGGGATATTTGCGTGCACGTCCGAAGGAACCCCGTTTAATATGGTTAAAGTACAAGTAAATAGACGTGTTATTCAGCTTTAGTACATAGTGCATTATCCCTGATAAAAATCCATAGAGCAAAGGGGTTCAACCAAATAATTAATTAATACCCACATTAGAAGAAATATTGTATTCAGTTTTGATTTATAGATTTAGAAGTGCCTCAACAATTTTTATTGAAAAAAGTTGATAGTATTGGAGCTTACTTAGGTTAGATTTTTTGCAAAAATATGGAAAAAATGGGAAAATTATTTAATGTACGCTTTAAAGAGAGAAATACCCTTAATTAAAGAGAAAATAAGTTTCGATAGTTTGTGCAATAACATATGCAAGCAAACTTCCGTTCAGATTAAAAATTTTACAAGAAAAATAGTGTTTAAAAAGAGTTGACGAAACTTACTTTGTCCCAGGAAGGAAGAAATAATTAAAGTTCTCATGTAAGTGCCGTTACTGAGAACTTGTACACTGAATCGGCGGCAACCGGTCTCAAGTGTCATAACAACTCAAGGATTGATTCTTCGATCCAAACGACAACCCAAACGACAGAGGAAGGGAAGCCTGCAGCTTCCGACAGTAGAAACTCTTCAGTGAGAAAGAAAAAAACAAAATTGTTCGGAATCGAGAGACACGGCTTTAGAGAAACCCCAGAGAAGTAAAGGCCCGGCCTTTCCATAGCAAGTAGTAGCAGACAGCAAAAAACAAAAGAAAGAGGTTTGCATGTGTACTTAAAGGAAGACTTAATTATATATATATATATATATATATATATATATATATATATATATATTTATCGGTTTCACAACGTTCTACGTCTTCCGATACCCAATCTCCACTCGTTTCTGTTTGCCCATAATTCATCATCTAGGCCTCTTATTCTTATTTCAGTATCTATTCCTTCTCTCCAGCTTCTCCTTGGTCTTCCTCGTTTTCTTCGGCCAGTTGGTTTCCATTGTAATATTTGTTTAGGTAGTCTTCCATCATCCATTCTTTGTACATGTCCGTACCACACCAGTTGTTTTGTTCTTATATCATCCACTAGAGTACGTTCATCCACTGTCATAATTTCTCTTATTCTTTGATTGGTAACTCTTTCTCTTTTTGATTTCCCTGCTGCTCTTCTCCAATAGTCCATCTCCGTAGCGGAAAGCATTTTTTCTGTTCTATCTTTGATTGGCCATACTTCTGAGCCGTATGTAATAATACTTTTTACAATGGTGTTATATATAAGCTTTTTGTTATGTTTTGATATACTTTGGTCCCAAATGATTCCATTTAATAAAGTTATTGCTTTTCTTCCTTGTACGTTTCTATCTTTTATAGCTTTGTCTAGTGTTCCGTCAGCTGTAATTTTTAGACCCAAGTATTTATACTCATCACAGGACTGAATTCGCTGCCCAGTATTTAAGATTAGATCCTGTTTCGTGCCACCAATACACATATACTCTGTCTTATTGATATTAACCTCTAGTCCCCACTTATTGTACTCGTCTATTAGTTTTCGTGTCATATATTCGAGGTCGTCATAATCCTGAGCCACCACTATCTGATCATCGGCGAAACATAAAGTATACAAGGTGGTTTCATTCAACGGAATTCCCATGTTTTGGCATTTTCTCTTCCATACTTTAAGGACCTGTTCCAAATATATCTTGAAGAGCGTAGGCGAGATACAGCAACCTTGTTTAAGACCTTTATTTACTTGAAAGCCTTTGGTTAGTTTTGCTTTTATTTTAACTTTTGCCTTACTATTGCGGTATAACTCTTTGATGGCCTTAATTAGTTGTACGCTTATGTTTGTCTTTTCCAACGCTTTCCAAAGTAGATTTAGTGGTATACTATCATATGCCTTCTGCAAATCTACGTAAAGCAGATGGAGCTCTTGTCCGTATGCCATTTTCTTTTCAATAACTTGGGTTATACAAAAGAGATGATCTGAAGTCGATCTACCCGCCCTGAAACCAGCTTGTTCTTCTGCCTCCATATCTTTATATTCGCTCTCCACTTTATTTCTTATTATTTTGCCATATTTTCTGCTTAGCGTACTAGTTACAGATATACCTCTATAATTGTCACATATATCTTTCCTTCCTTTTTTGTGTATTGTGGATATATATGACGTTTTCCACTCAGTTGGTACTACAGCTCCATTTAAATATCTTTGGAAAAGATTCCGTAATCTACAAAACAATTCTTCAGTGCCATTTTTAATAAGTTCAGCTGGGATATTTCCGGGTCCGGCAGATTTACCGCTTTTTAAGGTTTTGCACACGTTTTTGACCTCAGATATTGTGAGGGGTACTGGAAATCCCATCGTTCTAATGATATTGTCTCTTTCGTCTTCCTTGAATTCTGCTCTATCTTCAGTTAAAAGTTTTTTAAAATGCTCATCCCATTCTTTGTCTGGTATTGGTGAAATAATATCTCTGCATGTTTCTTTTTTGATCGATCTTATAGTTTTCCAGCTTTCGGTACTTCTCTTACCTCCTAAGTAAGAATCTATTTTCTGGCACTTTTGCATCCATGATTGATTCTTCTTATCACTGATCATTCTTATCACCTTTGATTGCGCGATTTTGTATTCTTATCTGCTTCTATCTGTCTTTTGGGATAAGTACGTGTGATATAATTTCCTTTTTTCCTCTATTTCACTTTCAATCTCAGCATCCCACCAGTAGGGTTTTGTTCTTTTAGGAGTTTCATCCACTAATCCTAGTGCTTCTTTTGCAGCTTGATGGATGCTTAATGTGATACATTCGTATTCCTCATCTGGGGTTTCACCTGAACTTGAATTAAGTTTTTCGTTCAGTCTCTTTTTGTATAAGTTTTTTACGCTGTCATGTTCTAGGCTTAGTAGATTATATTGACAGTGATCAATTTCCTCATTCACTGTATCATCAAGATTTTGTTGATGGAGGCTTCGGCCTTGACAAGGAAAGAGAATTTTGGTCTCCAGAAAATAGTGATCACTTCCGCATGTTGATCCACGCTTTGTTCTGACATCTTGAATTTTTAGTTTTGTCTTTTGTTTAGTGATAAGATAATCAATGACGGATTTCAGGTTTTGTGAGGGTTTGGTCCAGGTATATTTGTGTATTTTCTTATGTTGGAAAAAACCGTTTTGGATTTTTAGGTCTAATTGCTCACATACTGTGATAAGCCGGTTTCCATTGTCATTAACAACATCTTCTCCATATTGGCCAACTGTCAGATCATTTACTCTGTTACCTGTTCTACTATTTAAATCTCCCAATATTACAATTTCTCTAGATGTACTTACTGCTGATATTTCATTGTGGATTTCTTCAAAAAAATGGTCTTTCACGGCTACATTTGCATCGTCATTATACGCATAGATTCCAAAAATCGTAAGTCTCATTCCTTTTATTGTTATATTCATTCTTATTAGCCGTTCATTTACTGCTTCCCAGTTGGTGATATATTTTCTAAATCTTTTGTTGACCAAAATAGATACTCCTTGTTGCGCATGTTTTTCTTTTGCCACTCCGCTATAGAAATGGTCATACTGTCCTAGGTTTTCAGATCCTTTTCCTTTCTTCTTCGTTTCTGTTAGTACAGCAAGGTCAACCTTCATTCTGCTGCACTCATGGACTATATCATTCACTTTTCGACTCATTCCTTGTACGTTCCATGTACCAAAAATCATATTCCTGTTTCTTTGCTTGGTTCGTCTTAGGTTTTTCATTTCTTTCCGAGGCGTTTGATTGGGTTTTTTAACAGTGTACGTTTTTTCCGGGTATCAGAGAGTTAGTCTAATGCCCCAACCCCCAACCTGGAGGACCAGGTGATTTTTGATCGAGGTTTTCTTCCCCTAGCCTTTGACGATTCCAACGCCTGTACTACAAGGCAGCATCTTCTTCTTTTATACTATCCCTAAAAGAAAGGGTTGCCACCTGCGCTATGATCACCGTACCGAGGTCCATCCTCTCCGCCTTTCATACCGATGTGGTCTTCTCCCGTAACCCTGGGAATGGGACCCTAAACAGGTGCTAACTCTCCGGGTCAGAGAGTACCTGGAATCTACGGAGGGCAGGGGTCGATTCATTTCCCCTGATAGACATCTGACGAGGTCTACCCCGTACCCCTAAGACTTAATTATACCGCCACATATTGATGCACTTTGTTCAGTTACCATTCGCCAAATATCCAAAGTTGATACCCAGCAAATGGTTCTGGAACCAGTAATGGATAATCCTACGGGATTGCTTGTGGCAAGAGTCTTGTGCAAAACGGCCTTAGCCAGAGTTTTTAATGCAGAGCAAAGAGAACAAGAAGTTTGACAAGTGTGTTCTGAAGATATTGCCGAGATTTTTAAATAGCTAAACCTCAAATTGATTAAAAATCGACAATAGAGTTAGTTGCATAAAATATAACTTATATGTACTACAGTGAAATTGCGAACGGATTTGATGGGATTTCCCTGTTAATACTATACAGACAGTGGTGAAGAAATTTTGATGGGCATTTTAGGTTTAGTTATTATAGATTTTAAAAAAAAGAGGGAAGCAGAGAAAGAAGCATCCCAAGTATATACCAATGAGAAAAAGTAGAAGAGACATAAGAAAAAAAAATACGCACATATAGAATTTAGATGTGATCTAAATGCAGAATTGGATGGTGAGTTTAGATATTGACAAAGTTGAGTTTAGATAACTTTGATCAATATAGAGGAATTATGAAGTTAGACCAATTATTTTATAAGATACTGTGGAGATGCAGTACCAGAGGTGATGTGAAAAGTTGGTTGAGCTGATAATAAAGAAGTTGTTGCTAAAAGAGAGCAGTTTTAATGACCCGGGATCACTTGAGTTTTAAGGTAGCTGAGAGAGGGTCAGTTACGGTGAGTTGGTAGCTGGTAGATGGTCAGCTACTGTGACAGAGATAGTCACGGAGAAGTTGTGGAAGCCATCCAATGAATCAGTAGAACTTAAGCAGTTTTGAAATGGAAAATGTGCAACGACACAACATTTTGATGTACAAATCAAAATGCAGTTTTCAAAAAAGAGTTCTCTGAGAGTGTAACGAGTTAGCATTATGATATTGCATGGTACTTCAGTGGCGCGATGCAAGATTTCTACAAAGCTAGAAAAGTGCGAGCAGTCAACAAAATGCCTTGGTAACAATAAAGCTAAAATAAAATGTGCGTAAAAGAACTAAAGAGAGTTCCTTCTTGTCTCGACCCATTGTGCCGTCACTTTTCTTTTACTAGACGTTAGTAAAAAAAATAAACCAAACCATCGAACTGGTCCACAATATATTAGACGACAGACGACTTGAAATTTGAACCAGGAAAATACATTAATTGGGTCATAGCGTCTCGACGAAAAGAGAAGTCCTACGTTATAGTGAAGATGGTTAGACCGAGAACAGCAAACAGGGTTAGATGCAGTGTAGATGCCTAGACCGGGCAGAGCCAGTGTCTTACTTGCGGTCGGATTTTGTTTATATTACTTGGTCTTGAAAATTGAAACACGTATCAAATAAAATATTTTGTAGTGCGTCAACTTTATAGGTTGAGATGATATATTTTTTGTTTGCGGTGAATGCTCAAACTAGTGTGCAAGAAGATATTCAGGGTGCGTTTGTTATTACTGTCATGAGAAGTATTTTTTTTTCATTTGGGTTATTAAGTGTTTAAATAGTGACAGCTATGAAACTAAGCCCTAGAGGAGCAAATGTTTTATAAAATATGTTATTGGGTTGTATTTGCTAAACTTTAGAGGAAGTTGATTTATATTGCTTTCATGTAAACTATTTTAGGCCGCTAAAGATTAAAAATGTTCTAATTTAAATTTGGCATTAGTTTAGGAAATATTATAGCAGTAAATCCTTTTAGCTCCGTATGTGTCAAACTAACCTTTAGTTTTAAGTTTAAAATGATAAATTTTAAAGAGTGCGGAGGCTAAGTAACTTAAAATTAATAAGAAAGGTTACATAAAGTGCAATAAAAGAAAATAATAATTCAAAAGTGAAGTGGAAATTAAAAAAAAAATAAAAAGAAGTGAATATAAAAGAAAAAGTTTAACCTTATTATTACAAATTACAATTACAAACGTGTTGGAATATGGTTAGAACGGGACGGCGTCAGATGTAGCTGCAGTTCGATATCTACATGAAAGATGAACGTGCAGATTCTATCCAACCACCTTTTACAGGAAAGCTACGAAAACTAAGAAGCAAGTGAGGTTTAGACATAGGTATTATTAATGCAGAAAAAGGATGTAAGTAGAATTTAAATTTAGAGAATTAAACTTTAGGTAATTTTTTTTGGTAACTAGCTTACCCTCTAAAATCATACTAAAACTGATTAATGCTTGTATGAAATTTTAATTTCAGCGTGGCATGTATCTTACCTTTAAGCACAAAAGCACAAGACAAATATTATATTTTTGGAAATGGTAATAAATAAAATCTCAATTGTTGCCATTTGAGTAATTCGCAATCAAATAAGTTGATTGTCAATATTTTTTTTGTTTTGGGTTTGCAGATTAAAGGCTCCTTATAATAGGCCAAAGTAAAATAAAATAATTAAATATTCAGCTCTTTGGAAAGCCATAAATCGTTTCTGTCAACAGAAAGTTAGGGCCTCATAAAAGTGGGTCGACTTAAAGCGATTGTCGCACACTCCCAAGAGGCTTTAAAGTAGGTAGGCGTTAACAGACGTTCTTAGACAACTGTATCAAATTACTAGGAATACTTAATAAAAATTATTGGTATACAATAATAGTAGGTCAAAAGAAAATATAGGTTAACATAAAAATAAAGTCACAGAGATAATCGTAATATTTTCTTTAATGATATTCATATTTAGTTTTTTTTTACAATTTTTACTTAATCTAACAATGCACAGCATAACAATATCTCTTAACTTAATTTAAAATAAAGTGTCTATTCTCTATCAAGGTAAATACTTATATAAACAATAACTACTTAAACTTATGCCACAATAAAAACTATGCTATATTTAAAAAATCATCAATTGAAAAGTTAGCAACATAAACCAGATGTAAGCTATTTAAGAGCTTACATTGGTCTTGTAAGAAGGGAGGAATGTAGTGGTCAGCTAACAGCTTAATTTTAACAATCTACATTGGCAACTTAAATAATAATTTTACTTAGAGGTTGAACCGTAAATAAATTTCAATTATTTTTAACACTCACTATTGTACGATATTATATTAAAGTAACTCACGTTATTGTATTCAACCCATCACATCACTTAAACTTTGACTATAATCACTGACTAACACTTGACAACACCTTACTTGTAGAGACTGTGAGCTTAAATTAAATAAAAAAAGAATAGATCCTAGCCTTTTTATCAACTCGGTTCGATGATGAAATATCCGCCAAATCAAGGTTCTAAAGCCTCGAGACAAAATCGGCGCCAACGCTACCTAATTTTAATTAGGACAGCCAAACAAGGCAATGTTTGCATGGCTTTGCGCATTGCTAAAAATAAAAGCGGGCAGACCTCGAGGTTAATCCCACTAGGCCAAACTTTGATACTTTGTATGACCTTAAATGGTGTTAGAAACAGAAAATCACGAGCAGGAAATCTTGATGTTATTCCCCACTTTAAGACTTGTTATAAAAGCGCGATCTGGATAGCAAAGGAGATCAATCGGAGTAGTAATTTTAATCGGAGTAGTTCAATCGGAGTAGATCTATCGGAATAGATTAATCGGAGTAGATCAGTTGTAATATTTAAATCAATCGGAGTAGATCAGTCGGAGTATTAATTTTAATCGGAGTCATGATCTCTGTTAAGATTCAGTTCAAATCAGTCAAAAACTTAATATCATTCGTAATAAGTTATGATTTTTGAATCCAAACCTAAAAGTGAAAATAAGTAAATAAATAATAAAAGTGACTAAATGTGCCAAAGGTAACTGTAATGCCACAAAACAAAAAAACTAAGTAGTTTTAAATATTAGTGGTGGCATTCTGGCTGTAATTATGGTGAGAGATTTATTTTGAACTTTAATCTATCGGTTGTTCCTTAAAATTCGTGGACTATGAAAATTGACTTTGAATCATTTTGTTTTACCATACAAACTTTTGCTCACAAGAGCGTTTTGCTAATATGTTAACTGATAGACTATGGTCAAAAAGAGTTTATTGAAAAATAGGAATTTAATGTTATAGTTTTAACTTTTGTGTGACTTGAATCAAAATAACGACATGCAATACTTTGGGATATGTACTATATTTTATTTATCAATATATAATAACTTGCTTTAATGAAAGTGTTTAATTTATATCAATAAAACGGTTGTAAACAAAGCAATATACGCTAAAACGCTTACGCTAAAAAGATGGTAAAGATTTTGTAACTGCACCCGGGGTAACTTAGAAAAATATTCGCTCGGTTTTCACGAAACCCTGGGGCAGCTTCACATAAGTATGACGTCCATAGTTATTGCGATAAAATTATTGTTGCAAAAATGCTAATTTAATAACCTTTTTTTTTGATTTTTTTGTTTTTGGGTTTTTCTATAAAAATTGGGAATTTTTATGGTGGCGGAATGTTTAATGCTGCCAGTTATTTTTTCTTTATTGTTTTATTTTGAATTTTTTGGAAAACCTAACCTTAAAGTTTGTTTTGATATTTTTGGGCTTTCTGCCAAAACCTTAAAAAAAAGAAAGTCCTGTTTGGGAAAAATTCCGATCAGGTGATAATTTCTCTCTTTGTTGAAAGTTATTTTCTTTTTGATCACTGATCATTTTGTTAAAATCATGCGCGTTTTTTGCTCACGCTGGGAGTTTGAAGCGCCACCCTGTGTGTGACAGGGGTATGAAGAAATCACTTCCGCCAAAAAACTAAAAGAAGTCACACGTGTTTTCGGGTTGAAGACCAAAATTCCAGTCGCAAGAAGGGGCCGCCAGTGAAATTTTGAGACTGCTACAGAATTACAGAAGGTAAGCTTCTAGCGTGTTGCCGATTTTTTCCTTTGATTTTTAGTTTAATAGACTCTGTTTTCCCAGGCGGGGCGAATCTAATTTTGGGGTTAATTTTTTGGGATATCTCTAGTTTTTCTCCCCTTCAGGGCTCAGATCTCTACACCCTATAGTTTAACCACCCAAATTGACCATTGCAGCTGTTGTAAACAGAAAGGCTTTCACCTATTTATTAAGTGTGATAAATTTTTGGAAATGCAAGTCTCACAGCGACATGCCCTTATAAAAAGGGAACACCTTTGTTTCAATTGTTTTAGAAACCACCCTGTGAACCAGTGTCCTCATACTGAGTCATGTTCATTTTGCGCAGGACGTCACAATACTCTTTTGTGTTTTAGAAAGAAAAAGAGTCCAAATGACCCTGTTGGCACCACCTCCCATAGTACTACCCCTAGAAGTACTATGTGTACATCCACCATAGTGAACCAATTGAAGTGAAATTAGTTCTTTTTGCTACCGCTCAGGTTCTGATTTTAAATAACCAACATGAACTTGTTCCTTGCCGAGCCCTCTTTGATACAGCAAGTGAAGCGAGTTTCATATCCTTGTCTTGTGCTGACAAATTGAAATTGCCTATTATTCCTAATAGTACACCAGTCCATGGTTTAAATAATATGAGTTGTAATGTGTCTCATAGAACCATGAACCTTGAGATTTGTTCTGAGAACTTCCCAGATAGTTTTTTTAGATGTGAAGCCATCATTACCCCTAAAATTTGTGGACCTACCCCTTCTACTTGTGTAAAAAATAATTTGTCACAGTGAGTGGCCTTAATTGCTGATCCAGATTTTGGAAAGCCCAGTGATTTTGATATTTTGCTTGGAGTTGATTTATTTGGCCAGATGCTTGTTCCAGGTTTTGTGATGGGACAAAATGGACCTTCTGCCATGAATACCATATTTGGTTGGGTATTGTTTGGAGGCTTTAATAAATCTACCCCCTCAAAATTTGTTAATTTGTTGACTACCATAGATTACCCAAATAGTTGTGCTCTCAGTGATACTATGAGAAAATTTTGGGAAATTGAGTGTGTTCCTCAAAAGATCCCCCTCAATGAGGAGGAAGAAAAGTATGAGGATATTTACCAATCAACCTTCTCGAGAGATCCTTCCGGGAAATATATTGTGAGATTACCTTTTAGAGACTCGCCTCCAGATTTGGGTGACTCTAGAAACCAAGCCCTTCGGAGATTTAATTTTTTAGAAATGAGACTTGCTAAAAATCCACCTCTTCGTCAGTTGTATAATGATTTTATGCAAGATTATGTAGACCAGGGTCACATGACACCTAGCTCGTCATTTGAAAATCCTTCTTATTATTTTCCACACCATTGTGTAGTTAAGGAGGAGCATGGGACCTCACGCATCAGAGTTGTTTTTGATGGTGGAGCTAGTAGCTCTAATGGATTGAGCCTCAATGATGTCTTGCTGCCAGGGCGAAAGCTACAAAATGATATAATCAAAATCTTGTTAGGTTTTAGATTTTCCCCATTTGTTTTTAGTACAGACATACGATAGATATTCAGAAATATTGTTGTGAATAACAAAGATGTCAGATACCAAAAAATCCTGTGGAGATTTGACCCCTCTAAACCTATCCAAGATTGGAACCTCCACACAGTGACATATGGTTTGAATTGTAGCCCGTACTTAGCTATTAGAACTCTACATCAGTTAGTAGCGGACCATGGGAAGGATTACCCTCTTGCCTCTCCCATATTATTGGATTCCTCATATGTTGATGATGTTATAGGAAAGAGCTTGTCAATAGACCATGGCTTGGAGCTTCAAAAACAGCTTATTGGATTCTGGAACTCCGAAAATGGACCTCAAACGGCCCGGAACTCCTAGCTGCCATTCCAGAAAGCCATCAACAGAATATCTCCTTTGAAGAAAAGGACAACACTGTTTTGAAAATTTTGGGCTTACAGTGGAACCCTGCTATTGATGCCTTTTCATATTCTGTCAAGCCAATTAGCAGAGATTGTACCAAGAGAGTTATACTCAGAGATTGCTCGGATCTATGATCCTTTAGGTTTTTTGGCTCCTGTGGTATTGGTTGCCAAGGTTCTTATCCAGCGTCTGTGGCTTGAAGGTCTTTCTTGGGATGCAAAACCATGTATTGATGTTGTTACTCAGTGGCAGCAATATGTCACACAATTACCTTTGTTGTCTACCATTTCTATACCTCGCTATGTGGTAAGACACACAGCTGTTACCACAGAAATCCATGGCTTCTGTGATGCTTCCAGTGTAGCTTATGGTGGTGTGATATATGTTCGCCAAATCCACCCAGATGGTAAAATTTCAGTGGCTCTATTATGTGCAAAAAGTAGAGTTTGCCCACTGAAAACTATATCAATTCCTCGTTTAGAATTGTGTGCTGCCTTGTTGTTGGCAGACCTGATGGAGTTTGTTGTTACCAATTTCGAAGTTGTACCTATAGATAAAATCTATGCTTGGTCTGACTCTCAAGTTGCCCTAGCATGGATAAAAACCAGCCCTTCCAAAAGGAAGGTTTTTGTTGCAAACCGTGTGACAACCATTCAAGAGAAAATCTCTCCTGATTGTTGGTACCATATAAGTGGTGTTGAGAATCCAGCTGACTGCCTGTCAAGGAGTTTGCTTCCTAGTCAGTTTGTTGACCACCCTTTGTGGCTCACCGGACCTCCATGATTGTCGTCTAGTATTGAATTTTGGCCCATTTCCAATAGCATGAAAGTTGAGGAAATGGATGTACCTTTTGAAGAGAATCGTATAGTTCTTGTTACTACTGCACAAGTCCCATGTGTGCTTCCTACATTGTTGGATAAATTTTCCTCCTTGCGAAAAATCCAGGGAATATTTGCTTATTGTTTGAGGCCCTATCGATTAAAAAAGGATCCGACTTTCCTAGCTACCTCTCATGCACTCTGTTATGAGGAATTGTACTTTGCACTTTGCATCATGGTTAGGATTGTGCAACAGGAGACTTTTTCTGATGATTTGAAGAGGTTTAAAAAAGGCGAACCATGTTCCAAACTAGCCCCCTTTTTGGACTCCCAGGGTGTCCTTAGGGTGGGGGGACGCTTACGTCACACCGATTTGTCTTATGAAGTTAAGCATCCAATGTTGTTACCACGTGACCATAGACTAACCATGTTAGTGATTGATAAATGCCATACTGACCATGGGCATCCAGGACCTCGCCTGTTGGAATACCTCCTTGCCCAACAGTTCTGGATCCTATCTGTTAAACGAGCGATACACAAGGTGATTGCTGATTGTTTCACCTGTGTTCGAACCAATCCAAAACCATATAATCCCTACATGGGTGACTTACCAAAAACCAGAGTGTCTTAATTGAAACCCTTTTCCCATGTTAGTGTGGATTTTATGGGACCATTCCAAATTACCTTAGCTAAGCGTCGAGGTGCCAAGAGCCAGAAGGCTTATGGATGTATTTTTGTTTGTTTTTCAACTAAGGCCATCCACCTTGAAGCAGTCTCCGACTTGTCCGCTGAAGCTTTCTTAGCAGCTCTTCGTAGATTCGTAGGGCGAAGAGGGCGTTGCTCCGCGTTGTACAGCGACCAAGGAACTAACCTGACTGGGGCTAATAACCTCTTAACTGGGTACTGTCGTCAAGCCGCCGAATCGTTTTCCATCAAGTGGCATTTTAATCCCTCAGCTGGTCCCCACTTTGGTGGTCTGCACGAGTCTGGAGTGAAATCCACAATGACACACCTGCGTCGTATTGTTGGCAACCAGATCATGACTTTTGAGGAGTTGATGACAGTTTTAATCCAAATAGAGGCCACTTCAATTCGAGACCTCTTTGCAGCCTCAGCCCTGATCCTAACGATTTACAGTCGTTAACACCTGGTCACTTCCTGACCCTCGAACCTTTGACCTCCCCACCTGAAGAGAAATTGGTAGGTTTTTAAACAAAATCGATTGACTCGCTGGCAACTTGTGCAGCAAATGCACCAGCATTTTTGGCGACGGTGGCATATTGAATACCTGCACTCGTTGCAGCAGCGAGAAAAGTGGAACACCCCTGACAATCTTCCTAAGGTTGGTGCACTCGTTGCGTTGAAGGACGAGAATCTGCCTCCCTTGAGGTGGTCGCTCGGTCGTATTGTTCAAATTTACTCGAGTCCCGACAAAATACCAAGGATAGTTCAAGTAAAAACCGCGAAAGGTTTCCTTGACAGACCGTTGGTCAAAGTTTGCCCTTTGCCAGCTCGTTAGATACCAATTTGCCAATTTCCAAAATCATGTGTGTGACGTCCATTTTAGTTATTTGATTGCATTGAATCAAATAAATACCAATTAAAATTTTTTGGGATAACATTGAGTTTGCTGCAAGAAATAGTGTGGCAAATAATGTTTAATTTTAATTTTTATTTTTTTTCTCTTTTGGGCCTGAACCTTTTTTGTATAAAAATGTAAGATTTTTATGGTGGGGGGAATGGCTAGAAACCGTTTGTTTTTATTTTTAATTTAAAATTGTTTTTGTTTATTAAAAATGCGGGGTTAAGATTTTTAATAATCACCTGGGTTGTAAAATCCTATTTTGAGAAAAGCGATTTTTAGCACCTTTTTGGGACCTTTTTTGGTCATATGACTTTTGTCAGCTTTTGTTAAAATCACGATAAAACCACGTTTTGACTTTTTGGAAAGCGCCGACCTGCGCCAGAAAGAGAAAGCAAAACACTTCCGTCGAAACTTTTGCCGAGAACGCATCGCAACAAAAAACCTTAAAACTATTTTCGGGAGTGAAAACCCGGATCGGCCCTACCATCACTGATAAAGACGAGCGAAGCTGCAGAAAACAAACTGGTAAGTCTTAACGTGGGCGAAACTAATTTAAAACATCACAAAATTAACCTTTTTTATAGAAATCCCAAAGGGGTGTTTTTCAGGGTATTTTTTCGTTTTTTGAGGAAAATACCAAGGACCACTCTTTCGGGACTCCACCCAAAAGTCGATTTCCAGTTTTGATTTTAAATTTTGACCCTTTGTATAGTTCTTTTATCGCTTTTATGTATGTATGTATGATTGATATTAGTCGGCTCTAACACTGTTCATAATTTTTATACTGGAACGGTATCATATGCTTTTTGTAGGTCCACAAAGGTAACATGAGTCTATATTTCTGGCGCTCCTTTTCTCAATTACTTGTTTAAGACAAAAAACATTATCACTACAAGATCTGCCAGCACGAAACCCACTTTGCTCTTCTTCTTGTTCGGGAAAATCATTCTCTATTAGATCTCTAAGAATCCTACCGTACAATCTACTTAGAGTACTGGTTACTGAAATTTCTCTGTAATTGTTGCAATCCAGCTTGTTTCCTTTTTTATGTATTCAGGATATGAATGCAATTTTCCAATCATCAGGTACTGGATGTCCGTTTATGCATTGATTAATAATATATGTGAGATTTTCGAGTAGTTTCTCTGATTCATATTTGAGCATATATTCCTCCAGGTCCGCTAGCTTTTCCTGATTTAAGATTTTTATTACTATTCTTTATCATTTCTTTTTCGATGATTACTTCCTCTCCATGTACTTCTATGTCTCTCCTCGGAGAGGCTGCCAGATATTAGGTTCTCGTCTCCTGCAGCAGTCCCTTATAGTGTTCTGTCCATTGTTCTGGTTTGATGACCTGGATGTTTACTTTTTCTTTTGTTGGGTTTTTTACTGCAGAAATCAATTTCCATACTTCAGAACTCTGCCGACCTCCTACGTGTGTATTTATATCGTGGCATTTGCGCTTTTTTCTGTGCGTATCAAATTTCTTAGCTGTCTTCTGGTTTCCCCGTAGATTTCTAGGTCTCTTTGCTCTTTAGTATTGAGCCATTTCAAGTATGTGCGTTTTTTCTCCTTGACCGTTTCCTGTATTTCCTCCGTCCACCATTATTGTTATTTCTATTATCTTGATATCCAACAGCTTCTTTGCTTGCTTCCTTCAAGCTTTTTACTATGTTTGTATATATATCTCTTCAAATGAATGCTGTGTGTTTAATAATTTTTCATCCAATCGTTTCTGATACAATCATTGCGTACTTTCGATGGCTAGACTTCTAAAGTTGTATTTTTGATTTTCTTCGATGCACTCTAGGTTTTCACTTTCTCCAATACTTTCGTCTCTATTTGTTTTTCTTACAGGGAATAATATTTTTGCTTTTACCAGGTGGTGGTCAGATCCAAAGGTAACACCACGAAGTGTTCGCACATCATACCACTTTAGTGCCGAGTGTTGTCCACCTATAGCATAATCAATGATTGATCTAAGATTTCTTGTTGGCTGAATCCAGGTATACCGATGAATTTCTAAAAAACCCATTATTTATTTTTAGATTATGTTTAGTTTCACACAATTGTATCAGTCTCAAGCCATTATCATTTGTTACTTCCTCTCCAAATAGTCCTACTACTTTGCTTTGGCTTTGTCTACCAGTTCGACTATTAAAATCGCCAAGCATAATTATTTCCCTGGTATTGCTGATATTAGTGATTGTCTCATCAAGTTGGTCGAAGAACATTTGTTTTATAGCTACCGTTTCTTCATTTGATGGTGCGTAGGCTGTTATTATGCTTATATTATAACTCGAAGTAAGTTTTCGTTAATGCACTCGTAGTCTGTAATCTTATTGAGGTTTTTCTTTATTAATAAGGATACCCCTCTGGCTGCTCTTCTTTCTTTTGAGACTCCAGTGAATATGTGAACAAAGTTACCGACACTACTTGTACCTGTTCCTTTCTTTTTTGTCTCTGTGCGTGCAATAATGTCTATCTTACTATTCTGCACTTCGGTTGCAATAATGTCCAACTTTTGATTCACTCCCTGTACGTTCCATGTAGCTATATTCAGAGTCCTTTGTCTTTGATTTTTTCGTCTTCGAGACTTTCCGTCCGTTGCTCCGAGGCTTTGTTTTGGCTTTCTGGTACTATCTTTGTTTTAAATGTATTAGAGAACCAGTCTAATGCCTCAACTCCCTACTTGGAGGGCCACGATTTTTGATCAAGATTTTTCTCCTCTAGCCTTTGAGGATCCAACGCCATACTGTAAGGCAACAGCTGTCTTTTATACTATCCCTAAAAGAATAGGTTGCCACCTACGCTATGATCACCGTACCAGGTGCATTCTCTCCGCCTTTCATAT
Source organism: Aspidapion aeneum (assembly GCA_963576565.1). NCBI lineage: Eukaryota > Metazoa > Arthropoda > Insecta > Coleoptera > Brentidae > Aspidapion > Aspidapion aeneum. The sequence goes on from OY755044.1 coordinate 48,457,448, forward strand.
CGATGTGGTCTTCTAACCCTGGGAAAGGGACCCCAAACAGGCGCTAACTCTCCGGGTGAGGGAGTACCTGGAATCTACGGAGGGCATAATAAGATTTATTTTTCATTTTAGGAATTAGTTTTATGAAGCTAAAACCGATGATAAGTTAAATTTAGCAAATTAATTTTAGCAAATCCTGACAACTGCTTAAAATTACTCTTGAATTAGCTTGAATTTCCTGGAATTTGTAAAAAAATTCTAGTTTTATAAAGCTAAAACCAAGGATAAATCATCCTTGCAATTTACTGCTGAATTAGCTTGAATTTTCAGTGATTTGTAAAAAAATTTTAGTTTGATAAGGCTAAACCCAATAATAAATCAAATTTAGAATTAATTTTAACAGCCTTGCCAACTTGCCTTGCTTAATTTCCTGGAATTTGCAAAAATTGTCTAGTTTTATAAGGTTTTAATCAAGGATAAATCAAATTTGGTAAATCAATTTTAGCAACCTTGCCAATTGCTTAAATTAATGCTGCCGAATACCAGTAATACATTAAATTTAGCCATTCCATCTTAGCAATCTTGCCAACTGCTTAAAATTACTACTAAATTAGCTTGAATTTCCTGGAATCTGTAAAAATTTTCTAGTTTCATAAAGCTAAAATCAAAGATAAATTAATTTTAGCAACCTTGCCATCTGCTTAAAATTACTGCTGAGTTAGCTTAAATTTACTGAAATTTATAAAAATGTTCTAGTCCTTTAAAGCTAAAACCAACAATAAATCAAATTTAGCAAATTAATTTTAGCAATCCCTAAATTACTGCTAAATTTGCTTTAATTTCCTGGAATTTGTAAAAAATTTCTATTTTTCTAACTGCTTAAAATTACTACTGAATTAGCTTGAATTTTCTGGAATTTGTGAAAATTTTCTAGTTTTATAAAGCTAAAACCAACAATAAGTCAAATTTAGCAAATTAATTTTAGCAACCTTGCCAACTTCTTAAAACCTTTTACTGAATTAGCTTGAATTTCCTGGAATTGGTAAAAATTTTATAGTTTTTTAAAGCTAAAATCAACAAAAAATCAAACTTAGCAAATTAATTTTAGCAACGTTGCCAATTGCTTAAAGTTACTGCTGGATTAAGTTGAATTTCCTAACAAAAACAACAATTAATCAAATTTATCAAATCAATTTTAGCAATCTCTGAAAATATTTGTTAAAAATTACTGATTAATTAACTTGAATTTCTTGGAATTTGTGAAAGTTCTCTAGTTTTATAAAGCAAAACTAACGAAAAATCAACTTAGAAAATCAATTTTAGCAACCTTGCAAATGGCTAAAAATTACTGCCGAATTAAGTTGAATTGCCTGGAATTTGTAAAAATTTTCAAATTACAATATTAATTAAAACCACCAATATTTGTGAAAGTTTTCTAGTTTTATGAGGCTAAAACCAACGAAAAATCCCTGACAAAAATTGTCTAGTTTAATAAAGCTAAAAAGAACGATAAATCAAATTTAGCAAATAAATTTTAGCAATCCCTAACAATTGTTTAAAAAACTCTGAATTAGCTTGAATTTCCTTGAATTTCTAAAAACTTTCTAGCTTTATAAAGCTAAAACCAACAATAAATCAAATTTAGCAAATCAATTTTAGCAATCCCTAAATTACTGCTAAATTTGCTTTAATTTCCTGAAATTTGTAAAAATTTTCTAATTTTCTAAAGCTAAACCAACGACCAATCAAAACACACTTTTCGAAGGCATTTTGATCAAAAACCTAAATTTCGAATGACATTTTTTCGCAAATAAAAAAAAAATCCTACTTTTGTCCCGGGATGCTAAAGGTGTAAATCCGAATCGAACCGAAATAAATATTTTCAAAGAAAATATCATTAAAATTGTTTTTTTGAAAACGTCATAAAATAATTGTTTTCGATAAAAATGTTTTCAAAAAAAGTGTCATTCAAAATTTAGGTTTTCAATCAAAATGTCTTCGACAAATTAAATAAGCGTGTTTTCGAAATCCGCACAGTGACCCCAAATCAATTTTAACAATCGATGACAATTGCTTAAAATTACTGCTGAACTAGCTTAAACTTCTTGGAATTTATAAACATTTTCTAGTTTAATAAAGCTAAAACCAACGATAAATCAAATTTAGCAAATCAATTTTAGCAATCCCTGACAATTGTTTGAAATTACTGCTGAATTAGCTTACATTTCCTGGAATTTGTGAAATATTTCTAGTTTTATAAAGCTAAAACCAACGATAAATCAGCAAATAAATTTAACAATCTCTGACAATTACTGCTGAATTAGCTTGAATTTACTGGAATTTGTAAAAGTTTTCTAGTTTTATAAAGCTAAAACCAACAAAAAATCAAACTTAGCAAATCAATTTTAGCAATCTTGGCAATTGCTTAAAATTACTGCTGAATTAAGATGAATTTCCTGGAATTTGTAAAAATATTCTAATTTTAATTAAAAGCAACAATAAATCAATTTTAGCAATCCTTGACAATTGCTTAAAATTACTGCTGAATTTCCTGGAATTTGTAAAGACTTTTTCTAGTTTTATAAAGAAGTTAGCCAATCAATTTTAGCAATCCCTGACAATTACTTAAAATTACTGCTAAATTAGCTTTAACTTCCTGGAAATTGTGAAAATGTTTTAGTTTTATAAAGCTTAAACCAACGATAAATCAAATTCAGCAATCCCTGACAATTGTTTAATTAATGTTTAATTAGTTTGAATTTTCTGGAATTTATAAAAAATTCTAGGTTTATAAAGCTAAAACCAACGATAAATTAAATTTAGCAAATCAATTTTAGCAATCCCTGACAATTGTTTAAAAATTACTAATGAATGAGCTCGAATTTCTTGGAATTTGTGAAAATTTTCTAGTTTTATAAATCTAAAACCAACGAGTAATCAAATTGAGCATATCAATCATCAAAAAACAAACTGTAGGCAATGGCGATGGATTAACTCCATCAAGGTAGGGTTCATTCTTTTAGGTCTTAAGTTTAGGTTGTTCTAATTTTATAAATAATTGTAGGAACCGGGCATTTATTTCACCTATTTTTATTTCAGTGTACAACCTGAAGATGAGAGCTTATGCTCTCGAAACATGTAGTTGTAAAAAAAACAAAACTAGTGGAGAACGACTGAACTTGTTTGATTCATATCAATTTTACCAACCTTGCTTAAAATTACTGCCGAAGTAGCTTGAATTTCCTGGAATTTGTAAAAAATGTTTTGTTTTATAAAGCTAAAAACAATGATAAATTAAATTTAGCAAATCAGTTTTAGCAACCTTGCCAACTGCTTAAATTTACTGCTGAATTAGCTTGAATTTCCTGGAATTTGTAAAAAGTTTCCAGTTTCCAGCAGCAATAAATTAAATTTAGCCAATCAATCTTAGCAATCTTGCCAACTGATTAAAATTACTGCTGAATTAGCTTGAATTTCCTGGAATTTGTAAAAATTTTCTTGTTTCAGTTTTAACAATCCCTGACCATTATTAAAAGTAATGCTGAATTTCTTGGAATTTATCAAAAAATTCTAGTTTTATAAAGCTAAACCCAACGATAAATTAAATTTAGCAAATCAATTTTGGCAATTCCTGACAATTGTTAAGTTTTTTTTTGCCTTCTGGAGTTAGCAAAAGTAAAACTAACTTTCAATTATCATTTTTTTAGTTTTACAACTTTTAAACAACCAATCTTTGATATTGAAAATTCTTAAAGTTCAGTTAGGAAGTTTAATTTAAACAGACCTGTAATCTAGAGGAGTGGCCAGATAAAATTGTGAAATCCATTTTTGTACTTATTTTGGCTAAAAAGCTGCTTAAAGGCACTGCTTTTATTGCGTGGTGGCAGGCTAAAAAATAAAAACACATCTAAGGAGCTCTGATTTAAACCATAAACCAAAACAAATGACTAGGAAATTCAATACCTGTATCTGTAATTGGGGTAATGCTGTTGACATTGAAGAATAAATAAATAAATTAATATACAGGGTGTCCCAAAAGTCCGAGTCCACCCGAATTTTTCTGAACTATTAACTAAACCATAATCGGCAGTGATCGACTAGATCAAGATATCTATTTTATGAAAGGGCGACTGTGCCGCCCCCACATGAGAAGCGGCATAGAGGCTACCAACATAAATTTTTAAAATTAAAACCCGTGATCTGATGTGATGTGATATCTCGATTTAAAGGTCCTTCAAAAACTAAAATTTTGATATAACTGTCGATTGTCCACGTCATATCTGTCAAAAGATATGGACTTCCAGACCTAATGGTTTTTTCCGTTTTTGTCAAAATTAACAAGTTTGTTGTTTTAGATAATACACTATTGAGTGGATTGGTATCTTGTTTGAAAGGTCTTTGAAAACCAACATTTTTGTGTAACTGCCCCTGCCTACCTCAAACTTGCCAAAATCTATCGACTCTCAAACTTATTCTTTTACCATTTGTGACAAAATAATTTTTGCCTAAACATGCTTGTCCGAAACTGTTAGTTGTTTACGTCAAATATATTTTAAACATTTTATGATAAACTTTAGTTTGAAGTGTATTAAGATGGCAAGTTAAAATTATCTTTTATGGGACACAGGTCTGTCGGTAAACACATTGTTGAAAAGTCGTTTTGTTTCCATATAACATCTTGTTCGTTATTTTCATTTGATCGTGGCATTTTAAACACTTCAAAGTGAAGTTTGTCAAAAGATATAGGAAACATGTTTGACGTAAACAAGTGACAGTTACGTCAACTTGTTTGTTTTAGTTTTTAAAAGACCTTTCGAACAAACTATGGCTAGACAAAACTTGTGAAATTCGTCAAAAGTGGTAAAAGAATAAGTTTAAAGTCGATAGATTTTGACACCGTTTGATGTTATAAATTACTGCCAAATATGGTTCAGTTATCTTCAATAGATCAGAAGATATTTGGGTGGACTGGAACCTTTGGGACACCCTGTATATTTATTTTATTTATTTATTTATTTATTTTTCAATGTATTAACAGAATTAGGCCAATTACAGTACAGGTACTAAAATACACAAAAAAAGTAGGTACATATAGAACACACTTATCACACTTATTGTTTGGTTCGGAGTCTGCAGTACTGAACCATACCGAAGTAACTTTCATGTTCTATTGGGGCAGTAGCCATCTGGCAACCGCACAAGAGATCCAATACTTATCACTAATCCTCACGAAGTTTCTTATCTAATATCTTCTTAAATGCTTTCAATGTGATATTATCAATATCAATATTTGACGCATACTGATTAAACAGGTTGCATAAACTATATATAGGAGAACTCTGAAAAAGATTAGTCCTTGGATAAGCTAAGTAAAACACACTTTTACTTCTAGAATTCAATCTGTTAACGAACAAACGGAGCTGATTCAATTCCGGACAATCAATATCATTTTTCAGAATTTTAAACATTGTTAAAAAAGCATTTTCACAGCCACGTTGGGGGTAAAAACCAAACTTTCTATTAAACATACAATTTAAAAATCTTTGTTGTACTCCTTCAATAGCACTTATCCAAATTTGATACTGTGGATACCATATTACACTACCATATTCTATAATTGGCAACACTAAACTGTCAAATAGTTTGAGACATCACTACTAAAAGAACTATAAGTCCAGAAACTTTTGTGTGTTCTGAGAATGACATATTGTCATCAAATATGACCCCCAAATCCCTCTGACAGTTCACACGAATAATATTTTATACTATTTAGTGAATATTTAAAATCAATAAAATTTTTATTACGGGTAAAAGATATACAAGAACATTTATCCAAATTTAAGTAACCCTATTAAACTCATTTTGAAGTATTTTACAATCATCTAAACAGACAATTCTAAAAAATAATTTATAATCGTCAGCAAATGCCAATGATTGCACATTTTTTGTTCTTGTTAGAATTTTGTTAAATGCAACTATAAAAAGCAATGGCTCAAGGTTTGAACCTTGAGGAACTCCTGATGAACTTGCATAAATTTCAGATTTGCAGCCTTTAATTTCGACATATTGATATCTTTTGCATTTGTTGCTGCCTAGATATGATATCATTAATTTAATTAAAAATGGCGAGACATTCATATTTCTAAGACCATCTATTATGATACTATGCCTAATTTTGTCAAAAGCTTTTTCTAGATAAGTAAAAATAACATCAACTTGTGCCTTTTCATTTATTGCTTCATGAATATATTGCGCAAAGTTAGCCAGATTGGTCAAAGTAGATTTTTTTGGTAGAAACCCAAGTTGATACGGAGAAATTTTTGCCAATCTTCATCGTATAGCATTTTATATACAACAATTTCAAAACCCCACTTACAATAGTTATTGGCCGATAATTTTTAATATTTTCTCTTACTTCGTTCTTATGTATGGGAATCACTTTACTAAGTAGCCATTTGTTTGGGAAAACAGTAGTCCTAATAATCAAATTAAAAAGAAATATGACGATGATGATTGATTAAAAAGATAAAAGATAGAAACGTACAAGGAAGAAAAGCAATAACTTTATTAAATGGAATAATTTGGGACCAAAGTATATCAAAACATAACAAAAAGCTTATATATAACACCATTGTAAAAAGTATTATTACATACGGCTCAGAAGTATGGCCAATCAAAGATAGAACAGAAAAAATGCTTTCCGCTATGGAGATGGACTATTGGAGAAGAGCAGCAGGGAAATCAAAAAGAGAAAGAGTTACCAATCAAAGAATAAGAGAAATTATGACAGTGGGTCAACGTACTCTAGTGGATGATATAAGAACAAAACAACTGGTGTGGTACGGACATGTACAAAGAATGGATGATGGAAGACTACCTAAACAAATATTATAATGGAAACCAACTGGCCGAAGAAAACGAGGAAGACCAAGGAGAAGCTGGAGAGAAGGAATAGATAGTGAAATAAGAATAAGAGGCCTAGATGATGAATTATGGGCAAACAGAAACGAGTGGAGATTGGGTATCGGAAGACGTAGAACGTTGTGAAACCGATAAATATATATAAAAAGAAATTTAAGTGGTAAAATTAGATACTCACCACAGCCCTTTATAACATACGAGGGGATTCCATCAGGTCCAATTGCTTTGTTGGGTTTAATTTTCCGGATAGCTTTGTTAATATCGTCCTCTGTTATTAATGTATTACAGAAGTTGTTTTTTCAATATGTATTTTCACAAATACTTATGTCATCATTGCAAAGTCATTGACAATGGACTCTGTACCATTAAATGTTACGTTGTTTAGAGACATTTCCTTTAAAAAATATGGGCTAAAAATTTTGGGTTAATTTTAAAACAACTATTTTGTACGTCCCTAAGGTACTGTGTGTGAGTCTCATTTATTTTATTCTTGATAAACTTCCTTAAGTTTACATATTTAGACTTCCAGTATTGGGATTTTAGTTTACGAGATTTTACTAAATATTCGTGTTTTTGTTTTGAAAGTTTGATTATTTCACGTGTATACCAGACCGGATATTTTTTACCTTTTTGCCAAGATTTAGGAACACATTGGTCAAAAATATCATAGACAATATTATAAAAAGCATCAAGTGTCATATTAACATCCCTAAAATTAATTAGTTCATCCCAGTTCTGAAATTTAAAAAGATTATACATTCGAAGATGGTACTAATTTGCATTCTTTAATATTGGTCATTGGTTTAACATGAAGGCTTAAACATGGATGGTGCTTATCAAATGGCAGTAAAGGCTCAACAGCACATTCAACCAATATAGCACTAAAGTACTTCAAAACCAAATCCAATATGACATTATTATGATTGCTGACTAGATTTTGTTGACATAAACCATTAAACGCAATAAAGCCTCTTATTTACGACATCCCTACTGCTCAATTCATTCACATAGTCAGGAACATTAAAATCACCTATTATTATAAGATCAGAGTTGGTTCTGCCGCCCAAATTTTATTTTATGGGGTATTTTATCAAAAAATGCTTCACAAATCTCACAAGAGCTGCTGGGAACTATATAAACTAATATCAAAAACAAAAAACGGTTAAAATCAAGTTTAATTTTTATGCACATAGCCTCCTGTTCACTGTCAAAAAACTCCATTACATTAAGAGAATGCTTAACTGCTAAATATTAAAATTTATTAATTTTTGCCTTATATAATTTATTAATTTTTGCCTTATTATTTTAGGTGGATTTCTTTAGAAAATACGTCCCACAAAACGCAACTGTTCACCTAATAGGTCATTCCATCGGCTCTTACATGGCACTGGACATCTTGGAGGACCCCACTGTCAAAAACAAAGTTCAAAGCTGCTTTCTTCTGCATCCTACAATTGAATACATGCGAGAAACCAAGCTTGGCTTTCAGTTAAACTACATCGTAAGACCTATGGTCAATTTAATCATATTTTTCGCGTGGATTATTACTGTTTTGCCAAATTTTATCTCCGGAACTATACTATCTCTCTATATGATTCTTACTGGCATACCAAGACATTTATATTATAACAGTATAAATCATTTGATTAGGCCTGTTCTGTTACGGCGAATTTTTTTCTTGGGATTTGACGAAATGGACAACGTGCGGAAAAGGAATAATGAAAACATTAAGAAAAATTTAAAGAAAATCAAATTTATTTATGGGTCTGGAGATCATTGGACCAATCCTAAATACTGGGAGAAACTTAAAGCAGATATTCCTGATGTTGATTATGAAGTCACTGACATCAATCATACTTTTGTCTTTCATGAAAGCGAAGAAATGGCTTCTAAAGTAGCTAGATTTATTAAACTTAGAAAATAAATTTTCCACACGTAGAACATCATCACGTTTATTAAAAACAACTTTCATATTTTGTTTTGTTGTTATTAACCAAAATAAGATATTTTGTAACTCATTTTAATAATATTTCATTAAAAACTGAGGCTAGTATTTCAGTTAAAAGAAGTTTTATATTTTTATGGTAAAATTTTACTGTTTCGCCTAATTTCATCTTGTGGCGAAAAGGCAAGAGTAACGCTGGAACATATTTTTTTTTTCTCTGGCCCCAGCACTTTTACCATTCTTTTCGGGATTACTGGTGAAGGCTTTGGCGTAGAGCGACAAAATTTTGCACACATATTGAGAACATATGGAAGACCAAAAGTGTCAACTTTCGAAAAAAAATAATAATTTTAAGTAGGGGAAATCGGAGAAACACCGTAAAAAATGTTTTTTTTTCGATGTACCGCTTTTGGTCCGCGACAACTGTCCAGGAATTTAACTTATGGACTTTTTGCAGATATATGCGCCTAAGTACTGTGCCGAAGCCCATTGAAATTGAGGTCGATCGGCCTTGTTTTTTTTTATGGAGAAACTGTTGGCATTAGCCCCTCATAAACCCAAAGTCTGGTTTCGATATGTAGATAGATAGATAGATAGATATATATTTCGCTATTGAAAATACAATATTGCCTTAATATACTAATATTTATGCAAAAAAGTATCTTGTTAGCACGTCGCAAAAAAATAGTTAAAAGTTTAAAATAAATTTTTAGAAGACTTAAATTTTTTTTTAAATATATAACAAACAAAAGTTTTTATACATCGAAAAACACACACTTACATTAAGTTGAAAAAAAAAATCTTTGAGAGAGTAATAACTCTTTTCTGTTGCAAAACCCTTCACTTTATTTTTAAAAGTTTTAAAGTTATCTGTCTCTGTAAAACATTGCATTTTTAGTGCATGATTGTAAATTTTAAGTCCGAGATATTGGGGACTCTGCTGGCCTATAGCAAGTCTAGAGAATGGAATTTGTAGTTGATTCCGATTTCTAGTTTCGTAGTCATGTTTTTCGGATGTTTTTGGCCATTTATTTATACTCTTTCTTACGTAGATAAGAAGTGAATAAATGAATAGGGATGGAAAAGTCATTATTAGAGACTTAAAAAGTTCTTTGCAAGATGTTCGTTTGCTTGATTTAGTCATCGCCCGTTTCTACGCGATTAGAATTTGATCGACTTGCGCTGCATTTCCCCAATGAATGATTCCGTGGGCCATAGCAGATTGAAACAGTCCAAAGTATACCAGCTTAAGAACGTCAAGCGACATGGTATCTCTTATGTTTAAAATTAGAAATGAACAAGAACTAAGTTTTGCCAACACGTGATCAATATGTCTATTCCAAGTTAGTTTCTGGTCTATATAAACACCAAGATATTTTCTGGTTTCGACATTTTCAATTAATTGCCCTTCCACTCTAAGCAGAAGACTTGAATCCGTGGATGTGTTCTTTGGAAGAAATTTCATGACCACCGTTTTTGTGTTATTTAGTTTAATGCCATTAGAGGTGCTCCAGTCTGCAACGTGGTTAAGGCATGCCTGAGATTTATTCTTAAGCTGCTCTTCGTTCTTTGCTGAGACTGAGCTTTCCGTGTCGTCTGCATAGTTTGTAAACGCTGTGTCGGCCAAGGAATTTGTTGGTAGGTCCTTGGCATAGCACAGGTAGAGAGTCGAAGATATTATGGAGCCTTGTGGCGTTCCCCTTCGAATTTCTTGAGCCGTAGACCTGGCACCATCAAACATTGTTTGTTGATATCTTTCAGATAAGTACGATCTAATGAAAGTATTGCAGGCACCTCTTACTCCCATACGATCTAATTTTTGGAAGAGTAGATCATGCTCAATGGTGTCGAAGGCACGGCTCATATCAAAGAATAGGCCCATAACATGGTCTTTGTTGTTAAGACTGTCATAAATATGCTGGAGAGCACATTCGAGTGCGGTGTCCGTCGAACATCTGGCTCGGAAACCGTTTTGACATTTGGAGAAAATGTTACTAGTTTCCAAAAAATTGGTTAGCCTTTCGATAAAACAAGCTTCGAAAACTTTTGCTACGTGGCATTGCAAGGCGACTGGCCTGTAGTTCTTAATATCAAGTCTAGTTCCTTTGTTTTTGAAGATTGGGACAAGTTTTGAGATTTTAAGGGCATTCGGGAAAATGCCCTGTGTAAAACTTTCGTTTATTATGTGCGCTAATGGAGAAGCTATTAGATCTTGTATTGATATAATTACTTTACCGGGAATTTCGTCTACACCGGACGAATTTTTTCGACATACTTTTTTTATGATTTTTTGAATTTCCTGGGTGTTAGTTGGACGTAAAAACATAGATTTTTCTTCTATGTTTATGTGCGATAGGTCTGGATCCCGAGGTGTTTCGCAAATGTCTAAAGGGTCCTTTATTTGTATATACTCCAACTTTCCTTGTTCAGATTGTTTGCATTTAAAATCCTTGAGTTGTTATAGGTTTTCTTAGCTAATTTAGTCTTTTTAAAATAGTAACTTCTTAATTCTTTGTATTTTTTGGTGTAAAAAGGCATGTTTATTCGTTTTCGTATCTTGTTCATTTCTTGTAACATGTAGGATAGACTCTGTATCTCGGTAGTGACCCATTTTTTGTCATTGCATTTGTGTCTTTTTTTATATTTTTTCTCTATTAGTGGAAAATTTTCATCAAATGCCAATCGTATTTTTGAGTAAAATATATCAAACATAGTATTTACGTCGGTGAATCCACGAAATAAGTTCTGCCAATCAATTGAAGAAATTGAAGCTTGAAAGGAAAAGATGTTACTGTCGTTGAAAAGCCTGGTATACTGTGACTCTTTTTTGTTTTTATTAAAGTTGAGATTAATATTTATATTTAAAATTTGATATGTATGATCCGAAAGGAATGTATCATACACATCTGCATATAGGTCGGTTAAGTCGACAAAGAAGTTGTCTATACAACTTTTTGTAGTTGATGTTATTCTAGTTGGTTTTAAAATTGTAGGATATAGGTTAAACCCATTTAAAAAGTTTTTAAACGTTCTAACCGTATTATCGGTTTCTTTTAGAAGATTGATATTAAAATCACCACAAATAATATGGTTATTATATGGGTTGTAAATATTTTCTATGGCTTCTGCCATTTTATTAAGAAAAGTTTTAAAGTTAGAGTTTGGGGGTTTATAAACTGTAATTAGTGAAAGGGTTTTGTAAGAAAAATGTTCGCTATTGTTAAAGTCAATTTTTGAAATGTTTAAGCTTGATTTAGCGATGATGCAAACACCGCCCTTGTCATTTGTAGATGACACTTTTGTCGTTTGGCCTTATGGTAGAGACAGCCTTAATGAATGTCTCAACCACATTAACAGCATACACCCCAGTATACAATTTACAATGGAAACAGAGAATTGGGATTCCTTGACGTACTAGTAACGAGGAAAGAGGGACGACTAGGACATACCGTATACAGAAAACCTACTCACACAGACCGCTACCTAAACAACACATCCAACCACCACCCGTGCCAACGAAAAGGGGTAATAAGAACATTGGTAGAGAGGGCGAAAAGAATCTGCGAACCAGAACATCTAGACAAAGAATTAAACCATCTTAAAAACGCCCTCGTAGCAATACACTCAAAGCGAGATAGATAAATGTATACGACCAAAGCCGAGCACTAGAAGTAACAGCAGCGGTGGACTGAGTAGTCGCGAAGTTACTTCAAGAGCCTTTCTGCCCTACATCCCTAGAGTGACGGATAGGATCGGACGTATTCTGGGAAAACACAACATAAAAACGATCTTCAAGCCATCTAAGAAGATCGAGAACCACCTCAGATCTGCGAAGGATATAAGGAAACCACTAAGTTCTTCGGGGGTATACCGCATTCCCTGTACCTGTGGAAGTGTCTACATCGGAACAACCAAACGGTCCGTAAACACAAGAATCAAAGAACACCAAGCCAACTGTCGACTCGGACATACGGAAAAATCCGCAGTTGCAGACCACACACTAAACAATGAAGACCACCGAATAAAATTCGAAGACACACAAGTTCTCTGCGCCTCCTCTTCATACTATCCAAGACTCTATAGAGAGCAATCGAAATTCATAAACACCAACAGAACTTCAACAGATCTGAAGAAACTCTTAAAATTAACAGAACATGGGTACCGGTTCTTAAAAACACTAAACGGCTCGCTTACAACAACAAAACTGAATCTCGGGAACGTGACCAATCACCGACCAGCTCTGATATACGCCCCGCCCACCATAGCGTATATAACCTGCGCCCGCGACAGACTAACCACCAGTCTTCGAGAAGCCGACAAACAGGCAACATCTCCTGAAGATGCCATCCACTCGAGGTGGCGAAACGTCGAGAACGAATTTCCAACGACGACGGCCAAACAACCCGAAAGCACACCCACCATTGGACGATGGCCGCGAAAGACTTTCACAATTTGTTATTTGTTTATGTTTATTTTTTTGCTGATATGTGAGAAGTTGTAAGACATTTATTTGGTTAATGTCCATAAGGTTGCTTTCTATGTACATTAAATCAGACGGATAAGTATGGTTCTTTTTTAACATTATTTTTAAAAATGTTTACTTACTTACTTCAACTTTTTTTATATTGTTTTTGTAGGCAGCCCCCCTTATAAACTTACAATTCCATATTGGAAAATATTTGGATCTATTAATTTTCATGTTTCCCCAGAAACTATAACATCAAAGCAAAAGTTGAAGCTATTTAAAAAAAATTAACATTTCATCTAAATTTTTCCTAACACTACATATATTAACATGAAAAATAGAAAATGTGTTTTTATTAACTTTGACTTTTTTTTAAAATTCTTGGGATGAAGCTATTTCAAATGTTTTATGTTCATTACCTTTAAACTGTTGAATGTAGTGATTAATTTTTTTTTCGTTTGTTTTTAGTTAAAAGAACAAGAAAAAAATAAAGAATAAGATTTTTTTTAAATTCAATTTGTGAGAACAATATTTGTAAAGTTTTCAACTCTGTGCTTAATATAATACAATAGACCTTTATTTTTCTTTTCAAAAAGGTTTTAATTAAAGAAGTAAAAGTAACCAATTTTTAAATAGCCCTGTATATATATATATATATATATATATATATATATAGATAAAGGGTACGTAGCCACCTCAAAATAAAGTATATAAACTACGCTGTCACCTCATATATAACGTTGTCACCTCACTTTTTTGAGGTGTCAACGTTTTTCAATAAAAATTTCAGGGATGACTCCTGACACACTCAGCAAGCTGTGTGCAAAATTTTGTTCTGAGGTCACAAAATGGTATATATAGCTACTTTTTGGCCGTGTACTTCACGTATCTAACGGTGGCGCTAGCGGCGCTTTTTCTGAAACTAAACGGTCTACTAAGTCACCTCGGTGGTATAAAAGGTACCTAAACCTTGTGGTTTAGATTTTAGAGACGGGTTTGTTTGTTGTATGTAATTTCAGATATTACCTGCTTTTTACCCTTGGAATGTTTAATCGAATTCTCGGAAACGTCTCGGGTCTGATATTTTAGAAGGGGCTTTGTAGACGATTATTATTGTATTTTTTATCTTATTGGAATAATTGAACTAATTTTGTTAGTCTTCTTACATTTCTTTGATTATTTTGGTAGTTTTCGACGGTTGACTGATTGCTTTTGTAATACATTAAATATTTGCGACAGCTATTCAACCCTGTGCTATGGGCTTTAGACTTAATGCGGTTTTGGTGCAAAAGGTCCGAAACTTGGCACAATTATAGGGTTGACTGTCCATAATATTCAAGGACGTTTTTTTTTAAAAAATGGCGCACAAATTCTGTTTTTCTAAAATCCCTTGGTGTTTGTAAAAGAGTTTGAAACTAAATTTTATACGAAAATGCTAAAAAGTGTTTTTGTTAGAGTAATAGTTTTTGAGGTATGATATCAACCATTTTGTCGTCATTTGCACAATTTCCTTTTTTTGGTGGCCTTTAACTTAAAAACGACTCATTTTTGAGAATGATTGTAATGACATTAAACAAAGATTGATAGATATTCTACAAAAAGTATCAATTAGTTGCATATATTCTTGCTAGGATACAAACCACAAAGTGTTAAAGATATCCCCTCCATATATTTCTTTCTATATTATACGCAAAATAAACTGAAATAATTAGGTTTTATTCAATTTTCTAAATACTAAGTACTTTAGAGAAAAAGCATAATAAAGTTTATGGTAGAAAACTCCATTGACGTCCCAATTATGGGGCTATTTTTAAAGATCACAAAAAAAATCCGTATTATTTTTTGTTTTATTCAAACCTATCCCATACACAAAGGATGTTTATTTTGCTTGGGGCAAAGATTTATAATGAATTTCCTAAAGCAATAAAGATGCTATGTTTTCAATCATTTGTCAAAAAATCAAAAGAGTTTGTATTTTCCGATTTTAATCTTTCTATTTTTTCAAAACCCTTTATTATGCCTACTTATACAGTGTGTCCGTAAAGTGTAGAATCACGAATTTTTTAAAAAAGTTGCAAGCTTTTTAGAAAAAAGCTTGGATATCAAATAAAGATTTAAAATACGAGTTAGAAAAGGCTATGGTTAATTATACAGGATGTTCCAGAAAAAGTTATGACATAAACTTTAAATAGGACACCCGGTATATTTTTTCACATTTGGCTTTGATAGGTCATTACAAATGTGGTACATTTTTGTTAAGGTATCTCCGTACCTAAACACTTAATAAAAGACATTTGTATGAAATAAGTTTTTTTTAGCACCCTGATTGGTCAAATAGAGTTAAAAGTAATCATGAAGTACGTCATTTATTTAATAACAAACATGTCATCCAATCAACGGTCTCTAAATCAGCAATAATGGGTGATTCCAGACTTTACGGACCTACTGTACATAAGAATCTATTATATAATGAAACCACTGTCCACTAGTTATCAAAGTAATTTGACCTGTACCTATACCTATAGCATATGGGTTTATGTGAATGCATGTGTGTGTGTGTGTGTGTTTGTAAAAAATAATAAAGATTTGTTTCTTTATTTATAGTATGTGTAAAGAGTTTGTTTTTGACAGGAAAAGTTTAGTATTATAATTAAAATTATTATAGGTAAATTTAATGGGAATAAGGACACTGTTGTTCTGGTAAATATACGTTTTAATCCATCGGTAACGTTTCGACAATGGTTTTTGTCTTCTTCAGACTAAAAAGGTTACAACTCATTAGTAAGATAATACAAAATACGGCACATTAATACATCACCAATTAAAAATGATTATTCTTTTCCCAATAAATAACATTTAAAGTGACCTTATTTAATGTATATGTAACTGATTTTTTTATTTATTTATATAAAGAAATAATTATGGTTTATTTTTCTTCTTTTTTTTTAATATATATAAAATTTTTTATACAAAGGTTCAAAAAATTTTATCACTATAGTAACTGATGGGTGGCTCAATAAAATACGCACAAAGAGATCAATCAGCTATTCATATAAAAACAATAATAATAAATAAAACCTATAACAACAATGTACAGGGTGGGGCATTTTCGTTGGTTTTATAGGGTACAGGCTAAATGGTAAGATATATAAAAAAACTGACATACGTGTCCCGTCTTCTTTTTTAGTGTCTTTTTTAATGGCCTCATCAAATCTAGGCTAACTAAATTAGTTTAGCAGATACAGGGTGATTCTCAAAAATTGCCGATTTTTATTATCTTTTATTACTCGTTTATTTATGGAGATACAAAAATTCTTCAAATACAAAAGTTTTATGATTTTATACGTATAATTCAGTGGCGTACCCAGAAAAATTAAAAATATTTTATTTTACAAGATATTATCAAAAGTAACATTTTTTTAAACAGAACACCCTGTATGTAAGTACCTCAAAAAATTGAATTTTTTCTTGCGATTACAGCGATATATAACACTGAATACTTTTCTTTGTCCTAATTAGGTAAAATACGAAAAAAAAATTTTTTGTAGTTGGCTATGGATGGGATAAACTTTTGTTTTGCTTTTTTAACTTGTCACAAAGTCAAACGTCAATTAAGTATTGTTTTTGCTTTGTTGTTATTACTTTTGTCTAAGATGAATCTTTATCAAAACAATGAAAAGTTAAACATGTTTGAGTGCTATATTGAATCTAATAAAAATAGAGATGCAGCACTTACACTATATATATACTGTATACGGTTATCCGGAACGACGTCAGCCAGACAAAAGGATGTTTCAAAGATGTATTACAATTTAAGTGAGTATGGATCATTTGGAAAAACAAGAAATAAAATTTACAATAAAGAAAATAGAGAAACGGATGAAATAAATACGTTGGCTTGTGTTGCTGCTGATCCGACGGTACCTAGTCGTAATATTGAGGATATTGGTATATACGTAAACGTAGAGTTTTAAGAATATTGAAAAAGCATAAGTATAAACCTTATAAAATAAGAAAGGTTCATAATTTACATCCTGAAGATGAACAACGGCGTTTTGAATTTTGCAATTGGTATTTGCAACAGATTAATCAGAATCCCAATTTTTTTCAAAATATAATATGGACCGACGAAGCTTATATATCTAGCGAAGGAATGTTTAATCGACATAATAAGCGATATTGGTCAAACATAAATCCTCATCAGACGGTGGCCAGGGTACAACAAGGACGGTTTGGATTCCATGCATTGGTAGCGCTGTATCGAAATAGAGTGTTTAACTACAGGCTTTTTAATGAAAACATGAATGCAGAAGGATACAGACAAATTTTGGAAGAATATGTAATAATAGAGTTGGATAACATGCCATTAGGTGAAATAAATAACATTTATTTTCAACAAGCAACCCAACCCAGCACATAATAGCCATATGATAATGAACTTGCTAACTGCCAATTTTGATGAAAATTGGATTGGTACATATGGGCCAAACCGATGGCTCCCGCGTTCTCCCGACCTGACCACCCTCGACTTTTATTTTTGGGGATTTATCAAAAATGAAATTTATAAAACACGAAGTAACAATATAGAGGAACTTAGGGTAAATTTTATTATTTGCATTGAGAGAGTACCAAATATTGGCATCTATAACGCCACTCGTTCGGATACAAGTCGAGTAGAAAAATGGCTTGAGCAGAGTGGGAGAGAATTTGAGCACCTTTTGTAACTAATTTTTATAATAACTATTCAGTTCTTATTACAAATTTATGTTGTTGTTGTTATAGTTTAGTAATATCTTAATATTCTCGTTAAGTTGGTTCTGAATATACCTACTATAAAATAAAAAAATATTGAATCAATTCATAGCCAACTACAAAAAAAATATATTTTTCCGTATTATACCTATTTAGGACAAAGAAAAGTATTAAGTGTTATATATCATTGTAATCACAAGAAAAAAATCAATTTTCTGAGATACTTACATACTGGGTGTTCCATTTAACAAAATGTTACTTTTGATAATATCTTGAAAACTAAAACATTTTTAATTTTTCTGGTTACGCCACTGGATTCTATGTAGAAAATCATAAAACTTTTGTATTTGAAGTTTTTTTCTATCTCCATAAATAACCGAGTAATAAGAGATAATAAAAATCGCCAATTTTTGAGAATCACCCTATATCTGCTAAACCAATATAGTTAGCGTAGATTTGATTGCGCCATTAAAAAAGACACTAAAAAAGAGGACGGGACACGTATGTCAGTTTTTTTGTATCTCTTACCGTTTAGCCTGTACTCTATAAAACCAACGAAAATGCCCCACCCTGTACACATTATAAACCTATGTTAAAATTTAAAACAGAATTAAAAAGGACTGTGAAATATTTAAAATTCCGTACTCACCCTTCAGACTAGATCGTACATTGGAACAACAAAAAACAAGAATTCAAGCACATCAGGAAAACAAACGGCACAAAATTAAAAACGAAACCCAACATTAATCTGCTAATTATTTATATTTTCTTTTGTTTTGTTTATCAGACAGGTTATATTATCGGCGGCAAAATTAGTCCGCATTGTTGTCACTATTCTGGATTTTCATTGTTCCGAAATACTAAAACAAATTAAAATTTTTTAAGTTTAAAGCAAAAGGCAACCTTGAATAGAGTGGAACTAGTAGTGTACGGTACTGATTTAATTTAGAGTGGGACAAGTGTATATAGTATGATACAATTAAGACAGTGATGAAACTTATTTTCTAGTTTGGAGTTGTTGTATATTAAAATGCATTGATAACATGCATTGTTGTCAGAACACAAAACTTTTCCTGTTTAAACCTTGGTATATACAATTAATTTTTTTAAAAAGCAAAACATATTTTTTGGTTGAACGCTAATTTTCAACTAATTTACGTATTCATGACTACTTAGAAAGACACTTCGTATTTTGTTGTCGTGGTTTAATTGGGGAAAAGCTTTATTTTTTTCCTTTTATATTATACATATACATACATACACCCACATATACATACATACAATCACATACATACATACATATACACACATGCACATACATACATACACATATTATATTTATATTTTTTATTAATATTATTATTATTATTATTATTTTTTAATTTCTATTATTATTTTTTCTTTTTTTTTATATTTTATATAATTTTGATCATTTTTATAATATTAATATTAATATATATATATATATATATATATATATATATATATATATATATATATATATATATATATATATATATATATATATATATATATTTCTATAAATATTTTATATTATTTTTTGGGGGTTATTTTAAGCGAATTCTATTCAGTAGGGAGTTATAGACCGTACTCAATTTGTTAACATCGCTACGTAAATTAACTGCTCTATCTTTATTAATGTTTATATATATATCATTTCCAAAATGGAGCGTTTGTAATAATTAGTTTCTTTATCCAAGATCTTTGCTTCCTCAAACTTAAACTCATGCTGTGTTGAAAAATGATGAGTGGCTAATGCTGTCTAATCTTTTATTTTTATTTTTTTCTTGGCAATCGTATTTATGTTGTTTGAATCGATTTTCAATATATTGTTTTGTTTGTAGTTTTTAAGTTATAAAAAACCAATTCTAGGTCATTTTTTTGAAAGCATTGCTTGTCACTATAGCAAACTATGATAGTTTTAATAGATTTTTGACTAATTTTTTCGAGAAAAAATTTAATTACATAAAAGAGATAAACATTAACAAATTAAACAATTTAAATAGCGATAGCCAAGAGTTTACAATTGCAGAAAACAAGGAATTTATTTTTAACTACACTAATCTCAACCTACCAAATGATATTTTAACTATTTTAGGTTTAGGTCCCAAATTCTCATTACCAGTTAGCCCACAACATCTATCTATTCAAACATTTATCAAGGATTTAGAGTATATAATATCATCACAACAAGACTGGGATGAGGACAAAGCACAGAACGTGAGATCGGATTCAGTGAATATAATATCTAATTATTTAAATAAAAACACCAACAACAACCCTATCAATAAAAAATATAAAAACGTTTTTAAACAGTATAAAAATGCTAACAAATTCTTAAAAGAAAATCCTGATATTATAGTAAGCAGGGCAGATAAGGGTAACAGCACCGTCATTATGAATCGTTCTGATTATGATAATGCAATGACAGAAATGTTAAATGATGACTTGGTCTATAGATTGTTACACAATGACCCCACTACAAAATATCAATCAAAAATTAACTCTTTTATCAATGATCTTAAAGAATGTGACTATATTAGTGAAAATATATCAAAAAAAATTAAAAATCATAATTCTGTCCCTCCTAAACTATATGGCTTACGTAAAAACCACAAAAACGGATTAAAAATGAGACCGGTTGTGAGTTGCCTAAATTCACCATCATATAATATAGCTACTTGGTTACATCAAATTTTGAATCCGCTTACCACTACTTTTGAATTCAATATAAAGAACTCATTTCTATTTGAAGAAAAGATTAAAAATGTGACTCTCCCTGATAACTATGAACTTATATCTCTTGATGTGGTATCCTTATTCACCAACATTCCGAAATCATTGGTACTAGATATAATTAAAAAGTATAAAAGACATATTAGCGCTTACACTGAATTGCAAGTGGAGAAGATACTTGAAATGATTTCTTTATGTTTTGACACGAGCTATTTTTCATTCCAAGGCAAAATGTACCAACAATTAGATGGTAGTGCAATGGGAAACCCCAGCTCACCCGTATTAGCTAATATAGTCATGGATCATGTGATCAGAGAAGTTTACAAAAAGATTTTTTATTCCATTTCTTTTTGTATATGTTGATGATACAATTTCCGCTGTACCAAAAGACAAAATAGAGACTATTCTCACTATTTTTAACTCCATACATCCGAAAATTCAATTTACCATTGAAAAAGAAACTGACAAAAATCTAGCATTTTTGGATGTTAAGGTTATCCGAGAGAGTGATGGAAGTTTGATTACCAATTGGTACCGTAAACCGACTAGCTCTGGCAGAACTTTAAATTACAATTCATACCACAGTGTTCCGCATAAAATAAGCACAATAAACAACCTTTTATATAGATCGCACTACCTTAGTCATCAAAAATTCTGGGATGAAAACAACAAAATAATAAAAAATATCGCAAAGAAAAACAATTATCCATCTGTAACGTGTCATTTTTACGTTTAAGGCAACGTTACATAGTTGTTTATTTAGGTAAATAATCAAGGCTCTTTGACTCGTCTTTCTGTACACAAATTAAGGGTATTTTATAGAGCTAGGTTTGGAGGTTATATAGTGTCTAGGAAGTTACCTTAAAAGGAGGCATTCCATCGAATTACTGTGGACACTACGCACATCGCATTATCTGGACATCGTAATTGGAATTTAAGATCACAGTTCTTTAAAAATCACATAAAAACTTTCGATTGTTTTGTTTATCTGCATTTCCGTAGTTTTATTTGACGTTCATGAAATTAAACAGCTGGGGAATGGCGGCGTTGCCGCATCACAAATGGTTTCGGTAACAAGAAGGAAACATTTAGATGAACATTTCATTCCCTTACGTTTATTCTCGAGGATATTGGGACAATCCGAACCTCATAGCTAGTTGTGATAGCACGAAAACATATTTAGGTCCACGGTTTGACCAGTAACAACCGAGGCTCCGCCCACTTTGACATCTTTATTAATTTGATAAAGAGAAGATAAAATAAATACGAGTTATGCACTTTCGTAAATGGAAGATAAACGAGGAATAAAAACCAAGACTAAAAGAATAAACGAAATCGTGTGAGTTAACCTCTGAACACTCTTGTGCCGAATTTAAGCAGTAGTTCAGTGTGTATTTTTAGGTTCAGGTTCAGAAACAACTTTATTAATGTAGAAATGTTTTACAAAAATGGCGTCAAACCATATGAATCTTAGAGAAAACATTTATAAAAGCAAAGGAAACTTTTGACTAAGACTGTAACTAAAATACAACTAAATTCTACACTCAGTATAGCTTTACTCATATGGGAATTGATTGAGTGTTCGAATATTTCTGGGTTTGATGCAAGCTCTGATCTCCAGTAATTGATTTTACAGTTGATGGTTTCAATGCTGAGCTTCTTATAGTCCGTCTGGTTATTTTCCTCCTACTTGATATGTTGGCAGGGGTTTTACCTATTTTCAATGTCCTATTTTCAATGTCCCCTTGGTCGGTGCTGGCCCCTATATACCGGTATGGAACTATTGGTGTATTTCCTCATTGGTTAGTTTGAAAACCGCGGGTTTTTCTTCCAGTCTCGTTTTACTGTCCCCACTCCCCACCAAATCTACGAACGATTTCCGGTGGCTTCAGTTTTTTTTGTGTTCTCGACAAAGTGCTTTGTCTCTTGCTAACGAATTTTGGCTGGGTCGACAACAGTTTCTGGGATCGCCTTTGTTTTTGGTTTTTGGCACTGCAGCGATTGCAGGAGATATCCCAGAAACTGTAGAAGTAAGTCCGTCGTGTTTAGGCGAATCCTGAAGTGACGCTCATACCCTTTTGAAGGGGATTTAAGTCGGCCTACGCCATTTGTACGGGAAAGAGCAGTGGTAAGTTCGATTTTATTTTTTTCATTTTTTTATTATTTGAGGACTCTTCAAGATAATATTTGCCTCCCAAATTGTAATTATTTTTCGTGTGAAATGTACTTTTTTTTGACAAAAGACGTGGGGAATTTTTGGCGTTTTTATATTTTTCTTTTAACCACGTGTTGGATAAAAACTATATATTGTTTTTCTCCTTTGTCTACAGCCCTGTCCATTCCATCGACAGCTGTGCTGGACGCTGGTGGGAAGCCGGACGAGCCAGTTGTAACCCTGGGAAAGGTACGTTAGGGTTATTTTAGTTCATCTGTTTAAATCTACTTTATTTTATTGAGTCGACATGGGGTTCTCGATTTAAGTTACTCGGTGTAGGGGAACTTCGTGCAAAATTGACGAATTTCAGGAAACTGAAACATTTCATTTTCCACAGGGTTCTACGCTCGGGCAAGTATCCAGCACACTTTTCGAAACCATGTGCTGCCCTAGTACCATGTGCTAGTTAGTCAGCAGGGGAGGCGCGGACAGAATAGGACAGGACCTGGTGCAGTGGTGAGGAGATGTCTGGACAACAGAACTCCAGGTTTACAAAATAAAATAATTTTTTTTATTTACTCATTCAACAAACCAGGACCAAGGTAGGAGCGAGTACACCCTTAGATATAATTTTTGTTTTATATGTATATATATAATTTTCACCAGATAATTTCAACATTTTTGTAAACGCAAGATAAGGTATGACGTCATAACCCCAGTTTTGCGGCATAATTAAGCTAAGGTTAAATTGCTATTGCGTGCCATTCTGGCTCTGACTTGGTTTCCTTGTTACACTCATTTATTTTAAGCATGTTTCCAATATTAACTTCAACTTCAATCTTTAGAATAAACAAGATGAACTAAATCTTTGCGTTATTTGTACAACCCAATGACCGACTTGCAGAGACAAAAGAGAGATGAGGTTATATTTTTTTTAGTGTTTCCTTACATTGTTTTACCTCATGGGGTGGATCTCGGACTGGGTTGCTGTCTGTCTCATTCTACCCAATGTAGAATGATGACAGCAGATATTTGGTCTAGATCTCCCCTATGACGGAATAATTTTGGGAGTATATATATATATATTTTTTTACAATTATTTATATAACCGAGTCTCACACTACTGACTCAGATGTAGGTACACTATGACCTGTTAAAGGAGTCCATCTACCTGTAAAGTGCTTCTATTTTTGTCATCTTAATTCAATCTTTTAGAATTTTATTCTGTCTATTAGTCAATTTTTATTTTTGGTTTTTTGAATTACACAAATACTCTGGAAGCCTCGGAAGTAGGTAGAATTTCATTGTTTGGCTACAACGTTTGGGTTGAACTGTATTTTATTTAAGAACTTCTTTGTAAAACATTGGTATTAAATAATGTGGCGCACTTAAAATTTTCTTATTTCTGAACCCCCCCCCCCCCCTTCTCCACTGTATAAAAGTTACCGGGCATATCAATGTTTTACCTAGCTGGAAAATACAGTTCTGCTTCCAGATATTTGTTTAATTATTCAGGGGTTTTGTTGTGTCACAAGTTGGCAAATTGTCATTATTCTAATTACAGTGTCACAAAATGGCGGCAACGTCTTTAAGCTGCCCCAAATGGCATCCAACGCATTTTAATAGGCCACATTTATAAATCAGTGTGTTCAAAGATTCACAAAAAAGCATATGGGCCCACCAGAGAACTCTGAAAATATTAATAATGAAAGAAAAAATTTTTTAAGATCCCATTTGTCCATGGCTTATCTCACAAACTAAAGCAATGCTTTCAAAAAAATGACCTAGAATTGGTTTTTTATAACTTAAAAATTACAAACAGCTTATTTACACAACTTAAAGATAAAACTCCTTTTCTAAAGCAGTCTAGTGCGATCTATAGTATACCCTGTAGCTGTGATCAAATATACATCGGTCAAACAAAACAATATATTGAAAATCGTTTCAAACAACATAAATACGATTGCCAAGAAAAAATAAAAATAAAAAAGATAAGACAGCATAGCCACTCATCATTTTTCAACACAGCATGAGTTTAATTTTGAGGAAGCAAAGATCTTGGATAAAGAAACTAATTATTACAAACGCTTCATTTTGGAAATGATATATATAAACATTAATAAAGATAGAGCAGTTAATTTACGTAGCGATGTTAACAAATTGAGTACGGTCTATAACTCCCTACTGAATAGAATTCGCTTAAAATAACCCCCAAATGACGATTAATGAAATTAACAATAAACAAAATAAAGTAAACTTAAAAGAAAATTATAGTTAAAAAGTAATATAAAATATTTATAGAAATATATATATATATATATATATATATATATATATATATATATATAGCGATGTTAACAAATTGAGTACGGTCTATAACTCCCTACTGAATAGAATTCGCTTAAAATAACCCCCAAATGACGATTAATGAAATTAACAATAAACAAAATAAAGTAAACTTAAAAGAAAATTATAGTTAAAAAGTAATATAAAATATTTATAGAAATATATATATATATATATATATATATATATATATATATATATGTATATTAATATTAATATTATAAAAATGATCAAAATTATATAAAATATAAAAAAAAAGAAAAATCAATAATAATATTAATAAAAAATATAAATATAATATGTGTATGTATGTATGTGCATGTGTGTATATGTATGTATGTATGTGATTGTATATATGTATATGTGGGTGTATGTATGTATATGTATAATATAAAAGGAAAAAAATAAAGCTTTTCCCCAATTAAACCACGACAACAAAATACGAAGTGTCTTTCTAAGTAGTCATGAATACGTAAATTAGTTGAAAATTAGCGTTCAACCAAAAAATATTTTTTGCTTTTTAAAAAAATTAATTGTTAATACCAAGGTTTAAACAGGAAAAGTTTTGTGTTCTGACAACAATGCATGTTATCAATGCATTTTACTATACAACAACTCCAAACTAGAAAATAAGTTCCATCACTGTCTTAATTGTATCATACTATATACACTTGTCCCACTCTAAATTAAATCAGTACCGTACACTACTAGTTCCACTCTATTCAAGGTTGCCTTTTGCTTTAAACTTAAAAATTTTTAATTTGTTTTAATATTTTGGAACAATGAAAATCCAGAATAGTGACAACAATGCGTACTAATTTTGCCGCCGATAATATAACCTGTCTGATAAACAAAACAAAAGAAAATATAAATAATTAGCAGATTAATGTTGGGTTTCGTTTTTAATTTTGTGCCGTTTGTTTTCCTGATGTGCTTAAATTCTTGTTTTTTGTTGTTCCAATGTACGATCTAGTCTGAAGGGTAAGTACGGAATTTTAAATATTTCAACAGTCCTTTTTAATTTTGTTTTAAATTTTAACATAGGTTTATAATGTGTACATTGTTGTTACAGGTTTTATTTATTATTATTGTTTTTATATGAATAGCTGATTGATCTCTTTGTGCGTATTTTATTGAGCCACCCATCAGTTACTAGAGTGACAAAATTTTTAGAACCTTTGTGTAAAAAATTTTATATATATTAAAAAAAAAAAGAAGAAAAATAAACCATAATTATTTCTTTATATAAATAAATAAAAAAATCAGTTACATATAGGGAAAAAAATATTTAGGAAAAAAATTATATATTGTTAATAAGGTCACTTTAAATGTTATTTATTGGGAAAAGAATAATAATTTTTAATTGGTGATGTATTAATGTGCCGTATTTTGTATTATCTTACTAATGAGTTGTAACCTTTTTAGTCTGAAGAAGACAAAAACCATTGTCGAAACGTTACCGATGGATTAAAACGTATATTTACCAGAACAACAGTGTCCTTATTCCCACTAAATTTACCTATAGTTGCGTTGCAAGGACGTGATAAGTTTACCAAATTAAAATTATTAGTTTAAAAATCAAAGTTTTTAAAATTTTAATAAGCTATTTTTAGTTACTTTTTTCTAGTATTCTATCTTTTTGTTTTGTAGGTAAAAGCACTACAGGATTAAATTTTTCGCTTTCAGCACTAATAAAAGAATTTAAAAATATATTATAAAAATGTTAGCATTTCTGTATTTACATTTAAAATGTGTGGAATAAATCTTGAAACTTGAATCATATATAAGAAATTTGATGAAGAATATAAAAAGTTACGGTTTGTGAGATAAACGCAGAAAATCGTCGTGAGGTTAAGTTTGGTGAGGAGGTTAATCCTAGGGTAGAGGGAGTTTCCTTAAGGACACATATCGTAAATGCAAGCTTTATAGGAAGCAAAGCCTGACATTGAGTTTATATTTTTTGGTTATTATTTTTGACATTTTTTCGTCGGTTTTGCACCTTAGGTTTCCTACTAGGAGTTCACAACCAAAATGTCAAATCCTTATAAATTTGTTCATCTAGTCGTCATTTTTACGCCTAATTTGCTTCGAATATAAAATACGATGTCCAAAAAAAGTGTTATAATAAAATTTGTGGTGGCAAAGAACTTTTTATAGATATGTGTGTCAATTTAAAAACTTTTACAAACTTTAAACAAAATGTAGGCAATGGCGATGGAATAACTCCACCAAGGTAAGGTTCATTCTTTTAGGTCTTAAGTTTGGGTTGTTCTTATATTATAAATAATTGTAGGAACCGGGCATTTATTTCACCTATTTTATTTCAGTGTACAACCTGAAGATGAGAGCTTATGCTCTCGAAACATGTAGTTGTAAAAAATTAAACTAGTGGAGAACGACTAAACTTGTTTGATTTATAAATGACCTCCACCCAACATGGACTATTTCTTCAATTTACTTTTAAAAACGCCTCGGATTTTAAAAATTTTTTATTAAGAAAATCCGGTTTTTAATAATGATAAACCTTTGACTAACTTACTTAGCCAATTTTAAATTAAAAAAATGATTCAACAAACATGTTAAAAAGATACAAAGATACTTTACTATTTCCAGTTTTTTACTTAAAAATACCTCCGTAAGTTTGAACCAAAACGGATTTAGCAAAAAAAACAAATGTCATATTACTAGGGTTTTATTCGAATTTGAAAGAATAATAATAATACTTAATTTGCACCAACATAGCCAATTCTTAAAACACTTGACTAATTTAAAATATTGATAATGCCAGGAAAAAGAATTAACGTTAAATTAATCGGACAAAAATGCGCGTTTTTAGTGTTTTTAACCTGGTCAGGCTAGCATAAACAAAAAAATCACTTTGATTTAATTTGCGATGTTTTGTCACGCGCTATTTAGCTTTTTCCTTCAATAAGAAGAACCACTATAGCAGCTACGTCCCTGACCGTAACTTATTATTCAATGTCTTTGGAGGAATTCAGCTATTTCAAGAGAAGAAAAAACTTACTCCTACTAAGCTTTGCTTTTTAAGCGACAAAACAATAGTGAAAATCGCAGCAAAGCAAGTTGTTTTGAAAATAGATTTTTTTTTAGAAAAAAAAATTGAGATAACGCCGAAACTGCGTTATTTGGGTGTGTTTGAAGCTATATGAGCAATATCGTTGTGACGTCTGTCTGCGTGTATGTCTGTCCGTAACACGATAGCTCCTAAACTGCTGAACCCATTTTCATGAAATGTTTAGGTGAAATAGTGTTTGACATTGTAACGAGCTGAATAGATTTTGTTCCAAATCCACTAATGCTTGATAGTTTTTTGACAATTTTTTTTTTAAATGCGAACTTTTTAACGGAGCATCTTAACAATATGCGGCTTTGGAAATATAATGGAGCACTTTTATGTTAATAATTTGTGTAATACCTTGAAACTTCATAAAAGCCTTCGTTTCTGAGAGATGTACAAAAAAACTGAAAACGGGAAGTGTTCTAATAGGCTAGCTAGAAAGGTATCAGATCCGTCATGGATCCGTTTATTTTATTTCAGAAAATTGCATTTAAATACAGTCAATTTTTATGTTTCCGTGGCATTTTTCAGTTGATAATGTAAAGTTGCATAATATTTTTCATATTATCTTTTGAACTATAGGTCGTTTTTGAGTTATATTGATTTTAAATTCCTGTTGGAGTGCACTAATAATACGAACACAACTTTTTCTGGGTATTACGCCACTAGTAAGGAAAAATTATTTTAAAAAATTAAAAAACCACTGCGTTTCTCCTAGAAAAATAAAAATCACTAATTTGTCAGTGGCTTTCTATAAAAATAAATAATTGCCTAGTAAAACCTAAACCACTTATCTTTTTTTTACTAGGCAATTATTTATTTTTATAGAAAGCCACTGACAAATTAGTGATTTTTATTTTTCTAGGAGCAACGTGGTTTTTTAATTTTTTAAAATAATTTTTCCTTACTAGTGGCGTAATACCCAGAAAAAGTTGTGTTTGTAAAATGAATCCGCCACAAACATATAGATTTTATTTACTAATAAGACGAGTTGAACCAGGATTACGTATAAGTAATCCTGGGCCAACTCGGAAATTATTAGTATACTTAAATAGGAATTTAATACTTTGGTACAAATTTAAATAACCTAAAACGAACTCAGAGAAATTCGTTTTGAAAAAATATGTAACTACAAATACTATAAACTGAAGAAAGTTGCTGTCAAGATTTGGCAATTTTGCAAAGCAGGATAATAGGAAACTATGCAAATTTTTCATTACATTAACCTCTCACAAGGTGCAGGAAAATATTAATAATAAGCTGTATATGCAGGGTGATGCATTTGCAATATAGCGAATAAAAATTATCATTTTATTATGACTTTCTTGGAAATTAAATGATAAAGAATGTAATTTACAAATTCTGACATCACGTGACATTTGATCCTTTTGGTTGCTGGTGGTTATTACTAGATTTATAATATGCGCGTTGGGCTGTGGCGTGGGCAAACACAATATCCTGCATATGTTTTTTTCTGTTTTAAACGGCCTAACTAACTATTACAACTCCTTTTTTATTCAATTTACTTTCACGGATAAATTAAAAAATATTCAAAATTCTGTCATATCCATCATGTCATAATCATTGCAAACCAAAAAATATACAAATTAATATAAACTATTAAATTTATTAGCATTCCAAAAACTGTATTTTTGACACTTCCCTTTTATTTGTTTATCGGATCTATGGGTAGAATTTTGGACAGTAAGTAAACCATTTCCCAACAAAAATTGTATTTAGGACTTTCAAGCTATGCAACATTCTGAGATAACAAGCCTCAAAATGAGTATTTCAAAAAAAATAACAGCCCGTTTTTCTATAATGAAAGTATAAAGGTACGGGTTTTTATATAAAGACAGTACGTTGCCACCATTAATCTTGTCTTACAAACTTTTGCAACGTTTTAAAGTTGTAATTTTCCTTGTATGTAATATATAAATTTAGTCAGATAAAGCTAATACGTTGCTTATAGATTAGGGTACATATTGGCCATACGTTATAACCTCAATAAAACCGGCAACAGTGCCTGAGGTGGCAGGACATAGCACATATTCAAAGGTTGTATATTGGCCTGAGGTCCGAACGTATTCCACGTATTTATCAAATATTTAAAAAAAAATCTTTACCCCTCTTTTGAAATTCTGGTAAAGGAAGTTCCCCTCATCTCATATATGTACCTATATATGTGGTTACACCACTAGAAATAGGTGAGGTCAGGTCGTCATAGCCTTAACGCTGAGGTGACAACGGCGCGTGCATCAATATATATATATATATATATATATATATCCGCTGATCGTTGTGACATCCAAGCGTAAAAATTTTAGACATCTTGTGACATCCTTCGACGCCGTGACATCCAAATGCGGATGTCACAACGTTTTTCCATGTTTTTGGTACAGTCCTGATGGGGACGGCCCGGGTGTACCTAAATTAAATGGATGTCATAGCATACCATGAGTCTGATAACGAATACAGCAAAATTTAAAAAAAATTTTGACGCCAAAATTTCCGTGTATATTGGCGCGAGTATATTCAAGAATCGATCCAATTGATATTCATCACTCTGTGACATCCAATGTATATTTTCATCTTAATTGCACGCACTTGTAACATCCGTCACTGCGACAACCTTGCATTATGCCTATTTTATTAATTAAATTTGGTTTATTTTTTATTTTGAGGCGGCTGTTGCTATGTGGTCTAGCGATTCACTTGACTTGCATCTTTGTAAAAATATTTAAAAATGTTAGCATAATAAATAATGTTAGCTAGCTTATTGGGAACATAAATATAAAATATAAATAAATATTTCTTCATGTACCTCAGAGCAAAAGTGAATTAACTAACGGACTTGGATAGGGACTTGATACTATTTGTGATTTGCTATCTCCGTCCTCCTTTTTACCACGTAGTTAAAGTCAGATGAGTAAAAAGAGCGCTAAATTTTAACTCTATTCAGTGATTTTTTTACAAAAAAAAATCTGCTGAATTAAATTAGAATTCTTATAAATCAATCAATACATATATACCGGGTGGGCCAAAAAAAAAACCGCACAATTTTTTTTCATTATAACTTCTGGACTATACCATCGATTTTAATGGGACAAACTGCGCTTGGCAGAGAATTAATCAAAGTTTTGACTAATTATAATTATTTGTCAGCGATCTCAAAATCCAAGATGCCGGACAATATTAAAATGTACCCTTTAAAGATGCTGGTTTATTCTTATGTTGCAAACACGTTTGAATTATTTTTTAAATTAGTTGAAAAGCTGCGTTCTTGCCACGCACAAGGTATGAATCAGCAAACTCGGTTTGATGGTGATGGTGAAAATATTTTTGTTTCAACCATTGTTCTGAAAATTATACGATTGCCTTGCCAATCATGTCTGCATTTATTTCCTTACAAATTTATTACTACTGAACCTTTGACTTTGATGAAATAAAAAACATCCTGGTGAGATTGATGAAAAGATCATGATATCGCCATCTTAAAATTTAAGATGGCGAACAGAATTATACTTTATTCTTAAAAATGGTGGGTTTATTCTTATTTTCTGGAAATATTTTAGATTTTTTTTTAATTTATAGAAAAGCACTACTTTTCCCGCGCACAACAAGGTACAAATTAGAAAAATCGGTGTATTGATTCTCAAAAAACCTATTTCTGTTTTCGTCATTGTGTTACAGATTATACGATTGCAATGCCAACCCTATCTGCATTCATTTCCTTATAAATCATTATTACCAAACCGATTTTAGTGAAATAAGAAAATTGATGGTGAGAATTGATTGTTCTTTCAAGGTTATAATCGAAATTTGCCGCCATCCTAAAAGTTAGGATGTTGGACAGAACCATACTTAATCCTTCAAAGAGGCACTTTTATTCTTATTTTTCGAAAATGTTTTAGTTTTTTTTATTAATTTATTGGAAAGTACTACTTTTCTCCCGCTTAATAAAGTACAATTTAATAAAATCGGCAAAGTGGTTCTCACAAAATCTGATTTTGTACAATTGTTTTACAAGTTATGCGATTGTATTGGCAATTTCTGTCCGACATCTTAAATTCTAAGATGGCGGCAAATTTCGATTATAATCTTTAAAGAGCAATCAATTCTTACCACGATTTTTTGTGTTTCACTAAAATTGGTAGAATTTATAAGAAAATTAATGCAGACAGGATTGGCAATACAATCGTATAATCTCTAAAACAATGATTTTAATAAATTTTACCTCGTTGTATGGGGAAAATGTAGTGCTTTTTCATAGATTAAAAAAAATCTAAAACATTTTCGGAAAATAAGAATAAACACGCCATTTTAAAGAATCAAGAATAATTCTATCCGCCATCTTAAAAGTTAAGATGGCGATAACTTTGATCATGATCTTAAAAAAGCAATCAATTCTCACCAGGATGTTGTTTATTTCCACTAACATCGGTTCAGTAGTAATGAATTTATAAGTAAATAAATGCAGACATGATTGGCAAGCAATCGTATAATATGCAAAACAATGGTTGAACAAAAATATTTTTTTATAGAACCACTGAACCAATTTTGCTGAATCGTACCTTGTCGTGCCTGGCAAGAACGCAGCTTTCTTACTAATTTAAAAAAATAATTAGAATATATTCGCAACACAAGAATAATAACGAGCATCTTTCAAAGGTACATTTTAATTTCGTCCGCCATCTTGGATTTTGAGATGGCAGACAAAAAATGATAAATTGGTCAAAACTCTGATTATTTCTTTGGCAAGTGCAGTTTGTCCCATTAATATCGATTGTATAGTTCAAAAGTTATAATAAAAAAAATGTCCAGGTTTTTTTGGCCCACCCTGTATAGGAAACGAGTTCAGAAACTGCTTAACCGATTTTATAGAAATCCCCCCCCCCCCTAATTGCGCCTCTAATATATTTATTTATTTATCTCCAAGGAGTAGCACATATAAGAAAAATTCAGAAGAATAATTTAGGTACCTAAAAAGAAGTAACATATGGGTTAGCCGATTTGGAAAAAAAATATAGATATAAAAGAAAAGAAAATGGGAATAAATTGCTAGACTGAATAATGAAAATCTTATATTTTTATTTTATATTATTTGCATAATAATTAAGGGCCTTAATTCTGCCAAAGTGGCGCCAGCGTCAGTAAATAAAACATATCCAGCTAGGTATAGAGCTACATAATTTATCAAAAATTCGCTGAACATAGGTAAGTACCTAGTCCAGATTATCTAGATTTTTTTTTTTTTAATCTAGGTACTGTAGTTACTGGAATATCGGCCATTTTTTGTGTACCGAGCAAAGCCGATTAGTAATCAGTTTCTATGTGACTATGCTTGGGGGTGCTTCGCACCTCCCTGTTTACGTCTTGGAGGTGCCCTAGCTAAGGACACTCATCGTAAAGGCAAGCTTTATAGGAAGCGAAGCTAACGTCAAGCTTTCTATTTTTTGGTTATTATTTTTGACATGTTTTCCTCGGTTTCGCATTGGCGGTTCTGTTTTATTTTGAAGATGTTGTTTTACACAGTATGAAGGTACCTAAACTATATATATGTAATTAAAAAGTTATGCTGCAAACTATCTTGAAACTGTATCATTATTAAATAGATCTTTAGACTGTGTTAAAACCACATTTTTAAAATGGCAACGAGCCGCCAATGCGAAACCGAGGATAATATGTCAAAAATTATAACCAAAAAATATAAAATCAGAGTTAGGCGTCGCTACCTGTAAAGCTTGCTTGACGATGAATGACCTTAGCCCTAGCCTCTTACTACCCCCGTAGTGGGCGCCCCTGTAGGTATTCTATTTTTGCAAACGGGCGGTCCGCAATCGGTTAGCCCTGGGCTGAGTTGAGTATTTATACTTCAATTTAAATTCGTCTCTCTGTGACATCCACACTTACATAATTATGTCTTCGTTTTATTTGTGACCCCGCGTAGAAATCGAGCAAAAGCTGTTCCGGCAAAGTGTTTTTTTGTTTTTAATCAAAGTTTATTGAATTTAAAGGTAAGTAGATCTGAGGACATGGCAGTGCCTCGCCAAGTTCGCGCGCCGTAACCATCTTTTCTTAAAACATTTCAGCCGATATTTGACCTACCTAAAACTCTACTTCGGAATGAGCTACGAATCTCAAACTTTGCACAGTCGTAGACCTCCATGGAGTTAACAACCCCTCGAAGTTTCATGGAATTCCATAAAGTAGTAAAGTAGTTACGAAATTTCAAAAAACGTCGAAATTGCCACTCACTGACTCACTCACTCACTCATGTATAGATCATCAATATTCTACTGTACTTTCAGATATGCTACAAAGCTAAAATTTGGCAGACTGATAGAAATTATGACCAAACCCCTGGAAAAAATCATAAAACCCCAAAATTTTAATTTACTCCCCTCCCCTATACTATTAAAGTTATGTAAAAGTAGCATCGCCCACTTCCAGAAATACTAGAGAGTTGAGCTTTGGCAGACTGATAGGACCTATAATAAAACTATAGGAGAAAATCAAAAAACCCCAAAATTTTAATTTACTCCTCTCCCCTAAACATTTAAAGTTATGTAAAAGTAGCATTGCCCACTTCCAGAAATGCTAGAGAGTTGAGCTTTGGCAGACTGATAGGAACTATGATAAAACTATAGGAAAAAATTAAAACACCCCAAAATTCTAATTTACATCCCTCCCCTATATATGTAAAGTTAAGTAAAAGTAACATTGCCTACTTCCAGACATGCTAGAGAGCTGAGCTTTGGAAGACCGATAGTAACTATGATAAAGTTATAGAAAAAATTTAAAACATCCCAAAATTCTATTTAACTTCCTTCCCCTATAAATGTAAAATTATGTAAAAGTAACACTGCCCACTTCCAGAAACGCTAGAGAGCTGAACTTTTTAAGACTGAAAGACAATATGATAAAACTATATGAAAAAATTTAAAAACTCCAACATTTTAATTTACTTCCCTCTCCTATAAATGTCAATTTATATTAAACTATTTGTCTCAAACTTGAAATATAACATTGCTTAAGGACATTAACCACAAATTCTTACTCAAACTTAAAAAAATCAAAATGGCCTATCCAAAATCGCGGATTTTCTTATTCACTAACCGATTTGTCTCAAACATGAAATATAACATTGCTTAAGGTCATTTAACACAAATGTTTACTCAAACTTAAAAAAATCAAAATGGCCGATTCAAAATGGCGGTATATCTTATTTACCAACCGATTTGTCTCAAACTTAAAATATAACTGCTTGAGGTCATATAACACAAATGTTTACTCAAACTTAAAAAAATCAAAATATGCGATCCAAAATGGCGGATTTTCTTATTTACCAACCGATTTGTCTCAAACTTGAAATATAACATTGCTTAAGGTCATATAACACAAATGTTTACACAAACTTAAAAAAATCAAAATGGCCGATCCAAAATGGCGGATTTTCTTATTTACCAACCAATTTGTCTCAAACTTGAAATATAACATTGCTTAAGGTCATTTAACACAAATGTTTACTCAAACTTAAAAAAATCAAAATGGCCGATTCAAAATGGCGGTATTTCTTATTTACCAACCGATTTGTCTCAAACTTGAAATATAACATTGCTTAAAATACAAATGTTAACTCAAACTTAAAAAAAATCAAAATGGCCGATCCAAAATTGCGAATTTGCTTATTTACCAACCGATTTGTCTCAAACTTAAAATATAACATTGCTTAAGGTCATATAACACAAATGTTTACTCAAACTTAAAAAAATCAAAATATCCCACTCAAAATGGCGGATTTTCTTATTTACCAACCGATTTGTCTCGAACTTGAAATATAACATTGCTTAAGGTCATATAACACAAAGTCTTACTCAAACTTACAAAAATCAAAATGGCCTATCCAAAATCGCGGATTTTCTTATTTACCAACCGATTTGTCTCAAACTTGAAGTGCTTAAGGTCATATAACACATATGTTTACTCAAATTTAAAAAATCAAAATGGCCGATCCAAAATGGCGGATTTTCTTATTTACTAACCGATTTGTCTCAAACTTGAAATATAACATTGCTTAAGGTCATATAACACAAATGTTTACTCAAATTTAAAAAAATATCAAAACGGACGATCCAAAATGGCGGATTTTCTTATTTATCAACCGATTTGTCTCCATCTTGAAATATAACATTGCTTAACGTCATATAACACAAATGTTTACTCAAACTTCAAAAATTAAAATGGCCTATCCAAAATGGCGGATTTTCTTATTTACCAACCAATTTGTCTCAAACTTGAAATATAACATTGCTTAAGGTCATTTAACACAAATGTTAACTTAGACTTAAAAAAATCAAAATTGCCGATCCAAAATGGCGGATTTTCTTACTTACCAACCGATTTGTCTCAAACTTGAAATATAACATTGCTTAAGGTCATATAACACAAAGTCTTACTCAAACTTACAAAAATCAAAACGGCCGATCCAAAATGGCGGATTTTCTTATTTACCAACCGATTTGTCTCAAACTGGAAATATAACATTGCTTAAGGTCATTTAAGATAAATGTTTACTCAAACTTAAAAATCAAAATGGCCGATTCGAAATAGCGGATTCTCTTATTTACCAACCGATTTGTCTCAAACTTGAAATATAACATTGCTTAGGGTCATTTAACACAAATTCTTAAACAAACTTAAAAAAATCCAAAGGCCTATCCAAAATCGCGGATTTTTTTATTTACTAACCGATTTGTCTCAAACTTGAAATATAACATTGCTTGAGGTCATATAACACAAATGTTTACTCAAACTTAAAAAAATCAAAAATGGTGGATTTTCTTATTTACCAACCGATTTGTCTCAAACTTGAAATATAACATTGCTTAAGGTCATATAACACAAAGTCTTACTCAAACTTACAAAACTCAAAATGGCCGATCCAAAATGGCGAATTTGCTTATTTACCAACCGATTTATCTCAAACTTAAAATATAACATTGCTTGAGGTCATATAGCACAAATGTTTACTCAAACTTAAAAAAATCAAAATATCCGATCCAAAATGGCGGATTTTCTTATTTACCAACCGATTTGTCTCAAACTTGAAATATAACATTGCTTTAGGTCATATAACACAAAGTCTTACTCAAACTTACAAAAATCGAAATCGCCGATCCAAAATGGCGGATTTTCTTATTTACCAACCGATTTGTCTCAAACTTGAAATATAACATTGCTTAAGGTCATTTAACACAAAGTCTTACTCAAACTTACAAAATCAAAATGGCCGATCCAAAATTTGGAATTTGCTTATTTATCAACCGATTTGTCTCAAACTTGAAATATAACATTGCTTAAAGTCATATAACACAAATGTTAACTCAAACTTTAAAAAATCAAAATGGCCGATCCAAAATGGCGGATTTTCTTATTTACCAACCGATTTGTCTCAAACTTGAAATATAACATTGCTTAAGGTCATATAACACAAAGTCTTACTCAAACTTACAAAAATCGAAATGGCCGATCCAAAATGGCGGATTTTCTTATGTACCAACCGATTTGTCTCAAACTTGAAATATAACATTGCTTAAGGTCATTTAACACAAAGTCTTACTCAAACTTACAAAAATCAAAATGGCCGATCCAAAATTTGGAATTTGCTTATTTATGAACCGATTTGTCTCAAACTTGAAATATAACATTGCTTAAGGTCATATAACACAAATGTTTACTCAAATTTAAAAAAAATCAAAATGGACGATCCAAAATGGCGGATTTTCTTATTTATCAACCGATTTGTCTCAAACTTAAAATATAACAATGCTTAACGTCATATAACACAAATGTTTACTCAAACTTAAAAAAATCAAAATGGCCGATTCAAAATGGCGGATTTTCTTACTTACCAACCGATTTGTCTCAAACTTGAAATATAACATTGCTTAAGGTCATTAAACACAAATTCTTACTCAAACTTAAAAAAATCAAAATGGCGGATTTTCTTATTTACTAACCGATTTGTCTCAAACTTGAAATATAACATTGCTTAAGGTCATATAACACAAATGTTTACTCAAATTTAAAAAAAATCAAAATGGACGATCCAAAATAGCGGATTTTCTATTTATCAACCGATTTGTCTCAAACTTAAAAATATAACAATGCTTAACGTCATATAACACAAATGTTTACTCAAACTTAAAAAAATCAAAATGGCCGATCCAAATGGCGGATTTTCTTATTTATCAACCGATTTGTCTCCATCTTGAAATATAACATTGCTTAACGTCATATAACACAAATGTTTACTCAAACTTCAAAAAATTAAAATGGCCTATCCAAAATGGCGGATTTTCTTATTTACCAACCAATTTGTCTCAAACTTGAAATATAACATTGCTTAAGGTCATTTAACACAAATGTTAACTCAAACTTAAAAAATCAAAATTGCCGATCCAAAATGGCGGATTTTCTTACTTACCAACCGATTTGTCTCAAACTTGAAATATAACATTGCTTAAGGTCATATAACACAAAGTCTTACTCAAACTTACAAAAATCAAAAGGGCCGATCCAAAATGGCGGATTTTCTTATTTACCAACCGATTTGTCTCAAACTGGAAATATAACATTGCTTAAGGTCATTTAAGATAAATGTTTACTCAAACTTAAAAAATCAAAATGGCCGATTCGAAATAGCGGATTCTCTTATTTACCAACCGATTTGTCTCAACTTGAAATATAACATTGCTTAGGGTCATTTAACACAAATTCTTAAACAAACTTAAAAAAATCCAAATGGCCTATCCAAAATCGCGGATTTTTTTATTTACTAACCGATTTGTCTCAAACTTGAAATATAACATTGCTTGAGGTCATATAACACAAATGTTTACTCAAACTTAAAAAAATCAAAAATGGCGGATTTTCTTATTTACCAACCGATTTGTCTCAACTTGAAATATAACATTGCTTAAGGTCATATAACACAAAGTCTTACTCAAACTTACAAAACTCAAAAATGGCCGATCCAAAATGGCGAATTTGCTTATTTACCAACCGATTTATCTCAAACTTAAAATATAACATTGCTTGAGGTCATATAGCACAAATGTTTACTCAAACTTAAAAAATCAAAATATCCGATCCAAAATGGCGGATTTTCTTATTTACCAACCGATTTGTCTCAAACTTGAAATATAACATTGCTTAAGGTCATATAACACAAAGTCTTACTCAAACTTACAAAAATCGAAATCGCCGATCCAAAATGGCGGATTTTCTTATTTACCAACCGATTTGTCTCAAACTTGAAATATAACATTGCTTAAGGTCATTTAACACAAAGTCTTACTCAAACTTACAAAATCAAAATGGCCGATCCAAAATTTGGAATTTGCTTATTTATCACCGATTTGTCTCAAACTTGAAATATAACATTGCTTAAAGTCATATAACACAAATGTTAACTCAAACTTTAAAAAATCAAATGGCCGATCCAAAATGGCGGATTTTCTTATTTACCAACCGATTTGTCTCAAACTTGAAATATAACATTGCTTAAGGTCATATAACACAAAGTCTTACTCAAACTTACAAAAATCGAAATGGCCGATCCAAAATGGCGGATTTTCTTATGTACCAACCGATTTGTCTCAAACTTGAAATATAACATTGCTTAAGGTCATTTAACACAAAGTCTTACTCAAACTTACAAAAATCAAAATGGCCGATCCAAAATTTGGATTTGCTTATTTATCAACCGATTTGTCTCAAACTTGAAATATAACATTGCTTAAGGTCATATAACACAAATGTTTACTCAAATTTAAAAAAAATCAAAATGGACGATCCAAAATGGCGGATTTTCCTATTTATCAACCGATTTGTCTCAAACTTAAAATATAACAATGCTTAACGTCATATAACACAAATGTTTACTCAAACTTAAAAAAATCAAAATGGCCGATTCAAATGGCGGATTTTCTTACTTACCAACCGATTTGTCTCAACTTGAAATATAACATTGCTTAAGGTCATTAAACACAAATTCTTACTCAAACTTAAAAAAATCAAAATGGCGGATTTTCTTATTTACTAACCGATTTGTCTCAAACTTGAAATATAACATTGCTTAAGGTCATATAACACAAATGTTTACTCAAATTTAAAAAAAATCAAATGGACGATCCAAAATAGCGGATTTCTTATTTATCAACCGATTTGTCTCAAACTTAAAATATAACAATGCTTAACGTCATATAACACAAATGTTTACTCAAACTTAAAAAAATCAAAATGGCCGATCCAAAATGGCGGATTTTCTTATTTACCAACCGATTTGTCTCAAACTTGAAATATAACATTGCTTAAGGTCATTTAACACAAATGTTAACTCAAACTTAAAAAATCAAAATGGCCGATCCAAAATGGCGGATTTTCTTATTTACTAACCGATTTGTCTCAAACTTGAAATATAACATTGCTTAAGGTCATATAACACAAATGTTTACTCAAACTTAAAAAAATCAAAATGGCCGATCCAAAATGGCGGATTTGCTTATTTATCAACCGATTTGTCTCAAACTTGAAATATAACATTGCTTAAGGTCATCTAACACAAATGTTTACACAAACTTAAAAAATCAAAATGGCCGATCCAAAATGGCGGATTTTCTTATTTACCACCGATTTGTCTCAAACTTGAAATATAACAATGCTTGAGGTCATTTAACACAAAGTCTTACCCAAACTTACAAAAATCAAAATGGCCGATCCAAAATTGCGAATTTGCTTATCTACCAACCGATTTGTCTCAAACTTAAAATATAACATTGCTTTAGGTCATATAACACAAATGTTTAGTCAAACTTAAAAAAATCTAAATATCCAATCCAAAATAGCGGATTTTCTTATTTACCAACCGATTTGTCTCAAACTTGAAATATAACATTGCTTAAGGTTATTTAACACAAATTCTTACTCAAACTTAAAAAAATCAAAATGGCCTATCCTAATCCAAAATCGCGGATTTTCTAATTTACTAACCGATTTGTCTCAAACTTGAAATATCAAATTGCTTAAGGTCATATAACACAAATGTTTACTCAAATTTAAAAAAATCAAATGGCCGATCCAAAATGGCGAATTTTTTTATTTATCAACCGATTTGTTTCAAACTTGAAATATAACATTGCTTAAGGTCATATAACACAAATGTTAACTCAAACTTTAAAAAATCAAAATGGCCGATCCAAAATGGTGGATTTTCTTATTTACCAACCGATTTGTCTCAAACTTGAAATATAACATTGCTTAAGGTCATATAACACAAATGTTATCTCAAACTTTAAAAACTGAAAATGGCCGATCCAAAATGGCGGATTTTCTTATTTACCAACCGATTTGTCTCGAACTTGAAATATAACATTGCTTAAGGTTCATATAACACAAATGTTTACTCAAATTTAAAAAAATCAAAAATGGCCGATCCAAAATGGCGAATTTTTTTATTTATCAACCGATTTGTCTCAAACTTACTCATTGCTTAAGGTGATATAACACAAAGTCTTACTCAAACTTACCAAAAACCAAATGGCCGATCCAAAATGGCGGATTTTCTTATTTACCAACCGATTTATCTCAAACTTGAAATATAACATTGCTTAAGGTCATTTAACACAAAGTCTTACTCAAACTTACAAAAATCAAAATGGCCGATCCAAAATTTCGAATTTGCTTATTTATCAACCGATTTGTCTCAAACTTGAAATATAACATTGCTTAAGGTCATCTAACACAAATGTTTACACAAACTTAAAAAATCAAAATGGCCGATCCAAAATGGCGGATTTTCTTATTTACCAACCGATTTGTCTCAAACTTGAAATATAACAATGCTTGAGGTCATTTAACACAAAGTCTTACCCAAACTTACAAAAATCAAAATGGCCGATCCAAAATTGCGAATTTGCTTATCTTCCAACCGATTTGTCTCAAACTTAAAATATAACATTGCTTTAGGTCATATAACACAAATGTTTAGTCAAAC
Organism: Aspidapion aeneum; assembly: GCA_963576565.1. Lineage (NCBI taxonomy): Eukaryota > Metazoa > Arthropoda > Insecta > Coleoptera > Brentidae > Aspidapion > Aspidapion aeneum. The sequence continues at coordinate 48,499,906 of OY755044.1, forward strand.
TTAAAAAAATCTAAATATCCAATCCAAAATAGCGGATTTTCTTATTTACCAACCGATTTGTCTCAAACTTGAAATATCAAATTGCTTAAGGTCATATAACACAAATGTTTACTCAAATTTAAAAAAATCAAAATGGCCGATCCAAAATTGCGAATTTGCTTATTTACCAACCGATTTGTCTCAAACTTAAAATATAACATTGCTTAAGGTCATATAACACAAATGTTTACTCAAACTTAAAAAAATCAAAATATCCGACTCAAAATGGCGGATTTTCTTATTTACCAACCGATTTGTCTCGAACTTGAAATATAACATTGCTTAAGGTCATATAACACAAAGTCTTACTCAAACTTACAAAAATCAAAATGGCCTATCCAAAATCGCGGATTTTCTTATTTACCAACCGATTTGTCTCAAACTTGAAGTGCTTAAGGTCATATAACACATATGTTTACTCAAATTTAAAAAAATCAAAATGGCCGATCCAAAATGGCGGATTTTCTTATTTACCAACCGATTTATCTCAAACTTGAAATATAACATTGCTTAAGGTCATTTAACACAAAGTCTTACTCAAACTTACAAAAATCAAAATGGCCGATCCAAAATTTCGAATTTGCTTATTTATCAACCGATTTGTCTCAAACTTGAAATATAACATTGCTTAAGGTCATCTAACACAAATGTTTACACAAACTTAAAAAATCAAAATGGCCGATCCAAAATGGCGGATTTTCTTATTTACCAACCGATTTGTCTCAAACTTGAAATATAACAATGCTTGAGGTCATTTAACACAAAGTCTTACCCAAACTTACAAAAATCAAAATGGCCGATCTAAAATTGCGAATTTGCTTATCTTCCAACCGATTTGTCTCAAACTTAAAATATAACATGCTTTAGGTCATATAACACAAATGTTTAGTCAAACTTAAAAAAATCTAAATATCCAATCCAAAATAGCGGATTTTCTTATTTACCAACCGATTTGTCTCAAACTTGAAATATAACATTGCTTAAGGTTATTTAACACAAATTCTTACTCAAACTTAAAAAAATCAAAATGGCCTATCCTAATCCAAAATCGCGGATTTTCTAATTTACTAACCGATTTGTCTCAAACTTGAAATATCAAATTGCTTAAGGTCATATAACACAAATGTTTACTCAAATTTAAAAAAATCAAATGGCCGATCCAAAATTGCGAATTTGCTTATTTACCAACCGATTTGTCTCAAACTTAAAATATAACATTGCTTAAGGTCATATAACACAAATGTTTACTCAAACTTAAAAAAATCAAAATATCCGACTCAAAATGGCGGATTTTCTTATTTACCAACCGATTTGTCTCGAACTTGAAATATAACATTGCTTAAGGTCATATAACACAAAGTCTTACTCAAACTTACAAAAATCAAAATGGCCTATCCAAAATCGCGGATTTTCTTATTTACCAACCGATTTGTCTCAAACTTGAAGTGCTTAAGGTCATATAACACATATGTTTACTCAAATTTAAAAAAATCAAAATGGCCGATCCAAAATGGCGGATTTTCTTATTTACTAACCGATTTGTCTCAAACTTGAAATATAACATTGCTTAAGGTCATATAACACAAATGTTTACTCAAATTTAAAAAAAATCAAAACGGACGATCCAAAATGGCGGATTTTCTTATTTATCAACCGATTTGTCTCCATCTTGAAATATAACATTGCTTAACGTCATATAACACAAATGTTTACTCAAACTTCAAAAAATTAAAATGGCCTATCCAAAATGGCGGATTTTCTTATTTACCAACCAATTTGTCTCAAACTTGAAATATAACATTGCTTAAGGTCATTTAACACAAATGTTAACTCAAACTTAAAAAAATCAAAATTGCCGATCCAAAATGGCGGATTTTCTTACTTACCAACCGATTTGTCTCAAACTTGAAATATAACATTGCTTAAGGTCATATAACACAAAGTCTTACTCAAACTTACAAAAATCAAAACGGCCGATCCAGAATGGCGGATTTTCTTATTTACCAACCGATTTGTCTCAAACTGGAAATATAACATTGCTTAACGTCATTTAAGATAAATGTTTACTCAAACTTAAAAAATCAAAATGGCCGATTCGAAATAGCGGATTCTCTTATTTACCAACCGATTTGTCTCAAACTTGAAATATAACATTGCTTAGGGTCATTTAACACAAATTCTTAAACAAACTTAAAAAAATCCAAATGGCCTATCCAAAATCGCGGATTTTTTTATTTACTAACCGATTTGTCTCAAACTTGAAATATAACATTGCTTGAGGTCATATAACACAAATGTTTACTCAAACTTAAAAAAATCAAAAATGGCGGATTTTCTTATTTACCAACCGATTTGTCTCAAACTTGAAATATAACATTGCTTAAGGTCATATAACACAAAGTCTTACTCAAACTTACAAAACTCAAAATGGCCGATCCAAAATGGCGAATTTGCTTATTTACCAACCGATTTATCTCAAACTTAAAATATAACATTGCTTGAGGTCATATAGCACAAATGTTTACTCAAACTTAAAAAAATCAAAATATCCGATCCAAAATGGCGGATTTTCTTATTTACCAAGCGATTTGTCTCAAACTTGAAATATAACATTGCTTAAGGTCATATAACACAAAGTCTTACTCAAACTTACAAAAATCGAAATGGCCGATCCAAAATGGCGGATTTTCTTATTTACCAACCGATTTGTCTCAAACTTGAAATATAACATTGCTTAAGGTCATTTAACACAAAGTCTTACTCAAACTTACAAAAATCAAAATGGCCGATCCAAAATTTGGAATTTGCTTATTTATCAACCGATTTGTCTCAAACTTGAAATATAACATTGCTTAAAGTCATATAACACAAATGTTAACTCAAACTTTAAAAAATCAAAATGGCCGATCCAAAATGGCGGATTTTCTTATTTACCAACCGATTTGTCTCAAACTTGAAATATAACATTGCTTAAGGTCATATAACACAAAGTCTTACTCAAACTTACAAAAATCGAAATGGTCGATCCAAAATGGCGGATTTTCTTATTTACCAACCGATTTGTCTCAAACTTGAAATATAACATTGCTTAAGGTCATTTAACACAAAGTCTTACTCAAACTTACAAAAATCAAAATGGCCGATCCAAAATTTGGAATTTGCTTATTTATCAACCGATTTGTCTCAAACTTGAAATATAACATTGCTTAAGGTCATATAACACAAATGTTTACTCAAATTTAAAAAAAATCAAAATGGACGATCCAAAATGGCGGATTTTCTTATTTATCAACCGATTTGTCTCAAACTTAAAATATAACAATGCTTAACGTCATATAACAAAAATGTTTACTCAAACTTAAAAAAATCAAAATGGCTGATCCAAAATGGCGGATTTTCTTATTTACCAACCGATTTGTCTCAAACTTGAAATATAACATTGCTTTAGGTCATGTAACACAAATGTTAACTCAAACTTAAAAAAATCAAAATGGCCGATTCAAAATGGCGGATTTTCTTACTTACCAACCGATTTGTCTCAAACTTGAAATATAACATTGCTTAAGGTCATTAAACACAAATTCTTACTCAAACTTAAAAAAATCAAAATGGCGGATTTTCTTATTTACTAACCGATTTGTCTCAAACTTGAAATATAACATTGCTTAAGGTCATATAACACAAATGTTTACTCAAATTTAAAAAAAATCAAAATGGACGATCCAAAATAGCGGATTTTCTTATTTATCAACCGATTTGTCTCAAACTTAAAATATAACAATGCTTAACGTCATATAACACAAATGTTTACTCAAACTTAAAAAAATCAAAATGGTCGATCCAAAATGGCGGATTTTCTTATTTACCAACCGATTTGTCTCAAACTTGAAATATAACATTGCTTAAGGTCATTTAACACAAATGTTAACTCAAACTTAAAAAAATCAAAATGGCCGATCCAAAATGGCGGATTTTCTTATTTACTAACCGATTTGTCTCAAACTTGAAATATAACATTGCTTAAGGTCATATAACACAAATGTTTACTCAAACTTAAAAAAATCAAAATGGCCGATCCAAAATGGCGGATTTGCTTATTTATCAACCGATTTGTCTCAAACTTGAAATATCAAAGTGCTTAAGGTCATATAACACAAATGTTAACTCAAACTTTAAAAACTGAAAATGGCCGATCCAAAATGGCGGATTTTCTTATTTACCAACCGATTTGTCTCGAACTTGAAATATAACATTGCTTAAGGTTCATATAACACAAATGTTTACTCAAATTTAAAAAAATCAAAATGGCCGATCCAAAATGGCGAATTTTTTTATTTATCAACCGATTTGTCTCAAACTTACTCATTGCTTAAGGTGATATAACACAAAGTCTTACTCAAACTTACAAAAATCGAAATGGCCGATCCAAAATGGCGGATTTTCTTATTTACCAACCGATTTATCTCAAACTTGAAATATAACATTGCTTAAGGTCATTTAACACAAAGTCTTACTCAAACTTACAAAAATCAAAATGGCCGATCCAAAATTTCGAATTTGCTTATTTATCAACCGATTTGTCTCAAACTTGAAATATAACATTGCTTAAGGTCATCTAACACAAATGTTTACACAAACTTAAAAAATCAAAATGGCCGATCCAAAATGGCGGATTTTCTTATTTACCAACCGATTTGTCTCAAACTTGAAATATAACAATGCTTGAGGTCATTTAACACAAAGTCTTACCCAAACTTACAAAAATCAAAATGGCCGATCCAAAATTGCGAATTTGCTTATCTTCCAACCGATTTGTCTCAAACTTAAAATATAACATTGCTTTAGGTCATATAACACAAATGTTTAGTCAAACTTAAAAAAATCTAAATATCCAATCCAAAATAGCGGATTTTCTTATTTACCAACCGATTTGTCTCAAACTTGAAATATAACATTGCTTAAGGTTATTTAACACAAATTCTTACTCAAACTTAAAAAAATCAAAATGGCCTATCCTAATCCAAAATCGCGGATTTTCTAATTTACTAACCGATTTGTCTCAAACTTGAAATATCAAATTGCTTAAGGTCATATAACACAAATGTTTACTCAAATTTAAAAAAATCAAAATGGCCGATCCAAAATGGCGAATTTTTTTATTTATCAACCGATTTGTTTCAAACTTGAAATATAACATTGCTTAAGGTCATATAACACAAATGTTAACTCAAACTTTAAAAAATCAAAATGGCCGATCCAAAATGGTGGATTTTCTTATTTACCAACCGATTTGTCTCAAACTTGAAATATAACATTGCTTAAGGTCATATAACACAAATGTTAACTCAAACTTTAAAAACTGAAAATGGCCGATCCAAAATGGCGGATTTTCTTATTTACCAACCGATTTGTCTCAAACTTGAAATATAACATTGCTTAAGGTCATTTAACACAAAGTCTTACTCAAACTTACAAAAATCAAAATGACCGATCCAAAATTTCGAATTTGCTTATTTATCAACCGATTTGTCTCAAACTTGAAATATAACATTGCTTAAGGTCATCTAACACAAATGTTTACTCAAACTTAAAAAAATCAAAATGGCCGATCCAAAATCGCGGATTTTCTTATTTACTAACCGATTTGTCTCAAACTTGAAATATAACATTGCTTAAGGTCATGTAACACAAAGTCTTACTCAAACTTACAAAAATCAAAACGGCCGATCCAAAATGGCGGATTTTCTTATTTACCAACCGATTTGTCTCAAACTGGAAATATAACATTGCTTAAGGTCATTTAAGACAAATGTTTACTCAAACTTAAAAAATCAAAATGGCCGATCCGAAATAGCGGATTCTCTTATTTACCAACCGATTTGTCTCAAACTTGAAATATAACATTGCTTGAGGTCATATAAGACAAAGTCTTAGTCAAACTTACAAAAATCAAAATGGCCGATCCAAAATGGCGAATTTTCTAATTTACTAACCGATTTGTCTCAAACTTGAAATATAAAATTGCTTAAGGTCATATAACACAAATGTTTACTCAAATTTAAAAAAATCAAAATGGCCGATCCAAAATGGCGAATTTTTTTATTTATCAACCGATTTGTCTCAAACTTGAAATATAACATTGCTTAAGGTGATATAACACAAAGTCTTACTCAAACTTACAAAAATCGAAATGGCCGAACCAAAATGGCGGATTTTCTTATTTACCAACCGATTTGTCTCAAACTTGAAATATAACATTGCTTAAGGTCATTTAACACAAAGTCTTACTCAAACTTACAAAAATCAAAATGGCCGATCCAAAATTTCGAATTTGCTTATTTATCAACCGATTTGTCTCAAACTTGAAATATAACATTGCTTAAGGTCATCTAACACAAATGTTTACACAAACTTAAAAACTCAAAATGGCCGATCCAAAATGGCGGATTTTCTTATTTACCAACCGATTTGTCTCAAACTTGAAATATAACAATGCTTGAGGTCATTTAACACAAAGTCTTACCCAAACTTACAAAAATCAAAATGGCCGATCCAAAATTGCGAATTTGCTTATTTACCAACCGATTTGTCTCAAACTTAAAATATAACATTGCTTTAGGTCATATAACACAAATGTTTAGTCAAACTTAAAAAAATCAAAATATCCAATCCAAAATGGCGAATTTTCTTATTTACCAACCGATTTGTCTCAAACTTGAAATATACCATTGCTTAATGTTATTTAACACAAATTCTTACTCAAACTTAAAAAAATCAAAATGGCCTATCCAAAATCGCGGATTTTCTAATTTACTAACCGATTTGTCTCAAACTTGAAATATAAAATTGCTTAACGTCATATAACACAAATGTTTACTCAAACTTAAAAAAATCAAAATGGCCGATCCAAAATGGCGGATTTTCTTATTTACCAACCGATTTGTCTCAAACTTGAAATATAACATTGCTTAAGGTCATTTAACACAAATGTTAACTCAAACTTAAAAAAATCAAAATGGTTGATCCAAAATGGCGGATTTTCTTATTTACTAACCGATTTGTCCCAAACTTGAAATATAACATTGCTTAAGGTCATATAACACAAATGTTTACTCAAACTTAAAAAAATCAAAATGGCCGATCCAAAATGGCGGATTTGCTATTTATCAACCGATTTGTCTCAAACTTGAAATATAACATTGCTTAAGGTCATCTAACACAAATGTTTACACAAACTTAAAAAATCAAAATGGCCGATCCAAAATGGCGGATTTTCTTATTTACCAACCGATTTGTCTCAAACTTGAAATATAACAATGCTTGAGGTCATTTAACACAAAGTCTTACCCAAACTTACAAAAATCAAAATGGCCGATCCAAAATTGCGAATTTGCTTATCTACCAACCGATTTGTCTCAAACTTAAAATATAATATTGCTTTAGGTCATATAACACAAATGTTTGTCAAACTTAAAAAAATCTAAATATCCAATCCAAAATAGCGGATTTTCTTATTTACCAACCGATTTGTCTCAAACTTGAAATATAACATTGCTTAAGGTTATTTAACACAAATTCTTACTCAAACTTAAAAAAATCAAAATGGCCTATCCTAATCCAAAATCGCGGATTTTCTAATTTACTAACCGATTTGTCTCAAACTTGAAATATCAAATTGCTTAAGGTCATATAACACAAATGTTTACTCAAATTTAAAAAAATCAAAATGGCCGATCCAAAATGGCGAATTTTTTTATTTATCAACCGATTTGTTTCAAACTTGAAATATAACATTGCTTAAGGTCATATAACACAAATGTTAACTCAAACTTTAAAAACTGAAAATGGCCGATCCAAAATGGCGGATTTTCTTATTTACCAACCGATTTGTCTCGAACTTGAAATATAACATTGCTTAAGGTTCATATAACACAAATGTTTACTCAAATTTAAAAAAATCAAAATGGCCGATCCAAAATGGCGAATTTTTTTATTTATCAACCGATTTGTCTCAAACTTACTCATTGCTTAAGGTGATATAACACAAAGTCTTACTCAATCTTACAAAAATCGAAATGGCCGATCCAAAATGGCGGATTTTCTTATTTACCAACCGATTTATCTCAAACTTGAAATATAACATTGCTTAAGGTCATTTAACACAAAGTCTTACTCAAACTTACAAAAATCAAAATGGCCGATCCAAAATTTCGAATTTGCTTATTTATCAACCGATTTGTCTCAAACTTGAAATATAACATTGCTTAAGGTCATCTAACACAAATGTTTACACAAACTTAAAAAATCAAAATGGCCGATCCAAAATGGCGGATTTTCTTATTTACCAACCGATTTGTCTCAAACTTGAAATATAACAATGCTTGAGGTCATTTAACACAAAGTCTTACCCAAACTTACAAAAATCAAAATGGCCGATCCAAAATTGCGAATTTGCTTATCTTCCAACCGATTTGTCTCAAACTTAAAATATAACATTGCTTTAGGTCATATAACACAAATGTTTAGTCAAACTTAAAAAAATCTAAATATCCAATCCAAAATAGCGGATTTTCTTATTTACCAACCGATTTGTCTCAAACTTGAAATATAACATTGCTTAAGGTTATTTAACACAAATTCTTACTCAAACTTAAAAAAATCAAAATGGCCTATCCTAATCCAAAATCGCGGATTTTCTAATTTACTAACCGATTTGTCTCAAACTTGAAATATCAAATTGCTTAAGGTCATATAACACAAATGTTTACTCAAATTTAAAAAAATCAAAATGGCCGATCCAAAATGGCGAATTTTTTTATTTATCAACCGATTTGTTTCAAACTTGAAATATAACATTGCTTAAGGTCATATAACACAAATGTTAACTCAAACTTTAAAAAATCAAAATGGCCGATCCAAAATGGTGGATTTTCTTATTTACCAACCGATTTGTCTCAAACTTGAAATATAACATTGCTTAAGGTCATATAACACAAATGTTAACTCAAACTTTAAAAACTGAAAATGGCCGATCCAAAATGGCGGATTTTCTTATTTACCAACCGATTTGTCTCAAACTTGAAATATAACATTGCTTAAGGTCATTTAACACAAAAATCAAAATGACCGATCCAAAATTTCGAATTTGCTTATTTATCAACCGATTTGTCTCAAACTTGAAATATAACATTGCTTAAGGTCATCTAACACAAATGTTTACTCAAACTTAAAAAAATCAAAATGGCCGATCCAAAATCGCGGATTTTCTTATTTACTAACCGATTTGTCTCAAACTTGAAATATAACATTGCTTAAGGTCATGTAACACAAAGTCTTACTCAAACTTACAAAAATCAAAACGGCCGATCCAAAATGGCGGATTTTCTTATTTACCAACCGATTTGTCTCAAACTGGAAATATAACATTGCTTAAGGTCATTTAAGACAAATGTTTACTCAAACTTAAAAAATCAAAATGGCCGATCCAAAATAGCGGATTCTCTTATTTACCAACCGATTTGTCTCAAACTTGAAATATAACATTGCTTGAGGTCATATAAGACAAAGTCTTAGTCAAACTTACAAAAATCAAAATGGCCGATCCAAAATGGCGAATTTTCTAATTTACTAACCGATTTGTCTCAAACTTGAAATATAAAATTGCTTAAGGTCATATAACACAAATGTTTACTCAAATTTAAAAAAATCAAAATGGCCGATCCAAAATGGCGAATTTTTTTATTTATCAACCGATTTGTCTCAAACTTGAAATATAACATTGCTTAAGGTGATATAACACAAAGTCTTACTCAAACTTACAAAAATCGAAATGGCCGATCCAAAATGGCGGATTTTCTTATTTACCAACCGATTTGTCTCAAACTTGAAATATAACATTGCTTAAGGTCATTTAACACAAAGTCTTACTCAAACTTACAAAAATCAAAATGGCCGATCCAAAATTTGGAATTTGCTTATTTATCAACCGATTTGTCTCAAACTTGAAATATAACATTGCTTAAAGTCATATAACACAAATGTTTACTCAAATTTAAAAAAAATCAAAATGGACGATCCAAAATGGCGGATTTTCTTATTTACCAACCGATTTGTCTCAAACTTGAAATATAACATTGCTTAAGGTCATATAACACAAAGTCTTACTCAAACTTACAAAAATCGAAATGGCCGATCCAAAATGGCGGATTTTCTTATGTACCAACCGATTTGTCTCAAACTTGAAATATAACATTGCTTAAGGTCATTTAACACAAAGTCTTACTCAAACTTACAAAAATCAAAATGGCCGATCCAAAATTTGGAATTTGCTTATTTATCAACCGATTTGTCTCAAACTTGAAATATAACATTGCTTAAGGTCATATAACACAAATGTTTACTCAAATTTAAAAAAAATCAAAATGGACGATCCAAAATGGCGGATTTTCTTATTTATCAACCGATTTGTCTCAAACTTAAAATATAACAATGCTTAACGTCATATAACACAAATGTTTACTCAAACTTAAAAAAATCAAAATGGCCGATTCAAAATGGCGGATTTTCTTACTTACCAACCGATTTGTCTCAAACTTGAAATATAACATTGCTTAAGGTCATTAAACACAAATTCTTACTCAAACTTAAAAAAATCAAAATGGCGGATTTTCTTATTTACTAACCGATTTGTCTCAAACTTGAAATATAACATTGCTTAAGGTCATATAACACAAATGTTTACTCAAATTTAAAAAAAATCAAAATGGACGATCCAAAATAGCGGATTTTCTTATTTATCAACCGATTTGTCTCAAACTTAAAATATAACAATGCTTAACGTCATATAACACAAATGTTTACTCAAACTTAAAAAAATCAAAATGGCCGATCCAAAATGGCGGATTTTCTTATTTATCAACCGATTTGTTTCAAACTTGAAATATAACATTGCTTAAGGTCATATAACACAAATGTTAACTCAAACTTTAAAAAATCAAAATGGCCGATCCAAAATGGTGGATTTTCTTATTTACCAACCGATTTGTCTCAAACTTGAAATATAACATTGCTTAAGGTCATATAACACAAATGTTAACTCAAACTTTAAAAACTGAAAATGGCCGATCCAAAATGGCGAATTTTTTTATTTATCAACCGATTTGTCTCAAACTTACTCATTGCTTAAGGTGATATAACACAAAGTCTTACTCAAACTTACAAAAATCGAAATGGCCGATCCAAAATGGCGGATTTTCTTATTTACCAACCGATTTATCTCAAACTTGAAATATAACATTGCTTAAGGTCATTTAACACAAAGTCTTACTCAAACTTACAAAAATCAAAATGGCCGATCCAAAATTTCGAATTTGCTTATTTATCAACCGATTTGTCTCAAACTTGAAATATAACATTGCTTAAGGTCATCTGACACAAATGTTTACACAAACTTAAAAAATCAAAATGGCCGATCCAAAATGGCGGATTTTCTTATTTACCAACCGATTTGTCTCAAACTTGAAATATAACAATGCTCGAGGTCATTTAACACAAAGTCTTACCCAAACTTACAAAAATCAAAATGGCCGATCCAAAATTGCGAATTTGCTTATCTTCCAACCGATTTGTCTCAAACTTAAAATATAACATTGCTTTAGGTCATATAACACAAATGTTTAGTCAAACTTAAAAAAATCTAAATATCCAATCCAAAATAGCGGATTTTCTTATTTACCAACCGATTTGTCTCAAACTTGAAATATAACATTGCTTAAGGTTATTTAACACAAATTCTTACTCAAACTTAAAAAAATCAAAATGGCCTATCCTAATCCAAAATCGCGGATTTTCTAATTTACTAACCGATTTGTCTCAAACTTGAAATATCAAATTGCTTAAGGTCATATAACACAAATGTTTACTCAAATTTAAAAAAATCAAAATGGCCGATCCAAAATTGCGAATTTGCTTATTTACCAACCGATTTGTCTCAAACTTAAAATATAACATTGCTTAAGGTCATATAACACAAATGTTTACTCAAACTTAAAAAAATCAAAATATCCGACTCAAAATGGCGGATTTTCTTATTTACCAACCGATTTGTCTCGAACTTGAAATATAACATTGCTTAAGGTCATATAACACAAAGTCTTACTCAAACTTACAAAAATCAAAATGGCCTATCCAAAATCGCGGATTTTCTTATTTACCAACCGATTTGTCTCAAACTTGAAGTGCTTAAGGTCATATAACACATATGTTTACTCAAATTTAAAAAAATCAAAATGGCCGATCCAAAATGGCGGATTTTCTTATTTACTAACCGATTTGTCTCAAACTTGAAATATAACATTGCTTAAGGTCATATAACACAAATGTTTACTCAAATTTAAAAAAAATCAAAACGGACGATCCAAAATGGCGGATTTTCTTATTTATCAACCGATTTGTCTCCATCTTGAAATATAACATTGCTTAACGTCATATAACACAAATGTTTACTCAAACTTCAAAAAATTAAAATGGCCTATCCAAAATGGCGGATTTTCTTATTTACCAACCAATTTGTCTCAAACTTGAAATATAACATTGCTTAAGGTCATTTAACACAAATGTTAACTCAAACTTAAAAAAATCAAAATTGCCGATCCAAAATGGCGGATTTTCTTACTTACCAACCGATTTGTCTCAAACTTGAAATATAACATTGCTTAAGGTCATATAACACAAAGTCTTACTCAAACTTAAAAAAATCCAAATGGCCTATCCAAAATCGCGGATTTTTTTATTTACTAACCGATTTGTCTCAAACTTGAAATATAACATTGCTTGAGGTCATATAACACAAATGTTTACTCAAACTTAAAAAAATCAAAAATGGCGGATTTTCTTATTTACCAACCGATTTGTCTCAAACTTGAAATATAACATTGCTTAAGGTCATATAACACAAAGTCTTACTCAAACTTACAAAACTCAAAATGGCCGATCCAAAATGGCGAATTTGCTTATTTACCAACCGATTTATCTCAAACTTAAAATATAACATTGCTTTAGGTCATATAACACAAATGTTTACTCAAACTTAAAAAAATCAAAATGGCCGATCCAAAATGGCGGATTTGCTTATTTATCAACCGATTTGTCTCAAACTTGAAATATAACATTGCTTAAGGTCATCTAACACAAATGTTTACACAAACTTAAAAAATCAAAATGGCCGATCCAAAATGGCGGATTTTCTTATTTACCAACCGATTTGTCTCAAACTTGAAATATAACAATGCTTGAGGTCATTTAACACAAATGTTTAGTCAAACTTAAAAAAATCTAAATATCCAATCCAAAATAGCGGATTTTCTTATTTACCAACCGATTTGTCTCAAACTTGAAATATAACATTGCTTAAGGTTATTTAACACAAATTCTTACTCAAACTTAAAAAAATCAAAATGGCCTATCCTAATCCAAAATCGCGGATTTTCTAATTTACTAACCGATTTGTCTCAAACTTGAAATATCAAAGTGCTTAAGGTCATATAACACAAATGTTAACTCAAACTTTAAAAACTGAAAATGGCCGATCCAAAATGGCGGATTTTCTTATTTACCAACCGATTTGTCTCGAACTTGAAATATAACATTGCTTAAGGTTCATATAACACAAATGTTTACTCAAATTTAAAAAAATCAAAATGGCCGATCCAAAATGGCGAATTTTTTTATTTATCAACCGATTTGTCTCAAACTTACTCATTGCTTAAGGTGATATAACACAAAGTCTTACTCAAACTTACAAAAATCGAAATGGCCGATCCAAAATGGCGGATTTTCTTATTTACCAACCGATTTATCTCAAACTTGAAATATAACATTGCTAAGGTCATTTAACACAAAGTCTTACTCAAACTTACAAAAATCAAAATGGCCGATCCAAAATTTCGAATTTGCTTATTTATCAACCGATTTGTCTCAAACTTGAAATATAACATTGCTTAAGGTCATCTAACACAAATGTTTACACAAACTTAAAAAATCAAAATGGCCGATCCAAAATGGCGGATTTTCTTATTTACCAACCGATTTGTCTCAAACTTGAAATATAACAATGCTTGAGGTCATTTAACACAAAGTCTTACCCAAACTTACAAAAATCAAAATGGCCGATCCAAAATTGCGAATTTGCTTATCTTCCAACCGATTTGTCTCAAACTTAAAATATAACATTGCTTTAGGAAATATAACACAAATGTTTAGTCAAACTTAAAAAAATCTAAATATCCAATCCAAAATAGCGGATTTTCTTATTTACCAACCGATTTGTCTCAAACTTGAAATATAACATTGCTTAAGGTTATTTAACACAAATTCTTACTCAAACTTAAAAAAATCAAAATGGCCTATCCTAATCCAAAATCGCGGATTTTCTAATTTACTAACCGATTTGTCTCAAACTTGAAATATCAAATTGCTTAAGGTCATATAACACAAATGTTTACTCAAATTTAAAAAAATCAAAATGGCCGATCCAAAATGGCGAATTTTTTTATTTATCAACCGATTTGTTTCAAACTTGAAATATAACATTGCTTAAGGTCATATAACACAAATGTTAACTCAAACTTTAAAAAATCAAAATGGCCGATCCAAAATGGTGGATTTTCTTATTTACCAACCGATTTGTCTCAAACTTGAAATATAACATTGCTTAAGGTCATATAACACAAATGTTAACTCAAACTTTAAAAACTGAAAATGGCCGATCCAAAATGGCGGATTTTCTTATTTACCAACCGATTTGTGTCAAACTTGAAATATAACATTGCTTAAGGTCATTTAACACAAAGTCTTACTCAAACTTACAAAAATCAAAATGACCGATCCAAAATTTCGAATTTGCTTATTTATCAACCGATTTGTCTCAAACTTGAAATATAACATTGCTTAAGGTCATCTAACACAAATGTTTACTCAAACTTAAAAAAATCAAAATGGCCGATCCAAAATCGCGGATTTTCTTATTTACTAACCGATTTGTCTCAAACTTGAAATATAACATTGCTTAAGGTCATGTAACACAGTCTTACTCAAACTTACAAAAATCAAAACGGCCGATCCAAAATGGCGGATTTTCTTATTTACCAACCGATTTGTCTCAAACTGGAAATATAACATTGCTTAAGGTCATTTAAGACAAATGTTTACTCAAACTTAAAAAATCAAAATGGCCGATCCGAAATAGCGGATTCTCTTATTTACCAACCGATTTGTCTCAAACTTGAAATATAACATTGCTTGAGGTCATATAAGACAAAGTCTTAGTCAAACTTACAAAAATCAAAATGGCCGATCCAAAATGGCGAATTTTCTAATTTACTAACCGATTTGTCTCAAACTTGAAATATAAAATTGCTTAAGGTGATATAACACAAAGTCTTACTCAAACTTACAAAAATCGAAATGGCCGATCCAAAATGGCGGATTTTCTTATTTACCAACCGATTTGTCTCAAACTTGAAATATAACATTGCTTAAGGTCATTTAACACAAAGTCTTACTCAAACTTACAAAAATCAAAATGGCCGATCCAAAATTTGGAATTTGCTTATTTATCAACCGATTTGTCTCAAACTTGAAATATAACATTGCTTAAAGTCATATAACACAAATGTTTACTCAAATTTAAAAAAAATCAAAATGGACGATCCAAAATGGCGGATTTTCTTATTTACCAACCGATTTGTCTCAAACTTGAAATATAACATTGCTTAAGGTCATATAACACAAAGTCTTACTCAAACTTACAAAAATCGAAATGGCCGATCCAAAATGGCGGATTTTCTTATGTACCAACCGATTTGTCTCAAACTTGAAATATAACATTGCTTAAGGTCATTTAACACAAAGTCTTACTCAAACTTACAAAAATCAAAATGGCCGATCCAAAATTTGGAATTTGCTTATTTATCAACCGATTTGTCTCAAACTTGAAATATAACATTGCTTAAGGTCATATAACACAAATGTTTACTCAAATTTAAAAAAAATCAAAATGGACGATCCAAAATGGCGGATTTTCTTATTTATCAACCGATTTGTCTCAAACTTAAAATATAACAATGCTTAACGTCATATAACACAAATGTTTACTCAAACTTAAAAAAATCAAAATGGCCGATTCAAAATGGCGGATTTTCTTACTTACCAACCGATTTGTCTCAAACTTGAAATATAACATTGCTTAAGGTCATTAAACACAAATTCTTACTCAAACTTAAAAAAATCAAAATGGCGGATTTTCTTATTTACTAACCGATTTGTCTCAAACTTGAAATATAACATTGCTTAAGGTCATATAACACAAATGTTTACTCAAATTTAAAAAAAATCAAAATGGACGATCCAAAATAGCGGATTTTCTTATTTATCAACCGATTTGTCTCAAACTTAAAATATAACAATGCTTAACGTCATATAACACAAATGTTTACTCAAACTTAAAAAAATCAAAATGGCCGATCCAAAATGGCGGATTTTCTTATTTACCAACCGATTTGTCTCAAACTTGAAATATAACATTGCTTAAGGTCATTTAACACAAATGTTAACTCAAACTTAAAAAAATCAAAATGGCCGATCCAAAATGGCGGATTTTCTTATTTACTAACCGATTTGTCTCAAACTTGAAATATAACATTGCTTAAGGTCATATAACACAAATGTTTACTCAAACTTAAAAAAATCAAAATGGCCGATCCAAAATGGCGGATTTGCTTATTTATCAACCGATTTGTCTCAAACTTGAAATATAACATTGCTTAAGGTCATCTAACACAAATGTTTACACAAACTTAAAAAATCAAAATGGCCGATCCAAAATGGCGGATTTTCTTATTTACCAACCGATTTGTCTCAAACTTGAAATATAACAATGCTTGAGGTCATTTAACACAAAGTCTTACCCAAACTTACAAAAATCAAAATGGCCGATCCAAAATTGCGAATTTGCTTATCTACCAACCGATTTGTCTCAAACTTAAAATATAACATTGCTTTAGGTCATATAACACAAATGTTTAGTCAAACTTAAAAAAATCTAAATATCCAATCCAAAATAGCGGATTTTCTTATTTACCAACCGATTTGTCTCAAACTTGAAATATAACATTGCTTAAGGTTATTTAACACAAATTCTTACTCAAACTTAAAAAAATCAAAATGGCCTATCCTAATCCAAAATCGCGGATTTTCTAATTTACTAACCGATTTGTCTCAAACTTGAAATATCAAATTGCTTAAGGTCATATAACACAAATGTTTACTCAAATTTAAAAAAATCAAAATGGCCGATCTAAAATGGCGAATTTTTTTATTTATCAACCGATTTGTTTCAAACTTGAAATATAACATTGCTTAAGGTCATATAACACAAATGTTAACTCAAACTTTAAAAAATCAAAATGGCCGATCCAAAATGGTGGATTTTCTTATTTACCAACCGATTTGTCTCAAACTTGAAATATAACATTGCTTAAGGTCATATAACACAAATGTTAACTCAAACTTTAAAAACTGAAAATGGCCGATCCAAAATGGCGAATTTTTTTATTTATCAACCGATTTGTCTCAAACTTACTCATTGCTTAAGGTGATATAACACAAAGTCTTACTCAAACTTACAAAAATCGAAATGGCCGATCCAAAATGGCGGATTTTCTTATTTACCAACCGATTTATCTCAAACTTGAAATATAACATTGCTTAAGGTCATTTAACACAAAGTCTTACTCAAACTTACAAAAATCAAAATGGCCGATCCAAAATTTCGAATTTGCTTATTTATCAACCGATTTGTCTCAAACTTGAAATATAACATTGCTTAAGGTCATCTGACACAAATGTTTACACAAACTTAAAAAATCAAAATGGCCGATCCAAAATGGCGGATTTTCTTATTTACCAACCGATTTGTCTCAAACTTGAAATATAACAATGCTCGAGGTCATTTAACACAAAGTCTTACCCAAACTTACAAAAATCAAAATGGCCGATCCAAAATTGCGAATTTGCTTATCTTCCAACCGATTTGTCTCAAACTTAAAATATAACATTGCTTTAGGTCATATAACACAAATGTTTAGTCAAACTTAAAAAAATCTAAATATCCAATCCAAAATAGCGGATTTTCTTATTTACCAACCGATTTGTCTCAAACTTGAAATATAACATTGCTTAAGGTTATTTAACACAAATTCTTACTCAAACTTAAAAAAATCAAAATGGCCTATCCTAATCCAAAATCGCGGATTTTCTAATTTACTAACCGATTTGTCTCAAACTTGAAATATCAAATTGCTTAAGGTCATATAACACAAATGTTTACTCAAATTTAAAAAAATCAAAATGGCCGATCCAAAATTGCGAATTTGCTTATTTACCAACCGATTTGTCTCAAACTTAAAATATAACATTGCTTAAGGTCATATAACACAAATGTTTACTCAAACTTAAAAAAATCAAAATATCCGACTCAAAATGGCGGATTTTCTTATTTACCAACCGATTTGTCTCGAACTTGAAATATAACATTGCTTAAGGTCATATAACACAAAGTCTTACTCAAACTTACAAAAATCAAAATGGCCTATCCAAAATCGCGGATTTTCTTATTTACCAACCGATTTGTCTCAAACTTGAAGTGCTTAAGGTCATATAACACATATGTTTACTCAAATTTAAAAAAATCAAAATGGCCGATCCAAAATGGCGGATTTTCTTATTTACTAACCGATTTGTCTCAAACTTGAAATATAACATTGCTTAAGGTCATATAACACAAATGTTTATTCAAATTTAAAAAAAATCAAAACGGACGATCCAAAATGGCGGATTTTCTTATTTATCAACCGATTTGTCTCCATCTTGAAATATAACATTGCTTAACGTCATATAACACAAATGTTTACTCAAACTTCAAAAAATTAAAATGGCCTATCCAAAATGGCGGATTTTCTTATTTACCAACCAATTTGTCTCAAACTTGAAATATAACATTGCTTAAGGTCATTTAACACAAATGTTAACTCAAACTTAAAAAAATCAAAATTGCCGATCCAAAATGGCGGATTTTCTTACTTACCAACCGATTTGTCTCAAACTTGAAATATAACATTGCTTAAGGTCATATAACACAAAGTCTTACTCAAACTTACAAAAATCAAAACGGCCGATCCAGAATGGCGGATTTTCTTATTTACCAACCGATTTGTCTCAAACTTGAAATATAACATTGCTTAGGGTCATTTAACACAAATTCTTAAACAAACTTAAAAAAATCCAAATGGCCTATCCAAAATCGCGGATTTTTTTATTTACTAACCGATTTGTCTCAAACTTGAAATATAACATTGCTTGAGGTCATATAACACAAATGTTTACTCAAACTTAAAAAAATCAAAAATGGCGGATTTTCTTATTTACCAACCGATTTGTCTCAAACTTGAAATATAACATTGCTTAAGGTCATATAACACAAAGTCTTACTCAAACTTACAAAACTCAAAATGGCCGATCCAAAATGGCGAATTTGCTTATTTACCAACCGATTTATCTCAAACTTAAAATATAACATTGCTTTAGGTCATATAACACAAATGTTTACTCAAACTTAAAAAAATCAAAATGGCCGATCCAAAATGGCGGATTTGCTTATTTATCAACCGATTTGTCTCAAACTTGAAATATAACATTGCTTAAGGTCATCTAACACAAATGTTTACACAAACTTAAAAAATCAAAATGGCCGATCCAAAATGGCGGATTTTCTTATTTACCAACCGATTTGTCTCAAACTTGAAATATAACAATGCTTGAGGTCATTTAACACAAAGTCTTACCCAAACTTACAAAAATCAAAATGGCCGATCCAAAATTGCGAATTTGCTTATCTACCAACCGATTTGTCTCAAACTTAAAATATAACATTGCTTTAGGTCATATAACACAAATGTTTAGTCAAACTTAAAAAAATCTAAATATCCAATCCAAAATAGCGGATTTTCTTATTTACCAACCGATTTGTCTCAAACTTGAAATATAACATTGCTTAAGGTTATTTAACACAAATTCTTACTCAAACTTAAAAAAATCAAAATGGCCTATCCTAATCCAAAATCGCGGATTTTCTAATTTACTAACCGATTTGTCTCAAACTTGAAATATCAAAGTGCTTAAGGTCATATAACACAAATGTTAACTCAAACTTTAAAAACTGAAAATGGCCGATCCAAAATGGCGGATTTTCTTATTTACCAACCGATTTGTCTCGAACTTGAAATATAACATTGCTTAAGGTTCATATAACACAAATGTTTACTCAAATTTAAAAAAATCAAAATGGCCGATCCAAAATGGCGAATTTTTTTATTTATCAACCGATTTGTCTCAAACTTACTCATTGCTTAAGGTGATATAACACAAAGTCTTACTCAAACTTACAAAAATCGAAATGGCCGATCCAAAATGGCGGATTTTCTTATTTACCAACCGATTTATCTCAAACTTGAAATATAACATTGCTAAGGTCATTTAACACAAAGTCTTACTCAAACTTACAAAAATCAAAATGGCCGATCCAAAATTTCGAATTTGCTTATTTATCAACCGATTTGTCTCAAACTTGAAATATAACATTGCTTAAGGTCATCTAACACAAATGTTTACACAAACTTAAAAAATCAAAATGGCCGATCCAAAATGGCGGATTTTCTTATTTACCAACCGATTTGTCTCAAACTTGAAATATAACAATGCTTGAGGTCATTTAACACAAAGTCTTACCCAAACTTACAAAAATCAAAATGGCCGATCCAAAATTGCGAATTTGCTTATCTTCCAACCGATTTGTCTCAAACTTAAAATATAACATTGCTTTAGGAAATATAACACAAATGTTTAGTCAAACTTAAAAAAATCTAAATATCCAATCCAAAATAGCGGATTTTCTTATTTACCAACCGATTTGTCTCAAACTTGAAATATAACATTGCTTAAGGTTATTTAACACAAATTCTTACTCAAACTTAAAAAAATCAAAATGGCCTATCCTAATCCAAAATCGCGGATTTTCTAATTTACTAACCGATTTGTCTCAAACTTGAAATATCAAATTGCTTAAGGTCATATAACACAAATGTTTACTCAAATTTAAAAAAATCAAAATGGCCGATCCAAAATGGCGAATTTTTTTATTTATCAACCGATTTGTTTCAAACTTGAAATATAACATTGCTTAAGGTCATATAACACAAATGTTAACTCAAACTTTAAAAAATCAAAATGGCCGATCCAAAATGGTGGATTTTCTTATTTACCAACCGATTTGTCTCAAACTTGAAATATAACATTGCTTAAGGTCATATAACACAAATGTTAACTCAAACTTTAAAAACTGAAAATGGCCGATCCAAAATGGCGGATTTTCTTATTTACCAACCGATTTGTGTCAAACTTGAAATATAACATTGCTTAAGGTCATTTAACACAAAGTCTTACTCAAACTTACAAAAATCAAAATGACCGATCCAAAATTTCGAATTTGCTTATTTATCAACCGATTTGTCTCAAACTTGAAATATAACATTGCTTAAGGTCATCTAACACAAATGTTTACTCAAACTTAAAAAAATCAAAATGGCCGATCCAAAATCGCGGATTTTCTTATTTACTAACCGATTTGTCTCAAACTTGAAATATAACATTGCTTAAGGTCATGTAACACAAAGTCTTACTCAAACTTACAAAAATCAAAACGGCCGATCCAAAATGGCGGATTTTCTTATTTACCAACCGATTTGTCTCAAACTGGAAATATAACATTGCTTAAGGTCATTTAAGACAAATGTTTACTCAAACTTAAAAAATCAAAATGGCCGATCCGAAATAGCGGATTCTCTTATTTACCAACCGATTTGTCTCAAACTTGAAATATAACATTGCTTGAGGTCATATAAGACAAAGTCTTAGTCAAACTTACAAAAATCAAAATGGCCGATCCAAAATGGCGAATTTTCTAATTTACTAACCGATTTGTCTCAAACTTGAAATATAAAATTGCTTAAGGTCATATAACACAAATGTTTACTCAAATTTAAAAAAATCAAAATGGCCGATCCAAAATGGCGAATTTTTTTATTTATCAACCGATTTGTCTCAAACTTGAAATATAACATTGCTTAAGGTGATATAACACAAAGTCTTACTCAAACTTACAAAAATCGAAATGGCCGAACCAAAATGGCGGATTTTCTTATTTACCAACCGATTTGTCTCAAACTTGAAATATAACATTGCTTAAGGTCATTTAACACAAAGTCTTACTCAAACTTACAAAAATCAAAATGGCCGATCCAAAATTTCGAATTTGCTTATTTATCAACCGATTTGTCTCAAACTTGAAATATAACATTGCTTAAGGTCATCTAACACAAATGTTTACACAAACTTAAAAACTCAAAATGGCCGATCCAAAATGGCGGATTTTCTTATTTACCAACCGATTTGTCTCAAACTTGAAATATAACAATGCTTGAGGTCATTTAACACAAAGTCTTACCCAAACTTACAAAAATCAAAATGGCCGATCCAAAATTGCGAATTTGCTTATTTACCAACCGATTTGTCTCAAACTTAAAATATAACATTGCTTTAGGTCATATAACACAAATGTTTAGTCAAACTTAAAAAAATCAAAATATCCAATCCAAAATGGCGAATTTTCTTATTTACCAACCGATTTGTCTCAAACTTGAAATATACCATTGCTTAATGTTATTTAACACAAATTCTTACTCAAACTTAAAAAAATCAAAATGGCCTATCCAAAATCGCGGATTTTCTAATTTACTAACCGATTTGTCTCAAACTTGAAATATAAAATTGCTTAACGTCATATAACACAAATGTTTACTCAAACTTAAAAAAATCAAAATGGCCGATCCAAAATGGCGGATTTTCTTATTTACCAACCGATTTGTCTCAAACTTGAAATATAACATTGCTTAAGGTCATTTAACACAAATGTTAACTCAAACTTAAAAAAATCAAAATGGTTGATCCAAAATGGCGGATTTTCTTATTTACTAACCGATTTGTTTCAAACTTGAAATATAACATTGCTTAAGGTCATATAACACAAATGTTTACTCAAACTTAAAAAAATCAAAATGGCCGATCCAAAATGGCGGATTTGCTATTTATCAACCGATTTGTCTCAAACTTGAAATATAACATTGCTTAAGGTCATCTAACACAAATGTTTACACAAACTTAAAAAATCAAAATGGTCGATCCAAAATGGCGGATTTTCTTATTTACCAACCGATTTGTCTCAAACTTGAAATATAACAATGCTTGAGGTCATTTAACACAAAGTCTTACCCAAACTTACAAAAATCAAAATGGCCGATCCAAAATTGCGAATTTGCTTATCTACCAACCGATTTGTCTCAAACTTAAAATATAATATTGCTTTAGGTCATATAACACAAATGTTTGTCAAACTTAAAAAAATCTAAATATCCAATCCAAAATAGCGGATTTTCTTATTTACCAACCGATTTGTCTCAAACTTGAAATATAACATTGCTTAAGGTTATTTAACACAAATTCTTACTCAAACTTAAAAAAATCAAAATGGCCTATCCTAATCCAAAATCGCGGATTTTCTAATTTACTAACCGATTTGTCTCAAACTTGAAATATCAAATTGCTTAAGGTCATATAACACAAATGTTTACTCAAATTTAAAAAAATCAAAATGGCCGATCCAAAATGGCGAATTTTTTTATTTATCAACCGATTTGTTTCAAACTTGAAATATAACATTGCTTAAGGTCATATAACACAAATGTTAACTCAAACTTTAAAAACTGAAAATGGCCGATCCAAAATGGCGGATTTTCTTATTTACCAACCGATTTGTCTCGAACTTGAAATATAACATTGCTTAAGGTTCATATAACACAAATGTTTACTCAAATTTAAAAAATCAAAATGGCCGATCCAAAATGGCGAATTTTTTTATTTATCAACCGATTTGTCTCAAACTTACTCATTGCTTAAGGTGATATAACACAAAGTCTTACTCAATCTTACAAAAATCGAAATGGCCGATCCAAATGGCGGATTTTCTTATTTACCAACCGATTTATCTCAAACTTGAAATATAACATTGCTAAGGTCATTTAACACAAAGTCTTACTCAAACTTACAAAAATCAAAATGGCCGATCCAAAATTTCGAATTTGCTTATTTATCAACCGATTTGTCTCAAACTTGAAATATAACATTGCTTAAGGTCATCTAACACAAATGTTTACACAAACTTAAAAAATCAAAATGGCCGATCCAAAATGGCGGATTTTCTTATTTACCAACCGATTTGTCTCAAACTTGAAATATAACAATGCTTGAGGTCATTTAACACAAAGTCTTACCCAAACTTACAAAAATCAAAATGGCCGATCCAAAATTGCGAATTTGCTTATCTTCCAACCGATTTGTCTCAAACTTAAAATATAACATTGCTTTAGGTCATATAACACAAATGTTTAGTCAAACTTAAAAAATCTAAATATCCAATCCAAAATAGCGGATTTTCTTATTTACCAACCGATTTGTCTCAAACTTGAAATATAACATTGCTTAAGGTTATTTAACACAAATTCTTACTCAAACTTAAAAAAATCAAAATGGCCTATCCTAATCCAAAATCGCGGATTTTCTAATTTACTAATCGATTTGTCTCAAACTTGAAATATCAAATTGCTTAAGGTCATATAACACAAATGTTAACTCAAACTTTAAAAAATCAAAATGGCCGATCCAAAATGGTGGATTTTCTTATTTACCAACCGATTTGTCTCAAACTTGAAATATAACATTGCTTAAGGTCATATAACACAAATGTTAACTCAAACTTTAAAAACTGAAAATGGCCGATCCAAAATGGCGGATTTTCTTATTTACCAACCGATTTGTCTCAAACTTGAAATATAACATTGCTTAAGGTCATTTAACACAAAGTCTTACTCAAACTTACAAAAATCAAAATGACCGATCCAAAATTTCGAATTTGCTTATTTATCAACCGATTTGTCTCAAACTTGAAATATAACATTGCTTAAGGTCATCTAACACAAATGTTTACTCAAACTTAAAAAAATCAAAATGGCCGATCCAAAATCGCGGATTTTCTTATTTACTAACCGATTTGTCTCAAACTTGAAATATAACATTGCTTAAGGTCATGTAACACAAAGTCTTACTCAAACTTACAAAAATCAAAACGGCCGATCCAAAATGGCGGATTTTCTTATTTACCAACCGATTTGTCTCAAACTGGAAATATAACATTGCTTAAGGTCATTTAAGACAAATGTTTACTCAAACTTAAAAAATCAAAATGGCCGATCCAAAATAGCGGATTCTCTTATTTACCAACCGATTTGTCTCAAACTTGAAATATAACATTGCTTGAGGTCATATAAGACAAAGTCTTAGTCAAACTTACAAAAATCAAAATGGCCGATCCAAAATGGCGAATTTTCTAATTTACTAACCGATTTGTCTCAAACTTGAAATATAAAATTGCTTAAGGTCATATAACACAAATGTTTACTCAAATTTAAAAAAATCAAAATGGCCGATCCAAAATGGCGAATTTTTTTATTTATCAACCGATTTGTCTCAAACTTGAAATATAACATTGCTTAAGGTGATATAACACAAAGTCTTACTCAAACTTACAAAAATCGAAATGGCCGATCCAAAATGGCGGATTTTCTTATTTACCAACCGATTTGTCTCAAACTTGAAATATAACATTGCTTAAGGTCATTTAACACAAAGTCTTACTCAAACTTACAAAAATCAAAATGGCCGATCCAAAATTTGGAATTTGCTTATTTATCAACCGATTTGTCTCAAACTTGAAATATAACATTGCTTAAAGTCATATAACACAAATGTTTACTCAAATTTAAAAAAAATCAAAATGGACGATCCAAAATGGCGGATTTTCTTATTTACCAACCGATTTGTCTCAAACTTGAAATATAACATTGCTTAAGGTCATATAACACAAAGTCTTACTCAAACTTACAAAAATCGAAATGGCCGATCCAAAATGGCGGATTTTCTTATGTACCAACCGATTTGTCTCAAACTTGAAATATAACATTGCTTAAGGTCATTTAACACAAAGTCTTACTCAAACTTACAAAAATCAAAATGGCCGATCCAAAATTTGGAATTTGCTTATTTATCAACCGATTTGTCTCAAACTTGAAATATAACATTGCTTAAGGTCATATAACACAAATGTTTACTCAAATTTAAAAAAAATCAAAATGGACGATCCAAAATGGCGGATTTTCTTATTTATCAACCGATTTGTCTCAAACTTAAAATATAACAATGCTTAACGTCATATAACACAAGTGTTTACTCAAACTTAAAAAAATCAAAATGGCCGATTCAAAATGGCGGATTTTCTTACTTACCAACCGATTTGTCTCAAACTTGAAATATAACATTGCTTAAGGTCATTAAACACAAATTCTTACTCAAACTTAAAAAAATCAAAATGGCGGATTTTCTTATTTACTAACCGATTTGTCTCAAACTTGAAATATAACATTGCTTAAGGTCATATAACACAAATGTTTACTCAAATTTAAAAAAAATCAAAATGGACGATCCAAAATAGCGGATTTTCTTATTTATCAACCGATTTGTCTCAAACTTAAAATATAACAATGCTTAACGTCATATAACACAAATGTTTACTCAAACTTAAAAAAATCAAAATGGCCGATCCAAAATGGCGGATTTTCTTATTTACCAACCGATTTGTCTCAAACTTGAAATATAACATTGCTTAAGGTCATTTAACACAAATGTTAACTCAAACTTAAAAAAATCAAAATGGCCGATCCAAAATGGCGGATTTTCTTATTTACTAACCGATTTGTCTCAAACTTGAAATATAACATTGCTTAAGGTCATATAACACAAATGTTTACTCAAACTTAAAAAAATCAAAATGGCCGATCCAAAATGGCGGATTTGCTTATTTATCAACCGATTTGTCTCAAACTTGAAATATAACATTGCTTAAGGTCATCTAACACAAATGTTTACACAAACTTAAAAAATCAAAATGGCCGATCCAAAATGGCGGATTTTCTTATTTACCAACCGATTTGTCTCAAACTTGAAATATAACAATGCTTGAGGTCATTTAACACAAAGTCTTACCCAAACTTACAAAAATCAAAATGGCCGATCCAAAATTGCGAATTTGCTTATCTACCAACCGATTTGTCTCAAACTTAAAATATAACATTGCTTTAGGTCATATAACACAAATGTTTAGTCAAACTTAAAAAAATCTAAATATCCAATCCAAAATAGCGGATTTTCTTATTTACCAACCGATTTGTCTCAAACTTGAAATATAACATTGCTTAAGGTTATTTAACACAAATTCTTACTCAAACTTAAAAAAATCAAAATGGCCTATCCTAATCCAAAATCGCGGATTTTCTAATTTACTAACCGATTTGTCTCAAACTTGAAATATCAAATTGCTTAAGGTCATATAACACAAATGTTTACTCAAATTTAAAAAAATCAAAATGGCCGATCTAAAATGGCGAATTTTTTTATTTATCAACCGATTTGTTTCAAACTTGAAATATAACATTGCTTAAGGTCATATAACACAAATGTTAACTCAAACTTTAAAAAATCAAAATGGCCGATCCAAAATGGTGGATTTTCTTATTTACCAACCGATTTGTCTCAAACTTGAAATATAACATTGCTTAAGGTCATATAACACAAATGTTAACTCAAACTTTAAAAACTGAAAATGGCCGATCCAAAATGGCGAATTTTTTTATTTATCAACCGATTTGTCTCAAACTTACTCATTGCTTAAGGTGATATAACACAAAGTCTTACTCAAACTTACAAAAATCGAAATGGCCGATCCAAAATGGCGGATTTTCTTATTTACCAACCGATTTATCTCAAACTTGAAATATAACATTGCTTAAGGTCATTTAACACAAAGTCTTACTCAAACTTACAAAAATCAAAATGGCCGATCCAAAATTTCGAATTTGCTTATTTATCAACCGATTTGTCTCAAACTTGAAATATAACATTGCTTAAGGTCATCTAACACAAATGTTTACACAAACTTAAAAAATCAAAATGGCCGATCCAAAATGGCGGATTTTCTTATTTACCAACCGATTTGTCTCAAACTTGAAATATAACAATGCTCGAGGTCATTTAACACAAAGTCTTACCCAAACTTACAAAAATCAAAATGGCCGATCCAAAATTGCGAATTTGCTTATCTTCCAACCGATTTGTCTCAAACTTAAAATATAACATTGCTTTAGGTCATATAACACAAATGTTTAGTCAAACTTAAAAAAATCTAAATATCCAATCCAAAATAGCGGATTTTCTTATTTACCAACCGATTTGTCTCAAACTTGAAATATAACATTGCTTAAGGTTATTTAACACAAATTCTTACTCAAACTTAAAAAAATCAAAATGGCCTATCCTAATCCAAAATCGCGGATTTTCTAATTTACTAACCGATTTGTCTCAAACTTGAAATATCAAATTGCTTAAGGTCATATAACACAAATGTTTACTCAAATTTAAAAAAATCAAAATGGCCGATCCAAAATTGCGAATTTGCTTATTTACCAACCGATTTGTCTCAAACTTAAAATATAACATTGCTTAAGGTCATATAACACAAATGTTTACTCAAACTTAAAAAAATCAAAATATCCGACTCAAAATGGCGGATTTTCTTATTTACCAACCGATTTGTCTCGAACTTGAAATATAACATTGCTTAAGGTCATATAACACAAAGTCTTACTCAAACTTACAAAAATCAAAATGGCCTATCCAAAATCGCGGATTTTCTTATTTACCAACCGATTTGTCTCAAACTTGAAGTGCTTAAGGTCATATAACACATATGTTTACTCAAATTTAAAAAAATCAAAATGGCCGATCCAAAATGGCGGATTTTCTTATTTACTAACCGATTTGTCTCAAACTTGAAATATAACATTGCTTAAGGTCATATAACACAAATGTTTACTCAAATTTAAAAAAAATCAAAACGGACGATCCAAAATGGCGGATTTTCTTATTTATCAACCGATTTGTCTCCATCTTGAAATATAACATTGCTTAACGTCATATAACACAAATGTTTACTCAAACTTCAAAAAATTAAAATGGCCTATCCAAAATGGCGGATTTTCTTATTTACCAACCAATTTGTCTCAAACTTGAAATATAACATTGCTTAAGGTCATTTAACACAAATGTTAACTCAAACTTAAAAAAATCAAAATTGCCGATCCAAAATGGCGGATTTTCTTACTTACCAACCGATTTGTCTCAAACTTGAAATATAACATTGCTTAAGGTCATATAACACAAAGTCTTACTCAAACTTACAAAAATCAAAACGGCCGATCCAGAATGGCGGATTTTCTTATTTACCAACCGATTTGTCTCAAACTTGAAATATAACATTGCTTAGGGTCATTTAACACAAATTCTTAAACAAACTTAAAAAAATCCAAATGGCCTATCCAAAATCGCGGATTTTTTTATTTACTAACCGATTTGTCTCAAACTTGAAATATAACATTGCTTGAGGTCATATAACACAAATGTTTACTCAAACTTAAAAAAATCAAAAATGGCGGATTTTCTTATTTACCAACCGATTTGTCTCAAACTTGAAATATAACATTGCTTAAGGTCATATAACACAAAGTCTTACTCAAACTTACAAAACTCAAAATGGCCGATCCAAAATGGCGAATTTGCTTATTTACCAACCGATTTATCTCAAACTTAAAATATAACATTGCTTGAGGTCATATAGCACAAATGTTTACTCAAACTTAAAAAAATCAAAATATCCGATCCAAAATGGCGGATTTTCTTATTTACCAACCGATTTGTCTCAAACTTGAAATATAACATTGCTTAAGGTCATATAACACAAAGTCTTACTCAAACTTACAAAAATCGAAATGGCCGATCCAAAATGGCGGATTTTCTTATTTACCAACCGATTTGTCTCAAACTTGAAATATAACATTGCTTAAGGTCATTTAAGATAAATGTTTACTCAAACTTAAAAAATCAAAATGGCCGATTCGAAATAGCGGATTCTCTTATTTACCAACCGATTTGTCTCAAACTTGAAATATAACATTGCTTAGGGTCATTTAACACAAATTCTTAAACAAACTTAAAAAAATCCAAATGGCCTATCCAAAATCGCGGATTTTTTTATTTACTAACCGATTTGTCTCAAACTTGAAATATAACATTGCTTGAGGTCATATAACACAAATGTTTACTCAAACTTAAAAAAATCAAAAATGGCGGATTTTCTTATTTACCAACCGATTTGTCTCAAACTTGAAATATAACATTGCTTAAGGTCATATAACACAAAGTCTTACTCAAACTTACAAAACTCAAAATGGCCGATCCAAAATGGCGAATTTGCTTATTTACCAACCGATTTATCTCAAACTTAAAATATAACATTGCTTGAGGTCATATAGCACAAATGTTTACTCAAACTTAAAAAAATCAAAATATCCGATCCAAAATGGCGGATTTTCTTATTTACCAACCGATTTGTCTCAAACTTGAAATATAACATTGCTTAAGGTCATATAACACAAAGTCTTACTCAAACTTACAAAAATCGAAATGGCCGATCCAAAATGGCGGATTTTCTTATTTACCAACCGATTTGTCTCAAACTTGAAATATAACATTGCTTAAGGTCATTTAACACAAAGTCTTACTCAAATTTACAAAAATCAAAATGGCCGATCCAAAATTTGGAATTTGCTTATTTATCAACCGATTTGTCTCAAACTTGAAATATAACATTGCTTAAAGTCATATAACACAAATGTTAACTCAAACTTTAAAAAATCAAAATGGCCGATCCAAAATGGCGGATTTTCTTATTTACCAACCGATTTGTCTCAAACTTGAAATATAACATTGCTTAAGGTCATATAACACAAAGTCTTACTCAAACTTACAAAAATCAAAATGGCCGATCCAAAATTTGGAATTTGCTTATTTATCAACCGATTTGTCTCAAACTTGAAATATAACATTGCTTAAGGTCATATAACACAAATGTTTACTCAAATTTAAAAAAAATCAAAATGGACGATCCAAAATGGCGGATTTTCTTATTTATCAACCGATTTGTCTCAAACTTAAAATATAACAATGCTTAACGTCATATAACACAAATGTTTACTCAAACTTAAAAAAATCAAAATGGCTGATCCAAAATGGCGGATTTTCTTATTTACCAACCGATTTGTCTCAAACTTGAAATATAACATTGCTTTAGGTCATGTAACACAAATGTTAACTCAAACTTAAAAAAATCAAAATGGCCGATTCAAAATGGCGGATTTTCTTACTTACCAACCGATTTGTCTCAAACTTGAAATATAACATTGCTTAAGGTCATTAAAACACAAATTCTTACTCAAACTTAAAAAAATCAAAATGGCGGATTTTCTTATTTACTAACCGATTTGTCTCAAACTTGAAATATAAGATTGCTTAAGGTCATATAACACAAATGTTTACTCAAATTTAAAAAAAATCAAAATGGACGATCCAAAATAGCGGATTTTCTTATTTATCAACCGATTTGTCTCAAACTTAAAATATAACAATGCTTAACGTCATATAACACAAATGTTTACTCAAACTTAGAAAAATCAAAATGGCCGATCCAAAATGGCGGATTTTCTTATTTACCAACCGATTTGTCTCAACTTGAAATATAACATTGCTTAAGGTCATTTAACACAAATGTTAACTCAACTTAAAAAAATCAAAATGGCCGATCCAAAATGGCGGATTTTCTTATTTACTAACCGATTTGTCTCAAACTTGAAATATAACATTGCTTAAGGTCATATAACACAAATGTTTACTCAAACTTAAAAAAATCAAAATGGCCGATCCAAAATGGCGGATTTGCTTATTTATCAACCGATTTGTCTCAAACTTGAAATATAACATTGCTTAAGGTCATCTAACACAAATGTTTACACAAACTTAAAAAATCAAAATGGCCGATCCAAAATGGCGGATTTTCTTATTTACCAACCGATTTGTCTCAAACTTGAAATATAACAATGCTTGAGGTCATTTAACACAAAGTCTTACCCAAACTTACAAAAATCAAATGGCCGATCCAAAATTGCGAATTTGCTTATCTACCAACCGATTTGTCTCAAACTTAAAATATAACATTGCTTTAGGTCATATAACACAAATGTTTAGTCAAACTTAAAAAAATCTAAATATCCAATCCAAAATAGCGGATTTTCTTATTTACCAACCGATTTGTCTCAAACTTGAAATATAACATTGCTTAAGGTTATTTAACACAAATTCTTACTCAAACTTAAAAAAATCAAAATGGCCTATCCTAATCCAAATCGCGGATTTTCTAATTTACTAACCGATTTGTCTCAAACTTGAAATATCAAATTGCTTAAGGTCATATAACACAAATGTTACTCAAACTTTAAAAACTGAAAATGGCCGATCCAAAATGGCGGATTTTCTTATTTACCAACCGATTTGTCTCGAACTTGAAATATAACATTGCTTAAGGTTCATATAACATAAATGTTTACTCAAATTTAAAAAAATCAAAATGGCCGATCCAAAATGGCGAATTTTTTTATTTATCAACCGATTTGTCTCAAACTTACTCATTGCTTAAGGTGATATAACACAAAGTCTTACTCAAACTTACAAAAATCGAAATGGCCGATCCAAAATGGCGGATTTTCTTATTTACCAACCGATTTATCTCAAACTTGAAATATAACATTGCTTAAGGTCATTTAACACAAAGTCTTACTCAAACTTACAAAAATCAAAATGGCCGATCCAAAATTTCGAATTTGCTTATTTATCAACCGATTTGTCTCAAACTTGAAATATAACATTGCTTAAGGTCATCTAACACAAATGTTTACACAAACTTAAAAAATCAAAATGGCCGATCCAAAATGGCGGATTTTCTTATTTACCAACCGATTTGTCTCAAACTTGAAATATAACAATGCTTGAGGTCATTTAACACAAAGTCTTACCCAAACTTACAAAAATCAAAATGGCCGATCCAAAATTGCGAATTTGCTTATCTTCCAACCGATTTGTCTCAAACTTAAAATATAACATTGCTTTAGGTCATATAACACAAATGTTTAGTCAAACTTAAAAAAATCTAAATATCCAATCCAAAATAGCGGATTTTCTTATTTACCAACCGATTTGTCTCAAACTTGAAATATAACATTGCTTAAGGTTATTTAACACAAATTCTTACTCAAACTTAAAAAAATCAAAATGGCCTATCCTAATCCAAAATCGCGGATTTTCTAATTTACTAACCGATTTGTCTCAAACTTGAAATATCAAATTGCTTAAGGTCATATAACACAAATGTTTACTCAAATTTAAAAAAATCAAAATGGCCGATCCAAAATGGCGAATTTTTTTATTTATCAACCGATTTGTTTCAAACTTGAAATATAACATTGCTTAAGGTCATATAACACAAATGTTAACTCAAACTTTAAAAAATCAAAATGGCCGATCCAAAATGGCGGATTTTCTTATTTACCAACCGATTTGTCTCAAACTTGAAATATAACATTGCTTAAGGTCATTTAACACAAAGTCTTACTCAAACTTACAAAAATCAAAATGACCGATCCAAAATTTCGAATTTGCTTATTTATCAACCGATTTGTCTCAAACTTGAAATATAACATTGCTTAAGGTCATCTAACACAAATGTTTACTCAAACTTAAAAAAATCACAATGGCCGATCCAAAATCGCGGATTTTCTTATTTACTAACCGATTTGTCTCAAACTTGAAATATAACATTGCTTAAGGTCATGTAACACAAAGTCTTACTCAAACTTACAAAAATCAAAACGGCCGATCCAAAATGGCGAATTTTCTAATTTACTAACCGATTTGTCTCAAACTTGAAATATAAAATTGCTTAAGGTCATATAACACAAATGTTTACTCAAATTTAAAAAATCAAAATGGCCGATCCAAAATGGCGAATTTTTTTATTTATCAACCGATTTGTCTCAAACTTGAAATATAACATTGCTTAAGGTCATCTAACACAAATGTTTACACAAACTTAAAAACTCAAAATGGCCGATCCAAAATGGCTGATTTTCTTATTTACCAACCGATTTGTCTCAAACTTGAAATATAACATTGCTTAAGGTCATTTAACACAAAGTCTTACTCAAACTTACAAAAATCAAAATGGCCGATCCAAAATTTCGAATTTGCTTATTTATCAACCGATTTGTCTCAAACTTGAAATATAACATTGCTTAAGGTCATCTAACACAAATGTTTACACAAACTTAAAAACTCAAAATGGCCGATCCAAAATGGCGGATTTTCTTATTTACCAACCGATTTGTCTCAAACTTGAAATATAACAATGCTTGAGGTCATTTAACACAAAGTCTTACCCAAACTTACAAAAATCAAAATGGCCGATCCAAAATTGCGAATTTGCTTATTTACCAACCGATTTGTCTCAAACTTAAAATATAACATTGCTTTAGGTCATATAACACAAATGTTTAGTCAAACTTAAAAAAATCAAAATGGCCGATCCAAAATGGCGGATTTTCTTATTTACCAACCGATTTGTCTCAAACTTGAAATATAACATTGCTTAAGGTCATTTAACACAAATGTTAACTCAAACTTAAAAAAATCAAAATGGCCGATCCAAAATGGCGGATTTGCTTATTTATCAACCGATTTGTCTCAAACTTGAAATATAACATTGCTTAAGGTCATCTAACACAAATGTTTACACAAACTTAAAAAATCAAAATGGCCGATCCAAAATGGCGGATTTTCTTATTTACCAACCGATTTGTCTCAAACTTGAAATATAACAATGCTTGAGGTCATTTAACACAAAGTCTTACCCAAACTTACAAAAATCAAAATGGCCGATCCAAAATTGCGAATTTGCTTATCTACCAACCGATTTGTCTCAAACTTAAAATATAACATTGCTTTAGGTCATATAACACAAATGTTTAGTCAAACTTAAAAAAATCTAAATATCCAATCCAAAATAGCGGATTTTCTTATTTACCAACCGATTTGTCTCAAACTTGAAATATAACATTGCTTAAGGTTATTTAACACAAATTCTTACTCAAACTTAAAAAAATCAAAATGGCCTATCCTAATCCAAAATCGCGGATTTTCTAATTTACTAACCGATTTGTCTCAAACTTGAAATATCAAATTGCTTAAGGTCATATAACACAAATGTTTACTCAAATTTAAAAAAATCAAAATGGCCGATCTAAAATGGCGAATTTTTTTATTTATCAACCGATTTGTTTCAAACTTGAAATATAACATTGCTTAAGGTCATATAACACAAATGTTAACTCAAACTTTAAAAAATCAAAATGGCCGATCCAAAATGGTGGATTTTCTTATTTACCAACCGATTTGTCTCAAACTTGAAATATAACATTGCTTAAGGTCATATAACACAAATGTTAACTCAAACTTTAAAAACTGAAAATGGCCGATCCAAAATGGCGAATTTTTTTATTTATCAACCGATTTGTCTCAAACTTACTCATTGCTTAAGGTGATATAACACAAAGTCTTACTCAAACTTACAAAAATCGAAATGGCCGATCCAAAATGGCGGATTTTCTTATTTACCAACCGATTTATCTCAAACTTGAAATATAACATTGCTTAAGGTCATTTAACACAAAGTCTTACTCAAACTTACAAAAATCAAAATGGCCGATCCAAAATTTCGAATTTGCTTATTTATCAACCGATTTGTCTCAAACTTGAAATATAACATTGCTTAAGGTCATCTAACACAAATGTTTACACAAACTTAAAAAATCAAAATGGCCGATCCAAAATGGCGGATTTTCTTATTTACCAACCGATTTGTCTCAAACTTGAAATATAACAATGCTCGAGGTCATTTAACACAAAGTCTTACCCAAACTTACAAAAATCAAAATGGCCGATCCAAAATTGCGAATTTGCTTATCTTCCAACCGATTTGTCTCAAACTTAAAATATAACATTGCTTTAGGTCATATAACACAAATGTTTAGTCAAACTTAAAAAAATCTAAATATCCAATCCAAAATAGCGGATTTTCTTATTTACCAACCGATTTGTCTCAAACTTGAAATATAACATTGCTTAAGGTTATTTAACACAAATTCTTACTCAAACTTAAAAAAATCAAAATGGCCTATCCTAATCCAAAATCGCGGATTTTCTAATTTACTAACCGATTTGTCTCAAACTTGAAATATCAAATTGCTTAAGGTCATATAACACAAATGTTTACTCAAATTTAAAAAAATCAAAATGGCCGATCCAAAATGGCGAATTTTTTTATTTATCAACCGATTTGTTTCAAACTTGAAATATAACATTGCTTAAGGTCATATAACACAAATGTTAACTCAAACTTTAAAAAATCAAAATGGCCGATCCAAAATGGCGGATTTTCTTATTTACCAACCGATTTGTCTCAAACTTGAAATATAACATTGCTTAAGGTCATTTAACACAAAGTCTTACTCAAACTTACAAAAATCAAAATGACCGATCCAAAATTTCGAATTTGCTTATTTATCAACCGATTTGTCTCAAACTTGAAATATAACATTGCTTAAGGTCATCTAACACAAATGTTTACTCAAACTTAAAAAAATCACAATGGCCGATCCAAAATCGCGGATTTTCTTATTTACTAACCGATTTGTCTCAAACTTGAAATATAACATTGCTTAAGGTCATGTAACACAAAGTCTTACTCAAACTTACAAAAATCAAAACGGCCGATCCAAAATGGCGAATTTTCTAATTTACTAACCGATTTGTCTCAAACTTGAAATATAAAATTGCTTAAGGTCATATAACACAAATGTTTACTCAAATTTAAAAAAATCAAAATGGCCGATCCAAAATGGCGAATTTTTTTATTTATCAACCGATTTGTCTCAAACTTGAAATATAACATTGCTTAAGGTCATCTAACACAAATGTTTACACAAACTTAAAAACTCAAAATGGCCGATCCAAAATGGCTGATTTTCTTATTTACCAACCGATTTGTCTCAAACTTGAAATATAACATTGCTTAAGGTCATTTAACACAAAGTCTTACTCAAACTTACAAAAATCAAAATGGCCGATCCAAAATTTCGAATTTGCTTATTTATCAACCGATTTGTCTCAAACTTGAAATATAACATTGCTTAAGGTCATCTAACACAAATGTTTACACAAACTTAAAAACTCAAAATGGCCGATCCAAAATGGCGGATTTTCTTATTTACCAACCGATTTGTCTCAAACTTGAAATATAACAATGCTTGAGGTCATTTAACACAAAGTCTTACCCAAACTTACAAAAATCAAAATGGCCGATCCAAAATTGCGAATTTGCTTATTTACCAACCGATTTGTCTCAAACTTAAAATATAACATTGCTTTAGGTCATATAACACAAATGTTTAGTCAAACTTAAAAAAATCAAAATGGCCGATCCAAAATGGCGGATTTTCTTATTTACCAACCGATTTGTCTCAAACTTGAAATATAACATTGCTTAAGGTCATTTAACACAAATGTTAACTCAAACTTAAAAAAATCAAAATGGCCGATCCAAAATGGCGGATTTGCTTATTTATCAACCGATTTGTCTCAAACTTGAAATATAACATTGCTTAAGGTCATCTAACACAAATGTTTACACAAACTTAAAAAATCAAAATGGCCGATCCAAAATGGCGGATTTTCTTATTTACCAACCGATTTGTCTCAAACTTGAAATATAACAATGCTTGAGGTCATTTAACACAAAGTCTTACCCAAACTTACAAAAATCAAAATGGCCGATCCAAAATTGCGAATTTGCTTATCTACCAACCGATTTGTCTCAAACTTAAAATATAACATTGCTTTAGGTCATATAACACAAATGTTTAGTCAAACTTAAAAAAATCTAAATATCCAATCCAAAATAGCGGATTTTCTTATTTACCAACCGATTTGTCTCAAACTTGAAATATAACATTGCTTAAGGTTATTTAACACAAATTCTTACTCAAACTTAAAAAAATCAAAATGGCCTATCCTAATCCAAAATCGCGGATTTTCTAATTTACTAACCGATTTGTCTCAAACTTGAAATATCAAATTGCTTAAGGTCATATAACACAAATGTTTACTCAAATTTAAAAAAATCAAAATGGCCGATCTAAAATGGCGAATTTTTTTATTTATCAACCGATTTGTTTCAAACTTGAAATATAACATTGCTTAAGGTCATATAACACAAATGTTAACTCAAACTTTAAAAAATCAAAATGGCCGATCCAAAATGGTGGATTTTCTTATTTACCAACCGATTTGTCTCAAACTTGAAATATAACATTGCTTAAGGTCATATAACACAAATGTTAACTCAAACTTTAAAAACTGAAAATGGCCGATCCAAAATGGCGAATTTTTTTATTTATCAACCGATTTGTCTCAAACTTACTCATTGCTTAAGGTGATATAACACAAAGTCTTACTCAAACTTACAAAAATCGAAATGGCCGATCCAAAATGGCGGATTTTCTTATTTACCAACCGATTTATCTCAAACTTGAAATATAACATTGCTTAAGGTCATTTAACACAAAGTCTTACTCAAACTTACAAAAATCAAAATGGCCGATCCAAAATTTCGAATTTGCTTATTTATCAACCGATTTGTCTCAAACTTGAAATATAACATTGCTTAAGGTCATCTAACACAAATGTTTACACAAACTTAAAAAATCAAAATGGCCGATCCAAAATGGCGGATTTTCTTATTTACCAACCGATTTGTCTCAAACTTGAAATATAACAATGCTCGAGGTCATTTAACACAAAGTCTTACCCAAACTTACAAAAATCAAAATGGCCGATCCAAAATTGCGAATTTGCTTATCTTCCAACCGATTTGTCTCAAACTTAAAATATAACATTGCTTTAGGTCATATAACACAAATGTTTAGTCAAACTTAAAAAAATCTAAATATCCAATCCAAAATAGCGGATTTTCTTATTTACCAACCGATTTGTCTCAAACTTGAAATATAACATTGCTTAAGGTTATTTAACACAAATTCTTACTCAAACTTAAAAAAATCAAAATGGCATATCCTAATCCAAAATCGCGGATTTTCTAATTTACTAACCGATTTGTCTCAAACTTGAAATATCAAATTGCTTAAGGTCATATAACACAAATGTTTACTCAAATTTAAAAAAATCAAAATGGCCGATCCAAAATTGCGAATTTGCTTATTTACCAACCGATTTGTCTCAAACTTAAAATATAACATTGCTTAAGGTCATATAACACAAATGTTTACTCAAACTTAAAAAAATCAAAATATCCGACTCAAAATGGCGGATTTTCTTATTTACCAACCGATTTGTCTCGAACTTGAAATATAACATTGCTTAAGGTCATATAACACAAAGTCTTACTCAAACTTACAAAAATCAAAATGGCCTATCCAAAATCGCGGATTTTCTTATTTACCAACCGATTTGTCTCAAACTTGAAGTGCTTAAGGTCATATAACACATATGTTTACTCAAATTTAAAAAAATCAAAATGGCCGATCCAAAATGGCGGATTTTCTTATTTACTAACCGATTTGTCTCAAACTTGAAATATAACATTGCTTAAGGTCATATAACACAAATGTTTACTCAAATTTAAAAAAAATCAAAACGGACGATCCAAAATGGCGGATTTTCTTATTTATCAACCGATTTGTCTCCATCTTGAAATATAACATTGCTTAACGTCATATAACACAAATGTTTACTCAAACTTCAAAAAATTAAAATGGCCTATCCAAAATGGCGGATTTTCTTATTTACCAACCAATTTGTCTCAAACTTGAAATATAACATTGCTTAAGGTCATTTAACACAAATGTTAACTCAAACTTAAAAAAATCAAAATTGCCGATCCAAAATGGCGGATTTTCTTACTTACCAACCGATTTGTCTCAAACTTGAAATATAACATTGCTTAAGGTCATATAACACAAAGTCTTACTCAAACTTACAAAAATCAAAACGGCCGATCCAGAATGGCGGATTTTCTTATTTACCAACCGATTTGTCTCAAACTTGAAATATAACATTGCTTAGGGTCATTTAACACAAATTCTTAAACAAACTTAAAAAAATCCAAATGGCCTATCCAAAATCGCGGATTTTTTTATTTACTAACCGATTTGTCTCAAACTTGAAATATAACATTGCTTGAGGTCATATAACACAAATGTTTACTCAAACTTAAAAAAATCAAAAATGGCGGATTTTCTTATTTACCAACCGATTTGTCTCAAACTTGAAATATAACATTGCTTAAGGTCATATAACACAAAGTCTTACTCAAACTTACAAAACTCAAAATGGCCGATCCAAAATGGCGAATTTGCTTATTTACCAACCGATTTATCTCAAACTTAAAATATAACATTGCTTGAGGTCATATAGCACAAATGTTTACTCAAACTTAAAAAAATCAAAATATCCGATCCAAAATGGCGGATTTTCTTATTTACCAACCGATTTGTCTCAAACTTGAAATATAACATTGCTTAAGGTCATATAACACAAAGTCTTACTCAAACTTACAAAAATCGAAATGGCCGATCCAAAATGGCGGATTTTCTTATTTACCAACCGATTTGTCTCAAACTTGAAATATAACATTGCTTAAGGTCATTTAAGATAAATGTTTACTCAAACTTAAAAAATCAAAATGGCCGATTCGAAATAGCGGATTCTCTTATTTACCAACCGATTTGTCTCAAACTTGAAATATAACATTGCTTAGGGTCATTTAACACAAATTCTTAAACAAACTTAAAAAAATCCAAATGGCCTATCCAAAATCGCGGATTTTTTTATTTACTAACCGATTTGTCTCAAACTTGAAATATAACATTGCTTGAGGTCATATAACACAAATGTTTACTCAAACTTAAAAAAATCAAAAATGGCGGATTTTCTTATTTACCAACCGATTTGTCTCAAACTTGAAATATAACATTGCTTAAGGTCATATAACACAAAGTCTTACTCAAACTTACAAAACTCAAAATGGCCGATCCAAAATGGCGAATTTGCTTATTTACCAACCGATTTATCTCAAACTTAAAATATAACATTGCTTGAGGTCATATAGCACAAATGTTTACTCAAACTTAAAAAAATCAAAATATCCGATCCAAAATGGCGGATTTTCTTATTTACCAACCGATTTGTCTCAAACTTGAAATATAACATTGCTTAAGGTCATTTAACACAAAGTCTTACTCAAATTTACAAAAATCAAAATGGCCGATCCAAAATTTGGAATTTGCTTATTTATCAACCGATTTGTCTCAAACTTGAAATATAACATTGCTTAAAGTCATATAACACAAATGTTAACTCAAACTTTAAAAAATCAAAATGGCCGATCCAAAATGGCGGATTTTCTTATTTACCAACCGATTTGTCTCAAACTTGAAATATAACATTGCTTAAGGTCATATAACACAAAGTCTTACTCAAACTTACAAAAATCAAAATGGCCGATCCAAAATTTGGAATTTGCTTATTTATCAACCGATTTGTCTCAAACTTGAAATATAACATTGCTTAAGGTCATATAACACAAATGTTTACTCAAATTTAAAAAAAATCAAAATGGACGATCCAAAATGGCGGATTTTCTTATTTATCAACCGATTTGTCTCAAACTTAAAATATAACAATGCTTAACGTCATATAACACAAATGTTTACTCAAACTTAAAAAAATCAAAATGGCTGATCCAAAATGGCGGATTTTCTTATTTACCAACCGATTTGTCTCAAACTTGAAATATAACATTGCTTTAGGTCATGTAACACAAATGTTAACTCAAACTTAAAAAAATCAAAATGGCCGATTCAAAATGGCGGATTTTCTTACTTACCAACCGATTTGTCTCAAACTTGAAATATAACATTGCTTAAGGTCATTAAACACAAATTCTTACTCAAACTTAAAAAAATCAAAATGGCGGATTTTCTTATTTACTAACCGATTTGTCTCAAACTTGAAATATAACATTGCTTAAGGTCATATAACACAAATGTTTACTCAAATTTAAAAAAAATCAAAATGGACGATCCAAAATAGCGGATTTTCTTATTTACCAACCGATTTGTCTCAAACTTGAAATATAACATTGCTTTAGGTCATGTAACACAAATGTTAACTCAAACTTAAAAAATCAAAATGGCCGATTCAAAATGGCGGATTTTCTTACTTACCAACCGATTTGTCTCAAACTTGAAATATAACATTGCTTAAGGTCATTAAACACAAATTCTTACTCAAACTTAAAAAAATCAAAATGGCGGATTTTCTTATTTACTAACCGATTTGTCTCAAACTTGAAATATAACATTGCTTAAGGTCATATAACACAAATGTTTACTCAAACTTAAAAAAATCAAAATGGCTGATCCAAAATGGCGGATTTTCTTATTTACCAACCGATTTGTCTCAAACTTGAAATATAACATTGCTTTAGGTCATGTAACACAAATGTTAACTCAAACTTAAAAAAATCAAAATGGCCGATTCAAAATGGCGGATTTTCTTACTTACCAACCGATTTGTCTCAAACTTGAAATATAACATTGCTTAAGGTCATTAAACACAAATTCTTACTCAAACTTAAAAAAATCAAAATGGCGGATTTTCTTATTTACTAACCGATTTGTCTCAAACTTGAAATATAACAATGCTTGAGGTCATTTAACACAAAGTCTTACCCAAACTTACAAAAATCAAAATGGCCGATCCAAAATTGCGAATTTGCTTATCTACCAACCGATTTGTCTCAAACTTAAAATATAACATTGCTTTAGGTCATATAACACAAATGTTTAGTCAAACTTAAAAAAATCTAAATATCCAATCCAAAATAGCGGATTTTCTTATTTACCAACCGATTTGTCTCAAACTTGAAATATAACATTGCTTAAGGTTATTTAACACAAATTCTTACTCAAACTTAAAAAAATCAAAATGGCCTATCCTAATCCAAAATCGCGGATTTTCTAATTTACTAACCGATTTGTCTCAAACTTGAAATATCAAATTGCTTAAGGTCATATAACACAAATGTTAACTCAAACTTTAAAAACTGAAAATGGCCGATCCAAAATGGCGGATTTTCTTATTTACCAACCGATTTGTCTCGAACTTGAAATATAACATTGCTTAAGGTTCATATAACATAAATGTTTACTCAAATTTAAAAAAATCAAAATGGCCGATCCAAAATGGCGAATTTTTTTATTTATCAACCGATTTGTCTCAAACTTACTCATTGCTTAAGGTGATATAACACAAAGTCTTACTCAAACTTACAAAAATCGAAATGGCCGATCCAAAATGGCGGATTTTCTTATTTACCAACCGATTTATCTCAAACTTGAAATATAACATTGCTTAAGGTCATTTAACACAAAGTCTTACTCAAACTTACAAAAATCAAAATGGCCGATCCAAAATTTCGAATTTGCTTATTTATCAACCGATTTGTCTCAAACTTGAAATATAACATTGCTTAAGGTCATCTAACACAAATGTTTACACAAACTTAAAAAATCAAAATGGCCGATCCAAAATGGCGGATTTTCTTATTTACCAACCGATTTGTCTCAAACTTGAAATATAACAATGCTTGAGGTCATTTAACACAAAGTCTTACCCAAACTTACAAAAATCAAAATGGCCGATCCAGAATTGCGAATTTGCTTATCTTCCAACCGATTTGTCTCAAACTTAAAATATAACATTGCTTTAGGTCATATAACACAAATGTTTAGTCAAACTTAAAAAAATCTAAATATCCAATCCAAAATAGCGGATTTTCTTATTTACCAACCGATTTGTCTCAAACTTGAAATATAACATTGCTTAAGGTTATTTAACACAAATTCTTACTCAAACTTAAAAAAATCAAAATGGCCTATCCTAATCCAAAATCGCGGATTTTCTAATTTACTAACCGATTTGTCTCAAACTTGAAATATCAAATTGCTTAAGGTCATATAACACAAATGTTTACTCAAATTTAAAAAAATCAAAATGGCCGATCCAAAATGGCGAATTTTTTTATTTATCAACCGATTTGTTTCAAACTTGAAATATAACATTGCTTAAGGTCA
This sequence comes from Aspidapion aeneum, assembly GCA_963576565.1. NCBI lineage: Eukaryota > Metazoa > Arthropoda > Insecta > Coleoptera > Brentidae > Aspidapion > Aspidapion aeneum. Next base: position 48,544,488 of record OY755044.1, read on the forward strand.
TATAACACAAATGTTAACTCAAACTTTAAAAAATCAAAATGGCCGATCCAAAATGGCGGATTTTCTTATTTACCAACCGATTTGTCTCAAACTTGAAATATAACATTGCTTAAGGTCATTTAACACAAAGTCTTACTCAAACTTACAAAAATCAAAATGACCGATCCAAAATTTCGAATTTGCTTATTTATCAACCGATTTGTCTCAAACTTGAAATATAACATTGCTTAAGGTCATCTAACACAAATGTTTACTCAAACTTAAAAAAATCACAATGGCCGATCCAAAATCGCGGATTTTCTTATTTACTAACCGATTTGTCTCAAACTTGAAATATAACATTGCTTAAGGTCATGTAACACAAAGTCTTACTCAAACTTACAAAAATCAAAACGGCCGATCCAAAATGGCGGATTTTCTTATTTACCAACCGATTTGTCTCAAACTGGAAATATAACATTGCTTAAGGTCATTTAAGACAAATGTTTACTCAAACTTAAAAAATCAAAATGGCCGATCCGAAATAGCGGATTCTCTTATTTACCAACCGATTTGTCTCAAACTTGAAATATAACATTGCTTGAGGTCATATAAGACAAAGTCTTAGTCAAACTTACAAAAATCAAAATGGCCGATCCAAAATGGCGAATTTTCTAATTTACTAACCGATTTGTCTCAAACTTGAAATATAAAATTGCTTAAGGTCATATAACACAAATGTTTACTCAAATTTAAAAAAATCAAAATGGCCGATCCAAAATGGCGAATTTTTTTATTTATCAACCGATTTGTCTCAAACTTGAAATATAACATTGCTTAAGGTCATCTAACACAAATGTTTACACAAACTTAAAAACTCAAAATGGCCGATCCAAAATGGCGGATTTTCTTATTTACCAACCGATTTGTCTCAAACTTGAAATATAACATTGCTTAAGGTCATTTAACACAAAGTCTTACTCAAACTTACAAAAATCAAAATGGCCGATCCAAAATTTCGAATTTGCTTATTTATCAACCGATTTGTCTCAAACTTGAAATATAACATTGCTTAAGGTCATCTAACACAAATGTTTACACAAACTTAAAAACTCAAAATGGCCGATCCAAAATGGCGGATTTTCTTATTTACCAACCGATTTGTCTCAAACTTGAAATATAACAATGCTTGAGGTCATTTAACACAAAGTCTTACCCAAACTTACAAAAATCAAAATGGCCGATCCAAAATTGCGAATTTGCTTATTTACCAACCGATTTGTCTCAAACTTAAAATATAACATTGCTTTAGGTCATATAACACAAATGTTTAGTCAAACTTAAAAAAATCAAAATATCCAATCCAAAATGGCGAATTTTCTTATTTACCAACCGATTTGTCTCAAACTTGAATATACCATTGCTTAATGTTATTTAACACAAATTCTTACTCAAACTTAAAAAAATCAAAATGGCCTATCCAAAATCGCGGATTTTCTAATTTACTAACCGATTTGTCTCAAACTTGAAATATAAAATTGCTTAACGTCATATAACACAAATGTTTACTCAAACTTAAAAAAATCAAAATGGCCGATCCAAAATGGCGGATTTTATTATTTACCAACCGATTTGTCTCAAACTTGAAATATAACATTGCTTAAGGTCATTTAACACAAATGTTAACTCAAACTTAAAAAAATCAAAATGGTTGATCCAAAATGGCGGATTTTCTTATTTACTAACCGATTTGTCTCAAACTTGAAATATAACATTGCTTAAGGTCATATAACACAAATGTTTACTCAAACTTAAAAAAATCAAAATGGCCGATCCAAAATGGCGGATTTGCTTATTTATCAACCGATTTGTCTCAAACTTGAAATATAACATTGCTTAAGGTCATCTAACACAAATGTTTACACAAACTTAAAAAATCAAAATGGCCGATCCAAAATGGCGGATTTTCTTATTTACCAACCGATTTGTCTCAAACTTGAAATATAACAATGCTTGAGGTCATTTAACACAAAGTCTTACCCAAACTTACAAAAATCAAAATGGCCGATCCAAAATTGCGAATTTGCTTATCTACCAACCGATTTGTCTCAAACTTAAAATATAATATTGCTTTAGGTCATATAACACAAATGTTTGTCAAACTTAAAAAAATCTAAATATCCAATCCAAAATAGCGGATTTTCTTATTTACCAACCGATTTGTCTCAAACTTGAAATATAACATTGCTTAAGGTTATTTAACACAAATTCTTACTCAAACTTAAAAAAATCAAAATGGCCTATCCTAATCCAAAATCGCGGATTTTCTAATTTACTAACCGATTTGTCTCAAACTTGAAATATCAAATTGCTTAAGGTCATATAACACAAATGTTTACTCAAATTTAAAAAAATCAAAATGGCCGATCCAAAATGGCGAATTTTTTTATTTATCAACCGATTTGTTTCAAACTTGAAATATAACATTGCTTAAGGTCATATAACACAAATGTTAACTCAAACTTTAAAAAATCAAAATGGCCGATCCAAAATGGTGGATTTTCTTATTTACCAACCGATTTGTCTCGAACTTGAAATATAACATTGCTTAAGGTCATGTAACACAAAGTCTTACTCAAACTTACAAAAATCAAAACGGCCGATCCAAAATGGCGGATTTTCTTATTTACCAACCGATTTGTCTCAAACTGGAAATATAACATTGCTTAAGGTCATTTAAGACAAATGTTTACTCAAACTTAAAAAATCAAAATGGCCGATCCGAAATAGCGGATTCTCTTATTTACCAACCGATTTGTCTCAAACTTGAAATATAACATTGCTTGAGGTCATATAAGACAAAGTCTTAGTCAAACTTACAAAAATCAAAATGGCCGATCCAAAATGGCGAATTTTCTAATTTACTAACCGATTTGTCTCAAACTTGAAATATAAAATTGCTTAAGGTCATATAACACAAATGTTTACTCAAATTTAAAAAAATCAAAATGGCCGATCCAAAATGGCGAATTTTTTTATTTATCAACCGATTTGTCTCAAACTTGAAATATAACATTGCTTAAGGTCATCTAACACAAATGTTTACACAAACTTAAAAACTCAAAATGGCCGATCCAAAATGGCGGATTTTCTTATTTACCAACCGATTTGTCTCAAACTTGAAATATAACATTGCTTAAGGTCATTTAACACAAAGTCTTACTCAAACTTACAAAAATCAAAATGGCCGATCCAAAATTTCGAATTTGCTTATTTATCAACCGATTTGTCTCAAACTTGAAATATAACATTGCTTAAGGTCATCTAACACAAATGTTTACACAAACTTAAAAACTCAAAATGGCCGATCCAAAATGGCGGATTTTCTTATTTACCCACCGATTTGTCTCAAACTTGAAATATAACAATGCTTGAGGTCATTTAACACAAAGTCTTACCCAAACTTACAAAAATCAAAATGGCCGATCCAAAATTGCGAATTTGCTTATTTACCAACCGATTTGTCTCAAACTTAAAATATAACATTGCTTTAGGTCATATAACACAAATGTTTAGTCAAACTTAAAAAAATCAAAATATCCAATCCAAAATGGCGAATTTTCTTATTTACCAACCGATTTGTCTCAAACTTGAATATACCATTGCTTAATGTTATTTAACACAAATTCTTACTCAAACTTAAAAAAATCAAAATGGCCTATCCAAAATCGCGGATTTTCTAATTTACTAACCGATTTGTCTCAAACTTGAAATATAAAATTGCTTAACGTCATATAACACAAATGTTTACTCAAACTTAAAAAAATCAAAATGGCCGATCCAAAATGGCGGATTTTCTTATTTACCAACCGATTTGTCTCAAACTTGAAATATAACATTGCTTAAGGTCATTTAACACAAATGTTAACTCAAACTTAAAAAAATCAAAATGGTTGATCCAAAATGGCGGATTTTCTTATTTACTAACCGATTTGTATCAAACTTGAAATATAACATTGCTTAAGGTCATATAACACAAATGTTTACTCAAACTTAAAAAAATCAAAATGGCCGATCCAAAATGGCGGATTTGCTTATTTATCAACCGATTTGTCTCAAACTTGAAATATAACATTGCTTAAGGTCATCTAACACAAATGTTTACACAAACTTAAAAAATCAAAATGGCCGATCCAAAATGGCGGATTTTCTTATTTACCAACCGATTTGTCTCAAACTTGAAATATAACAATGCTTGAGGTCATTTAACACAAAGTCTTACCCAAACTTACAAAAATCAAAATGGCCGATCCAAAATTGCGAATTTGCTTATCTACCAACCGATTTGTCTCAAACTTAAAATATAATATTGCTTTAGGTCATATAACACAAATGTTTGTCAAACTTAAAAAAATCTAAATATCCAATCCAAAATAGCGGATTTTCTTATTTACCAACCGATTTGTCTCAAACTTGAAATATAACATTGCTTAAGGTTATTTAACACAAATTCTTACTCAAACTTAAAAAAATCAAAATGGCCTATCCTAATCCAAAATCGCGGATTTTCTAATTTACTAACCGATTTGTCTCAAACTTGAAATATCAAATTGCTTAAGGTCATATAACACAAATGTTTACTCAAATTTAAAAAAATCAAAATGGCCGATCCAAAATGGCGAATTTTTTTATTTATAAACCGATTTGTTTCAAACTTGAAATATAACATTGCTTAAGGTCATATAACACAAATGTTAACTCAAACTTTAAAAAATCAAAATGGCCGATCCAAAATGGTGGATTTTCTTATTTACCAACCGATTTGTCTCAAACTTGAAATATAACATTGCTTAAGGTCATATAACACAAATGTTTACTCAAATTTAAAAAAATCAAAATGGCCGATCCAAAATGGCGAATTTTTTTATTTATCAACCGATTTGTCTCAAACTTACTCATTGCTTAAGGTGATATAACACAAAGTCTTACTCAAACTTACAAAAATCGAAATGGCCGATCCAAAATGGCGGATTTTCTTATTTACCAACCGATTTATCTCAAACTTGAAATATAACATTGCTTAAGGTCATTTAACACAAAGTCTTACTCAAACTTACAAAAATCAAAATGGCCGATCCAAAATTTCGAATTTGCTTATTTATCAACCGATTTGTCTCAAACTTGAAATATAACATTGCTTAAGGTCATCTAACACAAATGTTTACACAAACTTAAAAAATCAAAATGGCCGATCCAAAATGGCGGATTTTCTTATTGGGGCTCCCTGGTGGTCCAGATAGGAGAGTTGTCTGGAATTTAACGGTGTCAGATGTGGACTGTAATTTTAAGGGAATAAGGTCATAGGCTAAGCTGGTACAAGGGATTCTGAAATGGTCTAGTTTACCTTCTAGGTTAGTGTAGCAATAAACAAATGTATGTAAGGTAAAAATAATGCATTTTCACTTACCATTTTTATACAGGAAGCGGAACTCATGGGAGGACACGCTGTTTAACCGTAGTTTTTGCACCCCACATGCCTGTGGTAGGAGAGTCGCTAACACGCGTGTATTATCGTTCGAAGGCGAAACGGTTCTCTGTGATGCTGCAGCAGATATCGCTACTGCGTTCATTCTCCCACATGGCGCCCAGTGGCGTCGTTAATCCATAGGCGTAGGAGAAAAGGAATAAGTAGGAAGGAATGAGATTACGAAGGTCCATATTAAAGGAACTAGGAACCTTAGTAATTCAAAATGCATTTTATGTAAAGTAAATTAATTATAGCAAATTGTAATATTTGCCTCTAAAACCGCGGGAGTTTCAAATGCAAATAACCCAGTAATTTTAAGTACTTAATTAGTTAATTAATACTAAATAAACAAAAAATAGAAAATGCTCTAGTGAATCACCAAATAGCCTAATTCGAACCAATTTGGTAAATTATAGTAAAAAGAACATATTTACAAAAAGGAAGGCGGGACGAACCATTTCCCACCCCCCTGAGAATGCCCAGGGGCATTTCAGAGAGTTTAATTTGTAGGCAGGGCGCATAGTTTTACCAAAGGCCGTTTGTAGGTACCTTTAGTAGTCTTTACAATAGCAACCCGTGGAACATTATCAGAACCTTTAATAAGGTCTTCAATGCGGCCTAGGGGCCAATCCAATGGAGTGGAATTTTCATCTTTGATCAGTACCATAGTACCAATATCAATGGAAGCAAGAGGTTGGTGCCATTTGGCTCGCTGTTGCAAAGTGTGCAAATATTCGCGATGCCAGCGAATCCAAAAATCGCGGTGCATTCTTTGCAACAGTTGCCACCTGGACAGCCTGTTTAACGCAATATCGCAGTAGTTTGGATCGGGTATTGTACCTGGAGGCCTCAAATTTAAAAAATTATTAGGAGTCAAGACCGCCAGATCAGTAGGATCGGTGCTTAAGGCACATAAAGGACGTGAGTTCATTATGGCTTCAACTTGGGTTAAAACCGTATTTAATTCCTCATAGGTGAGTATTTGATTTCCAACTACCCTGTGAAGATGAGTCTTTAAAGATTTAATGTTTGATTCCCAAATGCCTCCCATGTGGGGAGCAGCAGGTGGGTTAAAAGACCAAACTATACCTTCCCCCTTCACGCAATCAGAAAAAATTTGTCGCAAGTATTTTTCAGAGGCCACGAAGTTGGTCCCGCAGTCTGAAGAGATCTTTGAGCATAGTCCTCTTCTAGCTATGAAGCGGCGCAGAGCAGCCAGAAAGGCTTCTGATGTCATATCAGAGACTAACTCTAAATGCACGGCTTTAACAGCGCAACAGATAAATAAACAGACATATGCTTTCATGGTTTTTGCACCTCTGGTCCGACCAAGAGTAATCGTGAACGGACCACAAAAATCTATACCTACATTTTCGAACACCTTTGCTTCGGAAACTCTAAATTTCGGTAGGTTACCCATAGGGGGTTGAAGGGAGTTAGGTTTAGTTTTCCAGCAAGTATGGCAAGAACTTAAAACTTTTCTCACTACCTTTTTAGCAGACAATACCCAGAAGTTTTGCATTAGTAAAAAAGTTGTGGTCTGTATACCACAATGAAGATTGCTGCGATGCAAATCTAAAATCAGTAATTCAGTGAATTTTGCACTAGAAGGCAAAAGAATTGGAAATTTTTTATCGTATGATAAATTTGAATGGCATAAACGGCCTCCAACACGAAGCAAATCGTAGCTTTCATTATGCAAAAATGGACATAATTTTTGAAAAGCTTTTGGAAGCTGTTTCTTATCTTTTAGTAATTCAATTTCTTTTTGGAAAGAAAAAGATTGTACGCATTTCGAAATAAAAAGTAAGCTTTTGTAGTAATCCTGATTTGTAAGGTAATCAGTAGCAAAATTGTATGAGGGATTTTTAAACTTTTGTAACCCTCGCAAAAAGTAAGCAACTATTCTCTTAATTTTAAAAAGAGAACTGTATTTTTCAAACAAGTTGTTTACATAATATTCAACTGTTTGTTCGCAAGTAAAAACGTTAAAAATATTTTTTCGCTGTTCTTCCAAAACTGCATTCCCATCGTAAGTAACTGTCATAAAATCCCAAGTATTTGTAGGTTGGTTTAGAAAAGAAGGCCCTTCTAACCAAAAATAAAATCTTTGTAAATCAGAGGGATACATTTCCCTAGTACCGCAATCAGCAGGATTTTGTTCAGTAGGAACATAATGCCAAAACTCAGGGCTAATTCTTTCTTGTATATAGGCAGTTCTATTCGAAACAAATGTTTTAAATTTGTGAGGAGATCCCTGAATCCAAGATAAGGTCACTGTGCTATCAGTAAAAGCAAGAATTTTATCAAATTTAATTTTTTCCGAGAACGTTTCTAGTAAAAAATCCATTAATTTAGCCAACAAAACAGCTCCTAAAAGCTCTAGTCTTGGTAAAGTTAGTTTACGACGCAACGGTGCGACTCTAGATTTACTACAAACAAAAAAAACTTTAATGTTTCCATCAGAATAAAAAATTCGAATATAAGCGACAGCACAATAGGCCCGTTCTGAACTATCGCAAAATCCTACTAGCTGGATTTGACTAGCATTAGGCAAAATTATTTGACGAGGAATTTTAACAGAATGCAAAAACTTTAATTCATTTTTAAATTTTTCCCATTTAAAAACAATTTCCGGACTGACAGGGTCGTCCCAGTTTAAGTCTTCTGCCCAGCAGTATTGAACAATTAATTTTAAAATTAAAACTATTGGCGCCAAAAAAGACAGAGGGTCGTAAATGCGGGCCAAATTACTTAAAATTGTTCTTTTAGTGCATGTTTGGAGAGAACAGTCGAAAGTATAAAAAAATTCATCAGTATGAGGGTTCCAATTTAAACCGAGAATTTTCAAAGTTGAATTTTCAGCATCTAAATCGAGAGAAAGAGCCTTCATCGAAATGTGTGACTCAGGAAGATCGGATAGTAACTCGGGACAATTGCTCGCCCATTTACGCAATTCGAATCCACCTCGGCTAAGTAGCTCGATTAATTGATTTTTCATCTCAGTGGCCTTAAAAAAGTCATCACTTCCCGAAATCACATCATCGACAAAAACTGCCTCCTCAATGATTTTTGAGGCAAGAGGAAGGTCCTCATGCTCTCTAGCAAGTTGCAGCAAAGTTCTGATAGCCAAAAAGGGGCTACAAGAGACCCCGAATAAAACTCTATTTATTTCGAAGTCTTGAATAGGCTGGTTAGGATCAAACCTCCAAACTATTCTTTGAAAATTAGTTTGACTAGGGTCAACTAAAATCATCCTGTACATTTGACGGATGTCGCAACAAAAGCAAAATTTATGCAAACGATAAAGTAATAAAATTTTTTGTAAGTCCCTTTGTAAAGGGGGCCCAGTATAAACAGCGTTGTTGAGCGAGATTTTGCCAGGGGCGTGCATGCTCGCATCAAAAACCACCCTCAGGGGGGTGCTAGTAGAATCTTTTTTAAACACCGCATGGTGTGCAATATAAAAATGATTTGAAATTTCGGTCGGCAAAGGTGCAGAAACCGGTTGCATATGATTATTATCTAAATAATCTTGTAAAACAGAGCTGTAGGCAGCATAAAAATCAGGGTTTTGTAGCAATTTCTTCTCAAGGGAGAAAAAACGACGTACGGCAATGGATCGAGTGTCGCCAAAATCTGGAGCAGTAACTTTAAATGGTAAAGATACAATATATCTCCCCTCCTCATTTTTTGAGGTAGTTTTCAAAAAATAATTTTCGCAAAACTCATCTTCGGGGTCAATGGCCTTGACATTAGGTATGTCATCTATTTGCCAAAATCGTTGTAGATTTTTATCTAAATTGACAAAAGAATCGTTCATTGACGTAGTAAAAAATGTTTTAATTTGATTTGTAGTTGAAGGTGAAAGTGAAAGATTGCCCATTATTCCCCAACCAAAAATAGTATTAATGCAGACGGGGTTGTTGGGTCCCGTAGACAAACGACCATCTAGCAAAATGTAAGGGTACACATCGCCGCCCAACAATAAATCAATTTTATCGCTTTTATTAAAGCCTGGGTCAGCTAGTGCTAAGTTGGCGAGAAAAGGAAAACTTTTAATCGAAAATGAGGAATGAGGTAAATCACTACAAATTTTATCGAGTATTATCGCATCAAAATTAAAAACAAAATTATTATCACGCAAAGAGGATATATTGCAATTAATTCCAGATTTTGCCGGAGTTGTCATTCGATCTAAGCTTTGTAGAGTCATGGCGATATTAAATTTAGGAAGGCCCAAACTATCAGCACATGACTTAGATATAAATGAAGATTGAGCACCAGAGTCACAGATGGCGCGCACTGTGTGCCAATTTTGAAAAACATCCTGTATTTGTATTAAAGCGGTACAGAGAAGTACTTCGCGATCATTTAAAGACATACCAGTAACAATGGTGTTAGTGGTTCTATTAAATTCGGTAGCCACGGGGCTCCTCGGGGGTTGCACTGCAGAAGTAGAGGGGCTACTCGCAGAACTAGGTGTAGAATTAATAGGAAAAAAATGTAAGAGACTGTGATGAAATTGGCCACAATGTAAACATCTTTTTTCTGATTTGCATTGCTGGGGTAAATTATGCTTTGAGGCCAAACAGTTGACACACGCTTTATGTTGTTTAACAATCTCAAAACGTTGCTGGGGAGTTTTCGCCAAAAAATTAGGACATCTGTATATTATATGATCGCCACTTTTACAGAGAAAACAAAAATTTTGAGGGTTTGGAGTATTATTTAAGCCACTTTGGCCATTTGGAGACTGGGAGGCATTTTTGGAGGCTCTCTGAGTATTAGCAAACAAAGCAGATCGATTTTGAAACTTTGCTTGATTTTTCTGACTTGAAATTGACAAATCTTTATTTTTTAAGTAATCTTGAGTTTGTTGTATTTGTTCCAACGCAATGCAATGGCTAGAAACAAAAGCACGAATTTTATCATAAGAGGGGATCTCATTGGAGCAATAATTTTGCTCAAATGCCTTGCGCGTGGTTGGGTCCAACCTATCCAAGAGCATTTGTGCCATAATATAATCCCAAAACTCCGTTTTAAAACCCATGACTTTTAAAGCACTTAAGTTTTTCGAAAAACAATCAAGCAAATTCCTCAAATTCGTAGCATTCTCTTTAGTAAGAGGAGAGAAGCCTTCAATTGCCTTCCAGTGAAGGTAAGCTTGTAATCGTTTATTTGTATACCTATCCACCAAGGTGTGGTAGGCATTTAAATAATTTTCAGCAAGGATAGGAATGTCAGAAATGACATCCAGGGCAGGGCCCTTTAAATTAGAAAAAAGCAAATTGAATTTTTCAAAGTTTCCCAGCGACCTATTATTGTGCACGGTAGCATTAAAGGCTTGCAAAAAGGTTGGAAACTCCTTAAATTCCCCTTGAAAAAGAGGTATTTTTATCCTAGGCAGTAAACCATGCTGGTTTGTGGAGGCACAGGGACTGCCCATGGGATTTATCGTACTGCTCAAAAGCCCTCCATCTTCAAAGGGTAGTTCGAAAAGTTCGTAAAATATAGTGGAAATCTCGTCACAGCGTTTGCAAAAGTCCATAGCCACTTTGTTTTCTACTACTAAGCGATCCTCATCAGAGGCTACCAACGTCAACAAAGTATTATGGTGCTTTTCAAAATCTTTTTTGATTTTTGACAATGTCCGAAATTTGACTTTAAAGCCGCTGTGATAGGCAGGGTCATTTTTTGCGAGGGTCGCGGATTCAATGATCAAATTTAGCTGTGAAATCGCACTATAGCGCAAGGCTTTAGCCTTTAAAATTTTATCCGAACTAGACATGATTTAAAAAAAAATCCAAAAAATAATTGACAAAAATTAGGTAAACTGAAAAAAAAATCAAAATTTGGACACCCTGTATAAATATTAATGTCCTACGTTTAATTACAATAATCAAACTATAAGCGCACAAAAGTAAAGAAAATACCCGATGCAAACTAATGATAACAAAAAAACTTGTGTATAAGTTTTTTTATCTTCGCCTCGCGAATTCAAATAAGTAGGTACCTATATGTATTAAATTTAAAAATAAATTCCTACAAATCAAAAGCATTTAATTTGGTAAAACTATTTATCTGCCTTTACACGAAAACAAATTCTCAAGTTAAGAATTAAATTTCCTTCAAAATTTATTATGCACGCAAAAAATGGATACAATCATAGCCATTTGCAGACAGATATTATAATAGTAAATTAGAAATAGATATTTTCATAGCAATTTTTACGCAAAAACGAATATAGTAAAGTATCCGCAATCGGATATAGTCATAGCAATTTGCAATAAGCAAAAATGAATAGGGCAATTTGGAGATTTTTTTTCGAGCAAATTGGATATAATTATAGCAATCCACAAATGTGAAGGCACAACGGCTAAAATAATAGCACTTTGCAGACACTATTTTAAACTATTTCCAGTGACAAACAAAAAAACACCCAAATTCTATACGGTTTTTTTTTTACAAAAAAGAAACGAAAAAACTTGATTTATTCGAAACAAAAAAAAAGCATAGTAGTTTACAGATTTTATCTGTGTTTGGTTTTTCGCATGAAAAGGCTAAATTTATTGGTAAAAATATTTAATTTTTACACAAAAAAAATCGCAAAATGTATTTTAGAAACCTAGGGGTTTTCTAAAGTAGGCATGTAAGAAAAACAAGGGTTTTTCTTGCATTTGTTTTTACACAAAAAAAAATCGCAAAATGTATTTTAGAAACCTAGGGGTTTTCTAAAGTAGGCATGTAAGAAAAACAAGGGTTTTTCTTGCATTTGAAACCAGTAAAAAAAGCATTTAGGAAAAACAAGGGTTTTTCTTGCATTTGAAACCAGTAAAAAAAACTAACCTAAAAAGGCAAAAAAACGATTCCAGAAATCCGGGTCGCTAAGGATCAAAAATGGGGCTCCCTGGTGGTCCAGATAGGAGAGTTGTCTGGAATTTAACGGTGTCAGATGTGGACTGTAATTTTAAGGGAATAAGGTCATAGGCTAAGCTGGTACAAGGGATTCTGAAATGGTCTAGTTTACCTTCTAGGTTAGTGTAGCAATAAACAAATGTATGTAAGGTAAAAATAATGCATTTTCACTTACCATTTTTATACAGGAAGCGGAACTCATGGGAGGACACGCTGTTTAACCGTAGTTTTTGCACCCCACATGCCTGTGGTAGGAGAGTCGCTAACACGCGTGTATTATCGTTCGAAGGCGAAACGGTTCTCTGTGATGCTGCAGCAGATATCGCTACTGCGTTCATTCTCCCACATGGCGCCCAGTGGCGTCGTTAATCCATAGGCGTAGGAGAAAAGGAATAAGTAGGAAGGAATGAGATTACGAAGGTCCATATTAAAGGAACTAGGAACCTTAGTAATTCAAAATGCATTTTATGTAAAGTAAATTAATTATAGCAAATTGTAATATTTGCCTCTAAAACCGCGGGAGTTTCAAATGCAAATAACCCAGTAATTTTAAGTACTTAATTAGTTAATTAATACTAAATAAACAAAAAATAGAAAATGCTCTAGTGAATCACCAAATAGCCTAATTCGAACCAATTTGGTAAATTATAGTAAAAAGAACATATTTACAAAAAGGAAGGCGGGACGAACCATTTATTTACCAACCGATTTGTCTCAAACTTGAAATATAACAATGCTTGAGGTCATTTAACACAAAGTCTTACCCAAACTTACAAAAATCAAAATGGCCGATCCAAAATTGCGAATTTGCTTATCTTCCAACCGATTTGTCTCAAACTTAAAATATAACATTGCTTTAGGTCATATAACACAAATGTTTAGTCAAACTTAAAAAAATCTAAATATCCAATCCAAAATAGCGGATTTTCTTATTTACCAACCGATTTGTCTCAAACTTGAAATATAACATTGCTTAAGGTTATTTAACACAAATTCTTACTCAAACTTAAAAAAATCAAAATGGCCTATCCTAATCCAAAATCGCGGATTTTCTAATTTACTAACCGATTTGTCTCAAACTTGAAATATCAAATTGCTTAAGGTCATATAACACAAATGTTTACTCAAATTTAAAAAAATCAAAATGGCCGATCCAAAATGGCGAATTTTTTTATTTATCAACCGATTTGTTTCAAACTTGAAATATAACATTGCTTAAGGTCATATAACACAAATGTTAACTCAAACTTTAAAAAATCAAAATGGCCGATCCAAAATGGTGGATTTTCTTATTTACCAACCGATTTGTCTCAAACTTGAAATATAACATTGCTTAAGGTCATTTAACACAAAGTCTTACTCAAACTTACAAAAATCAAAATGACCGATCCAAAATTTCGAATTTGCTTATTTATCAACCGATTTGTCTCAAACTTGAAATATAACATTGCTTAAGGTCATCTAACACAAATGTTTACTCAAACTTAAAAAAATCAAAATGGCCGATCCAAAATCGCGGATTTTCTTATTTACTAACCGATTTGTCTCAAACTTGAAATATAACATTGCTTAAGGTCATGTAACACAAAGTCTTACTCAAACTTACAAAAATCAAAACGGCCGATCCAAAATGGCGGATTTTCTTATTTACCAACCGATTTGTCTCAAACTGGAAATATAACATTGCTTAAGGTCATTTAAGACAAATGTTTACTCAAACTTAAAAAATCAAAATGGCCGATCCAAAATAGCGGATTCTCTTATTTACCAACCGATTTGTCTCAAACTTGAAATATAACATTGCTTGAGGTCATATAAGACAAAGTCTTAGTCAAACTTACAAAAATCAAAATGGCCGATCCAAAATGGCGAATTTTCTAATTTACTAACCGATTTGTCTCAAACTTGAAATATAAAATTGCTTAAGGTCATATAACACAAATGTTTACTCAAATTTAAAAAAATCAAAATGGCCGATCCAAAATGGCGAATTTTTTTATTTATCAACCGATTTGTCTCAAACTTGAAATATAACATTGCTTAAGGTGATATAACACAAAGTCTTACTCAAACTTACAAAAATAGAAATGGCCGATCCAAAATGGCGGATTTTCTTATTTACCAACCGATTTGTCTCAAACTTGAAATATAACATTGCTTAAGGTCATTTAACACAAAGTCTTACTCAAACTTACAAAAATCAAAATGGCCGATCCAAAATTTGGAATTTGCTTATTTATCAACCGATTTGTCTCAAACTTGAAATATAACATTGCTTAATATCATATAACACAAATGTTAACTCAAACTTTAAAAAATCAAAATGGCCGATCCAAAATGGCGGATTTTCTTATTTACCAACCGATTTGTCTCAAACTTGAAATATAACATTGCTTAAGGTCATATAACACAAAGTCTTACTCAAACTTACAAAAATCGAAATGGCCGATCCAAAATGGCGGATTTTCTTATGTACCAACCGATTTGTCTCAAACTTGAAATATAACATTGCTTAAGGTCATTTAACACAAAGTCTTACTCAAACTTACAAAAATCAAAATGGCCGATCCAAAATTTGGAATTTGCTTATTTATCAACCGATTTGTCTCAAACTTGAAATATAACATTGCTTAAGGTCATATAACACAAATGTTTACTCAAATTTAAAAAAAATCAAAATGGACGATCCAAAATAGCGGATTTTCTTATTTATCAACCGATTTGTCTCAAACTTAAAATATAACAATGCTTAACGTCATATAACACAAATGTTTACTCAAACTTAAAAAAATCAAAATGGCCGATCCAAAATGGCGGATTTTCTTATTTACCAACCGATTTGTCTCAAACTTGAAATATAACATTGCTTAAGGTCATTTAACACAAATGTTAACTCAAACTTAAAAAAATCAAAATGGCCGATCCAAAATGGCGGATTTTCTTATTTACTAACCGATTTGTCTCAAACTTGAAATATAACATTGCTTAAGGTCATATAACACAAATGTTTACTCAAACTTAAAAAAATCAAAATGGCCGATCCAAAATGGCGGATTTGCTTATTTATCAACCGATTTGTCTCAAACTTGAAATATAACATTGCTTAAGGTCATCTAACACAAATGTTTACACAAACTTAAAAAATCAAAATGGCCGATCCAAAATGGCGGATTTTCTTATTTACCAACCGATTTGTCTCAAACTTGAAATATAACAATGCTTGAGGTCATTTAACACAAAGTCTTACCCAAACTTACAAAAATCAAAATGGCCGATCCAAAATTGCGAATTTGCTTATCTACCAACCGATTTGTCTCAAACTTAAAATATAACATTGCTTTAGGTCATATAACACAAATGTTTAGTCAAACTTAAAAAAATCTAAATATCCAATCCAAAATAGCGGATTTTCTTATTTACCAACCGATTTGTCTCAAACTTGAAATATAACATTGCTTAAGGTTATTTAACACAAATTCTTACTCAAACTTAAAAAAATCAAAATGGCCTATCCTAATCCAAAATCGCGGATTTTCTAATTTACTAACCGATTTGTCTCAAACTTGAAATATCAAATTGCTTAAGGTCATATAACACAAATGTTTACTCAAATTTAAAAAAATCAAAATGGCCGATCCAAAATGGCGAATTTTTTTATTTATCAACCGATTTGTTTCAAACTTGAAATATAACATTGCTTAAGGTCATATAACACAAACTTTTAAAAATCAAAATGGCCGATCCAAAATGGTGGATTTTCTTATTTACCAACCGATTTGTCTCAAACTTGAAATATAACATTGCTTAAGGTCATATAACACAAATGTTAACTCAAACTTTAAAAACTGAAAATGGCCGATCCAAAATGGCGGATTTTCTTATTTACCAACCGATTTGTCTCGAACTTGAAATATAACATTGCTTAAGGTTCATATAACACAAATGTTTACTCAAATTTAAAAAAATCAAAATGGCCGATCCAAAATGGCGAATTTTTTTATTTATCAACCGATTTGTCTCAAACTTACTCATTGCTTAAGGTGATATAACACAAAGTCTTACTCAAACTTACAAAAATCGAAATGGCCGATCCAAAATGGCGGATTTTCTTATTTACCAACCGATTTATCTCAAACTTGAAATATAACATTGCTTAAGGTCATTTAACACAAAGTCTTACTCAAACTTACAAAAATCAAAATGGCCGATCCAAAATTTCGAATTTGCTTATTTATCAACCGATTTGTCTCAAACTTGAAATATAACATTGCTTAAGGTCATCTAACACAAATGTTTACACAAACTTAAAAAATCAAAATGGCCGATCCAAAATGGCGGATTTTCTTATTTACCAACCGATTTGTCTCAAACTTGAAATATAACAATGCTTGAGGTCATTTAACACAAAGTCTTACCCAAACTTACAAAAATCAAAATGGCCGATCCAAAATTGCGAATTTGCTTATCTTCCAACCGATTTGTCTCAAACTTAAAATATAACATTGCTTTAGGTCATATAACACAAATGTTTAGTCAAACTTAAAAAAATCTAAATATCCAATCCAAAATAGCGGATTTTCTTATTTACCAACCGATTTGTCTCAAACTTGAAATATAACATTGCTTAAGGTTATTTAACACAAATTCTTACTCAAACTTAAAAAAATCAAAATGGCCTATCCTAATCCAAAATCGCGGATTTTCTAATTTACTAACCGATTTGTCTCAAACTTGAAATATCAAATTGCTTAAGGTCATATAACACAAAGTCTTACTCAAACTTACAAAAATCAAAATGGCCTATCCAAAATCGCGGATTTTCTTATTTACCAACCGATTTGTCTCAAACTTGAAGTGCTTAAGGTCATATAACACATATGTTTACTCAAATTTAAAAAAATCAAAATGGCCGATCCAAAATGGCGGATTTTCTTATTTACTAACCGATTTGTCTCAAACTTGAAATATAACATTGCTTAAGGTCATATAACACAAATGTTTACTCAAATTTAAAAAAAATCAAAACGGACGATCCAAAATGGCGGATTTTCTTATTTATCAACCGATTTGTCTCCTTCTTGAAATATAACATTGCTTAACGTCATATAACACAAATGTTTACTCAAACTTCAAAAAATTAAAATGGCCTATCCAAAATGGCGGATTTTCTTACTTACCAACCGATTTGTCTCAAACTTGAAATATAACATTGCTTAAGGTCATATAACACAAAGTCTTACTCAAACTTACAAAAATCAAAACGGCCGATCCAGAATGGCGGATTTTCTTATTTACCAACCGATTTGTCTCAAACTTGAAATATAACATTGCTTAGGGTCATTTAACACAAATTCTTAAACAAACTTAAAAAAATCCAAATGGCCTATCCAAAATCGCGGATTTTTTTATTTACTAACCGATTTGTCTCAAACTTGAAATATAACATTGCTTGAGGTCATATAACACAAATGTTTACTCAAACTTAAAAAAATCAAAAATGGCGGATTTTCTTATTTACCAACCGATTTGTCTCAAACTTGAAATATAACATTGCTTAAGGTCATATAACACAAAGTCTTACTCAAACTTACAAAACTCAAAATGGCCGATCCAAAATGGCGAATTTGCTTATTTACCAACCGATTTATCTCAAACTTAAAATATAACATTGCTTGAGGTCACAAATGTTTACTCAAACTTAAAAAAATCAAAATATCCGATCCAAAATGGCCGATTTTCTTATTTACCAACCGATTTGTCTCAAACTTGAAATATAACATTGGTTAAGGTCATATAACACAAAGTCTTACTCAAACTTACAAAAATCGAAATGGCCGATCCAAAATGGCGGATTTTCTTATTTACCAACCGATTTGTCTCAAACTTGAAATATAACATTGCTTAAGGTCATTTAAGATAAATGTTTACTCAAACTTAAAAAATCAAAATGGCCGATTCGAAATAGCGGATTCTCTTATTTACCAACCGATTTGTCTCAAACTTGAAATATAACATTGCTTAGGGTCATTTAACACAAATTCTTAAACAAACTTAAAAAAATCCAAATGGCCTATCCAAAATCGCGGATTTTTTTATTTACTAACCGATTTGTCTCAAACTTGAAATATAACATTGCTTGAGGTCATATAACACAAATGTTTACTCAAACTTAAAAAAATCAAAAATGGCGGATTTTCTTATTTACCAACCGATTTGTCTCAAACTTGAAATATAACATTGCTTAAGGTCATATAACACAAAGTCTTACTCAAACTTACAAAACTCAAAATGGCCGATCCAAAATGGCGAATTTGCTTATTTACCAACCGATTTATCTCAAACTTAAAATATAACATTGCTTGAGGTCATATAGCACAAATGTTTACTCAAACTTAAAAAAATCAAAATATCCGATCCAAAATGGCGGATTTTCTTATTTACCAACCGATTTGTCTCAAACTTGAAATATAACATTGCTTAAGGTCATATAACACAAAGTCTTACTCAAACTTACAAAAATCGAAATGGCCGATCCAAAATGGCGGATTTTCTTATTTACCAACCGATTTGTCTCAAACTTGAAATATAACATTGCTTAAGGTCATTTAACACAAAGTCTTACTCAAACTTACAAAAATCAAAATGGCCGATCCAAAATTTGGAATTTGCTTATTTATCAACCGATTTGTCTCAAACTTGAAATATAACATTGCTTAAAGTCATATAACACAAATGTTAACTCAAACTTTAAAAAATCAAAATGGCCGATCCAAAATGGCGGATTTTCTTATTTACCAACCGATTTGTCTCAAACTTGAAATATAACATTGCTTAAGGTCATATAACACAAAGTCTTACTCAAACTTACAAAAATCGAAATGGCCGATCCAAAATGGCGGATTTTCTTATTTACCAACCGATTTGTCTCAAACTTGAAATATAACATTGCTTAAGGTCATTTAACACAAAGTCTTACTCAAACTTACAAAAATCAAAATGGCCGATCCAAAATTTGGAATTTGCTTATTTATCAACCGATTTGTCTCAAACTTGAAATATAACATTGCTTAAGGTCATATAACACAAATGTTTACTCAAATTTAAAAAAAATCAAAATGGACGATCCAAAATGGCGGATTTTCTTATTTATCAACCGATTTGTCTCAAACTTAAAATATAACAATGCTTAACGTCATATAACACAAATGTTTACTCAAACTTAAAAAAATCAAAATGGCTGATCCAAAATGGCGGATTTTCTTATTTACCAACCGATTTGTCTCAAACTTGAAATATAACATTGCTTTAGGTCATGTAACACAAATGTTAACTCAAACTTAAAAAAATCAAAATGGCCGATTCAAAATGGCGGATTTTCTTACTTACCAACCGATTTGTCTCAAACTTGAAATATAACATTGCTTAAGGTCATTAAACACAAATTCTTACTCAAACTTAAAAAAATCAAAATGGCGGATTTTCTTATTTACTAACCGATTTGTCTCAAACTTGAAATATAACATTGCTTAAGGTCATATAACACAAATGTTTACTCAAATTTAAAAAAAATCAAAATGGACGATCCAAAATAGCGGATTTTCTTATTTATCAACCGATTTGTCTCAAACTTAAAATATAACAATGCTTAACGTCATATAACACAAATGTTTACTCAAACTTAAAAAAATCAAAATGGCCGATCCAAAATGGCGGATTTTCTTATTTACCAACCGATTTGTCTCAAACTTGAAATATAACATTGCTTAAGGTCATTTAACACAAATGTTAACTCAAACTTAAAAAAATCAAAATGGCCGATCCAAAATGGCGGATTTTCTTATTTACTAACCGATTTGTCTCAAACTTGAAATATAACATTGCTTAAGGTCATATAACACAAATGTTTACTCAAACTTAAAAAAATCAAAATGGCCGATCCAAAATGGCGGATTTGCTTATTTATCAACCGATTTGTCTCAAACTTGAAATATAACATTGCTTAAGGTCATCTAACACAAATGTTTACAAATAAAATCTATATGTTTGTGGCGGATTCATTTTACAAACACAACTAAAAAACTTAAAAAATCAAAATGGCCGATCCAAAATGGCGGATTTTCTTATTTACCAACCGATTTGTCTCAAACTTGAAATATAACAATGCTTGAGGTCATTTAACACAAAGTCTTACCCAAACTTACAAAAATCAAAATGGCCGATCCAAAATTGCGAATTTGCTTATCTACCAACCGATTTGTCTCAAACTTAAAATATAACATTGCTTTAGGTCATATAACACAAATGTTTAGTCAAACTTAAAAAAATCTAAATATCCAATCCATAATAGCGGATTTTCTTATTTACCAACCGATTTGTCTCAAACTTGAAATATAACATTGCTTAAGGTTATTTAACACAAATTCTTACTCAAACTTAAAAAAATCAAAATGGCCTATCCTAATCCAAAATCGCGGATTTTCTAATTTACTAACCGATTTGTCTCAAACTTGAAATATCAAATTGCTTAAGGTCATATAACACAAATGTTAACTCAAACTTTAAAAACTGAAAATGGCCGATCCAAAATGGCGGATTTTCTTATTTACCAACCGATTTGTCTCGAACTTGAAATATAACATTGCTTAAGGTTCATATAACACAAATGTTTACTCAAATTTAAAAAAATCAAAATGGCCGATCCAAAATGGCGAATTTTTTTATTTATCAACCGATTTGTCTCAAACTTACTCATTGCTTAAGGTGATATAACACAAAGTCTTACTCAAACTTACAAAAATCGAAATGGCCGATCCAAAATGGCGGATTTTCTTATTTACCAACCGATTTATCTCAAACTTGAAATATAACATTGCTTAAGGTCATTTAACACAAAGTCTTACTCAAACTTACAAAAATCAAAATGGCCGATCCAAAATTTCGAATTTGCTTATTTATCAACCGATTTGTCTCAAACTTGAAATATAACATTGCTTAAGGTCATCTAACACAAATGTTTACACAAACTTAAAAAATCAAAATGGCCGATCCAAAATGGCGGATTTTCTTATTTACCAACCGATTTGTCTCAAACTTGAAATATAACAATGCTTGAGGTCATTTAACACAAAGTCTTACCCAAACTTACAAAAATCAAAATGGCCGATCCAAAATTGCGAATTTGCTTATCTTCCAACCGATTTGTCTCAAACTTAAAATATAACATTGCTTTAGGTCATATAACACAAATGTTTAGTCAAACTTAAAAAAATCTAAATATCCAATCCAAAATAGCGGATTTTCTTATTTACCAACCGATTTGTCTCAAACTTGAAATATAACATTGCTTAAGGTTATTTAACACAAATTCTTACTCAAACTTAAAAAAATCAAAATGGCCTATCCTAATCCAAAATCGCGGATTTTCTAATTTACTAACCGATTTGTCTCAAACTTGAAATATCAAATTGCTTAAGGTCATATAACACAAATGTTTACTCAAATTTAAAAAAATCAAAATGGCCGATCCAAAATTGCGAATTTGCTTATTTACCAACCGATTTGTCTCAAACTTAAAATATAACATTGCTTAAGGTCATATAACACAAATGTTTACTCAAACTTAAAAAAATCAAAATATCCGACTCAAAATGGCGGATTTTCTTATTTACCAACCGATTTGTCTCGAACTTGAAATATAACATTGCTTAAGGTCATATAACACAAAGTCTTACTCAAACTTACAAAAATCAAAATGGCCTATCCAAAATCGCGGATTTTCTTATTTACCAACCGATTTGTCTCAAACTTGAAGTGCTTAAGGTCATATAACACATATGTTTACTCAAATTTAAAAAAATCAAAATGGCCGATCCAAAATGGCGGATTTTCTTATTTACTAACCGATTTGTCTCAAACTTGAAATATAACATTGCTTAAGGTCATATAACACAAATGTTTACTCAAATTTAAAAAAAATCAAAACGGACGATCCAAAATGGCGGATTTTCTTATTTATCAACCGATTTGTCTCCATCTTGAAATATAACATTGCTTAACGTCATATAACACAAATGTTTACTCAAACTTCAAAAAATTAAAATGGCCTATCCAAAATGGCGGATTTTCTTATTTACCAACCAATTTGTCTCAAACTTGAAATATAACATTGCTTAAGGTCATTTAACACAAATGTTAACTCAAACTTAAAAAAATCAAAATTGCCGATCCAAAATGGCGGATTTTCTTACTTACCAACCGATTTGTCTCAAACTTGAAATATAACATTGCTTAAGGTCATATAACACAAAGTCTTACTCAAACTTACAAAAATCAAAACGGCCGATCCAGAATGGCGGATTTTCTTATTTACCAACCGATTTGTCTCAAACTTGAAATATAACATTGCTTAGGGTCATTTAACACAAATTCTTAAACAAACTTAAAAAAATCCAAATAGCCTATCCAAAATCGCGGATTTTTTTATTTACTAACCGATTTGTCTCAAACTTGAAATATAACATTGCTTGAGGTCATATAACACAAATGTTTACTCAAACTTAAAAAAATCAAAAATGGCGGATTTTCTTATTTACCAACCGATTTGTCTCAAACTTGAAATATAACATTGCTTAAGGTCATATAACACAAAGTCTTACTCAAACTTACAAAACTCAAAATGGCCGATCCAAAATGGCGAATTTGCTTATTTACCAACCGATTTATCTCAAACTTAAAATATAACATTGCTTGAGGTCATATAGCACAAATGTTTACTCAAACAAAAAAATCAAAATATCCGATCCAAAATGGCGGATTTTCTTATTTACCAACCGATTTGTCTCAAACTTGAAATATAACATTGCTTAAGGTCATATAACACAAAGTCTTACTCAAACTTACAAAAATCGAAATGGCCGATCCAAAATGGCGGATTTTCTTATTTACCAACCGATTTGTCTCAAACTTGAAATATAACATTGCTTAAGGTCATTTAAGATAAATGTTTACTCAAACTTAAAAAATCAAAATGGCCGATTCGAAATAGCGGATTCTCTTATTTACCAACCGATTTGTCTCAAACTTGAAATATAACATTGCTTAGGGTCATTTAACACAAATTCTTAAACAAACTTAAAAAAATCCAAATGGCCTATCCAAAATCGCGGATTTTTTTATTTACTAACCGGTTTGTCTCAAACTTGAAATATAACATTGCTTGAGGTCATATAACACAAATGTTTACTCAAACTTAAAAAAATCAAAAATGGCGGATTTTCTTATTTACCAACCGATTTGTCTCAAACTTGAAATATAACATTGCTTAAGGTCATATAACACAAAGTCTTACTCAAACTTACAAAACTCAAAATGGCCGATCCAAAATGGCGAATTTGCTTATTTACCAACCGATTTATCTCAAACTTAAAATATAACATTGCTTGAGGTCATATAGCACAAATGTTTACTCAAACTTAAAAAAATCAAAATATCCGATCCAAAATGGCGGATTTTCTTATTTACCAACCGATTTGTCTCAAACTTGAAATATAACATTGCTTAAGGTCATATAACACAAATGTTTACTCAAATTTAAAAAAAATCAAAATGGACGATCCAAAATAGCGGATTTTCTTATTTATCAACCGATTTGTCTCAAACTTAAAATATAACAATGCTTAACGTCATATAACACAAATGTTTACTCAAACTTAAAAAAATCAAAATGGCCGATCCAAAATGGCGGATTTTCTTATTTACCAACCGATTTGTCTCAAACTTGAAATATAACATTGCTTAAGGTCATTTAACACAAAGTCTTACTCAAACTTACAAAAATCAAAATGGCCGATCCAAAATTTGGAATTTGCTTATTTATCAACCGATTTGTCTCAAACTTAAAATATAACAATGCTTAACGTCATATAACACAAATGTTTACTCAAACTTAAAAAAATCAAAATATCCGATCCAAAATGGCGGATTTTCTTATTTACCAACCGATTTGTCTCAAACTTGAAATATAACATTGCTTAAGATCATATAACACAAAGTCTTACTCAAACTTACAAAAATCGAAATGGCCGATCCAAAATGGCGGATTTTCTTATTTACCAACCGATTTGTCTCAAACTTGAAATATAACATTGCTTAAGGTCATTTAACACAAAGTCTTACTCAAACTTACAAAAATCAAAATGGCCGATCCAAAATTTGGAATTTGCTTATTTATCAACCGATTTGTCTCAAACTTGAAATATAACATTGCTTAAGGTCATATAACACAAAGTCTTACTCAAACTTACAAAAATCGAAATGGCCGATCCAAAATGGCGGATTTTCTTATTTACCAACCGATTTGTCTCAAACTTGAAATATAACATTGCTTAAGGTCATTTAACACAAAGTCTTACTCAAACTTACAAAAATCAAAATGGCCGATCCAAAATTTGGAATTTGCTTATTTATCAACCGATTTGTCTCAAACTTGAAATATAACATTGCTTAAGGTCATATAACACAAATGTTTACTCAAATTTAAAAAAAATCAAAATGGACGATCCAAAATGGCGGATTTTCTTATTTATCAACCGATTTGTCTCAAACTTAAAATATAACAATGCTTAACGTCATATAACACAAATGTTAACTCAAACTTAAAAAAATCAAAATGGCCGATTCAAAATGGCGGATTTTCTTACTTACCAACCGATTTGTCTCAAACTTGAAATATAACATTGCTTAAGGTCATTAAACACAAATTCTTACTCAAACTTAAAAAAATCAAAATGGCGGATTTTCTTATTTACTAACCGATTTGTCTCAAACTTGAAATATAACATTGCTTAAGGTCATATAACACAAATGTTTACTCAAATTTAAAAAAAATCAAAATGGACGATCCAAAATAGCGGATTTGCTTATTTATCAACCGATTTGTCTCAAACTTAAAATATAACAATGCTTAACGTCATATAACACAAATGTTTACTCAAACTTAAAAAAATCAAAATATCCGATCCAAAATGGCGGATTTTCTTATTTACCAACCGATTTGTCTCAAACTTGAAATATAACATTGCTTAAGATCATATAACACAAAGTCTTACTCAAACTTACAAAAATCGAAATGGCCGATCCAAAATGGCGGATTTTCTTATTTACCAACCGATTTGTCTCAAACTTGAAATATAACATTGCTTAAGGTCATTTAACACAAAGTCTTACTCAAACTTACAAAAATCAAAATGGCCGATCCAAAATTTGGAATTTGCTTATTTATCAACCGATTTGTCTCAAACTTGAAATATAACATTGCTTAAGGTCATATAACACAAAGTCTTACTCAAACTTACAAAAATCGAAATGGCCGATCCAAAATGGCGGATTTTCTTATTTACCAACCGATTTGTCTCAAACTTGAAATATAACATTGCTTAAGGTCATTTAACACAAAGTCTTACTCAAACTTACAAAAATCAAAATGGCCGATCCAAAATTTGGAATTTGCTTATTTATCAACCGATTTGTCTCAAACTTGAAATATAACATTGCTTAAGGTCATATAACACAAATGTTTACTCAAATTTAAAAAAAATCAAAATGGACGATCCAAAATGGCGGATTTTCTTATTTATCAACCGATTTGTCTCAAACTTAAAATATAACAATGCTTAACGTCATATAACACAAATGTTAACTCAAACTTAAAAAAATCAAAATGGCCGATTCAAAATGGCGGATTTTCTTACTTACCAACCGATTTGTCTCAAACTTGAAATATAACATTGCTTAAGGTCATTAAACACAAATTCTTACTCAAACTTAAAAAAATCAAAATGGCGGATTTTCTTATTTACTAACCGATTTGTCTCAAACTTGAAATATAACATTGCTTAAGGTCATATAACACAAATGTTTACTCAAATTTAAAAAAAATCAAAATGGACGATCCAAAATAGCGGATTTTCTTATTTATCAACCGATTTGTCTCAAACTTAAAATATAACAATGCTTAACGTCATATAACACAAATGTTTACTCAAACTTAAAAAAATCAAAATGGCCGATCCAAAATGGCGGATTTTCTTATTTACCAACCGATTTGTCTCAAACTTGAAATATAACATTGCTTAAGGTCATTTAACACAAATGTTAACTCAAACTTAAAAAAATCAAAATGGCCGATCCAAAATGGCGGATTTTCTTATTTACTAACCGATTTGTCTCAAACTTGAAATATAACATTGCTTAAGGTCATATAACACAAATGTTTACTCAAACTTAAAAAAATCAAAATGGCCGATCCAAAATGGCGGATTTGCTTATTTATCAACCGATTTGTCTCAAACTTGAAATATAACATTGCTTAAGGTCATCTAACACAAATGTTTACACAAACTTAAAAAATCAAAATGGCCGATCCAAAATGGCGGATTTTCTTATTTACCAACCGATTTGTCTCAAACTTGAAATATAACAATGCTTGAGGTCATTTAACACAAAGTCTTACCCAAACTTACAAAAATCAAAATGGCCGATCCAAAATTGCGAATTTGCTTATCTACCAACCGATTTGTCTCAAACTTAAAATATAACATTGCTTTAGGTCATATAACACAAATGTTTAGTCAAACTTAAAAAAATCTAAATATCCAATCCATAATAGCGGATTTTCTTATTTACCAACCGATTTGTCTCAAACTTGAAATATAACATTGCTTAAGGTTATTTAACACAAATTCTTACTCAAACTTAAAAAAATCAAAATGGCCTATCCTAATCCAAAATCGCGGATTTTCTAATTTACTAATCGATTTGTCTCAAACTTGAAATATCAAATTGCTTAAGGTCATATAACACAAATGTTAACTCAAACTTTAAAAACTGAAAATGGCCGATCCAAAATGGCGGATTTTCTTATTTACCAACCGATTTGTCTCGAACTTGAAATATAACATTGCTTAAGGTTCATATAACACAAATGTTTACTCAAATTTAAAAAAATCAAAATGGCCGATCCAAAATGGCGAATTTTTTTATTTATCAACCGATTTGTCTCAAACTTACTCATTGCTTAAGGTGATATAACACAAAGTCTTACTCAAACTTACAAAAATCGAAATGGCCGATCCAAAATGGCGGATTTTCTTATTTACCAACCGATTTATCTCAAACTTGAAATATAACATTGCTTAAGGTCATTTAACACAAAGTCTTACTCAAACTTACAAAAATCAAAATGGCCGATCCAAAATTTCGAATTTGCTTATTTATCAACCGATTTGTCTCAAACTTGAAATATAACATTGCTTAAGGTCATCTAACACAAATGTTTACACAAACTTAAAAAATCAAAATGGCCGATCCAAAATGGCGGATTTTCTTATTTACCAACCGATTTGTCTCAAACTTGAAATATAACAATGCTTGAGGTCATTTAACACAAAGTCTTACCCAAACTTACAAAAATCAAAATGGCCGATCCAAAATTGCGAATTTGCTTATCTACCAACCGATTTGTCTCAAACTTACTAATATAACATTGCTTTAGGTCATATAACACAAATGTTTAGTCAAACTTAAAAAAATCTAAATATCCAATCCAAAATAGCGGATTTTCTTATTTACCAACCGATTTGTCTCAAACTTGAAATATAACATTGCTTAAGGTTATTTAACACAAATTCTTACTCAAACTTAAAAAAATCAAAATGGCCTATCCTAATCCAAAATCGCGGATTTTCTAATTTACTAACCGATTTGTCTCAAACTTGAAATATCAAATTGCTTAAGGTCATATAACACAAATGTTTACTCAAATTTAAAACAAATCAAAATGGCCGATCCAAAATGGCGAATTTTTTTATTTATCAACCGATTTGTTTCAAACTTGAAATATAACATTGCTTAAGGTCATATAACACAAATGTTAACTCAAACTTTAAAAAATCAAAATGGCCGATCCAAAATGGTGGATTTTCTTATTTACCAACCGATTTGTCTCAAACTTGAAATATAATATTGCTTAAGGTCATATAACACAAATGTTAACTCAAACTTTAAAAACTGAAAATGGCCGATCCAAAATGGCGGATTTTCTTATTTACCAACCGATTTGTCTCGAACTTGAAATATAACATTGTTTAAGGTTCATATAACACAAATGTTTACTCAAATTTAAAAAAATCAAAATGGCCGATCCAAAATGGCGAATTTTTTTATTTATCAACCGATTTGTCTCAAACTTACTCATTGCTTAAGGTGATATAACACAAAGTCTTACTCAAACTTACAAAAATCGAAATGGCCGATCCAAAATGGCGGATTTTCTTATTTACCAACCGATTTATCTCAAACTTGAAATATAACATTGCTTAAGGTCATTTAACACAAAGTCTTACTCAAACTTACAAAAATCAAAATGGCCGATCCAAAATTTCGAATTTGCTTATTTATCAACCGATTTGTCTCAAACTTGAAATATAACATTGCTTAAGGTCATCTAACACAAATGTTTACACAAACTTAAAAAATCAAAATGGCCGATCCAAAATGGCGGATTTTCTTATTTACCAACCGATTTGTCTCAAACTTGAAATATAACAATGCTTGAGGTCATTTAACACAAAGTCTTACCCAAACTTACAAAAATCAAAATGGCCGATCCAAAATTGCGAATTTGCTTATCTTCCAACCGATTTGTCTCAAACTTAAAATATAACATTGCTTTAGGTCATATAACACAAATGTTTAGTCAAACTTAAAAAAATCTAAATATCCAATCCAAAATAGCGGATTTTCTTATTTACCAACCGATTTGTCTCAAACTTGAAATATAACATTGCTTAAGGTTATTTAACACAAATTCTTACTCAAACTTAAAAAAATCAAAATGGCCTATCCTAATCCAAAATCGCGGATTTTCTAATTTACTAACCGATTTGTCTCAAACTTGAAATATCAAATTGCTTAAGGTCATATAACACAAATGTTTACTCAAATTTAAAAAAATCAAAATGGCCGATCCAAAATTGCGAATTTGCTTATTTACCAACCGATTTGTCTCAAACTTAAAATATAACATTGCTTAAGGTCATATAACACAAATGTTTACTTAAACTTAAAAAAATCAAAATATCCGACTCAAAATGGCGGATTTTCTTATTTACCAACCGATTTGTCTCGAACTTGAAATATAACATTGCTTAAGGTCATATAACACAAAGTCTTACTCAAACTTACAAAAATCAAAATGGCCTATCCAAAATCGCGGATTTTCTTATTTACCAACCGATTTGTCTCAAACTGGAAATATAACATTGCTTAAGGTCATTTAAGATAAATGTTTACTCAAACTTAAAAAATCAAAATGGCCGATTCGAAATAGCGGATTCTCTTATTTACCAACCGATTTGTCTCAAACTTGAAATATAACATTGCTTAGGGTCATTTAACACAAATGTTTACTCAAATTTAAAAAAATCAAAATGGCCGATCCAAAATGGCGGATTTTCTTATTTACTAACCGATTTGTCTCAAACTTGAAATATAACATTGCTTAAGGTCATATAACACAAATGTTTACTCAAATTTAAAAAAAATCAAAACGGACGATCCAAAATGGCGGATTTTCTTATTTATCAACCGATTTGTCTCCATCTTGAAATATAACATTGCTTAACGTCATATAACACAAATGTTTACTCAAACTTCAAAAAATTAAAATGGCCTATCCAAAATGGCGGATTTTCTTATTTACCAACCAATTTGTCTCAAACTTGAAATATAACATTGCTTAAGGTCATTTAACACAAATGTTAACTCAAACTTAAAAAAATCAAAATTGCCGATCCAAAATGGCGGATTTTCTTACTTACCAACCGATTTGTCTCAAACTTGAAATATAACATTGCTTAAGGTCATATAACACAAAGTCTTACTCAAACTTACAAAAATCAAAACGGCCGATCCAGAATGGCGGATTTTCTTATTTACCAACCGATTTGTCTCAAACTGGAAATATAACATTGCTTAAGGTCATTTAAGATAAATGTTTACTCAAACTTAAAAAATCAAAATGGCCGATTCGAAATAGCGGATTCTCTTATTTACCAACCGATTTGTCTCAAACTTGAAATATAACATTGCTTAGGGTCATTTAACACAAATTCTTAAACAAACTTAAAAAAATCCAAATGGCCTATCCAAAATCGCGGATTTTTTTATTTACTAACCGATTTGTCTCAAACTTGAAATATAACATTGCTTGAGGTCATATAACACAAATGTTTACTCAAACTTAAAAAAATCAAAAATGGCGGATTTTCTTATTTACCAACCGATTTGTCTCAAACTTGAAATATAACATTGCTTAAGGTCATATAACACAAAGTCTTACTCAAACTTACAAAACTCAAAATGGCCGATCCAAAATGGCGAATTTGCTTATTTACCAACCGATTTATCTCAAACTTAATATATAACATTGCTTGAGGTCATCTAACACAAATGTTTACACAAACTTAAAAAATCAAAATGGCGGATTTTCTTATTTACTAACCGATTTGTCTCAAACTTGAAATATAACATTGCTTAAGGTCATATAACACAAATGTTTACTCAAATTTAAAAAAAATCAAAATGGACGATCCAAAATAGCGGATTTTCTTATTTATCAACCGATTTGTCTCAAACTTAAAATATAACAATGCTTAACGTCATATAACACAAATGTTTACTCAAACTTAAAAAAATCAAAATGGCCGATCCAAAATGGCGGATTTTCTTATTTACCAACCGATTTGTCTCAAACTTGAAATATAACATTGCTTAAGGTCATTTAACACAAATGTTAACTCAAACTTAAAAAAATCAAAATGGCCGATCCAAAATGGCGGATTTTCTTATTTACTAACCGATTTGTCTCAAACTTGAAATATAACATTGCTTAAGGTCATATAACACAAATGTTTACTCAAACTTAAAAAAATCAAAATGGCCGATCCAAAATGGCGGATTTGCTTATTTATCAACCGATTTGTCTCAAACTTGAAATATAACATTGCTTAAGGTCATCTAACATAAATGTTTACACAAACTTAAAAAATCAAAATGGCCGATCCAAAATGGCGGATTTTCTTATTTACCAACCGATTTGTCTCAAACTTGAAATATAACAATGCTTGAGGTCATTTAACACAAAGTCTTACCCAAACTTACAAAAATCAAAATGGCCGATCCAAAATTGCGAATTTGCTTATCTACCAACCGATTTGTCTCAAACTTAAAATATAACATTGCTTTAGGTCATATAACACAAATGTTTAGTCAAACTTAAAAAAATCTAAATATCCAATCCAAAATAGCGGATTTTCTTATTTACCAACCGATTTGTCTCAAACTTGAAATATAACATTGCTTAAGGTTATTTAACACAAATTCTTACTCAAACTTAAAAAAATCAAAATGGCCTATCCTAATCCAAAATCGCGGATTTTCTAATTTACTAACCGATTGGTCTCAAACTTGAAATATCAAATTGCTTAAGGTCATATAACACAAATGTTTACTCAAATTTAATAAAATCAAAATGGCCGATCCAAAATGGCGAATTTTTTTATTTATCAACCGATTTGTTTCAAACTTGAAATATAACATTGCTTAAGGTCATATAACACAAATGTTAACTCAAACTTTAAAAAATCAAAATGGCCGATCCAAAATGGTGGATTTTCTTATTTACCAACCGATTTGTCTCAAACTTGAAATATAACATTGCTTAAGGTCATATAACACAAATGTTAACTCAAACTTTAAAAACTGAAAATGGCCGATCCAAAATGGCGGATTTTCTTATTTACCAACCGATTTGTCTCGAACTTGAAATATAACATTGCTTAAGGTTCATATAACACAAATGTTTACTCAAATTTAAAAAAATCAAAATGGCCGATCCAAAATGGCGAATTTTTTTATTTATCAACCGATTTGTCTCAAACTTACTCATTGCTTAAGGTGATATAACACAAAGTCTTACTCAAACTTACAAAAATCGAAATGGCCGATCCAAAATGGCGGATTTTCTTATTTACCAACCGATTTATCTCAAACTTGAAATATAACATTGCTTAAGGTCATTTAACACAAAGTCTTACTCAAACTTACAAAAATCAAAATGGCCGATCCAAAATTTCGAATTTGCTTATTTATCAACCGATTTGTCTCAAACTTGAAATATAACATTGCTTAAGGTCATCTAACACAAATGTTTACACAAACTTAAAAAATCAAAATGGCCGATCAAAAATGGCGGATTTTCTTATTTACCAACCGATTTGTCTCAAACTTGAAATATAACAATGCTTGAGGTCATATAACACAAAGTCTTACCCAAACTTACAAAAATCAAAATGGCCGATCCAAAATGGCGAATTTGCTTATTTACCAACCGATTTATCTCAAACTTAAAATATAACATTGCTTGAGGTCATATAGCACAAATGTTTACTCAAACTTAAAAAAATCAAAATATCCGATCCAAAATGGCGGATTTTCTTATTTACCAACCGATTTGTCTCAAACTTGAAATATAACATTGCTTAAGGTCATATAACACAAAGTCTTACTCAAACTTACAAAAATCAAAATGGCCTATCCAAAATCGCGGATTTTCTTATTTACCAACCGATTTGTCTCAAACTTGAAGTGCTTAAGGTCATATAACACATATGTTTACTCAAATTTAAAAAAATCAAAATGGCCGATCCAAAATGGCGGATTTTCTTATTTACTAACCGATTTGTCTCAAACTTGAAATATAACATTGCTTAAGGTCATATAACACAAATGTTTACTCAAATTTAAAAAAAATCAAAACGGACGATCCAAAATGGCGGATTTTCTTATTTATCAACCGATTTGTCTCCATCTTGAAATATAACATTGCTTAACGTCATATAACACAAATGTTTACTCAAACTTCAAAAAATTAAAATGGCCTATCCAAAATGGCGGATTTTCTTATTTACCAACCAATTTGTCTCAAACTTGAAATATAACATTGCTTAAGGTCATTTAACACAAATGTTAACTCAAACTTAAAAAAATCAAAATTGCCGATCCAAAATGGCGGATTTTCTTACTTACCAACCGATTTGTCTCAAACTTGAAATATAACATTGCTTAAGGTCATATAACACAAAGTCTTACTCAAACTTACAAAAATCAAAACGGCCGATCCAGAATGGCGGATTTTCTTATTTACCAACCGATTTGTCTCAAACTTGAAATATAACATTGCTTAGGGTCATTTAACACAAATTCTTAAACAAACTTAAAAAAATCCAAATGGCCTATCCAAAATCGCGGATTTTTTTATTTACTAACCGATTTGTCTCAAACTTGAAATATAACATTGCTTGAGGTCATATAACACAAATGTTTACTCAAACTTAAAAAAATCAAAAATGGCGGATTTTCTTATTTACCAACCGATTTGTCTCA
Organism: Aspidapion aeneum; assembly: GCA_963576565.1. Classification (NCBI taxonomy): domain Eukaryota; kingdom Metazoa; phylum Arthropoda; class Insecta; order Coleoptera; family Brentidae; genus Aspidapion; species Aspidapion aeneum. The sequence goes on from OY755044.1 coordinate 48,578,413, forward strand.
AACTTGAAATATAACATTGCTTAAGGTCATATAACACAAAGTCTTACTCAAACTTACAAAACTCAAAATGGCCGATCCAAAATGGCGAATTTGCTTATTTACCAACCGATTTATCTCAAACTTAAAATATAACATTGCTTGAGGTCATATAGCACAAATGTTTACTCAAACTTAAAAAAATCAAAATATCCGATCCAAAATGGCGGATTTTCTTATTTACCAACCGATTTGTCTCAAACTTGAAATATAACATTGCTTAAGGTCATATAACACAAAGTCTTACTCAAACTTACAAAAATCGAAATGGCCGATCCAAAATGGCGGATTTTCTTATTTACCAACCGATTTGTCTCAAACTTGAAATATAACATTGCTTAAGGTCATTTAAGATAAATGTTTACTCAAACTTAAAAAATCAAAATGGCCGATTCGAAATAGCGGATTCTCTTATTTACCAACCGATTTGTCTCAAACTTGAAATATAACATTGCTTAGGGTCATTTAACACAAATTCTTAAACAAACTTAAAAAAATCCAAATGGCCTATCCAAAATCGCGGATTTTTTTATTTACTAACCGATTTGTCTCAAACTTGAAATATAACATTGCTTGAGGTCATATAACACAAATGTTTACTCAAACTTAAAAAAATCAAAAATGGCGGATTTTCTTATTTACCAACCGATTTGTCTCAAACTATAACATTGCTTAAGGTCATATAACACAAAGTCTTACTCAAACTTACAAAACTCAAAATGGCCGATCCAAAATGGCGAATTTGCTTATTTACCAACCGATTTATCTCAAACTTAATATATAACATTGCTTGAGGTCATCTAACACAAATGTTTACACAAACTTAAAAAATCAAAATGGCGGATTTTCTTATTTACTAACCGATTTGTCTCAAACTTGAAATATAACATTGCTTAAGGTCATATAACACAAATGTTTACTCAAATTTAAAAAAAATCAAAATGAACGATCCAAAATAGCGGATTTTCTTATTTATCAACCGATTTGTCTCAAACTTAAAATATAACAATGCTTAACGTCATATAACACAAATGTTTACTCAAACTTAAAAAAATCAAAATGGCCGATCCAAAATGGCGGATTTTCTTATTTACCAACCGATTTGTCTCAAACTTGAAATATAACATTGCTTAAGGTCATTTAACACAAATGTTAACTCAAACTTAAAAAAATCAAAATGGCCGATCCAAAATGGCGGATTTTCTTATTTACTAACCGATTTGTCTCAAACTTGAAATATAACATTGCTTAAGGTCATATAACACAAATGTTTACTCAAACTTAAAAAAATCAAAATGGCCGATCCAAAATGGCGGATTTGCTTATTTATCAACCGATTTGTCTCAAACTTGAAATATAACATTGCTTAAGGTCATCTAACATAAATGTTTACACAAACTTAAAAAATCAAAATGGCCGATCCAAAATGGCGGATTTTCTTATTTACCAACCGATTTGTCTCAAACTTGAAATATAACAATGCTTGAGGTCATTTAACACAAAGTCTTACCCAAACTTACAAAAATCAAAATGGCCGATCCAAAATTGCGAATTTGCTTATCTACCAACCGATTTGTCTCAAACTTAAAATATAACATTGCTTTAGGTCATATAACACAAATGTTTAGTCAAACTTAAAAAAATCTAAATATCCAAACCAAAATAGCGGATTTTCTTATTTACCAACCGATTTGTCTCAAACTTGAAATATAACATTGCTTAAGGTTATTTAACACAAATTCTTACTCAAACTTAAAAAAATCAAAATGGCCTATCCTAATCCAAAATCGCGGATTTTCTAATTTACTAACCGATTGGTCTCAAACTTGAAATATCAAATTGCTTAAGGTCATATAACACAAATGTTTACTCAAATTTAATAAAATCAAAATGGCCGATCCAAAATGGCGAATTTTTTTATTTATCAACCGATTTGTTTCAAACTTGAAATATAACATTGCTTAAGGTCATATAACACAAATGTTAACTCAAACTTTAAAAAATCAAAATGGCCGATCCAAAATGGTGGATTTTCTTATTTACCAACCGATTTGTCTCAAACTTGAAATATAACATTGCTTAAGGTCATATAACACAAATGTTAACTCAAACTTTAAAAACTGAAAATGGCCGATCCAAAATGGCGGATTTTCTTATTTACCAACCGATTTGTCTCGAACTTGAAATATAACATTGCTTAAGGTTCATATAACACAAATGTTTACTCAAATTTAAAAAAATCAAAATGGCCGATCCAAAATGGCGAATTTTTTTATTTATCAACCGATTTGTCTCAAACTTACTCATTGCTTAAGGTGATATAACACAAAGTCTTACTCAAACTTACAAAAATCGAAATGGCCGATCCAAAATGGCGGATTTTCTTATTTACCAACCGATTTATCTCAAACTTGAAATATAACATTGCTTAAGGTCATTTAACACAAAGTCTTACTCAAACTTACAAAAATCAAAATGGCCGATCCAAAATTTCGAATTTGCTTATTTATCAACCGATTTGTCTCAAACTTGAAATATAACATTGCTTAAGGTCATCTAACACAAATGTTTACACAAACTTAAAAAATCAAAATGGCCGATCAAAAATGGCGGATTTTCTTATTTACCAACCGATTTGTCTCAAACTTGAAATATAACAATGCTTGAGGTCATATAACACAAAGTCTTACCCAAACTTACAAAAATCAAAATGGCCGATCCAAAATGGCGAATTTGCTTATTTACCAACCGATTTATCTCAAACTTAAAATATAACATTGCTTGAGGTCATATAGCACAAATGTTTACTCAAACTTAAAAAAATCAAAATATCCGATCCAAAATGGCGGATTTTCTTATTTACCAACCGATTTGTCTCAAACTTGAAATATAACATTGCTTAAGGTCATATAACACAAAGTCTTACTCAAACTTACAAAAATCAAAATGGCCTATCCAAAATCGCGGATTTTCTTATTTACCAACCGATTTGTCTCAAACTTGAAGTGCTTAAGGTCATATAACACATATGTTTACTCAAATTTAAAAAAATCAAAATGGCCGATCCAAAATGGCGGATTTTCTTATTTACTAACCGATTTGTCTCAAACTTGAAATATAACATTGCTTAAGGTCATATAACACAAATGTTTACTCAAATTTAAAAAAAATCAAAACGGACGATCCAAAATGGCGGATTTTCTTATTTATCAACCGATTTGTCTCCATCTTGAAATATAACATTGCTTAACGTCATATAACACAAATGTTTACTCAAACTTCAAAAAATTAAAATGGCCTATCCAAAATGGCGGATTTTCTTATTTACCAACCAATTTGTCTCAAACTTGAAATATAACATTGCTTAAGGTCATTTAACACAAATGTTAACTCAAACTTAAAAAAATCAAAATTGCCGATCCAAAATGGCGGATTTTCTTACTTACCAACCGATTTGTCTCAAACTTGAAATATAACATTGCTTAAGGTCATATAACACAAAGTCTTACTCAAACTTACAAAAATCAAAACGGCCGATCCAGAATGGCGGATTTTCTTATTTACCAACCGATTTGTCTCAAACTTGAAATATAACATTGCTTAGGGTCATTTAACACAAATTCTTAAACAAACTTAAAAAAATCCAAATGGCCTATCCAAAATCGCGGATTTTTTTATTTACTAACCGATTTGTCTCAAACTTGAAATATAACATTGCTTGAGGTCATATAACACAAATGTTTACTCAAACTTAAAAAAATCAAAAATGGCGGATTTTCTTATTTACCAACCGATTTGTCTCAAACTTGAAATATAACATTGCTTAAGGTCATATAACACAAAGTCTTACTCAAACTTACAAAACTCAAAATGGCCGATCCAAAATGGCGAATTTGCTTATTTACCAACCGATTTATCTCAAACTTAAAATATAACATTGCTTGAGGTCATATAGCACAAATGTTTACTCAAACTTAAAAAAATCAAAATATCCGATCCAAAATGGCGGATTTTCTTATTTACCAACCGATTTGTCTCAAACTTGAAATATAACATTGCTTAAGGTCATATAACACAAAGTCTTACTCAAACTTACAAAAATCGAAATGGCCGATCCAAAATGGCGGATTTTCTTATTTACCAACCGATTTGTCTCAAACTTGAAATATAACATTGCTTAAGGTCATTTAAGATAAATGTTTACTCAAACTTAAAAAATCAAAATGGCCGATTCGAAATAGCGGATTCTCTTATTTACCAACCGATTTGTCTCAAACTTGAAATATAACATTGCTTAGGGTCATTTAACACAAATTCTTAAACAAACTTAAAAAAATCCAAATGGCCTATCCAAAATCGCGGATTTTTTTATTTACTAACCGATTTGTCTCAAACTTGAAATATAACATTGCTTGAGGTCATATAACACAAATGTTTACTCAAACTTAAAAAAATCAAAAATGGCGGATTTTCTTATTTACCAACCGATTTGTCTCAAACTTGAAATATAACATTGCTTAAGGTCATATAACACAAAGTCTTACTCAAACTTACAAAACTCAAAATGGCCGATCCAAAATGGCGAATTTGCTTATTTACCAACCGATTTATCTCAAACTTAAAATATAACATTGCTTGAGGTCATATAGCACAAATGTTTACTCAAACTTAAAAAAATCAAAATATCCGATCCGAAATGGCGGATTTTCTTATTTACCAACCGATTTGTCTCAAACTTGAAATATAACATTGCTTAAGGTCATATAACACAAAGTCTTACTCAAACTTACAAAAATCGAAATGGCCGATCCAAAATGGCGGATTTTCTTATTTACCAACCGATTTGTCTCAAACTTGAAATATAACATTGCTTAAGGTCATTTAACACAAAGTCTTACTCAAACTTACAAAAATCAAAATGGCCGATCCAAAATTTGGAATTTGCTTATTTATCAACCGATTTGTCTCAAACTTGAAATATAACATTGCTTAAGGTCATATAACACAAATGTTTACTCAAATTTAAAAAAAATCAAAATGGACGATCCAAAATGGCGGATTTTCTTATTTATCAACCGATTTGTCTCAAACTTAAAATATAACAATGCTTAACGTCATATAACACAAATGTTTACTCAAACTTAAAAAAATCAAAATGGCTGATCCAAAATGGCGGATTTTCTTATTTACCAACCGATTTGTCTCAAACTTGAAATATAACATTGCTTTAGGTCATGTAACACAAATGTTAACTCAAACTTAAAAAAATCAAAATGGCCGATTCAAAATGGCGGATTTTCTTACTTACCAACCGATTTGTCTCAAACTTGAAATATAACATTGCTTAAGGTCATTAAACACAAATTCTTACTCAAACTTAAAAAAATCAAAATGGCGGATTTTCTTATTTACTAACCGATTTGTCTCAAACTTGAAATATAACATTGCTTAAGGTCATATAACACAAATGTTTACTCAAATTTAAAAAAAATCAAAATGGACGATCCAAAATAGCGGATTTTCTTATTTATCAACCGATTTGTCTCAAACTTAAAATATAACAATGCTTAACGTCATATAACACAAATGTTTACTCAAACTTAAAAAAATCAAAATGGCCGATCCAAAATGGCGGATTTTCTTATTTACCAACCGATTTGTCTCAAACTTGAAATATAACATTGCTTAAGGTCATTTAACACAAATGTTAACTCAAACTTAAAAAAATCAAAATGGCCGATCCAAAATGGCGGATTTTCTTATTTACTAACCGATTTGTCTCAAACTTGAAATATAACATTGCTTAAGGTCATATAACACAAATGTTTACTCAAACTTAAAAAAATCAAAATGGCCGATCCAAAATGGCGGATTTGCTTATTTATCAACCGATTTGTCTCAAACTTGAAATATAACATTGCTTAAGGTCATCTAACACAAATGTTTACAAATAAAATCTATATGTTTGTGGCGGATTCATTTTACAAACACAACTAAAAAACTTAAAAAATCAAAATGGCCGATCCAAAATGGCGGATTTTCTTATTTACCAACCGATTTGTCTCAAACTTGAAATATAACAATGCTTGAGGTCATTTAACACAAAGTCTTACCCAAACTTACAAAAATCAAAATGGCCGATCCAAAATTGCGAATTTGCTTATCTACCAACCGATTTGTCTCAAACTTAAAATATAACATTGCTTTAGGTCATATAACACAAATGTTTAGTCAAACTTAAAAAAATCTAAATATCCAATCCATAATAGCGGATTTTCTTATTTACCAACCGATTTGTCTCAAACTTGAAATATAACATTGCTTAAGGTTATTTAACACAAATTCTTACTCAAACTTAAAAAAATCAAAATGGCCTATCCTAATCCAAAATCGCGGATTTTCTAATTTACTAACCGATTTGTCTCAAACTTGAAATATCAAATTGCTTAAGGTCATATAACACAAATGTTAACTCAAACTTTAAAAACTGAAAATGGCCGATCCAAAATGGCGGATTTTCTTATTTACCAACCGATTTGTCTCGAACTTGAAATATAACATTGCTTAAGGTTCATATAACACAAATGTTTACTCAAATTTAAAAAAATCAAAATGGCCGAACCAAAATGGCGAATTTTTTTATTTATCAACCGATTTGTCTCAAACTTACTCATTGCTTAAGGTGATATAACACAAAGTCTTACTCAAACTTACAAAAATCGAAATGGCCGATCCAAAATGGCGGATTTTCTTATTTACCAACCGATTTATCTCAAACTTGAAATATAACATTGCTTAAGGTCATTTAACACAAAGTCTTACTCAAACTTACAAAAATCAAAATGGCCGATCCAAAATTTCGAATTTGCTTATTTATCAACCGATTTGTCTCAAACTTGAAATATAACATTGCTTAAGGTCATCTAACACAAATGTTTACACAAACTTAAAAAATCAAAATGGCCGATCCAAAATGGCGGATTTTCTTATTTACCAACCGATTTGTCTCAAACTTGAAATATAACAATGCTTGAGGTCATTTAACACAAAGTCTTACCCAAACTTACAAAAATCAAAATGGCCGATCCAAAATTGCGAATTTGCTTATCTTCCAACCGATTTGTCTCAAACTTAAAATATAACATTGCTTTAGGTCATATAACACAAATGTTTAGTCAAACTTAAAAAAATCTAAATATCCAATCCAAAATAGCGGATTTTCTTATTTACCAACCGATTTGTCTCAAACTTGAAATATAACATTGCTTAAGGTTATTTAACACAAATTCTTACTCAAACTTAAAAAAATCAAAATGGCCTATCCTAATCCAAAATCGCGGATTTTCTAATTTACTAACCGATTTGTCTCAAACTTGAAATATCAAATTGCTTAAGGTCATATAACACAAATGTTTACTCAAATTTAAAAAAATCAAAATGGCCGATCCAAAATTGCGAATTTGCTTATTTACCAACCGATTTGTCTCAAACTTAAAATATAACATTGCTTAAGGTCATATAACACAAATGTTTACTCAAACTTAAAAAAATCAAAATATCCGACTCAAAATGGCGGATTTTCTTATTTACCAACCGATTTGTCTCGAACTTGAAATATAACATTGCTTAAGGTCATATAACACAAAGTCTTACTCAAACTTACAAAAATCAAAATGGCCTATCCAAAATCGCGGATTTTCTTATTTACCAACCGATTTGTCTCAAACTTGAAGTGCTTAAGGTCATATAACACATATGTTTACTCAAATTTAAAAAAATCAAAATGGCCGATCCAAAATGGCGGATTTTCTTATTTACTAACCGATTTGTCTCAAACTTGAAATATAACATTGCTTAAGGTCATATAACACAAATGTTTACTCAAATTTAAAAAAAATCAAAACGGACGATCCAAAATGGCGGATTTTCTTATTTATCAACCGATTTGTCTCCATCTTGAAATATAACATTGCTTAACGTCATATAACACAAATGTTTACTCAAACTTCAAAAAATTAAAATGGCCTATCCAAAATGGCGGATTTTCTTATTTACCAACCAATTTGTCTCAAACTTGAAATATAACATTGCTTAAGGTCATTTAACACAAATGTTAACTCAAACTTAAAAAAATCAAAATTGCCGATCCAAAATGGCGGATTTTCTTACTTACCAACCGATTTGTCTCAAACTTGAAATATAACATTGCTTAAGGTCATATAACACAAAGTCTTACTCAAACTTACAAAAATCAAAACGGCCGATCCAGAATGGCGGATTTTCTTATTTACCAACCGATTTGTCTCAAACTTGAAATATAACATTGCTTAGGGTCATTTAACACAAATTCTTAAACAAACTTAAAAAAATCCAAATGGCCTATCCAAAATCGCGGATTTTTTTATTTACTAACCGATTTGTCTCAAACTTGAAATATAACATTGCTTGAGGTCATATAACACAAATGTTTACTCAAACTTAAAAAAATCAAAAATGGCGGATTTTCTTATTTACCAACCGATTTGTCTCAAACTTGAAATATAACATTGCTTAAGGTCATATAACACAAAGTCTTACTCAAACTTACAAAACTCAAAATGGCCGATCCAAAATGGCGAATTTGCTTATTTACCAACCGATTTATCACAAACTTAAAATATAACATTGCTTGAGGTCATATAGCACAAATGTTTACTCAAACTTAAAAAAATCAAAATATCCGATCCAAAATGGCGGATTTTCTTATTTACCAACCGATTTGTCTCAAACTTGAAATATAACATTGCTTAAGGTCATATAACACAAAGTCTTACTCAAACTTACAAAAATCGAAATGGCCGATCCAAAATGGCGGATTTTCTTATTTACCAACCGATTTGTCTCAAACTTGAAATATAACATTGCTTAAGGTCATTTAAGATAAATGTTTACTCAAACTTAAAAAATCAAAATGGCCGATTCGAAATAGCGGATTCTCTTATTTACCAACCGATTTGTCTCAAACTTGAAATATAACATTGCTTAGGGTCATTTAACACAAATTCTTAAACAAACTTAAAAAAATCCAAATGGCCTATCCAAAATCGCGGATTTTTTTATTTACTAACCGATTTGTCTCAAACTTGAAATATAACATTGCTTGAGGTCATATAACACAAATGTTTACTCAAACTTAAAAAAATCAAAAATGGCGGATTTTCTTATTTACCAACCGATTTGTCTCAAACTTGAAATATAACATTGCTTAAGGTCATATAACACAAAGTCTTACTCAAACTTACAAAACTCAAAATGGCCGATCCAAAATGGCGAATTTGCTTATTTACCAACCGATTTATCTCAAACTTAAAATATAACATTGCTTGAGGTCATATAGCACAAATGTTTACTCAAACTTAAAAAAATCAAAATATCCGATCCAAAATGGCGGATTTTCTTATTTACCAACCGATTTGTCTCAAACTTGAAATATAACATTGCTTAAGGTCATATAACACAAAGTCTTACTCAAACTTACAAAAATCGAAATGGCCGATCCAAAATGGCGGATTTTCTTATTTACCAACCGATTTGTCTCAAACTTGAAATATAACATTGCTTAAGGTCATTTAACACAAAGTCTTACTCAAACTTACAAAAATCAAAATGGCCGATCCAAAATTTGGAATTTGCTTATTTATCAACCGATTTGTCTCAAACTTGAAATATAACATTGCTTAAGGTCATATAACACAAAGTCTTACTCAAACTTACAAAAATCGAAATGGCCGATCCAAAATGGCGGATTTTCTTATTTACCAACCGATTTGTCTCAAACTTGAAATATAACATTGCTTAAGGTCATTTAACACAAAGTCTTACTCAAACTTACAAAAATCAAAATGGCCGGTCCAAAATTTGGAATTTGCTTATTTATCAACCGATTTGTCTCAAACTTGAAATATAACATTGCTTAAGGTCATATAACACAAATGTTTACTCAAATTTAAAAAAAATCAAAATGGACGATCCAAAATGGCGGATTTTCTTATTTATCAACCGATTTGTCTCAAACTTAAAATATAACAATGCTTAACGTCATATAACACAAATGTTTACTCAAACTTAAAAAAATCAAAATGGCTGATCCAAAATGGCGGATTTTCTTATTTACCAACCGATTTGTCTCAAACTTGAAATATAACATTGCTTTAGGTCATGTAACACAAATGTTAACTCAAACTTAAAAAAATCAAAATGGCCGATTCAAAATGGCGGATTTTCTTACTTACCAACCGATTTGTCTCAAACTTGAAATATAACATTGCTTAAGGTCATTAAACACAAATTCTTACTCAAACTTAAAAAAATCAAAATGGCGGATTTTCTTATTTACTAACCGATTTGTCTCAAACTTGAAATATAACATTGCTTAAGGTCATATAACACAAATGTTTACTCAAATTTAAAAAAAATCAAAATGGACGATCCAAAATAGCGGATTTTCTTATTTATCAACCGATTTGTCTCAAACTTAAAATATAACAATGCTTAACGTCATATAACACAAATGTTTACTCAAACTTAAAAAAATCAAAATGGCCGATCCAAAATGGCGGATTTTCTTATTTACCAACCGATTTGTCTCAAACTTGAAATATAACATTGCTTAAGGTCATTTAACACAAATGTTAACTCAAACTTAAAAAAATCAAAATGGCCGATCCAAAATGGCGGATTTGCTTATTTATCAACCGATTTGTCTCAAACTTGAAATATAACATTGCTTAAGGTCATCTAACACAAATGTTTACACAAACTTAAAAAATCAAAATGGCCGATCCAAAATGGCGGATTTTCTTATTTACCAACCGATTTGTCTCAAACTTGAAATATAACAATGCTTGAGGTCATTTAACACAAAGTCTTACCCAAACTTACAAAAATCAAAATGGCCGATCCAAAATTGCGAATTTGCTTATCTACCAACCGATTTGTCTCAAACTTAAAATATAACATTGCTTTAGGTCATATAACACAAATGTATAGTCAAACTTAAAAAAATCTAAATATCCAATCCATAATAGCGGATTTTCTTATTTACCAACCGATTTGTCTCAAACTTGAAATATAACATTGCTTAAGGTTATTTAACACAAATTCTTACTCAAACTTAAAAAAATCAAAATGGCCTATCCTAATCCAAAATCGCGGATTTTCTAATTTACTAACCGATTTGTCTCAAACTTGAAATATCAAATTGCTTAAGGTCATATAACACAAATGTTAACTCAAACTTTAAAAACTGAAAATGGCCGATCCAAAATGGCGGATTTTCTTATTTACCAACCGATTTGTCTCGAACTTGAAATATAACATTGCTTAAGGTTCATATAACACAAATGTTTACTCAAATTTAAAAAAATCAAAATGGCCGATCCAAAATGGCGAATTTTTTTATTTATCAACCGATTTGTCTCAAACTTACTCATTGCTTAAGGTGATATAACACAAAGTCTTACTCAAACTTACAAAAATCGAAATGGCCGATCCAAAATGGCGGATTTTCTTATTTACCAACCGATTTATCTCAAACTTGAAATATAACATTGCTTAAGGTCATTTAACACAAAGTCTTACTCAAACTTACAAAAATCAAAATGGCCGATCCAAAATTTCGAATTTGCTTATTTATCAACCGATTTGTCTCAAACTTGAAATATAACATTGCTTAAGGTCATCTAACACAAATGTTTACACAAACTTAAAAAATCAAAATGGCCGATCCAAAATGGCGGATTTTCTTATTTACCAACCGATTTGTCTCAAACTTGAAATATAACAATGCTTGAGGTCATTTAACACAAAGTCTTACCCAAACTTACAAAAATCAAAATGGCCGATCCAAAATTGCGAATTTGCTTATCTTCCAACCGATTTGTCTCAAACTTAAAATATAACATTGCTTTAGGTCATATAACACAAATGTTTAGTCAAACTTAAAAAAATCTAAATATCCAATCCAAAATAGCGGATTTTCTTATTTACCAACCGATTTGTCTCAAACTTGAAATATAACATTGCTTAAGGTTATTTAACACAAATTCTTACTCAAACTTAAAAAAATCAAAATGGCCTATCCTAATCCAAATCGCGGATTTTCTAATTTACTAACCGATTTGTCTCAAACTTGAAATATCAAATTGCTTAAGGTCATATAACACAAATGTTTACTCAAATTTAAAAAAATCAAAATGGCCGATCCAAAATGGCGAATTTTTTTATTTATCAACCGATTTGTTTCAAACTTGAAATATAACATTGCTTAAGGTCATATAACACAAATGTTAACTCAAACTTTAAAAAATCAAAATGGCCGATCCAAAATGGTGGATTTTCTTATTTACCAACCGATTTGTCTCAAACTTGAAATATAACATTGCTTAAGGTCATATAACACAAATGTTAACTCAAACTTTAAAAACTGAAAATGGCCGATCCAAAATGGCGGATTTTCTTATTTACCAACCGATTTGTCTCAAACTTGAAATATAACATTGCTTAAGGTCATTTAACACAAAGTCTTACTCAAACTTACAAAAATCAAAATGACCGATCCAAAATTTCGAATTTTCTTATTTACCAACCGATTTGTCTCAAACTGGAAATATAACATTGCTTAAGGTCATTTAAGACAAATGTTTACTCAAACTTAAAAAATCAAAATGGCCGATCCGAAATAGCGGATTCTCTTATTTACCAACCGATTTGTCTCAAACTTGAAATATAACATTGCTTGAGGTCATATAAGACAAAGTCTTAGTCAAACTTACAAAAATCAAAATGGCAGATCCAAAATGGCGAATTTTCTAATTTACTAACCGATTTGTCTCAAACTTGAAATATAAAATTGCTTAAGGTCATATAACACAAATGTTTACTCAAATTTAAAAAAATCAAAATGGCCGATCCAAAATGGCGAATTTTTTTATTTATCAACCGATTTGTCTCAAACTTGAAATATAACATTGCTTAAGGTGATATAACACAAAGTCTTACTCAAACTTACAAAAATCGAAATGGCCGATCCAAAATGGCGGATTTTCTTATTTACCAACCGATTTGTCTCAAACTTGAAATATAACATTGCTTAAGGTCATTTAACACAAAGTCTTACTCAAACTTACAAAAATCAAAATGGCCGATCCAAAATTTCGAATTTGCTTATTTATCAACCGATTTGTCTCAAACTTGAAATATAACATTGCTTAAGGTCATCTAACACAAATGTTTACACAAACTTAAAAACTCAAAATGGCCGATCCAAAATGGCGGATTTTCGTATTTACCAACCGATTTGTCTCAAACTTGAAATATAACAATGCTTGAGGTCATTTAACACAAAGTCTTACCCAAACTTACAAAAATCAAAATGGCCGATCCAAAATTGCGAATTTGCTTATTTACCAACCGATTTGTCTCAAACTTAAAATATAACATTGCTTTAGGTCATATAACACAAATGTTTAGTCAAACTTAAAAAAATCAAAATATCCAATCCAAAATGGCGAATTTTCTTATTTACCAACCGATTTGTCTCAAACTTGAAATATACCATTGCTTAAGGTTATTTAACACAAATTCTTACTCAAACTTAAAAAAATCAAAATGGCCTATCCAAAATCGCGGATTTTCTAATTTACTAACCGATTTGTCTCAAACTTGAAATATAAAATTGCTTAACGTCATATAACACAAATGTTTACTCAAACTTAAAAAAATCAAAATGGCCGATCCAAAATGGCGGATTTTCTTATTTACCAACCGATTTGTCTCAAACTTGAAATATAACATTGCTTAAGGTCATTTAACACAAATGTTAACTCAAACTTAAAAAAATCAAAATGGTTGATCCAAAATGGCGGATTTTCTTATTTACTAACCGATTTGTCTCAAACTTGAAATATAACATTGCTTAAGGTCATATAACACAAATGTTTACTCAAACTTAAAAAAAACAAAATGGCCGATCCAACATGGCGGATTTGCTTATTTATCAACCGATTTGTCTCAAACTTGAAATATAACATTGCTTAAGGTCATCTAACACAAATGTTTACACAAACTTAAAAAATCAAAATGGCCGATCCAAAATGGCGGATTTTCTTATTTACCAACCGATTTGTCTCAAACTTGAAATATAACAATGCTTGAGGTCATTTAACACAAAGTCTTACCCAAACTTACAAAAATCAAAATGGCCGATCCAAAATTGCGAATTTGCTTATCTACCAACCGATTTGTCTCAAACTTAAAATATAATATTGCTTTAGGTCATATAACACAAATGTTTGTCAAACTTAAAAAAATTTAAATATCCAATCCAAAATAGCGGATTTTCTTATTTACCAACCGATTTGTCTCAAACTTGAAATATAACATTGCTTAAGGTTATTTAACACAAATTCTTACTCAAACTTAAAAAAATCAAAATGGCCTATCCTAATCCAAAATCGCGGATTTTCTAATTTACTAACCGATTTGTCTCAAACTTGAAATATCAAATTGCTTAAGGTCATATAACACAAATGTTTACTCAAATTTAAAAAAATCAAAATGGCCGATCCAAAATGGCGAATTTTTTTATTTATCAACCGATTTGTTTCAAACTTGAAATATAACATTGCTTAAGGTCATATAACACAAATGTTAACTCAAACTTTAAAAAATCAAAATGGCCGATCCAAAATGGTGGATTTTCTTATTTACCAACCGATTTGTCTCAAACTTGAAATATAACATTGCTTAAGGTCATATAACACAAATGTTAACTCAAACTTTAAAAACTGAAAATGGCCGATCCAAAATGGCGGATTTTCTTATTTACCAACCGATTTGTCTCGAACTTGAAATATAACATTGCTTAAGGTTCATATAACACAAATGTTTACTCAAATTTAAAAAAATCAAAATGGCCGATCCAAAATGGCGAATTTTTTTATTTATCAACCGATTTGTCTCAAACTTACTCATTGCTTAAGGTGATATAACACAAAGTCTTACTCAAACTTACAAAAATCGAAATGGCCGATCCAAAATGGCGGATTTTCTTATTTACCAACCGATTTGTCTCAAACTTGAAATATAACATTGCTTTAGGTCATGTAACACAAATGTTAACTCAAACTTAAAAAAATCAAAATGGCCGATTCAAAATGGCGGATTTTCTTACTTACCAACCGATTTGTCTCAAACTTGAAATATAACATTGCTTAAGGTCATTAAACACAAATTCTTACTCAAACTTAAAAAAATCAAAATGGCGGATTTTCTTATTTATCCAAAATTTCGAATTTGCTTATTTATCAACCGATTTGTCTCAAACTTGAAATATAACATTGCTTGAGGTCATTTAACACAAAGTCTTACCCAAACTTACAAAAATCAAAATGGCCGATCCAAAATTGCGAATTTGCTTATCTTCCAACCGATTTGTCTCAAACTTAAAATATAACATTGCTTTAGGTCATATAACACAAATGTTTAGTCAAACTTAAAAAAATCTAAATATCCAATCCAAAATAGCGGATTTTCTTATTTACCAACCGATTTGTCTCAAACTTGAAATATAACATTGCTTAAGGTTATTTAACACAAATTCTTACTCAAACTTAAAAAAATCAAAATGGCCTATCCTAATCCAAAATCGCGGATTTTCTAATTTACTAACCGATTTGTCTCAAACTTGAAATATCAAATTGCTTAAGGTCATATAACACAAATGTTTACTCAAATTTAAAAAAATCAAAATGGCCGATCCAAAATGGCGAATTTTTTTATTTATCAACCGATTTGTCTCAAACTTGAAATATAACATTGCTTAAGGTCATATAACACAAATGTTTACTCAAATTTAAAAAAATCAAAATGGACGATCCAAAATGGCGGATTTTCTTATTTATCAACCGATTTGTCTCAAACTTAAAATATAACAATGCTTAACGTCATATAACACAAATGTTTACTCAAACTTAAAAAAATCAAAATGGCTGATCCAAAATGGCGGATTTTCTTATTTACCAACCGATTTGTCTCAAACTTGAAATATAACATTGCTTAAGGTCATTAAACACAAATTCTTACTCAAACTTAAAAAAATCAAAATGGCGGATTTTCTTATTTACTAACCGATTTGTCTCAAACTTGAAATATAACATTGCTTAAGGTCATATAACACAAATGTTTACTCAAATTTAAAAAAAATCAAAATGGACGATCCAAAATAGCGGATTTTCTTATTTATCAACCGATTTGTCTCAAACTTAAAATATAACAATGCTTAACGTCATATAACACAAATGTTTACTCAAACTTAAAAAAATCAAAATGGCCGATCCAAAATGGCGGATTTTCTTATTTACCAACCGATTTGTCTCAAACTTGAAATATAACATTGCTTAAGGTCATTTAACACAAATGTTAACTCAAACTTAAAAAAATCAAAATGGCCGATCCAAAATGGCAGATTTGCTTATTTATCAACCGATTTGTCTCAAACTTGAAATATAACATTGCTTAAGGTCATCTAACACAAATGTTTACACAAACTTAAAAAATCAAAATGGCCGATCCAAAATGGCGGATTTTCTTATTTACCAACCGATTTGTCTCAAACTTGAAATATAACAATGCTTGAGGTCATTTAACACAAAGTCTTACCCAAACTTACAAAAATCAAAATGGCCGATCCAAAATTGCGAATTTGCTTATCTACCAACCGATTTGTCTCAAACTTAAAATATAACATTGCTTTAGGTCATATAACACAAATGTATAGTCAAACTTAAAAAAATCTAAATATCCAATCCATAATAGCGGATTTTCTTATTTACCAACCGATTTGTCTCAAACTTGAAATATAACATTGCTTAAGGTTATTTAACACAAATTCTTACTCAAACTTAAAAAAATCAAAATGGCCTATCCTAATCCAAAATCGCGGATTTTCTAATTTACTAACCGATTTGTCTCAAACTTGAAATATCAAATTGCTTAAGGTCATATAACACAAATGTTAACTCAAACTTTAAAAACTGAAAATGGCCGATCCAAAATGGCGGATTTTCTTATTTACCAACCGATTTGTCTCGAACTTGAAATATAACATTGCTTAAGGTTCATATAACACAAATGTTTACTCAAATTTAAAAAAATCAAAATGGCCGATCCAAAATGGCGAATTTTTTTATTTATCAACCGATTTGTCTCAAACTTACTCATTGCTTAAGGTGATATAACACAAAGTCTTACTCAAACTTACAAAAATCGAAATGGCCGATCCAAAATGGCGGATTTTCTTATTTACCAACCGATTTATCTCAAACTTGAAATATAACATTGCTTAAGGTCATTTAACACAAAGTCTTACTCAAACTTACAAAAATCAAAATGGCCGATCCAAAATTTCGAATTTGCTTATTTATCAACCGATTTGTCTCAAACTTGAAATATAACATTGCTTAAGGTCATCTAACACAAATGTTTACACAAACTTAAAAAATCAAAATGGCCGATCCAAAATGGCGGATTTTCTTATTTACCAACCGATTTGTCTCAAACTTGAAATATAACAATGCTTGAGGTCATTTAACACAAAGTCTTACCCAAACTTACAAAAATCAAAATGGCCGATCCAAAATTGCGAATTTGCTTATCTTCCAACCGATTTGTCTCAAACTTAAAATATAACATTGCTTTAGGTCATATAACACAAATGTTTAGTCAAACTTAAAAAAATCTAAATATCCAATCCAAAATAGCGGATTTTCTTATTTACCAACCGATTTGTCTCAAACTTGAAATATAACATTGCTTAAGGTTATTTAACACAAATTCTTACTCAAACTTAAAAAAATCAAAATGGCCTATCCTAATCCAAAATCGCGGATTTTCTAATTTACTAACCGATTTGTCTCAAACTTGAAATATCAAATTGCTTAAGGTCATATAACACAAATGTTTACTCAAATTTAAAAAAATCAAAATGGCCGATCCAAAATGGCGAATTTTTTTATTTATCAACCGATTTGTTTCAAACTTGAAATATAACATTGCTTAAGGTCATATAACACAAATGTTAACTCAAACTTTAAAAAATCAAAATGGCCGATCCAAAATGGTGGATTTTCTTATTTACCAACCGATTTGTCTCAAACTTGAAATATAACATTGCTTAAGGTCATATAACACAAATGTTAACTCAAACTTTAAAAACTGAAAATGGCCGATCCAAAATGGCGGATTTTCTTATTTACCAACCGATTTGTCTCAAACTTGAAATATAACATTGCTTAAGGTCATTTAACACAAAGTCTTACTCAAACTTACAAAAATCAAAATGACCGATCCAAAATTTCGAATTTTCTTATTTACCAACCGATTTGTCTCAAACTGGAAATATAACATTGCTTAAGGTCATTTAAGACAAATGTTTACTCAAACTTAAAAAATCAAAATGGCCGATCCGAAATAGCGGATTCTCTTATTTACCAACCGATTTGTCTCAAACTTGAAATATAACATTGCTTGAGGTCATATAAGACAAAGTCTTAGTCAAACTTACAAAAATCAAAATGGCAGATCCAAAATGGCGAATTTTCTAATTTACTAACCGATTTGTCTCAAACTTGAAATATAAAATTGCTTAAGGTCATATAACACAAATGTTTACTCAAATTTAAAAAAATCAAAATGGCCGATCCAAAATGGCGAATTTTTTTATTTATCAACCGATTTGTCTCAAACTTGAAATATAACATTGCTTAAGGTGATATAACACAAAGTCTTACTCAAACTTACAAAAATCGAAATGGCCGATCCAAAATGGCGGATTTTCTTATTTACCAACCGATTTGTCTCAAACTTGAAATATAACATTGCTTAAGGTCATTTAACACAAAGTCTTACTCAAACTTACAAAAATCAAAATGGCCGATCCAAAATTTCGAATTTGCTTATTTATCAACCGATTTGTCTCAAACTTGAAATATAACATTGCTTAAGGTCATCTAACACAAATGTTTACACAAACTTAAAAACTCAAAATGGCCGATCCAAAATGGCGGATTTTCTTATTTACCAACCGATTTGTCTCAAACTTGAAATATAACAATGCTTGAGGTCATTTAACACAAAGTCTTACCCAAACTTACAAAAATCAAAATGGCCGATCCAAAATTGCGAATTTGCTTATTTACCAACCGATTTGTCTCAAACTTAAAATATAACATTGCTTTAGGTCATATAACACAAATGTTTAGTCAAACTTAAAAAAATCAAAATATCCAATCCAAAATGGCGAATTTTCTTATTTACCAACCGATTTGTCTCAAACTTGAAATATACCATTGCTTAAGGTTATTTAACACAAATTCTTACTCAAACTTAAAAAAATCAAAATGGCCTATCCAAAATCGCGGATTTTCTAATTTACTAACCGATTTGTCTCAAACTTGAAATATAAAATTGCTTAACGTCATATAACACAAATGTTTACTCAAACTTAAAAAAATCAAAATGGCCGATCCAAAATGGCGGATTTTCTTATTTACCAACCGATTTGTCTCAAACTTGAAATATAACATTGCTTAAGGTCATTTAACACAAATGTTAACTCAAACTTAAAAAAATCAAAATGGTTGATCCAAAATGGCGGATTTTCTTATTTACTAACCGATTTGTCTCAAACTTGAAATATAACATTGCTTAAGGTCATATAACACAAATGTTTACTCAAACTTAAAAAAAACAAAATGGCCGATCCAACATGGCGGATTTGCTTATTTATCAACCGATTTGTCTCAAACTTGAAATATAACATTGCTTAAGGTCATCTAACACAAATGTTTACACAAACTTAAAAAATCAAAATGGCCGATCCAAAATGGCGGATTTTCTTATTTACCAACCGATTTGTCTCAAACTTGAAATATAACAATGCTTGAGGTCATTTAACACAAAGTCTTACCCAAACTTACAAAAATCAAAATGGCCGATCCAAAATTGCGAATTTGCTTATCTACCAACCGATTTGTCTCAAACTTAAAATATAATATTGCTTTAGGTCATATAACACAAATGTTTGTCAAACTTAAAAAAATTTAAATATCCAATCCAAAATAGCGATTGATTTCTTATTTACCAACCGATTTGTCTCAAACTTGAAATATAACATTGCTTAAGGTTATTTAACACAAATTCTTACTCAAACTTAAAAAATCAAATGGCCTATCCTAATCCAAAATCGCGGATTTTCTAATTTACTAACCGATTTGTCTCAAACTTGAAATATCAAATTGCTTAAGGTCATATAACACAAATGTTTACTCAAATTTAAAAAAATCAAAATGGCCGATCCAAAATGGCGAATTTTTTTATTTATCAACCGATTTGTTTCAAACTTGAAATATAACATTGCTTAAGGTCATATAACACAAATGTTAACTCAAACTTAAAAAATCAAAATGGCCGATCCAAAATGGTGGATTTTCTTATTTACCAACCGATTTGTCTCGAACTTGAAATATAACATTGCTTAAGGTTCATATAACACAAATGTTTTACTCAAATTTAAAAAAAACAAAATGGCCGATCCAAAATGGCGAATTTTTTTATTTATCAACCGATTTGTCTCAAACTTACTCATTGCTTAAGGTGATATAACACAAAGTCTTACTCAAACTTACAAAAATCGAAATGGCCGATCCAAAATGGCGGATTTTCTTATTTACCAACCGATTTGTCTCAAACTTGAAATATAACATTGCTTTAGGTCATGTAACACAAATGTTAACTCAAACTTAAAAAAATCAAAATGGCCGATTCAAAATGGCGGATTTTCTTACTTACCAACCGATTTGTCTCAAACTTGAAATATAACATTGCTTAAGGTCATTAAACACAAATTCTTACTCAACTTAAAAAAATCAAAATGGCGGATTTCTTATTTATCCAAAATTTCGAATTTGCTTATTTATCAACCGATTTGTCCTCAAACTTGAAATATAACATTGCTTGAGGTCATTTAACACAAAGTCTTACTCAAACTTACAAAAATCAAAATGGCCGATCCAAAATTGCGAATTTTCTTATTTACCAACCGATTTGTCTCAAACTTGAAATATAACATTGCTTAGGTCATTAACACAAATTCTTACTCAAACTTAAAAAATCAAAGTGGCCGATCCAAAATGGCGGATTTTCTTATTTACCAACCGATTTGTCTCAACTTGAAATATAACATTGCTTAAGGTCATCTAACACAAATGTTTACACAAACTTAATAAAATCAAAATGGCCGATCCAAACTGGCGGATTTTCATATTTACCAACCGATTTGTCTCAAACTTGAAATATAACATTGCTTAAGGTCATTTAACACAAACTCTTACTCAAACTTACAAAAATCAAAATGGCCGATCCAAAATTGCGAATTTTCTTATTTACCAACCGATTTGTCTCAAACTTGAAATATAACATTGCTTAGGTCATTTAACACAAATTCTTACTCAAACTTAAAAAATCAAAATGGCCGATCCAAAATGGCGGATTTTCTTATTTACCAACCGATTTGTCTCAAACTTGAAATATACCATTGCTTAAGGTTATTTAACACAAATTCTTACTCAAACTTAAAAAAATCAAAATGGCCTATCCAAAATCGCGGATTTTCTAATTTACTAACCGATTTGTCTCAAACTTGAAATATAAAATTGCTTAACGTCATATAACACAAATGTTTACTCAAACTTAAAAAAAATCAAAATGGCCGATCCCAAATGGCGGATTTTCTTATTTACCAACCGATTTGTCTCAAACTTGAAATATAACATTGCTTAAGGTCATTTAACACAAATGTTAACTCAAACTTAAAAAAATCAAAATGGTTGATCCAAATGGCGGATTTTCTTATTTACTAACGATTTGTCTCAAACTTGAAATATAACATTGCTTAAGGTCATATAACACAAATGTTTACTCAAACTTAAAAAAAACAAAATGGCCGATCCAACATGGCGGATTTGCTTATTTATCAACCGATTTGTCTCAAACTTGAAATATAACATTGCTTAAGGTCATCTAACACAAATGTTTACACAAACTTAAAAAATCAAAATGGCCGATCCAAAATGGCGGATTTTCTTATTTACCAACCGATTTGTCTCAAACTTGAAATATAACAATGCTTGAGGTCATTTAACACAAAGTCTTACCCAAACTTACAAAAATCAAAATGGCCGATCCAAAATTGCGAATTTGCTTATCTACCAACCGATTTGTCTCAAACTTAAAATATAATATTGCTTTAGGTCATATAACACAAATGTTTGTCAAACTTAAAAAAATTTAAATATCCAATCCAAAATAGCGGATTTTCTTATTTACCAACCGATTTGTCTCAAACTTGAAATATAACATTGCTTAAGGTTATTTAACACAAATTCTTACTCAAACTTAAAAAATCAAAATGGCCTATCCTAATCCAAAATCGCGGATTTTCTAATTTACTAACCGATTTGTCTCAAACTTGAAATATCAAATTGCTTAAGGTCATATAACACAAATGTTTACTCAAATTTAAAAAAATCAAAATGGCCGATCCAAAATGGCGAATTTTTTTATTTATCAACCGATTTGTTTCAAACTTGAAATATAACATTGCTTAAGGTCATATAACACAAATGTTAACTCAAACTTTAAAAAATCAAAATGGCCGATCCAAAATGGTGGATTTTCTTATTTACCACCGATTTGTCTCAAACTTGAAATATAACATTGCTTAAGGTCATATAACACAAATGTTAACTCAAACTTTAAAAACTGAAAATGGCCGATCCAAAATGGCGGATTTTCTTATTTACCAACCGATTTGTCTCGAACTTGAAATATAACATTGCTTAAGGTTCATATAACACAAATGTTTACTCAAATTTAAAAAAATCAAAATGGCCGATCCAAAATGGCGAATTTTTTTATTTATCAACCGATTTGTCTCAAACTTACTCATTGCTTAAGGTGATATAACACAAAGTCTTACTCAAACTTACAAAAATCGAAATGGCCGATCCAAAATGGCGGATTTTCTTATTTACCAACCGATTTATCTCAAACTTGAAATATAACATTGCTTAAGGTCATTTAACACAAAGTCTTACTCAAACTTACAAAAATCAAAATGGCCGATCCAAAATTTCGAATTTGCTTATTTATCAACCGATTTGTCTCAAACTTGAAATATAACATTGCTTAAGGTCATCTAACACAAATGTTTACACAAACTTAAAAAATCAAAATGGCCGATCCAAAATGGCGGATTTTCTTATTTACCAACCGATTTGTCTCAAACTTGAAATATAACAATGCTTGAGGTCATTTAACACAAAGTCTTACCCAAACTTACAAAAATCAAAATGGCCGATCCAAAATTGCGAATTTGCTTATCTTCCAACCGATTTGTCTCAAACTTAAAATATAACATTGCCTTAGGTCATATAACACAAATGTTTAGTCAAACTTAAAAAAATCTAAATATCCAATCCAAAATAGCGGATTTTCTTATTTACCAACCGATTTGTCTCAAACTTGAAATATAACATTGCTTAAGGTTATTTAACACAAATTCTTACTCAAACTTAAAAAAATCAAAATGGCCTATCCTAATCCAAAATCGCGGATTTTCTAATTTACTAACCGATTTGTCTCAAACTTGAAATATCAAATTGCTTAAGGTCATATAACACAAATGTTTACTCAAATTTAAAAAAATCAAAATGGCCGATCCAAAATGGCGAATTTTTTTATTTATCAACCGATTTGTTTCAAACTTGAAATATAACATTGCTTAAGGTCATATAACACAAATGTTAACTCAAACTTTAAAAAATCAAAATGGCCGATCCAAAATGGTGGATTTTCTTATTTACCAACCGATTTGTCTCAAACTTGAAATATAACATTGCTTAAGGTCATATAACACAAATGTTAACTCAAACTTTAAAAACTGAAAATGGCCGATCCAAAATGGCGGATTTTCTTATTTACCAACCGATTTGTCTCAAACTTGAAATATAACATTGCTTAAGGTCATTTAACACAAAGTCTTACTCAAACTTACAAAAATCAAAATGACCGATCCAAAATTTCGAATTTGCTTATTTATCAACCGATTTGTCTCAAACTTGAAATATAACATTGCTTAAGGTCATCTAACACAAATGTTTACTCAAACTTAAAAAAATCAAAATGGCCGATCCAAAATCGCGGATTTTCTTATTTACTAACCGATTTGTCTCAAACTTGAAATATAACATTGCTTAAGGTCATGTAACACAAAGTCTTACTCAAACTTACAAAAATCAAAACGGCCGATCCAAAATGGCGGATTTTCTTATTTACCAACCGATTTGTCTCAAACTGGAAATATAACATTGCTTAAGGTCATTTAAGACAAATGTTTACTCAAACTTAAAAAATCAAAATGGCCGATCCAAAATAGCGGATTCTCTTATTTACCAACCGATTTGTCTCAAACTTGAAATATAACATTGCTTGAGGTCATATAAGACAAAGTCTTAGTCAAACTTACAAAAATCAAAATGGCCGATCCAAAATGGCGAATTTTCTAATTTACTAACCGATTTGTCTCAAACTTGAAATATAAAATTGCTTAAGGTCATATAACACAAATGTTTACTCAAATTTAAAAAAATCAAAATGGCCGATCCAAAATGGCGAATTTTTTTATTTATCAACCGATTTGTCTCAAACTTGAAATATAACATTGCTTAAGGTGATATAACACAAAGTCTTACTCAAACTTACAAAAATCGAAATGGCCGATCCAAAATGGCGGATTTTCTTATTTACCAACCGATTTGTCTCAAACTTGAAATATAACATTGCTTAAGGTCATTTAACACAAAGTCTTACTCAAACTTACAAAAATCAAAATGGCCGATCCAAAATTTCGAATTTGCTTATTTATCAACCGATTTGTCTCAAACTTGAAATATAACATTGCTTAAGGTCATCTAACACAAATGTTTACACAAACTTAAAAACTCAAAATGGCCGATCCAAAATGGCGGATTTTCTTATTTACCAACCGATTTGTCTCAAACTTGAAATATAACAATGCTTGAGGTCATTTAACACAAAGTCTTACCCAAACTTACAAAAATCAAAATGGCCGATCCAAAATTGCGAATTTGCTTATTTACCAACCGATTTGTCTCAAACTTAAAATATAACATTGCTTTAGGTCATATAACACAAATGTTTAGTCAAACTTAAAAAAATCAAAATATCCAATCCAAAATGGCGAATTTTCTTATTTACCAACCGATTTGTCTCAAACTTGAAATATACCATTGCTTAAGGTTATTTAACACAAATTCTTACTCAAACTTAAAAAAATCAAAATGGCCTATCCAAAATCGCGGATTTTCTAATTTACTAACCGATTTGTCTCAAACTTGAAATATAAAATTGCTTAAGGTCATATAACACAAATGTTTACTCAAATTTAAAAAAATCAAAATGGCCGATCCAAAATGGCGAATTTTTTTATTTATCAACCGATTTGTCTCAAACTTGAAATATAACATTGCTTACGGGCATATAACACAAATGTTAACTCAAACTTTAAAAGATCAAAATGGCCGATCCAAAATGGTGGATTTTCTTATTTACCAACCGATTTGTCTCAAACTTGAAATATAACATTGCTTAAGGTAATTTAACACAAATGTTTACTCAAATTTAAAAAAATCAAAATGGCCGATCCAAAATTTCGAATTTGCTTATTTATTAACCGATTTGTCTCAAACTTGAAATATAACATTGCTTAAGGTCATATAACACAAATGTTAACTCAAACTTTAAAAAATGAAAATGGCCGATCCAAAATGGCGGATTTTCTTATTTACCAACCGATTTGTCTCAAACTTGAAATATAACATTGCTTAAGGTCATTTAACACAAAGTCTTACTCAAACTTACAAAAATCAAAATGACCGATCCAAAATTTCGAATTTGCTTATGTATCAACCGATTTGTCTCAAACTTGAAATATAACATTGCTTAAGGTCATATAACACAAATGTTAACTCAAACTTTAAAAAATCAAAATGGCCCATCCAAAATGGCGGATTTTCTTATTTACCAACCGATTTGTCTCAAATTTGAAATATAATATTGCTTAAGGTCATTTAACACAAATTCTTACTTAAACTTACAAAAATCAAAATGGCTGATCCAAAATTTCGAATTTGCTTATTTATCAACCGATTTGTCTCAAACTTGAAATATAACATTGCTTAAGGTCATCTAACACAAATGTTTACACAAACTTAAAAAATCAAAATGGCCGATCCAAAATGGCGGATTTTCTTATTTATCAACCGATTTGTCTCAAACTTGAAATATAACATTGCTTAAGGTCATATAACACAAATGTTTACTCAAATTTAAAAAAATCAAAATGGACGATCCAAAATGGCGGATTTTCTTATTTATCAACCGATTTGTCTCAAACTTGAAATATAACATTGCTTAAGGTCATCTAACACAAATGTTTACACAAACTTAAAAAATCAAAATGGCCGATCCAAAATGGCGGATTTTCTTATTTACTAACCGATTTCTCTCAAACTTGAAATATAACATTGCTTAAGGTCATATAACACAAATGTTTACTCAAATTTAAAAAAAAATCAAAACGGACGATCCAAAATGGCGGATTTTCTTATTTATCAACCGATTTGTCTCAAACTTGAAATATAACTGCTGCTTAACGTCATATAACACAAATGTTTACTCAAACTTAAAAAAATCAAAATGGCCGATCCAAAATCGCGGATTTTCTTATTTACTAACCGATTTGTCTCAAACTTGAAATATAACATTGCTTGAGGTCATTTATATTGCTTGTCATAAAACACAAAGTCTTAGTCAAACTTACAAAAATCAAAATGGCCGATCCAAAATGGCGAATTTGCTTATTTACCAACCGATTTATCTCAAACTTAAAATATAACATTGCTTGAGGTCATATAGCACAAATGTTTACTCAAACTTAAAAAAATCAAAATATCGGATCCAAAATGGCGGATTTTCTTATTTACCAACCGATTTGTCTCAAACTTGAAATATAACATTGCTTAAGGTCATATAACACAAAGTCTTACTCAAACTTACAAAAATCGAAATGGCCGATCCAAAATGGCGGATTTTCTTATTTACCAACCGATTTGTCTCAAACTTGAAATATAACATTGCTTAAGGTCATTTAACACAAAGTCTTACTCAAACTTACAAAAATCAAAATGGCGGATCCAAAATTTCGAATTTGCTTATTTATCAACCGATTTGTCTCAAACTTGAAATATAACATTGCTTAAGGTCATTTAACACAAATTCTTACTTAAACTTAAAAAAATTAAAATGGCCTATCCAAAATCGCGGATTTTCTTATTTACTAACCGATTTGTCTCAAACTTGAAATATAACATTGCTTAAGGTCATGTAACACAAAGTCTTACTCAAACTTACAAAAATCAAAACGGCCGATCCAAAATGGCGGATTTTCTTATTTACCAACCGATTTGTCTCAAACTGGAAATATAACATTGCTTAAGGTCATTTAAGACAAATGTTTACTCAAACTTAAAAAATCAAAATGGCCGATCCGAAATAGCGGATTCTCTTATTTACCAACCGATTTGTCTCAAACTTGAAATATAAAATTGCTTAAGGTCATATAACACAAATGTTTACTCAAATTTAAAAAAATCAAAATGGCCGATCCAAAATGGCGAATTTGCTTATTTATCAACCGATTTGTCTCAAACTTGAAATATAACATTGCTTAAGGTCATCTAACACAAATGTTTACACAAACTTAAAAAATCAAAATGGCCGATCCAAAATGGCGGATTTTCTTATTTACCAACCGATTTGTCTCAAACTTGAAATATAACAATGCTTGAGGTCATTTAACACAAAGTCTTACCCAAACTTACAAAAATCAAAATGGCCGATCCAAAATTGCGAATTTGCTTATTTACCAACCGATTTGTCTCAAACTTAAAATATAACATTGCTTTAGGTCATATAACACAAATGTTTAGTCAAACTTAAAAAAATCAAAATATCCAATCCAAAATCGCGGATTTTCTAATTTACTAACCAATTTGTCTCAAACTTGAAATATAACATTGCTAAGGTTATTTAACACAAATGTTTACTCAAATTTAAAAAAATCAAAATGGCCGATCCAAAATGGCGAATTTTTTTATTTATCAACCGATTTGTCTCAAACTTGGAATATAACATTGCTTACGGGCATATAACACAAATGTTAACTCAAACTTTAAAAAATCAAAATGGCCGATCCAAAATTTCGAATTTGCTTATTTATTAACCGATTTGTCTCAAACTTGAAATATAACATTGCTTAAGGTCATATAACACAAATGTTAACTCAAACTTTAAAAAATGAAAATGGCCGATCCAAAATGGCGGATTTTCTTATTTACCAACCGATTTGTCTCAAACTTGAAATATAACATTGCTTAAGGTCATTTAACACAAAGTCTTACTCAAACTTACAAAAATCAAAATGACCGATCCAAAATTTCGAATTTGCTTATTTATCAACCGATTTGTCTCAAACTTGAAATATAACATTGCTTAAGGTCATATAACACAAATGTTAACTCAAACTTAAAAAAATCAAAATATCGGATCCAAAATGGCGGATTTTCTTATTTACCAACCGATTTGTCTCAAACTTGAAATATAACATTGCTTAAGGTCATATAACACAAATGTTTACTCAAACTTAAAAAAATCAAAATGGCTGATCCAAAATCGCGGATTTTCTAATTTACTAACCGATTTGTCTCAAACTGGAAATATAAAATTGCTTAAGGTCATATAACACAAATGTTAACTCAAACTTTAAAAAATCAAAATGGCCCATCCAAAATGGCGGATTTTCTTATTTACCAACCGATTTGTCTCAAACTTGAAATATAACAATGCTTGAGGTCATTTAACACAAAGTCTTACCCAAACTTACAAAAATCAAAATGGCCGATCCAAAATTGCGAATTTGCTTATCTTCCAACCGATTTGTCTCAAACTTAAAATATAACATTGCTTTAGGTCATATAACACAAATGTTTAGTCAAACTTAAAAAAATCTAAATATCCAATCCAAAATAGCGGATTTTCTTATTTACCAACCGATTTGTCTCAAACTTGAAATATAACATTGCTTAAGGTTATTTAACACAAATTCTTACTCAAACTTAAAAAAATCAAAATGGCCTATCCTAATCCAAAATCGCGGATTTTCTAATTTACTAACCGATTTGTCTCAAACTTGAAATATCAAATTGCTTAAGGTCATATAACACAAATGTTTACTCAAATTTAAAAAAATCAAAATGGCCGATCCAAAATGGCGAATTTTTTTATTTATCAACCGATTTGTTTCAAACTTGAAATATAACATTGCTTAAGGTCATATAACACAAATGTTAACTCAAACTTTAAAAAATCAAAATGGCCGATCCAAAATGGTGGATTTTCTTATTTACCAACCGATTTGTCTCAAACTTGAAATATAACATTGCTTAAGGTCATATAACACAAATGTTAACTCAAACTTTAAAAACTGAAAATGGCCGATCCAAAATGGCGGATTTTCTTATTTACCAACCGATTTGTCTCACACTTGAAATATAACATTGCTTAAGGTCATTTAACACAAAGTCTTACTCAAACTTACAAAAATCAAAATGACCGATCCAAAATTTCGAATTTGCTTATTTATCAACCGATTTGTCTCAAACTTGAAATATAACATTGCTTAAGGTCATGTAACACAAAGTCTTACTCAAACTTACAAAAATCAAAACGGCCGATCCAAAATGGCGGATTTTCTTATTTACCAACCGATTTGTCTCAAACTGGAAATATAACATTGCTTAAGGTCATTTAAGACAAATGTTTACTCAAACTTAAAAAATCAAAATGGCCGATCCAAAATAGCGGATTCTCTTATTTACCAACCGATTTGTCTCAAACTTGAAATATAACATTGCTTGAGGTCATATAAGACAAAGTCTTAGTCAAACTTACAAAAATCAAAATGGCCGATCCAAAATGGCGAATTTTCTAATTTACTAACCGATTTGTCTCAAACTTGAAATATAAAATTGCTTAAGGTCATATAACACAAATGTTTACTCAAATTTAAAAAAATTAAAATGGCCGATCCAAAATGGCGAATTTTTTTATTTATCAACCGATTTGTCTCAAACTTGAAATATAACATTGCTTAAGGTGATATAACACAAAGTCTTACTCAAACTTACAAAAATCGAAATGGCCGATCCAAAATGGCGGATTTTCTTATTTACCAACCGATTTGTCTCAAACTTGAAATATAACATTGCTTAAGGTCATTTAACACAAAGTCTTACTCAAACTTACAAAAATCAAAATGGCCGATCCAAAATTTCGAATTTGCTTATTTATCAACCGATTTGTCTCAAACTTGAAATATAACATTGCTTAAGGTCATCTAACACAAATGTTTACACAAACTTAAAAACTCAAAATGGCCGATCCAAAATGGCGGATTTTCTTATTTACCAACCGATTTGTCTCAAACTTGAAATATAACAATGCTTGACGTCATTTAACACAAAGTCTTACCCAAACTTACAAAAATCAAAATGGCCGATCCAAAATTGCGAATTTGCTTATTTACCAACCGATTTGTCTCAAACTTAAAATATAACATTGCTTTAGGTCATATAACACAAATGTTTAGTCAAACTTAAAAAAATCAAAATATCCAATCCAAAATGGCGAATTTTCTTATTTACCAACCGATTTGTCTCAAACTTGAAATATACCATTGCTTAAGGTTATTTAACACAAATTCTTACTCAAACTTAAAAAAATCAAAATGGCCTATCCAAAATCGCGGATTTTCTAATTTACTAACCGATTTGTCTCAAACTTGAAATATAACATTGCTTAAGGTAATTTAACACAAATGTTTACTCAAATTTAAAAAAATCAAAATGGCCGATCCAAAATTTCGAATTTGCTTATTTATTAACCGATTTGTCTCAAACTTGAAATATAACATTGCTTAAGGTCATTTAACACAAAGTCTTACTCAAACTTACAAAAATCAAAATGACCGATCCAAAATTTCGAATTTGCTTATGTATCAACCGATTTGTCTCAAACTTGAAATATAACATTGCTTAAGGTCATATAACACAAATGTTAACTCAAACTTTAAAAAATCAAAATGGCCCATCCAAAATGGCGGATTTTCTTATTTACCAACCGATTTGTCTCAAACTTGAAATATAACATTGCTTAAGGTTATTTAACACAAATTCTAACTCAAACTTAAAAAAATCAAAATGGCCTATCCAAAATTGCGAATTTGCTTATTTACCAACCGATTTGTCTCAAACTTAAAATATAACATTGCTTTAGGTCATATAACACAAATGTTTAGTCAAACTTAAAAAAATCAAAATATCCAATCCAAAATGGCGGATTTTCTTATTTACCAACCGATTTGTCTCAAACTTGAAATATAACATTGCTTAAGGTTATTTAACACAAATTCTTACTCAAACTTAAAAAAATCAAAATGGCCTATCCAAAATCGCGGATTTTCTAATTTACTAACCGATTTGTCTCAAACTTGAAATATAAAATTGCTTAAGGTCATATAACACAAATGTTTACTCAAATTTAAAAAAATCAAAATGGCCGATCCAAAATGGCGAATTTTTTTATTTATCAACCGATTTGTTTCAAACTTGAAATATAACATTGCTTAAGGTCATATAACACAAATGTTAACTCAAACTTTAAAAAATCAAAATGGCCTATCCAAAATGGTGGATTTTCTTATTTACCAACCGATTTGTCTCAAACTTGAAATATAACATTGCTTAGGGTCATATAACAAAAATGTTAACTCAAACTTTAAAGAATCAAAATGGCCCATCCAAAATGGCGGATTTTCTTATTTACCAACCGTTTTGTCTCAAACTTGAAATATAACATTGCTTAAGGTTATTTAACACAAAGTCTTACTCAAACTTACAAAAATCAAAATGGCCGATCCAAAATTTCGAATTTGCTTATTTATCAACCGATTTGTCTCAAACTTGCTTAAGGTCATGTAACACAAATGTTTACACAAACTTTAAGAAATCAAAATGACCGATCCAAAATGGCGGATTTTCTTATTTACTAACCGATTTGTCTCAAACTTGAAATATAAAAAACCAAACAAGTGTCGTGGCTAGTCGGGCAAAAAGGAGTTTGTTTGTTTCCCTTATATTTTTCCGTGGGTAGCCTGAAAGCTTAACCTCACGGGGGTCCAAGATCTAATGGACACCTAATAGTGTTGACAGTTAACCGTTTCGTCCTTATGGGACTCCTCAAAACACTGCTGGTCAATGTGAAAAATCTTGCGAAGTTAATCAGACGGTTTTGTCTCTAATTAAATGTAATTAGTGAGCGAACTATAGCAAGAGGCGCCATCTACCGAGATACGAGAGAAACAAAAAAACCAAAAGCAGGCGAAAGAAAACACTGCTATACAATATCGATCAATGAAAAGATCGAATGCAAATAAAAGAAAACAACCGTGACCTACGACAGCTCTTTGTCTTTCAGGCCGGATCAACACAGATTGCATTTTTACCCGTCTTCAAGACAGTGAGCGTCAATCAACGGAATTTTTAATCCAAATAATACTAACAAACGTGGAATTTCGTACCCGTGAATTTAAAAATCAAACAAGTTTCGTGGCTAATCGGGCAAAAAGGACTTTTTTTGTTTCCCTTATATTTTTCCGTGGGTAGCCTGAAAGCTTAACCTCACGGGGGTCCAAGATCTAATGGACACCTAATAAGTGTTGACAGTTAACCGTTTCGTCCTTATGGGACTCCTCAGAACACTGCTGGTCAATGTGACAAATCTTGCGAAGTTAATCAGACGGTTTTGTCTCTAATTAAATGTAATTAGTGAGCGAAGTATAGCAAGAGGCGCCATCTACCGAGATATGAGAGAAACAAAAAAACCAAAAGCAGGCGAAAGAAAGCACTGCTATACAATATCGATCAATGTAAAGATCGAATGCAAATAAAAGAAAACAACTATAGTCCGTGACCTACGACAGCTCTTTGTCTTTCAGGCCGGATCAACACAGATTGCATTTTTACCCGTCTTCAAGACAGTGAGCGTCAATCAACGGAATTTTTAAGCCAAATAATACTAACAAACGTGGAATTTCGTACCCGTGAATTTAAAAATCAAACAAGTTTCGTGACTAATCGGGCAAAAAGAGTTTTTTTGTTTCCCTTATATTTTTCCGTGG
Organism: Aspidapion aeneum; assembly: GCA_963576565.1. Taxonomy (NCBI): domain Eukaryota; kingdom Metazoa; phylum Arthropoda; class Insecta; order Coleoptera; family Brentidae; genus Aspidapion; species Aspidapion aeneum. The sequence goes on from OY755044.1 coordinate 48,611,921, forward strand.
GTAGCCTGAAAGCTTAACTTCACGGGGGTCCATCGAATGCAAATAAAAGAAAACAACTATCTTTTCATTGATCGATATTGTATAGCAGTGTTTTCTTTCGCCTGCTTTTGGTTTTTTTGTTTCTCTCGTATCTCGGAAGATGGCGCCTCTTGCTATAGTTCGCTCACTATTTACATTTAATTAGAGACAAAACCGTCTGATTAACTTCGCAAGATTTGTCACATTGACCAGCAGTGTTCTGAGGACTCCCATAAGGACGAAAAGGTTAACTGTCAACACTTGTTAGGTGTCCATTAGATCTTGGACCCCCGTGAGGTTAAGCTTTCAGGCTACCCACGGAAAAATATAAGGGAAACAAAAAAACTCCTTTTTGCCCGATTAGCCACGAAACTTGTTTGATTTTTAAATTCACGGTTACGAAATTCCACGTTTCTTGAAATATAACATTGCTTAAGATCATTTAACACAAAGTCTTACTCAAACTTAAAAAAATCAAGATAGCCGATCCAAAATGGCGGATTTTCTTATTTACCAACCGATTTGTCTCAAACTTGAAATATAACATAGCTTAAGGTCATATAACACAAAGTCTTACTCAAACTTACAAAAATCAAAATGGCCGATCCAAAATGGCGGATTTTCTTATTTACCAACCGATTTGTCTCAAACTTGATATATAACATTGCTTGAGGTCATTTAACACAAAGTCTTACTCAAACTTACAAAAATCAAAATGGCCGATCCAAAATTGCGAATTTGCTTATTTACCAACCGATTTGTCTCAAACTTAAAATATAACATTGCTTGAGGTCATATAACACAAATGTTTACTCAAACTTAAAAAAATCAAAATATCCGATCCAAAATGGCGGATTTTCTTATTTACCAACCGATTTGTCTCAAACTTGAAATATAACATTGCTTAAGGTCATATAACACAAATGTTTACTCAAACTTAAAAAAATCAAAATGGTCAATCCAAAATGGCGGATTTTCTTATTTACCAACCGATTTGTCTCAAACTTGAAATGTAACATTGCTTAAGGTCATTTAACACAAATGTTAACTCAAACTTAAAAAAATCAAAATGGCCGATCCAAAATGGCGGATTTTCTTATTTACTAACCGATTTGTCTCAAACTTGAAATATAACATTGCTTAAGGTCATATAACACAAATGTTTACTCAAATTTAAAAAAAATCAAAACGGACGATCCAAAATGGCGGATTTTCTTATTTATCAACCGATTTGTCTCAAACTTGAAATATAACATTGCTTAACGTCATATAACACAAATGTTTACTCAAACTTAAAAAAATCAAAATGGCCGATCCAAAATGGCGGATTTTCTTATTTACCAACCGATTTGTCTCAAACTTGAAATATAACATTGCTTAAGGTCATTAAACACAAATTCTTACTCAAACTTAAAAAAATCAAAATGGTCGATCAATGGCGGATTTTCTTATTTACTAACCGATTTGTCTCAAACTTGAAATATAACATTGCTTAAGGTCATATAACACAAATGTTTACTCAAATTTAAAAAAAATCAAAATGGACGATCCAAAATGGCGGATTTTCTTATTTATCAACCGATTTGTCTCAAACTTAAAATATAACAATGCTTAACGTCATATAACACAAATGTTTACTCAAACTTAAAAAATCAAAATGGCCGATCCAAAATGGCGGATTTTCTTACTTACCAACCGATTTGTCTCAAACTTGAAATATAACATTGCTTAAGGTCATTAAACACAAATTCTTACTCAAACTTAAAAAAGACAAAATGGCGGATTTTCTTATTTACTAACCGATTTGTCTCAAACTTGAAATATAACATTGCTTAAGGTCATTAAACACAAATTCTTACTCAAACTTAAAAAAAACAAAATGGCGGATTTTCTTATTTACTAACCGATTTGTCTCAAACTTGAAATATAACATTGCTTAAGGTCATTAAACACAAATTCTTACTCAAACTTAAAAAATCAAAATGGCCTATCCAAAATGGCGGATTTTCTTATTTACAAACCGATTTGTCTCAAACTTAAAATATAACATTGCTTAAGGTCATATAACACAAATGTTTACTCAAATTTAAAAAAAATCAAAATGGACGATCCAAAATGGCGGATTTTCTTATTTATCAACCGATTTGTCTCAAACTTAAAATATAACAATGCTTAACGTCATATAACACAAATGTTTACTCAAACTTAAAAAAATCAAAATGGCTGATCCAAAATGGCGGATTTTCTTATTTACCAACCGATTTGTCTCAAACTTGAAATATAACATTGCTTAACGTCATATAACACAAATGTTTACTCAAACTTAAAAAAATCAAAATGGCTGATCCAAAATGGCGGATTTTCTTATTTACCAACCGATTTGTCTCAAACTTGAAATATAACATTGCTTAAGGTCATTTAACACAAATGTTTACTCAAATTTAAAAAAAATCAAAACGGACGATCCAAAATGGCGGATTTTCTTATTTATCAACCGATTTGTCTCAAACTTGAAATATAACATTGCTTAAGGTCATTTAACACAAATGTTAACTCAAACTTAAAAAAATCAAGATAGCCGATCCAAAATGGCGGATTTTCTTATTTACCAACCGATTTGTCTCAAACTTGAAATATAACATAGCTTAAGGTCATATAACACAAAGTCTTACTCAAACTTACAAAAATCAAAATGGCCGATCCAAAATGGCGGATTTTCTTATTTACCAACCGATTTGTCTCAAACTTGATATATAACATTGCTTGAGGTCATTTAACACAAAGTCTTACTCAAACTTACAAAAATCAAAATGGCCGATCCAAAATTGCGAATTTGCTTATTTACCAACCGATTTGTCTCAAACTTAAAATATAACATTGCTTGAGGTCATATAACACAAATGTTTACTCTAACTTAAAAAAATCAAAATATCCGATCCAAAATGGCGGATTTTCTTATTTACCAACCGATTTGTCTCAAACTTGAAATATAACATTGCTTAAGGTCATATAACACAAATGTTTACTCAAACTTAAAAAAATCAAAATGGCCAATCCAAAATGGCGGATTTTCTTATTTACCAACTGATTTGTCTCAAACTTGAAATATAACATTGCTTAAGGTCATATAACACAAATGTTTACTCAAATTTAAAAAAAAATCAAAATGGACGATCCAAAATGGCGGATTTTCTTATTTACTAACCGATTTGTCTCAAACTTGAAATATAACATTGCTTAAGGTCATATAACACAAATGTTTACTCAAATTTAAAAAAAAAATCAAAATGGACGATCCAAAATGGCGGATTTTCTTATTTATCAACCGATTTGTCTCAAACTTAAAATATAACAATGCTTAACGTCATATAACACAAATGTTAACTCAAACTTAAAAAAATCAAAATGGCCGATCCAAAATGGCGGATTTTCTTATATACTAACCGATTTGTCTCAAACTTGAAATATAACATTGCTTAAGGTCATATAACACAAATGTTAACTCAAATTTAAAAAAAATCAAAACGGACGATCCAAAATGGCGGATTTTCTTATTTATCAACCGATTTGTCTCAAACTTGAAATATAACATTGCTTAACATCATATAACACAAATGTTTACTCAAACTTAAAAAAAATCAAAATGGCCGATCCAAAATGGCGGATTTTCTTATTTACCAACCGATTTGTCTCAAACTTGAAATATAACATTGCTTAAGGTCATTAAACAAATTTTCTTACTCAAACTTAAAAAAATCAAAATGGTCGATCAATGGCGGATTTTCTTATTTACTAACCGATTTGTCTCAAACTTGAAATATAACATTGCTTAAGGTCATATAACACAAATGTTTACTCAAATTTAAAAAAAATCAAAATGGACGATCCAAAATGGCGGATTTTCTTATTTATCAACCGATTTGTCTCAAACTTAAAATATAACAATGCTTAACGTCATATAACACAAATGTTTACTCAAACTTAAAAAATCAAAATGGCCGATCCAAAATGGCGGATTTTCTTATTTACCAACCGATTTGTCTCAAACTTGAAATATAACATTGCTTAAGGTCATTTAACACAAATGTTAACTCAAACTTAAAAAAATCAAAATGGCCGATCCAAAATGGCGGATTTTCTTACTTACCAACCGATTTGTCTCAAACTTGAAATATAACATTGCTTAAGGTCATTAAACACAAATTCTTACTCAAACTTAAAAAAAACAAAATGGCGGATTTTCTTATTTACTAACCGATTTGTCTCAAACTTGAAATATAACATTGCTTAAGGTCATTAAACACAAATTCTTACTCAAACTTAAATAATCAAAATGGCCTATCCAAAATGGCGGATTTTCTTATTTACAAACCGATTTGTCTCAAACTTGAAATATAACATTGCTTAAGGTCATATAACACAAATGTTTACTCAAATTTAAAAAAAATCAAAATGGACAATCCAAAATGGCGGATTTTCTTATTTATCAACCGATTTGTCTCAAACTTAAAATATAACAATGCTTAACGTCATATAACACAAATGTTTACTCAAACTTAAAAAAATCAAAATGGCTGATCCAAAATGGCGGATTTTCTTATTTACCAACCGATTTGTCTCAAACTTGAAATATAACATTGCTTAAGGTCATTTAACACAAATGTTCACTCAAATTTAAAAAAAATCAAAACGGACGATCCAAAATGGCGGATTTTCTTATTTATCAACCGATTTGTCTCAAACTTGAAATATAACATTGCTTAAGGTCATATAACACAAATGTTTACTCAAATTTAAAAAAAATCAAAATGGACGATCCAAAATGGCGGATTTTCTTATTTATCAACCGATTTGTCTCAAACTTGAAATATAATATTGCTTAAGGTCATATAACACAAATGTTTACTCAAATTTAAAAAAAATCAAAACGGACGATCCAAAATGGCGGATTTTCTTATTTATCAACCGATTTGTCTCAAACTTGAAATATAACATTGCTTAAGGTCATTTAACACAAATGTTTACTCAAACTTAAAAAAATCAAGACAGCCGATCCAAAATGGCGGATTTTCTTATTTACCAACCGATTTGTCTCAAACTTGAAATATAACATAGCTTAAGGTCATATAACACAAAGTCTTACTCAAACTTACAAAAATCAAAATGGCCGATCCAAAATGGCGGATTTTCTTATTTACCAACCGATTTGTCTCAAACTTGATATATAACATTGCTTGAGGTCATTTAACACAAAGTCTTACTCAAACTTACAAAAATCAAAATGGCTGATCCAAAATTGCGAATTTGCTATTTACCAACCGATTTGTCTCAAACTTAAAATATAACATTGCTTGAGGTCATATAACACAAATGTTTACTCAAACTTAAAAAAATCAAAATATCCGATCCAAAATGGCGGATTTTCTTATTTACCAACCGATTTGTCTCAAGTCATATAACACAAATGTTTACTCAAACTTAAAAAAATCAAAATGGCCAATCCAAAATGGCGGATTTTCTTATTTACCAACTGATTTGTCTCAAACTTGAAATATAACATTGCTTAAGGTCATATAACACAAATGTTTACACAAACTTAAAAAAATCAAAATATCCGATCCAAAATGGCGGATTTTCTTATTTACTAACCGATTTGTCTCAAACTTGAAATATATAACACAAATGTTTACTCAAATTTAAAAAAAATCAAAATGGTCGATCCAAAATGGCGGATTTTCTTATTTATCAACCGATTTGTCTCAAACTTAAAATATAACAATGCTTAACGTCATATAACACAAATGTTAACTCAAACTTAAAAAAAATCAAAATGGCCGATCCAAAATGGCGGATTTTCTTATTTACTAACCGATTTGTCTCAAACTTGAAATATAACATTGCTTGAGGTCATATAACACAAATGTTTACTCAAACTTAAAAAAATCAAAAATGGCGGATTTTCTTATTTACTAACCGATTTGTCTCAAACTTGAAATATAACATTGCTTAAGGTCATTAAACACAAATTCTTACTCAAACTTAAAAAATCAAAATGGCCTATCCAAAATGGCGGATTTTCTTATTTACAAACCGATTTGTCTCAAACTTGAAATATAACATTGCTTAAGGTCATATAACACAAATGTTTACTCAAACTTAAAAAAATCAAAATGGCTGATCCAAAATGGCGGATTTTCTCAAACTTGAAATATATAACACAAATGTTTACTCAAATTTAAAAAAATCAAATGGACGATCCAAAATGGCGGATTTTCTTATTTATCAACCGATTTGTCTCAAACTTAAAATATAACAATGCTTAACGTCATATAACACAAATGTTTACTCAAACTTAAAAAAATCAAAATGGCTGATCCAAAATGGCGGATTTTCTTATTTACCAACCGATTTGTCTCAAACTTGAAATATAACATTGCTTAACGTCATATAACACAAATGTTTACTCAAACTTAAAAAAATCAAAATGGCTGAACCAAAATGGCGGTTTTTCTTATTTACCAACCGATTTGTCTCAAACTTGAAATATAACATTGCTTAAGGTCATTTAACACAAATGTTTACTCAAATTTAAAAAAAATCAAAACGGACGATCCAAAATGGCGGATTTTCTTATTTATCAACCGATTTGTCTCAAACTTGAAATATAACATTGCTTAAAGTCATATAACACAAATGTTTACTCAAATTTAAAAAAAATCAAAATGGCCTATCTAAAATGGCGGATTTTCTTATTTACCAACCGATTTGTCACAAACTTGAAATATAACATTTTTTAAGGTCATTTAACACAAATGTTAACTCAAACTTAAAAAAATCAAAATTGCCGATCCAAAATGGCGGATTTTCTTACTTACCAACCGATTTGTCTCAAACTTGAAATATAACATTGCTTAAGGTCATATAACACAAAGCCTTACTCAAACTTACAAAAATCAAAACGGCCGATCCAAAATGGCGGATTTTCTTATTTACCAACCGATTTGTCTCAAACTGGAAATATAACATTGCTTAAGGTCATTTAAGACAAATGTTTACTCAAACTTAAAAATCAAAATGGCCGATCCGAAATAGCGGATTCTCTTATTTACTAACCGATTTGTCTCAAACTTGAAATATAACATTGCTTGAGGTCATATAACACAAAGTCTTAGTCAAACTTACAAAAATCAAAATGGCCGATCCAAAATGGCGAATTTTCTAATTTACTAACCGATTTGTCTCAAACTTGAAATATAAAATTGCTTAAGGTCATATAACACAAATGTTTACTCAAATTTAAAAAAATCAAAATGGCCGATCCAAAATGGCGAATTTTTTTATTTATCAACCGATTTGTCTCAAACTTACTCATTGCTTAAGGTGATATAAAACAAAGTCTTACTCAAACTTACAAAAATCGAAATGGCCGATCCAAAATGGCGGATTTGCTTATTTATCAACCGATTTGTCTCAAACTTGAAATATAACATTGCTTAAGGTCATCTAACACAAATGTTTACACAAACTTAAAAAATCAAAATGGCCGATCCAAAATGGCGGATTTTCTTATTTACCAACCGATTTGTCTCAAACTTGAAATATAACATTGCTTAAAGTAATTTAACACAAATGTTTACTCAAATTTAAAAAAATCAAAATGGCCGATCCAAAATTTCGAATTTGCTTATTTATCAACCGATTTGTCTCAAACTTGAAATATAACATTGCTTAAGGTCATATAACACAAATGTTAACTCAAACTTTAAAAAATGAAAATGGCCGATCCAAAATGGCGGATTTTCTTATTTACCAACCGATTTGTCTCAAACTTGAAATATAACATTGCTTAAGGTCATTTAACACAAAGTCTTACTCAAACTTACAAAAATCAAAATGACCGATCCAAAATTTCGAATTTGCTTATTTATCAACCGATTTGTCTCAAACTTGAAATATAACATTGCTTAAGGTCATATAACACAAATGTTAACTCAAACTTTAAAAAATCAAAATGGCCCATCCAAAATGGCGGATTTTCTTATTTACCAACCGATTTGTCTCAAACTTGAAATATAACAATGCTTGAGGTCATTTAACACAAAGTCTTACCCAAACTTACAAAAATCAAAATGGCTGATCCAAAATTGCGAATTTGCTTATTTACCAACCGATTTGTCTCAAACTTAAAATATAACATTGCTTTAGGTCATATAACACAAATGTTTAGTCAAACTTAAAAAATCAAAATATCCAATCCAAAATGGCGGATTGTCTTATTTAACAACCGATTTGTCTCAAACTTGAAATATAACATTGCTTAAGGTTATTTAACACAAATTCTTACTCAAACTTAAAAAAATCAAAATGGCCAATCCAAAATCGCGGATTTTCTAATTTACTAACCGATTTGTCTCAAACTTGAAATATAAAATTGCTTAAGGTCATATAACACAAATGTTTACTCAAATTTTAAAAAATCAAAATGGCCGATCCAAAATGGCGAATTTTTTTATTTATCAACCGATTTGTTTCAAACTTGAAATATAACATTGCTTAAGGTCATATAACACAAATGTTTACTCAAATTTAAAAAATCAAAATGGCCGATCCAAAATGGCGAATTTTTTTATTTATCAACCGATTTGTCTCAAACTTGAAATATAACATTGCTTAAGGTGATATAACACAAAGTCTTACTCAAACTTACAAAAATCGAAATGGCCGATCCAAAATGGCGGATTTTCTTATTTACCAACCGATTTGTCTCAAACGTGAAATATAACATTGCTTAAGGTCATTTAACACAAAGTCTTACTCAAACTTACAAAAATCAAAATGGCCGATCCAAAATTTCGAATTTGCTTATTTATCAACCGATTTGTCTTAAACTTGAAATATAACATTGCTTAAGGTCATCTAACACAAATGTTTACACAAACTTAAAAAATCAAAATGGCCGATCCAAAATGGTGGATTTTCTTATTTACCAACCGATTTGTCTCAAACTTGAAATATAACAATGCTTGAGGTCATTTAACACAAAGTCTTACCCAAACTTACAAAAATCAAAATGGCCGATCCAAAATTGCGAATTTGCTTATTTACCAACCGATTTGTCTCAAACTTAAAATATAACATTGCTTTAGGTCATATAACACAAATGTTTAGTCAAACTTAAAAAATCAAAATATCCAATCCAAAATCGCGGATTTTCTAATTTACTAACCGATTTGTCTCAAACTTGAAATATAAAATTGCTTAAGGTCATATAACACAAATGTTTACTCAAATTTAAAAAATCAAAATGGCCGATCCAAAATGGCGAATTTTTTTATTTATCAACCGATTTGTCTCAAACTTGGAATATAACATTGCTTACGGGCATATAACACAAATGTTAACTCAAACTTTAAAAAATCAAAATGGCCGATCCAAAATGGTGGATTTTCTTATTTACCAACCGATTTGTCTCAAACTTGAAATATAACATTGCTTAAGGTCATTTAACACAAAGTCTTGCTCAAACTTACAAAAATCAAAATGACCGATCCAAAATTTCGAATTTGCTTATTTATTAACCGATTTGTCTTAAACTTGAAATATAACATTGCTTAAGGTCATATAACACAAATGTTAACTCAAACTTAAAAAAATCAAAATATCGGATCCAAAATGGCGGATTTTCTTATTTACCAACCGATTTGTCTCAAACTTGAAATATAACATTGCTTAAGGTCATTTAACACAAATGTTTACTCAAACTTAAAAAAATCAAAATGGCTGATCCAAAATGGCGGATTTTCTTAGTTACCAACCGATTTGTCTCAAACTTGAAATATAACATTGCTTAAGGTCATGTAACACAAATGTTTACTCAAATTTAAAAAAATCAAAATGGCCTATCCAAAATGGCGGATTTTTTTATTTATCAAACGATTTGTCTCAAACTTGAAATATAACATTGCTTAAGGTCATATAACAAAAATGTTAACTCAAACTTTAAAAAATCAATATGGCCCATCCAAAATGGCGGATTTTCTTATTTACCAACCGTTTTGTCTCAAACTTGAAATATAACATTGCTTAAGGTTATTTAACACAAAGTCTTACTCAAACTTACAAAAATCAAAATGGCCGATCCAAAATTTCGAATTTGCTTATTTATCAACCGATTTGTCTCAAACTTGCTTAAGGTCATGTAACACAAATGTTTACACAAACTTTAAGAAATCAAAATGGCCGATCCAAAATGGCGGATTTTCTTATTTACTAACCGATTTGTCTCAAACTTGAAATATAAAAAACCAAACAAGTTTCGTGGCTAATCGGGCAAAAAGGACTTTTTTTGTTTCCCTTATATTTTTCCGTGGGTAGCCTGAAAGCTTAACCTCACGGGGTCCAAGATCTAATGGACACCTAATAAGTGTTGACAGTTAACCGTTTCGTCCTTATGGGACTCCTCAGAACACTGCTGGTCAATGTGACAAATCTTGCGAAGTTAATCAGACGGTTTTGTCTCTAATTAAATGTAATTAGTGAGCGAAGTATAGCAAGAGGCGCCATCTACCGAGATATGAGAGAAACAAAAAAACCAAAAGCAGGCGAAAGAAAGCACTGCTATACAATATCGATCAATGTAAAGATCGAATGCAAATAAAAGAAAACAACTATAGTCCGTGACCTACGACAGCTCTTTGTCTTTCAGGCCGGATCAACACAGATTGCATTTTTACCCGTCTTCAAGACAGTGAGCGTCAATCAACGGAATTTTTAAGCCAAATAATACTAACAAACGTGGAATTTCGTACCCGTGAATTTAAAAATCAAACAAGTTTCGTGACTAATCGGGCAAAAAGGAGTTTTTTTGTTTCCCTTATATTTTTCCGTGGGTAGCCTGAAAGCTTAACCTCACGGGGGTCCATCGAATGCAAATAAAATAAAACAACTATCTTTTCATTGATCGATATTGTATAGCAGTGTTTTCTTTCGCCTGCTTTTGGTTTTTTTGTTTCTCTCGTATCTCGGTAGATGGCGCCTCTTGCTATAGTTCGCTCACTATTTACATTTAATTAGAGACAAAACCGTCTGATTAACTTCGCAAGATTTGTCACATTGACCAGCAGTGTTCTGAGGACTCCCATAAGGACGAAACTGTTAACTGTCAACACTTGTTAGGTGTCCATTAGATCTTGGACCCCCGTGAGGTTAAGCTTTCAGGCTACCCACGGAAAAATATAAGGGAAACAAAAAAACTCCTTTTTGCCCGATTAGCCACGAAACTTGTTTGATTTTTAAATTCACGGGTACGAAATTCCACGTTTGTTAGTATTATTTGGCTTAAAAATTCCATTGATTGTCGCTCACTGTCTTGAAGACTGGTAAAAATGCAATCTGTGTTGATCCGGCCTGAAAGACAAAGAGCTGTCGTAGGTCACGGACTATAGTTGTTTTCTTTTATTTGCATTCGATCTTTTCATTGATCGATATTGTATAGCAGTGTTTTCTTTCGCCTGCTTTTGGTTTTTTTGTTTCTCTCGTATCTCGGTAGATGGCGCCTCTTGCTATAGTTCGCTCACTATTTACATTTAATTAGAGACAAAACCGTCTGATTAACTTCGCAAGATTTGTCACATTGACCAGCAGTGTTCTGAGGAGTCCCATAAGGACGAAACGGTTAACTGTCAACACTTATTAGGTGTCCATTAGATCTTGGACCCCCATTGAGGTTAAGCTTTCAGGCTACCCACGGAAAAATATAAGGGAAACAAAAAAACTCCTTTTTGCCCGATTAGCCACGAAACTTGTTTGATTTTTAAATTCACGGTTACGAAATTCCACGTTTCTTGAAATATAACATTGCTTAAGATCATTTAACACAAAGTCTTACTCAAACTTAAAAAAATCAAAATGACCGATCCAAAATGGCGGATTTTCTTATTTACCAACCGATTTGTGTCAAACTTGAAATATAACATTGCTTAAGGTCATTTAACACAAATGTTAACTCAAACTTAAAAAAATCAAGATAGCCGATCCAAAATGGCGGATTTTCTTATTTACCAACCGATTTGTCTCAAACTTGATATATAACATTGCTTGAGGTCATTTAACACAAATTACTCAAACTTACAAAAATCAAAATGGCCGATCCAAAATTGCGAATTTGCTTATTTACCAACCGATTTGTCTCAAACTTAAAATATAACATTGCTTGAGGTCATATAACACAAATGTTTACTCAAAATTAAAAAAATCAAAATGGCCAATCCAAAATGGCGGATTTTCTTATTTACCAACTGATTTGTCTCAAACTTGAAATATAACATTGCTTAAGGTCATATAACCCAAATGTTTACACAAACTTAAAAAAATCAAAATATCAGATCCAAAATGGCGGATTTTCTTATTTACTAACCGATTTGTCTCAAACTTGAAATATAACATTGCTTAACGTCATATAACACAAATGTTTACTCAAACTTAAAAAAATCAAAATGGCCGATCCAAAATGGCGGATTTTCTTATTTACCAAACCGATTTGTCTCAAACTTGAAATATAACATTGCTTAAGGTCATTAAACACAAATTCTTACTCAAACTTAAAAAAATCAAAATGGTCGATCAATGGCGGATTTTCTTATTTACTAACCGATTTGTCTCAAACTTGAAATATAACATTGCTTAAGGTCATATAACACAAATGTTTACACAAATTTAAAAAAAATCAAAATGGACGATCCAAAATGGCGGATTTTCTTATTTATCAACCGATTTGTCTCAAACTTAAAATATAACAATGCTTAACGTCATATAACACAAATGTTTACTCAAACTTAAAAAAATCAAAATGGCCGATCCAAAATGGCGGATTTTCTTATTTACCAACCGATTTCTCTCAAACTTGAAATATAACATTGCTTAAGGTCATTTAACACAAATGTTAACTCAAACTTAAAAAAATCAAAATGGCCGATCCAAAATGGCGGATTTTCTTACTTACCAACCGATTTGTCTCAAACTTGAAATATAACATTGCTTAAGGTCATTAAACACAAATTCTTACTCAAACTTAAAAAAATCAAAATGGCGGATTTTCCTATTTACCAACCGATTTGTCTCAAACTGGAAATATAACATTGCTTAAGGTCATTTAAGACAAATGTTTACTCAAATTTAAAAAATCAAAATGGCCGATCCGAAATAGCGGATTCTCTTATTTACCAACCGATTTGTCTCAAACTTGAAATATAACATTGCTTAAGGTGATATAACACAAAGTCTTACTCAAACTTACAAAAATCGAAGTGGCCGATCCAAAATGGCGGATTTTCTTATTTACCAACCGATTTGTCTCAAACTTGAAATATAACATTGCTTAAGGTCATTTAACACAAAGTCTTACTCAAACTTACAAAAATCAAAATGGCCGATCCAAAATTTCGAATTTGCTTATTTATCAACCGATTTGTCTCAAACTTGAAATATAACATTGCTTAAGGTCATATAACACAAAGTCTTACTCAAACTTACAAAAATCAAAATGGCCGATCCAAAATGGCGGATTTTCTTATTTACCAACCGATTTGTCTCAAACTTGATATATAACATTGCTTGAGGTCATTTAACACAAAGTCTTACTCAAACTTACAAAAATCAAAATGGCCGATCCAAAATTGCGAATTTGCTTATTTACCAACCGATTTGTCTCAAACTTAAAATATAATATTGCTTGAGGTCATATAACACAAATGTTTACTCAAACTTAAAAAAATCAAAATATCCGATCCAAAATGGCGGATTTTCTTATTTACCAACCGATTTGTCTCAAACTTGAAATATAACATTGCTTAAGGTCATATAACACAAATGTTTACTCAAACTTAAAAAAATCAAAATGGCCAATCCAAAATGGCGGATTTTCTTATTTACCAACTGATTTGTCTCAAACTTGAAATATAACATTGCTTAAGGTCATATAACACAAATGTTTACACAAACTTAAAAAAATCAAAATATCCGATCCAAAATGGCGGATTTTCTTATTTACTAACCGATTTGTTTCAAACTTGAAATATAACATTGCTTAAGGTCATATAACACAAATGTTTACTCAAACTTAAAAAAATCAAAATGGCTGATCCAAAATGGCGGATTTTCTTATTTACCAACCGATTTGTCTCAAACTTGAAATATAACATTGCTTAAGGTCATTTAACACAAATGTTAACTCAAACTTAAAAAAATCAAAATGGCCGATCCAAAATGGCGGATTTTCTTATTTACTAACCGATTTGTCTTAAACTTCAAATATAACATTGCTTAAGGTCATATAACACAAATGTTTACTAAAATTTAAAAAAAATCAAAACGGAGGATCCAAAATGGCGGATTTTCTTATTTATCAACCGATTTGTCTCAAACTTGAAATATAACATTGCTTAACGTCATATAACACAAATGTTTACTCAAACTTAAAAAAATCAAAATGGCCGATCCAAAATGGCGGATTTTCTTATTTACCAACCGATTTGTCTCAAACTTAAAATATAACAATGCTTAACGTCATATAACACAAATGTTTACTCAAACTTAAAAAAATCAAAATGGCCGATCCAAAATGGCGGATTTTCTTATTTACCAACCGATTTGTCTCAAACTTGAAATATAACATTGCTTAAGGTCATTAAACACAAATTCTTACTCAAACTTAAAAAAATCAAAATGGCGGATTTTCTTATTTACTAACCGATATGTCTCAAACTTGAAATATAACATTGCTTAAGGTCATATAACACAAATGTTTACTCAAATTTAAAAAAAATCAAAATAGACGATCCAAAATGGCGGATTTTCTTATTTATCAACCGATTTGTCTCAAACTTAAAATATAACAATGCTTAACGTCATATAACACAAATGTTTACTCAAACTTAAAAAAATCAAAATGGCCGATCCAAAATGGCGGATTTTCTTATTTACCAACCGATTTGTCTCAAACTTGAAATATAACATTGCTTAAGGTCATTAAACACAAATTCTTACTCAAACTTAAAAAATCAAAATGGCCGATCCAAAATGGCGGATTTTCTTATTTACCAACCGATTTGTCTCAAACTTGAAATATAACATTGCTTAAGGTCATTAAACACAAATTCTTACTCAAACTTAAAAAATCAAAATGGCCGATCCAAAATGGCGGATTTTCTTATTTATCAACCGATTTGTCTCAAATCTAAAATATAACAATGCTTAACGTCATATAACACAAATGTTTACTCAAACTTAAAAAAACTAAAATGGACTATCCAAAATGGCGGATTTTCTTATTTACCAACCGATTTGTCTCAAACTCGAAATATAAACATTGCTTAAGGTCATTTAACACAAATGTTAACTCAAACTTAAAAAAATCAAAATGGCCGATCCAAAATGGCGGATTTTCTTATTTACTAACCGATTTGTCTCAAACTTGAAATATAACATTGCTTAAGGTCATATAACACAAATGTTTACTCAAATTTAAAAAAATCAAAACGGACGATCCAAAATGGCGGATTTTCTTATTTATCAACCGATTTTGTCTCAAACTTGAAATATAACATTGCTTAACGTCATATAACACAAATGTTTACTCAAACTTCAAAAAATTAAAATGGACTATCCAAAATGGCGGATTTTCTTATTTACCAACCGATTTGTCTCAAACTCGAAATATAACATTGCTTAAGGTCATTTAACACAAATGTTAACTCAAACTTAAAAAAATCAAAATTGCCGATCCAAATGGCTGATTTTCTTACATACCAACCGATTTGTCTCAAACTTGAAATATAACATTGCTTAAGGTCATATAACACAAAGTCTTACTCAAACTTACAAAAATCAAAACGGCCGATCCAAAATGGCGGATTTTCTTATTTACCAACCGATTTGTCTCAAACTGGAAATATAACATTGCTTAAGGTCATTTAAGACAAATGTTTACTCAAACTTAAAAAATCAAAATGGCCGATCTGAAATAGCGGATTCTCTTATTTACCAACCGATTTGTCTCAAACTTGAAATATAACATTGCTTGAGGTCATATAACACAAAGTTTTAGTCAAACTTACAAAAATCAAAATGGCCGATCCAAAATGGCGAATTTGCTTATTTACCAACCGATTTATCTCAAACTTAAAATATAAAATTGCTTAAGGTCATATAACACAAATGTTTAGTCAATTTAAAAAAATCAAAATTGCCGATCCAAAATTGCGGATTTTCTTACATACCAACCGATTTGTCTCAAACTATAACATTGCTTAAGGTCATATAACACAAAGTCTTACTCAAACTTACAAAAATCAAAACGGCCGATCCAAAATGGCGGATTTTCTTATTTACCAACCGATTTGTCTCAAACTGGAAATATAACATTGCTTAAGGTCATATAACACAAATGTTTACTCAAACTTAAAAAAATCAAAATATCCGATCCAAAATGGCGGATTTTCTTATTTACTAACCGATTTGTCTCAAACTTGAAATATAATGCTTAAGGTAATATAACACAAAGTCTTACTCAAACTTACAAAAATCGAAATGGCCGATCCAAAATGGCGGATTTTCTTATTTACCAACCGATTTGTCTCAAACTTAAAATATAACATTGCTTAAGGTCATATAACACAAATGTTTAGTCAAACTTAAAAAAATCAAAATATCCGATCCAAAACGGCGGATTTTCTTACATACCAACCGATTTGTCTCAAACTTGAAATATAACATTGCTTAAGGTCATATAACACAAAGTCTTACTCAAACTTACAAAAATCGAAATGGCCGATCCAAAATGGCGGATTTTCTTATTTACCAACCGATTTGTCTCAAACTTAAAATATAACATTGCTTAAGGTCATATAACACAAATGTTTAGTCAAATTTAAAAAAATCAAAATTGCCGATCCAAAATTGCGGATTTTCTTACATACCAACCGATTTGTCTCAAACTTGAAATATAACATTGCTTAAGGTCATATAACACAAAGTCTTACTCAAACTTACAAAAATCAAAACGGCCGATCCAAAATGGCGGATTTTCTTATTTACCAACCGATTTGTCTCAAACTTGAAATATAACATTGCTTAAGGTTATTTAACACAAATTCTTACTCAAACTTAAAAAAATCAAAATGGCCGATCTAAAATTGCGAATTTGATTATTTACCAACCGATTTGTCTCAAACTTGAAATATAATATTGCTTAAGGTCATTTAACACAAATGTTAACTCAAACTTAAAAAAATCAAAATGGCTGATCCAAAATGGCGGATTTTCTTATTTACCAACCGATTTGTCTCAAGCTTGAAATATAACATTGCTTAAGGTCATTTAACACAAATGTTAACTCAAACTTAAAAAAATCAAAATGGCCGATCCAAAATGGCGGATTTTTTTATTTACTAACCGATTTGTCTTAAACTTGAAATATAACATTGCTTAAGGTCATATAACACAAATGTTTACTCAAATTTAAAAAAAATCAAAACGGACGATCCAAAATGGCGGATTTTCTTATTTATCAACCGATTTGTCTCAAACTTGAAATATAACATTGCTTAACGTCATATAACACAAATGTTTACTCAAACTTAAATAAATCAAAATGGACGATTTAAAATGGTGGATTTTCTTATTTACCAACCGATTTGTCTCAAACTTAAAATATAACAATGCTTAACGTCATATAACACAAATGTTTACTCAAACTTAAAAAAATCAAAATGGCCGATCCAAAATGGCGGATTTTCTTATTTACCAACCGATTTGTCTCAAACTTGAAATATAACATTGCTTAACGTCATATAACACAAATGTTTACTCAAACTTCAAAAAATTAAAATGGACTATCCAAAATGGCGGATTTTCTTATTTACCAACCGATTTGTCTCAAACTCGAAATATAACATTGCTTAAGGTCATTTAACACAAATGTTATCTCAAACTTAAAAAAATCAAAATTGCTGATCCAAAATGGCGGATTTTCTTACTTACCAACCGATTTGTCTCAAACTTGAAATATAACATTGCTTAAGGTCATATAACACAAAGTCTTACTCAAACTTACAAAAATCAAAACGGCCGATCCAAAATGGCGGATTTTCTTATTTACCAACCGATTTGTCTCAAACTGGAAATATAACATTGCTTAAGGTCATTTAAGACAAATGTTTACTCAAACTTAAAAAATCAAAATGGCCGATCTGAAATAGCGGATTCTCTTATTTACCAACCGATTTGTCTCAAACTTGAAATATAACATTGCTTAAGGTCATTTAACACAAATTCTTAAACACACTTAAAAAAATCCAAATGGCCTATCCAAAATCGCGGATTTTCTTATTTACTAACCGATTTGTCTCAAACTTGAAATATAACATTGCTTGAGGTCATATAACACAAAGTTTTAGTCAAACTTACAAAAATCAAAATGGCCGATCCAAAATGGCGAATTTGCTTATTTACCAACCGATTTATCTCAAACTTAAAATATAACATTGCTTGAGGTCATATAGCACAAATGTTTACTCAAACTTAAAAAAATCAAAATATCCGATCCAAAATGGCGGATTTTCTTATTTAGCAACCGATTTGTCTCAAACTTGAAATATAACATTGCTTAAGGTTATTTAACACAAATTCTTACTCAAACTTAAAAAAATCAAATTGGCCTATCCAAAATCGCGGATTTTCTTATTTACTAACCGATTTGTCTCAAACTTGAAATATAAAATTGCTTAAGGTCATATAACACAAATGTTTACTCAAATTTAAAAAATCAAAATGGCCGATCCAAAATGGCGGATTTTCTTATTTACCAACCGATTTGTCTCAAACTTGAAATATAACATTGCTTGAGGTCATTTAACACAAAGTCTTACTCAAACTTACAAAAATCAAAATGGCCGATCCAAAATTGCGAATTTGCTTATTTACCAACCGATTTGTCTCAAACTTAAAATATAACATTGCTTTAGGTCATATAACACAAATGTTTAGTCAAACTTAAAAAAATCAAAATATCCGATCCAAAATAGCGGATTTTCTTATTTACCAACCGATTTGTCTCAAACTTGAAATATAACATTGCTTAAGGTTATTTAACACAAATTCTTACTCAAACTTACAAAAATCGAAATGGCCGATCCAAAATTTCGAATTTGCTTATTTATCAACCGATTTGTCTCAAACTTAAAATATAACATTGCTTTAGGTCATATAACACAAATGTTTAGTCAAATTTAAAAAAATCAAAATGGCGAATTTTTTTATTTATCAACGGATTTGTCTCAAACTTGAAATATAAAACTGCTTAAGGTCATATAACACAAATGTTTACTCAAATTTAAAAAATCAAAATGGCCGATCCAAAATGGCGGATTTTCTTATTTACCAACCGATTTGTCTCAAACTTGAAATATAACATTGCTTGAGGTCATTTAACACAAAGTCTTACTCAAACTTACAAAAATCAAAATGGCCGATCCAAAATTGCGAATTTGCTTATTTACCAACCGATTTGTCTCAAACTTAAAATATAACATTGCTTTAGGTCATATAACACAAATGTTTAGTCAAACTTAAAAAAATCAAAATATCCGATCCAAAATAGCGGATTTTCTTATTTACCAACCGATTTGTCTCAAACTTGAAATATAACATTGCTTAAGGTTATTTAACACAAATTCTTACTCAAACTTACAAAAATCGAAATGGCCGATCCAAAATTTCGAATTTGCTTATTTATCAACCGATTTGTCTCAAACTTAAAATATAACATTGCTTTAGGTCATATAACACAAATGTTTAGTCAAATTTAAAAAAATCAAAATTGCCGATCCAAAATGGCGGATTTTCTTACATACCAACCGATTTGTCTCAAACTTGAAATATAACATTGCTTAAGGTCATATAACACAAATGTTTACTAAAATTTAAAAAAAATCAATATGGACGATCCAAAATGGCGGATTTTCTTATTTATCAACCGATTTGTCTCAAACTTGAAATATAACATTACTTAACGCCATATAACACAAATGTTTACTCAAACTTAAAAAAATCAAAATGGCCGATCCAAAATGGCGGATTTTCTTATTTACCAACCGATTTGTCTCAAACTTAAAATATAACAATGCTTAACGTCATATAACACAAATGTTTACTCAAACTTAAAAAAATCAAAATGGCCGATCCAAAATGGCGGATTTTCTTATTTACCAACCGATTTGTCTCAAACTTGAAATATAACATTGCTTAAGGTCATTTAACCCAAATGTTAACTCAAACTTAAAAAAATCAAAATGGCGGATTTTCTTATTTACTAACCGATTTGTCTCAAACTTGAAATATAACATTGCTTAAGGTCATATAACACAAATGTTTACTCAAATTTAAAAAAAATCAAAATAGACGATCCAAAATGGCGGATTTTCTTATTTATCAACCGATTTGTCTCAAACTTAAAATATAACAATGCTTAACGTCATATAACACAAATGTTTACTCAAACTTAAAAAAATCAAAATGGCCGATCCAAAATGGCGGATTTTCTTATTTACCAACCGATTTGTCTCAAACTTGAAATATAACATTGCTTAAGGTCATTAAACACAAATTCTTACTCAAACTTAAAAAATCAAAATGGCCGATCCAAAATGGCGGATTTTCTTATTTACCAACCGATTTGTCTCAAACTGGAAATATAACATTGCTTAAGGTCATTTAAGACAAATGTTTACTCAAACTTAAAAAATCAAAATGGCCGATCTGAAATAGCGGATTCTCTTATTTACCAACCGATTTGTCTCAAACTTGAAATATAACATTGCTTAAGGTCATTTAACACAAATTCTTAAACACACTTAAAAAAATCCAAATGGCCTATCCAAAATCGCGGATTTTCTTATTTACTAACCGATTTGTCTCAAACTTGAAATATAACATTGCTTGAGGTCATATAACACAAAGTTTTAGTCAAACTTACAAAAATCAAAATGGCCGATCCAAAATGGCGAATTTGCTTATTTACCAACCGATTTGTCTTAAACTTAAAATATAACATTGCTTTAGGTCATATAACACAAATGTTTAGTCAAATTTAAAAAAATCAAAATTGCCGATCCAAAATGGCGGATTTTCTTACATACCAACCGATTTGTCTCAAACTTGAAATATAACATTGCTTAAGGTCATATAACACAAAGTCTTACTCAAACTTACAAAAATCAAAATGGCCGATCTGAAATAGCGGATTCTCTTATTTACCAACCGATTTGTCTCAAACTTGAAATATAACATTGCTTAAGGTCATTTAACACAAATTCTTAAACACACTTAAAAAAATCCAAATGGCCTATCCAAAATCGCGGATTTTCTTATTTACTAACCGATTTGTCTCAAACTTGAAATATAACATTGCTTGAGGTCATATAACACAAAGTTTTAGTCAAACTTACAAAAATCAAAATGGCGAATTTGCTTATTTACCAACCGATTTATCTCAAACTTAAAATATAACATTGCTTGAGGTCATATAGCACAAATGTTTACTCAAACTTAAAAAAATCAAAATATCCGATCCAAAATGGCGGATTTTCTTATTTACCAAACGATTTGTCTCAAACTTGAAATATAACATTGCTTAAGGTTATTTAACACAAATTCTTACTCAAACTTAAAAAAATCAAATTGGCCTATCCAAAATCGCGGATTTTCTTATTTACTAACCGATTTGTCTCAAACTTGAAATATAAAATTGCTTAAGGTCATATAACACAAATGTTTGCTCAAATTTAAAAAAATCAAAATGGCCGATCCAAAATGGCGAATTTTTTTATTTATCAACGGATTTGTCTCAAACTTGAAATATAAAACTGCTTAAGGTCATATAACACAAATGTTTACTCAAATTTAAAAAATCAAAATGGCCGATCCAAAATGGCGGATTTTCTTATTTATCAACCGATTTGTCTCAAACTTAAAATATAACAATGCTTAACGTCATATAACACAAATGTTTACTCAAACTTAAAAAAATCAAAAAAATCAAAATGGCCGATCCAAAATGGCGGATTTTCTTATTTACCAACCGATTTGTCTCAAACTTGAAATATAACATTGCTAAGGTCATTAAACACAAATTCTTAATCAAACTTAAAAAATCAAAATGGCCGATCCAAATGGCGGATTTTCTTATTTACCAACCGATTTGTCTCAAACTGGAAATATAACATTGCTTAAGGTCATTTAAGACAAATGTTTACTCAAATTTAAAAAATCAAAATGGCCGATCCAAAATGGCGGATTTTTTTATTTACCAACCAATTTGTCTCAAACTTGAAATATAACATTGCTTGAGAGCATTTAACACAAAGTCTTACTCAAACTTACAAAAATCAAAATGGCCGATCCAAAATTGCGAATTTGCTTATTTACCAACCGATTTGGCTCAAACTTGAAATATAACATTGCTTAAGGTTATTTAACACAAATTCTTACTCAAACTTACAAAAATCGAAATGGCCGATCCAAAATTTCGAATTTGCTTATTTATCAACCGATTTGTCTTAAACTTAAAATATAACATTGCTTTAGGTCATATAACACAAATGTTTAGTCAAATTTAAAAAATCAAAATTGCCGATCCAAAATGGCGGATTTTCTTACATACCAACCGATTTGTCTCAAACTTGAAATATAACATTGCTTAAGGTCATATAACACAAAGTCTTACTCAAACTTACAAAAATCAAAATGGCCGATCTGAAATAGCGGATTCTCTTATTTACCAACCGATTTGTCTCAAACTTGAAATATAACATTGCTTAAGGTCATTTAACACAAAATTCTTAAACACACTTAAAAAAATCCAAATGGCCTATCCAAAATCGCGGATTTTCTTATTTACTAACCGATTTGTCTCAAACTTGAAATATAACATTGCTTGAGGTCATATAACACAAAGTTTTAGTCAAACTTACAAAAATCAAAATGGCGAATTTGCTTATTTACCAACCGATTTATCTCAAACTTAAAATATAACATTGCTTGAGGTCATATAGCACAAATGTTTACTCAAACTTAAAAAAATCAAAATATCCGATCCAAAATGGCGGATTTTCTTATTTACCAAACGATTTGTCTCAAACTTGAAATATAACATTGCTTAAGGTTATTTAACACAAATTCTTACTCAAACTTAAAAAAATCAAATTGGCCTATCCAAAATCGCGGATTTTCTTATTTACTAACCGATTTGTCTCAAACTTGAAATATAACATTGCTTGAGGTCATATAACACAAAGTTTTAGTCAAACTTACAAAAATCAAAATGGCGAATTTGCTTATTTACCAACCGATTTATCTCAAACTTAAAATATAACATTGCTTGAGGTCATATAGCACAAATGTTTACTCAAACTTAAAAAAATCAAAATATCCGATCCAAAATGGCGGATTTTCTTATTTACCAAACGATTTGTCTCAAACTTGAAATATAACATTGCTTAAGGTTATTTAACACAAATGTTTACTCAAATTTAAAAAATCAAAATGGCCGATCCAAAATGGCGGATTTTCTTATTTACTAACCGATTTGTCTTAAACTTGAAATATAACATTGCTTAAGGTCATATAACACAAATGTTTACTAAAATTTAAAAAAAATCAAAACGGACGATCCAAAATGGCGGATTTTCTTATTTATCAACCGATTTGTCTCAAACTTGAAATATAACATTGCTTAACGTCATATAACACAAATGTTTACTCAAACTTAAAAAAATCAAAATGGCCGATCCAAAATGGCGGATTTTCTTATTTACCAACCGATTTGTCTCAAACTTAAAATATAACAATGCTTAACGTCATATAACACAAATGTTTACTCAAACTTAAAAAATCAAAATGGCCGATCCAAAATGGCGGATTTTCTTATTTACCAACCGATTTGTCTCAAACTTGAAATATAACATTGCTTAAGGTCATTTAACACAAATGTTAACTCAAACTTAAAAAATCAAAATGGCCGATCCAAAATGGCGGATTTTCTTACTTACCACCGATTTGTCTCAAACTTGAAATATAACATTGCTTAAGGTCATTAAACACAAATTCTTACTCAAACTTAAAAAATCAAAATGGCCGATCCAAAATGGCGGATTTTCTTATTTACTAACCGATTTGTCTCAAACTTGAAATATAACATTGCTTAAGGTCATATAACACAAATGTTTACTCAAATTTAAAAAAAATCAAAATGGACGATCCAAAATGGCGGATTTTCTTATTTATCAACCGATTTGTCTCAAACCTAAAATATAACAATGCTTAACGTCATATAACACAAATGTTTACTCAAACTTAAAAAAATCAAAATGGCCGATCCAAAATGGCGGATTTTCTTATTTACTAACCGATTTGTCTCAAACTTGAAATATAACATTGCTTAAGGTCATATAACACAAATGTTTACTCAAATTTAAAAAAATCAAACGGACGAACCAAAATGGCGGATTTTCTTATTTATCCACCGATTTGTCTCAAACTTGAAATATAACATTGCTTAACGTCATATAACACAAATGTTTACTCAAACTTCAAAAAATTTAAATGGACTATCCAAAATGGCGGATTTTCTTATTTACCAACCGATTTGTCTCAAACTCGAAATATAGCATTGCTTAAGGTCATTTAACACAAATGTTAACTCAAACTTAAAAAAATCAAAATTGCTGATCCAAAATGGCGGATTTTCTTACTTACCAACCGATTTGTCTCAAACTTGAAATATAACATTGCTTAAGGTCATATAACACAAAGTCTTACTCAAACTTACAAAATCAAAATGACCGATCCAAAATTTCGAATTTGCTTATTTATTAACCGATTTGTCTTAAACTTGAAATATAACATTGCTTAAGGTCATATAACACAAATGTTAACTCAAACTTAAAAAAATCAAAATATCGGATCCAAAATGGCGGATTTTCTTATTTACCAACCGATTTGTCTCAAACTTGAAATATAACATTGCTTAAGGTCATTTAACACAAATGTTTACTCAAACTTAAAAAAATCAAAATGGCTGATCCAAAATGGCGGATTTTCTTAGTTACCAACCGATTTGTCTCAAACTTTGAAATATAACATTGCTTAAGGTCATGTAACACAAATGTTTACTCAAATTTAAAAAAATCAAAATGGCCTATCCAAAATGGCGGATTTTTTATTTATCAAACGATTTGTCTCAAACTTGAAATATAACATTGCTTAAGGTCATATAACAAAAATGTTAACTCAAACTTTAAAAAATCAATATGGCCCATCCAAATGGCGGATTTTCTTATTTACCACCGTTTTTGTCTCAAACTTGAAAATATAACATTGCTTAAGGTTATTTAACACAAAGTCTTACTCAAACTTACAAAAATCAAAATGGCCGATCCAAAATTTCGAATTTGCTTATTTATCAACCGATTTGTCTCAAACTTGCTTAAGGTCATGTAACACAAATGTTTACACAAACTTTAAGAAATCAAAATGGCCGATCCAAAATGGCGGATTTTCTTATTTACTAACCGATTTGTCTCAACTTGAAATATAAAAAACCAAACAAGTTTCGTGGCTAATCGGGCAAAAAGGACTTTTTTTGTTTCCCTTATATTTTTCCGTGGGTAGCCTGAAAGCTTAACCTCACGGGGGTCCAAGATCTAATGGACACCTAATAAGTGTTGACAGTTAACCGTTTCGTCCTTATGGGACTCCTCAGAACACTGCTGGTCAATGTGACAAATCTTGCGAAGTTAATCAGACGGTTTTGTCTCTAATTAAATGTAATTAGTGAGCGAAGTATAGCAAGAGGCGCCATCTACCGAGATATGAGAGAAACAAAAAAACCAAAAGCAGGCGAAAGAAAGCACTGCTATACAATATCGATCAATGTAAAGATCGAATGCAAATAAAAGAAAACAACTATAGTCCGTGACCTACGACAGCTCTTTGTCTTTCAGGCCGGATCAACACAGATTGCATTTTTACCCGTCTTCAAGACAGTGAGCGTCAATCAACGGAATTTTTAAGCCAAATAATACTAACAAACGTGGAATTTCGTACCCGTGAATTTAAAAATCAAACAAGTTTCGTGACTAATCGGGCAAAAAGGAGTTTTTTTGTTTCCCTTATATTTTTCCGTGGGTAGCCTGAAAGCTTAACCTCACGGGGGTCCATCGAATGCAAATAAAATAAAACAACTATCTTTTCATTGATCGATATTGTATAGCAGTGTTTTCTTTCGCCTGCTTTTGGTTTTTTTGTTTCTCTCGTATCTCGGTAGATGGCGCCTCTTGCTATAGTTCGCTCACTATTTACATTTAATTAGAGACAAAACCGTCTGATTAACTTCGCAAGATTTGTCACATTGACCAGCAGTGTTCTGAGGACTCCCATAAGGACGAAACTGTTAACTGTCAACACTTGTTAGGTGTCCATTAGATCTTGGACCCCCGTGAGGTTAAGCTTTCAGGCTACCCACGGAAAAATATAAGGGAAACAAAAAAACTCCTTTTTGCCCGATTAGCCACGAAACTTGTTTGATTTTTAAATTCACGGGTACGAAATTCCACGTTTGTTAGTATTATTTGGCTTAAAAATTCCATTGATTGTCGCTCACTGTCTTGAAGACTGGTAAAAATGCAATCTGTGTTGATCCGGCCTGAAAGACAAAGAGCTGTCGTAGGTCACGGACTATAGTTGTTTTCTTTTATTTGCATTCGATCTTTTCATTGATCGATATTGTATAGCAGTGTTTTCTTTCGCCTGCTTTTGGTTTTTTTGTTTCTCTCGTATCTCGGTAGATGGCGCCTCTTGCTATAGTTCGCTCACTATTTACATTTAATTAGAGACAAAACCGTCTGATTAACTTCGCAAGATTTGTCACATTGACCAGCAGTGTTCTGAGGAGTCCCATAAGGACGAAACGGTTAACTGTCAACACTTATTAGGTGTCCATTAGATCTTGGACCCCCATTGAGGTTAAGCTTTCAGGCTACCCACGGAAAAATATAAGGGAAACAAAAAAACTCCTTTTTGCCCGATTAGCCACGAAACTTGTTTGATTTTTAAATTCACGGTTACGAAATTCCACGTTTCTTGAAATATAACATTGCTTAAGATCATTTAACACAAAGTCTTACTCAAACTTAAAAAAATCAAAATGACCGATCCAAAATGGCGGATTTTCTTATTTACCAACCGATTTGTGTCAAACTTGAAATATAACATTGCTTAAGGTCATTTAACACAAATGTTAACTCAAACTTAAAAAAATCAAGATAGCCGATCCAAAATGGCGGATTTTCTTATTTACCAACCGATTTGTCTCAAACTTGATATATAACATTGCTTGAGGTCATTTAACACAAATTACTCAAACTTACAAAAATCAAAATGGCCGATCCAAAATTGCGAATTTGCTTATTTACCAACCGATTTGTCTCAAACTTAAAATATAACATTGCTTGAGGTCATATAACACAAATGTTTACTCAAAATTAAAAAAATCAAAATGGCCAATCCAAAATGGCGGATTTTCTTATTTACCAACTGATTTGTCTCAAACTTGAAATATAACATTGCTTAAGGTCATATAACCCAAATGTTTACACAAACTTAAAAAAATCAAAATATCAGATCCAAAATGGCGGATTTTCTTATTTACTAACCGATTTGTCTCAAACTTGAAATATAACATTGCTTAACGTCATATAACACAAATGTTTACTCAAACTTAAAAAAATCAAAATGGCCGATCCAAAATGGCGGATTTTCTTATTTACCAAACCGATTTGTCTCAAACTTGAAATATAACATTGCTTAAGGTCATTAAACACAAATTCTTACTCAAACTTAAAAAAATCAAAATGGTCGATCAATGGCGGATTTTCTTATTTACTAACCGATTTGTCTCAAACTTGAAATATAACATTGCTTAAGGTCATATAACACAAATGTTTACACAAATTTAAAAAAAATCAAAATGGACGATCCAAAATGGCGGATTTTCTTATTTATCAACCGATTTGTCTCAAACTTAAAATATAACAATGCTTAACGTCATATAACACAAATGTTTACTCAAACTTAAAAAAATCAAAATGGCCGATCCAAAATGGCGGATTTTCTTATTTACCAACCGATTTCTCTCAAACTTGAAATATAACATTGCTTAAGGTCATTTAACACAAATGTTAACTCAAACTTAAAAAAATCAAAATGGCCGATCCAAAATGGCGGATTTTCTTACTTACCAACCGATTTGTCTCAAACTTGAAATATAACATTGCTTAAGGTCATTAAACACAAATTCTTACTCAAACTTAAAAAAATCAAAATGGCGGATTTTCCTATTTACCAACCGATTTGTCTCAAACTGGAAATATAACATTGCTTAAGGTCATTTAAGACAAATGTTTACTCAAATTTAAAAAATCAAAATGGCCGATCCGAAATAGCGGATTCTCTTATTTACCAACCGATTTGTCTCAAACTTGAAATATAACATTGCTTAAGGTGATATAACACAAAGTCTTACTCAAACTTACAAAAATCGAAGTGGCCGATCCAAAATGGCGGATTTTCTTATTTACCAACCGATTTGTCTCAAACTTGAAATATAACATTGCTTAAGGTCATTTAACACAAAGTCTTACTCAAACTTACAAAAATCAAAATGGCCGATCCAAAATTTCGAATTTGCTTATTTATCAACCGATTTGTCTCAAACTTGAAATATAACATTGCTTAAGGTCATATAACACAAAGTCTTACTCAAACTTACAAAAATCAAAATGGCCGATCCAAAATGGCGGATTTTCTTATTTACCAACCGATTTGTCTCAAACTTGATATATAACATTGCTTGAGGTCATTTAACACAAAGTCTTACTCAAACTTACAAAAATCAAAATGGCCGATCCAAAATTGCGAATTTGCTTATTTACCAACCGATTTGTCTCAAACTTAAAATATAATATTGCTTGAGGTCATATAACACAAATGTTTACTCAAACTTAAAAAAATCAAAATATCCGATCCAAAATGGCGGATTTTCTTATTTACCAACCGATTTGTCTCAAACTTGAAATATAACATTGCTTAAGGTCATATAACACAAATGTTTACTCAAACTTAAAAAAATCAAAATGGCCAATCCAAAATGGCGGATTTTCTTATTTACCAACTGATTTGTCTCAAACTTGAAATATAACATTGCTTAAGGTCATATAACACAAATGTTTACACAAACTTAAAAAAATCAAAATATCCGATCCAAAATGGCGGATTTTCTTATTTACTAACCGATTTGTTTCAAACTTGAAATATAACATTGCTTAAGGTCATATAACACAAATGTTTACTCAAACTTAAAAAAATCAAAATGGCTGATCCAAAATGGCGGATTTTCTTATTTACCAACCGATTTGTCTCAAACTTGAAATATAACATTGCTTAAGGTCATTTAACACAAATGTTAACTCAAACTTAAAAAAATCAAAATGGCCGATCCAAAATGGCGGATTTTCTTATTTACTAACCGATTTGTCTTAAACTTCAAATATAACATTGCTTAAGGTCATATAACACAAATGTTTACTAAAATTTAAAAAAAATCAAAACGGAGGATCCAAAATGGCGGATTTTCTTATTTATCAACCGATTTGTCTCAAACTTGAAATATAACATTGCTTAACGTCATATAACACAAATGTTTACTCAAACTTAAAAAAATCAAAATGGCCGATCCAAAATGGCGGATTTTCTTATTTACCAACCGATTTGTCTCAAACTTAAAATATAACAATGCTTAACGTCATATAACACAAATGTTTACTCAAACTTAAAAAAATCAAAATGGCCGATCCAAAATGGCGGATTTTCTTATTTACCAACCGATTTGTCTCAAACTTGAAATATAACATTGCTTAAGGTCATTAAACACAAATTCTTACTCAAACTTAAAAAAATCAAAATGGCGGATTTTCTTATTTACTAACCGATATGTCTCAAACTTGAAATATAACATTGCTTAAGGTCATATAACACAAATGTTTACTCAAATTTAAAAAAAATCAAAATAGACGATCCAAAATGGCGGATTTTCTTATTTATCAACCGATTTGTCTCAAACTTAAAATATAACAATGCTTAACGTCATATAACACAAATGTTTACTCAAACTTAAAAAAATCAAAATGGCCGATCCAAAATGGCGGATTTTCTTATTTACCAACCGATTTGTCTCAAACTTGAAATATAACATTGCTTAAGGTCATTAAACACAAATTCTTACTCAAACTTAAAAAATCAAAATGGCCGATCCAAAATGGCGGATTTTCTTATTTACCAACCGATTTGTCTCAAACTTGAAATATAACATTGCTTAAGGTCATTAAACACAAATTCTTACTCAAACTTAAAAAATCAAAATGGCCGATCCAAAATGGCGGATTTTCTTATTTATCAACCGATTTGTCTCAAATCTAAAATATAACAATGCTTAACGTCATATAACACAAATGTTTACTCAAACTTAAAAAAACTAAAATGGACTATCCAAAATGGCGGATTTTCTTATTTACCAACCGATTTGTCTCAAACTCGAAATATAACATTGCTTAAGGTCATTTAACACAAATGTTAACTCAAACTTAAAAAAATCAAAATGGCCGATCCAAAATGGCGGATTTTCTTATTTACTAACCGATTTGTCTCAAACTTGAAATATAACATTGCTTAAGGTCATATAACACAAATGTTTACTCAAATTTAAAAAAAATCAAAACGGACGATCCAAAATGGCGGATTTTCTTATTTATCAACCGATTTGTCTCAAACTTGAAATATAACATTGCTTAACGTCATATAACACAAATGTTTACTCAAACTTCAAAAAATTAAAATGGACTATCCAAAATGGCGGATTTTCTTATTTACCAACCGATTTGTCTCAAACTCGAAATATAACATTGCTTAAGGTCATTTAACACAAATGTTAACTCAAACTTAAAAAAATCAAAATTGCCGATCCAAAATGGCTGATTTTCTTACATACCAACCGATTTGTCTCAAACTTGAAATATAACATTGCTTAAGGTCATATAACACAAAGTCTTACTCAAACTTACAAAAATCAAAACGGCCGATCCAAAATGGCGGATTTTCTTATTTACCAACCGATTTGTCTCAAACTGGAAATATAACATTGCTTAAGGTCATTTAAGACAAATGTTTACTCAAACTTAAAAAATCAAAATGGCCGATCTGAAATAGCGGATTCTCTTATTTACCAACCGATTTGTCTCAAACTTGAAATATAACATTGCTTAAGGTCATTTAACACAAATTCTTAAACACACTTAAAAAAATCCAAATGGCCTATCCAAAATCGCGGATTTTCTTATTTACTAACCGATTTGTCTCAAACTTGAAATATAACATTGCTTGAGGTCATATAACACAAAGTTTTAGTCAAACTTACAAAAATCAAAATGGCCGATCCAAAATGGCGAATTTGCTTATTTACCAACCGATTTATCTCAAACTTAAAATATAAAATTGCTTAAGGTCATATAACACAAATGTTTAGTCAAATTTAAAAAAATCAAAATTGCCGATCCAAAATTGCGGATTTTCTTACATACCAACCGATTTGTCTCAAACTATAACATTGCTTAAGGTCATATAAAAGTGGGTATTGACTTGCAACAAAACACTACAAACACTCCAAACATTTTCGCCGAAAATGTTCGCTCAGTGAGTACGTGTCTATGCAATGCTTATGTGATTTTGCAATCTGGGAACACAGCGCGCATCAAACACTACAAACAGGACAAACATTTTCGGCGAAAATGCGCGGAGTGTGTGTGAGTGAATACGTGTACTTCAAAAGCATAGACCGCGCTGCAACAAATTTTGCAAGTCAATACGTCACGGCGAACGCGCAAAACATTTTCCGAGGCTTGTCGGTAAATCGGAATACCACAAAGAGATTTATTGTTTGTTCAGTGGGTGCGGTGGTTTTTTTTTTACTTGGCAATTAAAAAATGGAATGGACCATCCATCTCCCGCACAACGCTCAAAAAGTATTGAACCTTCATATCCTTAATTTCAATACGCATCTGATTATTCAGCTGACAAAACATATGTAAACTACGACATTGAGGAAATTTTTTTAAATTAATTTATGCGGTTCGGTTCATTTAGTTTAGTTATTAAGTAAAAAAAACTTTACCTTTAGTTAATATGTTTGAATAATAATAAATAAATATTAAACTTATTTATAAAAAAAAATAAATAAAAAAAACACCAAACTGCTAGTTCTACTTGTGCCTACTATAGTCGCAGTTGAGTATAAAATTGATAGGTATCACAAACTGTAATAGATATACTTATAATGTACGATATGCTTCAATTTTTAGTTTTGATGCCCAAAGCGCACTTACAAAATTATACAGTTTTGTATTTTCATGAATTAGGTTATTGGGTAATTTTGTACCCAACTACGACTAGTAGTTACAAGTAGATTTAGCAGTTGGGTGTTTTCTGTTAATTTATTTTTTACATCCATTTTTTAATTCTTATTCAGCCTTATAGAAAGAATGCATTTATCATTCATTTAGCGTTACTCGGAGATAGGTGCGTTTCAACAAACATTGAGTCAAGGTGGGGGAGGGAGAGGGAGAGGGAAGAAGTAAAATGCTGTTGAAAAATTCTTAAACCGTGTGCAGAAAGAAGTTTTGAAATCGCTTCATATTTGGGAAATTTATGCGAATATGGTTTTTGAAGAGGGTGAGGGGGAATGACAGGCGGCGAGATGGCTAGGACATGACATATTTTAAATAGAGACCCTGTATGTATGACATATTTAAAATATGTCATACATAGATTGTCTCTAGCTAGGACCAGGGAGGACTACAAAGTAATTACAGCAAATTTTGTATGCCTTAACGCCTACATTATGTGACAAAATACCTCGTATATATGTTGATTAATAGTACTGTTTACAAACAACCAAAAGTTTTTTTTAATTTTAGGGATTTGTGTCATATTGTTTTTGTAAGTCTAAAGTTGTAGCTATTGACAGAACAAAAAAGAAAACAATTGAATCAGCTTAATATTTTTTAGTAGCACATTTATAAAAAGTGGGCACTACCCGGTCTACCCTACCTTTGATTCTGTGTGCCATCTTGGAATTTGATAGCGGACAAAAAATATTTTTGGTCAAAACCCAGACCAATTCGTTCTAAAGTGATAACAAAAATCATTTCATGCCTTTTTTTTGGGCCACCCGGTATATTTACCTTTATTTCATGTTTCAATTTTTCAATAAGGGCATTGCAGGTCTCTATAA
Organism: Aspidapion aeneum; assembly: GCA_963576565.1. Classification (NCBI taxonomy): domain Eukaryota; kingdom Metazoa; phylum Arthropoda; class Insecta; order Coleoptera; family Brentidae; genus Aspidapion; species Aspidapion aeneum. The sequence goes on from OY755044.1 coordinate 48,645,390, forward strand.
ATATAAAACCAACTCGTTGTTTTGATACTTTAAATAGGTATTGTAGACTAGTGAAAGAGTCCACTGTTGCTAAAAAACGTAGAGTAATAGCTAAGCTATCTTGAACAGGTATAGCATGTCGAAGTTGGGTATCTTTCTTGAATATTTTAGGACCCACTAGACAAATTAAGTTTTCAAAATCATCTGCAGATATTCTGGTAAAATTTTTGAAATGGAAATAGTCCATATCTCTCAGTAAACTTAAATTTTGTCTTTGTAAATACAGACGTCTAGACCATTCTTTTCGCTGCTCTTTTTTATTTTTGAATAATCAGAAGAGCGCCGGCCGCTACTACCGGGTCGTCTTCGTCCATCACGGTTGACGGTGATACTGACTTAAAATAGCGAGAATACAGGACGCAGAGCAAATGCTATATACCAATTAAAACCGTAAGTTCAGAAAAATGAGCCAATCACATTGCATCTGTACACCTGGTGCCTTGCAGATTTTCACTCCACGTGGACTACGATAACCTACTATCTATTAGGGAAGTGATGAATTGATTAATAATCACTTTTTCCTACTTGCGTGCGTAAAAGTGCACTTTTACGCACGCATTTGCGTGCGGAAAGTTGAACTTTCCGCACGCCGTGAATTTTAGGCCTAATTAGACTTATTGACCCATTTATAAACTCAATTAAATTAAAAATGAAAACAGAATTTGTTTTTTGCTGTTTTAATGTAAAAAATACCAAATATATTAAAATGTAAAACCAAGCTTTTTATGCAACTAGGAAAAATTTTGTACCTAACTCTTGCGGAAAGTGCCTTTTCCGCCCTTGACGGCGTGCCCGAACTCCGCAAAGCGTCGTTCGGGCAACTGCCGTCGCGTGCGTAAAAGTATCACTTTCCGCACTAGTTAGGTAAATAACTATTCCTAATTTCTACTAAATTTGACTTGTGCAGCGTTAAAAATCAATCGGTGTGTGGGTAAGTTGAAATATTGTTTGCCCACAAGTTTCAAATTTTTCGACTTTTCAAAATTCAAAATGACGTCATTTAAGAAAAGTAAACTACTAATCCGATTATAATGAGAATTTTAAAAATAGTAAATAAAGAAAAAGAATCAAAAATAATTTGCAAATAAAATACTCTCCCAATTTTTGGGCACCTAAGCTAACACAATTAATGTATGTATAATATAATTTTAACTAATTTTGGTCCACAAAAAAAAACCTCTTTGCGATACCCGGGGACCCGACCAATGGACCAGTTTAATACCAAGTATAATGTATTAGCTCACACGTATACTATAAGTAGGGGGAGCTATGGTGTCTGTCTGTCCATCTGTCCGTCTGTCCGACTGTCCGTCTGACTGTCTGTCCGTCCGTCCGTCCGTCCGTCTGTCTGTACCTACAGTTTTATTCTAAATGACTCTAAATATTGAATAAACTTACTTAATTTTGATATATATATATATATATATATATATATATACGTCTGTATGTCTGTAAGTCTGTATATCTGTATGTCTGTATGTCTGTATGTCTGTATGTCTGTATGTCTGTATGTCTGTATGTCTGTATGTCTGTATGTCTGTATGTCTGTATGTCTGTATGTCTGTATGTCTGTATGTCTGTATGTCTGTATGTCTGTATGTCTGTATGTCTGTATGTCTGTATGTCTGTATGTCTGTATGTCTGTATGTCTGTATGTCTGAATGTCTGTATGTCTGTATGTCTGTATGTCTGTATGTCTGTATGTCTGTATGTCTGTATGTCTGTATGTCTGTATGTCTGTATGTCTGTATGTCTGTATGTCTGTATGTCTGTATGTCTGTATGTCTGTATGTCTGTATGTCTGTATGTCTGTATGTCTGTATGTCTGTATGTCTGTATGTCTGTATGTCTGTATGTCTGTATGTCTGTATGTCTGTATGTCTGTATGTCTGTATGTCTGTATGTCTGTATGTCTGTATGTCTGTATGTCTGTATGTCTGTATGTCTGTATGTCTGTATGTCTGTATGTCTGTATGTCTGTATGTCTGTATGTCTGTATGTCTGTATGTCTGTATGTCTGTATGTCTGTATGTCTGTATGTCTGTATGTCTGTATGTCTGTATGTCTGTATGTCTGTATGTCTGTATGTCTGTATGTCTGTATGTCTGTATGTCTGTATGTCTGTATGTCTGTATGTCTGTATGTCTGTATGTCTGTATGTCTGTATGTCTGTATGTCTGTATGTCTGTATGTCTGTATGTCTGTATGTCTGTATGTCTGTATGTCTGTATGTCTGTATGTCTGTATGTCTGTATGTCTGTATGTCTGTATGTCTGTATGTCTGTATGTCTGTATGTCTGTATGTCTGTATGTCTGTATGTCTGTATGTCTGTATGTCTGTATGTCTGTATGTCTGTATGTCTGTATGTCTGTATGTCTGTATGTCTGTATGTCTGTATGTCTGTATGTCTGTATGTCTGTATGTCTGTATGTCTGTATGTCTGTATGTCTGTATGTCTGTATGTCTGTATGTCTGTATGTCTGTATGTCTGTATGTCTGTATGTCTGTATGTCTGTATGTCTGTATGTCTGTATGTCTGTCTGTCTGTCTGTCTGTATGTCTGTATGTCCGTATGTCTGTATGTCTGTATGTCTGTATGTCTGTATGTCTGTATGTCTGTATGTCTGTATGTCTGTATGTCTGTATGTCTGTATGTCTGTATGTCTGTATGTCTGTATGTCTGTATGTCTGTATGTCTGTATGTCTGTATGTCTGTATGTCTGTATGTCTGTATGTCTGTATGTCTGTATGTCTGTATGTCTGTATGTCTGTATGTCTGTATGTCTGTATGTCTGTATGTCTGTATGTCTGTATGTCTGTATGTCTGTATGTCTGTATGTCTGTATGTCTGTATGTCTGTATGTCTGTATGTCTGTATGTCTGTATGTCTGTATGTCTGTATGTCTGTATGTCTGTATGTCTGTATGTCTGTCTGTCTGTATGTCTGTATGTCTGTATGTCCGTATGTCTGTATGTCTGTATGTCTGTATGTCTGTATGTCTGTATGTCTGTATGTCTGTATGTCTGTATGTCTGTATGTCTGTATGTCTGTATGTCTGTATGTCTGTATGTCTGTATGTCTGTATGTCTGTATGTCTGTATGTCTGTATGTCTGTATGTCTGTATGTCTGTATGTCTGTATGTCTGTATGTCTGTATGTCTGTATGTCTGTATGTCTGTATGTCTGTATGTCTGTATGTCTGTATGTCTGTATGTCTGTATGTCTGTATGTCTGTATGTCTGTATGTCTGTATGTCTGTATGTCTGTATGTCTGTATGGCTGTATGTCTGTATGTCTGTATGTGTGTATGCATACATGTGAGCTAAAAATTAAAAAATATCCAAGTGCGAAAAATTACTTTTTTAAATTTTACGCAATTTCAAAAATCATATCGAAAAAAGTTTATTAAAGATTAACTTTATGTAAATCATCATTTCATATTCTACAGAAGCGCACCTTTTGAGGATATGCCCACATACAAGGATCCTGGAACTTCTGTTCGATTTATATTTACCTGTAGTTTATGTGATTTCCGCGAGGGAAGTGTTGGAAATCTTGTTCTCATTTCTTTTTAGTGACGCCGCGGCCGACAAATACTTTGGTCGGACCCGAAAAGGGCCGCGGCTGTTTTGTGTCGGTAGGGTTGAAATTATACCAGGAAGATTTTATATGAATTTAGATAACTTTTGAAGGGCAGAATCAAGCAAAATTTCGCGAAATCGATAGAACCCCGTATTAGGAGGTATTTCAAATGACTTTGAAAACACGACGATCTTTTGCGCGCGAATGTTTGTTGCATTCGGAGGAAAAAGATCGGAATGTTCGTAGTGTTTTGCGCGTTTGGAGTGATTTGTTGCAAGTCAGTACGCACCTTAACACAAAGTCTTACTCAAACTTACAAAAATCAAAACGGCCGATCCAAAATGGCGGATTTTCTTATTTACCAACCGATTTGTCTCAAACTGGAAATATAACATTGCTTAAGGTCATATAACACAAATGTTTACTCAAACTTAAAAAAATCAAAATATCCGATCCAAAATGGCGGATTTTCTTATTTACTAACCGATTTGTCTCAAACTTGAAATATAACATTGCTTAAGGTAATATAACACAAAGTCTTACTCAAACTTACAAAAATCGAAATGGCCGATCCAAAATGGCGGATTTTCTTATTTACCAACCGATTTGTCTCAAACTTAAAATATAACATTGCTTAAGGTCATATAACACAAATGTTTAGTCAAACTTAAAAAAATCAAAATATCCGATCCAAAACGGCGGATTTTCTTACATACCAACCGATTTGTCTCAAACTTGAAATATAACATTGCTTAAGGTCATATAACACAAAGTCTTACTCAAACTTACAAAAATCGAAATGGCCGATCCAAAATGGCGGATTTTCTTATTTACCAACCGATTTGTCTCAAACTTAAAATATAACATTGCTTAAGGTCATATAACACAAATGTTTAGTCAAATTTAAAAAAATCAAAATTGCCGATCCAAAATTGCGGATTTTCTTACATACCAACCGATTTGTCTCAAACTTGAAATATAACATTGCTTAAGGTCATATAACACAAAGTCTTACTCAAACTTACAAAAATCAAAACGGCCGATCCAAAATGGCGGATTTTCTTATTTACCAACCGATTTGTCTCAAACTTGAAATATAACATTGCTTAAGGTTATTTAACACAAATTCTTACTCAAACTTAAAAAAATCAAAATGGCCGATCTAAAATTGCGAATTTGATTATTTACCAACCGATTTGTCTCAAACTTGAAATATAATATTGCTTAAGGTCATTTAACACAAATGTTAACTCAAACTTAAAAAAATCAAAATGGCTGATCCAAAATGGCGGATTTTCTTATTTACCAACCGATTTGTCTCAAGCTTGAAATATAACATTGCTTAAGGTCATTTAACACAAATGTTAACTCAAACTTAAAAAAATCAAAATGGCCGATCCAAAATGGCGGATTTTTTTATTTACTAACCGATTTGTCTTAAACTTGAAATATAACATTGCTTAAGGTCATATAACACAAATGTTTACTCAAATTTAAAAAAAATCAAAACGGACGATCCAAAATGGCGGATTTTCTTATTTATCAACCGATTTGTCTCAAACTTGAAATATAACATTGCTTAACGTCATATAACACAAATGTTTACTCAAACTTAAATAAATCAAAATGGACGATTTAAAATGGTGGATTTTCTTATTTACCAACCGATTTGTCTCAAACTTAAAATATAACAATGCTTAACGTCATATAACACAAATGTTTACTCAAACTTAAAAAATCAAAATGGCCGATCCAAAATGGCGGATTTTCTTATTTACCAACCGATTTGTCTCAAACTTGAAATATAACATTGCTTAACGTCATATAACACAAATGTTTACTCAAACTTCAAAAAATTAAAATGGACTATCCAAAATGGCGGATTTTCTTATTTACCAACCGATTTGTCTCAAACTCGAAATATAACATTGCTTAAGGTCATTTAACACAAATGTTATCTCAAACTTAAAAAAATCAAAATTGCTGATCCAAAATGGCGGATTTTCTTACTTACCAACCGATTTGTCTCAAACTTGAAATATAACATTGCTTAAGGTCATATAACACAAAGTCTTACTCAAACTTACAAAAATCAAAACGGCCGATCCAAAATGGCGGATTTTCTTATTTACCAACCGATTTGTCTCAAACTGGAAATATAACATTGCTTAAGGTCATTTAAGACAAATGTTTACTCAAACTTAAAAAATCAAAATGGCCGATCTGAAATAGCGGATTCTCTTATTTACCAACCGATTTGTCTCAAACTTGAAATATAACATTGCTTAAGGTCATTTAACACAAATTCTTAAACACACTTAAAAAAATCCAAATGGCCTATCCAAAATCGCGGATTTTCTTATTTACTAACCGATTTGTCTCAAACTTGAAATATAACATTGCTTGAGGTCATATAACACAAAGTTTTAGTCAAACTTACAAAAATCAAAATGGCCGATCCAAAATGGCGAATTTGCTTATTTACCAACCGATTTATCTCAAACTTAAAATATAACATTGCTTGAGGTCATATAGCACAAATGTTTACTCAAACTTAAAAAAATCAAAATATCCGATCCAAAATGGCGGATTTTCTTATTTACCAACCGATTTGTCTCAAACTTGAAATATAACATTGCTTAAGGTTATTTAACACAAATTCTTACTCAAACTTAAAAAAATCAAATTGGCCTATCCAAAATCGCGGATTTTCTTATTTACTAACCGATTTGTCTCAAACTTGAAATATAAAATTGCTTAAGGTCATATAACACAAATGTTTACTCAAATTTAAAAAATCAAAATGGCCGATCCAAAATGGCGGATTTTCTTATTTACCAACCGATTTGTCTCAAACTTGAAATATAACATTGCTTGAGGTCATTTAACACAAAGTCTTACTCAAACTTACAAAAATCAAAATGGCCGATCCAAAATTGCGAATTTGCTTATTTACCAACCGATTTGTCTCAAACTTAAAATATAACATTGCTTTAGGTCATATAACACAAATGTTTAGTCAAACTTAAAAAAATCAAAATATCCGATCCAAAATAGCGGATTTTCTTATTTACCAACCGATTTGTCTCAAACTTGAAATATAACATTGCTTAAGGTTATTTAACACAAATTCTTACTCAAACTTACAAAAATCGAAATGGCCGATCCAAAATTTCGAATTTGCTTATTTATCAACCGATTTGTCTCAAACTTAAAATATAACATTGCTTTAGGTCATATAACACAAATGTTTAGTCAAATTTAAAAAAATCAAAATGGCGAATTTTTTTATTTATCAACGGATTTGTCTCAAACTTGAAATATAAAACTGCTTAAGGTCATATAACACAAATGTTTACTCAAATTTAAAAAATCAAAATGGCCGATCCAAAATGGCGGATTTTCTTATTTACCAACCGATTTGTCTCAAACTTGAAATATAACATTGCTTGAGGTCATTTAACACAAAGTCTTACTCAAACTTACAAAAATCAAAATGGCCGATCCAAAATTGCGAATTTGCTTATTTACCAACCGATTTGTCTCAAACTTAAAATATAACATTGCTTTAGGTCATATAACACAAATGTTTAGTCAAACTTAAAAAAATCAAAATATCCGATCCAAAATAGCGGATTTTCTTATTTACCAACCGATTTGTCTCAAACTTGAAATATAACATTGCTTAAGGTTATTTAACACAAATTCTTACTCAAACTTACAAAAATCGAAATGGCCGATCCAAAATTTCGAATTTGCTTATTTATCAACCGATTTGTCTCAAACTTAAAATATAACATTGCTTTAGGTCATATAACACAAATGTTTAGTCAAATTTAAAAAAATCAAAATTGCCGATCCAAAATGGCGGATTTTCTTACATACCAACCGATTTGTCTCAAACTTGAAATATAACATTGCTTAAGGTCATATAACACAAATGTTTACTAAAATTTAAAAAAAATCAATATGGACGATCCAAAATGGCGGATTTTCTTATTTATCAACCGATTTGTCTCAAACTTGAAATATAACATTACTTAACGCCATATAACACAAATGTTTACTCAAACTTAAAAAAATCAAAATGGCCGATCCAAAATGGCGGATTTTCTTATTTACCAACCGATTTGTCTCAAACTTAAAATATAACAATGCTTAACGTCATATAACACAAATGTTTACTCAAACTTAAAAAAATCAAAATGGCCGATCCAAAATGGCGGATTTTCTTATTTACCAACCGATTTGTCTCAAACTTGAAATATAACATTGCTTAAGGTCATTTAACCCAAATGTTAACTCAAACTTAAAAAAATCAAAATGGCGGATTTTCTTATTTACTAACCGATTTGTCTCAAACTTGAAATATAACATTGCTTAAGGTCATATAACACAAATGTTTACTCAAATTTAAAAAAAATCAAAATAGACGATCCAAAATGGCGGATTTTCTTATTTATCAACCGATTTGTCTCAAACTTAAAATATAACAATGCTTAACGTCATATAACACAAATGTTTACTCAAACTTAAAAAAATCAAAATGGCCGATCCAAAATGGCGGATTTTCTTATTTACCAACCGATTTGTCTCAAACTTGAAATATAACATTGCTTAAGGTCATTAAACACAAATTCTTACTCAAACTTAAAAAATCAAAATGGCCGATCCAAAATGGCGGATTTTCTTATTTACCAACCGATTTGTCTCAAACTGGAAATATAACATTGCTTAAGGTCATTTAAGACAAATGTTTACTCAAACTTAAAAAATCAAAATGGCCGATCTGAAATAGCGGATTCTCTTATTTACCAACCGATTTGTCTCAAACTTGAAATATAACATTGCTTAAGGTCATTTAACACAAATTCTTAAACACACTTAAAAAAATCCAAATGGCCTATCCAAAATCGCGGATTTTCTTATTTACTAACCGATTTGTCTCAAACTTGAAATATAACATTGCTTGAGGTCATATAACACAAAGTTTTAGTCAAACTTACAAAAATCAAAATGGCCGATCCAAAATGGCGAATTTGCTTATTTACCAACCGATTTGTCTTAAACTTAAAATATAACATTGCTTTAGGTCATATAACACAAATGTTTAGTCAAATTTAAAAAATCAAAATTGCCGATCCAAAATGGCGGATTTTCTTACATACCAACCGATTTGTCTCAAACTTGAAATATAACATTGCTTAAGGTCATATAACACAAAGTCTTACTCAAACTTACAAAAATCAAAATGGCCGATCTGAAATAGCGGATTCTCTTATTTACCAACCGATTTGTCTCAAACTTGAAATATAACATTGCTTAAGGTCATTTAACACAAATTCTTAAACACACTTAAAAAAATCCAAATGGCCTATCCAAAATCGCGGATTTTCTTATTTACTAACCGATTTGTCTCAAACTTGAAATATAACATTGCTTGAGGTCATATAACACAAAGTTTTAGTCAAACTTACAAAAATCAAAATGGCGAATTTGCTTATTTACCAACCGATTTATCTCAAACTTAAAATATAACATTGCTTGAGGTCATATAGCACAAATGTTTACTCAAACTTAAAAAAATCAAAATATCCGATCCAAAATGGCGGATTTTCTTATTTACCAAACGATTTGTCTCAAACTTGAAATATAACATTGCTTAAGGTTATTTAACACAAATTCTTACTCAAACTTAAAAAAATCAAATTGGCCTATCCAAAATCGCGGATTTTCTTATTTACTAACCGATTTGTCTCAAACTTGAAATATAAAATTGCTTAAGGTCATATAACACAAATGTTTACTCAAATTTAAAAAAATCAAAATGGCCGATCCAAAATGGCGGATTTTCTTATTTACTAACCGATTTGTCTTAAACTTGAAATATAACATTGCTTAAGGTCATATAACACAAATGTTTACTAAAATTTAAAAAAAATCAAAACGGACGATCCAAAATGGCGGATTTTCTTATTTATCAACCGATTTGTCTCAAACTTGAAATATAACATTGCTTAACGTCATATAACACAAATGTTTACTCAAACTTAAAAAAATCAAAATGGCCGATCCAAAATGGCGGATTTTCTTATTTACCAACCGATTTGTCTCAAACTTAAAATATAACAATGCTTAACGTCATATAACACAAATGTTTACTCAAACTTAAAAAAATCAAAATGGCCGATCCAAAATGGCGGATTTTCTTATTTACCAACCGATTTGTCTCAAACTTGAAATATAACATTGCTTAAGGTCATTTAACACAAATGTTAACTCAAACTTAAAAAAATCAAAATGGCCGATCCAAAATGGCGGATTTTCTTACTTACCAACCGATTTGTCTCAAACTTGAAATATAACATTGCTTAAGGTCATTAAACACAAATTCTTACTCAAACTTAAAAAATCAAAATGGCCGATCCAAAATGGCGGATTTTCTTATTTACTAACCGATTTGTCTCAAACTTGAAATATAACATTGCTTAAGGTCATATAACACAAATGTTTACTCAAATTTAAAAAAAATCAAAATGGACGATCCAAAATGGCGGATTTTCTTATTTATCAACCGATTTGTCTCAAACCTAAAATATAACAATGCTTAACGTCATATAACACAAATGTTTACTCAAACTTAAAAAAATCAAAATGGCCGATCCAAAATGGCGGATTTTCTTATTTACTAACCGATTTGTCTCAAACTTGAAATATAACATTGCTTAAGGTCATATAACACAAATGTTTACTCAAATTTAAAAAAAATCAAAACGGACGAACCAAAATGGCGGATTTTCTTATTTATCCACCGATTTGTCTCAAACTTGAAATATAACATTGCTTAACGTCATATAACACAAATGTTTACTCAAACTTCAAAAAATTTAAATGGACTATCCAAAATGGCGGATTTTCTTATTTACCAACCGATTTGTCTCAAACTCGAAATATAGCATTGCTTAAGGTCATTTAACACAAATGTTAACTCAAACTTAAAAAAATCAAAATTGCTGATCCAAAATGGCGGATTTTCTTACTTACCAACCGATTTGTCTCAAACTTGAAATATAACATTGCTTAAGGTCATATAACACAAAGTCTTACTCAAACTTACAAAAATCAAAACGGCCGATCCAAAATGGCGGATTTTCTTATTTACCAACCGATTTGTCTCAAACTGGAAATATAACATTGCTTAAGGTCATTTAAGACAAAGTCTTACTCAAACTTAAAAAATCAAAATGGCCGATCTGAAATAGCGGATTCTCTTATTTACCAACCGATTTGTCTCAAACTTGAAATATAACATTGCTTAAGGTCATTTAACACAAATTCTTAAACACACTTAAAAAAATCCAAATGGCCTATCCAAAATCGCGGATTTTCTTATTTACTAACCAATTTGTCTCAAACTTGAAATATAACATTGCTTGAGGTCATATAACACAAAGTTTTAGTCAAACTTACAAAAATCAAAATGGCCGATCCAAAATGGCGAATTTGCTTATTTACCAACCGATTTATCTCAAACTTAAAATATAACATTGCTTGAGGTCATATAGCACAAATGTTTACTCAAACTTAAAAAAATCAAAATATCCGATCCAAAATGGCGGATTTTCTTATTTACCAACCGATTTGTCTCAAACTTGAAATATAACATTGCTTAAGGTTATTTAACACAAATTCTTACTCAAACTTAAAAAAATCAAATTGGCCTATCCAAAATCGCGGATTTTCTTATTTAATAACCGATTTGTCTCAAACTTAAAATATAAAATTGCTTAAGGTCATATAACACAAATGTTTACTCAAATTTAAAAAAATCAAAATGGCCGATCCAAAATGGCGAATTTTTTTATTTATCAACGGATTTGTCTCAAACTTGAAATATAAAACTGCTTAAGGTCATATAACACAAATGTTTACTCAAATTTAAAAAATCAAAATGGCCGATCCAAAATGGCGGATTTTCTTATTTACCAACCGATTTGTCTCAAACTTGAAATATAACATTGCTTGAGGTCATTTAACACAAAGTCTTACTCAAACTTACAAAAATCAAAATGGCCGATCCAAAATTGCGAATTTGCTTATTTACCAACCGATTTGTCTCAAACTTAAAATATAACATTGCTTTAGGTCATATAACACAAATGTTTAGTCAAACTTAAAAAAATCAAAATATCCGATCCAAAATAGCGGATTTTCTTATTTACCCGATTTGTCTCAAACTTGAAATATAACATTGCTTAAGGTTATTTAACACAAATTCTTACTCAAACTTAAAAAAATCAAATTGGCCTATCCAAAATGGCGGATTTTCTTATTTATCAACCGATTTGTCTCAAACTTGAAATATAACATTGCTTAACGTCATATAACACAAATGTTTACTCAAACTTAAAAAAATCAAAATGGCCGATCCAAAATGGCGGATTTTCTTATTTACCAACCGATTTGTCTCAAACTTAAAATATAACAATGCTTAACGTCATATAACACAAATGTTTACTCAAACTTAAAAAAATCAAAATGGCGGATCCAAAATGGCGGATTTTCTTATTTACCAACCGATTTGTCTCAAACTTGAAATATAACATTGCTTAAGGTCATTTAACACAAATGTTAACTCAAACTTAAAAAAATCAAAATGGCCGATCCAAAATGGCGGATTTTCTTATTTACCAACCGATTTGTCTCAAACTTAAAATATAACAATGCTTAAGGTCATATAACACAAATGTTTACTCAAATTTAAAAAAAATCAAAATAGACCATCCAAAATGGCGGATTTTCTTATTTATCAACCGATTTATCTCAAACTTAAAATATAACATTGCTTGAGGTCATATAGCACAAATGTTTACTCAAACTTAAAAAAATCAAAATATCCGATCCAAAATGGCGGATTTTCTTATTTACCAACCGATTTGTCTCAAACTTGAAATATAACATTGCTTAAGGTCATATAACACAAATGTTTACTCAAATTTAAAAAAAATCAAAATAGACCATCCAAAATGGCGGATTTTCTTATTTATCAACCGATTTATCTCAAACTTAAAATATAACATTGCTTGAGGTCATATAGCACAAATGTTTACTCAAACTTAAAAAAATCAAAATATCCGATCCAAAATGGCGGATTTTCTTATTTACCAACCGATTTGTCTCAAACTTGAAATATAACATTGCTTAAGGTTATTTAACACAAATTCTTACTCAAACTTAAAAAAATCAAATTGGCCTATCCAAAATCGCGGATTTTCTTATTTAATAACCGATTTGTCTCAAACTTAAAATATAAAATTGCTTAAGGTCATATAACACAAATGTTTACTCAAATTTAAAAAAATCAAAATGGCCGATCCAAAATGGCGAATTTTTTTATTTATCAACGGATTTGTCTCAAACTTGAAATATAAAACTGCTTAAGGTCATATAACACAAATGTTTACTCAAATTTAAAAAATCAAAATGGCCGATCCAAAATGGCGGATTTTCTTATTTACCAACCGATTTGTCTCAAACTTGAAATATAACATTGCTTGAGGTCATTTAACACAAAGTCTTACTCAAACTTACAAAAATCAAAATGGCCGATCCAAAATTGCGAATTTGCTTATTTACCAACCGATTTGTCTCAAACTTAAAATATAACATTGCTTTAGGTCATATAACACAAATGTTTAGTCAAACTTAAAAAAATCAAAATATCCGATCCAAAATAGCGGATTTTCTTATTTACCCGATTTGTCTCAAACTTGAAATATAACATTGCTTAAGGTTATTTAACACAAATTCTTACTCAAACTTACAAAAATCGAAATGGCCGATCCAAAATTTCGAATTTGCTTATTTATCAACCGATTTGTCTCAAACTTAAAATATAACATTGCTTAAGGTCATATAACACAAATGTTTAGTCAAATTTAAAAAATCAAAATAGCCGATCCAAAATGGCGGATTTTCTTATTTACCAACCGATTTGTCTCAAACTTAAAATATAACATTGCTTAAGGTTATTTAACACAAATTCTTACTCAAACTTAAAAAAATCAAATTGGCCTATCCAAAATGGCGGATTTTCTTATTTATCAACCGATTTGTCTCAAACTTGAAATATAACATTGCTTAACGTCATATAACACAAATGTTTACTCAAACTTAAAAAAATCAAAATGGCCGATCCAAAATGGCGGATTTTCTTATTTACCAACCGATTTGTCTCAAACTTAAAATATAACAATGCTTAACGTCATATAACACAAATGTTTACTCAAACTTAAAAAAATCAAAATGGCGGATCCAAAATGGCGGATTTTCTTATTTACCAACCGATTTGTCTCAAACTTGAAATATAACATTGCTTAAGGTCATTTAACACAAATGTTAACTCAAACTTAAAAAAATCAAAATGGCCGATCCAAAATGGCGGATTTTCTTACTTACCAACCGATTTGTCTCAAACTTGAAATATAACATTGCTTAAGGTCATTAAACACAAATTCTTACCCAAACTTAAAAAAATCAAAATGGCGGATTTTCTTATTTACTAACCGATTTGTCTCAAACTTGAAATATAACATTGCTTAAGGTCATATAACACAAATGTTTACTCAAATTTAAAAAAAATCAAAATAGACCATCCAAAATGGCGGATTTTCTTATTTATCAACCGATTTATCTCAAACTTAAAATATAACAATGCTTAACGCCATATAACACAAATGTTTACTCAAACTTAAAAAAATCAAAATGGCCGATCCATAATGGTGGATTTTCTTACTTACCAACAGATTTGTCTCAAACTTGAAACATAACATTGCTTAAGGTCATATAACACAAATGTATACTCAAACTTAAAAAATCGAAATGGCCGATCCAAAATGGCGGATTTTCTTATTTACCAACCGATTTGTCTCAAACTTGAAATATAACATTGCTTAAGGTCATTAAACACAAATTCTTACTCAAACTTAAAAAAATCAAAATATCCGATCCAAAATGGCGGATTTTCTTATTTACCAACCGATTTGTCTCAAACTTGAAATATAACATTGCTTAAGGTCATATAACATAAATGTTTACTCAAACTTAAAAAAATCAAAATATCCGATTCAAAATGGCGGATTTTCTTATTTACCAACCGATTTGTCTTGAACTTGAAATATAACATTGCTTAAGGTCATTTAACACAAATTCTTACTCAAACTTAAAAAAATCAAAATGGTCTATCCAAAATCGCGGATTTTCTTATTTAATAACCGATTTGTCTCAAACTTGAAATATAACATTGCTTAAGGTCATATAACACAAATGTTTACTCAAATTTAAAAAAATCAAAATATCCGATCCAAAATGGCGGATTTTCTTATTTACCAACCGATTTGTCTCAAACTTGAAATATAACTGCTTGAGGTCATATAACACAAATGTTTACTCAAACTTAAAGAAATCAAAATATCCGATCCAAAATGGCGGATTTTCTTATTTACCAACCGATTTGTCTCAAACTTGAAATATAACATTGCTTAAGGTCACTTAACACAAATTCTTACTGAAACTTAAAAAAATCAAAACGGCCTATCCAAAATGGCGGATTTTCTTATTTACCAACCGATTTGTCTCAAACTTAAAATATAAGAATGCTTAAGGTCATTTAACACAAAGTCTTAAAAAAACTTACAAAAATCAAAATGGCCGATCCAAAATTGCGAATTTTCTTATTTACCAACCGATTTGTCTCAAACTTGAAATATAACATAAATGTTTACTTAAGGTCATTTAACACAAATTCTTACTCAAACTTAAAAAAATCAAAGTGGCCGATCCAAAATGACGGATTTTCTTATTTACCAACCGATTTGTCTCAAACTTGAAATATAACATTGCTTAAGATCATTTAACACAAATGTTTACTCAAATTTAAAAAAATCAAAATGGCGGATTTTCTTCTTTACCAACCGATTTGTCTCAAACTTAAAATATAAGAATGCTTAAGGTCATTTAACACAAAGTCTTACTCAAACTTATTTACCAACCGATTTTGCTTAGGTCATTTAACACAAATTCTTACTCAAACTTAAAAAAATCAAAGTGGCCGATCCAAAATGGCGGATTTTCTTATTTACCAACCGATTTGTCTCAAACTTGAAATATAACATTGCTTAAGATCATTTAACACAAATGTTTACTCAAACTTAAAAAAATCAAAATGGCCGATCCAAAATGGCGGATTTTCTTATTTACCAACCGATTTGTCTCAAACTTGAAATATAACATTGCTTAAGGTCATATAACACAAATGTTTACCCAAACTTAAAAAAATCAAAATGGCCAATCCAAAATGGTGGATTTTCTTACTTACCAACAGATTTGTCTCAAACTTGAAACATAACATTGCTTAAGGTCATATAACACAAATGTATACTCAAACTTAAAAAATCGAAATGGCCGATCCAAAATGGCGGATTTTCTTATTTACCAACCGATTTGTCTCAAACTTGAAATATAACATTGCTTAAGGTCATATAACACAAAGTCTTACTCAAACTTATAAAAATCAAAATGGCCTATCCAAAATGGCGGATTTTCTTATTTACCAACCGATTTGTCTCAAACTTGAAATATAACATTGCTTGAGGTCATATAACATAAATGTTTACTCAAACTTAAAAAAATCAAAATATCCGATTCAAAATGGCGGATTTTCTTATTTACCAACCGATTTGTCTCGAACTTGAAATATAACATTGCTTAAGGTCATTTAACACAAACTCTTACTCAAACTTACAAAAATCAAAATGGCCGATCCAAAATTGCGAATTTGCTTATTTACCAACCGATTTGTCTCAAACTTGATACATAACATTGCTTAAGGTCATTAAACACAAATTCCTACTCAAACTTAAAAAAATCAAAATATCCGATCCAAAATGGCGGATTTTCTTATTTACCAACCGATTTGTCCCAAACTTGAAATATAACATTGCTTAAGGTCATATAACACAAATGTTTACACAAACTTAAAAATATCAAAATGGCCGATCCAAACTGGCGGATTTTCTTATTTACCAACCGATTTGTCTCAAACTTGAAATATAACATTGCTTAAGGTCATTTAACACAAATGTTTACTCAAACTTAAAAAAATCAAAATGGCCGATCCAAAATTGCGAATTTTCTTATTTACCAACCGATTTGTCTCAAACTTGAAATATAACATTGCTTAAGGTCATATAATACAAATGTTAACTCAAACTTAAAAAAATCAAAGTGGCCGATCCAAAATGGCGGATTTTCTTATTTACCAACCGATTTGTCTCAAACTTGAAATATAACATTGCTTAAGATCATTTAACACAAATGTTTACTCAAACTTAAAAAAATCCAAAATGGCGGATTTTCTTATTTACCAACCGATTTGTCTCAAACTTGAAATATAACATTGCATAAGGTCATATAATACAAATGTTAACTCAAACTTAAAAAAAATCAAAATGGCCGATCCAAAATTGCGAATTTGCTTATTTACCAACCGATTTGTCTCAAACTTAAAATATAACATTGCTTAAGGTCATATAACATAAATGTTTACTGAAACTTAAAAAAATCAAAATATCCGATTCAAAATGGCGGATTTTCTTATTTACCAACCGATTTGTTTCGAACTTGAAATATAACATTGCTTAAGGTCATTTAACACAAATGTTTACTCAAACTTAAAAAAATTAAAATGGCCGATTCAAAATGGCGGTATTTCTTATTTACCAACTGATTTGTCTCAAACTTGAAATATAACATTGCATAAGGTCATATAATACAAATGTTAACTCAAACTTAAAAAAAATCAAAATGGCCGATCCAAAATTGCGAATTTGCTTATTTACCAACCGATTTGTCTCAAACTTAAAATATAACATTGCTTAAGGTCATATAACATAAATGTTTACTCAAACTTAAAAAAATCAAAATATCCGATTCAAAATGGCGGATTTTCTTATTTACCAACCGATTTGTCTCGAACTTGAAATATAACATTGCTTAAGGTCATTTAACACAAACTCTTACTCAAACTTACAAAAATCAAAATGGCCGATCCAAAATTGCGAATTTTCTTATTTACCAACCGATTTGTCTCAAACTTGATACATAACATTGCTTAAGGTCATTAAACACAAATTCTTACTCAAACTTAAAAAAATCAAAATATCTGATCCAAAATGGCGGATTTTCTTATTTACCAACCGATTTGTCCCAAACTTGAAATATAACATTGCTTAAGGTCATATAACACAAAGTCTTACTCAAACTTATAAAAATCAAAATGGCCTATCCAAAATGGCGGATTTTCTTATTTACCAACCGATTTGTCCCAAACTTGAAATATAACATTGCTTAAGGTCATATAACACAAATGTTTACACAAACTTAAAAATATCAAAATGGCCGATCCAAACTGGCGGATTTTCTTATTTACCAACCGATTTGTCTCAAACTTGAAATATAACATTGCTTAAGGTCATATAACACAAAGTCTTACTCAAACTTATAAAAATTAAAATATCCGATTCAAAATGGCGGATTTTCTTATTTACCAACCGATTTGTCTCGAACTTGAAATATAACATTGCTTAAGGTCATTTAACACAAACTCTTACTCAAACTTACAAAAATCAAAATGGCCGATCCAAAATTGCGAATTTGCTTATTTACCAACCGATTTGTCTCAAACTTGATACATAACATTGCTTAAGGTCATTAAAGACAAATTCTTACTCAAACTTAAAAAAATCAAAATATCCGATCCAAAATGGCGGATTTTCTTATTTACCAACCGATTTGTCCCAAACTTGAAATATAACATTGCTTAAGGTCATATAACACAAATGTTTACACAAACTTAAAAATATCAAAATATCCGATCCAAAATGGCGGATTTTCTTATTTACCAACCGATTTGTCCCAAACTTGAAATATAACATTGCTTAAGGTCATATAACACAAATGTTTACACAAACTTAAAAATATCAAAATGGCCGATCCAAACTGGCGGATTTTCTTATTTACCAACCGATTTGTCTCAAACTTGAAATATAACATTGCTTAAGGTCATATAACACAAAGTCTTACTCAAACTTATAAAAATCAAAATGGCCAATCCAAAATGGTGGATTTTCTTACTTACCAACAGATTTGTCTCAAACTTGAAACATAACATTGCTTAAGGTCATATAACACAAATGTTTACTCAAACTTAAAAAATCGAAATGGCCGATTCAAAATGGCGGTATTTCTTATTTACCAACCGATTTGTCTCAAACTTGAAATATAACATTGCATAAGGTCATATAATACAAATGTTAACTCAAACTTAAAAAAAATCAAAATGGCCGATCCAAAATTGCGAATTTGCTTATTTACCAACCGATTTGTCTCAAACTTAAAATATAACATTGCTTAAGGTCATATAACATAAATGTTTACTGAAACTTAAAAAAATCAAAATATCCGATTCAAAATGGCGGATTTTCTTATTTACCAACCGATTTGTTTCGAACTTGAAATATAACATTGCTTAAGGTCATTTAACACAAATGTTTACTCAAACTTAAAAAAATTAAAATGGCCGATTCAAAATGGCGGTATTTCTTATTTACCAACTGATTTGTCTCAAACTTGAAATATAACATTGCATAAGGTCATATAATACAAATGTTAACTCAAACTTAAAAAAAATCAAAATGGCCGATCCAAAATTGCGAATTTGCTTATTTACCAACCGATTTGTCTCAAACTTAAAATATAACATTGCTTAAGGTCATATAACATAAATGTTTACTCAAACTTAAAAAAATCAAAATATCCGATTCAAAATGGCGGATTTTCTTATTTACCAACCGATTTGTCTCGAACTTGAAATATAACATTGCTTAAGGTCATTTAACACAAACTCTTACTCAAACTTACAAAAATCAAAATGGCCGATCCAAAATTGCGAATTTGCTTATTTACCAACCGATTTGTCTCAAACTTGATACATAACATTGCTTAAGGTCATATAACACAAATGTTTACACAAACTTAAAAATATCAAAATGGCCGATCCAAACTGGCGGATTTTCTTATTTACCAACCGATTTGTCTCAAACTTGAAATATAACATTGCTTAAGGTCATATAACACAAAGTCTTACTCAAACTTATAAAAATCAAAATGGCCTATCCAAAATGGCGGATTTTCTTATTTACCAACCGATTTGTCCCAAACTTGAAATATAACATTGCTTAAGGTCATATAACACAAATGTTTACACAAACTTAAAAATATCAAAATGGCCGATCCAAACTGGCGGATTTTCTTATTTACCAACCGATTTGTCTCAAACTTGAAATATAACATTGCTTAAGGTCATATAACACAAAGTCTTACTCAAACTTATAAAAATTAAAATATCCGATTCAAAATGGCGGATTTTCTTATTTACCAACCGATTTGTCTCGAACTTGAAATATAACATTGCTTAAGGTCATTTAACACAAACTCTTACTCAAACTTACAAAAATCAAAATGGCCGATCCAAAATTGCGAATTTGCTTATTTACCAACCGATTTGTCTCAAACTTGATACATAACATTGCTTAAGGTCATTAAAGACAAATTCTTACTCAAACTTAAAAAAATCAAAATATCCGATCCAAAATGGCGGATTTTCTTATTTACCAACCGATTTGTCCCAAACTTGAAATATAACATTGCTTAAGGTCATATAACACAAATGTTTACACAAACTTAAAAATATCAAAATGGCCGATCCAAACTGGCGGATTTTCTTATTTACCAACCGATTTGTCTCAAACTTGAAATATAACATTGCTTAAGGTCATTTAACACAAATGTTTACTCAAACTTAAAAAAATCAAAATGGCCGATCCAAAATTGCGAATTTTCTTATTTACCAACCGATTTGTCTCAAACTTGAAATATAACATTGCTTAAGGTCATATAATACAAATGTTAACTCAAACTTAAAAAAATCAAAGTGGCCGATCCAAAATGGCGGATTTTCTTATTTACCAACCGATTTGTCTCAAACTTGAAATATAACATTGCTTAAGATCATTTAACACAAATGTTTACTCAAACTTAAAAAATCCAAAATGGCGGATTTTCTTATTTACCAACCGATTTATCTCAAACTTGAAATATAACATTGCTTAAGGTCATATAACACAAATGTTTACCCAAACTTAAAAAAATCAAAATGGCCAATCCAAAATGGTGGATTTTCTTACTTACCAACAGATTTGTCTCAAACTTGAAACATAACATTGCTTAAGGTCATATAACACAAATGTTTACTCAAACTTAAAAAATCGAAATGGCCGATTCAAAATGGCGGTATTTCTTATTTACCAACCGATTTGTCTCAAACTTGAAATATAACATTGCATAAGGTCATATAATACAAATGTTAACTCAAACTTAAAAAAAATCAAAATGGCCGATCCAAAATTGCGAATTTGCTTATTTACCAACCGATTTGTCTCAAACTTAAAATATAACATTGCTTAAGGTCATATAACATAAATGTTTACTGAAACTTAAAAAAATCAAAATGGCCTATCCAAAATCGCGGATTTTCTTATTTACCAACCGATTTCTCTCAAACTTGAAATATAACATTGCTTAAGGTCATTAAACACAAATTCTTACTCAAAGTTACAAAAATCAAAATGGCCGATCCAAAATGGCGGATTTTCTTATTTACTAACCGATTTGTCTCAAACTTGAAATATAACATTGCTTAAGGTCATTTAACACAAAGTCTTACAAAAACTTACAAGAATCAAAATGGCCGATCCAAAATTGCGAATTTTCTTATTTACCAACCGATTTGTCTCAAACTTGAAATATAACAATGCTTAACGTCATATAACACAAACTTAAAAAAATCAAAATGGCCGATCCAAAATGGCGGATTTTCTTACTTATCAACCGATTTGTCTCAAACTTGAAATATAACATTGCTTAAGGTCATTAAACACAAATTCTTACTCAAACTTAAAAAAAATCAAAATGGCCGATCCAAAATGGCGGATTTTCTTATTTACCAACCGATTTGTCTCAAACTTGAAATATAACATTGGTTAAGGTCATTTAACACAAATATTAACTCAAACTTAAAAAATCAAAATGGCCGTTACAAAATGGCGGATTTTCTTATTTATCAACCGATTTGTCTCAAACTTGAAATATAACAATGCTTAACGTCATATAACACAAATGTTTACTCAAACTTAAAGAAATCAAAATATCCGATCCAAAATGGCGGATTTTCTTATTTACCAACCGATTTGTCTCAAACTTGAAATATAACATTGCTTAAGGTCACTTAACACAAATTCTTACTGAAACTTAAAAAAATCAAAAAGGCCTATCCAAAATCGCGGATTTTCTTATTCACTAACCGATTTGTCTCAAACTTGAAATATAACATTGCTTAAGGTCATATAACACAAATGTTTACACAAACTTAAAAAAATCAAAATGGCCGATCCAATATTGCGAATTTGCTTATTTACCACCGATTTGTCTCAAACTTGAAATATAACATTGCTTAAGTTCATATAACACAAAGTCTTACTCAAAGTTACAAAAATCAAAATGGCCGATCCAAAATGGCGGATTTTCTTATTTACCAACCGATTTGTCTCAAACTTAAAATATAAGAATGCTTAAGGTCATTTAACACAAAGTCTTACAAAAACTTACAAGAATCAAAATGGCCGATCCAAAATTGCGAATTTTCTTATTTACCAACCGATTTGTCTCAAACTTGAAATATAACAATGCTTAACGTCATATAACACAAACTTAAAAAAATCAAAATGGCCGATCCAAAATGGCGGATTTTCTTACTTATCAACCGATTTGTCTCAAACTTGAAATATAACATTGCTTAAGGTCATATAACACAAATGTTTACTCAAATTTAAAAAAATCAAAATGGCGGATTTTCTTATTTACCAACCGATTTGTCTCAAACTTGAAATATAACATTGCTTAAGGTCATTAAACACAAATTCTTACTCAAACTTAAAAAAAATCAAAATGGCCGATCCAAAATGGCGGATTTTCTTATTTACCAACCGATTTGTCTCAAACTTGAAATATAACATTGCTTAAGGTCATATAACACAAAGTTTTACTCAAACTTACAAGAATCAAAATATCCGATCCAAAATTGCGAATTTTCTTATTTACCAACCGATTTGTCTCAAACTTGAAATATAACATTGCTTGAGGTCATTTAACACAAAGTCTTACTCAAACTTACAAAAATCAAAATGGCCGATCCAAAATTGCGAATTTGCTTATTTATCAACCGATTTGTCTCAAACTTGAAATATAACATTGCTTAAGGTCATATAACACAAATATTAACTCAAACTTTAAAAAATGAAAATGGCCGACCCAAAATGGCGGATTTTCTTATTTACCAACCGATTTGTCTCAAACTTGAAATATAACATTGAGGTCATATAACACAAAGTCTTAGTCAAACTTACAAAAATCAAAATGGCCGATCCAAAATGGCGAATTTGCTTATTTACCAACCGATTTGTCTCAAACTTAAAATATAACTGCTTGAGGTCATATAACACAAATGTTTACTCAAACTTAAAGAAATCAAAATATCCCATCCAAAATCGCGGATTTTCTTATTTAATAACCGATTTGTCTCAAACTTGAAATATAACATTGCTTAAGGTCATATAACACAAATGTTTACTCAAATTTAAAAAAATCAAAATGGCGGATTTTCTTATTTACCAACCGATTTGTCTCAAACTTGAAATATAACATTGCTTAAGGTCATATAACACAAATGTTTACTCAAATTTAAAAAAATCAAAATGGAAGATCCAAAATGGCGGATTTTCTTATTTATCAACCGATTTGTCTCAAACTTGAAATATAACAATGCTTAACGTAACACAAATGTTTACTCAAACTTAAAAAAATCAAAATGGCCGATCCAAAATGGCGGATTTTCTTACTTATCAACCGATTTGTCTCAAACTTGAAATATAACATTGCTTAAGGTCATATAACACAAAGTCTTACTCAAACTTAAAAAAATCAAAATGGCCGATCCAAAATGGCGGATTTTCTTACTTATCAACCGATTTGTCTCAAACTTGAAATATAACATTGCTTAAGGTCATATAACACAAAGTCTT
Source organism: Aspidapion aeneum (assembly GCA_963576565.1). NCBI lineage: Eukaryota > Metazoa > Arthropoda > Insecta > Coleoptera > Brentidae > Aspidapion > Aspidapion aeneum. Next base: position 48,669,268 of record OY755044.1, read on the forward strand.
ACTCAAACTTACAAAAATCAAAATGGCCGATCCAAAATGGCGGATTTTCTTACTTATCAACCGATTTGTCTCAAACTTGAAATATAACATTGCTTAAGGTCATATAACACAAAGTCTTACTCAAACTTACAAGAATCAAAATGGCCGATCCAAAATTGCGAATTTTCTTATTTACCAACCGATTTGTCTCAAACTTGAAATATAACATTATTTAGGTCATTTAACACAAATTCTTACTCAAACCCAAAAAAATCAAAGTGGCCGATCCAAAATGGCGGATTTTCTTATTTACCAACCGATTTGTCTCAAACTTGAAATATAACATTGCTTAAGATCATTTAACACAAATGTTTACTCAAACTTAAAAAAATCAAAATGGCCGATCCAAAATGGCGGATTTTCTTATTTACCAACCGATTTATCTCAAACTTGAAATATAACATTGCTTAAGGTCATATAACACAAAAGTTTACCCAAACTTAAAAAAATCAAAATGGCCAATCCAAAATGGTGGATTTTCTTACTTACCAACAGATTTGTCTCAAACTTGAAACATAACATTGCTTAAGGTCATATAACACAAATGTTTACTCAAACTTAAAAAATCGAAATGGCCGATCCAAAATGGCGGATTTTCTTATTTACCAACCGATTTGTCTCAAACTTGAAATATATAACATTGCTTAAGGTCATATAACACAAAGTCTTACTCAAACTTACAAAAATCAAAATGGCCGATCCAAAATTGCGAATTTGCTTATTTACCAACCGATTTGTCTCAAACTTGAAACATAACATTGCTTAAGGTCATTAAACACAAATTCTTACTCAAACTTAAAAAAATCAAAATATCCGATCCAAAATGGCGGATTTTCTTATTTACCAACCGATTTGTCTCAAACTTGAAATATAACATTGCTTAAGGTCATATAACATAAATGTTTACTCAAACTTAAAAAAATCAAAATATCCGATTCAAAATGGCGGATTTTCTTATTTACCAACCGATTTGTCTCGAACTTGAAATATAACATTGCTTAAGGTCATTTAACACAAATTCTTACTCAAACTTAAAAAAATCAAAATGGCCTATCCAAAATCGCGGATTTTCTTATTTAATAACCGATTTGTCTCAAACTTGAAATATAACATTGCTTAAGGTCATATAACACAAATGTTTACTCAAATTTAAAAAAATCAAAATGGCGGATTTTCTTATTTACCAACCGATTTGTCTCAAACTTGAAATATAACATTGCTTAAGGTCATTAAACACAAATTCTTACTCAAACTTAAAAAAATCAAAATGGCCGATCCAAAATGGCGGATTTTCTTATTTACTAACCGATTTGTCTCAAACTTGAAATATAACATTGCTTAAGGTCATATAACACAAATGTTTACTCAAATTTAAAAAAAATCAAAATATCCGATTCAAAATGGCGGATTTTCTTATTTACCAACCGATTTGTCTCGAACTTGAAATATAACATTGCTTAAGGTCATTAAACACAATCCTACTCAAACTTAAAAAAATCAAAATGGCCGATACAAAATGGCGGATTTTCTTACTTATCAACCGATTTGTCTCAAACTTGAAATATAACATTGCTTAAGGTCATATAACACAAATGTTTACACAAACTTAATAAAATCAAAATGGCCGATCCAAACTGGCGGATTTTCTTATTTACCAACCGATTTGTCTCAAACTTGAAATATAACATTGCTTAAGGTCATTTAACACAAACTCTTACTCAAACTTACAAAAATCAAAATGGCCGATCCAAAATTGCGAATTTTCTTATTTACCAACCGATTTGTCTCAAACTTGAAATATAACATTGCTTAGGTCATTTAACACAAATTCTTACTCAAACTTAAAAAAATCAAAGTGGCCGATCCAAAATGGCGGATTTTCTTATTTACCAACCGATTTGTCTCAAACTTGAAATATAACATTGCTTAAGGTCATATAACACAAATGTTTACACAAACTTAAAAAAATCAAAATGGCCGATCCAAACTGGCGGATTTTCTTATTTACGAACCGATTTGTCTCAAACTTGAAATATAACATTGCTTAAGGTCATTTAACACAAACTCTTACTCAAACTTACAAAAATCAAAATGGCCGATCCAAAATTGCGAATTTTCTTATTTACCAACCGATTTGTCTCAAACTTGAAATATAACATTGCTTAGGTCATATAACACAAATGTTTACCCAAACTTAAAAAAATCAAAATGGCCAATTCAAAATGGTGGATTTTCTTACTTACCAACAGATTTGTCTCAAACTTGAAACATAACATTGCTTAAGGTCATATAACACAAATGTTTACTCAAACTTAAAAAATCGAAATGGCCGATCCAAAATGGCGGATTTTCTTATTTACCAACCGATTTGTCTCAAACTTGAAATATAACATTGCTTAAGGTCATTTAACACAAATGTTTACTCAAACTTAAAAAAATTAAAATGGCCGATTCAAAATGGCGGTATTTCTTATTTACCAACCGATTTGTCTCAAACTTGAAATATAACATTGCATAAGGTCATATAATACAAATGTTAACTCAAACTTAAAAAAAATCAAAATGGCCGCTCCAAAATTGCGAATTTGCTTATTTACCAACCGATTTGTCTCAAACTTAAAATATAACATTGCTTAAGGTCATATAACATAAATGTTTACTCAAACTTAAAAAAATCAAAATATCCGATTCAAAATGGCGGATTTTCTTATTTACCAACCGATTTGTCTCAAACTTGAAACATAACATTGCTTAAGGTCATATAACACAAATGTATACTCAAACTTAAAAAATCGAAATGGCCGATCCAAAATGGCGGATTTTCTTATTTACCAACCGATTTGTCTCAAACTTGAAATATAACATTGCTTGAGGTCATATAACATAAATGTTTACTCAAACTTAAAAAAATCAAAATATCCGATTCAAAATGGCGGATTTTCTTATTTACGAACCGATTTGTCTCGAACTTGAAATATAACATTGCTTAAGGTCATTTAACACAAACTCTTACTCAAACTTACAAAAATCAAAATGGCCGATCCAAAATTGCGAATTTGCTTATTTACCAACCGATTTGTCTCAAACTTGAAACATAACATTGCTTAAGGTCATTAAACACAAATTCTTACTCAAACTTAAAAAAATCAAAATATCCGATCCAAAATGGCGGATTTTCTTATTTACCAACCGATTTGTCCCAAACTTGAAATATAACATTGCTTAAGGTCATTTAACACAAATGTTTACTCAAACTTAAAAAAATCAAAATGGCCGATCCAAAATTGCGAATTTTCTTATTTACCAACCGATTTGTCTCAAACTTGAAATATAACATTGCTTAAGGTCATATAACACAAATGTTTACACAAACTTAAAAAAATCAAAATGGCCGATCCAAACTGGCGGATTTTCTTATTTACCAACCGATTTGTCTCAAACTTGAAATATAACATTGCTTAAGGTCATTTAACACAAATGTTTACTCAAACTTAAAAAAATCAAAATGGCCGATCCAAAATTGCGAATTTTCTTATTTACCAACCGATTTGTCTCAAACTTGAAATATAACATTGCTTAAGGTCATATAATACAAATGTTAACTCAAACTTAAAAAAATCAAAGTGGCCGATCCAAAATGGCGGATTTTCTTATTTACCAACCGATTTGTCTCAAACTTGAAATATAACATTGCTTAAGGTCATATAACACAAATGTTTACCCAAACTTAAAAAAATCAAAATGGCGGATTTTCTTATTTACCAACCGATTTATCTCAAACTTGAAATATAACATTGCTTAAGGTCATATAACACAAATGTTTACCCAAACTTAAAAAAATCAAAATGGCGGATTTTCTTATTTACCAACCGATTTATCTCAAACTTGAAATATAACATTGCTTAAGGTCATATAACACAAATGTTTACCCAAACTAAAAAAAATCAAAATGGCGGATTTTCTTATTTACCAACCGATTTGTCTCAAACTTGAAATATAACATTGCTTAAGGTCATATAACACAAATGTTTACCCAAACTTAAAAAAATCAAAATGGCGGATTTTCTTATTTACCAACCGATTTATCTCAAACTTGAAATATAACATTGCTTAAGGTCATATAACACATGTTGTTTGTGTGTTTACCCAAACTTAAAAAAATCAAAATGGCCAATCCAAAATGGTGGATTTTCTTACTTACCAACAGATTTGTCTCAAACTTGAAACATAACATTGCTTAAGGTCATATAACACAAATGTTTACTCAAACTTAAAAAATCGAAATGGCCGATCCAAAATGGCGGATTTTCTTATTTACCAACCGATTTGTCTCAAACTTGAAATATAACATTGCTTAAGGTCATATAACACAAATGTTTACACAAACTTAAAAAAATCAAAATGGCCGATCCAAACTGGCGGATTTTCTTATTTACCAACCGATTTGTCTCAAACTTGAAATATAACATTGCTTAAGGTCATTTAACACAAATGTTTACTCAAACTTAAAAAAATTAAAATGGCCGATTCAAAATGGCGGTATTTCTTATTTACCAACCGATTTGTCTCAAACTTGAAATATAACATTGCATAAGGTCATATAATACAAATGTTAACTCAAACTTAAAAAAAATCAAAATGGCCGATCCAAAATTGCGAATTTGCTTATTTACCAACCGATTTGTCTCAAACTTAAAATATAACATTGCTTAAGGTCATATAACATAAATGTTTACTCAAACTTAAAAAAATCAAAATATCCGATTCAAAATGGCGGATTTTCTTATTTACCAACCGATTTGTTTCGAACTTGAAATATAACATTGCTTAAGGTCATTTAACACAAATTCTTACTCAAACTTAAAAAAATCAAAATGGCCTATCCAAAATCGCGGATTTTCTTATTTAATAACCGATTTGTCTCAAACTTGAAATATAACATTGCTTAAGGTCATTAAACACAAATTCTTACTCAAACTTAAAAAAATCAAAATGGCCGATCCAAAATGGCGGATTTTCTTATTTTCCAACCGATTTGTCTCAAACTGGAAATATAACATTGCTTAAGGTCACTTAACACAAATTCTTACTGAAACTTAAAAAAATCAAAAAGGCCTATCCAAAATCGCGGATTTTCTTACTCACTAACCGATTTGTCTCAAACTTGAAATATAACATTGCTTAAGGTCATATAACACAAATGTTTACACAAACTTAAAAAAATCAAAATGGCCGATCCAATATTGCGAATTTGCTTATTTACCAACCGATTTGTCTCAACCTTGAAATATAACATTGCTTAAGTTCATATAATACAAAGTCTTACTCAAAGTTACAAAAATCAAAATGGCCGATCCAAAATGGCGGATTTTCTTATTTACCAACCGATTTGTCTCAAACTTAAGAATGCTTAAGGTCATTTAACACAAAGTCTTACAAAAACTTACAAGAATCAAAATGGCCGATCCAAAATTGCGAATTTTCTTATTTACCAACCGATTTGTCTCAAACTTGAAATATAACAATGCTTAACGTCATATACACAAACTTAAAAAATCAAAATGGCCGATCCAAAATGGCGGATTTTCTTACTTATCAACCGATTTGTCTCAAACTTGAAATATCACAATGCTTAACGTCATATAACACAAATGTTTACTCAAACTTAAAGAAATCAAAATATCCGATCCAAAATGGCGGATTTTCTTATTTACCAACCGATTTGTCTCAAACTTGAAATATAACATTGCTTAAGGTCACTTAACACAAATTCTTACTGAAACTTAAAAAAATCAAAAATGCCTATCCAAAATCGCGGATTTTCTTATTCACTAACCGATTTGTCTCAAACTTGAAATATAACATTGCTTAAGGTCATATAACACAAATGTTTACACAAACTTAAAAAAATCAAAATGGCCAATCCAATATTGCGAATTTGCTTATTTACCAACCGATTTGTCTCAAACTTGAAATATAACATTGCTTAAGTTCATATAACACAAAGTCTTACTCAAAGTTACAAAAATCAAAATGGCCGATCCAAAATGGCGGATTTTCTTATTTACCAACCGATTTGTCTCAAACTTAAAATATAAGAATGCTTAAGGTCATTTAACACAAAGTCTTACCAAAACTTACAAGAATCAAAATGGCCGATCCAAAATTGCGAATTTTCTTATTTACCAACCGATTTGTCTCAAACTTGAAATATAACAATGCTTAACGTCATATAACACAAACTTAAAAAAATCAAAATGGCCGATCCAAAATGGCGGATTTTCTTACTTATCAACCGATTTGTCTCAAACTTGAAATATAACATTGGTTAAGGTCATTTAACACAAATATTAACTCAAACTTAAAAAATCAAAATGGCCGTTACAAAATGGCGGATTTTCTTATTTATCAACCGATTTGTCTCAAACTTGAAATATAACAATGCTTAACGTCATATAACACAAATGTTTACTCAAACTTAAAGAAATCAAAATATCCGATCCAAAATGGCGGATTTTCTTATTTACCAACCGATTTGTCTCAAACTTGAAATATAACATTGCTTAAGGTCACTTAACACAAATTCTTACTGAAACTTAAAAAAATCAAAAATGCCTATCCAAAATCGCGGATTTTCTTATTCACTAACCGATTTGTCTCAAACTTGAAATATAACATTGCTTAAGGTCATATAACACAAATGTTTACACAAACTTAAAAAAATCAAAATGGCCAATCCAATATTGCGAATTTGCTTATTTACCAACCGATTTGTCTCAAACTTGAAATATAACATTGCTTAAGTTCATATAACACAAAGTCTTACTCAAAGTTACAAAAATCAAAATGGCCGATCCAAAATGGCGGATTTTCTTATTTACCAACCGATTTGTCTCAAACTTAAAATATAAGAATGCTTAAGGTCATTTAACACAAAGTCTTACCAAAACTTACAAGAATCAAAATGGCCGATCCAAAATTGCGAATTTTCTTATTTACCAACCGATTTGTCTCAAACTTGAAATATAACAATGCTTAACGTCATATAACACAAACTTAAAAAAATCAAAATGGCCGATCCAAAATGGCGGATTTTCTTACTTATCAACCGATTTGTTTCAAACTTGAAATATAACATTGCTTAAGGTCATATAACACAAATGTTTACTCAAATTTAAAAAAATCAAAATGGCGGATTTTCTTATTTACCAACCGATTTGTCTCAAACTTGAAATATAACATTGCTTAAGGTCATTAAACACAAATTCTTACTCAAACTTAAAAAAAATCAAAATGGCCGATCCAAAATGGCGGATTTTCTTATTTACCAACCGATTTGTCTCAAACTTGAAATATAACATTGGTTAAGGTCATTTAACACAAATATTAACTCAAACTTAAAAAATCAAAATGGCCGTTACAAAATGGCGGATTTTCTTATTTATCAACCGATTTGTCTCAAAGTTGAAATATAACAATGCTTAACGTCATATAACACAAATGTTTACTCAAACTTAAAAAAATCAAAATGGCCGATCCAAAATGGCGGATTTTCTTACTTATCAACCGATTTGACTCAAACTTGAAATATAACATTGCTTAAGGTCATATAACACAAATGTTTACTCAAATTTAAAAAAATCAAAATGGCGGATTTTCTTATTTACCAACCGATTTGTCTCAAACTTGAAATATAACATTGCTTAAGGTCATTAAACACAAATTCTTACTCAAACTTAAAAAAATCAAAATGGCCGATCCAAAATGGCGGATTTTCTTATTTACCAACCGATTTGTCTCAAACTTGAAATATAACATTGCTTAAGGTCATATAACACAAAGTTTTACTCAAACTTACAAGAATCAAAATATCCGATCCAAAATTGCGAATTTTCTTATTTACCAACCGATTTGTCTCAAACTTGAAATATAACATTGCTTGAGGTCATTTAACACAAAGTCTTACTCAAACTTACAAAAATCAAAATGGCCGATCCAAAATTGCGAATTTGCTTATTATCAACCGATTTGACTCAAACTTAAAATATAAAATTGTTTAAGGTCATATAACACAAATGTTTACTCAAATTTAAAAAAATCAAAATGGCCGATCCAAAATTTCGAATTTGCTTATTTATCAACCGATTTGTCTCAAACTTGAAATATAACATTGCTTAAGGTCATATAACACAAATATTAACTCAAACTTTAAAAAATGAAAATGGCCGACCCAAAATGGCGGATTTTCTTATTTACCAACCGATTTGTCTCAAACTTGAAATATAACATTGAGGTCATATAACACAAAGTCTTAGTCAAACTTACAAAAATCAAAATGGCCGATCCAAAATGGCGAATTTGCTTATTTACCAACCGATTTGTCTCAAACTTAAAATATAACTGCTTGAGGTCATATAACACAAATGTTTACTCAAACTTAAAGAAATCAAAATATCCGATCCAAAATCGCGGATTTTCTTATTTAATAACCGATTTGTCTCAAACTTGAAATATAACATTGCTTAAGGTCATATAACACAAATGTTTACTCAAATTTAAAAAAAATCAAAATGGAAGATCCAAAATGGCGGATTTTCTTACTTATCAACCGATTTGTCTCAAACTTGAAATATAACATTGCTTAAGGTCATATAACACAAATATTAACTCAAACTTTAAAAAATGAAAATGGCCGACCCAAAATGGCGGATTTTCTTATTTACCAACCGATTTGTCTCAAACTTGAAATATAACATTGAGGTCATATAACACAAAGTCTTAGTCAAACTTACAAAAATCAAAATGGCCGATCCAAAATGGCGAATTTGCTTATTTACCAACCGATTTGTCTCAAACTTAAAATATAACTGCTTGAGGTCATATAACACAAATGTTTACTCAAACTTAAAGAAATCAAAATATCCGATCCAAAATCGCGGATTTTCTTATTTAATAACCGATTTGTCTCTCTCAAACTTGAAATATAACATTGCTTAAGGTCATATAACACAAATGTTTACTCAAATTTAAAAAAAATCAAAATGGAAGATCCAAAATGGCGGATTTTCTTATTTATCAACCGATTTGTCTCAAACTTGAAATATAACAATGCTTAACGTAACACAAATGTTTACTCAAACTTAAAAAAATCAAAATGGCCGATCCAAAATGGCGGATTTTCTTACTTATCAACCGATTTGTCTCAAACTTGAAATATAACATTGCTTAAGGTCATATAACACAAAGTCTTACTCAAACTTAAAAAAATCAAAATGGCCGATCCAAAATGGCGGATTTTCTTACTTATCAACCGATTTGTCTCAAACTTGAAATATAACATTGCTTAAGGTCATATAACACAAAGTCTTACTCAAACTTACAAAAATCAAAATGGCCGATCCAAAATGGCGGATTTTCTTACTTATCAACCGATTTGTCTCAAACTTGAAATATAACATTGCTTAAGGTCATATAACACAAAGTCTTACTCAAACTTACAAGAATCAAAATGGCCGATCCAAAATTGCGAATTTTCTTATTTACCAACCGATTTGTCTCAAACTTGAAATATAACATTGCTTAGGTCATTTAACACAAATTCTTACTCAAACCCAAAAAAATCAAAGTGGCCGATCCAAAATGGCGGATTTTCTTATTTACCAACCGATTTATCTCAAACTTGAAATATAACATTGCTTAAGGTCATATAACATAAATGTTTACTCAAACTTAAAAAATCGAAATGGCTGATCCAAAATGGCGGATTTTCTTACTTATCAACCGATTTGTCTCAAACTTGAAATATAACATTGCTTAAGGTCATATAACACAAAGTCTTACTCAAACTTTAAAAAATGAAAATGGCCGACCCAAAATGACGGATTTTCTTATTTACCAACCGATTTGTCTCAAACTTGAAATATAACATTGCTTGAGGTCATATAACACAAAGTCTTAGTCATACTTAAAAAAATCAAAATGGCCGATCCAAAATGGAGGATTTTCTTATTTACCAACCGATTTATCTCAAACTTGAAATATAACATTGCTTAAGGTCATATAACACAAATGTTTACCCAAACTTAAAAAAATCAAAATGGCCAATCCAAAATGATGGATTTTCTTACTTACCAACAGATTTGTCTCAAACTTGAAACATAACATTGCTTAAGGTCATATAACACAAAGTCTTACTCAAACTTATAAAAATCAAAATGCCCAATCCAAAATGGCGGATTTTCTTATTTACCAACCGATTTGTCTCAAACTTGAAATATAACATTGGTTAAGGTCATTTAACACAAATATTAACTCAAACTTAAAAAATCAAAATGGCCCTTACAAAATGGCGGATTTTCTTATTTATCAACCGATTTGTCTCAAACTTGAAATATAACGTCATATAGCACAAATGTTTACTCAAACTTAAAAAAATCAAAATGACCGATCCAAAATGGCGGATTTTCTTACTTATCAACCGATTTGTCTCAAACTTGAAATATAACATTGCTTAAGGTCATAACACAAAGTCTTACTCAAACTTACAAGAATCAAAATATCCGATCCAAAATTGCGAATTTTGTTATTTACCAACCGATTTGTCTCAAACTTGAAATATAACATTGCTTGAGGTCATTTAACACAAAGTCTTACTCAAACTTACAAAAATCAAAATGGCCGATCCAAAATTGCGAATTTGCTTATTTACCAACCGATTTGTCTCAAACTTAAAATATAAAATTGTTTAAGGTCATATAACACAAATGTTTACTCAAATTTAAAAAAATCAAAATGGCCGATCCAAAATTTCGAATTTGCTTATTTATCAACCGATTTGTCTCAAACTTGAAATATAACATTGCTTAAGGTCATATAACACAAATATTAACTCAAACTTTAAAAAATGAAAATGGCCGACCCAAAATGACGGATTTTCTTATTTACCAACCGATTTGTCTCAAACTTGAAATATAACATTGCTTGAGGTCATATAACACAAAGTCTTAGTCATACTTACAAAAATCAAAATGGCCGATCCAAAATGGCGAATTTGCTTATTTACCAACCGATTTGTCTCAAACTTAAAATATAACTGCTTGAGGTCATATAACACAAATGTTTACTCAAACTTAAAGAAATCAAAATATCCGATCCAAAATCGCGGATTTTCTTATTTAATAACCGATTTGTCTCAAACTTGAAATATTACATTGCTTAAGGTCATATAACACAAATGTTTACTCAAATTTAAAAAAATCAAAATGGCGGATTTTCTTATTTACCAACCGATTTGTCTCAAACTTGAAATATAACATTGCTTAAGGTCATATAAAACAAATGTTTACTCAAATTTAAAAAAAATCAAAATGGACGATCCAAAATGGCGGATTTTCTTATTTATCAACCGATTTGTCTCAAACTTGAAATATAACAATGCTTAACGTCATATAACACAAATGTTTACTCAAACTTAAAAAAAATCAAAATGGCCGATCCAAAATGGCGGATTTTCTTACTTATCAACCGATTTGTCTCAAACTTGAAATATAACATTGCTTAAGGTATATATAACACAAAGTCTTACTCAAACTTGAAAAAATCAAAATGGCCGATCCAAAATGGCGGATTTTCTTACTTATCAACCGATTTGTCTCAAACTTGAAATATAACATTGCTTAAGGTCATATAACACAAAGTCTTACTCAAACTTTAAAAATCAAAATGGCCTATCCAAAATGGCGGATTTTCTTATTTACTAACCGATTTGTCTCAAACTTGAAATATAACATTGCTTAAATGTATACTCAAACTTAAAAAATCGAAATGGCCGATCCAAAATGGCGGATTTTCTTATTTACCAACCGATTTGTCTCAAACTGGAAATATAACATTGCTTAAGGTCATTTAACACAAATGTTTACTCAAACTTAAAAAAATCAAAGTGGCCGATCCAAAATGGCGGATTTTCTTATTTACCAACCGATTTGTCTCAAACTTGAAATATAACATTGCTTAAGGTCATATAACACAAATGTTTACCCAAACTTAAAAAAATCAAAATGGCGGATTTTCTTATTTACCAACCGATTTATCTCAAACTTGAAATATAACATTGCTTAAGGTCATATAACACAAATGTTTACCCAAACTTAAAAAAATCAAAATGGCGGATTTTCTTATTTACCAACCGATTTGTCTCAAACTGGAAATATAACATTGCTTAAGGTCATTTAACACAAATGTTTACTCAAACTTAAAAAAATCAAAGTGGCCGATCCAAAATGGCGGATTTTCTTATTTACCAACCGATTTGTCTCAAACTTGAAATATAACATTGCTTAAGGTCATATAACACAAATGTTTACCCAAACTTAAAAAAATCAAAATGGCGGATTTTCTTATTTACCAACCGATTTATCTCAAACTTGAAATATAACATTGCTTAAGGTCATATAACACAAATGTTTACCCAAACTTAAAAAAATCAAAATGGCGGATTTTCTTATTTACCAACCGATTTGTCTCAAACTTGAAATATAACATTGCTTAAGGTCATATAACACAAATGTTTACCCAAACTTAAAAAAATCAAAATGGCGGATTTTCTTATTTACCAACCGATTTATCTCAAACTTGAAATATAACATTGCTTAAGGTCATATAACACAAATGTTTACCCAAACTTAAAAAAATCAAAATGGCCAATCCAAAATGGTGGATTTTCTTACTTACCAAAAGATTTGTCTCAAACTTGAAACATAACATTGCTTAAGGTCATATAACACAAATGTTTACTCAAACTTAAAAAATCGAAATGGCCGATCCAAAATGGCGGATTTTCTTATTTACCAACCGATTTGTCTCAAACTTGAAATATAACATTGCTTAAGGTCATATAACACAAATGTTTACACAAACTTAAAAAAATCAAAATGGCCGATCCAAACTGGCGGATTTTCTTATTTACCAACCGATTTGTCTCAAACTTGAAATATAACATTGCTTAAGGTCATTTAACACAAATGTTTACTCAAACTTAAAAAAATTAAAATGGCCGATTCAAAAAGGCGGTATTTCTTATTTACCAACCGATTTGTCTCAAACTTGAAATATAACATTGCATAAGGTCATATAATACAAATGTTAACTCAAACTTAAAAAAAATCAAAATGGCCGATCCAAAATTGCGAATTTGCTTATTTACCAACCGATTTGTCTCAAACTTAAAATATAACATTGCTTAAGGTCATATAACATAAATGTTTACTCAAACTTAAAAAAATCAAAATATCCGATTCAAAATGGCGGATTTTCTTATTTACCAACCGATTTGTTTCGAACTTGAAATATAACATTGCTTAAGGTCATTTAACACAAATTCTTACTCAAACTTAAAAAAATCAAAATGGCCTATCCAAAATCGCGGATTTTCTTATTTAATAACCGATTTGTCTCAAACTTGAAATATAACGTTGCTTAAGGTCATATAACACAAATGTTTACCCAAACTTAAAAAAATCAAAATGGCCAATCCAAAATGGTGGATTTTCTTACTTACCAAAAGATTTGTCTCAAACTTGAAACATAACATTGCTTAAGGTCATATAACACAAATGTTTACTCAAACTTAAAAAATCGAAATGGCCGATCCAAAATGGCGGATTTTCTTATTTACCAACCGATTTGTCTCAAACTTGAAATATAAATTGCTTAAGGTCATTTAACACAAAGACTTGCTCAAACTTACAAAAATCAAAATGGCCGATCCAATATTGCGAATTTGCTTATTTACCAACCGATTTGTCTCAAACTTGAAATATAACATTGCTTAAGTTCATATAACACAAAGTCTTACTCAAAGTTACAAAAATCAAAATGGCCGATCCAAAATGGCGGATTTTCTTATTTACCAACCGATTTGTCTCAAACTTAAAATATAAGAAGGCTTAAGGTCATTTAACACAAAGTCTTACAAAAACTTACAAGAATCAAAATGGCCGATCCAAAATTGCGAATTTTCTTATTTACCAACCGATTTGTCTCAAACTTGAAATATAACAATGCTTAACGTCATATAACACAAACTTAAAAAAATCAAAATGGCCGATCCAAAATGGCGGATTTTCTTACTTATCAACCGATTTGTCTCAAACTTGAAATATAACATTGCTTAAGGTCATATAACACAAATGTTTACTCAAATTTAAAAAAATCAAAATGGCGGATTTTCTTATTTACCAACCGATTTGTCTCAAACTTGAAATATAACATTGCTTAAGCTCATTAAACACAAATTCTTACTCAAACTTAAAAAAATCAAAATGGCCGATCCAAAATGGCGGATTTTCTTATTTACCAACCGATTTGTCTCAAACTTGAAATATAACATTGGTTAAGGTCATTTAACACAAATATTAACTCAAACTTAAAAAATCAAAATGGCCGTTACAAAATGGCGGATTTTCTTATTTATCAACCGATTTGTCTCAAACTTGAAATATAACAATGCTTAACGTCATATAACACAAATGTTAACTCAAACTTAAAAAAATCAAAATGGCCGATCCAAAATGGCGGATTTTCTTACTTATCAACCGATTTGTCTCAAACTTGAAATATAACATTGCTTAAGGTCATATAACACAAAGTCTTACTCAAACTTACAAGAATCAAAATATCCGATCCAAAATTGCGAATTTTGTTATTTACCAACCGATTAGTCTCAAACTTGAAATATAACATTGCTTGAGGTCATTTAACACAAAGTCTTACTCAAACTTACAAAAATCAAAATGGCCGATCCAAAATTGCGAATTTGCTTATTTACCAACCGATTTGTCTCAAACTTAAAATATAAAATTGTTTAAGGTCATATAACACAAATGTTTACTCAAATTTAAAAAAATCAAAATGGCCGATCCAAAATTTCGAATTTGCTTATTTATCAACCGATTTGTCTCAAACTTGAAATATAACATTGCTTAAGGTCATATAACACAAATATTAACTCAAACTTTAAAAAATGAAAATGGCCGACCCAAAATGACGGATTTTCTTATTTACCAACCGATTTGTCTCAAACTTGAAATATAACATTGCTTGAGGTCATATAACACAAAGTCTTAGTCAAATTTAAAAAAATCAAAATGGACGATCCAAAATGGCGGATTTTCTTATTTATTAACCGATTTGTCTCAAACTTGAAATATAACAATGCTTAACGTCATATAACACAAATGTTTACTCAAACTTAAAAAAATCAAAATGGCCGATCCAAAATGGCGGATTTTCTTACTTATCAACCGATTTGTCTCAAACTTGAAATATAACATTGCTTAAGGTCATATAACACAAAGTTAAATTAAAAAATCGAAATGGCCGATCCAAACTGGCGGATTTTCTTATTTACCAATTGATTTGTCTCAAACTTGAAATATAACATTGCTTAAGGTCATATAACACAAAGTCTTACTCAAACTTATAAAAATCAAAATGGCCGATCCAAAATGGCGGATTTTCTTATTTACCAACCGATTTGTCTCAAACTTGAAATATAACATTGCTTGAGGTCATTTAACACAAAGTCTTACTCAAACTTACAAAAATCAAAATGGCCGATCCAAAATTGCGAATTTGCTTATTTACCAACCGATTTGTCTCAAACTTGAAACATAACATTGCTTAAGGTCATTAAACACAAATTCTTACTCAAACTTAAAAAAATCAAAATATCCGATCCAAAATGGCGGATTTTCTTATTTACCAACCGATTTGTCTCAAACTTGAAATATAACATTGCTTAAGGTCATATAACACAAATGTTTACACAAACTTAAAAAAATCAAAATGGCCGATCCAAACTGGCGGATTTTCTTATTTACCAACCGATTTGTCTCAAACTTGAAATATAACATTGCTTAACGTCATATAACACAAATGTTTACTCAAACTTAAAAAAATCAAAATATCCGATTCAAAATGGCGGATTTTCTTATTTACCAACCGATTTGTCTCGAACTTGAAATATAACATTGCTTAAGGTCATTTAACACAAATTCTTACTCAAACTTAAAAAAATCAAAATGGCCTATCCAAAATCGCGGATTTTCTTATTTAATAACCGATTTGTCTCAAACTTGAAATATAACATTGCTTAAGGTCATATAACACAAATGTTTACTCAAATTTAAAAAATCAAAATGGCGATTTTCTTATTTACCAACCGATTTGTCTCAAACTTGAAATATAACATTGCTTAAGGTCATTAAACACAAATTCTTACTCAAACTTAAAAAAATCAAATTGGCCGATCCAAAATGGCGGATTTTCTTATTTACTAACCGATTTGTCTCAAACTTGAAATATAACATTGCTTAAGGTCATATAACACAAATGTTTACTCAAATTTAAAAAAAATCAAAATGGCCGATACAAAATGGCGGATTTTCTTACTTATCAACCGATTTGTCTCAAACTTGAAATATAACATTGCTTAAGGTCATATAACACAAATGTTTACACAAACTTAAAAAAATCAAAATGGCCTGTCCAAAATCGCGGATTTTCTTATTTACTAACCGATTTGTCTCAAACTTGAAATATAACATTGCTTGAGGTCATATAACACAAAGTCTTAGTCAAACTTACAAAAATCAAAATGGCCGATCCAAAATGGCGAATTTGCTTATTTACCAACCGATTTGTCTCAAACTTAAAATATAACTGCTTGAGGTCTTATAACACAAATGTTTACTCAAACTTAAAGAAATCAAAATATCCGATCCAAAATGGCGGATTTTCTTATTTACCAACCGATTTGTCTCAAACTTGAAATATAACATTGCTTAAGGTCACTTAACACAAATTCTTACTGAAACTTAAAAAAATCAAAAAGGCCTATCCAAAATCGCGGATTTTCTTATTCACTAACCGATTTGTCTCAAACTTGAAATATAACTGCTTGAGGTCATATAACACAAATGTTTACTCAAACTTAAAGAAATCAAAATATCCGATCCAAAATCGCGGATTTTCTTATTTAATAACCGATTTGTCTCAAACTTGAAATATAACATTGCTTAAGGTCATATAACACAAATGTTTACTCAAATTTAAAAAAATCAAAATGGCGGATTTTCTTATTTACCAACCGATTTGTCTCAAACTTGAAATATAACATTGCTTAAGGTCATATAAAACAAATGTTTACTCAAATTTAAAAAAATCAAAATGGACGATCCAAAATGGCGGATTTTCTTATTTATCAACCGATTTGTCTCAAACTTGAAATATAACAATGCTTAACGTCATATAACACAAATGTTTACTCAAACTTAAAAAAATCAAAATGGCCGATCCAAAATGGCGGATTTTCTTACTTATCAACCGATTTGTCTCAAACTTGAAATATAACATTGCTTAAGGTCATATAAAACAAAGTCTTACTCAAACTTGAAAAAATCAAAATGGCCGATCCAAAATGGCGGATTTTCTTACTTATCAACCGATTTGTCTCAAACTTGAAATATAACATTGCTTGAGGTCATATAAAACAAAGTCTTACTCAAACTTGAAAAAATCAAAATGGCCGATCCAAAATTGCGAATTTGCTTATTTACCAACCGATTTGTCTCTAACTTAAAATATAAAATTGTTTAAGGTCATATAACACAAATGTTTACTCAAATTTAAAAAAATCAAAATGGCCGATCCAAAATTTCGAATTTGCTTATTTATCAACCGATTTGTCTCAAACTTGAAATATAACATTGCTTAAGGTCATATAACACAAATATTAACTCAAACTTTAAAAAATGAAAATGGCCGACCCAAAATGACGGATTTTCTTATTTACCAACCGATTTGTCTCAAACTTGAAATATAACATTGCTTGAGGTCATATAACACAAAGTCTTAGTCAAATTTAAAAAAATCAAAATGGACGATCCAAAATGGCGGATTTTCTTATTTATTAACCGATTTGTCTCAAACTTGAAATATAACAATGCTTAACGTCATATAACACAAATGTTTACTCAAACTTAAAAAAATCAAAATGGCCGATCCAAAATGGCGGATTTTCTTACTTATCAACCGATTTGTCTCAAACTTGAAATATAACATTGCTTAAGGTCATATAACACAAAGTTAAATTAAAAAATCGAAATGGCCGATCCAAACTGGCGGATTTTCTTATTTACCAATTGATTTGTCTCAAACTTGAAATATAACATTGCTTAAGGTCATATAACACAAAGTCTTACTCAAACTTATAAAAATCAAAATGGCCGATCCAAAATGGCGGATTTTCTTATTTACCAACCGATTTGTCTCAAACTTGAAATATAACATTGCTTGAGGTCATTTAACACAAAGTCTTACTCAAACTTACAAAAATCAAAATGGCCGATCCAAAATTGCGAATTTGCTTATTTACCAACCGATTTGTCTCAAACTTGAAACATAACATTGCTTAAGGTCATTAAACACAAATTCTTACTCAAACTTAAAAAAATCAAAATATCCGATCCAAAATGGCGGATTTTCTTATTTACCAACCGATTTGTCTCAAACTTGAAATATAACATTGCTTAAGGTCATATAACACAAATGTTTACACAAACTTAAAAAAATCAAAATGGCCGATCCAAACTGGCGGATTTTCTTATTTACCAACCGATTTGTCTCAAACTTGAAATATAACATTGCTTAACGTCATATAACACAAATGTTTACTCAAACTTAAAAAAATCAAAATATCCGATTCAAAATGGCGGATTTTCTTATTTACCAACCGATTTGTCTCGAACTTGAAATATAACATTGCTTAAGGTCATTTAACACAAATTCTTACTCAAACTTAAAAAAATCAAAATGGCCTATCCAAAATCGCGGATTTTCTTATTTAATAACCGATTTGTCTCAAACTTGAAATATAACATTGCTTAAGGTCATATAACACAAATGTTTACTCAAATTTAAAAAAATCAAAATGGCGATTTTCTTATTTACCAACCGATTTGTCTCAAACTTGAAATATAACATTGCTTAAGGTCATTAAACACAAATTCTTACTCAAACTTAAAAAAATCAAATTGGCCGATCCAAAATGGCGGATTTTCTTATTTACTAACCGATTTGTCTCAAACTTGAAATATAACATTGCTTAAGGTCATATAACACAAATGTTTACTCAAATTTAAAAAAAATCAAAATGGCCGATACAAAATGGCGGATTTTCTTACTTATCAACCGATTTGTCTCAAACTTGAAATATAACATTGCTTAAGGTCATATAACACAAATGTTTACACAAACTTAAAAAAATCAAAATGGCCTGTCCAAAATCGCGGATTTTCTTATTTACTAACCGATTTGTCTCAAACTTGAAATATAACATTGCTTGAGGTCATATAACACAAAGTCTTAGTCAAACTTACAAAAATCAAAATGGCCGATCCAAAATGGCGAATTTGCTTATTTACCAACCGATTTGTCTCAAACTTAAAATATAACTGCTTGAGGTCTTATAACACAAATGTTTACTCAAACTTAAAGAAATCAAAATATCCGATCCAAAATGGCGGATTTTCTTATTTACCAACCGATTTGTCTCAAACTTGAAATATAACATTGCTTAAGGTCACTTAACACAAATTCTTACTGAAACTTAAAAAAATCAAAAAGGCCTATCCAAAATCGCGGATTTTCTTATTCACTAACCGATTTGTCTCAAACTTAAAATATAACTGCTTGAGGTCATATAACACAAATGTTTACTCAAACTTAAAGAAATCAAAATATCCGATCCAAAATCGCGGATTTTCTTATTTAATAACCGATTTGTCTCAAACTTGAAATATAACATTGCTTAAGGTCATATAACACAAATGTTTACTCAAATTTAAAAAAATCAAAATGGCGGATTTTCTTATTTACCAACCGATTTGTCTCAAACTTGAAATATAACATTGCTTAAGGTCATATAAAACAAATGTTTACTCAAATTAAAAAAATCAAAATGGACGATCCAAAATGGCGGATTTTCTTATTTATCAACCGATTTGTCTCAAACTTGAAATATAACAATGCTTAACGTCATATAACACAAATGTTTACTCAAACTTAAAAAAATCAAAATGGCCGATCCAAAATGGCGGATTTTCTTACTTATCAACCGATTTGTCTCAAACTTGAAATATAACATTGCTTAAGGTCATATAAAACAAAGTCTTACTCAAACTTGAAAAAATCAAAATGGCCGATCCAAAATGGCGGATTTTCTTACTTATCAACCGATTTGTCTCAAACTTGAAATATAACATTGCTTAAGGTCATATAACACAAAGTCTTACTCAAACTTTAAAAAATCAAAATGGCCTATCCAAAATGGCGGATTTTCTTATTTACTAACCGATTTGTCTCAAACTTGAAATATAACATTGCTTGAGGTCATTTAACACAAAGTCTTACTCAAACTTACAAAAATCAAAATGGCCGATCCAAAATTGCGAATTTGCTTATTTACCAACCGATTTGTCTCAAACTTGAAATATAACATTGCTTAAGATCATTTAAGACAAATGTTTACTCAAACTTAAAAAAATCAAAATGGCCGATCCAAAATGGCGGATTTTCTTATTTACCAACCGATTTATCTCAAACTTGAAATATAACATTGCTTAAGGTCATATAACACAAATGTTTACCCAAACTTAAAAAAATCAAAATGGCCAATCCAAAATGATGGATTTTCTTACTTACCAACAGATTTGTCTCAAACTTGAAACATAACATTGCTTAAGGTCATATAACACAAATGTTTACTAAACTTAAAAAATCGAAATGGCCGATCCAAACTGGCGGATTTTCTATTTACCAACCGATTTGTCTCAAACTTGAAATATAACATTGCTTAAGGTCATATAACACAAAGTCTTACTCAAACTTATAAAAATCAAAATGGCCGATCCAAAATGGCGGATTTTCTTATTTACCAACCGATTTGTCTCAAACTTGAAATATAACATTGCTTGAGGTCATTTAACACAAAGTCTTACTCAAACTTACAAAAATCAAAATGGCCGATCCAAAATGGCGGATTTTCTTATTTACCAACCGATTTGTCTCAAACTTGAAACATAACATTGCTTAAGGTCATTAAACACAAATTCTTACTCAAACTTAAAAAAATCAAAATATCCGATCCAAAATGGCGGATTTTCTTATTTACCAACCGATTTGTCTCAAACTTGAAATATAACATTGCTTAAGGTCATATAACACAAAGTCTTACTCAAACTTATAAAAATCAAAATGGCCGATCCAAAATGGCGGATTTTCTTATTTACCAACCGATTTGTCTCAAACTTGAAATATAACATTGCTTGAGGTCATTTAACACAAAGTCTTACTCAAACTTACAAAAATCAAAATGGCCAATCCAAAATTGCGAATTTGCTTATTTACCAACCGATTTGTCTCAAACTTGAAACATAACATTGCTTAAGGTCATTAAACACAAATTCATACTCAAACTTAAAAAAATTAAAATATCCGATCCAAAATGGCGGATTTTCTTATTTACCAACCGATTTGTCTCAAACTTGAAATATAACATTGCTTAAGGTCATATAACACAAATGTTTACACAAACTTAAAAAAATCAAAATGGCCGATCCAAACTGGCGGATTTTCTTATTTACCAACCGATTTGTCTCAAACTTGAAATATAACATTGCTTAACGTCATATAACACAAATGTTTACTCAAACTTAAAAAAATCAAAATATCCGATTCAAAATGGCGGATTTTCTTATTTACCAACCGATTTGTCTCGAACTTGAAATATAACATTGCTTAAGGTCATTTAACACAAATTCTTACTCAAACTTAAAAAAATCAAAATGGCCTATCCAAAATCGCGGATTTTCTTATTTAATAACCGATTTGTCTCAAACTTGAAATATAACATTGCTTAAGGTCATATAACACAAATGTTTACTCAAATTTAAAAAAATCAAAATGGCGATTTTCTTATTTACCAACCGATTTGTCTCAAACTTGAAATATAACATTGCTTAAGGTCATTAAACACAAATTCTTACTCAAACTTAAAAAAATCAAATTGGCCGATCCAAAATGGCGGATTTTCTTATTTACTAACCGATTTGTCTCAAACTTGAAATATAACATTGCTTAAGGTCATATAACACAAATGTTTACTCAAATTTAAAAAAAATCAAAATGGCCGATACAAAATGGCGGATTTTCTTACTTATCAACCGATTTGTCTCAAACTTGAAATATAACATTGCTTAAGGTCATATAACACAAATGTTTACACAAACTTAAAAAAATCAAAATGGCCTGTCCAAAATCGCGGATTTTCTTATTTACTAACCGATTTGTCTCAAACTTGAAATATAACATTGCTTGAGGTCATATAACACAAAGTCTTAGTCAAACTTACAAAAATCAAAATGGCCGATCCAAAATGGCGAATTTGCTTATTTACCAACCGATTTGTCTCAAACTTAAAATATAACTGCTTGAGGTCTTATAACACAAATGTTTACTCAAACTTAAAGAAATCAAAATATCCGATCCAAAATGGCGGATTTTCTTATTTACCAACCGATTTGTCTCAAACTTGAAATATAACATTGCTTAAGGTCACTTAACACAAATTCTTACTGAAACTTAAAAAAATCAAAAAGGCCTATCCAAAATCGCGGATTTTCTTATTCACTAACCGATTTGTCTCAAACTTGAAATATAACTGCTTGAGGTCATATAACACAAATGTTTACTCAAACTTAAAGAAATCAAAATATCCGATCCAAAATCGCGGATTTTCTTATTTAATAACCGATTTGTCTCAAACTTGAAATATAACATTGCTTAAGGTCATATAACACAAATGTTTACTCAAATTTAAAAAAATCAAAATGGCGGATTTTCTTATTTACCAACCGATTTGTCTCAAACTTGAAATATAACATTGCTTAAGGTCATATAAAACAAATGTTTACTCAAATTTAAAAAAATCAAAATGGACGATCCAAAATGGCGGATTTTCTTATTTATCAACCGATTTGTCTCAAACTTGAAATATAACAATGCTTAACGTCATATAACACAAATGTTTACTCAAACTTAAAAAAATCAAAATGGCCGATCCAAAATGGCGGATTTTCTTACTTATCAACCGATTTGTCTCAAACTTGAAATATAACATTGCTTAAGGTCATATAAAACAAAGTCTTACTCAAACTTGAAAAAATCAAAATGGCCGATCCAAAATGGCGGATTTTCTTACTTATCAACCGATTTGTCTCAAACTTGAAATATAACATTGCTTAAGGTCATATAACACAAAGTCTTACTCAAACTTTAAAAAATCAAAATGGCCTATCCAAAATGGCGGATTTTCTTATTTACTAACCGATTTGTCTCAAACTTGAAATATAACATTGCTTGAGGTCATTTAACACAAAGTCTTACTCAAACTTACAAAAATCAAAATGGCCGATCCAAAATTGCGAATTTGCTTATTTACCAACCGATTTGTCTCAAACTTGAAATATAACATTGCTTAAGATCATTTAAGACAAATGTTTACTCAAACTTAAAAAAATCAAAATGGCCGATCCAAAATGGCGGATTTTCTTATTTACCAACCGATTTATCTCAAACTTGAAATATGACATTGCTTAAGGTCATATAACACAAATGTTTACCCAAACTTAAAAAAATCAAAATGGCCAATCCAAAATGATGGATTTTCTTACTTACCAACAGATTTGTCTCAAACTTGAAACATAACATTGCTTAAGGTCATATAACACAAATGTTTACTAAACTTAAAAAATCGAAATGGCCGATCCAAACTGGCGGATTTTCTTATTTACCAACCGATTTGTCTCAAACTTGAAATATAACATTGCTTAAGGTCATATAACACAAAGTCTTACTCAAACTTATAAAAATCAAAATGGCCGATCCAAAATGGCGGATTTTCTTATTTACCAACCGATTTGTCTCAAACTTGAAATATAACATTGCTTGAGGACATTTAACACAAAGTCTTACTCAAACTTACAAAAATCAAAATGGCCGATCCAAAATGGCGGATTTTCTTATTTACCAACCGATTTGTCTCAAACTTGAAACATGACATTGCTTAAGGTCATTAAACACAAATTCTTACTCAAACTTAAAAAAATCAAAATATCCGATCCAAAATGGCGGATTTTCTTATTTACCAACCGATTTGTCTCAAACTTGAAATATAACATTGCTTAAGGTCATATAACACAAAGTCTTACTCAAACTTATAAAAATCAAAATGGCCGATCCAAAATGGCGGATTTTCTTATTTACCAACCGATTTGTCTCAAACTTGAAATATAACATTGCTTGAGGTCATTTAACACAAAGTCTTACTCAAACTTACAAAAATCAAAATGGCCAATCCAAAATTGCGAATTTGCTTATTTACCAACCGATTTGTCTCAAACTTGAAACATAACATTGCTTAAGGTCATTAAACACAAATTCATACTCAAACTTAAAAAAATTAAAATATCCGATCCAAAATGGCGGATTTTCTTATTTACCAACCGATTTGTCTCAAACTTGAAATATAACATTGCTTAAGGTCATATAACACAAATGTTTACACAAACTTAAAAAAATCAAAATGGCCGATCCAAACTGGCGGATTTTCTTATTTACCAACCGATTTGTCTCAAACTTGAAATATAACATTGCTTAAGGTCATTTAACACAAATGTTTACTCAAACTTAAAAAAATTAAAATGGCCGATTCAAAATGGCGGTATTTCTTATTTACCAACCGATTTGTCTCAAACTTGAAATATAACATTGCTTAAGGTCATATAATACAAATGTTAACTCAAACTTAAAAAAAATCAAAATGGCCGATCCAAAATGGCGGATTTTCTTATTTACTAACCGATTTGTCTCAAACTTGAAATATAACATTGCTTAAGGTCATATAACACAAATATTAACTCAAACTTTAAAAAATGAAAATGGCCGACCCAAAATGACGGATTTTCTTATTTACCAACCGATTTGTCTCAAACTTGAAATATAACATTGCTTGAGGGTCATATAACACAAAGTCTTAGTCAAACTTACAAAAATCAAAATGGCCGATCCAAAATGGCGAATTTGCTTATTTACCAACCGATTTGTCTCAAACTTAAAATATAACTGCTTGAGGTCATATAACACAAATGTTTACTCAAACTTAAAGAAATCAAAATATCCGATCCAAAATCGCGGATTTTCTTATTTAATAACCGATTTGTCTCAAACTTGAAATATAACATTGCTTAAGGTAAAATGGCGGATTTTCTTATTTACCAACCGATTTCTCTCAAACTTGAAATATAACATTGCTTAAGGTCATATAAAACAAATGTTTACTCAAATTTAAAAAAATCAAAATGGACGATCCAAAATGGCGGATTTTCTTATTTATCAACCGATTTGTCTCAAACTTGAAATATAACAATGCTTAACGTCATATAACACAAATGTTTACTCAAACTTAAAAAAATCAAAATGGCCGATCCAAAATGGCGGATTTTCTTACTTATCAACCGATTTGTCTCAAACTTGAAATATAACATTGCTTAAGGTCATATAACACAAAGTCTTACTAAAACTTGAAAAAATCAAAAATGGCCGATCCAAAATGGCGGATTTTCTTACTTATCAACCGATTTGTCTCAAACTTGAAATATAACATTGCTTAAGGTCATATAACACAAAGTCTTACTCAAACTTTAAAAAATCAAAATGGCCTATCCAAAATGGCGGATTTTCTTATTTACTAACCGATTTGTCTCAAACTTGAAATATAACATTGCTTGAGGTCATTTAACACAAAGTCTTACTCAAACTTACAAAAATCAAAATGGCCGATCCAAAATTGCGAATTTGCTTATTTACCAACCGATTTGTCTCAAACTTGAAATATAACATTGCTTAAGATCATTTAAGACAAATGTTTACTCAAACTTAAAAAAATCAAAATGGCCGATCCAAAATGGCGGATTTTCTTATTTACCAACCGATTTATCTCAAACTTGAAATATAACATTGCTTAAGGTCATATAACACAAATGTTTACCCAAACTTAAAAAAATCAAAATGGCCAATCCAAAATGATGGATTTTCTTACTTACCAACAGATTTGTCTCAAACTTGAAACATAACATTGCTTAAGGTCATATAACACAAATGTTTACTCAAACTTAAAAAATCGAAATGGCCGATCCAAACTGGCGGATTTTCTTATTTACCAACCGATTTGTCTCAAACTTGAAATATAACATTGCTTAAGGTCATATAACACAAAGTCTTACTCAAACTTATAAAAATCAAAATGGCCGATCCAAAATGGCGGATTTTCTTATTTACCAACCGATTTGTCTCAAACTTAAAATATAACATTGCTTGAGGTCATTTAACACAGTCTTACTCAAACTTACAAAAATCAAAATGGCCGATCCAAAATTGCGAATTTGCTTATTTACCAACCGATTTGTCTCAAACTTGAAACATAACATTGCTTAAGGTCATTAAACACAAATTCATACTCAAACTTAAAAAAATCAAAATATCCGATCCAAAATGGCGGATTTTCTTATTTACCAACCGATTTGTCTCAAACTTGAAATATAACATTGCTTAAGGTCATATAACACAAATGTTTACACAAACTTAAAAAAAATCAAAATGGCCGATCCAAACTGGCGGATTTTCTTATTTACCAACCGATTTGTCTCAAACTTGAAATATAACATTGCTTAAGGTCATTTAACACAAATGTTTACTCAAACTTAAAAAAATTAAAATGGCCGATTCAAAATGGCGGTATTTCTTATTTACCAACCGATTTGTCTCAAACTTGAAATATAACATTGCTTAAGGTCATATAATACAAATGTTAACTCAAACTTAAAAAAATCAAAATGGCCGATCCAAAATGGCGGATTTTCTTATTTACTAACCGATTTGTCTCAAACTTGAAATATAACATTGCTTAAGGTCATATAACACAAATGTTTACACAAACTTAAAAAAATCAAAATGGCCTGTCCAAAATCGCGGATTTTCTTATTTACTAACCGATTTGTCTCAAACTTGAAATATAACATTGCTTGAGGTCATATAACACAAAGTCTTAGTCAAACTTACAAAAATCAAAATGGCCGATCCAAAATGGCGAATTTGCTTATTTACCAACCGATTTGTCTCAAACTTAAAATATAACATTGCTTAAGGTCATAACATAAATGTTTACTCAAACTTAAAAAAATCAAAATGGCCGATCCAAAATGGCGGATTTTCTTATTTACTAACCGATTTGTCTCAAACTTGAAATATAACATTGCTTAAGGTCATATAACACAAATGTTTACACAAACTTAAAAAAATCAAATGGCCTGTCCAAAATCGCGGATTTTCTTATTTACTAACCGATTTGTCTCAAACTTGAAATATAACATTGCTTGAGGTCATATAACACAAAGTCTTAGTCAAACTTACAAAAATCAAAATGGCCGATCCAAAATGGCGAATTTGCTTATTTACCAACCGATTTGTCTCAAACTTAAAATATAACTGCTTGAGGTCATATAACACAAATGTTTACTCAAACTTAAAGAAATCAAAATATCCGATCCAAAATGGCGGATTTTCTTATTTACCAACCGATTTGTCTCAAACTTGAAATATAACATTGCTTAAGGTCACTTAACACAAATTCTTACTGAAACTTAAAAAAATCAAAAAGGCCTATCCAAAATCGCGGATTTTCTTATTCACTAACCGATTTGTCTCAAACTTGAAATATAACATTGCTTAAGTTCATATAACACAAAGTCTTACTCAAAGTTACAAAAATCAAAATGGCCGATCCAAAATGGCGGATTTTCTTATTTACCAACCGATTTGTCTCAAACTTAAAATATAAGAATGCTTAAGGTCATTTAACACAAAGTCTTACAAAAACTTACAAGAATCAAAATGGCCGATCCAAAATTGCGAATTTTCTTATTTACCAACCGATTTGTCTCAAACTTGAAATATAACAATGCTTAACGTCATATAACACAAACTTAAAAAAATCAAAATGGCCGATCCAAAATGGCGGATTTTCTTACTTATCAACCGATTTGTCTCAAACTTGAAATATAACATTGCTTAAGGTCATATAACAGAAATGTTTACTCAAATTTAAAAAAATCAAAATGGCGGATTTTCTTATTTACCAACCGATTTGTCTCAAACTTGAAATATAACATTGGTTAAGGTCATTTAACACAAATATTAACTCAAACTTAAAAAATCAAAATGGCCGTTACAAAATGGCGGATTTTCTTATTTATCAACCGATTTGTCTCAAACTTGAAATATAACAATGCTTAACGTCATATAACACAAATGTTTACTCAAACTTAAAAAAATCAAAATGGCCGATCCAAAATGGCGGATTTTCTTACTTATCAACCGATTTGTCTTAAACTTGAAATATAACATTGCTTAAGGCCATATAACACAAAGTCTTACTCAAACTTACAAGAATCAATATATCCGATCCAAAATTGCGAATTTTCTTATTTACCAACCGATTTGTCTCAAACTTGAAATATAACATTGCTTGAGGTCATTTAACACAAAGTCTTACTCAAACTTACAAAAATCAAAATGGCCGATCCAAAATTGCGAATTTGCTTATTTACCAACCGATTTGTCCCAAACTTAAAATATAAAATTGTTTAAGGTCATATAACACAAATGTTTACTCAAATTTAAAAAAATCAAAATGGCCGATCCAAAATTTCGAATTTGCTTATTTATCAACCGATTTGTCTCAAACTTGAAATATAACATTGCTTAAGGTCATATAACACAAATGTTAACTCAAACTTACAAAAATCAAAATGGCCGATCCAAAATTTCGAATTTGCTTATTTATCAACCGATTTGTCTCAAACTTGAAATATAACATTGCTTAAGGTCATATAACACAAATGTTAACTCAAACTTTAAAAAATGAAAATGGCCGACCCAAAATGGCGGATTTTCTTATTTACCAACCGATTTGTCTCAAACTTGAAATATAACATTGCTTAAGGTCATTTAACACAAAGTCTTACTCAAACTTACAAAAATCAAAATGGCCGATCCAAAATTTCGAATTTGCTTATTTATCAACCGATTTGCCTCAAACTTGAAATATAACATTGCTTAAGGTCATATAAAACACATGTTTACACAAACTTAAAAAAATCAAAATGGCCCATCCAAAATGGCGGATTTTCTTATTTACCAACCGATTTGTCTCAAACTTGAAATATAACATTGCTTGAGGTCATATAACACAAAGTCTTAGTCAAACTTACAAAAATCAAAATGGCCGATCCAAAATGGCGAATTTGCTTATTTACCAACCGATTTGTCTCAAACTTAAAATATAACTGCTTGAGGTCATATAACACAAATGTTTACTCAAACTTAAAGAAATCAAAATATCCGATCCAAAATGGCGGATTTTCTTATTTACCAACCGATTTGTCTCAAACTTGAAATATAACATTGCTTAAGGTCACTTAACACAAATTCTTACTGAAACTTAAAAAAATCAAAAAGGCCTATCCAAAATCGCGGATTTTCTTATTCACTAACCGATTTGTCTCAAACTTGAAATATAACATTGCTTAAGTTCATATAACACAAAGTCTTACTCAAAGTTACAAAAATCAAAATGGCCGATCCAAAATGGCGGATTTTCTTATTTACCAACCGATTTGTCTCAAACTTAAAATATAAGAATGCTTAAGGTCATTTAACACAAAGTCTTACAAAAACTTACAAGAATCAAAATGGCCGATCCAAAATTGCGAATTTTCTTATTTACCAACCGATTTGTCTCAAACTTGAAATATAACAATGCTTAACGTCATATAACACAAACTTAAAAAAATCAAAATGGCCGATCCAAAATGGCGGATTTTCTTCCTTATCAACCGATTTGTCTCAAACTTGAAATATAACATTGCTTAAGGTCATATAACAGAAATGTTTACTCAAATTTAAAAAAATCAAAATGGCGGATTTTCTTATTTACCAACCGATTTGTCTCAAACTTGAAATATAACATTGGTTAAGGTCATTTAACACAAATATTAACTCAAACTTAAAAAATCAAAATGGCCGTTACAAAATGGCGGATTTTCTTATTTATCAACCGATTTGTCTCAAACTTGAAATATAACAATGCTTAACGTCATATAACACAAATGTTTACTCAAACTTAAAAAAATCAAAATGGCCGATCCAAAATGGCGGATTTTCTTACTTATCAACCGATTTGTCTTAAACTTGAAATATAACATTGCTTAAGGCCATATAACACAAAGTCTTACTCAAACTTACAAGAATCAATATATCCGATCCAAAATTGCGAATTTTCTTATTTACCAACCGATTTGTCTCAAACTTGAAATATAACATTGCTTGAGGTCATTTAACACAAAGTCTTACTCAAACTTACAAAAATCAAAATGGCCGATCCAAAATTGCGAATTTGCTTATTTACCAACCGATTTGTCTCAAACTTAAAATATAAAATTGTTTAAGGTCATATAACACAAATGTTTACTCAAATTTAAAAAAATCAAAATGGCCGATCCAAAATTTCGAATTTGCTTATTTATCAACCGATTTGTCTCAAACTTGAAATATAACATTGCTTAAGGTCATATAACACAAATGTTAACTCAAACTTACAAAAATCAAAATGGCCGATCCAAAATTTTGAATTTGCTTATTTATCAACCGATTTGTCTCAAACTTGAAATATAACATTGCTTAAGGTCATATAACACAAATGTTAACTCAAACTTTAAAAAATGAAAATGGCCGACCCAAAATGGCGGATTTTCTTATTTACCAACCGATTTGTCTCAAACTTGAAATATAACATTGCTTAAGGTCATTTACCACAAAGTCTTACTCAAACTTACAAAAATCAAAATGGCCGATCCAAAATTTCGAATTTGCTTATTTATCAACCGATTTGCCTCAAACTTGAAATATAACATTGCTTAAGGTCATATAAAACACATGTTTACACAAACTTAAAAAAATCAAAATGGCCCATCCAAAATGGCGGATTTTCTTATTTACCAACCGATTTGTCTCAAACTTGAAATATAACATTGCTTAAGGTCATATAACACAAATGTTAACTCAAATTTTAAAAAATCAAAATGGCCCATCCAAAATGGCGGATTTTCTTATTTACCAACCGATTTGTCTCAAACTTGAAATATGACATTGCTTAAGGTCATATAACACAAATGTTTACACAAACTTTAAAAAATCAAAATGGCCTATCCAAAATGGCGGATTTTCTTATTTACTAACCGATTTGTCTCAAACTTGAAATATTACATTGCTTAAGGTCATATAACACAAATGTTTACTCAAACTTAAAAAAATCAAAATGGTCAATCCAAAATGGCGGATTTTCTTATTTACCAACCGATTTGTCTCAAACTTGAAATATAACATTGCTTAAGGTCATATTACACAAATGTTAACTCAAACTTAAAAAATCAAAATGGCCGATCCAAAATAGCGGATTCTCTTATTTACCAACCGATTTGTCTCAAACTTGAAATATAACATTGCTTAAGGTTATTTAACACAAATTCTTACTCAAACTTAAAAAAATCAAAATGGCCTATCCTAATCCAAAATCGCGGATTTTCTAATTTACTAACCGATTTGTCTCAAACTTGAAATATAACATTGCTTAAGGTCATATTACACAAATGTTAACTCAAACTTAAAAAATCAAAATGGCCGATCCAAAATAGCGGATTCTCTTATTTACCAACCGATTTGTCTCAAACTTGAAATATAACATTGCTTAAGGTTATTTAACACAAATTCTTACTCAAACTTACAAAAATCAAAATGGCCGATCCAAAATTTCGAATTTGCTTATTTATCAACCGATTTGCCTCAAACTTGAAATATAACATTGCTTAAGGTCATATAAAACACATGTTTACACAAACTTAAAAAAATCAAAATGGCCCATCCAAAATGGCGGATTTTCTTATTTACCAACCGATTTGTCTCAAACTTGAAATATAACATTGCTTAAGGTCATATAACACAAATGTTAACTCAAATTTTAAAAAATCAAAATGGCCGATCCAAAATTGCGAATTTGCTTATTTACCAACCGATTTGTCTCTAACTTAAAATATAAAATTGTTTAAGGTCATATAACACAAATGTTTACTCAAATTTAAAAAAATCAAAATGGCCGATCCAAAATTTCGAATTTGCTTATTTATCAACCGATTTGTCTCAAACTTGAAATATAACATTGCTTAAGGTCATATAACACAAATATTAACTCAAACTTTAAAAAATGAAAATGGCCGACCCAAAATGACGGATTTTCTTATTTACCAACCGATTTGTCTCAAACTTGAAATATAACATTGCTTGAGGTCATATAACACAAAGTCTTAGTCAAATTTAAAAAAATCAAAATGGACGATCCAAAATGGCGGATTTTCTTATTTATTAACCGATTTGTCTCAAACTTGAAATATAACAATGCTTAACGTCATATAACACAAATGTTTACTCAAACTTAAAAAAATCAAAATGGCCGATCCAAAATGGCGGATTTTCTTACTTATCAACCGATTTGTCTCAAACTTGAAATATAACATTGCTTAAGGTCATATAACACAAAGTTAAATTAAAAAATCGAAATGGCCGATCCAAACTGGCGGATTTTCTTATTTACCAATTGATTTGTCTCAAACTTGAAATATAACATTGCTTAAGGTCATATAACACAAAGTCTTACTCAAACTTATAAAAATCAAAATGGCCGATCCAAAATGGCGGATTTTCTTATTTACCAACCGATTTGTCTCAAACTTGAAATATAACATTGCTTGAGGTCATTTAACACAAAGTCTTACTCAAACTTACAAAAATCAAAATGGCCGATCCAAAATTGCGAATTTGCTTATTTACCAACCGATTTGTCTCAAACTTGAAACATAACATTGCTTAAGGTCATTAAACACAAATTCTTACTCAAACTTAAAAAAATCAAAATATCCGATCCAAAATGGCGGATTTTCTTATTTACCAACCGATTTGTCTCAAACTTGAAATATAACATTGCTTAAGGTCATATAACACAAATGTTTACACAAACTTAAAAAAATCAAAATGGCCGATCCAAACTGGCGGATTTTCTTATTTACCAACCGATTTGTCTCAAACTTGAAATATAACATTGCTTAACGTCATATAACACAAATGTTTACTCAAACTTAAAAAAATCAAAATATCCGATTCAAAATGGCGGATTTTCTTATTTACCAACCGATTTGTCTCGAACTTGAAATATAACATTGCTTAAGGTCATTTAACACAAATTCTTACTCAAACTTAAAAAAATCAAAATGGCCTATCCAAAATCGCGGATTTTCTTATTTAATAACCGATTTGTCTCAAACTTGAAATATAACATTGCTTAAGGTCATATAACACAAATGTTTACTCAAATTTAAAAAAATCAAAATGGCGATTTTCTTATTTACCAACCGATTTGTCTCAAACTTGAAATATAACATTGCTTAAGGTCATTAAACACAAATTCTTACTCAAACTTAAAAAAATCAAATTGGCCGATCCAAAATGGCGGATTTTCTTATTTACTAACCGATTTGTCTCAAACTTGAAATATAACATTGCTTAAGGTCATATAACACAAATGTTTACTCAAATTTAAAAAAAATCAAAATGGCCGATACAAAATGGCGGATTTTCTTACTTATCAACCGATTTGTCTCAAACTTGAAATATAACATTGCTTAAGGTCATATAACACAAATGTTTACACAAACTTAAAAAAATCAAAATGGCCTGTCCAAAATCGCGGATTTTCTTATTTACTAACCGATTTGTCTCAAACTTGAAATATAACATTGCTTGAGGTCATATAACACAAAGTCTTAGTCAAACTTACAAAAATCAAAATGGCCGATCCAAAATGGCGAATTTGCTTATTTACCAACCGATTTGTCTCAAACTTAAAATATAACTGCTTGAGGTCTTATAACACAAATGTTTACTCAAACTTAAAGAAATCAAAATATCCGATCCAAAATGGCGGATTTTCTTATTTACCAACCGATTTGTCTCAAACTTGAAATATAACATTGCTTAAGGTCACTTAACACAAATTCTTACTGAAACTTAAAAAAATCAAAAAGGCCTATCCAAAATCGCGGATTTTCTTATTCACTAACCGATTTGTCTCAAACTTGAAATATAACTGCTTGAGGTCATATAACACAAATGTTTACTCAAACTTAAAGAAATCAAAATATCCGATCCAAAATCGCGGATTTTCTTATTTAATAACCGATTTGTCTCAAACTTGAAATATAACATTGCTTAAGGTCATATAACACAAATGTTTACTCAAATTTAAAAAAATCAAAATGGCGGATTTTCTTATTTACCAACCGATTTGTCTCAAACTTGAAATATAACATTGCTTAAGGTCATATAAAACAAATGTTTACTCAAATTTAAAAAAATCAAAATGGACGATCCAAAATGGCGGATTTTCTTATTTATCAACCGATTTGTCTCAAACTTGAAATATAACAATGCTTAACGTCATATAACACAAATGTTTACTCAAACTTAAAAAAATCAAAATGGCCGATCCAAAATGGCGGATTTTCTTACTTATCAACCGATTTGTCTCAAACTTGAAATATAACATTGCTTAAGGTCATATAAAACAAAGTCTTACTCAAACTTGAAAAAATCAAAATGGCCGATCCAAAATGGCGGATTTTCTTACTTATCAACCGATTTGTCTCAAACTTGAAATATAACATTGCTTAAGGTCATATAACACAAAGTCTTACTCAAACTTTAAAAAATCAAAATGGCCTATCCAAAATGGCGGATTTTCTTATTTACTAACCGATTTGTCTCAAACTTGAAATATAACATTGCTTGAGGTCATTTAACACAAAGTCTTACTCAAACTTACAAAAATCAAAATGGCCGATCCAAAATTGCGAATTTGCTTATTTACCAACCGATTTGTCTCAAACTTGAAATATAACATTGCTTAAGATCATTTAAGACAAATGTTTACTCAAACTTAAAAAAATCAAAATGGCCGATCCAAAATGGCGGATTTTCTTATTTACCAACCGATTTATCTCAAACTTGAAATATAACATTGCTTAAGGTCATATAACACAAATGTTTACCCAAACTTAAAAAAATCAAAATGGCCAATCCAAAATGATGGATTTTCTTACTTACCAACAGATTTGTCTCAAACTTGAAACATAACATTGCTTAAGGTCATATAACACAAATGTTTACTAAACTTAAAAAATCGAAATGGCCGATCCAAACTGGCGGATTTTCTTATTTACCAACCGATTTGTCTCAAACTTGAAATATAACATTGCTTAAGGTCATATAACACAAAGTCTTACTCAAACTTATAAAAATCAAAATGGCCGATCCAAAATGGCGGATTTTCTTATTTACCAACCGATTTGTCTCAAACTTGAAATATAACATTGCTTGAGGTCATTTAACACAAAGTCTTACTCAAACTTACAAAAATCAAAATGGCCGATCCAAAATGGCGGATTTTCTTATTTAC
This sequence comes from Aspidapion aeneum, assembly GCA_963576565.1. Lineage (NCBI taxonomy): Eukaryota > Metazoa > Arthropoda > Insecta > Coleoptera > Brentidae > Aspidapion > Aspidapion aeneum. The sequence goes on from OY755044.1 coordinate 48,705,104, forward strand.
CAACCGATTTGTCTCAAACTTGAAACATAACATTGCTTAAGGTCATTAAACACAAATTCTTACTCAAACTTAAAAAAATCAAAATATCCGATCCAAAATGGCGGATTTTCTTATTTACCAACCGATTTGTCTCAAACTTGAAATATAACATTGCTTAAGGTCATATAACACAAAGTCTTACTCAAACTTATAAAAATCAAAATGGCCGATCCAAAATGGCGGATTTTCTTATTTACCAACCGATTTGTCTCAAACTTGAAATATAACATTGCTTGAGGTCATTTAACACAAAGTCTTACTCAAACTTACAAAAATCAAAATGGCCAATCCAAAATTGCGAATTTGCTTATTTACCAACCGATTTGTCTCAAACTTGAAACATAACATTGCTTAAGGTCATTAAACACAAATTCATACTCAAACTTAAAAAAATTAAAATATCCGATCCAAAATGGCGGATTTTCTTATTTACCAACCGATTTGTCTCAAACTTGAAATATAACATTGCTTAAGGTCATATAACACAAATGTTTACACAAACTTAAAAAAATCAAAATGGCCGATCCAAACTGGCGGATTTTCTTATTTACCAACCGATTTGTCTCAAACTTGAAATATAACATTGCTTAACGTCATATAACACAAATGTTTACTCAAACTTAAAAAAATCAAAATATCCGATTCAAAATGGCGGATTTTCTTATTTACCAACCGATTTGTCTCGAACTTGAAATATAACATTGCTTAAGGTCATTTAACACAAATTCTTACTCAAACTTAAAAAAATCAAAATGGCCTATCCAAAATCGCGGATTTTCTTATTTAATAACCGATTTGTCTCAAACTTGAAATATAACATTGCTTAAGGTCATATAACACAAATGTTTACTCAAATTTAAAAAAATCAAAATGGCGATTTTCTTATTTACCAACCGATTTGTCTCAAACTTGAAATATAACATTGCTTAAGGTCATTAAACACAAATTCTTACTCAAACTTAAAAAAATCAAATTGGCCGATCCAAAATGGCGGATTTTCTTATTTACTAACCGATTTGTCTCAAACTTGAAATATAACATTGCTTAAGGTCATATAACACAAATGTTTACTCAAATTTAAAAAAAATCAAAATGGCCGATACAAAATGGCGGATTTTCTTACTTAGCAACCGATTTGTCTCAAACTTGAAATATAACATTGCTTAAGGTCATATAACACAAATGTTTACACAAACTTAAAAAAATCAAAATGGCCTGTCCAAAATCGCGGATTTTCTTATTTACTAACCGATTTGTCTCAAACTTGAAATATAACATTGCTTGAGGTCATATAACACAAAGTCTTAGTCAAACTTACAAAAATCAAAATGGCCGATCCAAAATGGCGAATTTGCTTATTTACCAACCGATTTGTCTCAAACTTAAAATATAACTGCTTGAGGTCTTATAACACAAATGTTTACTCAAACTTAAAGAAATCAAAATATCCGATCCAAAATGGCGGATTTTCTTATTTACCAACCGATTTGTCTCAAACTTGAAATATAACATTGCTTAAGGTCACTTAACACAAATTCTTACTGAAACTTAAAAAAATCAAAAAGGCCTATCCAAAATCGCGGATTTTCTTATTCACTAACCGATTTGTCTCAAACTTGAAATATAACTGCTTGAGGTCATATAACACAAATGTTTACTCAAACTTAAAGAAATCAAAATATCCGATCCAAAATCGCGGATTTTCTTATTTAATAACCGATTTGTCTCAAACTTGAAATATAACATTGCTTAAGGTCATATAACACAAATGTTTACTCAAATTTAAAAAAATCAAAATGGCGGATTTTCTTATTTACCAACCGATTTGTCTCAAACTTGAAATATAACATTGCTTAAGGTCATATAAAACAAATGTTTACTCAAATTTAAAAAAATCAAAATGGACGATCCAAAATGGCGGATTTTCTTATTTATCAACCGATTTGTCTCAAACTTGAAATATAACAATGCTTAACGTCATATAACACAAATGTTTACTCAAACTTAAAAAAATCAAAATGGCCGATCCAAAATGGCGGATTTTCTTACTTATCAACCGATTTGTCTCAAACTTGAAATATAACATTGCTTAAGGTCATATAAAACAAAGTCTTACTCAAACTTGAAAAAATCAAAATGGCCGATCCAAAATGGCGGATTTTCTTACTTATCAACCGATTTGTCTCAAACTTGAAATATAACATTGCTTAAGGTCATATAACACAAAGTCTTACTCAAACTTTAAAAAATCAAAATGGCCTATCCAAAATGGCGGATTTTCTTATTTACTAACCGATTTGTCTCAAACTTGAAATATAACATTGCTTGAGGTCATTTAACACAAAGTCTTACTCAAACTTACAAAAATCAAAATGGCCGATCCAAAATTGCGAATTTGCTTATTTACCAACCGATTTGTCTCAAACTTGAAATATAACATTGCTTAAGATCATTTAAGACAAATGTTTACTCAAACTTAAAAAAATCAAAATGGCCGATCCAAAATGGCGGATTTTCTTATTTACCAACCGATTTATCTCAAACTTGAAATATGACATTGCTTAAGGTCATATAACACAAATGTTTACCCAAACTTAAAAAAATCAAAATGGCCAATCCAAAATGATGGATTTTCTTACTTACCAACAGATTTGTCTCAAACTTGAAACATAACATTGCTTAAGGTCATATAACACAAATGTTTACTAAACTTAAAAAATCGAAATGGCCGATCCAAACTGGCGGATTTTCTTATTTACCAACCGATTTGTCTCAAACTTGAAATATAACATTGCTTAAGGTCATATAACACAAAGTCTTACTCAAACTTATAAAAATCAAAATGGCCGATCCAAAATGGCGGATTTTCTTATTTACCAACCGATTTGTCTCAAACTTGAAATATAACATTGCTTGAGGACATTTAACACAAAGTCTTACTCAAACTTACAAAAATCAAAATGGCCGATCCAAAATGGCGGATTTTCTTATTTACCAACCGATTTGTCTCAAACTTGAAACATGACATTGCTTAAGGTCATTAAACACAAATTCTTACTCAAACTTAAAAAAATCAAAATATCCGATCCAAAATGGCGGATTTTCTTATTTACCAACCGATTTGTCTCAAACTTGAAATATAACATTGCTTAAGGTCATATAACACAAAGTCTTACTCAAACTTATAAAAATCAAAATGGCCGATCCAAAATGGCGGATTTTCTTATTTACCAACCGATTTGTCTCAAACTTGAAATATAACATTGCTTGAGGTCATTTAACACAAAGTCTTACTCAAACTTACAAAAATCAAAATGGCCAATCCAAAATTGCGAATTTGCTTATTTACCAACCGATTTGTCTCAAACTTGAAACATAACATTGCTTAAGGTCATTAAACACAAATTCATACTCAAACTTAAAAAAATTAAAATATCCGATCCAAAATGGCGGATTTTCTTATTTACCAACCGATTTGTCTCAAACTTGAAATATAACATTGCTTAAGGTCATATAACACAAATGTTTACACAAACTTAAAAAAATCAAAATGGCCGATCCAAACTGGCGGATTTTCTTATTTACCAACCGATTTGTCTCAAACTTGAAATATAACATTGCTTAAGGTCATTTAACACAAATGTTTACTCAAACTTAAAAAAATTAAAATGGCCGATTCAAAATGGCGGTATTTCTTATTTACCAACCGATTTGTCTCAAACTTGAAATATAACATTGCTTAAGGTCATATAATACAAATGTTAACTCAAACTTAAAAAAAATCAAAATGGCCGATCCAAAATGGCGGATTTTCTTATTTACTAACCGATTTGTCTCAAACTTGAAATATAACATTGCTTAAGGTCATATAACACAAATATTAACTCAAACTTTAAAAAATGAAAATGGCCGACCCAAAATGACGGATTTTCTTATTTACCAACCGATTTGTCTCAAACTTGAAATATAACATTGCTTGAGGTCATATAACACAAAGTCTTAGTCAAACTTACAAAAATCAAAATGGCCGATCCAAAATGGCGAATTTGCTTATTTACCAACCGATTTGTCTCAAACTTAAAATATAACTGCTTGAGGTCATATAACACAAATGTTTACTCAAACTTAAAGAAATCAAAATATCCGATCCAAAATCGCGGATTTTCTTATTTAATAACCGATTTGTCTCAAACTTGAAATATAACATTGCTTAAGGTAAAATGGCGGATTTTCTTATTTACCAACCGATTTCTCTCAAACTTGAAATATAACATTGCTTAAGGTCATATAAAACAAATGTTTACTCAAATTTAAAAAAAATCAAAATGGACGATCCAAAATGGCGGATTTTCTTATTTATCAACCGATTTGTCTCAAACTTGAAATATAACAATGCTTAACGTCATATAACACAAATGTTTACTCAAACTTAAAAAAATCAAAATGGCCGATCCAAAATGGCGGATTTTCTTACTTATCAACCGATTTGTCTCAAACTTGAAATATAACATTGCTTAAGGTCATATAACACAAAGTCTTACTAAAACTTGAAAAAATCAAAAATGGCCGATCCAAAATGGCGGATTTTCTTACTTATCAACCGATTTGTCTCAAACTTGAAATATAACATTGCTTAAGGTCATATAACACAAAGTCTTACTCAAACTTTAAAAAATCAAAATGGCCTATCCAAAATGGCGGATTTTCTTATTTACTAACCGATTTGTCTCAAACTTGAAATATAACATTGCTTGAGGTCATTTAACACAAAGTCTTACTCAAACTTACAAAAATCAAAATGGCCGATCCAAAATTGCGAATTTGCTTATTTACCAACCGATTTGTCTCAAACTTGAAATATAACATTGCTTAAGATCATTTAAGACAAATGTTTACTCAAACTTAAAAAAATCAAAATGGCCGATCCAAAATGGCGGATTTTCTTATTTACCAACCGATTTATCTCAAACTTGAAATATAACATTGCTTAAGGTCATATAACACAAATGTTTACCCAAACTTAAAAAAATCAAAATGGCCAATCCAAAATGATGGATTTTCTTACTTACCAACAGATTTGTCTCAAACTTGAAACATAACATTGCTTAAGGTCATATAACACAAATGTTTACTCAAACTTAAAAAATCGAAATGGCCGATCCAAACTGGCGGATTTTCTTATTTACCAACCGATTTGTCTCAAACTTGAAATATAACATTGCTTAAGGTCATATAACACAAAGTCTTACTCAAACTTACAAAAATCAAAATGGCCGATCCAAAATTGCGAATTTGCTTATTTACCAACCGATTTGTCTCAAACTTGAAACATAACATTGCTTAAGGTCATTAAACACAAATTCATACTCAAACTTAAAAAAATCAAAATATCCGATCCAAAATGGCGGATTTTCTTATTTACCAACCGATTTGTCTCAAACTTGAAATATAACATTGCTTAAGGTCATATAACACAAATGTTTACACAAACTTAAAAAAAATCA